>CM060877.1:9116804-10482023 GCA_030737845.1 Acorus calamus | reverse complement strand
AATTTGTCTCTAAATTATGCTTCGAAATCTGGGTTTCATAAAGCAGTCATCATCATTACACCCTCAAAAAGTGTGCATAAAGCATCAAAAGCTAAAAGTTGTTTTTCAAACTATGTTTCCAAACACAACCTAGTTTAAAGACATTTGACAAACAGCAATATACTTCATTTAGTGAACCCAATTAAGTATGCAAAGGTGCAGATTTCATAATCATAGAAGGATTTTAAAAAAACTTCATTACACTGACAATTCCATATCAAATCAAATGCAACAGATCCAATGATTATGTGATGTGCAATGGCATTCCAGAGACGACAGTTCACCTCTACTGTGAGTGCCTGATGGCGAGGCATTGTGTGGAAGTTCAAACTTCCACACCAGGAGAGGAGCGCAGATTCCGAGGAATCTCGAGGAGCTATGGCATCCATCCCAGAGGTGGGTTGGGTTATTTGGTTTGCGAGGAATCAAGTAGTGATCAAGGGTCTGGGAGACGGCAAGTAGATTTATTAAAGAATAGAGTTAAGCATTGCTCAAGCGGCATGGGTGGATTTTGTTCACAAGAAATTATGTATTAAGGAGTGAGGGTGTGTGAGTGGGTTGGCCCGAGTATGAGTGGTTGTAAACTCCACTACCAACACCTATGCCCGTGCAGAAGCTGGTGTTCTCTCTGTGTATCTTGACAATGTATCCCTAATTATTTTAATGAATCGTGGTAACTTGTCTACCTTCTCTTCCCAGGCCCTGTTTAGATTAACCATGGAAGCCTCAACCTTGTTCAGCCCCAATTCCCTATATCACATTGAGATTCCACCAATAGACAACAAAGAAAATAAAAAAATGGAAACTGAAGGACGAGATTATATTCTATTTCTTTCAAGTATTAGTTAAAGTTATGTTCCTAAAGAAAAATCTTCAAAACAATTCCAGATTATATGAACTAAAAAATATGCATGACATCTACCATGACTAAAACTCAGGATCCTTGACGCTTCATTTGGTCATCACTCAAAATTGGGACATATCAAGTCCTTGTCATATGGAGCTTTGCCTGTTAATGTTATCAAGACTCATATAAGTCGAAGATTGAAATTTCATCAAATCAACCCTGATGTGATCCCCCAAAACAGCTGCATGTAGCAATTTGATTGTGTATTTCAATATCTAACCTGACATGCCTGCTCACCTTTTTTTTCCACAAAGGCCCCTAAGGGGCCTACAAGGTCCTGACATACTAGGACAAACATGCCCTTCCTGACTAGTACAAGAACTACCTTGGACCATTAGAGATCCACCCACTTAATTATCATGGGACCAAAGCCCATAGAACCCAAGCCTTTCCGGCTGTTTTTTTGCCAAACTCTTGCACTCAGCAAGGTTTGAAGCCGGGCCCTTTCAAGAAGAAAGGGGGTCCTCTACCGCCTCAGCAAGGCCATGCAGGACTACAGCCTGCTCACTTTTACTGAATAAACTTGAGTGTGAAAGATAAAAGAACATAAAACTATAGAAACCAAAAAAATCGAGAATGATAAATTCTCACACAGATAATCAAGTACCTCAAAGACAACTTACTAGATTCATATGTCATGAGCATTAAGTTGAACAAAGCATATACTCTATTTCAGGAGTTTTCAGCCCTATCATAATCACTGTGTGCTAACGTGTGTACATGAAGTGTCAATTTCTTCTCCTCACATCATTCAATTAATAAGAGTCATAAGAAAAGTTTATTAGAATAAACTATTTTGGTTTACTTGTGATGGACCATGTACCAAAATCTAAATTCTTCATAATACCTAGGCTCCTAAATGTTGAAAGCCACTTTAAAAATAGCATAGCTGATTTGAGTCTCAACCATCGAAAGGGTGAGACTACTTGTTAAACATCAAAAAGCAGTAAAACTTAAGATATATAAATGCATTTGTCATTAATTTCCATATTAAGTCTTATGGTCCATAGCACCATCTACATTCAAATTCTGGTTTTATATGGACTCTGAATAACAATTAAATGTGTGTGCAGGTAAAAAACTACTCTCTTTCATTGTCACTGACACCCTTTTGTGATAGTCATCTTTCAGAGCTCCTTCAATCCCTCCAACCTGATCCATTAGGAAAACTAAAAGTTATACAGCCAATGCAATGCCTGTTCCCTACGAATAAAACATCCAGCAGCATCTCACCGACTTAAAAACCAAAGGACAAAACAAAAATAATTATGATGTGTCAGCCAAATGGATCAAATATTACATAAACACTCAAGGATATCACAAAAATGATAAACAATCAACAGAAAGGGAAAGATGTCAAATATTTTTGTGTAGCACTCATTAATAGGCACATCTCTAGTGAAACAATCAATGCATATTAATCTGATAATTCAACATCCACAGTAGAAGAAATAGATAAACTTAGAAGTGCTAAGTTAAAAAAAGGGCATCCGAATTATACCTTGAATGCTTAAAGAGCGCGCCAAATCCAATTCAAATATCAGCTTCTCGTGATCATAATCCTGCAGTCATGACACCAACAGCCTGTTCTCTGCCATATGTTTCATCATCAAAATCTTCATTAGTGGAGTTCTCTTGACACAACATCTTAGTCTCCCGAAAACTGTTCAAATCAAGAACCCCCCAACCCATGGGATGTTCCTGGTGGGCATTCCCTTGTCCTGAAGAAATGTACGGCTCCTCAATATTTGGCTTTGCATCATTATATGAAGGTTCCGCATCTCCCCTCCATAAATGGTTGATGCCTCAACATTGAGATCAGGGTTGAATTCATATCCAGTGGCAGATTCACCAACAGGTTGATCTCCAGGCCCATTATCATTTATCTTGCCCACCTCAGAGGTCTCTGTAGGATCTTTCCTTTGTCTTTTCCATTTCTTTGTGGAAGAAGTGCCATCGTCGTCAAAATCTTCTTCTTCCCTGTCTCTATGCAAATATACCCACAGTTTTCTGTCGCTGTCATACTGAACACAGGGATCAATTTCATAATGCAACCGGTCTAGAGCTCCACTGACAACTTGGTTGACTTGTGCATCAGTGACATCTTCTACAATATACTGTGAATCTCTTATCAGTGTACAAACATCTGCCCTTGTGCCGATATTTCCAGGCAACCTGGCAGCAGCATCCCTCACGAGGCAAAGGATGGTAACATGTGGTGGCCGGTCAGGCTTAAGCATAAAATGGTCCCGCGCTTTTGATGTTGGCTTGCCACCACACCTTCTTAGAGGAGCAACTATAGATTTTTTCCCATCTGCGGCAGTATAAGGAAAAGCCCTGTCTGGAATTGAATACCGTAACACTTCCTCCCGACGAAAATAAGCCCTCATTTCATCAGAGCTAGGACTGATAGTGTTAAGACTCTTCTGAGCTCTGAGATCTCTAAACCTTTCCTTCTCACTCAAACAAGGCTGTAAGCAAACAGGCGGTGCAGGAAGGGTACCAATCTGACGGAGCGTCTCCTGGCCACTTTTCAACCAATTAGCAAACATCAACCAATTTAACAAGCATCTTGTGAGGAATACCCCAAGCATCAGATGATGTTTCCTCTCACTGAGATCATGATCTGACCTCGATGAAAAAGGACCTATCCAAGACCAGCTCTTAGTTGATTTCTCGTAAACAACCAATGGCTTCCAACCCTTTGCTCCAAGAGGGCAGTTTTGGACGAAAATATCTTCAGCACTCCTCTGACCAAATCGTGCAGAGGCTCCTGCATGTCAAGGATAGAAGGATCACCTGGGTTGATCGAACACGAGTCACAATCTGTTGAACGGAAAGTGAAGGCAAATTTTTATTCGCTGTTTGCTCTGCGAATTTGGATCCAACTTATCTGGTGGGAGCACCCCATTGATTGTCTGATGCCTTTCATTTCCATTGTTCTTATCGGGAAGCCCACTGGCCTCTGCCACATCTTCTGCTTGTACAGTGATCATCGCCTTCCTAATGGATGTGAGGAGATGTATAATAGAGAATGAAAAACCTGTATGAACTGTTGGAGTGATAGGAATGAAGGACTTCTTCAGAGGTTTTGTCTCCGTCTCTAAATCAGCTGATCCTCTTTCAGGAACAAGAGGATCAGTATTTACCAAAGGTAAAGGACTGCTCCCAGGCTCCACTTTCTTCTTTCCCCCCTTCTTCATTAGTTTGGGCTCGTTATTCTGCTTCTTTGAACTGGACTCCACATAATCAGGCTCAGTTGTGTCATCAATATATGCATCATCCACCTTCCCCTTCCGTTTCTTTGTCCTTGAATTACACACTACCAACGGCACATCTGTTCTTTCATGATGCTCGGCCTTTATTGCAACAGCTTCCTTGAACTGACTCCCTACCAGATTTGTCCATTGACCTGCTATTCATAAGGAGATCTTCCTCCCCGTCCAGGACACCACTCGCATAGTCATGAACATAATTCGACTTAGACACAGGGTAGTCCAAGTCAGGCTTCCATTTAAAGTTTTTCTCTGCAGAGTAGCCCCTCAGGAATGGCATCTGAGAACCATTATTTTTCATCAGCTTAGATGAAACCTTGTGTAGGTCATGCAAATATCCAGCCTGATTGCTTGATTTACCCTTAAATTTTCCCTTGGCAGAAAAGCTTTCTGACTCCGGAAATCTAAACCGACCATTGGCATCAACAACTTCCTTTTCTTTCTTCACCTGTTTAAGGAACTTCTTCTGATCATAAACTGCTTTAACAGAGTATGGCTTTTGGTATCCTGATTTCCTCATTAAAGGACTAGCATCCACTTCTTCATCAGCATGCTCTGACGAATCTGACTCTGTCTCCTCACCTCGGGCAAAGCGGAAAAATTCTGCGTGTCACTCATTCCATCCTGCGTTGAATTCCTTATGAACTTCTCCTGTACCAGTTTGGATTTGCGGTCAGAACCCAGGTACAGGTCTGGTGTTTTTGGTGTATATATTCTTTGGGACTTGTTAAAATTCATATTTTTCTCAGATTGGAACTCTTCACCAGCCCTCAGCTTCTTGCTCTTAGTGTTCCAGTCATCAAACCTCACTGGACTTCCGCCACCATAATCACCACGAGCCCTTGATAACACGTGCTGAGTTTGATCCTTCTCCAGGTATTTCCTCTTCATCAAGCCATCCTGAGAGCGGTAAGGAACTGGGCCATCATATGGATGAAAGCGCTCACCTTTCAGAGGCAACGGGAACCCCATTGGAATCCCATCACCGTCCGTCGCATGCCTTCTCATGAATTCTTGCTTCATCCATGGCTTCCGATGATCCTTCTGAACACCCATGTCATAACGACCAAACTCTTCCATACCATCCTCACCACCCATGGGACCTCTATCACTCCTCCCAACTCTCCCCGAATTGAATTGCTTGGAATACCTCGATTTCGACAACATATTCAATTCCACTCCATGACTGGACAGCTTGGGCTTCTTTGATGGGATGACTTTCAGAATCCCTTTCGCCGGCTCCAGAGCAACAGCACTACGAACTCGAGCAGGATCCTCCAGGGATGGCTGCTTCAGTGTGTACACAGCACGATTTCCCACATCCATGCCCATCGGATGGTTCCTGATCTTTTTCTCCTGCATTCCCTCCTCAGACACTTCATTCGCCAACGCCAACTCCCGATCGACCAACCCCTCACGCCTTACCGAATTTGCAATCTGAATCTTCTCCTCGATCCCATAAGCATGGCAGCTCTCCCAGACACCTTTTACTCTGTGAAGAAGACCAACCATCAGGTCATGGTACTCCCTCAAACGGTGACGGTGCACGCGCCTCTGCAAGAAATCAAGTCCCCTCCGGTAAGCCTCGACGTGGGGATCGAACAACCCCCCCTTCAATTGGTTGAAGAGGTTCATAACCGGGTTCCCGAACTGGATGTTCTCGCCACCAAGAAGCTCCTTCATCGTCTTCGTAAAGGTCTCCTGGTCCATGTCGGGGAGGAACTCCGCGAGGGCGAACCGCTCCTCCTCGGTGAGGCAGTCATTCCACGTCTCAAGCGAGAGGACGTCCCCGAGCCCCGGGAGGTCATAGAGCTCGAGCGGCAGTGAGAAGCTCTGGTTGCCGAGCTGGCACCGCTCCTCGGCCGGCCCATCCAGTGGCGCAGGCGAGTCATACCCATCCGATCCCATCCCGGAGTCCGCATCCGAGTCGTCAGAGTCCGAACCGGATTCCGAGGCGGAGAGCACCTCCTCCTCGTCCTCCTCCTCCTCAGAAAATCCGCCGGAGGTCTCCGAGTCATCACCGGACATGGCGCTACCTGGCGAAATGTTCAGAGTCGACGGCTTTGAAACCCCAAAGCTGTTCTTCACGATCGCCATTGAAAACTACATCAACTTATCGAACAAATCGATCTTTACAAAGAGAAAAAAAAAACCACAAAAAAAAAAACAAAACATTCCAATCCAATTCATGCAAAAGAACCCTAAAAACACAAAAAAGACGTATAGAAGAAGAAGATCAGACGATCGTACCTCATTCGATTCCTTCACGAGTCCGAAAAATCGATCGATTTTTGTTTTCGTCTGGAAACCCTAACCCTAGATATCGAGAGGCTGGTTAAAAGGGGGCGGGGGAGAGAAGGGGATGGGGACGACGGGGATGGCGACGTGGACGATTGTGGATCGTTGGATTGGAAGAGAAGAAGAGATAGAGAAGGGAATATTTAAAATGACGAAAAAGGACAGGTAGGGATGGAGAGAGAGAGAGAAGGAAACGGAGAAGGTGCGGTTGCAGAGAGGTGAGGGAGAAAGGAGAGAGGAAGGTGACGCCGAAAACGAGACGGGATGTCTTGACCGTCTGATTTGGGGGTCGATGGAACTGTAGCGGTTGGATGGTGGTTCGCTGAACAGTTAATGGATCACGAACGTTGGATCGCTGGGTCTCGTGATCTGATGGAGTGGAAGGGATGTGAATGCGACGGGGAACGAGATATTGGCGCATGCACGTGCGATGCACGTTGGTTGATTGGTGAAACCTTTTTTTTTTTATGGATCCTTGGAGCCCATGTTTGGATAAAGAATAACCAGTGTAATAAACTTGGATTAGCTGGAATATGGGGTTTGGATAGATGGAATAAACAGGGCTAACAAACCCCGGATTAACTGGTATAAACTAGTATTGGAATTCACGTTATGGGTTGGAATTGGGTTATCCTGGTTTATTCATCCATTGAGAATATGTTAGTTCACTGTCAAATCAACAGTCATTACTTTTTATAAATTAGAGGACACACATATCAAATTAAATTTTCATATTTTATAAATCATTATCCAAAATTATTCACATTTTATCTACAATTTATCTATTGTCAATCAAACAACAAAAAGTTTACTATTACATTTCAGAATGAGAATAATTAAAAATACGATCAAACAAAAAATCAATTATTAATTATCTATACTTAATGGTCATAAACCTCATAATAACTCGATTCTTTATCCAAATGGGGGCCGTCTTCAATGATAAGAATGGATATTCTCACCCCTTTTTCTTGTCCCTGCCCTCCGAAAAAAAATATTTTAAGAGATAACGAGAGAGGGGGGTGAGAGAGATTGAGAGGAGGGTGAAGGGCAATGGGGCAATGGAGGAGGGTAGCGGGCGGAGGAGACTAGCGAGGAGAGAGAGAGAGAGAGCTTTTCCCCCTCCCCAACCTCTTTTGTCCGTCTTCACCCATTGCCCTCCACCCCCCCCCCCCCCCTCATTCCATTTTCCCTCTCTGTCTTCCCTCCCCTTTATTTTCTCAATCTACTTTGAAGTGTTTAACGTATAAATTTTGCATATTGACTAAAAAATTCAATAATAAAAGAAATCATAATTTTCATCATGAATACTACTAACCAAACATTAGATTTTACACATTTTTCTGTTAATTTCACATAGAATCAAAATTCATCTCACAATGATACAAACCAAATTGAGCTTAAAAGAAAAGAGAGCCATGTTGGAAATATTGATAAAGACTTCAAATGAACAATTCGAGTCGCGTTACAATGTCGCTCTCCTTAAAACAATATTTGCCCCTTATACAGTGTGCACAGGGTACTGCAAATCTATCTGCAGGATAACTCGAAGAAAATTTCACCAGCGTTTGCACGGACGATAGTGAACAAAATACTGATGAACCCAAATTAACCAAGACCCTTGTATTAGGCTTTGCAGAAACCCAATACAAGAACACACTTTAGAAAAAAGAGAACGTTTTTTATTGATGATTTGAATGGTAGAAAATCATGTCTAGTTATAGACATAGGAGCATCTTTCCAATGCATCTCTTGAGGCTTAACCACCTCCAATTTGGACCATTGGATCTTCAGTTACAAGATCGACGGTCCAGATCGATCACCATCCGATGCACCCTTTTCGATGACACTCCTTCGATCAGTGTAACCGTTTCTTGATCGATCCAACGGTGCACGTTGCATCGGACGGGTCAGATTGCATCTGATGGAACAATCTCCACCGTATGATTAGCCAAAAAGAAAAGGCTCCAGCTCCTAGCGACGATGCGTACGTGTGAAGTGCCAAGTGCGCCATCAAAGCACCACATTGCGCCCATCGCACACGCGCACGCATGCGGACGATGCTAAAGCACCGTGTGCATAACACCTTACCATTCCTAAAGTAAACATTACTTTATACACACCTCACTTTATATAGTGAGAAACTTTTTCCTCTTTAACCGATGTGGGACTAAAACCCAACTCAAAGTTACAAACAAAGACCCAACTTACAAGACACATGAAAATACATTTTGAAAAACCTCTAACAATCCCCCACCATTTTCAAAATTTACATGACAATGATTCTTGGTTCACTTGTGTTAGACCTGTGTCATTTAGAGTCCTAATTTCGATCGGAGTCGCTAAAATTTTGATTTTTAGCTACCTTCTGGGGTTTAAGGACTCTGATTGAAGATATAACTGCATATTATGGGTCCTGGTACTGTTTAGTACTGCCCATAAAATTTTCGTTTAATTCTGATAACGTTTTTGAAATTATGCAGTTTTGAATTGGTATTCGGATTTGATTTTGTTAAAATCCAAGATGATGAGGTAAAAATCCGATATTATTACGAGATGCTAAGTTTGGAGATAGCTTCCATATAGAAATGGAATTGGATCAACTAGATTCGTATATTAAAAGTTATGGGTATTTTTCCATGTATACCCCGAAGTTGAGAAATCCAGGCTGCAGCCCTGTAAGATGTTTAGCCTAGATTTTGAAATAGCTGGAGAGGTTATTTGATCTGGGTGTAAACATAAAAGTTGTAGATAATCGTCTTATCTTTACAATGCCACTGCAATCATGCAATTCGGAGCTGTATTGAGGAAGTTATGGCCGTTTAAGTGAAGGCTGCGCAGAGTTTTTAGTCCGAGGACGACTTGGTCTTTCACTCCGACTTTGCCTATAAATACCACCCAAAATGTTACGACTTCAGCCTCAATTAGCCACTGTTTGGGATCTCTTTTGAGCTGGTCCAGCCCTTGATGAAGGCTTTGGTGGAGGAGATGGTGGTGAAGGAGAAGAAGAAGTTGAAGAAGGTGAGTTGGGGTGGTTGTTGTTGTTGTTGTGATTCTTTCTCTCTTCCCCATCCCCTCTCTTTCAGCCTCCCTAATGGTTTCCCCTCTCTTTTTCACTCAGCCCCCATGTGTTTGTATTTATGTCTTGGTGAAGGAGAAGTTGGTGGAGGAGCAAGAAGAGGAAGAAGAAGGGTTTGGAGCACATAAGGTGTGTGTGTGTGCCTTGTTGTTGTTGAGGTTGTCTTCTCCCTCTCCTCCACCCCTTGCTGCCCCCCCCTAAATTTCCCTTCCATTTGGTCCAGCCATGAAGAGGAGAGGCAAAGAAGAGCAAGGAAGAGGTGGTGGTTGCGGTGGTTGCGGTCGAGGTGGGCGAGGGTGTGCTTGCGAGCCCTCCATCTCCCCTTCCTCCCCCCTCTCCTTTCGGGTAAGTTTTCCCTCCTCTTTTGTTGGTTTGAATGCATGTATAGGTGCTTGGGAGGGCATGCATGGGTAGTGTTTGGGTTTGGGTGCATGTGGGGGACTTGGGAGAGGGTTTGGGAGGCTGGGCGCGCGGGACCGCACGCGCGAGCGCGCACGCGGGCGCGCGCGGGGCGCTGGCACGCGCTGAGGCGCGCGCGGGGCGCTGGGAAGCGCAGGGACGCGCGGGGGCGCGCGTGCGCACGCGCAGGTTGTGCGCGCACGGGGGCGCGTATCCGCGCGCTGTCTGCGCGCGGAGCGCGCGTCTGCGCGCGGCGGGCGCGCAGGGCGCGCGGCATGCGCGCGCGGGGCGCAGGGGCCGCGCGCGGGTGCTGGCTGGGGCCCGTTTTGGGCGTGCGGAGGGTCGGCACCCTCGGGTGGGTGTCCGGGGGGCTTGGGCACGCGTGCGTGCGTGCATGCGTGCGTGCGTTCGAGCCCGTATGCGTGGATGTCTATGTCTTAGGCATCCCTAATTGGTTTTATATGTTTGTATATGATTTTACTCACCCTTTTGGTACCCTTGGCTTGCAGACCTCGTCGGTTGGGATGCGCGGCGACTCGGGTATCGGTGAGTGGTTTGATTCCAACCCTTCCGGGAGCGTTCGATGCACGTAGTCGTGCTTCGCGCTTCCATGGGGCTTTATTTGCACCCTAAATATGCTAGATATTATGCATGCTAGGTTGTATAGCTCGTATATTGTGTAGAACCCCTATTCTACCTTATACTTGCCTATGTATTGTATAGAATATGGCATGACTTAGGTAATTTTGATTGAATGACTACCCCTATTTATCAAGCATGTTTAACTTGGGTTAATAACGGGTGTATGCGTAATATTCCTCCGATTTAGGACTCGAGGGTGTGGTATAGTTGTTGCACCCATCTGTTGGGGCGAAACTATGACCAGCTCGAGAGAGGATGAGGCATTCCCTCTCCCTCGCCCTCCTTCTCTTCGCGAACCGAGTGAGTAGATGTAGTTCCTACTTGACTCGGGTTTGCTTGGAATTATTGGCATGCACCTGTTGTTGCGCAGATCGCGCTTAACCCTTCCCTTCTAGGTTGGTTTTATCCAACGTATATTAGGTTGTAATTTGTGTGTGTTTATCTGTTTGATGCCATGTATGCATGTTTAAGTAGGTCACCGTTGGGTAGTTAATTGCATATATATATATATATATATATATATATATATATATATATATATATATATATATATATATATATATATATATATGCCGATATGGCCATGATTCTTGTCTAATGTGTTAGACAAGTGTATGACCTCTTGTGGGGTCATACCATGGTTTTGACACTTATAATTAAATGTCTTCCCCGCATCTGAGTTATGCGCCCTGGAGGGAATTCATGAGAATTCATTGCGCCTATCGGTGTTTGATAACCGATGATGACGGATCCAAGAGGATCGTATCCGCGAGCGTAGATTGTTCCTCCCCTTCGTTGGATCCGTGTAGGAACTTCCCGGCGTTGGAAACGCTGTCCTGGCACCGGGCTCCCATTCGTGGGAGTATGTCAGGTAGAGGCTACCCGGGGAAAGGGCTACCGGTGGACCAAGGGCTTAGAACAATCGACATCTTCCCTAAGATCCTATGTCACCCGTCGGGGTGAGGGTGAGGGTGTTGGCATGAGTGGGGTGGGTTCGCGTTGATACTCGACCCGTCAGTTTGTATAGATGGTTTTCCCGTGGGGTTTGCGCTGCGAGCATGAGTTATCGTTTTTCCCCTTCGTTGGATCCGTGTAGGAACTTCTCGGCGTACCATTGCTGTCTTGGCGCCGGGCTCCCATCTGTAGGTACCATCGCTGTGGTCGACAGTGTACTGATCGTGGGAGTATGTCAGGCAGAGGCTACCCGAGGAAAGGGCTACCGGTGGACCAAGGGCTTAGAAACGATCTAGTCTCTTCCCAAGAGACTGGGTCACCCCTTTCGGGGTGAAGGTGAGGGATTGGTACAGTTACTTCCGACAACCTAGGTCACCCTTCGGAGGTGAGGGTGTTGGTGTGAGTGTTGTGGGCTCGAGTTGATACTTGACCCACCAGCTTGAGTGATTGACTTTCCATAGGGTTCGCGCTGCGAACAAGTAGTGTTTCCTCCCAATATCGTCGTATACCGGGGTCCCGACGTAGAAGCTGCCCTGACAGAGGACTCCCACTTGTAGGTACTCCCGATGCGTTCGGCAGATGTACTGATCAGGGGAGTGTACCAGGTGAGGCTACACGAGGGTGGACCACCGGACGATGTTGCAAGCCTGAATTATCGTTCTCCCCTTCGCCGGATCCGTGTGGATGCTTCCTAGGTACGAGCCGCCCTGGGTGGACCCCCACCTGTAGGTACCATCGATGCGTTCGACAGTGTACTGACCGTGGCCGGCTCCAGGTAGAGGCTGCCTGGGAGAGCGCTACTGGATGACGAACGGTGTAGAACAGCAAGTTGTCCTTCGAGTCCCTAGACTCACCCCTGTGGGGGCTAGGGCAAGGGCAGGGTAGGGTCGCACCGCCGTGTGACCTTGTTAACCGTTGGGTTTCTACCCATGGTTTCCTTGATAGGTGATTGCCTTAGGATCGAATGTTGGTGTTGGTGTTTGGTTTCTGACCACTCACTGAGCTTGTAGCTCACCCCTCGCTTATCTTTTTCCCCAGTTGACGCTGAGTCGGATCCAAGAGAAGAGCTCCCCTGGCGCCATCCGAGTAGGAGATCTGCGTTCGCGTTGGATGTCTTGCGAGTCGGAGGCTATCAGCATTCCCTTTTTATTGTATGTATTATACTTGTGCTTGTGCACGGTATGTAGACTGTTGATGTCAGTTATTGTATATATTGGCTCTCACAGGACAGATGATAGTGTACTCTAGTCTGTAATATGTCTTTGAATTACAGACTTAGTCATTTGAGCTTCCGCTTTTTGTATATATTTGATGTCAGTTACTTGTGTATTGCCTTTTCTATTGTGGAGTATTTATTTGACCTCGTGTATGGATTACTGATATCATTTATATATTTGCCACGTCTCGGGGACGGCCGCCCTGGGGCGTGACAACTTGATAGTCTTATGCTTCAGTGAGGGGTGTCTCGCGACTTGAACCGATCACCTAGTGATGCACATCAAAGTCAATAAGGATTGCTTGATGGACTTGTCTTTGAACCAACGATCATGTATAACCAACCGGACATGCATTACACATAAAACATAATATCTTCAGTATTCAGAAAAACCGACACATGGATTGGCCTTGTGTTCATATCCTGTTTCATGAGCGTTTTAGAATTCAAGCACATTGAATTCACAGGAAGCGGCACCACCTCCACACTCATATAGGTAGGTTATCAAGAATACCCCTGTAACTATAGTACTCCAATCAGAAATGAAACCTATTAAGAGTTAAACTCATTCTTCTTTCTTTTCATTACAGGTTCCAAGCACTTTATCCAAGGTGACATAAATTAAGTGCTTGCAATCACAACATATTATGTACTTTGCTCATTGAACTCAAGGACTTGATGTTTCAAGTGTTGAGTTGAGTTTCCATCAAGAGTGATTCTATATGGGCTTAAGTCCCATCCCCTTTGATGTTTTCCACACCAAATCCCTTGCTAGTCCTTTTGTTAAAGGATCAGCCAAATTTTGACTTGACCGCACATAATCAATGGTGATCACACCATCAGTTATCAGTTGCCTGACATAACTGTGTCTAAGTCCTATATGCCTGGACTTACCAGTCAGTTATCCAACTGGCGTCTGTATATCCTTCTATAACAGAAGGATATCCACTATAGATTATTCCATAATCCATAGTTTTCTTCAAGTATTTTAATACTCGATCAATAGCATGCCAATGCACACTACCCGGGTTACTAGTATATCTACTAAATTTCCCCACTGCAAAAGCAATATCAGGTCTAGTACAAGTCATTGCATACATTAAACTCCCAATTACTCTAGAATATAATAATTGATCAACAGCCCTACCAGTGTTAGGATACAATTTCACTTGTGGATCAAAAGGTGTAGACATGAGTTGACAATCGAATCTATTGAATTTCTTCAAAATTTTCTCAATGTAATGAGACTGGGTAAGAATTAATTAGTTATTATCCCTCTTAATCCTAATACCCAAAATAACATCAGCAATGCCCATATCTTTCATATCAAAATTAGATGACAAGAAATTCTTTGTAATTTCAATAATATCTAGGTTAGTACCAAAGATAAGCATGTCATCTACATATAGGCATATGATCACACCTTTACCACCAGAAAATTTGCTATAAACACATTTATCAGATTCATGTATCCTAAAACCATTTGATATCATAATCCTATCAAATTTTTCATGCCACTGTTTAGGAGCTTGTTTAAGACCATAGAGTGATTTAATGAGTTTACATACCTTATTTTCTTGACCTTGTACAACGAACCCTTCCGGTTGCTTCATGTAGATTTCTTCATCCAACTCTCCATTTAGGAAAGCAGTTCTAACATCCATTTGATGTATTTCGAACTTATAGATGGAAGCAAGGGCAATTAATACTCTAATTGTGGAGATCCTTGCAACCGGTGCATATGTATCAAAATAATCGATACCCTCCTTTTGAGTAAACCCTTTGGCCACTAACCTGGCCTTAAATTTTTCAATTGTTCCATCGACCTTCATTTTCTTTTTGAAAATCCATTTACAACCAATCGGTTTGGATCCAGGAGGCAAGTCAACAAGAATCCAGGTTTTATTCCCCATAATTGAATCCATCTCATCATTAATTGCCTCTTTCCAAAAGGCAACATCTTGTGACTTCATAGCCTCCTCAAAGGTCAATGGATCAGATTCCATATTTAATGAAATCATTGTTTGTTTACAATGAGATTCCCTTGTTCCTTCCACTAGATAAACAATGAAGTCAGGACCAAAAGATTTCTCAATCCTAGTCCTTTTACTTCTCCTTGGTTCAATGGGTTCACTAGGTTCACTTTCTTTATTGGAAACCAAAGACTTTGGTTCCTCATCCCGATTTGATCTCGGAATAGTATTGAACCTATTTTCATAGAATACTGCATCAGGAGACTCTATGATGGTATTTACTTCCACTGAACTATTTTGTTCAATTACCATGAACCTGTATGCCTTACTGTGTAGGGCATAACCAAGGAATACACATTCGATTCCTCTTTCTCCAATTTCTTCCTTTTGGGATCCGGCAATCTTACAATTGCCCTACAGCCCCAAGTTCGCAAGTAACTCAGATTGAGCTTCTTATTTTTCCACAGTTCATAAGGAGTTACATTAATCTTTTTTAGAGGAATTCTATTTAGAATATAACATGCAGTCAAAAGAGCCTCCCCCCAAAAACCATGAGTAAGACCAGAATTAGAAAGCATAGCATTAATCATTTCAGTTAAAGTTCTATTCTTTCTTTCAGCAACTCCATTTTGTTGAGGTGTATATGGTGCAGTTAATTCATGAATAATACCCACATCTTCACAAAAATCTGGAAAATGAAATTCACCACCTCTATCGGATCTAAGCCTTTTTATTTTAACATTACATTGATTTTCGACTTCTGTTTTAAAAGTTTTGAATTTTTCAAGAACTTCATCTTTTGAATGCAAAAGATAAACATAACAGAATTTTGAAAAATCATCAATGAATGTTATAAAATATTTTTTACCTCCTCTAGTAGGGGTAGCATGCATGTCACATACATCAGAATGAATTAATTCAAGTAAAGATGTGGATCTCTCTACTTTATGAAAAGGCTTACGAATTATTTTTGTTTGCATGCACACTTTACATTTTTCATCCATGTCATTTTCATACTTAGGAATTAAATCTAATTTAACCATATCATCCAATTTCCTAGTATTAACATGTCCTAATCTTGCATGCCATAAAGAAAGAGAGTCAACCATATAAGCAGAAACATTCACTTTATTGATATTGAGTTTGAACATTCCCTGGTACAAATAACCCTTCCCAACAAATATTCCACCCTTGGACAGAACAAATTTGTCCGACTCAAAGACTAACTTGAAGCCATGTTTATTCAGAAGGTTTCCAGATACAAGATTTTTTCTAACATCAGGTACATGACATACATCAGTGAGAGACAAGACTTTTCCAGAAGTGAATTCAAGATCCACCTTCCCTTTGCCTTTGATGATGGCAGTAGAGGAGTTCCCCATATAGAGAACTGATCCTTCACTCACTGGTTCATAAGTGGTGAAGAGGTTCTTGTCGTTGCAGATATGCCATATCGCACCCGAGTCAATCCACCAGTCTCCACCATCTTCGAGCATGTTAACCTCGGATATAACAGCCACGAATTTTTCTGTGGCCTGATCTGGTGCCTTTGGTTAATCTGGTGTATTTTGTTTTCTCTTGAAATGACGGCAGTCTTTCTTGAAGTGGCATAGTTTTCCACAAAACCAGCATTCAACCTTCTTCTTCTTTGGGTCCGCGTTGTTGGGCTTGTTGTTCTTCCCTTTACGCTTGTCTTTGTTGGGCTTTTTGCCATCCTCCACCACGTGGACCTTGGGAACTTGAGTCCCCTGTTCATCTTTACTCTCCTGTAGCCTCGTTTCTTCTTCAACTCGAAGATGTTTGGCTAACTCTTCCATAGTAAGATCTTCCTTTTGGTGCTTCAGATTCTTTTTGAAATCTTTCCAAGAAGGGGGCAACTTGTCTATTATAGAGAAAACTATAATAGACTCATCCATGTTCATATTCTGTTGTCGAAACTGACTAAGAATATGCTGGATCTCATGGAATTGTTCAATAACAGATTTGGAGTCAATCATATTATAACGCATGAAATTTCCAACAAGGAACTTCTTACTTGTAGCGTCTTCTGCGAGGTACTTGGACTCCAGAATCTCCCATAACTCCTTCGCAGTCTCCACATGTTGGTACACATCAAACAGTGAGTCGGAGAGTGCATTGAGGATGTGACCCTTGCAGATGTAGTCATCCATCTCCCACTTGGTTCTTGTTCGAGACTCGTTGAGAGTCTCATTCTCTTGCTCCTCTGGATACGACGTCTTCAGTACGTACACCACTTTGAGTGTGATGAGGAGGAAGTGCAGTTTCTTCTGCCAGCATCGGAAGTTCCCACCATCGAAACGCTCCAGTTTCATGAAGTCTTGCGTCATTTGTTGCACAGAACGAGACATGAATATTGTTTTAAGATTGTTGGAAATATTGATAAAGACTTCAAATGAACACTTCAAGTCGTGTTACAATGTCGCTCTCCTTAAAACAGTATTTGCCCCTTATACAGTGTGCACAGGGTACTGCAAATATGTCTGCAGGATAACTCGAAGAAATTTTCACTAGCATTTGCACGGACGATGGTGAACAAAATACTGATGAACCCAAATGAACCAAGACTCTTGTATTAGGCTTTGCAGAAACCCAATACAAGAACACTTTAGGAAAAAGAGAACGTTTTTTATTGATGATTTGAATGGTAGGAAATCATGTCTATTTATAGACATAGGAGCACCTTTTCAGTGCATCTCTTGAGGCTTAACCACTTCCAATCTGGACCGTTGGATCTTCAGTTACAAGATCGACGGTTCAGATCGATCACCATCCGATGCACCCTTTTCGATGGCACTCCTTCGATCAGTGTAACCGTTTCTTGATCGATCAAACGGTGCACGTTGCATCGGACGGGTCCAAGTGCGCCATCAAAGCGCCACATTGCGCCCATCACACACGCGCACGCGTGCGGACGGTGCTAAAGCACCGTATGCATAACACCTTATCATTCCTAAAGTAAACATTACTTTATACACACCTCACTTTATATAGTGAGAAACTTTTTCCTTTTTAACCGATGTGGGATTAAAACCCAACTCAAAGTTACAAACAAAAACCCAACTTACAAGACACATGAAAATATATTTTGAAAAACCTCTAACAGGCCCAGAATAGGAAAAGAACAAATAAGAAGATAAAATATAAAGGAAGTTAGAAATACAATATTATCCATAGATGAGTAGTCTATGAATAATGTCACCAACTACAATGAAGACAAGACTACTCCTCAATAGGAAAGTGCCCCCCCCCCCCCCCCCCCCCCCCCACATATGATACTTTTGATAATCCAGCATAGAATTTTCCCTAATCCAAAACACACCGTACCGCCGATAGCCAAATATTTTCCATGTAAGTGTAGTATAGAAGCGGTCTCCCAATCGTTTATACTAAGCAATAGTGTAGTATATAATGTTTTTTGAAAATAAATATATATTAGCGGTTCTCCCTGTATATTTCACTGGGTGAGTATATTTAAAAGAAAAAAGAAAAGAGGGCTCCTTACAATGGGCTAGACCAATCATTTTATTATGTCTTAAATATAGATCATGATACGTAAACATAGATCCTTAGCTCTTCATCCATGCAACGAAACCTTTTATTTACTATGATCTATAGTTCCTAGCTCTAGGACTTGCAATAAAGCTCTTAAAAAGACTCCCTGGATTCATTAACACGAATTGATGTTATTAAACAATAGGCCAATCATCATAGAATTATTATAAAAAATAAAATAAAAAGAGCCACAATGACTTCATTTTTTATTGGTACAAATGGTTTCACTTTGAAGAAATAAAGTTTATGTTTTCTACCTTTTGCAGTAGATCAATCTATGATCTAAAGAATTTAGAACCAATGAATTCAACACAATGCAAGATTTACATATAACAGAGGCTCCTGACACCGATTGATAAATTGAACCAAATGAACGCAAAATTTGTGAAAGACCAATGATAGCATGGTAAATTTCTTGAGCATTAATACCTAGGGTGGACACTTATTCGGGCTATTTGCATATCGACCCAGGGCCTACCAGTTTCACAATCAGACCTCTATCTATGTTACAAACAGATCTCTGATTCAGATTTTCAAATTTATAATTAGGTCTCTTAGAACATGTTCATTTAAGCAAATACACATATTTGGGCTATTTGCAGATCGACCCCCAGGGTCTACCGATTTCACAATGAGGCCTCAATCTGTGTTACAAATAGGTCTCTGATCCATATTTTCATATTTATAACTAGTTCTCTTATAATATGTTTATTTAAACAAATGTGTTTCAATTTGCATACCTCTGTCAAGGAGTGTGATAAAATTGCAGAATCATTTAATTTCATTCATTTGGCTTACAATGACTTCCCAAAACGCGCATTTGTATGTGCATTTAACTAGTATATATAAATATATGAACATGTAAATAATGCAATTCCACAATGGGAATTGCAAAAACACTGTATTGATGCAAAATGAAAAAAAATAACATCATACAAACAAGCTTCTTGTATTTTCAGCTCTGCGTCACAAATCGTTAGTCTTGTACTCCTTCTATTTTCTTCATCCGGACTTTTTTTTTAGGCTGAAAAATAAACCAGCACCAAGGCTAGTGGCAACAAAGCCTAGAGAAACCTCCGTGGATATATGGTAACCTGCACAAGGAAAGAAACTTTGAGCATTAAACAAATACATTAAATGAAGAGTTCATATGCATATGTGAGAAGATACCAACCAAAGAAATCCAAGAACAACTTGCACCCAATAAATCCTAGAACGGCTGCAATGGCAGGCTGCAAAAGATCAAACACGTCACATGAATGTAAAAAATGATTGCAAGATCTTTTTCACATGTTGCCAAAAAAATTTCAAGTTTGTCACAACTAATGAATTGACCTGTGAATCTAAGAAGGCTTCGTAGGGTGTGAATGAAAAAAGAAAGCATGTTTGGAAATCTCAGATCAGTCATACAGCACAAAAACTGCCACAGCAAAATGACCCAAGAGGAGAATAAACCTTGGCTGACAGCACCATTGTTTATCAATTCTATCAGTATGTATCTTTCATGGAAACTTCCTATCTGTTTCACCCATTCTCTTTCCTCTTATACCAGCAGTTACTTCAAGCTACCATGATTTTGGTCAGGCACACATAGCAAAATATAGGTTCTTAGAGATCATTTACGACTAAGAAAATGTGCAATAACACCTACTGATTAGGAAAAGTACATTCATCAAATGGAGGAGAAAAAGAAGGCAACGATCTAATACCAGTTATATATAATCCACCTTGGAAACATTCCATGGTTTGAAGATGATACACAGCATTAAACTATCTATCAGAACAAATTTCGCCTGGAGAGGGTCAATGAATCACCTGCAAGTATTCCAACTCTGACATGCTTTCGGAGATGAGTGTATACAATGACCTTAGACCTACATGAAATGAAAAAACAGTTACAGACTGATTTTCATTTTCAAAAAATCAAGATAAATTTATGACAACAATTATTGTGTTTCATTATCAACTGTACATGTAATTCATAAGTCAAAAGGCTCTACTCAATTTTGTCTGTAATTGCATAAAAAAGATGAGCAAAAATATTGGACTACCAAGTCATTAATCCAATCCAACCATAAAGAAATACTCGTACACTGTATCAATGCTATAGGGAAAAAAAACAGAACACAAGAATTATCATTGATCAGTCCTTTCAAACAATGAAGAAACTATCCTCCATCCAATCATTTTTTATCATTCCGCCGTATTAGCTGAGTCAAGTTCAGCATAATAACTTGATGCTTCTCAAATATTCAACCAAATCTTTAACTTTCACTGTGCTGAAAAAGCAATGCCAATATATGTTAAGGATGAATCGATTGACTTTAATTGGTATTGTGCAATATACTCCCACAACTGCTGGTCCAAGATTTCCTACATCACTGCCATCTAAATTGAATGAATGCCACTTGACAACAGTCACATCACTTCCTATCCCTGACCTTTAGATAAACTAATGATTACCACTCATGCTGAATAGTTGGATTTTTTAATCTTTTATTCAGATCCTGTTAACCTGTAACTCAATTTAGCAGTTGGAATGCGGGCCATTTATAGATATTAGATAAACACATTTTTCGTCTTTAGATGCAAAAGAAAACAATTTTGGATCAAATTTCACCAAATTTTGTTACTAAAAAGGTGTACATCTATAATCACATAACAAATTAGACTTTTCCATTTGACTTTTGTGGTGCTGATAGGCTTTCAAACCTAGATCATGATGCAAAATAATTTAAACTGTTATGGATGACAGGATGAGAAGAAAAAAAAATTCAAACATTTTTTCTTATATAAGAATCAATAAACTTGCACCGATCAGAAGGATATTTTGGAATTTGGGCCTCAGTAACCCATGGAAAAGGTGCACACGTATAATTCGACATTCAAATTCCATAAGGTTAAATCTTAGTATCTTACAAGGATGCATATTCAGTCCTAATGCGTAGACTTCAATATATTAAAAATAAACTGTCTGTTATGTCCTATAAAGGCCTTGTGTACATGGTTTATTTACCTGTAAACCATGCATACAGATAAACACATTAATGATGAATTAGAAAACAAGAAAAATTCACGATAGTATCAAGTCCTAATGTATTGACAAAAACTTTCTAATACTTGGTTAATAGATGTTTGAGTGGCCCTGGTGCTAATAGATTATTTGGTTTGTCATTGACTTTTGACTGGATGTAAATGACAAAAAAATGCCCATATATCCTGAGTATTATATGTTGCTCAGCCTTTTGATATTTATGATATATGATCATTCATATTGCAAAAGAACCTGGACTAAAATGATCTTGAGGTATGTGGGAGAATACATGGGAGGGTGTTTTAGATGTTCGACCTTGGGGTAAGAGCAATGCAGGCATTTAGTGTCCTCGCATAAATGTATCAATGGGTTAATAGCTGTTGGGTAGTCCATGGTTCTGTTGTTTTTTTTTTCTGTTTTCTATTTCTTCTGTTTAAGAAGACTCCTTGTCTCTTTGGATCTTCAGTATTACAGTCTCCCAAGGATTGTGTACATGCGAATTATATTCCAACAGCCCACATTTTGATCTGTGTGTGCGTGTGTATATATCAAAAGAATCCTCAGTTGTATAGTCTCCCAAGGATTGTTCTTCACGTAAAACTTATCTAGAATAAGATTTCCCATACTACATTCTCTCCATACTCCATTTCATACCCTTGTCGAGATGAAATAGGAAATGGTTCATTCTAGTTCCTTCATTCCTTGTCAAACAGTTTGGACCTAGCATTTACTTCATCTCTATATTTCTCATCAATTGCTGACAGCAATGGACTTTCTGACAGGCAGAGGGTTAAACCATGGAAGAATTTACTTGTCATTTTCAACAATCATGTCCTCATATTTTAGCTTTATTCCCCTTCATCTTCTCTTTTATCAGTTGCCAAGTCACAAATGAATGTATTTGCATCTAGGTAATAGTTTTCAGATGTCAGAATAATAGACATGTTCCTACAACCAAGCACTCCTCCAATGCACTGTGAAATTAGGAAGCATAATTCTACCTATTATGCAAATACTCAGATTAAGCATGCTTTCAGTTGATATATACAAAATTAGAAGTCATGCTTCTGTTTATTCAATGAATAGTTGTGCATGCTGCATGTCGTTTATGATTGTTCATATGATTGGATGTCACATGTTAGAAATTGCACATTTATAAATCAGTTCACCATTCAACAGTGGGCAACAATTCATGACCTCATTAGGGATTTTTAGTTTTAAGTCCCCGTAAACTATAGGATTTAGCGATCGATCCCTCACTTCTTCATATTTAGGTTTCAGTCCCTACATTTAAATGATAATTTAATAATAGGTCCCTCCCAGGGACTAAAAAACAAACTAAATAATTTAGAAATAGGTCCCTCCCAGGGACTAAAAAGGAACATATCATTTAAATGTAGGGACTAAAACCTAAATATGAAGAAGTGAGGGATCGATCGCCATATCCTATAGTTTACGGAGACTTAAAACTAAAAATCCCCAATTAATTTTATCTAATGGCCGGAGTATTCATCTACCTTTGCAAATTTTTATTAAAGAGAATGACCCTCCTCTCTCATCCTTGCAACAATGGGACTAAGTGAATGAGAGAATACCATCAATTTGGGAGCAACTAGCAGCATATTTTATTCCCCCGGAATCATTTTCCTCATGAATTGAAGAAGTTCTAGTCTCAATCTAGTTTTTTTTTTAAATTGCTAGTAAGATAGATCGCACAAGGGTAATTTCAACTAGTCTCTTCCAAAAGTTGGATGTATTTCTCACTTTTTTCTTTCCCAAAAGAAACCGGGAGAGTAATGCATATGTTTCTTGGGTCTGGAGTGCTTTTATATCTTCTTTTCCAAAACAAACCAGGAGATAACTTATATGTCTCATGATTATGCCTTGTGGTTCGGTAGATATGGAGCTGGATTGCTGGTGCGACAGGGATGGCAAAAGGGCTTCATACGCTTGAGTGAATGTGGCTTGTTGGAAAGTAGATGAGTGATAGAAGTGTTGAGTGAAGATATCTCAGTCTTAAGTGCCAGCGGTGGTATAGGCTCTATGGTTAACACAAAATGAGTTGATATGGGCAGACTTTATGTGAAGAACATTTGGGAGTTTGTGGTCCAGTTCATCTTGGACCATGGGAGATTCTGTACTGGGGCTAGTCGGATGCTGAACTCAGGGAGTAGGATTGTCATTGACTAGTACAGTGTTGGTGCTTGCTAGTGTTGCAGGGCTGGAATGGTGGTAGATATCTCTTCTATTCTAGCCCCGGGGTGGTGTCTGTTTTGTTAGGTTTTACCTTTTTTATGGAGGAGTTTTTTTATTGTGGTTTTTGTATTGGGCGTTCATTTCATTTCATTTTAATAAAATGGGAATAGGATGCCTATCAGGCAATATTAACATTTTTCCCTTCTTCGTTCTTTTGGGCTTGGGGGGGGGGGGGGGGGGGGGGTTGGCTGTTTTCTCTGCTAATAATCTTATAAGAATTTTCTTGTTTCAATTATGCTTGGCTTTCCTATTTAGTCAAACAACTTAATGAGAACATGTATATGAAAACATATCATGCTTGGCTTTTCCCTTGGCACATTTTTAACATCTTTTTCATTCGTACAGAAATCATCTCCGTGTAGATGAGCATGCAGCATGTTTGCTGATGAGTATTAAATACTTACAAGTAAACCAACTTCATATTTACGTATTGAAATACTAAAGAAAAACTTGGTATATAAACTGCATGATTGGCTTTGAATGGGATAAAAATTATTCCACAAACTAAGAGCATAGTGAATTACCTAAAATAGCAAATATATTCGAAGAGAAAACAATGAGAGGATCTCTGGTTACCCCAAAAACTGCTGGTATCGAATCAACCTTGCAAAGAGAAAAATACATTCTAAAATTCCTCCTGGAATGGTGTATTATAAAAGCCAAAAAGATCTGGAACTGAAAGAACTTACTGCAAATGCAATATCGCTAAGCTCGATAACAGCCACCGTGAGAAGCAATGGTGTAGCCTGTCCAAAATGTCTTTAAATCAAAACAAGTCTGTTGACCCTAGTGTAGCAAGAGATGCTTGAACTTTCATGATCAGACTGATGGCAAGCTATTAAGTCTAGAACATCCTAGAATTGCGTAACCTGACACTATTAATCATTACAATTGAGGAGTGCTAAAATAATAATAAATAAATAAAACCAATGCAAATCACTGAACTATAACTTGATTAAGAACTTACTTTCCAGACCCCCTCCTTCATTGTCAGGAACCGATCTCCATCATAGTAAGCTATAATAGAATAAAGGTGATAAGAATC
The DNA here is from genome assembly GCA_030737845.1 of Acorus calamus. Lineage (NCBI taxonomy): Eukaryota > Viridiplantae > Streptophyta > Magnoliopsida > Acorales > Acoraceae > Acorus > Acorus calamus. Next base: position 10,457,333 of record CM060877.1, on the reverse strand, counting down.
AGCATGGAAATAAAAGAACAGTATGTTTGTGGGGCGGGGGGAAGCATTAATGAACAGAATAATTTGAGAAAATAGCATATCAGGGAGTTTCTTGCAAAGTTCTCCCCAGGCACAACACTAACTGATACTCTTGCAATCCTACATATTAATTATCCATGTAACTAAAGTTTCATAATGGAAAAGCCAGAGAAGTAACTGTTACATGAATGAACCCTACTGATGGATAAAAATTTCATGCACACAATATATTTCTATTCTTTTGATCTGAAAAAAATTAATACAGGCATCTATGCAGTGAAACCATCAGACACCTTAGAAGACCAGACAAGCCCACACAACTAGAGGGTGAACGATAAAGTACAAGTATCAGCAAACCCACCTCAAAAACATGTTTTCCTGGGATGTGTCATAGCTCTTTGGAATTCATTCCTCTAGCATACCATCCCCATCCCCCGCCCTTCACCAACAACACACACACACATACACATGAAGGATCTTACTATTGTAGTCATGAGTAATAACAATAACAAAGCCATTATCCTGAAAATTTGGATCGGCTACATGAATTCTTTTTCACTATTCAGCTCTATCAAGGCCACTTGGTCTAACAAGCATACAGGCACCATGTCATTCCTTATTATCACCAGTCACTCCCATTGTTGTAAGAGCCCCTTCAACAATCCATCTGGTTCCTCCTAACTGGTACACCCATTGGTCACCATCATATATGAAAATTTAGGGGCAATTTTAGCATTGGACCTCAAAATAAAATATAGCAAAAATAGTCTTCCCAATTTAAAATTAGCAAAAGTGGCCCGCAAAAGTGGCCCTTAACTAGGTCAGTGGATGACATGGTACTATCATGTTAGTGCCCGATTAAAAGCCATATAATTTTTTTTTTGTCTAGTACTGATGACAAAAGTTCACTATGTCTTCAAAGATGATTTTGGTCAAAACATGACGTGTATATTGGCTTTTGAGGGGAAGTAGTATTATGGTCAACTTAGCCATACACCAGTTTTATCAGGGTGATGGCAGGGGGGAATATGGATTAACTGCATTAATACAGAGGGTTATATGGATGTACTTTCAACATAACATTTTAGATTTTTTAAAAAAACATGAACATGGTTCTTTAAAAAAGAAATATGCATGAAAGTATAATTTCACCTTGCATCTTCACTTTCCCTTAAAACAAGATGAACTCAAGTCTTCAACATAAGTAAAAAAAAAATGGAAAATGATATGTCCATCCCGTTTGTAGCCCCGTCTGCAATCCCTAATCGTTTTAATTTTTTTTTTGAAGTATATATTCGCCTAATAAAATACATATTCCAATGAAAAATGAAGTATATACCTAGATTAACCGGTATATATTTTTATTTTCAGAAAAAATGTAAAATTTTTAATCGGGCATACACTGCACTAAACGGGGCTCAAATAGAAGTACTTTTCACGAGTCAGTTTTGCTAATTATATGACCCCTAACTAGATATTGGCATGGCAATGTCACGTTTCACGGGTCAGATTTGTTAATTATACATAGGGAGCATCACTACTTTTTTTTTTCCTTTTTTTTGTGAGGTAAAATGCAAAAAATTTCAAAATTAATGGTTCATTGATCATTAAAATTTAACATAATCCATAATCCACAAATATAACCCCAAAATCCCTAGAAAAGAGGGAAAAATATTTCAAAAAAAAACCCACTACAATCGTTGATGATGTCGTTAATGATGTCGTGAACTTAATTCTCTGAAGTCCATGAAAAGTACTTTTTCCCTCACTAGATGTTTAGATGGATAAGAAAAAGATAACTTCATGGAAAGCTAGAGATAGTTTCAATAGAAAATAAAAAGAAAACAAATCATATATACGATGGTTTGAAACAGAGACTAATAGGTACATAGCTAGGAGGAGAGATATGCTCATTATTGAAGGGGCACCTAAGACAAGAAGTACACAACAAGCTTTGATGATGCTAACAAGGAAGAAATGTTGATTGTCGAATGATGAGGCCTTTAATGGAGATGAATGGTGAAAAAAATTCATGCAATTAACCCTAAATTTGACATAAAGGCTTTTTTTTTAGAAAAATAAAGGCTTTGTTGTGATTGTTGTAATGTCCAAAATATAGCAAAATATTAAATTATAAAAAAAATAAAAAAAATTGGTAGCATAATATAACATACTCACCATATTGATGCCAATAACCACAAAATATAGCTTAGAGAACGGAGAAATAAGATGATAGTAGTAAAATCCATTATATCACGGAAACAAAATTACTCAATATAAGCCTATGTAGGGTGTCTCTTTGGATAAGGGCATGGGCTTCCTCCCCATAGGTCCAAGTTTGAATCCCTTCATATTAACTTGGTGCACATGGTTTGTGGATTGTTGTGTACCCAGGTTTTCTCAACTCTTGTTGGGGTTCCTTATCACCAAACAACAACAACAACCACCACCCAATCTCACAAATTAAACTTCCAAAGTTCCATATTGTGTATTATTAATTAATATATTATTGAACTTTCTAAACCCACAAAAAAATGGAACGAAGCATAAAAAGGCCATCACCAGAATGACCCTACATATAGTAATGTGTTGGGAGGGGAAATACTAAATGCAATCTGAACCTTCGGCTACAAAGTGGTTGCTCTCAAGACTCAAGCCCAGGATTTTGTCTTGTTAACCCAATCACTTGCCATTGCTCAAAGCAACGCCCCTATAAGCTTAAAATTAGTTGTGGCTTCCGGTATTCAACCCAAGTCTTCATGTCCACAACGTTAAAAAAAAAAAAAAAAAAAAGCAAGGAAGCGTGCACATAAAGGAGGAACTCAATGGCAGGAATAATATATAAAAACATGTGAAAGATATGTTTAAAATCATTACTTGTAATGGGAATAAATTTCTGGCATGTCTTCACAATAAAATTGTTGGCAAGATCCGTGTCCTCGTCTTCAGAAGCAAACAACTGTTAAAGAAATAACCTTATGGTGAAATCTTTAAAAAAAATCTGGAGATACTTTGATCAAAGATCAAATCAACAAGTAGATATGCACCATGTAAACAAATGTAAACACACTTCATTCAACATAGTCATTCATGCAAAAAAATACAAGAATAAAAAAATGCAGAATTCAACTTATCAAAGAAAGGAATCCAGACACTTTTTTTAGAATGGTGGCTCAGGGGAACTAAGGTGGCAAAAAAGTGCATGCATTTCTATGCATTTGTGTATGCCAGTGCTCCTCACAAAGATTTCACAAAGAAATCCATATAAGATCTGTTTTGTCCCAGTTGGTGGTGTTTCAAATTCATAGATTTGCAGGTTCGTTGACTGTTAGATTAAAACCATATGTTCAGTATTAGATCCTCAAAGTCATCCATCTTGCATGCTGGATTGCTCTCATAAAGAAATGGTTGTATAAATGGATTTGACCCCTTCATATATTGATCGCTGAAGAAATAATTAAAATCTATAAAGAACTCTCCCAGTTCTGGCCAGCCTTTTAATTAATGTTTAAAGAATTATTTATCTAATATATCTTCCACTCCCTCTATTCTCCCCAGCCTGCATTAATAATTTTTGTTTCTTCTAACAACAGTATGTATTGAAGTTGGAAAACATTTAGAAATGACAACATAAATATGGAGAATTTTTTCCTGAAGCATTTTTAAAGAAACAAGTCCAATTGGATCCCTCTCTAAATCATGATCTCACCTCGTGCACGTTTTGACATTGATTCAGAAACCATCAAGAGTAAATTTGAAGCTTGGCATGATCCCCGTTCCTCTAATCATACACCCCCCCCCCCCTTCCCATCACAAGCCCTTTGCGCCATTTCTACTTATTCTACACAACACTAAGTTTTTTTTAAATGTACATAGCCTAATTAAATTAAATAAGAACAAAGACGATACGCATTAATTAGTGTTTCTAGTGAACATAGTCTATGTCCTAGATGATTTATAAACTGGTTTACTGGGACCAAAAAAGACATTACATGAAATAATGGAATTCAAAGAGCACAAAAAAAATATGATTTCTATAAGCCCATACTCCTAAAAATAAGAAAAGAGAAGTGAATGAAGAAGAAACAGCACCTTGTAAGCAGAATACAGAAGAATCGAACCCAGTAACAAGTTAACCGCCTCAAACCTCTGAGAATATAAAACAAACAGAATTTTATGATGCAATATAATTGTGAATTTGTGATGAAGAGTAGACCGGCACTTGGGTTAGAAGTAAAACCTGAATGGTGGCAGCCCCAAGCAATATCATTATTGCGCGAAAAATAACTGCACCAGCAATGCCATATGAGAGCACCCGGTTCTATGTTTTCAAGAGAAATTTTAAGAAACTGTGAAAATTAGATGGGTTAGAATTACTATAAAGTTAAAGTGGCCAGGACCTATATAATATCGTACCTGATACATAATTGGAACCTTGAAGTACTTGAAAATAAGAACAAAGACGAAAAGATTGTCCACTGATAAACTTTGCTCTAGAAGATACCTACATCACAGATCCTGAATTTAACTTCCCTCTCTGATCCGACATTTCTAGAGTCTAGAACAATGAATAACAAGCTCAGATAAGGAAAAGTTTTACAATGAAATCATATATAAGTCTTAGATAACTGCACAAACGAATGCATTCTCTTCTACACTATCACTAACAATTATAATATGTGCACTACCAGTCTACCACTAATAAACAAATACTTGATGAATTTGAATGAAATTCATTGAAACCTTGTAGATATACTTGTGCAAATAGCCATGCAGAGATGGATGCTACCCCAACATATACTATATGCTTCTAGTGAGGGTTCTAAAGTAAACTGAATTTTAACCCTGCTGAGCACCTGAATTTCCCAATTATGCCAGAAAACATAAACTGAAACCATTATGCAAATAATAGGGTCAGAACTATCAAATGAGCATGTCCTTTCAGGCCTCGGAGCATGTTCTTTTAGTTTAGAACCCTCACTAGAAGCATAATGTATATGCTTCTAGTGAGGGTTCTAAACTAAACTGAATTTTAGCCCTGCTGTGCCCCTGAATTTCTCAGTTAATACGGAAAACATAAATTGAAATGGTTGTGGAAGTTAATAGGGTCAGAACTCATGCTGCATTCAGATCATAACACAAATATATATAAATGTGTGTATATATTGAAACCATTGTCCAAGTTAATAGTCTGAACTCATGCAGCCTTCAAAAAAAAACATGGATGACTGAATGAGCATGTCCTTTCAGGACTCAGATGCACAAGCAATTCTATCAAAATTAGATACATTAACAATAATGAATTCAAGGAACATCAGACAACCTCAAGGGCAAGGGGAGTCGGTTCTGGAAGAGGCAAAAAAAGATGTTTGGAGCAACTTAGCAATATTCAGAGGGCTCATTCCTCTTAAGAGTATTTTACCCTCATGCAACAAACACATATTCCATCATAAAAGGATCTATGTGAAGTATACTAAGGTGGCGATATTGGCTACCCTAAGAACCATTTCAATTTAGAAATTGTGCATGCTGGGGATATTGGGCAATGCAAAAGCACAAAACAATTAATGGTATATATGATACATATGATGACGCATATGATGCACTATGTCAACTTGAGTAAGCAATAATACTTCAGTATTTTAATGCAGTCACAACTCAGAAATTTTGGTTCCCAAGGATAAATTCAAGAAGGTTAGTGCATTAGGTAAGTTAACAAATATGTTTGCATAAATTTCTGTTTACAGGATACCCTGCAAAAAACTCAGAAGCCTTGTCGACTCCTTCCTTCAAACCTACACCAATTCCAAAAGCAAGAGCAGCACAGATCTGCAGATTAACAATTGACTAAATCACAATGATGCAAAATAGAGAAGGACAATCAACAGATTAATTGTATTGTATTTCAAATATAAGTTTGATGTTCTTCAAAAAATATGTATAGGTTTGATTCACCTGAGCCTAACTCACCCATAATGCAACAGTTCTTGCAGAAGACACTTCTCCGTGCCTAAACTCCGGTGTTATTGTAACTTTTGGATCATCGGTTGAAGGAAAATCATCAGTGTTACTCTCTATTTTCCCAGCTTCATCATATGTTTGAGAATTGGATCTATAGGCTTCATCTGAAGATCAACTTTGCAATTGTGTTATCTCAATTAGAATTAACCCTCCTATAGTGTACAGAAATGCATTGAATAATGCTTTGCACAGTCCCTTTTCTAGCCCCATATGCAGTCCACGCCAATTTGATTCTTTTTAAAAAAAATATAGAATGACTCGATGAGATATAAACTTTTATATATAAAAATAAAGCATATACTCGAGTGAATTTTATGGACTCATTTATTAAAAAAAATTATAAAAATTTCTAACAAGATATATATCTCGTTCCAATGAGTAGGGGTGCAACATGATTTGGTTAGACCGAATCCAAACCGATCAAGACCAAGAATTTTTGAGTTTGGATTAACATTTATTTGGTTTGGGCGTGGATTTTGGGTATGATTTCACAATCTAAAAAACCGATTTAAACCAAACCCAACCAAACTCCAACAATTAATCCATATTCTATAATCACTACTCACCAAACTCTCCATCCTAGTTATTCTTGTGATCAATATCCACTTCTCACCCTTCATGAGATTTTTATATAAATTTTATATTAAAATATTAATTTGCGATGATATGTTGTTTGCATTTATATAGTAAGTATAGTAGGACCAAAAATAACCAAATTTACAAATTTTCTTAACAAGGTATATGGAACGGGGCTCGAAAAAGGACTATGTAACAGTGCTCAAATGCATTACCAATGACTGGCATATACATAGGAGTAAAAGGACTAGTAAAAGAAATGCAGAATCTCCTTGGAAATCAGAAACGATAATCCAACAAACACATTAAAGCAGCATGGATTAATCATATCTAATATTGTGGACCTTGTTCTTCTTAAATATTTTGTTTATGCTAACATGATCCAATATCTCTTTAATGTGATATAGTATCTCTTCATTGCGATCCAATAACAGAAAGTCGTACAGTTCAAAACCAATCAAGGTGAGAAAAAATTCTCAGAATAGAGCACCTGCTGTTCCAATGTGCTCATATCATGCTACTTGTTCACACCCATGGCCATGAAGCAGTTATGTGACTGTTTAATTGTTGTGTATGACTGATACAACATGTTTTTTTGATATTTCGAAGCAGAATATGCAATTTTACATGCGATTTCAAGATCATTGGAGTAAGTATTGGGTTTTTTATATCACAAAAAGCTAGCTCCTAGGCTAATGTAGGCCAAGGATTGACTGGATTTCATGGGTGATTTCTGACAGCTCATTTGGTTGTCTACACCTAATCCGAGAAAAGAAGATTAAGAAAACCCAATTAAACTATATCAACACTGTTCACTGGGGACATGAAGAGATGGAATGCAGTGTCTCTGGGTTCTAGACCCCAAAAAAACGCAAAAGTGGTGTGATCTCTCACCTAAGGTCTTCCAGCTGTTGGTAAAGGACATCCAACAAATTGTGACCAGATTTTACTAGTCACCTAGCTTGAGTAAATCAACTCGAACTGCCAGATTCGGGAGATATCAATGCGTGTTGTTGGAAAGCTCTCTTTCATATATTTCAATCCCCTCATTCTTCTAACTCTGTCAAAATCAATTCAAATACATTTGAAGGATATTTGATTTACATCAGATCAGATTTGTTCGATTGGTGATGAAGAGACAATGGATCAATGATCAAAGGATGATGACTCAATCAAATTTCAATGATTAATAATGTGAGCTGATATGATCATAAGAAATGCATGCATATCAAATTATAAAGAGGTGGATCTACCATTTCAAGGCTTCGCCAAAGTATAGAATTAGAACCAGAAAATAAAGAAATAGCCTTTCTTTTCTTCTGGGCCTCTGGCTCTGTCATGTCTTTCAAATGCATTAGATTGGTCATATTCATTAGATTGGTCGTGATGTAACATTAGACCGACAATTAAATTTTTTTTTTTTTTTTAAATGGTGTTCACTGGATTTGATCCCTTGACCTCTGTCAAGAAGGTAGGAGATATTTGCCAACTTAACCAAAGCTCGGTTCACAAAAATTAAAAGAAGTTGAATCAATCATAATAGACGATATGGGCGGATATGATTGTCAAGAATGTGAGCGTATCAAGTTATAGGCAGTGAAATTTACCATGTTAAGGTTTCTTCGAAGGAGAAAACGAAAAGAGAGAAAACGAAGGATCTTTTGTTCTCTTCCAACTCTATCAAGGACATTTTGAATGCATACAAACAATCTGACCTACAACAGGTATGCTCGATTGGTGATGAGAAGACATTGGATCAATAATCAAAGGATGTCGATTCGGTTACATCTGACAGATGAAAGATATGGATCGATATGATCATTAGGAATGTATGCAAATCAAATTATGAAGGCTCTACAGTGCTAAGATCTTTTCAAAGGAGAGAACCAGAAGAAAGATAATGAGGGAATGACATTTAATTCCTCTTTCTTTCTTTTTATTCCTTTTTTTTTTTGAAATGATATCATTCCTGATTATGGAATGCCAAAAGGTACATATATATACAAGTAGCATGATGCAATCATGTTGCAGGTGAGCTAACTAGTTGATAAAAGGAATTAATGCATAAAATATATGAAAAAACTACTCTACTAATACGAGCTGCCATTTGCTTAGGAATGGAGACACCTTTGGTCTACCAAGGAAAAAAGAGCTACTTACACTTCAGAAAAGCTCGTATAAGGTAGATACCATGCATAACTCCCTTAAGTTGTATGCAAAGATATTTTCTATAGCCTAATACAAACTAGTACCTTGCTCCATTCTGATTTTTAAGGATAATTGGTTCATTTGTTCAAATAGCCTTCTTTTCCCAAAGTTCCACTTCCATTTGTGGAAGCCAAAAATAAAATCTATCAAATGAGCAAAACTCATATAGAACCCAAATGCTTTGCAAATTGGATTCATTAAGGGATTTGAAAATGCACCAGAGTCAACAAGCAATAATGCAATTCTGCACCATATCTAGCTGATAACACTTGCATAAAGGAACTCAAACCTCTACCCGTTTGGATACAGAATATGATTTATTCTTTTTTTTTAAAACAACTGTAGTCATTTTCTATTCTCATATAAGTAAGAAAATGGTCGAATAGGGTGAGAAGAGGAGAAGAATAACATAGCCCGTAGGCTGTAGATGAAGTTGTGAGGGAAAATAAAATACAACTACCACAAACATACACTGACCACCCCCCAAACAGAGCACATCACCTTCCCTACCAGTGGTGAGTAGAATAGATTTTTAACCCACCCCCCGCCGGGAGTCATACTACTCCGAGATGAGGAACACGTCCTTCCCGATGTGGAAACTCCGAATGCCTCCCATGCCAATGCCTATGATTTATTCTTAGGTATACAGTTATTCTGGCATAAATGGGGATAATTAAGAATAAAGTGATTTTGTGTTTGGTTGTATTTTGAATTATTCTCATTGAGAAATATAATAATAAATTTTTATTGTTTCAGTAAAATGTGAATAAATTGTAGATAAAGATTTATAAAAGAAGAAAAAATGATGATAATTGATTTGACAGATGATTTATAAGAGGTTATAACAGTTGATTTGACAATGAGCCCACATATTATTTGGATTGAATAACCTAAAATAACTTTAATTCCAAGGGTTGGTTGGAATCATACCAGTTTATTCTGACATAGGTTATACTAGGGTATTCCTAGCATCCAAACAACAAAAAGCACATATTATGCTTTATTCTCACTTATTCCCTGAGCTATTCCATATCCAAATGGGGGTCAGGGTTTACCATTCAATTATTCCACAAGAATATGTACCCCATGAAAATCACATAGAACAAATAGCTTCCCTTTCACTCCACAATTCTTCTAAGATTCTCAAGTGCATATCCAGCTACTCCCATGCATTATTTTTGTATTATCTTTCCACAAACCAAGAAACAAGTATTCCCTGTGAACCCTTCAAACTTCATGTATAAGGCATTCCACTGAGGAAAGACCATAATGAAGCCAAAATTACCAATTTCTTTTCGAAAGATAAAGGTACCTTAGCGATCAGATTGGAAGCAACATAAGTAATTAAGTATTTGAACTATTATTTCCAACTCATATAATCTAAATAGAAGGATTTAAGACGTGTTATGCCCAGATCAGCATGACAATTCACGTGTCCATTCCCAATTTGATTTATGGTTCTTTTTAAATTGCAAAGGAAAGGTACCATGAAAACTGTCATCTTTATGTTGACTCAAATGTCACAAAATAAAAGATTGGCATTCAGACCGGAAATTGAATCAAACTTGAGCCAAATTTTGATCCTATTCAACCAGCTATCATTGAAAGAATTAATCTTAGCAATATATTTAATGAGCCCATGGTCTATGCCAATCTCCATTCAGAAGTAAAATGTACAACTGCCTTACTATATCTATTTTTCATGACTAGCTTCTGGGAAATTCTGTATAGATCCAACCCATTGACCCATCCAACTCAAGCATGTTTTCTTCCCTGTGACAAAATGAAATTCAGTTTCCCCTATGCACTGATTGCTTTAATTCATTTTGAGTTTTTCATCAACATTGGAAAGCTAAATCAACTTGAGAAATTGACAAAATGGACCCATAGTTCATGGTTGACAACAGAATATGCAACCATGAGGTCTTGGGTTCAAATCTCACTGCCTACCTACCCAAAAAAAATTGACAAATTGATCTACATTTTGCTCAGTTCTGACTGGATGAGTTTTCATTAACTACTCTTTGACTAATGAAAGCGTTTCATCAGAGCATCTCTACATTGATACAAATGTCTCAAAGTTTCAAAATTGCTTTAAAAATGCAATTAGCTAATTCTACTAACTTGTACCTAAATTACTAATCCTATGAAATTATCAATCAATATTGAATGCATTAACCCAACAGTGAAAATCACTTCTCAGGCAGCACATTAAATGTCAAATTTCATTAAAAAAACTAGAACAAACGAACAAAAACATCATCGAGTGAGGGCATTTTCTTTCCACGACAACGCCAACCACGTGATTTCTTTCCCAGTGTGAATTCACACAATTTTCACAATGACCATGGTTGTATAGCTTCTCATATTCTTCATTAGTTGTATAGCTTCTCATATTTTTCATACTAACCTTTCCAACCCTCACTATCATTGCTCACTCGAGGCTTTCCAACAATCTTTACTCAATGCCCATCAAACCCACATTGAATAATTCATAGGGTTAATACATACACTACCAATTTCAACACCCTAAATTTAAAATAAATAAAAAAATCCAAGAAGAAAAAAAAATCGTAGCTTTATTCAGAAAAATCCAAAGACAATCCAGATTATTTTTTCACCTAGAGGGGATGAATTCCCGTCTTCACAGTGCCGGTGGCAGCGCCTCCTCGCCGCAGATTTACGAGAATGTCTTCCAACTGATACTTCACAAATCACAAGAGAAACAGAGCCCCAACTATTCAGTAATCACACACAAAACAAAGACGATGAAAACAAAGATTGAAGCAGTGGTTGTGGTTTTACCTGTGAGAGGTGGAGAGGAGGATGACGACGAGAGGAAGAGCGAGAGAGGGAGATGATGTTTTTTAAGAACAGGATGGAATCGGAAGTGGGCGTGGACGGCGGACGCGGAGAGTCCCATGGCTCGCGGCGATGGGGAGGGGTGAAGGTTGAGATGGGTGGAGGCGTACTTTTATCTCTTCCTGGATTTGGGGAGCAGGAAATTAATTATTTTAATTTAAAAAGATAAAAAATTCATCAATTTATTCATATTTACATTTACAATAATGTTTTGTATGCCCCAACTTCATAGGCCTCATGAGGTGGCAATGTGACATTACCTATTATATCATTTACTTGATAATAACATCAAGATTTATTTCGAGAATCATGGAGTATCATTAATTCTTTATGCATATCTCAACCGAATTATTATTATTTTCTTGAATGAGATCTAAACAAATAAATAAAAAATAGAAGATAATTAAGGTGATCTTCGAAGACCCATCTCTTCTTTTTGTTGTCTTCTCTGCATTTTCTCCTCCTCAATAGTCCACTTGTGGCCATTGTTGCTGCTCTCCTCGTAGCTCTCTCGGATTTTTTAATCTTGTGAAGTTCGAAAACATTGTTTTGTTCTTTATGGAGTTGGATCTTCCATCAACGCCTATCGGATCAGGTTTTATTTATGTTTTGAATGTCATTTTTCATAGTTGGATTTGTTTTTTATAATGTTACATTTTATATATATAACATTCTTCGTTTTTTTAAAATCTGTGTCGTTTTTGTTACATTCATAAATGTAACAGTCAACTGCATATGTGTATTCATTTATATTTGTTACATTCATAAATGTAACAATGAACTACGGGTAAATTGAATAGAATGTAAAACATTTAGAAATACATATATATAAATGTAACAGTTTTTATTAAAATGAAACCAATAGTTCATGTAATATTTGTTAAGTGTAACTCACAGCAAAACAAGTGTTTGATATTTTCCATGAAATGTAAAGATTCGTTTTAAAATTATTTAAACATTGCATGAAATGTAAATGTAACAGTGTTAATGTAAATATAACAAATGATGTAAACATGTAGAGAATGTTTTTACTGCTGTTTGAAGGATTTTAACGAAAAATAATTTAGGTAGTTTTAATGTAATTTAGGTAAGTTTTGGTATAACTTAAATAGAAAATTCATAAAGATTTTAAAATATAAATTTTGAAATAGGGTGTAACTGAAATTAATATGAAAGATTTGTAACTGAATAGAGAAAAAAGGGGGATTTGGGTTAATTGGATATATTTTTAATGAAGGGCATATCCGTATTTTGTCATTTTACACTTTTTCAAAAGTCAACAAACCATTCAAAATCAACCAATAAAATAATGACACCTCATGGGGCTTGTGAATGGGGCTTGTGATTTGGGGCCTATGTATCACCACTCTTACATTTATCATAGTCAGAATAAATAGTAAGGATAAATGTTATTTCAGTCTTTAGATGGAATAAAAATTTCCATTTTATATTTCAAAATTGGGACAAAATGTTCATTTTTTCTAATTATTTTTTATATTAAACAGAATAAGTTATCATCCTTACTTTATCATCACAATTATTCTATCTCATCCCTTATCTCCTTGCCAAACTTACTCTACATGTGTAATATGTTCCAATTTCCAACCCCGATGAAAATGTGGACATGTCACGAGTTGTTTCACATCGAAGAAATACATCATGTATATCATTTAAAATTAAAATTATGGTAGGTAAATAAAATTAGCTCCATCATATTTTTTTTGGTGGCGTCGTCCAATTTCGGGGTGTCGATGGAGGAGGCGCTAGAGATGAAGAATGAAGAGAAAGGGTTAGGGTTATCGGGTTGAGTTATTTTTATCTCTAAAGATATAATGGTCATTTATCAATGTTGAATTAATTTAACCATATGCAAGTTATCAAGGGTAACGACAATTTTTTTGAGATTATTTAGATATTCAAGGGGTTGAACTAAATATCTATCATTTCTTAGGGGGTGTGATTTTTTCTCATATTTTTAAGGGAAATTTGCATTATACTCCTGAAAAAACATCTATCTGGCGTTATACCCCGCTTAGAAAGGTAATTACATGTATACTCCTAGAAAATTTAATCGTTGTGTATGTATGCTCTTCCATTTGTCACCGTTAATTTTTTTGACCTGACCACGGTTACCTATCTAACCATTCCCTGTGAAAAGTCCCTAATGCCCCTAGGAAAATTTGCATCTATACTCCTAAAAAAAATCTATTCAACGTTATAACCCGCTTAAAAAGGTAATTACATGTATACCCCTAAATAATTTGTTCCTTGTGCATGTATGCCCTTTCGTTTGTCATCATTAATCTATTACCGTGGTTACCTATCTAACCATTCACTGTAAAAGTCTCTTATACCCCTACGACACCTGTCTCTAAAATCTAAAAAAATAAATATGCCTCCTCTCACATCCTCTCTTCCCCAAAAATGAAAATTTAATTAAACAAATGTAGGCATATAAATCAATATATCTTGTTAGATGATGTTTACTATTTAAAAATAAATAAAACTTATGTGGCCTGTGTTTTGAAATGTAAAAAGAACTTAGTCAAACATTTTCCTATAATTTTTATGGAAAATATTTTTTGGGCCCCAATTGATAGACCCCATCATAAGTCTCAACTGTGAATTTCCTATGTTACCCCCTAACTAATTTATGTGGTTCTTCCATTAGCGGTCCACTAATGATGGGGTTAATTACGTTTTGGCGTTTCTTCCATAACTGGTCCACTAATTACGGGGTTAATTAAGATTTGGCGACCACTTCCCTTCTGGAATATACGAATTCAATTGCACATTCAAGAAAATAAAAAATTACGAGTTTCATTTTTTCTGTCGCAACGAAAACTAGCATCAAATTTTTTTTCCATTCACATTTGATTGGCGGAGAAGAGAAGATGTCAATGTTTTTTTTTTTTGCGATCTGTTTGTGGCACAAACTTCAGGTTAGGGCAATCGGAACCCCCAAATATTATCGATTTATAATTTCTAGATCCAGTTTTTATTTGGTGAAAATGGAAACAAACATTGAAATCATTTTTTTTTCAGTTTGATCGGTTGAGAATATAAGAATTACACAATTGTGGTGTAAACAATGGCGATCCATTCAGGTTAGACTGCTTTTGATCTGAATAATTCAAATTGATCTGATTTTTTAACTGTTCCTTTGAATCATCATATCCTTTTTTTATATAGGTTTTAATTTAAATTAAGATACATGTAGTGTATCTAAATTTGATACGTTCTTGTATTTTACATATGATCTATATAATCATCTTTTTAGTGGTGTGTATATGTACATTTATGTACATTTTTTAGTGGTGTGTATATGTACATTTGTAGCTTTGAATGATCAATATTCAACTCATTAGATTCAATATTCGGTAGTATCGAATGTGTAGATGTTAATTCCAATATTTGATTCATATGTATCTTGATGTTATTTCAGCTCAATTTGAAGTTTGATTTATTGTTTATATGGATTTGATTAATATTTGATTGTTTATTTGTTGTATGTATATAAAGGCTTGAAGGAATTTTCATTGAAAATCTATGCATGTTCTGCTAATTAGCTTATGTTCCATTAAATTGTTTAGGTCGTAAGATACAATACTGTATCTTAATTATGTAACATGTGACAACTTTTTAAAAAATTTAGCAGACAATGATGATCGTATAGATGACACATGTGAAGACTCAATTCATTTGGAAGACATTCACGATGCATGTGATCTGGAAACGAGTTTGATGAATAAAGTGTCTGATTTGGCTGATCAGCAAAATGTAGATGAGATTGTAGCATGTGCAGAACAGTCTATTACATCTGTTGGGATGTGCTTTCAATCTGAAGATGAGGTGCAGATGTTTTATAATAATTTTTCTCATAAGGCTAGATTTGAGATTGCCAAGATTCATGGGAAAAAGGATGAAAATGGAAGGCAAATGTTTTTCTCTTGCTTGTTGTCGAAATGGGAAGCATGTACCATATGGAAAGAATGCTTTTAATGCCCGATCTTCGATCAAGTCTGGTTATGGTGCCAGGACAAACATCAATGTGAAGGGAAATGAGTGCTTTTTTATATCAAAAGTGGTTTTAGATCATAACCATCAGTTAAACCCCCTTAAATCTCACCATTTTGTATATCACAAGGAGATTGATCCCATGTCGAAAAGGGTTTTGGATATTAATGAGCAAGCTGGAATTAGAGCAAACAAGAGTTTTAACTCTTTAGTGATTAAGGCTGGCGATTATGATTGCATATCTTATGAGAAGGATGCTAGATATTATTTATCCAGATCTAGGCTTGCAAGACTTGGTGAAGGAGACGCCCAAGCTATGTGTGATTGCTTTGTTCGTATGCAAAAGAGGAATCCAAATTTTTTTCACCTTGTTGATTTTGATGAGAATTTTAGAGTGAGGAATATTTTAGGGCACATGCAAGATCTAAAGCATTATACGAGTCATTCTCAGATGTGATTTCTTTTTATTCTACCTATTTGACAAATAAATATGATATGTTTTTTTTCTCCTTTTGTTGGTGTCAATCATTACGGTCAATCTGTTTTGTTTGGCTGTGGTTTATTGTCTAATGAGAACACCGAAACCTATGTGTGGCTTTTCAAAGCTTGGCTAAAGTGCATGTCAGGATGTAAGCCGAATTCTATAGTCACTGATCAATGTAAAGCAATCCAGAGAGCTGTGGCTCAAGTGTTTCCAGAATCTCGTTACAGATTATGTCTGTGGCATATCATGAAAAAACTATCAGAGAAGTTGGGCAGGTATGCATTGTTGTGTTATGTATTGAACATGTTATTAACAAATTGATATACAGTTACAAATTCAGATACAACTCTGTGTTTCAGATACAAAATTGAAATTTGATAAGTAGTTAATATATTTATTTCTTTGCAGCTTCAAGAACTATGATGAAATTAAGAAACGAATGAAGTCCATTGTGTATGAGTCTCTTACACCTGGTGATTTTGACACCAATTGGCAACAGATGATTGAGGAGTATAGAATGTCGGAGAATGTGTGGTTTTCCTCATTATTTAGTGATCGTTTATGTAGGGTTCCAATATATGTGAAAGAAGCTTTCTAGGCTGATATGTCTACTACACAAAGAAATGAAGGTATGAATGCATTTTTTGATGACTATGTTAATTCAAAAACAACATTAAAGCAGTTTGTTGAGCAATATGACAATGCATTGAAATTCAAGGTTGAGAAGGAGGAAAAGGCTAATTTTTCTTCAACAAATTCTATCATTCCGTTGCTAACTGAATTCCAATTTGAGAAATAATTTCAAGAGGCATACACACATGACATTTTTAGGATGCATGATACAGAATGAAATCAAGGGAATGATTTTCTACAATCTTGTCTATGTATCAGATGTGGGTGGTATCAGATATTTCGTTATTGATGATATTTCAAAGGGCAAGGATGGATTGGCGAAAAAATAGCGTACCAAATTCGATTTGATGAAGTTAAGCAAGAGGTAAATGCATATGTTGTCTGTTTGAATTTAAGGGCATCGTGTGTAGACATTCTATGAAAGTCCTGATACACCTCAACATGATGGAAGTTTCACAAAAGTACATTCTTGACCGTTGGCGTAAGGGCATTAAATGAAAGCACAATTTTATGAAAAATTGTTATGTGGACAACATGTCAAATGAACAAATATGGAGACACCATGAATTGTACTCTAAATTTTTATTAGTTGCTGATGTTGTTGTTATCTCTCCTGAAATGTTTGACTTGTGCAAAAATCATCTTGATTTTTTGTATGATGACTTGACGAATCAAGTTCCTGATCACAATGATTGTAGTGTTGGTGATGAACAGATGTCAGATTCAATTGTTCACTCGCCTTTCAAGGTTCGAAGTAAAGGACGACCACCATCAAGAAGGAAGGCACCCAAGGTCAACAAGCCGATGAATAAGAAAGCAAAAAATTTAAGGATCTAATATTTAGATGGTTGCAGAGGGCTGATTTGTGTACTACACATTTGATGTTATAATTTATTTTGCAATGTATTTGTGGACCTCATTTGATATTGTCATTAGATTTGATGTTATAATGTGCTTTTTTAATGTGTTTGTGGACTTCATTTGATATTGTCATTAAGTTTGATGTCATTACAATTTTTGCGGATAACATAACATTACAATTTATACAGGTTTTAAGATTCACATTTTATTTGCAGGTACACCATAATAGTTATTTTGACAAGTTATCGGTAGTACCCATTATTATCTAATACGCTTGACAAGCAACCAATTTTACATGATTCACCTTGAAACACCTAATAAAAAGTCTCACATACACATCACAATAGGCAAATACATTCCACATACAATTGACATTGATTTGCAATTCACATAGATGTCTATTACAACTTTCATATACACCAACAAATTCAGATACCTCTAATACTGCATCACATCAAATTCATATATGAATACCTCTGATTTACAATTTACACAGATTTTCAAACACACATCTGATATTCAGATACACCACAATAGTTATTATCTACTATACACCTAATAAAAAGTCCCACATCACAATAGGCAAAAGCATTTCCACATATAATTGACCTTTTCACATACACCATCAAATTCAGATATACCATCAAATTCAGATACATCTAATATATCACATACAATGTTAAACACAGAACCAAAAACCAAATAGTTGTACATCAAAATTCAACATACATTGAGTATAGAATTTCGTATCCAAAAATCAACCAAAAACTATTTTCAGTGAGACCCAAATTATTTTTCATGTACAGTTTTCATTTCTTTACTGATCAAGGCTTCATGCACATTTCCTTGACCATGTGATCTTCATCTGTATACGTACGATGTTTGTCATTTAGAAATTTATGCATAATATGTGTGCTCTTATTTGTCTGCACTTCTTGGCATCTATCTTTTGTGTCGTCACTTCCTCGTTTGCAGCATATTGTCTCTTATGTTCATTATGACTGGACCACAATCCATCATGGGAATAAAACAATTTATATTACAATGCAGATAATAAATTTAATATTGTGGTTTTATATTGAATTACACTTACGTCATGTCATCTTGCTGCGGTGCATCTGCCACTGATATGATCTTGCCACCATTGTTGGTACTTAAATGTTTATCAAACTCTTCTCTCTGTTGTATAAAATTCCAGATACACAGTAAAAATTATAAATGTGATACACCTTTCTTGAGACCGGATCCAGTCAGAACTGGATCCGGTTAGTTCGGTCAGTAGCAAACTACACCACGTGCAAATCAAACTGCACCATTTATAAATTGAACTGCACAACCAATTGTTGAGTATATTTTTTACTCTCTAATTGGATTCAATCAGCTATTGGAGAAAATATGAATTCCTAAATATCATCAGTATCCAATAAAAGAGTGAAATATATACCCAATAATTGGTTGTGCAGTTCGATTTATAGGTGATGCAGTTTAATTTGAACATGGTGTAGTTCGGTACTGACCAAACTGACAGGATCCAGTCCTGATGGATCTGGTCCCACCTTTCTTAAGATAATCTGATAGTTAGTAAAACTACGCAAAGTATGATGAAATGTTATAGGTGTTATCAATTGTGAGACCAATTGTAAATGACTGTTATCTTCTATTTCAACATCTAGAAGGAGTGAATTATAATGTCTCTACACATTCTCAAAAACGTCATACACTACTAACATTCAATGGCCTTGGTTGTGGAAGTGAAAAATGTACGTGTATGTGGAATTTGAGATCCACCTTCTTGTTCACTAGTGGGTCAAACAGATGCTGCTAGTTTTCATTTAAAAGTGACTAGGATATGTTGGCAGATACAAAATAAGATGAACCAACATCTAGTGATTTATCTCCTTGATCAGCATATAAAATCTTCCGTGTATGCATCTAAGACCTAGGCAATCATAATGTTTTTTGTGGAGGGTTAGATGATCATTTTTAATTTAATAGGTTTTGTTAAATATCTTAGATCCATAAACTAACTATATTTTGCTGATGATACATACATTGCTTGGGACTTCATCTTCTTCTGAAATTGTCCGCATGTCTTCATAATGTACCACACTAATATTTCCCTCCCATATTGCTCCTTTGCATTAAATTTGTCAGAAGCATTATTTTTATAACAACCATATAAATATTTTTTAAGATACAGATATATCTGAAAAAGCTATTAATGGTTTCATGCAAAAAGATAATCAGGCAGACATGATTTATTAAAAGTTTGTTAATTACCTTCCTTCTGTGAGTGTCACAATGTGTTTCAGTTTTTCCATGTCTTATATGTCCATGAGCTTGACAACAGCAGTTTTGAGGAAGCTGTATCTGAAATTTTTGGGTTTTGCTATCTGTTTGTTCTGCGCCCCAATGTTTTTCCTCTTTCTATCCCTAGTTTTGTTTGATGAATCAAATGTATACTTGAACTCAAGGTTCTTTGTGCTCTTCCGCTGTTCAGCTTTGATTTTTGAAATCATTGATCGATTCTTGTTATCATTTTCAGCATTTGTCTGACATTAGATGGTGGCCACAGATCCATGCAGGGGTGACCAGATTTGCAAGGGAACTATCCTGTAGAGGACTTTCAGTGCTTGATGCATTTAATTTATGCAGATCTGCAATCATTTCATCCTTTTCTTTGATCTTTGATCGTAGGGATTCATTTTCTTTTTCCAAATTGACTTGTTGCATGATGTTATGGATAGTGGTATCCAGTTGAAATTCCTCAATGAGCTTATGCTGTTCATCAATTTTTTCCTTTAGCATCACGGCAGCTTCTTTTGCTGCTTTAATTTCTGCATCTTTCAGTTGAATTTGGTTTTCCAAAATCTTGATTTCTTCAATTTTTTGTCTATTTTGAGGAAAGCTTCTTCCACCTCTCTTGCAACTCTATAGTTTGTTTTTCCATCTCTTTGTCTTTTTGTAACATGTTTACATTTTTCACCTCCATTGCAAGTCATATATTGTTGTAATTGAGCTAACAGACTTCCATGGTCTTCATCATCCATTGGTAATTGATTTTCATAATCTCTTTCATTTTCTTCTTCTGTTTCATTTTCACCGTCTTCAACAGAATCAGTGTGATTTTCTTCTTTTGTTTCATTTTCACTGTCTTCAACAGAATCAATGCGAGTTTCATTATCATCCTCATCATCTTCTGCTTCTGATTGGGCTTGAGAAGCATCCTATTGCCAAGCTGCTTTAGTTCATTTAAACTATAGCTGAGCTCCTCAATGATCACCTGCAGCAGACATTCAATATCAGACATCAGTGTTGTTGCACTACAATTTAAGATACATCTACGTAAAATCACATAATATTTTCAAGACACAACAGTACTAAATGCTCATAAGATACTGATGAGTTTTTAAAATACCTATCTTAAATTGAAAATTAGCAATACCAAAAAATATTTATCACATATGCAATATATATTATTGATCAAACATAATGATTTTTTTTACGATACAAATGTATCTGATAAGGTCTACAACGTGAGGACTCCATGTAGTAAATATGGTTATTCTAAGTACCTGATTTTTTAAAATTTTCTTGATGTTTGTTTTGGCCATCGCTTTATACAGTTTACGCAGATCCCACTTTAAGAGTCGTGGAAATTTGTTTGCCTGTGACGGTTAAATTATGCGTGTGTGTTCACACAGCCAATACTGCATTAATGAAACAATTTTGTTTATTGAAGGATACATGTAATTGCATTTAAATTTAAAATGTTTATTGAAAGATGGTTACTCACCGGTAATAACATGACACATCTGCGACACTTAACGGAGTTGATGGATGCTTCTTTATGGATTGCATGAGAGTTTCCAATATTGAGGTGGACCATGCATAATCCTTGATCTTGCTGATGTCTTCAACATACTTGAAATAACTCCAGCCTAGAGTTTGCTCACTATTTATGTAAAAAAGACAGACAAAGAGATACAAGCAACATAATCTTGTGAAGTCTTCAAAATCTGTGTTTATTTTGCCCCAAATGCTTTCAGTAGTTGTTCTTTTACTTGTGGAGAATTCGGCATCTTCACATTTTGAAATCTCCTTTGTACAAAAGATGTCTTCTGGCTTCCCTCCTAAAGAATCTATGTAAAAATTACATATTATGACCAAAAATTCAAGATACAACACGAAAAGTAAATTCTTTAAGTTTTCAATTGAACAAACTATATAAAAATAATTACCTTCGACTTTTTTTTCTCCTGATCATATCCCAAATATCAGATCCACTTCCTCTATTGTGATTTTTATTCTTTTCCCACCAATGTTGAAGTTCTCAGACCGGTGGTCAAATGACTGGATGATGGACAACACATCATCATCATTTTTTTTGGTCTTGCTGTAATCATATGACTTGTTAATGAAGGACTTGAAGAAGTTCCAAAATGGGGTTCCTTGGAGCATGTCCAAATGCTTTTTGCTCAATTTCATTGTTGCGAATGTTTCAAAAATTCTGTTGATTATAGATCGACATTGGGGATAGTATGCTGGGTTCAGCAACTCTTTCTTTTGGAACTACAGTATCACACACATATTGATTTTTTAGATGCAAAACAATTCATCAATATTCAATATACTCTAAAATGCCTAATATGTTGTCAGAGTAATGCACTTTTTGTTTTTAAGATACAAATGTATCTAAAAATTCTATTCAGCAATTCCTAAAACAAATTAATAGATAGGCAAAAAAGGCAAATCAACAAATGTTTTTGTTTAAACACGCATATCAGCCACATCCCACACCAAAATATGCTATCAGATATTTGCTATTTCAAATACACCAATGGGATTTAAACTAAATTAATTTTTTTTTCCAGTAACATTAATCTTAATATTTGATAATTTTTTTTCCAGTAACATTAATCTTAATATTTGATAGCTTTGTATATGGTATTGCATAGGAATATAGGACAAAATTGATTTGGGTATCAGGGCTATGAAAGAATTTTGTGCTCACTCGAGGAGATGGTCACTAGTGGAAATGATTGTATGACAGCAATGAAGTTCCCTTTTCAATTTCTCATCAACTGTAGACAAATCCTGCAGTAAAACCATCCGGCCAGGGCTGCAGGTTGCTGCTTGCTTTTAATCGAAAAATAACCTGGTTTATTTCTTCCTCCAAAACTTCATTGCAAAGGAACTGGCTGTCCTCATTTGTGAACTTTGTCCTGGTTTGTATGGATGGAATGGGGCCTCCATGCTCTTTCTTCACCAAGCTGTAATAGAAGTATTTGCAATCTGATTGATAACATGAGGATCGAAGGATGTATTTCTATCTGGAAGTTTGATCCTCCAAATGGTGTTGATTGCTTTATTGGCTGACAGAGAGGCATAAAAACATTTTGTATTAGAGTTTCCTATAATCCCTCTCAACGAGGCGAAGAATGCATTAGTCAACCCCGAGAATTTTTTTCCAGACACCACTGGAATCAAATAGCCTGGGACCAGATTCCTATAGTTTCTCGTGTTGATTAAATTATGCCACATGAGATTGTTTGAATCAAGTCTCTTCTAATGCCACTTATAGATAAACCTTTATTTGTATCATTTAAATTCAAACTACCCAGCCTCCCAACCTTTTGCTGCTGCAAACTAAGTCTTGCTTAGCCAGGGGTGTAATTTCCTTTTCTTTAATGCCATTTCATAGGAATCTCTGTCTTATGTCAGCGACTATGTTAAGGGTTCCTTTAGGGATAGGAAACAACGATAAGAAAAATAATGGGAGGTTATAAAGGACTGCCTGGAGTAACACGATCTTACCACCCAAGCTCAATGTTCTACTTTTCCAACCCTCAAGCCTTCTATCGAATAGACTAATCAAATGTGACCGATCTTGCTTAGATAAGCAGCCCAAATGCAGTGGAAGCCCTAGATGTTTGGTGGGAAACTTGTCTGTACTGCACCCAAAATGATCCGCCAGAAACTTCACCTCTTCAGGTTCCACGTCACCCAAACATACATCTATTGTCCAAGTTTAATTTTAGCGCTAACAACAGCTTAAGACAAGTTACACACAAATTTTATACCTTGAATGGACCCACAGAGGCCTCCTAAGGATAACTATGTCATCGGCGTATTGAACATGTGAGATTAGCTGGCCATCCCTACTGCTTCTCTTCCTCTCACCCACCCTCCTTCGTCAGTCAATCTCATGCATATGCTGAGCTGGAAAGCACCGACACGCCATTTTGGAGGTCGTACGTGTCGGACACGGACACGGCATGGACACGTGTCGGACACGTCTCCAGTCGTGTCCACTGATATGGGCTGTATTTTTGGTCTGGACACGGCCCAGGACACGCCGGGGACACGGCTCAGCCTAGTTTTAGCCCAAAAAGGAAAAAAAGAAAAAGAAAAATCGGACTCTCCTCACCTACTCTCGCGGCGCCCCCTCTCAACCTCCGCCGGAGATCAACTCGAACACCCTTATCAGCTCCTCCGTCGAGATCTTCCCATCGCCGTCCGCGTCGAAGATCTCGAACGCCCCCCTCAGCTCCTCCGCCCGATCCGCCGCGCCTCCACCGCCGAAGAACAGCTCCGGTCCGATCGTCCCGAACTCGTCGAAGTTGATGCACCCGTCGCCGTCCCTGTCCGTCTCCGCCATCATCAGCTCCACCTCCACCTCCGACAGGGACGAGAGGCTTGGGGATTTTTTTTTGAAAGAAATGAAACGATCGTGAATGAAATAAATGAAAAGATATTAAAAGAGAGAGTGAGCTTCCTGCCAGCTTCGTAGAGGTGAGTGAATAATTATTGCATTGCATTTATGGTTGTTTTTTTTTTGTTTATGGGTTTTTTGTATTTTGGTCGTTTTTAATGTTTTATTTAGAAATGACTTCATATTTTTCTTGTTAGGTCGGTGTCCTTCTGTTATACTCAGTTATTTTTACAGATCAGAACTCATATCACACATATTTTTATTGATAAAAGTATGTATCGTTCCATTTAAAACATGGTGGTGTATGGAAAAACAGCCCACAAGTTACCAACCCATTTAAAATGACCCAAAACAATCCATTTAAAATATAGTGGTGGATGAAAAACATTTAACTTCATATGGATATACAATATATATTTATTATATTAATTTATTTGTTGCCGTGTCCTAGCCGTATCCGTGTCCTATTTTTTCAAAAATTGCCGTGTCCATGTCTCCGTGTCCACGTGTCCCGTGTCCGTGCTTCATAGGCTGAAAGTATTTGTCACCAAATGAAGAGCAACGACCACAACATATCACCCTGTCTTAGCCCCTTTTTGTGGTGAAAGAAACTACATGGCTTTCTGTTCACAGAACTAAGGCCTTTGCAGAGGAGAAGCACTCACAAAAAATTGGAACCCAATTATCCTCTAAACAGTGACACCTTAGGATGTGCTGCAGGAAATCCCAACCATGTTGTTCAAAATCACTCGCAGACGACTCCTGATATTGATATGGTCTAATGTGATGTTTTGAAGATTGGCATTGCGATATTATGTGCAGTCCCATGTGTAGTAAAATTTTTGTGAACAGAAAGATTTCCAGATACATTAATCTTAAACTCTCAGATTACCAATTTGATTTTTGTGTTTAACTCTACACATGTAATCGAAAAACTCAGATTAACATATGTAATATAAGATTTTTAGACACAAAGTATTAACAGATTAATTTCAAGTGCACGGAAGGGAAATTCAACAACTAAGTCAGGTTCTTGATTGGATTCCATCTTTGTAAGAAAGGCAAAAAATTAATCTAATGTTTATATTTTTGTCGCACACAAAAAAGAAAAAAAGCACAAGCAGGTATGGACGATTTGCAAGAAATGTAACCTTTGTTTTTTGCCATTGTTAAGGATTTTTGTTTTGGTGAAGATGATCAACGTTTCTTTTTGTTCGTTTTCGTTCGCCTGTCTTTGCCGTCTCCAAAATCGCCTTATACGCCCAAATCACAAACCCCTAAATCGCTTGCAAACCCTAGTTTGTTTTTTTTTCAAATATTAGGATAGGTGGAAGGAATAATGACCCTGCGTGTTTTGGGATTCTGAACCGACGATTTAATGGCGGAATGATTTAGTGGAGCAAATTTTTAAAATTTTGATAAGGGTAATTATGTCATTGGCTTTTTGGTTGTTTGAAAAAGTCAATCAATGAACCTTTATCATCATTAAGGGTATAATTACCCTTATCATAAAGGTATATTATGATATATTAGTCAATTAGTAAAATTCCTTTTAAATATATCTTTTGATTCTTGGAACAAATTAGTAAAATTCCAATGCCCCAATAGTCATAAGGGTATATTAGTCAATTCAGGTCATATTTAACTTTTTTATTTGACAAAACTTAACTCAGGGGTATATGTACACCACGATCAAATTTTCTAAGGGTATACACGTAATTACTTTTATAAATGGGGTATAAAACCAAATAGATATTTTTTCAGAGGTATACATGCAATCCCAAATTTCAATATCCCAATGGTCATAAGGGCTTATTAGTCAAATCAAGTCAAATTTAACACCGTTAATGGAATATTCCATTTTTATTTGACAGAACTTAACTCAGTGGTATACGTGTACAACGATTAAATTTTTTAGGGGTATATGTGCAATTAGCTTTCTAAGTGGGGTATACCGCCAAATAGATGATTTTTCAAGGGTATACATGCAAATGTCCCTTTTTATTTGGAAACTGGGTCAATGCTTTTCAGAGAAAAAATAAAGCCATGTTTGGTAATACGAGGTGGTGGCTTTATTGAACACGGTGGTGGGAATAGCTGCGGCCCCCCTCGTGGCCTTTCGCCCTTTCATACAACAGTCGGTCATTTTTGACACGTCATTCCCGGTCATCATCATATAAATATCAAGAAAACAAATATCGAAACCATTGACTCTATTTTAATTAATGAAATTTGATATAAACATTTAACCTATTTTTTAAATTAATTATCAGTCCCAGGCTACTCCCAGCCTCCCAGGGCTCATTTATTAATCACTAGTTGTTGTGCATGTGCAGATGCACATAAACAAAGTGTATAATATGTTTTGATTAATACTAATGTCAAATAATTTAGATACAATAACATCTTCATAATAATAACTCCAAATGCAAGAAATCTAATGTCTCTAGTTAATATTAATATTTTGATATTTAGTATTCAAATTGAAGTTAATTTCATGAATATAATCCGCATTCATGTCAAAAATAATTTTAGCCTCTGTAAAATAAAAAAATCACAACAGATTCTTATGTTATTAAAAAAATATCGTTTCAGTCCCTACCATCACCTCAATTAACCAAGTATATGGTTAATCTTAATTACATATTAAAAGTTAAAAAATGCTCTCACTCCTTATTTTTGAAAATTTGATATATCTCTCTAAAAATTTATGAAAATCACTAAATATTTTTAGACGACATTTGTTTTAGTTCCTATTGTAATCAAAATTAGCCAGATTTGTAGTTGAAATACTATAATACTCTTTTACAATTTATTTAATAAATTACTGTAAGACACTAACCAGATTTGTTGTTGATTTTAAGGAGATTTTTACATAAACATTTTCTCATTTTCATAAGTTTCCTGGGAGTTGTACCATTTTTTTTAATACGATAGTAGGATAATTTTCAATATAAAACAAAGGCATTTTGGTCATCAAAAGGACTAAATCGATTTTTTTATATTTTACTGAGAGTTATTTTAAGTCTTATTGAGTCTGTCGCATAATATAATATTTTAATTTAGTCCCTCGAATTTTTGTTATGATACTTTCTGGAAATGGGCATATATTATATGGATCTTAACATTACTTATCCCAAGATAACAAATTGGATGGGGTAAATTGAAATAATGTTTTCGTGTGGGGAATGATGAATGATTCATTAAGAAAGGGTTTGGAGGAATTTTATCTATTGGATGGGATAAATTCTTCAAGTGAAAGTTTTAGAACGAATGTCATGGGATTAAATGGGTGTAAAGAGATTGTTGTCATAATGTTTTCGAGTGATTGATAGGGGTATATGATAATCAAATGTTTATTTGTCTTGTTAAGAGACTTTTATATAGTAAAATAAAATATAGATTAAATTAATAAAAATAGGATTATGAATTTATTTACATATATGTGGTAGCATAATTTTCATATAATCAAAATAGAGTACAAAATATATTTTAACAACGGATTATATTTTGAATATCCTTTCATTTTTTTATGTATTCCATTATCCTGATAATATTATTATTATGGAATTGAATAGAAAAGTATGGGGTAAAATGAAAAAATGGAAGGATCTTTTTATCCTAATAATATTATGATATGATAACGAAATTTAACTATAAATTAATATGTCACATGATGAAATGTATGTATTAGAATAAACTATGAATGAAATTTAAATGTTGTAAATGGATTTTCATGAGATTTAATAAAAATGTACGACTATCCTATAAATATTATGATAATTAATTTTAAATATAAGTTAATAAATATGTTACATGATGAAATGTATGTATTAAAATTTACTATAAATAAGATTAAGATGTTGTAATAAGATATTAATGGAATTGAATAGAAATGTAAGGGTAAAATGAAAAATTCTATAAAATATATCCAGCTTTGTCACAAAATTCTATAAAATAAACACACAAACAAAAACACACAGCTCAATCAATAAACGAACGAATGATCAACCGAAAAACAAAAACACAGAGAGAGAGAGTCAATAGACCCACGAATCTTTATTAGGGATGGTGATGATTGAGGAGGAGAAGATGAGAGGATTTGAAATGTTAGGAAGGAAGTGGAATGGTCTTAATTTTAGGGCCATAATGTATTTTCTAGATTTAATGAGTGATTAATTTTTATTTGAAGGTTTTAATAGTAATTAATGAAAATAATGTTTTCGTGTGAAACGGTGTGGGAATGATGAATGATTCATTAAAAAAAGGATTGAAGGAATTTATTAATTGGATGGGGTAAATTCTTCAAGTGAAAGTTTTAGAATGACTATCATAGAATTAAATGGGTGTGAAGGGATTGTTGTCATAATATTTTCGAGTGATTGGTAGGGGTATATAATAATCAAATGTTTATTTTTCTTGTTAAGAGACTTTTATACAATAAAATAAAATATAGATTAAATTAATAAAAATAGGATTATGAATTTATTTACATATATGTGGTGACATAATTTTCATATAATCAAAATAGAGTACAAAATATATTCTAACAACGGAATATATTTTGAATATCCTTTCATTTTTTATGTATTCCATTATCCTGATAATATTATGATTTTATAGAATTGGATAGAAAAGTAGGGGGTAAAATTAAAAAATGGAAGGATCCTCTTATCCTAATAATATTATGATACAATAACTAAATTTAACTATAAGTTAATATGTATGTATATATTAGAATAAACTATGAATGAAATTAAAATGTTTTATATGGATTTTCATGGGATTGAATAGAAATGTAGGACTATCATATTAATATTATGATAATCAATTTTAAATATAAGTTAATAAATATGTTACATGATGAAATGCATGTATTATAGTATATTATAAATGAGATTAAGATGATTTAAATGGATTTTAATGGAATTGAATAGAAATGTAAGGGTAAAATAAAAAAATGGTTGTTATTAAAATGGTGTGAATGAACTGTAATGTGATTGAATGAATTGACAAGGGCAAAAAGGTCAAATGGCAAGTTTTTGGTTCAAGAGACTTTTATATTATATATAGTAAGATAAGATAGATTGTCACGCGTATTATCCTTGCTGCTTGAGAAGGAGGGAAAACTAAAAAATCCACCGTAAAAAGAACCAGCGAACCCGAAATACTTTTCATTTCATCCATTGTTTCTCTCGATCCATCCATCAATGGCGACAGAGCTCCAGAACCCAATCTCCGATGAGCCTCGCAACAAAACCCTAGAAACCCCTCTCACCGGGACCATGCATGTCCCCCCTCCCCCTACTGCGACCACGGCCGGAGAAGCAGCTGAACCGGAGTCCACTGCTCCGAAGGACGCTGAAGATCCGGCGGAAGAGGCCGGATCCTTGTCGAGATCTCCTCCTCCGGTCCCAGAGGCGACGCCGGAGCCGGTTTCGGATCTCCAGAAGAAAGCTCTCCGGGCTGAGCGGTTCGGGATGACCGTGCAGATCTCCGAGGAGGAGAAGCGGAGCTCTCGTGCTGAAAGGTGTGCCATAAGAATCTCTCTCTCTCTCTCTCACACACACACACACACACTCACACACACACACACAGACACACAGTTTTATTTTAGGGTTTACTTTTTAGGGTTCTTAGAATTTCATGAGAAATAATTGCTTGTTTTTTCTGTTATACTAATAGGTTGTATTTCGATACTTTGCTTTGAGCAATCTCTATTGAACTAAAATGTTCAGTTCTTTCCCATACAATTTTCACATATTTTTCTCTAATTTGAATTTTTTTTTCATTACTTGCCAGCCGCAACATTTATATATATTTTTGTATGGAACCCCTGTTGACAGTTTTGTTTCTTACCCTCATTGAGAGCATCGAAGAATTCCTGCATTTCCAGAACTGAACTGAAAAAATTCCTTCACCAGTAAAGTGGCCATCGAACACCATATTTCTAGGATTTGTATACAGCTTGAGAGTGTAGGTAGAATTGTAGATGCAGTGTTGTTATGATCAGTCAATACAGTAGGAGTCCCAGGTGACAATGATATTGAAAGGTAGGGACTTAACTACCTGTATCCCATGCCTCAAATTGGGCCTACCTGTATCCCATGCCCTAGGCTGGCCTATCTGGATTGTAACATACTCCAGAGCAATCATTCTCCACATCCCACTCAATCTAGGCCAAGTAGTCCTTTTTAGGTTGCTCCTTCTGGGATTTGAATGCGTGAGTTATGTTCTTAGTCAATACACATAAAACTAATTTTTTGATGTACTGGCTGGAGCTATGAACTGTGCTCAGAATTTCCAGTAATTGCTGCCTGTGGGAATTATGTCCTCCCCTGTAAATGGTTTTTTTTTCTTTTTTCTTTTCTTGAGCTAGTCCAGACCAATAAGGAAATTGTTCTAGTTCATAGAACAGTTTTTTGGCTGTTGCTATGTATGGCTTTGCATATGTGAAAATGATGAGATCATGAGCAAAAATGATTAATATTACGAGCATGACTTGTTTATCTTCCAACTAAGCCTCCTTGTCCTTCAGCGGATAGCATATAGAGTCCTTCCACATCCATGGCAAATAGCAAAGGTAAGAGGGGATCTCTTCAGTATTAGATGGAAAAGAAGCCTTCAGGTGTCCCATTGATTAGAATTGAAAATTTGCAGATTCTATGCACTGTTTCGCCTATGAGGTTCATACCTCACTGAAGTTCATTCCTCTCCTGAATTGATACGGGTATCCCCATCTTAAGCTGTCAACAGTTTTCCTGATATCTGCCTTGATACAAAGTCTGCCCTTGCCTTCCTTCCCTTCAAATATCTTGCACATTTCATGTGCCAGCTAAGAGCTATGAACTATGTTCCTCCCATTTATGAAAACTATTTAAAAAAAAAGAAGATTAGCAATCATATCATAAAGTGTTTCCCCTCCAATGAGGAAGCGGTGAGGGATATCCAACTCAACGAGAAAAAGGGAAAAAAAAAAAACAAAAAAGCAAAGAAAAGCCAATCCAACAAAATTAAAGAATATTGGAATTTCTCTTTGTTCCTATAGTCACCTACTTTCCTTCTTTTCCGGAAGCATTCCCACATATGTTCGAGATTCTTGAAATCATATCTCGAACCAAGGTTCGACCCCACCTTGCGCCTATGTGAGCAACCATAAAAGTTGTTTGGAGAATTATGTTCTTCCCATTTATAAAAGCTGTTTGATTTAGGCTTAATAAGTTGGGGTAGTTGCACTTGTAATCTAGTGACAAGATATTTGATGATAGCTTTGTATATGGTATTGCATAGGAATATAGGACAAAATTGATTTGGGTATCAAGGCTATGAAAGAATTGTGTGCTCACTCGAGGAGATGGTCACTAGTGGAAATGATTGTATGACAGCAATGAAGTTCCCTTTTCAATTTCTCATCAACTGTGGAAAAATCCTGCAGTAAAACCATCCGGCCAGGGCTGCAGGCTGCTGCTTGCTTTTAATCGAAAAATAACCTGGTTGATTTCTTCCTCCAAAACTTCATTGCAAAGGAACTGGCTGTCCTCATTTGTGAACTTTGTCCTGGTTTGTATGGATGGAATGGGGCCTCCATGCTCTTTCTTCACCAAGCTGTAATAGAAGTATTTGCAATCTGATTGATAACATGAGGATCGAAGGATGTATTTCTATCTGGAAGTTTGATCCTCCTAATGGTGTTGATTGCTTTATTGGCTGACAGAGAGGCATAAAAACATTTTGTATTAGAGTTTCCTATAACCCTCTCAACGAGGCGAAGAATGCATTAGCCAACCCCGAGAATTTTTTTCCAGACACCACTGGAATCAAATAGCCTGGGACCAGATTCCTATAGTTTCTCGTGTTGATTAAATTATGCCACATGAGATTGTTTGAATCAAGTCTCTTCTAATGCCACTTATAGATAAACCTTTATTTGTATCATTTAAATTCAAACTACCCAGCCTCCCAACCTTTTGCTGCTGCAAACTAAGTCTTGCTTAGCCAGGGGTGTAATTTCCTTTTCTTTAATGCCATTTCATAGGAATCTCTGTCTTATGCCAGCGACTATGTTAAGGGTTCCTTTAGGGATAGGAAACAACGATAAGAAAAATAATGGGAGGTTATAAAGGACTGCCTGGAGTAACACGATCTTACCACCCAAGCTCAATGTTCTACTTTTCCAACCCTCAAGCCTTCTATCGAATAGACTAATCAAATGTGACCGATCTTGCTTAGATAAGCAGCCCAAATGCAGTGGAAGCCCTAGATGTTTGGTGGGAAACTTGTCTGTACTGCACCCAAAATGATCCGCCAGAAACTTCACCTCTTCAGGTTCCACGTCACCCAAACATACATCTATTGTCCAAGTTTAATTTTAGCGCTAACAACAGCTTAAGACAAGTTACACACAAATTTTATACCTTGAATGGACCCACAGAGGCCTCCTAAGGATAACTATGTCATTGGCGTATTGAACATGTGAGATTAGCTGGCCATCCCTACTGCTTCTCTTCCTCTCACCCACCCTCCTTTGTCAGTCAATCTCATGCATATGCTGAGCTGGAAAGCACCGACACGCCATTTTGGAGGCCGTACGTGTCGGACACGGACACGGCATGGACACGTGTCGGACACGTCTCCAGTCGTGTCCACTGATATGGGCTGTATTTTTGGTCTGGACACGGCCCAGGACTCGCCGGAGACACGGCTCACCCTAGTTTTAGCCCAAAAAGGAAAAAAAGAAAAAGAAAAATCGGACTCTCCTCACCTACTCTCGCGGCGCCCCCTCTCAACCTCCGCCGGAGATCAACTCGAACACCCTTATCAGCTCCTCCGTCGAGATCTTCCCATCGCCGTCCGTGTCGAAGATCTCGAACGCCCCCCTCAGCTCCTCCGCCCGATCCGCCGCGCCTCCACCGCCGAAGAACAGCTCCAGTCCGATCGTCCCGAACTCGTCGAAGTTGATGCACCCGTCGCCGTCCCTGTCTGCCTCCGCCATCATCAGCTCCACCTCCTCCTCCGACAGGGACGAGAGGCTTGGGGGTTTTTTTTTGAAAGAAATGAAACGATCGTGAATGAAAGAAATGAAAAGATATTAAAAGAGAGAGTGAGCTTCCTGCCAGCTTCGTAGAGGTGAGTGAATAATTATTGCACTGCATTTATGGTTGTTTTTTTTTTGTTTATGGGTTTTTTGTATTTTGGTCCTTTTTAATGTTTTATTTAGAAATGACTTCATATTTTTCTTGTTAGGTCGGTGTCCTTCTGTTATACTCAGTTATTTTTACAGATCAGAATTCATATCACACATATTTTTATTGATAAAAGTATGTATCGTTCCATTTAAAACATGGTGGTGTATGGAAAAACAGCCCACAAGTTACCAACCCATTTAAAATGACCCAAAACAATCCATTTAAAATATAGTGGTGGATGAAAAACATTTAACTTCATATGGATATACAATATATATTTATTATATTAATTTATTTGTTACCGTGTCCTAGCCGTATCCGTGTCCTATTTTTTTAAAAATTGCCGTGTCCGTGTCTCCGTGTCCACGTGTCCCGTGTTCGTGCTTCATAGGCTGAAAGTATTTGTCACCAAATGAAGAGCAACGACCACAACATATCACCCTGTCTTAGCCCCTTTTTGTGGTGAAAGAAACTACATGGCTTTCTGTTCACAAAACTAAGGCCTTTGCAGAGGAGAAGCACTCACAAAAAATTGGAACCCAATTATCCTCTAAACAGTGACACCTTAGGATGTGCTGCAGGAAATCCCAACCATGTTGTTCAAAATCACTCGCAGACGACTCCTGATATTGATATGGTCTAATGTGATGTTTTGAAGATTGGCATTGCGATATTATGTGCAGTCCCATGTGTAGTAAAATTTTATTCATTTTTTCTATTTTATCAATGAGATCTAACATATGAAACATGGTATTTTTGTTTCTTTTTAAAGGATGGTATATATGGTTCATGGCAGTAAATTCTTCATTTTTATGAAATTGCATGTTTTGTTACATAAAGTATAAATTTAAATCAAAGTGTATGGGGACTGCATGTGAGGCTATCCCTAACATTAACATTTTGAGATACCTAAGGTTATATGTTGAAAACATTTCAATAAGAGTACATGTGTAGGTGATTTAGGGAGGTATGCATGTAAAATAGCAACAGTCTTTCTCCTAAAAACTAAAAATTTGGAGTTGGCTATATTGATACCCAATTTTTTTAAGGGAAAATACCCAAAAAAATCATTCCAGTATTAGAAATACCCAAATTAACCATTATTAAAAATTCTTCTTTCACAATTTTGTAATATAAAATAACATTAAACACTCATGTTATCTAATATTTAAATCTTCTCATATATATATAATTTTTTCACACCCCAATTAAAGAACATTAATAAATAAAAAATGATTTTTATTTGTGAAAGAAGTTTATTTTATATATATCTGAATACACTAGTAAGAGTTGAGTTGTCGAAAATTGATATTTTTTAGTTTTAAAATATTTTTTTTGGATGTTTCTTAACTTTATAAGATTTGTAGGGGCACTTATGTGTAAAGATTATACAAAAAAATCCTTATACAAGACATTGGTAAGATGAAATAACAAAAAAAATTGAAAATAAAAAAACTTCAAAAAGTTAGGAATACGTAAAATTTAAGAATTATAATTTTTGACAATGTTTAACATTTTTGATAGGATACTCAAAAGATGTAAAAACAAGTAAAATCACTCTCAAATGAAAATCATTTTTTACATTGATATTGTTTTTCAATTAGATGAGGGTGTGAACATTCTAGATTTTTAAAAATATATGAGACAGTGTCATTTGCGTCATTTTAAGTTAGAATATTGCTAAAAGCAACTTTTTTTGGTATAATTCTTAAAGCAGCTGTTTTGGGTATTTCGTAAGTTATCTTTAGAAGACTTTTTTTTATTGGTATCTTCCCTTTTTTTATAATTGCCATAGACTAATTTACTTATCCTATATGGAGTACCTTATGCCAGAAGTAGCAGAAGAGAAAAAGAATATCCCAGTCTTCTTCCTTTGGAATATGTTGAATCTATTAGGGAAAAAGTAAAAACTAAAAAAAATTCATTTATTCAAAAAGACCCTAGAGTAGTGGCAACCCTCTTGTAGGACACAAATGGTAAGAATATAGTTTTAATGACAATCCTCTTGTAGGACACAAATGGTATGTCATATATACTTTGATAATCACCGCAGATTTGGAACGGCATCTCCCAAGCCTAGACCAGATGCTGAGAAGTCAGAGGAGCAAAAGAGAAAGGCAAGGGCAGAGAGGTTTTTTCAACAACCCTTCACTGCAATATATACTCTGATATTTAATGGATCAAAGTGTGAACTTGCTTATCTGAGAATATTGATTACATGTTCCACAGGTTTTGAGTCTTACTCTGTTATGTTGCTTCTTAGGTTTGGGCTCGGAACAGATTCGGCAGTGGATGAGGAAGCCAAGAAGAAAGCACGGTCAACTAGATTCACTGTGGTCTCCAATACAGATCCACTGGAAGAAGATAAAAGGAAGGCTAGGGCGATCAGGTTCTCCCTTGTGATCTTGAACGCACAGTCCTTACATCAAATTTGTTCAACTTAATAAAAAGAATTTGAAATAATGTTATTGTTCAGGTTTTCGCAAGCCAAATCAGGTGATCCATCTCAACAGAATGGAGAAGCAAACACTTAAGCTGGTAAGGGTAGCATTATTCATTGCACGAGTAATGGTTAATTTTGGTACAAATTTTCTCAGGCTGGTGCAAACATTGGAAGGATGGTTTCAACAGTAAGATCTCATAAGATGACGGATTTAATGTTATTGTGTCCTCTAACCCATCAAGTTTGATCCCTAGAGACCACGTACTTGCTTTTCAATTAGACGGTTCCTGGTCAATAATGAACTGAAGTTCTTATGAGCCGGGATGTAATGTAAAATCCTAACATCAACGTTTTTCATCATCTCTTTCTTTTAACAGCAGCTTTTCGGTGCAGTTTTGATCTTGGGCGTCTTACATGGGACAACCAGCATTTTGGCTTTTCGTGCCTTCGCTAGATGTTGCTTAAGATGGTGCCCCATTTTTTTTGGGCAGATGAGTAGCTTATGCAGGGGTGGCAGACTCTGGAAGGGGTATCTTATTTTGGAGATGTATGACAGGATTTTCTGTGGGATTGACCAAAGGAACAAGAGGAACAAAGAATTCTTTTGTGATTCTGATTTGTGGTTTCCCTAACTTAAAAATCTCTCCAGGTTGAACATATGTATTTTATTGATGGATTGCTTTGTTTATTTTTCTATCGTTGTAGTCTTAGATCAATGTTTTAAAAATCTTTTATAGGCCTTGATTAAACACTGGGCATAGCCTGCAACGCTTAAGCCCCCGTTTGGGAAATGGAATAAGCGAGTATAAGGGTAATATAAGGGTGGTATAAGAATGGATAAGAAAAATGGTTGTTTGTTTGCAGGGTATAACTTGTATTACTAAGTCAGATTAAACAAGTATAAAAGAATATAACAATTTTAAGTAACTCCTAGGATAAGCTATACTTTATCTATTCTTATGGGTTCACATGTTAAATTAGCTTTTTACATCTTATAACATCAAATCACTTATCAACACCTCTTATACATCAAAGGACACATGTCAAATCAATTTTTTTACACTTTATTTATATTTTATTCTTTATCAACCAAACAACTCAATTTTTATTTTTACGTTTTTTAATGAGAATAAAAAAACACAACCAAACAGAAAATCTCTTATTCATGTAGATTTGTTATCTATATTGGTATATTTATCTATCCAGAATAACTCAATTCCGCTATCCATCCAAACGGAGACTAGTGTCTAGCTGTTTTTTTCAATTAATCTCTCTAGTTAGATTAATAAGCTATTATGATACCTTACACATTATATATCTATTAATTTTTTTATTTATGATTTCTCTTTTATGCTTATATAATTAATTTATTTTATTTTTTTTGTTATTATTTTGTAGTCTAAAATTATTATTGTATATATGTAATATGTATATGTATTGTATTTGGTATTTTAAAAAGTGATCGATTAATCTCTATTTAGCTGATTATTCCCTAATCTCTTTTTAACCGTCCAACTAGTGTAACATTTTTTATTACATTTTGGTAGAAAGGACTACTAGGGGTGGATGTAGATAGCAGGACTCAAGACCCTAACAAAAGCCCACAAAGACACCAACTCCACATGGGAGTTACCGGCTTCAAACCCGGGACAATCACAAGATGTGGGTGCATTCCGACCACCTTGCTAAGTAAGGTGTGGTGCAGTGTTTTTATAACATTGTCTTATATCTTTACCCCCGGTTTGGATTTAGGAATTGAATTATTCTAGATAGATAATTATACCAGTATAGATAACAATTCTATAGTAATAA
This sequence comes from Acorus calamus, assembly GCA_030737845.1. NCBI lineage: Eukaryota > Viridiplantae > Streptophyta > Magnoliopsida > Acorales > Acoraceae > Acorus > Acorus calamus. The sequence continues at coordinate 10,419,498 of CM060877.1, read as the reverse complement.
GAGATTTTCTGTTTGATTGTATTTTTTATTATTCTCATTGAGAAACATAAGAATAAATATTGAGTTGTTTGGTTGATAAAGAATAAAATATAAATAAAGTGTGAAAAAATTGATTTGACATGTGAGCCCATGAGAATAGATAAAGTGAGTATAACTTATCTTAGGGGTTACTTATTGTAGGAGGCGAATCCAACCAGGATAAAGAATAAGAAACAAAATATAGCATGGCATGGGAAACAACCTGAATATGGCCCATCTCTCAATCGACAAGCCCAAGAGCTGAACCACGAGCTCAGGCCCATCGGGTAACACCGAGATAGGGCACCACTGCCCACAAAGCATATGGGCCTGATCGGCTCAGATGTGAGCGAATAAGAAAGACGAAGGAAGGTCAGGACGGGCAAGTCATATGCCCGACTATGGCTTAAATTGCCCGACCAGAGTGTTAAAGCTATTTTTGCGTAACCATGAGAACGGTCAGGATTGTGGCAGTTCACCTCGGCTGAAGGGCACAACGGGGTTCATGATTGAATGACAGGTCGGTCATGAGCTTCTTCCCCAAGGTGAGACTATTAACAAAGGGAATATTATCTGACACCAAAAAGGACGGCGCGTCAGGGAAGCCGTTACAGGATAATGATGATCCCTAGACGCCACGTGTCCAAAATCTGTAGGCCACGTAAGAGATTCCATATTATGTTATGGCCACTCCCTAAGGTCTTGATCGGCGCACCCACATCCACTATAAAAGGGAGGATATCCCTCCCTCCTAAGGTATACGAAAAAACCCGAAACCCTATCTTCTTTAAAACGTTCAAGTATTACAAAGTTCCCCTTCTCCCTCTTCCTCTCTGGAGAAGTGGTACTGACTTGAGCGTCGGAGGGGCGTTAGCCGGTACCACACTGGTGTGAGTCGCAGGTACACGAAGGACGGGACCCAGACGGAGCGGAGCACCCCGGCAAAGGCGGTGAAAAGCCCGGTTCGGTCGGATCAACTCGGGAAAGAGCCCAAGTCCACACCATCTCTCCGGAACCAATTCAAAAGCCCGGATCGACCAGGATCCGGCCCAGGAGGGGATCATCGAAAAAATCCGCCCCCACATTTGGCGCCGTCTGTGGGACAAGAGCAAAAAGCAGTCCCAGCAAATTTACCGGCAAAGATGGTGGCGACGAGGACTCGATCAACGATCCACGAACGTGACGTGGAGGAAGGAAGGGTGACGCCCGACGACCCCCCCCCCCCCCCGCAGAAAGGTAAAGCACTAGTTGGGTCATCCTCCCAAGACCCGACCCCGGAGGCCGGGCGTGATCTTGCGAAGGAGATGGAGCTGATGAACCAACGCTTCAGACATATGGAGGGACTGATGCTGCAGTTCTTGAAGCGCGGAAAAAAGACGCCACCGCCACCCCCGCTGGAGGCTCGAGACCAGCTGAATTCAGTCAGAGCAGGCGAGGAGCCGCGGGATCATGATCGTCAAAGCAGAAGGGCGAACGTGCGAAGCCACGAATCGGTCTATTCATCTGGTGAAGGACACCGTCAAGGCGACAAGCAGGACCTGCCCGACGTTCCCCACGAGGGGAACCACACGAAAGAGAACCGCGATGAGCGACGCAACTATTCACCGCGCCATGAAAGAAGAAGGGTGCGAACCAACACTCGCCAAACTGGCAGACAGGAACGCTACCAGAGTCCAGGCCGATACTCGGCTTCATCTGACGACGGCTACGAGCAAGAGCATCGGGAGCGTGCAAGGAGGACTTACAGGAGCGAGATGACCAGCACGCGTGATCGAGAGTTTATTTCAAGGGCTCTGAAGGGATTCGAATCGCCCTTCGTCTAGCACATCCTGCACAGCACACCTCCTAGGAAGTTCGTACAGCCGAAGTTCAGACTTTACAACGGGACGACCGACCCCTTCAACCACGTGTTGGGCTTCTGACATGCTATGACGCTTTATGAGCAGCACGATGAGTTCATGTGCCGCATGTTCCCGTCTAGCCTCGTCTGCTCTCAGCTGGTTCCACCAGCTCCCAGGAAGGTCGATCCGCTGCTTTGAAGAGCACGGAACTTTGTTTGCCGAACACTTCATCTGCAGCAGAAAACAACAAAAGGATCTCGGCGACCTCATGAAGGTCCAGATGCAGTCGGGAGAATCAATTCGAGCGTATGTGGATCGGTTCCGTCTCCTCATGTTCGAGGTGGATCGGTGCGATTCAAACGCCGCAATAATGGCATTCAGGAATGGCTTGCCGCCGAAGCATCACCTGCGTAATTCCTTGGTGAAGAAGGTCCCAGAGTCCCTTAGCGAGCTCATGTGCAGGGCGGAGAAGTACGCCAAAGTCGAGGATGAGACCATCTTTTCACGACCTCAAGCCGTCGCTGCGGTTACAAAAAACCCCACACCAAGGGAGGACAAGGGACGGAAGCCACGCGCCGACCAGAAAAATGGCCCGATCGCCAACGAGGTCCGGGAAAAGAAGTACACGAAGTTTTACCCTACCCCCGGTGCAGATTTTGGAAAAAATCAAGCACGCACCATTTTTCCAGTGGCCGCCTCCTATGAGAAGTGATCCGGCCACTCGGGATAAGGGATTAAAATGCAACTACCACAGAGACTTCGGGCATCAAACAGAAGGCTGCCGAACCTTGAAAGGGTTCTTGGAATCCCTGGTTCACAAGCCGGAGAAGAGCAAGAGAAGAGCACAAGCCGGAGAAGCACGTGGTGGCCGTGGGGCCCTCGTACGCCACGGGGGTCATCGATGTGATATGTGGGGGACTACCACAAGTGACGGAACCCAAGTCATACGCAAGGACAGTCAAGCGCAGTTCGAATCACCTGGAGATTCTGCAAATTGACCAAGAAGCGAAGCTGGCACCAAAGAGAGCAAGGGCCGACGACCCAGGGGTGATTTCGTTCTCTGACAAAGACCTCACCGGGATAATTGTACCACACAGCGACGCACTGGTCATCACGTTGCGGATCGCAAATTTCGATGTTAAGCGCATACTTGTTGACACTGAGAGTTCGGCTGACATACTGTTTATGCAGCCATACCTCAAGATGGGGTTGAAGCCTTCAAGCTTGGAACCGATGAGGGAGCCGTTGATAGCTTTCAACGGCAGTCAGGTAGTACCGTCCGGGCGCATAACCCTGCCGGTGCGGGCGGGAGACGAGACGGTCATGACAGAGTTCATAGTCATGGACCTGCGTTCACCTTACAATGCAATTATGGGGCGCATGTGGCTGGGCGCAATGAAGGCCATTCCATCTACCTACCATCAGAAATTGCGCTTCCCGTCCACCCAGGGAATTATGCAGATACACGGGGACCAATTTGCCGCGAGACGGTGTTATGCCATAGCAACATCCGGAAAGGCCAGCCTCGAAGAACAGGCCGGAGAGGAGGGTGACATCCACCCTAAAAGATAGCAATTATTGAAGGATCGGGTCCAGGCAGATGACGCCCGACCCGATCCCGCTCAGCGGGTCGTGGAAGACTTGAAAAAAATTGTCATCGATCCACAAAATCCAGAGAAGCACTTCCTTATTGGGACCGCGTTAAACCTGGCCGAGAGGGAGAGAATGATAGAGTTACTCCGTGAGTACAGAGATGTGTTTGCTTGGACGCCATTCGAAATGCCAGGTATCGATCTAGAGGTGATATCACACCGGTTGCACATCTCCCTGAAGGTCCGTCCCGTCAAGCAGAGACAACGGAGAGTGGCCCCCGTCCACGCGGAGGCTATAAAGGAGGAAGTGGAAAAGCTATTGGAAGCCGGTTTTATACGGGAAATTTGATACTCAGACTGGCTAGTCAACACTGTGGTTGTGCCAAAAAAGAACAAAAAATGGCGCGTCTGCGTCGATTTCACCGATTTAAACAGTGCCTGTCCAAAAGACAGTTTCCCCCTCCCGAAAATAGACCAGCTGGTGGACGCCTCATCAGGCAATGAGTTGATGAGTTTCATGGATGCATACTCGGAATACCATCAAATACCAATGTACGAGCATGTCGTCGAAAAAACAGCTTTCATCACTCCTGTAGGAACCTATTGCTACAAAGTGATGCCCTTTGGGCTGAAGAACGCAGGCGCAACCTACCAAAGGCTGGTCACGAAGATGTTCGAACACCAAATCGGCAAGACCGTGGAGGTGTACATTGATGATATGCTGGTACGGAGTGTTCAGAAGCAGGATCACCTCGGACACCTAAAGGAGGCATTCGAATTACTTTGGAGTTATCGCATGAAGCTGAACGCCGCTAAGTGCTCCTTCGGAGTGGAGTCTGGAAAATTTCTTGGTTTTCTGACCACTCACCGGGGTATAGAAGCCAACCCTGATCAGGTCAAAGCGGTGCTTGAAATGGATCCGCCAAGGAATCGGAAGGAAGTTCAGAAACTGACCGGGAGACTAGCCGCCCTGAATCGATTCATCTCCAAAGCGACAGAAAGGAACCTTCCTTTCTTCAAGCTGTTGAGGAAGACCGAAAAGTTCGACTGGACTCCCGAGTGTCAACTGGCCTCTTGTCACCTCCGCTCCTGATGAAGCCTAAACCCGGTGAGCCACTTTACCTTTACTTGGCAGCATCCGATCATGCGGTCAGTTCTGTCATAGTCAAGGAGCACGAAGGAGTGCAGAAGCCCGTTTATTACATCAGTAAATCTCTTTGCGGACCAGAGTCCCGGTACTTGTACTTGGAAAAAGTAGTCTACGCCTTGCTCGTTTCATCTCGGAAACTCCAACATTACTTCATAGCTCATTTGGTCAACGTCGTAACCGACTATCCCTTGAAACCCATTTTGAAAAAAGCAAACATCACGGGGCGAATGCTGAAATGGGCGATCGAACTCTCCCCTTTCGATCTGTATTACGTGCCGAGGAACGCCATTAAGGGGCAAGTCATCGCAGACATGATGGCCGATTTGACCCCACCTTCTGGTGAAGTTTTGACAATCGAGGGTCAAGAAGAGGTATCCAGACCGAAGTGGACCCTGAACGTCGATGGAGCTTCTAATCGAAGGGGCGCAGGCGCGGGATTAGTTTTAAAAAATAGTGATGGGTTCTTATTTGAACACGCCATCAAGCTGGGCTTCCGGGCATCCAACAATGAAGCAGAGTACGAAGCTCTTATCGCAGGGCTGGATCTCGCAGCTCATTTGGGAGTACGAGTCATTGATGTCTACAGCGACTCACAGCTAGTGGTGCTCCAAAGCACGGGCGAATATGAGACCAGAGACGAGAGGATGACATCGTATCAGCAAAAAGTGCAGCTATTGCTCTCCCAATTTAAATCCGCAAAAGTGCATCAGATAGAAAGAGAGCTCAACACTCAAGCCGACGCTCTAGCGACCTTGGCGTCATCCCTCAGCGGGAAGCCGACCAGAAGCATCCACCTTGACTACCTAAAATCCCAAAGTATCGAGAGGCTCGGCAAAATTTTTACAATCGCCTGTGTGGAGGATTCGCCCAATTGGATGACTGACATCAAGAAGTACCTTTCAGAAGGGACTTTGCCAGAAAGCAAAATCGAGGCAAGAAAGCTGAGGCAGAGGGCAGCTAGGTATTGGATGTCATCCATGGGGATCCTTTACAAAAGAAGTATTCAAGGTCCATACCTCAGGTGCATTGGACCCCGGGAGGCGCAGCGAGTCCTCAACACACTGCACTCAGGCCTGTGTGGAGAACATATTGGTTCTCGATCACTAGCCCTCCGGGCCGTGTCTATCGGTTATTTCTGGCCAAGCATGAAGAGAGATTCAGCAGATTTGGTCCAGAAGTGTGAGAACTGTCAACGATTCGGGAATCTCATTCACCAACCGGCAACGGAAATGGTTCCTATCGGCCATTTGCACAATGGGGTTTAGATATTGTCGGACCCATGCCTACGACGCCACGGCAAAAACGTTTCCTGCTAGTAGCCACCGACTACTTCACTAAGTGGGTAGAGGCGGTACCCCTGGCAAGGATCAGAGACATCGAGGTCAAGTCATTCCTCTGGAAAGACATAGTATGCCGATTCGGGGTCCCGCAAGCCATCATTTCTGACAACGGAAACAGTTCGACAGTAAACTGATAAAGAATTTCTGCGAGGAATTGAAAATACAACACCATTTCTCTACCCCATTGTACCCATAGAGTAACGGGCAAGCGGAGATCACTAATTGAACAATTCTGGACGGCTTGAAGAAGAGGCTAGATAGCGCAAAAGGTAAATGGGTCGATGAACTACCATCGGTCCTATGGACCTATCGAACTACCTAAAGAAGGTCCACCGGCGAAACACCCTTCTCACTAGCGTTCGGGGTCGAAGCTGTCTTGCCGGTTGAGACCGAAGTGGTCATACACAGAACCGAAAACTTCAACAGAGCGGCGAACGATGAGCAACTGATGCAAGGCCTGGAACTTCGGGACGAAGGAAGAGAAATTGCATCCATTAGAAACATGGACTACCAGAACCAAATATCCAGATACTACAATCGGTGAGTATCAGGCAGAAGCTTCAGAGCCGGAGATCTGGTCCTTAGAGAGATCTTCCAAGAAACCAAGAACAAAAATGACGGCAAGCTAGGTCCGAATTGGGAAGGCCCTTTCAAAGTCACTAGAGTTGGACCGAACGGGGCCTATCACTTAGAAACAATGGAAGGGTTCGAGGTCCCTCGCCCTTGGAATGTAATCCATTTAAAGAAATATTATCATTAAATGAAAAGTTTCCTGTTTCTTCCTTCAAATCATCTGAGTGCAGAGCAACACAATAGGAAAAGCCGCGCTCAATGGGCATAGTCTGATCGGGGTCGCTTTTAGCACTCGATACCACTCAGCCCTCGCAGCACGCACTAGCCGAATGGCCCCTTAAGCCCCGCTCAACGGGCTGAGTCTGATCGGGGTCATTTTAGCGCTCGATACCACTTAGCCCTCGCAGCACACACTAGCCGAATGGTCCCCTAAGCCGCGCTCAACGGGCTGAGTCTGATCGGGGTCTCTTTTAGCACTCGATACCACTCAGCCCTCGCAGCACACACTAGCCGAATGGCCCCCTAAGCCGCGCTCAACGGGCTGAGTCTGATCGGGGTCGCTTTTAGCGCTCGATACCACTCAGCCCTCGCAGCACGCACTAGCCGAATGGCCCCCTAAGCCGCGCTCAACGGGCTGAGTCTGATCGGGGTCGCTTTTAGCACTCGATACCAGTCAGCCCTCGCAGCAAGCACTAGCCGAATGGCCCCCTAAGCCGCGCTCAACGGGCTGAGTCTGATCGGGGTCACTTTTAGCACTCGATACCACTCACCCCTCGCAGCACGCACTAGCCGAATGGCCCCTTAAGCCGCGCTCAACGGGCTGAGTCTGATCGGGGTCGCTTTTAGCACTCGATACCACTCAGCCCTCGCAGCACGCACTAGCCGAATGACCCCCTAAGCCGCGCTCAACGGGCTGAGTCTGATCGGGGTCTCTTTTAGCACTCGATACCACTCAGCCCTCGCAGCACGCACTAATCGAATGGCCCCCTAAGCCGCGCTCAACGGGCTGAGTCTGATCGGGGTCGCTTTTAGCACTCGATACCACTCAGCCCTCGCAGCACGCAGTAGCCGAATGGCCCTTTAAGCCGCGCTCAACGGGCTGAGTCTGATCGGGGTCGCTTTTAGCACTCGATACCACTCAGCCCTCGCAGCATGCAGTAGCCGAATGGCCCCCTAAGCCGCGCTCAACGGACTGACTCTGATCGGGGTCGCTTTTAGCACTCGATACCTCAGTCCTCGCAGCACGCACTAGCTGAATGACGCTTAAAAGCTACAATCGAGCGGGGTAAAACCCTCGCAGCGCATGCCACTCAATCGATGCCCGCGAAGCCATACGCAATAACGTGAAATCAACTAGAAGGAATCACGCCAAAATATCAATACAACACGAAATAAAAGCGAAGCCAGACGTCAAACATATAGACAAAAGCAAAATAGCCACGCAAACACGAAACTCGCACCAGAAAGGCGAAAACATACATCGTCCAAAATAAACTCATTCAAATACAATAAAAAGGCCGCAAGCCATGTTGACTCCAAGTCGAGAGCATAAAATATATATATATATATATATATATATATATATATATATCCGCTGTTTGCAGCCCGAATGCTCCCTGGGAGTTTAGCTAGAGGGATTGTGTCGGAGAAGAGAAACTGAATCTTCTTCGGCGTTGGAGGGGCCCACGGCATGGACAACCAGAATCACCTGACCCTCATTTACGCGGCCCGCGGTGTCCACGACATCGACCACAGGATGACGTATTTCAGGCTCAGGAACGTTCTTGGAGGGTTCTCTCTTAGCCCCTACAACATCGGTGGCAAAAGGCTTTTGGACAGCCGGGTTATCCTGGCAGCCAGGGGAAGGAAAACCATCGACGTCTATTATGTCAGTTACATTACAGCCAAGGAAGCTGGTTACCTGTTCTGGGACTCCCTCGACCTCAAGAAGCGCAGTCGGACTAGCAGGTCCACTTCCGGTGCCTCCGGTCCCAGGATCGGCGATGGACGGGCTTGGGAGTTGGATGACCCTCTCACCGTCAGGAGCAGGGGCTCTCATCGTCCTAAAAACCCCTGCGGTACCCCCGATCGTAAGCAGCCAGAGCAGCCTCCGTGGCCTTCTCTTCAATTGGATCCAGGCGATCCTTCACCGTTTGAAGCACATTGATCTCGAAGTCCAAGGAGACTTCCCTTCTCTGCCGCTCGAACTCATCGATCGCCTGAGCCTTCTCAGCTCGCTCCTTGGCCAGCGCCTAGGACAGCTCGAGGCATTCCCTCTTGAGCCGTTCTACAACCGGGAATGTTATTCCTCCGTAGCCTTCAATCGAGCCTCAACCTTCTCTCGAATGGCTCGCTCCTCTTCACAAGACTGGTGCACCCATGCGATATCCGCTACAAATTGTTCGTATGACGGACACACCGAGCCCGCGTAAACGCAAAGCTACACGAAGTGGGGATGAACGACATAAGTAACTCTAAACTTAAAAGACATTTTAATAAAAAAAAAATATATATAGTAGGGCATGTAGTACCTGATAAGCTAGGCTCTGAAGAATCGAGCCAGTCTCTGGAAGAGAAACGGCACCAGCCAGGGCCTTATCCTTCTCCAGAACAATTGATCGAGTCAGGCCAATAGCCACATCATGGTCTTTCAGGCCTGAGTCAGTGGTCTGGACAAAACGAGAAATTGCCCGAGGAGAAGGAACGAAAGGCCGGGCCCCGGAGTCTTTTACAGTTGAAGGCGGAGGTGGTAGTCGAGCAGCCGAGACAACTTCCTTCCCCTTGCCAGTCGAACCGCCAGCTGAAGATTGCCTCGGCTGGGGGGAGGAGGAGGGCGGACTAGCTATGGTCACCCTGCTCTTTTTTGAAGGGACAGACGAGGCCGGCGTTGACGAAGACAATAGCCTTTTCTCCAGGATAGGGAGCTGCCCGATCCTCCCAGATTGAGCAGCCACCTCGGCTCGCAGTGCCGCTAATCAGGCCACTTTCTTCTCACTAGAAGGGGTCTTTGATCTTGAAGCAGGATCAGTACCTGCCTTATCCGAAGAAACAGAGACGGCGAGGGGAACCACTGTGGCGGACCCCTCTCCCTCTCGGCGGAGAGCTGAGGCGAACCCCCCTCGGGAACAAGACTCCTCCTGACATCAGAACGGGTACCAGCATCAACGGGTCCTGACCTATCCCCTGATCGGGTATGAACCGGGGATTCCCTGAATTGATGATGGCCGCCCTTCTTCTCCGAGCCCGTTACGGACTTCCTGGCGGATTGGGAGCCAGACTTTTCCCCCCGTCGTGGGCTCCCTCGTGGTCCTCGGCGCAGATGGGAACCGTGCCGAGCACCGCTGGACGAACTCTCAGTCGTCATTGGGTCACTAAAGCCCAGCCTGTATAACGGTTCAAGGTCTTCCTCAGAGCCTTTTTCTGGTAAAGAAGGACGGTCTTCGTGGGCGTCCAGAGACACAACCTGCGATTCCGGGCGGGAAGGACCTTCAAAAATGTCGGTCAGGCGTGGCCTTAACCGACGAGTGCTACTAGGATTCAGATTATCCCAGCCAAGAAGCCTGAAGAAAACCCGGTCGTGTACTCGAAAGGCAGCGTTCACGTGCTCCAACTTCATCGAGCTGTCAGAAGGGCGAGAGTTGGCACCAGGAGCTGGAACCAAATAGAAAAGGAATCAGTAAAAATAAAGAGAAGATGTTCAGCTACGAGCGCATGGGGAAAACGACTGCCCAACCTATCGCACCCATTAAGATGGAGCATGGGACCTTCCAGGTATCTGCAGGGGCATCGCCGAATTCCCAGTTTCTGGAAAGAATGACCAACTTGCTTTCGGCCCAACCCTTGTTCGAATCTGGAAGCTCGTCTATGAGTTTCCGTTTAGAATCCCTAGCCCTAAAATGGTAGCCCCTACCGGACTTCCGGAGCTCATAGGTATGCATGATTTCGGGGACTCCCAAATCCAGATCAAAATCCCTATTGATGGTGACATAGCACATTAAAACCCTAAAAAAATTGGGATTGCATTGGGTAGGGTGAAGGTCGAACATTGACAGAAACTTCCGAACAAGAGGGGGGAAGGGCAACATCAGGCCACCTCTCGCAATCTGGGAGGGGTATATGTACATGCTCGAATGATTCATATGTTCCAGTGGAATGGGAAAAGAGTCATAACGTGACCATTCCATCCCAACCGACTCGGGGATGTCGAACATGCCCCTAAGACCAGCCAACGATTTCAAGATAGACATCTGTGCGTGGGATATATAAAAAAAAGGAGAAAGAATGAAGGGCAAATGTGACGGACCAAGCTCTCCTAAAAAGAAAATAAACCCTACAACGGACAGAGACGAAGAGAGCCGGATACACAGGTTCGAGAGAGAAGGAGAAGTACCTTTGACTTGGGTAATGGAAGCGGGGGTCGCTAGAAAACGAAAATAAAATCCTTGTTTTAAAAGCGACGGACTTGCCAGAAGGGCAGCGCGTCTTTTCGAATGGCCAACGCACGACGAATGGCCTTGGAAGGCGAGAAGTGCGGCAGCCCTAATCATGGAAGATGATTCGAACGCCTTAAAAATCCCGCCCAAAGCGGCCACGTGTAAAGCCTGCTCAAGTCTGCTCAAGTCTCTGACATCCGAAGATATGCGCGATCGCGAGGCCCAGGTCTTTCGTGGTCACTAAAAGACTAGTCATCTATCCGAGCTGGATGATCGAATAGCGTTGACAGAACTCGGCAGATATAGCTAAGGGTGGCCCGATCTGACCTATAAAAAAAAGGAAAGTACAGGGCGAAATTGGGAAAAGCCCCCCATAGCGGGAGGTAACCCTGCCCGACTATAGCAAAGCTGCCCGTTCTGACCCATCGACCATTCTGACAAGCATGAACATCCAAACAGTGGCATGCAGAAGCAAAAATAAACAATGACAAAGAAGGAGTGTCGAATTCCACACGGTCCCTTCCAAATAAAAATTCAAATGCATTGTTTGTTATACAAATACAATAAATGAAGGAAAAGAGGGGGCCACAAATCGGCAATATAAAGGTATCCCGACGGGGCAGCAACACCGGATCAGGGCACGGTGGATCCCGCCTCTTGAGCACGAGTCTCGGCACGTCGGCGCCTCAACGACAAACGGAAGGACTCATTCAGCTCACGGATGGAGGGGTACGCGCGACCAGACGACCCGTTCAGGAAAACGGCCCGGAACCCAGAAGCATAGTCCTCCAACCGCTTCTCTTCTGGGTCGCGTACTGGGAGTCTCCTTGGTACCTCTGTAGGGACCGAAGACCGACCGGCCAGTTCTCGTTGTATAAACGACAACCTCGGCGGCAAAGGAAAAATCGGAATGGGGTCATTTCTCCTCACCCGACGGGAATCAGGACCCCCTCGTCCCCTAGGATACGAATGCCGCCAGGACGGAGGCACATCCGTGGATACGAAATAGGGGAAGGCACGGGACGCTGCCCTTGCATCGCCCCTGGCGCGACGAGCCGCCAGCGGGAATGGTCTGACATGGAGAGCCAAAACCAATTCAGCGCGGCGAGGAGCATCCCTGAGTAAGCTAACCCAGCTCCGCTCCGGAAAGGCCAACGCCTTGGCGATATCCTCCAGCCTGAGCTCTCCGTCGGAAGGACATCTCGAGCCCTCTACTGCAAAAAAAAGGAGAGGAGAAGGAAACAAGCCGTCAGAAGGTGCTGCTAAGCGATAAAGCAACAGTGCTAGGAGAGGTGGAGATTATCTACCAGGAGAAGAAGGCCTGACGACGGATGGAAGTTGCCACATTGAATCTGCTGACTTCCACATTCCTGAAATCTTCAAAGGATGGGCCCTCCACCCTAGGAAAGTGTCATCCACGTCCAAGATCAGGGGAGGGAAATTCGGACGCCTGACCAGGCCGTAGCAGCCGTCCCCCCTATGTGACGGTTCGAGCTGATAGAACTTCAAAAGTTCCTTCAGCATGACAGAGAGCGACCACACTGGACAAGATCAGGAAGCTACCGGGAGTCAACTGTAGGGGATGAATCCCATACCACCCTAGGAAAAACCTATAAAGTCTGGAAGGGGAAAGAATAATCTCCCTATCTCTATCTGGGAGAAATAGAAGACACATGAGGTCTGATCAGGAGTAGGGGGCACTTCACCCTCATAAGGTTCGACCGAGACATTATCAAGAATGATAGACATTTTGATAGAAACAGGACGCGAAGTTGCAGAAAGAAATGAGCGACACGTTCGCCGCGAGCCGATTATATGCGTGAGAAATGATGGGCGCGCATTCAATGCAAATTCAAAGTCCCGATGTCGACGCGGGAAGATGAGTCGAACACGAGACGGATACGAGGAGGCGCTCATGTAATAATGAGCCACACCCGTTTATCGATGATAATTCCTCCATCGGAACAATCAACACAGTCATTAAAAGACACAATCAATTACCACACACGATCATTAAAAATCAAGAGACTTAACACACAAAAGAATGTTTAACTCGGGACGCAGCCCGGATAAAGCGCCCGGTGTTCACCGGGAAGATGTTCGCAAAGAGAAAAGTACAATGAAAACGAAATCAAAAGAGGCAGAAAGCATGAAGCATCGATGCAGGCCTCACTCCTGACGTCCTGGGCGAGAGGTAGAAGGAGTTGGCCGAGTTGATGTATCCGGATCTTCCTCCGCGAAAGGACCACACTTCCTTTCATAAAGAGAAAGCTGGTACATCTCCTTCAGCTTAGACTCCGAAGGGAAAGCTTGACCGTCCTGTCTGGCCTAGTAGCCCGTGCTGAAGCCGGCATAGAAGTCCTTGAGGCACTCGTTCTCTTCCTCCTCGATTAAACGCTTCATCCTCTCCACCTCCCTGCACACGGCACCGACATGGCCACATGCCACAAGGCTAGCCTTGCGGGAAAGGGCCGGGGGCATGGAGTACCTGCCCATAGCTTCGACTCGGGTAGGGCTAACACAGTATACATACTGGGGTACCCGAGACAGAGATATGGGAGGGGAAATCGAAGCACGAGGCCCCCCCTCAACCGCGGGGGACGACCATGGAGGCTCGACAGAACCCCCCTCCCGGGAGAAGTGCTCCGCGGGAGTCACAGGGGGCAGGGAGGGTGATGCCGGTTCGGATAGAGGAGAGCTCCCACCACCGAACTCACCCACACCTTCTTCGGGGACCCTAGAAGGCGAGCCAATGAAGGGCCGAGGACTGTCTGGCCTCTCTTCCTCCACCCTTTCCCGTTGCACGGATGACGAGGCCGGAGGGGGTCCGACTGTAACCGGCCCCCAATGGAGATCTCTCCGTCACTCTCTTCGTCCTCGGAGACAACGATAGGACGGTTGTATGGAATGGATGACTGGACTGCAAACTTGGGCCGACGGCTTGACCGCCTCAGCGTTCCCCCGGGATTAGAGGACGAACCCGAAACACCGTCGGAAGAAGATGCGGCTGGAGGACGCCGGCTCGAGGGCCGGCTCATAGAAGGAAGAGGAGCAACCGGGGCAGGACGAGCGACGGAGCTCGAAGAAGCTGCGCCAAGCAGGGTCTTCCAGCTCCTGCCTTCAAAAGCCAGAGCCCGCTCCACGTCTTCCGATCGCAAGACCCCTGGCGGAGGGCAGGCGTTTAGAGAAGATGCACCTATGGCAAACGCGAGAATACCATGAGCTAAGGACCTTACTCCACAAATGAACAAAGTAGAGTCCGGTGCAGGGGCAGAAGAACTTACTCGAGCCTAGGTATGGCCCCCTCATCCTGGTGAGGATGCGGAAGGGGCAGTCTTCTGGAAACCAGGGACCCCGGACCCGAAGGACCTTCGAGCGCCAATCGTAGATGAACTCTCCGGGACATGTAAAAGGTGGGGCATCCTCCAGTCAGGGGCTTCAGGATGTAGAAGCTCCTCACCTTGTTTAGCCCAAGGTGGATACCAAGGGCACGGTTGAGGGCAGTGATGGCCGCCAGGATGCGGAAGGCGCTCGGAACGAGATGGAGGGGGTGAAGGTCGAAAAAACTCAGAAACTCGATTATTAGCACAGATAAGGGGAACAGAATCCTTCCGGCCTCCACCTGGCCGGAATAAACCCATAAGGACGGAGGATCGTGCGGAGGGGGCATTTCCCCCCTGTACTCCTCGACTGTGACAACCTCAGGCGACTGCACCATCGGACAGAGGGGTTGAAGGGGAAGAACAAGAGAACAGTCGAGACTCGTAACAGTTCTGATTCAGCAGCAAGTATGAGAATCGCACAAGCAGACCAAGAGCATAATAAGAATCCGATTTTAGTATCCCCAACCGTCGCAACGATTCGAAATAAGGGCGAGGCGGCAAAGGTCTTTGAAATCCGCGCTCACGTAACATTAATGAAGAGGGCGTATGGATAAGCGACAAGTGGCTTAGAGAGATGACGACAGAGTCGCCCGTCGTGACGCGGTCAAATCAGGGAAAGCTGGTGGGACACGCCACCCCTGTCGAACGGGTCTCCTTTGGTCAGTTCTTTCGGACTCCCGAGACCCTGGAAGCCCAAAAGAAGGGGGCATTTGTAGGAGGCGAATCCAACCAGGATAAAGAATAAGAAACAAAATATAGCATGGCATGGGGAACAACCTGAATATGACCCATCTCTCAATCGACAGGCCCAAGAGCCGAACCACGAGCTCAGGCCCATCGGGCAACACCGAGATAGGGCACCACTGCCCGCAAAGCGTATGGGCCTGACTGGCCCAGATGTGAGCGAATAAGAAAGACGAAGGAAGGTCAGGACGGGCAAGTCATATGCCCGACTATGGCTTAAATTGCCCGACCAGAGTGCTAAAGCTATTTTTGCGTAACCATGAGAACGGTCAGGATTGTGGCAGCTCACCTCGGCCGAAGGGCACAACGGGGTTCATGATCGAACGACAGGTCAGTCATGAGCTTCTTCCCCAAGGTGAGACTGTTAACAAAGGGAATATTATCTGACACCAAAAAGGACAACGCGTCAGGGAAGCCATTACAGGATAATGATGATCCCTAGACGCCACGTGTCCGAAATCTGTAGGCCACGTAGGAGATTCCATATTATGTTATGGCCACTCCCTAAGGTCTTGATCGGTGCGCCCACATCCACTATAAAAGGGAGAATATCCCTCCCTCCTAAGGTATGCGAAAAAACCTGAAACCCTATCTTCTTTAAAACGTTTAAGTATTACAAAGTTCCCCTTCTCCCTCTTCCTCTCTGGAGAAGTGGTACTGACTTGAGCGTTGGAGGGGCGTTAGCCGGCACCACACTGTGTGAGTAGCAGGTACATGAAGGACTGGACCCAGACGGAGCGAAGCACCCTGGCGAAGGCGGTGAAAAGCGGACGGTTCGGTCGGATCAACTCGGGAAAGAGCCCAAGCCCACACCATCTCTCCGGAACCAATTCAAAAGCCCGGATCGACCAGGATCCGGCCCAGGAGGGGATCATCGGAAAAATCCACCCCCACACTTATAATTGTTATACTCTCTTATACTCGTTTAAACTGACTTAGTAATAACAAATTATAATCTGCAAATAAACAGTCATTTTCTCTATCCATTCTTATACCACCCTTATACCACTCTTATCCGAACTCAACCCGTTACCCAAACGGGGGCTTAGGCATTAATGTATGTATGACATCTATTAAAGCTTGCTTAGTGTTTTGGTCATGCATTGGAAATGTCTACAAGAAGTCCACTAACATAAAAGATGGGACTTGTTATAAGGCCTAAAATATGGCGGAGCAAACAATATTATTAAAACAAAAATGATGGAGCTCTCTACTACTCTTTCTCATAATAACTAGAACAAAAACGTAAAACCACCAAGAACTCAAATAAAATAAAAACCTAATCTTGAATTTGATAATATTTATTTTAATAATTATTCTAAGCCTATAATCTCAACTCATGATGGTATAATTAAACCAAAATATATAAAAAATCTGAAAATGAAACCTAACCATGGATGTTTCACCTTAAGCTCGCCACAGCAATAAAATGAAAAGAAGCTAAATAAGAGCATGTTTTCAGTGGCTGAAGTCAAGAAACCCATGCAATGCCAACCAAGAATGCCCGCATCATCTATAGCTAATTGAAGTCAAGAGACCCATGCAATATCAATTCTCCCAGTCACTGAAAAGAAAAGAAAGAAAACCATAGATGGCATAGTACAAGAAAGAGTGCTGATACACGCAGTCCGTTTTTACAGCTGTTTTGTAGCCCGTATATATTATAACGTAGTATATATTGCGCTATCATAATGTATACTGCACTATCATAATCTACACTGCATTCCATTTTTTTCATTTTTTCACCATGAAAAAAAATACACCAGTATATACTGTATTTTATATAATAGCATGCACTTTAAATGGTAAGTGTATAATTTTATAAAAAAAAAATGTTCATTTCCTACAAGAAATCTAAAGAAAAGAACAAGAAACTCAACAAACAATGTTCATTTCATAAAGAGATTGAGGACATCAAAAGATTTACACTTAAACCCAAAACCCACATCAAACGTTTTGTTGCTTGCCTTCCCCTCAACCACTAACATAGACATCAAGAATACATGCAACCCTCAAATCTCTCTCTCTCTCTCTAGCTCTCTTTCAGAGAATCCAATCTGGCATCTCAATATCACCTCCACTATTGATCTGTTGGTCGTTTCTTGAACCGTGATCGGGGCAGAGGCATTGAAATACAGCGAGGATTGACAACACGGCTGCCACTGTTACACTACAAGAAAATGCCTTAGTTATAAACCGTCACCACATAAGTAAAACCGCCGCCATACTTACCTGTACATGTATTAGGTTTTGGCGACGGTCTTTAATTTTATAGCGACGATTTTTATGGGGACGGTTTCACTAACAGCAACTAAAAGTATTCCTAGGCCAGTTAAATTTTTCCCTTTTCTGGCTGTGTGTACGCCCGTCAAATTCTTCTGTATATTTGTTTTTTTTTGTCAATTATAAAGATAACATTAATTAAAAAGAACACAACATATTATAAAATTCAAATTTGTATTTCTCAATAGTGTTGCAATACAAGAAAATTGAACTTCATATATAGCAAAATTCTAAAACTAGACAAAATCTAAATTTACATAAAAATGAAATTATATAACAAAAGTTAAATATCACTATTTAAAACAAAAAACATAAAATTTCTAAAAAGGGACTATTGTTCTTGTATCTCTTGCATCTTTTCCTACATCTTCTCCTCTTCTTAGTCCTTCAGTTATTTTTATTGCATTTGTTGATCCTTGTTCTCATCCTCTTCCATCTTTCTGGATTTTTCCATTATCATATGTTTAGCTTCAATCTGCATATCTGGATGATTCTCATCATTTTCTTCTCCCATATCAACAACATATCATTTATTTTTTCCCGAAAATAATAATTTTAAAAATCAGATTTATTTATAATCGGTTAGAATGAACAAAAACATTTTACATTCAAGAACAACATAACCAAACAAACAATACAAAAAATATATTCTACTTCAAGAATCACATTTTTCAACTATTTTAAAATTAACATCAACAAAACCTAGGAAAAAAAAATTGTTGATAAAAAAAATTATGCTAAAACAATCGTGAAAGTAAAAAATTTTCATAAAAAAAAGAGAGGGATCCTCATTGGTTTTGTTGGTTCAAAAGGGATGTGATCCGAGCCTGCTTGATCATTCTTAACGGAGAGATGTGGAGAAGATGGGGAATGAGGGTGATAGATAGAGTTGAAAAAAGACTTGTGGAGCTTTTTGGTGATGACTTATTTTTCGAATGAGAGAAAACTTTACAACAGAGAAGATGAGTGGTAGCCATAAATGGTCATTTTGTTGCAATTTTTAAAAATTCCCTAACATTAATTATTTTAATTGTTGCAATTTCCAAAAAAATCAACATTAAATAAGTTATATTACCAACGTTTCTAAAAAAGCTGCATGCATACATAGCGCCACAATCCCATAGATTTCACTCCCACCAAATTTATTTATGTAGCTACGGTTCTCTATTATAAAATGAAATATTTGGAAACTTTAAAAAATAATGTTACGATTTCCTTAAAACCATAGTTACATCATACATATACCTGCGGTTCATACAACCGTAATAAAAGAGGGAAAATAACAAAAAAAATCTTCTAAAAGTTGGAAATACCCTAATAGTCACTTTTTAAAATTAAACCTAAAAAGTTTTATTTCACAATTTTGGAAACACAAAAGACCAATTTAGCCTTATGAAATTAGATCCTTAATATATTCTATATCTCATTAATTTTGTTAAAATATTTCACCCTCTTAATTTTGTTAATATATTTTATACATTTTCATATAGATCAACTTTTATTTATTCTAAATATTTTGTGGTTAGGTGGATTTTGTGAAATATGTATCAATATAATTTGAGTTTTTGATGATAAACTCTAATAAACGTTGATGCTTCTTTAAAAAATAGATTTGTATTATTAATGTCATAAAAATACGTGAATAGAAAAAAAATGTAAATAAAGATTTAAAATATTAAAATATTATATGTTGTATTGAGAACAACACATATTTATATTACACATTATGATTATACACAATGAAAAATTATAAATAACATCATGTAAGACATATATAAGAAACACACTTTTGATTTTTCTCCAAGCGAGAACTACGGATTTACAAGTTTACAAGCTGGTCGTCTTTCATATCGAGCCATTGAAGCAGCGCGTCGGGCCACAATCAGACAATTCCATTGTGCTATGAGTGGACAATGATATGGGTCAGAGTTCTCACAAAGGCGACCCTCTGAAGGCCGTAGTAGAAGGAAGGAGCATGTCGACCAGAGAGGCTACAGCCAGGGGTAGAACCAGGATTTTATATGGGGGGGGGGGGGGGGGCGGGGGGCTAACAAGAATTTAAAATCTAGTAAACAATTTGAATTTAATACAAACTAAATGAATTCATAAGTCATTTCTAAAAAAATTGACATACATAAGTAAACTTTAAAAATAGACAATAGATCAAGTTTATTTTCCTAGAAAATACATTATTGAAGTTGTGTCCGACGATTCTTTAGAGGATAAAAATCATCTATTATCAAATCTGAGTCAATATTTTCAGCAAATTCTTTTTCAATGTAGACGACCATAGAATCTGCAAGAAAATCATCATCCATTTTCGAACGAAGTGTTGTTTTAACAAGCTTTATAGCTGAAAATGCACATTCAGTAGTTGCCGTAGAAACATGAAGAGTCAACACAAGACAAATCAATCCATCAATCAAAATATAGACCTTTGACTTTCTTGTTTTAACTAATCTTCGACACAATTCAGAAATAGTAGATATGTTCATAAAATCTGGATGATGAGGTACATCAAGCTCGTAATGTTGTAGTTGAATTCTGAAAGTGCACATCTCTTGCTTAGTTTAATCTTGAGGATAAAAATTTTCAGCTAGATTGTAAATATCATCAATTTTAAATGCTTTATAACCATCACTAGGATCCAAAGCCGAGCTAAAAATAAGAAGTTCCATTGCCCCCTCGCTGAATCTGTCATTTAACTCCTGCAATTGAAAATGTATTGCTTCATTGAATAATTCAAATTGATAATGCTCTAACATTTTTCTGTTGTTGCCCTTTTGCTGACAAGAATGGCATGTACCCACCATATAAGGAGCATGCATATCAGGCATCTCAATGTCATACTGTTTGCAAAATATAACCACACTTTCAAAAAATTATCCCAACCATCATTTCTCAATCTCAAGAGAAGCTCTTTTGTAGTTGAGATTAAACTCATAGCATTTAAAATATCTTGAGATTTCTGTTGCAGGGCTTGACAAAGTACTTCATTGATACCCATAATTTTATACAATAAATGCAAGATAAATACAAATTCGAATGATCTCATCGCAATATAAGCACCAGAAGCTTCTCTGCTTATAGAGTTGGTTGATCCATCATCTATAATTTTTTTAAGAACTGTACAAGATGGGCCAAACATATCTATCAAGCTACTATAGAACTAAAATGAGAGCTCCAACGAGTAGCTCCAACTCAATGCAGAGTACCAATCTGATTAGCCCCTCTACCGATCTGAAGTTAACCACTAGCTGACATATTTGCAATTTCATCTGCTTGAGCAACTTGTAACTCACCATGACATTTGGGAGATGCAACAACAAGATTAACAATAGATGTTAATGTTGAAAAGAAGAGCCAGATAGAAGCCATGTCTTTAGATGCTGCAATTAAGGCTAACTGTAGTCGATGGGTAAAACAATGTACATAATATGCATATGGACAATCCTTAAGGAGTAAAGGCTGCAATTCTTTTTATGCACCACGCATATTGCTAACACTGTCATACCTTTGACCTCGCATATTATGAATATGGAGATTGTAATGAGCAAGGACATCAAATATCTCTTTTTAAAAGTTGATGCAGTGGTGTCTACAACGCCCACAATTGCAAAAAAACGCTCTCGTATAAAACCACTTATATTTTGTCTAATAATGTTAAACACTGATCTAGATAAGTCCTTGTCCACTTAAACAACTTATAAATAAAATATATATACTTAATATGTAACGACTGTGATTTTTTCTAGTCGTTTCTTCATTTTTGTGCATTGAATCTTATTCCTATCAGGTTTTGGAGGACGTATATATCTCTAAATTCAGAAGTTAAGGTATGGTTGGAATCCTTATTCTGTTAAGTTTCCAACGCTTTTTATGGATCAGGAATCGGATGAGTATCAATCAAGTTATGGGCTAAACTATACCAAGAGGTTGGGCAGAGGAATAGTGATGGCTCTAGGGGGAGCCGTCGGTTTTCCGACGGATTCAATATGTGCCGTCGGGCACCTGTGTGACTGGTCCTGGGGGATTTGTCAGGCACCTCTATGACGGGTCCACGTGGAGCTGTCGGGCACCTGGGTGACGGACGCGACCAAAGCCGTCGATCTGGGTGAGTTTTTGAAATTTGAGCTTCAGCCATTTCTGGAAAGAACAAGGGCTTTAATTGTGATTATTCGGGTTTAATGGTGTCGTATTTTTATCCCCACGTGTTTTTGGTTATTTAATATCTCTTTTCTCTCCCCCTTACATTAAACCTAAAACCCTAGAAATGTTCAAACCCTAAAAACCAAGTCTTCTTCTTCTTCTCTTGTTTTCGGTGCCGTTGTTGAGGAGCTCGGGAAGGGGTTCGAGTAAAGGGTCCTTGTAAGTATTACCCTCTCATTATAAAGAGTTTTGATTAATAAAGATTCTCTTTAAAAGTTCTTCTCATATGATTTCGTTTTTAGGCTTTTCGAACAAAAAGAATAGGTTTTTCTTCTCGATTCTTGAAAGTTTTATATGATTTCGGGTAATGTATTATACTAATGATTTGTCGATATTCTGTGGTGTTTTATAAATTTTTATATGATGCTATTAGTCCACGCATGTGTATTTTTAGATTTGTTGATCTCTTGGTTTTTTTTTCTTTTTGAGTTTTCAAAGATCTTGATGAAGTATATGCGATTTTCAGACTCTTATCTTATAGCTATGAAATCATGGTGTTTTCAAAGTATTTTTCAAATCTTTCTGTCAAAATAAAAGGGTTAGATATATATTATGTCTAGGGTTGTTTATTAAGGATAGAAAGCATGTTTACAATCGTTTAAAGTCTTGTTTTGACCCTTATATGCATAGATTCGAACCTATACATGTTTTTTTTATGATTTTTAATAGTTTTATCATAGATCCATGTTAGGGGGGGTAGTCGATACGGACTTTGATGGATTTCTGTGGACATTGTTTAAGTGATGAACTTTTGTAGACTTTGCAGACTTTCACAGACTTTTGCAGACTTTCATAGACTTTTGCAGACTTTCGTAGATTGACTCTCATGGACTTTCACAGATTTTTACAGACTTTTGCAGACTTTCACAGATTGACTCTCATGGACTTTCACAGACTTTCATAGACATTGACAGATTTTTACATATTGACTTTCATGACTTTTATAGACATTTGTAGACTTTCTCAAATCACTCTCCTGGACTTTCACAGACATTCACAGACATTTGCAGACTTTCACAAATCACTCTCATGGACTTTTATAGACTTTCACAAACTTTAACAAACTTTAACAAATTGACTCTTTTTACATATGGATTTCTATTAATAAACACAATAATGTTTTTGGATTTTTAAATAATAAATAAAGAATTCAGCATACCCAACATAAAATAAAATTTAATATAATAAATATTAATAAAATTATTTTTAACTAGATAATATTACATTAATTCACCATGAATATTGATGTCACGGTTATCCCACATACGTTTAGCTATACATATAAGTCGATATCAATATTTCATATATATTTACATTCATAAAAAATTCTTCTTCATTAAAAATAATCAATCTAAAATATAAAAAAAAGAGAAAAAATACCTTATATTGAAAAAAATCCACAATGAGCTAACTTTTTTATCTGTTATAGGGAGAAAATTTCATAAGCTTTTATAGAGGGGAGGGATGAGTTTTTAACTAGGAAGACAATAAAAAATAAGAAAATATATATATATATAAAATCATATATTACATCTCTTCACATATAATGAAATAAAATAATAAATTATATTACTTAAAATAAAAAAATAAAAGTAGTCATTATATTACTTTAAATAAAAATGAAATAAAATCAATAAGTATATTTAGTCATATATATACATACGCCTAATTTTATTTTTATATATGTTTGAACATTATAAACAAAAAATGCATGTATATTGTACAATAATATAAACATCTTCAAGGAAAATTAAATCAAGCATTATACATATAATCAAATATATGATAAATCTATATTTTAGAAAATAATTGTAGATGATCTAGGCATATATTATATAATAGATAATAATGCAATGATTGATTGCAACACAAGCAAATCTATTATTCTCATATATTCAGCAAACATATGAGGTGATAGCAATATTTCATACAAATGGACATTCAAAAAATAAAGATGATAAATAAAGCAAAAATGTGAATAAAAATATGAAAGGCATGGGATAAAAATTATAAAAGAGTTTTGTTAAAAGAAAAAAAAGAAATATCACAATACTAGAATAAAAGTCCATGAAATCCCACTCATTTGGGTGGGATTTTGAAATGACTTTTTCCTTTGTATTTTTCTTTCTAAAGTCCACAAAAATCCACAAAAATCCATCACTTATAAAAGTCTTCACAAATCCTGTTTAAATTGAATAACACATGACAAAATGTCTACTATGAAGAGTATCAATTGAATAACGCTGGACTTTTTGTCCACGGAATAATGTCTCTATCGAATAACGCTGGACTTTATGTCCATGAAATTATGTTTCAATCGAATAACGCTGGACTTTTTGTCCATGAAATAATGTCTCAATCGAATAACGCTGGACTTTTTGTCCATAAAATAATGTTTCAATCAAATAACGCTGAACTTTTTATCCACGAAATAATATCTTAATCAAATAATGCTGGACTTTTTGTCCATGAAATAATGTCTCAATTGAATAACACTGAACTTTTTGTCCACGAACCAATGTTCTAATTGAAAAACACAAGATTTACAAATTCATAGACATGTACAATTTATCCATGAAAATCCTAATTGACTGCCCCCCTATTAGTTATTTCATCTATGGCTTTAAAAGATTTCTTAAGATCAAATTGATTTTTTTATTGGTTTTGATGATTTAAGAGTCATTTTCGGGTTGATTATATACCTGGACATTTAATCGTGTTTTTTACTATGATAGAATCGTTTCTGGGAAAAATATATTTCACAAACAGAAATAGCTTTCGAAAAGATCTTTCCAACGAATCATGAATCGTCTAATTCTGAGTTATGGATAGAAAGTTATGATTTTTCAAAAAAATTTGGATAAATTTTTGTATCGCTCTTATATATGTTTTATAAATCCTTAGAGGGTCTAAGATAAAGATAATAAGATATCATGTTAGGTACAATGACACGGTATTTCTCATAGTTTACAAAGGATTTTATATAGCATATTTAGATCTTTATGTGTATCAAGTGCTTTTAACATTTCATTGATGTTTTGCCGTTTTTCCTAAGTTGGGGTTCGAATTGATTTTCTTATATACAATATTTGATTTATCTCCTAAATGTTTTGTACTGTTTTACATATTATATATTGATTTTTGATAATATGAATAGATCTAGGTTTTTTAAGAAATTTTCAAATGAGATTTTACTAGTTTTAATTACATGTTTTGCGAATCCTTAAACCTAGGGTTTTTAATTGAATTTTCTTGCACACGATTGATCTTTGATATATATATTCCTTGCTGATTTACATTGTTTATATGACTCATAACTGTATATGTAAATGTCAAAAGGTATTTGGTTATTTTAACAAAAAGTAAATGGAGTTTTTGGATTTGGTTTTAATTGAATTTCTCGTACGCATGATTTGATTTTCAATATGGGTTCTTTTATGTTTACATCGTTTTAAACGAATAGTGTTTTGTTTTCAATGGTAGAATGATTTAAAGATTTTTATAAAATTAAATTAGGGTTTGTGCTTCTGCCTTGGGACGGCCCCTGTAGGAACCATCGGGTATGTTTGGGATGGCTCCCAGAGAGGAGCCGTCGGTTTGTTAAGGGACGGCCCTAGTAGGAGCCGTCGGTTTTTGTTTCGGACGGTCCCTATGGGATCCGTCGGGTTGGTCAGTGACGGTCTCTATGGGAGCCGTCGGTTTCGGTGTGTACGGGTACATCGAGTTCCGTACGGGTTGTACATGTTGTAATCGATTCGTTCGTTTCTTGTCAGATTCTTATTTACTGTAAGGCTTGAATTTGGTTGCGAATCGTTGGACCAAAGGTGAGTGGGTCTTGTTTCCTACGTAGTTTTTATGAATGATTTTTATGAATGATTTTAAATGTTATTTTATGTATAACCTCGAGCATGTCATATTATATAGGCGGATGTCTTGTTAAGTATTGTATTGAAAAACTATTATCTTGAAAACTGTCACATGCATATTATTGAAATGAAAAATGTGTTGATCATGCATGCATCGCATTCGTCTAAGTGACGTAGTCTAGGTGACTTAGTCTAAGTGACTACGGTTCAGAATGAATTGAAGTTTAGGTGAATTATGTCTAGGTGACACAATTTCCACAGTGAAATCCTTGCGGCTAGGTGTTGTAGATGGCTAGGTGCCGTAGATGGCTAGGTGCCATGGAATATGGGCATGCGTGCCAATTGCATTCATAAGCATCATGTATTTGACAAGATTTTGAGAATATGCATTGAAAATGAGTTTTCTATTAAGTTTGGATTATCGAAAATTATTGTATTTGCAATTATCATATTATTGTATATTGCAAATTGTTTTATTATGATATCTTATTAAAGATTATTATTTTGCGATATCAATTATTATTGAGACCTAAAGGTCCATTCACTGAGTGCGTGGTAGCTCACCCCTCGATCTTTTTCCAATATTTCAGATTTAAAGGCTTAGATTGGTGGGTCTCGTGTAGCTACGAACGAGATTGTGGGTGCGAGTACGTTAGATTTGCTTGGTGGAAAGACTATAAATTTTATTGGCATGTAGTTGGCCCCTCCCTGTAGTAACCATTTTGTATTAAGTTGTATTTGTTTTATGTGAGTTATATCTAGAGTACTTGGGGTGTTGTGGAGATCTTAAATGTTATATTTAAAAGATTAAAATTTATTTAGTACTATTTTATTACAACTCATGATTAAAAAAATAGAACTCTAAAATTCAAGAAATTTAGGTAATGTAACCGGACTTCGCGCTTCAAAATAGAATCGTGAGTCCGAGGACGTTACATAATACCACACAAATTATATTCAATACATAATAATGAAATTCTAACAATTTTATAATGAAAGCATCGCCAATACATACAAGCCAACCAAAGCCAAAGCATCGCAAATACATACAAGCCAACCAAAGCCAAAACCAACAATCCCATAGAAGCCTCTAGTCATCTACACCTGGACACCACTCAAAAGACTTCACTTACACATGTCACACACACTCTTTTATTATTTTATAAAACCCGCAAATCGATCAAACAAAACAAGTAAACAACAATGAAAATCAAAATATGAAGTCTCAGTAAACACAATCCTCTGTTTTCTTCCCAAGATTCATCGACGGATTGACTCATCACTCATCGAGTCATCGTCTCGTTCTCGCAGTCGCAGCCTCACCCGAGCGACTGAACCCCGATCGTTGTCCGTCTTGTCGGGAGAGAAGATACGATCACCGTCCATCCCGCCGCGTCGCCACAGGGGTAGAGTTGATCGTCGACTCTCTGTCCGTCTCGTCAGGACTCATGGTGGAGGGGTCGAAGGGAGACAGAGAGGGATCGGCAGAGAAAAAGTTCAAACCTAGTCCATGGTCAGTGGTCCGCCTCCCTCGTCATCGCCTGATGCTCCAAGCCTCCGATCGCCGTCCGTCAGCGCAGGTTCGCACTTAGCAGGATAATTGTTGGAGGAAAATTGAGAAGGAGAGGGTTTTTAGGTTTTAATTGATTTTATTTTTGTTTGGTAATCTGTAAGATTAGGGTTGTCTCTGATTTGTTAGGTCGAATGGGCTGGGCTAAGTTGAGCTGATTAATTGGGGATCTAAGATTGGGGCCTCTTTGAAAAAAAATTTTCAAAATTTGAGGGGGGGGGCGCTACAGCCCAGCCCAGCCTACCAGTAATTTTTTTTCATGCACAACATTCTGGATGGACCTGCTTTTGCTACACACTTAATCCTTTGTTTAGGGATGTTTATACTAGTCTGCTTGATTTCATATACATGTGCTTATAAAACAATAGTAAGTATATACTAGTCTACTTGGTTTCATATACATGTGTTTATTACAAACACTAACATATATCAATTTATATGATCAGAGGTGCTAGATGAAGTTTGATGTCTTAACTAATTCAATATTGCCTGGACATGCTTTTGCTAGATGGAGTTGCATCTAGTCTCCAATTTCCCTGTTGTGGAGTTTGTTATCAAAAGTTGTAGTTTGTGTGTGTGTTTGTGTTTTTTTTATGCTTTCAAGTCTGTGTGTTGCTAGACATGTTTTGAGTACTTTCATGTTCCATTTCATTGTTATGGAGAGCTTATCAAGCACTGCAATCAGTATGTTGTAAGACAAGAGGTAGTTATATTATGTTTATGGTGTGGAGTTTGTCATCAGATTTGGTTTTTCTATTTTGTATAGCAGATTAAATGCTATGACAAAACTTCAGTTTGAATGAAGTTCAGGTTTGTTATAGTTGAATGGAAGTTGTGATTGTTGTATAACAGCATCATGTATACCAGTCCAGGCCTAACTCATTTTGTTATAGCAGCTGGTAATGAATGAGGCTGGTCCAGCCCCTATCCAGTCCCATGTTCATAACAATGTACAGTTCTACTTCATGTTCTGCCCAGCCCAGTTCATTACCAATTAAAGAGCAAGGTTAATGTCCACTCCTATTCCCATTTGTAGCCACACTTTCAGACCTATGTCAGATGTTAATGCCAAGACTCAATGTTCTCAATCAGCCCCAATGCCATTTCATCCAATTCTGTCCAAGTGTTAATCAAACTTGTGTTTGCAAGATCAAGACCCATGTCCATACCAGTTCCACAATCAGCCAAAGTGCCAAACTAATGCTAATGCATGTTCAATTTTAATGCACTGCTTTCAGTCAAACCTCATAATCAATCCAAATCCAATCAATGTGAAGCAAAATAGCCAAAACCTATCATTCACACATTCCATCAAACATTTGGTATGCAAAATATAAACATTCACACTTTCTGGCATTATTGCTTCGATGCTTCAAATGGAGTTTGGAAATCTTGGATTAGACCTAATAGAGCACAAAATCCTTGATTCGGCCTACAACATTAAGTTTGAAAGATGGAATTAAAACAACAAGAAGAAGATGCTATTGGAAAAAATAATAGGTTTGGAAGATGGAATGAATGAACTTACAACACACAAGAGGAATGAAGCCAAAAAAAAAATACGAGAAGATTTCTGGAATTCTATGGAGATCAAGCATTTGGTGGTGGGTTTTGAAGGCTCAGACCTCCCAACGGTCAAAAAAAGGATCTTGGGGAAGAAGAAGGGTCAAATTTGGTGAAACAATGGAAGGCAGGGCAATTAAGTCATTCGGGAGGGGTTTTTTGTATTTTTAAAAAAGTCACGGGGTTATTTGAATACATATTTTCAAATTGATTTTGGGAAACGGAATATTCACAAAATATTCCTAACAAATCGACGACAAATTAACCTAGGGGGTATTTGCTTAACCACGGCAACTTTCAAGGGTTATATGGATTTTCAAAAAATACAGGTGGTTATTTGGATATTAGCCAACTTAGAGAGGGTTATATGCATTTTTCCGTATATATGGTAAGTGAGAGTTTTGCGTCCAGTTGGGCCTGATAGGCCTAGTTAGGCTAATGGAGTCGTATTGGGTAAGGACATTAGCTGCGAAATATTTCGTAGCAAACACCTACATTTTCGCAGCAAAAAGTCTTTTAATTCATTTCATAACTATTTTCGTTGTAACTACCTCGTCGGGGAAAACATTTTGCTGTGATAATATATTCGTAGCAAAAGGTTATCTTTTGCTACGAAATTATTATCGTAGCAAAAGGTAATTTTTCGTTCAACGGTATCCTTTTGCTACGAATTATATTTCACAGCAAAAGGTCCCCTTTTGCGACGAAAATTCTGTCGCAGCAAAAGGCCATCATAATTTCGTTGCAAAAAGCCACCTTTTGCTGCGAGAATGTTATTTCATAACAAAAAGTAACAGTGACAATTCGCGGCTAAAAGTATATAAATTCAATGAAAAAAATTTGATCTTTCCCTACGAAATATTTTGCAGGGAAAGGTCACATTTTCGTAGAAAAAAACCTTTTTGATTTTTTTTAAAAAATTATATTACAATTAAATAAATATTTAATGATGAAAACAATTCAAGTTTTTAATAAAAACTAATTGTATAAATTACAAATTGTTATAATATCTTTTAAAGAAGAAAATTTTCAACACATAATTTAAAAATTCTGAAATTAAAATTTACCTTTATTCACTAATTAGAGCTGCCAAGATCAAAGTCCATGGTGTAATCATATCAAATTATTGGAATTACAAAGGCCACAAACTTTAGGAAGAGAAACCTGCAAATTGATAGATAATTTAATAATTTTATTATAGTATTAACATAAATTTGTTATATTGTCTTAACTAAAAATACAACAACGTCATATAAGATTACAAAAATAAAGTAAGTGAAAAATGAAAGAAAGTAAAAGGGAAATAAAAAGGATGACAAAAGTAAAGATTCAAGACTAGTTAACAACCAACCCTACTCTAATCTGTCAAGTGACCTTCATAACTTGAAAGGACCAAACTTTTTGTCAAATTCTAACTTTACACAATCAATAATTTAACTACAGAAAGGATACATGACAAGACTTTATACACAAATATTACTTAGATAGTAAATCCAGAACATTAGGCCTTAAGCCTCTGTTGAAGACAATGATGAAACTAGAAAAATGGGAAAACACAATTTTACTTATAAATTATCAACACAAACATATTCAAATAGCTCTAACACACCTCCAAAGAGCTAGAGAATCATAGTGCAGCATAAGCAGCAAAAGTCATGCGAAATTGCAAATGATACAGGAAAGGGGCAAACAAAATAAAATGTGAGACGAGAGCCTATAAGTGATATCATTTAGAAAGGCTCGACAAATTATTTTAAAAAAAAAAAATTTACTTGTCAACATCTGGTTCAGCTCCACTTGAAAAGATAACATAAATGATCTTGTTCATCACCCATGCATGTTTGCATGGATGTATGGATGCATGCTCCCCTTGTAGGTGAGGATGGTCTTATTACCTGAACATAGCAAAAATGTTTACGATTGGATTCATGAAATGAGAAGCATAATTTGAACATAAACTGAAAAGATACACATGTAACAATGTAACATCAAGTCATCAACAGAGGAATAACTATACATTTTTGAACCTAAGTCTTCAATTTTTAATGAGTTCCTCAAAGAAAGATTAGATTGGAATAGGGAAATAAAAAAGCAAGTTTATGCAAATAACAAAGAGCAAAGGCAAAAAGAGATTACCGTTTGGTGCGCATGGTCCTGACGAACATCTTCAAGCACGAGTTCTAGTTGTAAAGGCATCCTTGACTGTGACAGTGCGGCCAAGAAAAGGAACAAATAGGAATAAAAAAGTGCACCACCACACCCCCCCCCCCCCCCCCAAAAAAAAAGAATGAAAACAAACAAATCTAAATGTTCATATATTAAAGTATATTTCAATCAACTCATAGAGACCATATAAGAAAGAATAAACATATGTTCATCACTAAGCCCCCGTTTGGATATAGAATATGATTTATTTTTTTATATTTATTTATCCGAGCATAAGTGGGTATAAATAAGAATAAAGTGATTTTGTGTTTGGTTGTGTTTTGAATTATTCTCGTTGGGAATCGTAAGAATAAATGTTTGTTGTTTGGATAAAATGTGAATAAAGTATGAATAAGGATTTATAAAATATAAAAAAATAATGATAGTTGATTTGACAGTGGGCCCGCTTATTCTTTGGGTGGAATAACCTAGGATAAATTTTATTCTAGGGATTGATTGAAATCCGTATACCACTTTATACCAGTTTATTCTGGCACACTTTATCTAGGTTTATCCGAGCTTTCCAAACACAAAAAAAAATTTATTCGGGGTTATCCGGAGCTTATCCGGTATGCTTAGAGATTTTTGGAGGGCTGCTTTGAGTATCGAGAACATCTGGGATTCAATGGAGCAGTTTTATTGTGACTTGATTCTGTGCAGCGGCATGTAGTGTCAGATTCGAGAAGGGGAAGTTGGTAATTGAGGAGTAATTTGTCTATCTACCGATTAGAGGTTGTAAATGCCTTGTATACTTCCCTTTGGATCCTCTGTGTTTTTTGTTTTTTCTCCACATTGTTTTTCAGTTCGATTTCCTAACTACATAACCTTGATTTTAATATACATGTGGCAGATAGACTACATTTTGTTTTCAGAAAAAAAAGGGTAGAGGTGAAGACATTCTAGCATGGAGGAGGAAAAAAAGTTAAGCCTCCCTATAATTTTTTAAAAATAATTCAAAAAACATAACAAGTAGGAAAACATGAACAATTTCTATAATTCATCATACATTATGATACCATGACTTAACAATGACTCTATTTCAAAGTTAAAAATTAAAGTTCTCAAGCATAAAAAAGTGTCTTGCTCTATCCCTAGTCTCTAACATCTAGATCTCTATATAAAATCATATAAAGCTTAGTTGAAGAGTTCATCATCCTCATCCATGTTATCAACTCCCCTTTTCATCATCCTCATCCATGTTAGTGTACAAAATTATAGCTCACTGATTTAAAAAAAAAAGGATCATTGTATTCATGAATTAGAAGAAGTTCTTATCAAGGCTTCCATTAATGGGGATTCTTCAATGGAGTCTCTTTACTTTATATATATAAAGCAAAAAGGATATGTAAAAGCTGCATGGATAGAAGGCACATGCCTAACAAAGGTTTTGCACCTCCACAAAGAAGGCAAGCATTACACCACCTCAGGGTGTCATATTACTTTGTTTTATAATGTAGTGATATTACTTTGTTTACTAAGTTATTTTTGCAAAAGATGATTAGTTTTATATATTTAGTCAAAATCACCAAAATCGGGTGCCTAATTCATAACTTAAATCAATGTCAAAAAAATGCTTAATGCAGATTTTTTTTTTAATAAAGGGTGGTGTCACCAATTTCATTGATTGATAAACCACTACAGGTTTACGTCATACATAAGATAAAATGAATAAACAAACTGCTTAATGCAATAGTTGGCATCTTCCTTAAACAATCTATCGGGCATTGGACAAGTCTTGTGCTCGAGTTCAGCCAACTTACTATCTAAATCAAATATGCTATGTCAAACCATGATTAAAACCCTATCTCATTTAGAAGATCATAAATAAATTGCAAAGATAATAGTTTAACAACCAAATAAAAAGACTTATTCATCTACATTTGTTGTTTCTTGCCAAACATTGAACATCCTGAGTCTAATTTTTATGATTGGTTTTCATAAAAATTTGTTGTTTCTTGCATATGTATTTTCAAGCAAACCTCATCATATCCAATAAGCCACACGCGGGACTTTGGAAATATTTATCATATCTGCAAATGTACACAGTCAGAACTTTACTGGAATATAATTTTCTTGCAATGGTGATCATTCCAAAAAAATCTTTGTAAACCGATCTCCAATAAGTGATTACTATCAATAGATTTCACATGGGCATTATGTAATCCAACCCTATCATGCAAACCACACGTAACATGAAATATATACTACATATAAGATCATAAATTACTTGATAATGGAAAAGAAAAGAATGGATCCCCATACTAGTATATTTTTTCTAGATGTGTCAGATGTGCATTTTGGTTCAGTTTACTCTAGTAAAGCTGCTATATCTAGTGAATACATTAGGCCAAAAGAGAGAAAAAAACACCAACACCTGAACTTTAAAAAAAAAAAAAAACAGGAGGAATCTTTGGAACTTCAATCAAATTAGCTAATTGTGCATCCACTAAAGTGCTATTTAAGACTGAACACGTGGATGCATAGTAAGCCACACTCATCCATCAACTGCTATGCACATGAAGGAAATAAAATAAAACACAATTGAACACCCTGAGAGATAAACCATACAAATATGATTCACATTGTTAAACAAACCAACTTAAATCTAAATAACAGATTTATAAAAATTACAAAAAAAGTTCATAAATGGATGAAATACATAAAATGGACTACCTCAAAGAATTTTATAAGCAAGATACATCAATTCTTCAAATCATCATCATATGGGGATGAAATGCATAAAATATATATGGATGAATTACATAAAATGAGACCTAACGAATAAATACAAATATTTCATTTATGTTAAATCCACCAAAGGCATGCAATGAGGATGCCTTAAAAGAGTGTTCTCATTTAAATTAAACAATAAATTGAATACTGCCAAGTATGATAAACAGCAAACATCCATAAAGAATTCAACATACTGCATTTATTATCATGATCCTTTTTCTTGTATTGCTCCCTCAACCCCTTTTTATCACAGAACCTACAAAAAAAAAAACACGTGGATGTCAAATGAACTCTAACCAACCATAAGAATTAATTAATAGCAAGTAATTGAAAAGAAGCAACTATAAGCGCGGGGGGAAATATTTATTGTAAAATGAAATCCATTTCCCTATATCTTACACCAATCATTCTATTAAATAGGTTTAAAACTTCCACATCATATCATTATAACCATGATGCACTTAGGCATCAAAGTTCATTAAACAAGAAATCCCTTCCACTACAACATGTACCAGAATTTTCTCTTAAGTAACTGGAGAACACTCGAACAAGCCAAGCTGAGAAGAGGCAAAATCAATGAAGAATGAGAAACCAAATGAGAAAACAAGGACAAATCAATACAAACGTAAAGAAAATTTTAAATCCATCAAATTCACCAAAAAAGAGTTCTAAATTACTATTTCAACAAAGAAAATTAGAGTTTTGATAAGTAGTCTAAACCAAAAAATATATATATTTCTTTTCTTTTCTTATAATTGAAATAGCTCTCTGAACAAAGCTTCATCATATTTCTTTTCTTATAATTTTTATTGATCCAAGTGAATTGATATTTGACAACATAATATCTATCCATCATCATCAACACATGTATCGCAACAAATGTAATTCAACAGAATGGGGGAAAACAGAACTAGATTATTGGGATTAAGACAAGGTTCATCCCCAAAATTCAAAATTCTAGATATGACTTTGTTCTGATCCTTTACTACCCCATTTGCACAACGGAAAAGCTAATGTGTCAAATATGAATATCTTAAATGAACGAAACCAAGTGACAGTCATAATTGACAGAAACCCAATTTGAAGACAAAAAGGGTGGTATCTCTATATAGCCTGTGACACTCTAAGCTACAGGGTTCTCATGAAACTAATATTGACTAGGTAAACAATAGATAATAAGTTAGGGAAGAAGAGGTGACCACAACCTTAACTTTGGAGACTGTTGTCCGGTGGTCCTTCCTGTTCTTCTGCAGCTCCAAACACCGTTCGTTGATCCGATTCAAGCTTCCAAGTTTCCTGACCTCTAAATAGAAAAACATGGTGAATGACAACAAGGACAACAACAACAAGAACAAAAAAAATCAGAGTCTTCAATCACATACCTGGATTGATGCAGAGGTTCTTCCTGGATCCCAAACAAACAGTCTTAATCTGGGACGCAAAGACCGTCTTTCTGAATTGCATGAGCTGTGAATGAGTCCTACTACTAAAGAACACCTTTGGCGACACATCCTCCTCTTCCGTCTCCCCATCATCACCACTACTTGAATCAACATGAACCCCTCCTTTCCTCTTCGACTTCCCCATCAGCCCTTCCTCCTCGCTCTCATAATCCTCCTCCACCAGGAACTCCTCCTCTTCATCCAATCCAACAACAGACGATCTCCCCTTGATGGGTTTCTCAACAGAGGACTTATTCTCCTTCTTGGGGTGGTTCTCCAGACCAAAACCCACCAATCCTTTCTTCTTCTTCTTATTCAATTCCTTCAATGGTGGTGGCGATGGGGACGACAAAATCCCTCATCCAGTCGGGCTCGTCGTCTCGACCAGCGTGGGTGGTGCTCGGTTCTTTGGGTGGATGGCGCTGCTTCTGGTCCATGATCCATTGGAGAGCGCTGCATATGATGCTTAGGGTTTTTGCCTGTCCCTGTGGGACTCTCGAGCATGGCGATGCCACCGCTGTCGACGGAATCGTAGAGGGCCGACATGAAATCGAGCTGTATCGGGTACGGTTCATACGGAAACGAAGGGAATCTCCGACTCCTCTCTCTCTCTCTCTCTACCGCTCTTTTTTCCTTCTTTTATAAAAGTTGGAATTCATTTTCCCGCCATTTTGGTGTTGGTTCCCTTATGACGAGCCGGCGTGCATGGCACAGCCCGGCCTGTCATCCTCCCATTTCACGGGCCGTGCCGTTCCAGCCTGGCACCTAGTACGGTAGCCTGGCACGAAATTCATGTTTCACCGCATAAGCTTTTAGCCCCCGTTTTATTCCATAATAGGTTTGGAATAAGTGGGAATTGATTGTAATACTCTCAAGATGGAATAAATAATAATTTGTATGCCATAATTAACTGATATAAAGTTGTATATTGATTTCAGTCAACCCATGAAATTAAGTTATTCAAGGTTATTCAATTTAAAAGAATATGTGGGTTCACTGTCAAATCAACTGTCATCACCTCTTATAATTCAACTGAAATCATTTTATCATCTTTTATAAATTTTTATCAACACCTTATTCACATTTTATCCAAACAAAAAATAAAAAATTATTTTATCCTTATTTATACTAGAATAGTCATAAACTTCAGAATAACTTAATTCTCTATCTAAATGGAGGCTTAGGGTTTGTTTGGGAATATCCGCCTTCTAATAAGCCAGGTTGAAACATTGTCTAGATATGCTTATAATTTACCTAAAAAATGTGACTATTGTTATATGGAATTTGCCTTGATATACCTTCTGTAAAAGTTGCAAACCACCACCCCCCCCCCCCCCCAACCCAAAAAAGAAGCCACCAGGACCACTTTTTCTGCCTTCTTGTCTTCTTAAAAATTGTCATTGATGAATTTAACATCTGATCTTGGATTAAAAAGTTCTCAAGCAAACACATAGAAAGAGAACATATGTTAGAACACACATGCAAGTTAGAGGAAGTTTTAGTAGAGAAATATAAGAAATACAATAATGGTTGAGCACGGAATTACAGATACTTGGAAATATTAAGGTGCAGGGCCAAATTTGAAATATTAGGTGCTGGCCTTGGGATTAAAACTAAACCATTAAAATGAAGAAATAATTTATTATTATTAAGATGGAGATTTGATGCTAATAGAAAATTATAAACATTTCATCGAAGTATTTGGGAATGTTTTAATAATCTAGCATTTCATCAAGAGCAAATCAGATCTTTGCTTTCAGATGTCCTGCAAATTGTGAATATGCACTTTGTGGACTACCATAAGGTGGGACTTTTCTTTGAGCTGTATATTCTCGACTTTCCAAACATGTTGGTGAAGAGCTTGGATTCTTTTTTGTCGTAGTATGACTGTAATTTCTTCACTCGTGCAAGTTGCAAAATCACTTCCCTACACATGCATAGAATCCATGTGAATAACAAGCATATCTGTGCATGTTGAAAATGTAACAGATTTCAAATGCTTTGTTCAAAGGACACACAATGTATATGGTCTGATGTTCGGGTGTGGGCATACATTTTGTATTTATGATGGATGATCATAAAAGGCAAACATGCCCCTTCTTTATATTGTAAATAATTAAAAATGAAAGACAATAATGTCTGGTTAATCTTTGTTTGCCAAAAAAAAAATCCTTTGTCTTCTCAATTTAAGGAAGTCTTTTGAAAATATTATGATAATGAAGAATAGATGATGTATGGACAAATGTGGTTCTGTGACTTCTGTCTGTGTATCCATGTATGCATTAACTTGTATTTGTGTGGTATACTGGTATGTTAATGTGTACCACTTGCGATGTATACCAAAAATGAAAACAAAATTGCATAGCAAGAGAGAGAGCTCACTGATTATTGGGGTCTATCTCATGTGTCTTCTTCAAGTCCAATGCTGCCAGGTCGAAATCAGTCATCTCTATGTATGCCTGAGCTCTCCTGAAAAGTGCTTTGATATTGCAAGACTCAAGTTGCAATACCTGCAATGGGAAGAATAGAAGCTCATAAATTATTTTAGACTCAAATTTCAAAGGGAATTTATAGATCTTCTACAACAAAACCATACTTTAATCATGTTTGCATGGTCAATAAAACATTACCAGCCATGTTGTACACTCATGTTATATAGTTCTTGAATCACTATTATTTATTATATGATTTATGTGGAGAATAAGCATTTCCTCTTCAGCTATAAAAGCATAAGAAATCCCAAAAGTAGTGAAGGTTGACTGTTTACCCTTGAGCATAATGCAACAGCTTCCATGAATTCTTTCAACCTAATCTTGCATGCTGCATTATTAAGATTACAAGAAACTTTGAGGAACTTTCCCTTTTTTTTTTGCTCCTCATTGAAAACAGCATCAAACTCCACATATTTCACTGCCTGTTTAATGAAGAAATAATTAGCAGCTAAAAATATCAAATGCAAATATATAGTGATGAAATGGGATGAAAAAATCATTGTAGCTCCAAGATGGATTAAAATGAAAAGCCACTATTTTATTTTGTACAAATAACTGCAATAGCAAGTACACTACTCGATGAGTTCTCTTCTTCTCCTTGTTAACATGTTTATTATTTCCTATTAAAACATACCAATAATTTTCGTACTAAAGATCTCTCTGTCAATTCAATCTTACAGAAAATGCCGTAAACTTGAGGACCTTCCACGTCAATTTGTCTAGCTAAGTGGGGACCAGGTCAATGAAGCTATGTGTAGAGATATGTTGCTCTGAAGAATTATCTTACCATGTCATATCTCAGTGAAGCTCGTTGGTACTTCCCAGCCTTGAAATATAGATTACCTTCCTCTTTCCTTTTAGCAGCATATTCAATCTTCTGCTCTGGTTCCATGTCCCATGGCTCTTTCACCTGAACCACAATGTACCAATCAATATCTTAGTAGAAAAAATATGGAAGAGATACTTACACAGAAATTATATTGCTCTTATTATAATATTATAAGATCTTACTAAACAATTATTCAAGTGCAATAGCAGAATCGCGGAACTGCTCAGCAACCGTCAGACTTGGGGAAAAAATAGAAATAAACTAGATATGAAAGGGCTAAATTCTGTACCTTTGTGAATTCTACCATCTCAACTTCATAATACAAGGTTGAGAATGAAGGGATTGCAACTAGATTCATCTGGGTCTGAGTGTTCCCAAATCCATATTGATGATCAATGATGATAAGAGCACCCTCTCCACGTTTCATGGAAGCGACTGCTAGATCAAGGCCAATAATGACTTGCTCTGTAGATCCATATATATGCTTGATTCAGATCATATTACAAGGAGAAGTGAAAGCAAGACATATATTCACAACAAGTCTACAAACCTTCATCGATTTTGAATTCAAATGGATCCTCCCCATCAAATCCCTTTTTGTCGAAAAGAGTACCATCTTCAAGTTTAGCAATATACCTAACTGCATTATGGTCACTCGTAAATGTCATCATATAGTGATATTTATTGCACATGATACGTGTCGTCGATACAATACAGAGAACTTACTTTGGACAATGGTTCCACTATTCGGCTTCTCAAAGCTCTCCACTGGTTTTGTTATCTTCTTGACAACCTTCATATCCTCAGTGATACATTCTATAAGTTTAAAAGCAACCAATTCCAAAGAGATGATGATGACAGCATTAGGTGGTATAGCAGAAAGGCCATCTTGTGCAGGCCTTCCATTACAACCAAATGCATCTGCATATGAGGGAAATACAATGGGCATGAGACAACTCAGAACTCCAAGGAAGTCAACAAATTGATTGCATTTTTTGTACAAGAAATGTGCCTCTGAAGCTCCCATATTTAAACACGGATTTGAAAGGCACTGCAAATTCCAAATTTCCTTAAAACAATAACATGGACATCATAATGGAGCAAACCAAATTAGCTTACTAGCATTGAAAATAAAATAAGTGGATGTTTTTGCTGTGAGATAGAAAGGAAGATGCTTACATCTTTGTAAATACTTAATTAAGGGCATCGAAATCTTATTTACCGCTTCTGTTGATTTCAGTTCTAATTAGATCTTCTACTGCCATGGGATCAATTGGTTATCCCACTTGAGTTTGCATTGCATGGCTTACTGTGCACATATTTGTAGTTCCAGGGACTGAAATACTAGCATGCATTTTGGTTGTGGAAGAACAAAACAGCCACTAAATGTAAGAACTACGTACAGACATAAAAAAGGCTCAACAAAGAATAGAAAAAGATGTCTAGGATTCAACATGCAACATAAATACAATTTTACAAAAGAAAAATACTAAATATCCAGTCTGTATCATTTCAAAATGTACAGAGAAAAATAATGACATAAAATCGGAGACATCTAGTAATTCTATTAAATGAAAGTAAGACGAGTACTAAATACACAAACGGCATGTAGAGGATTCAAAGAAGAAGAATAACATACATCGTGGATCCACTCGTAGCAGAGCCTTTTCTCCTTTCCTCATGGTTACCACTGCTTTCTCAATAGCAGGACATAGGTGACCTATTTTAAGACATTAAACTCAAATTTGTTAAGAGAAATGTCCACTGCTTATTTGAGATATTCAATAAGATATAATACAACATCAAGTAAATCTACCATCATTTACAAGGAATTCCACTCCTGTTTCAGGGGACATTGCCACGAGGCTATCATCTTCCAATCTTGCTTCGTATTTCACTACAGCAATGTGTCATGAAAAATAAGATGAAAGAATACAAAATATAGACACCTCATAATTGGATTCCATGATAAACTAGTATTTACCTGTCACTTCGTCTTTCTTTTCTGGGCGCACCAACATCTCACTTCTGCTTAAGATTTTCTTGATTATACCTCCATTCCCACACACATCGACAACTTTCAACCAAGATATCATCTCGATTTCAAACTGCAGAGTCGCATCAATAGGGATGGCAGAGAAGATATCATGGGATCCATGAGTCAACTTAGGAGGCACAGTAAAGACAGCAATTTCTCCTTTCCTCATAGTAACAAGGCCATCATTGCATCCTTTAAGCACATGATCTGTCATAAAAAAACATATCTTCTTATGTGCATAGCTGAGGGCATAAACTAAATAACTAAATCAAATAACATAAATTTCATCACACATCAATTTTCATCTATGCAATGTTTTCTTGTACGATAGATCGTCCAGAAATCCATAAATTAATCAATAACACAAAAAAAATAAAAACATGTCTCAAAAATAGCACAGAATTATATTTCAAATTTCCATGCTCTTCAAAGTCGATGACATTTCAAACTAGTAGTTTTGCTTGCACATGAAAATCAATTCCATTAAACTGACAAA
The DNA here is from genome assembly GCA_030737845.1 of Acorus calamus. Lineage (NCBI taxonomy): Eukaryota > Viridiplantae > Streptophyta > Magnoliopsida > Acorales > Acoraceae > Acorus > Acorus calamus. The sequence goes on along the minus strand of CM060877.1, from coordinate 10,378,698 downwards.
ATAGATAGTACACTTGATGTCCTATCTAAATCCACTACCCACTCTTTTCCTTATAAATTTTACAAGGGATGAATTTTCAGACATTTGCATAGGTGAATTCGTGTTAATGTGTAGACAATATTGAGAATGCACGGTGTATGCCTATTTTAACACGGTTTGTTGGATCGTCAGAACATAAAGAGAACTTATGTTAACCGAAACAAAGCTATCTTAACATGATAACCCAAATGTTGGAAAACACGTACCATCATCACCAATCACCACCACTAATGGCTCCCCCTTTTTCCTACTGGAGGAAAACTGCTCCCCACCCAACACTTGACTCGTATAATGAACTGCACAAAACAAAAAAGCATTTCAAACAATACCCATCAAAACTTTAAGCACAACAGATTAAGATAATACATAGAAAGAAAGAAAGAAAGAAAGAAAGAACAATAAAAATATAACATGTCAATTTTTTGTTGTTTTTTCCTCTTCCTCCTTTGTAAACACACTCGGTCATAGTCTATTTTGATTTTAATTGAAATAGATAAGCCCACAAGTTCCTCAAAAAAAGAAAAAGAAAAGAAAAGAAAGAGCAACAGAGAGTGATAGAGCCAGAGAAACTGATGAGGGTTAAATGAGTATGTGACATACCGGAGACTTCGTCGCCGGGCTCGGGGGAATCCCATCCATGCCCAGCCCGAACGAGCTTCTTCTTGAGGCCGCACCTTGTGAGGACTCCTTCTTCATCTGCCCTGTTCGGATACTGTGGCCTGAACTCCTCCGCCTTCACCGGCGGAGCCGTATCTTCGTCGATCTCCTCCATTAGATTAGAGGACGCTCATGATATCACACAGAGAGACAACACTGTTATTAGTGTTTGTTTATTTAACAACCCACGAGTGGGCGTGGACTGACAAGAGGAGACCGAGACCCCCCACGTGTTGCTCGTGTTATATGGTGATGGTCCTTCAATTGATCAGATCCGTGTTTTATTCCCGATATCTGAAGTGGTAGATTTCATGAGATATCTGGCGCTGGGCCGTTCCGGCGATTTCATTTACGGGACCGGTAGAGACACAATTGAACTCTGATACACGCAGTCTTTTTTTTAGTCTGTTTTGTAGTCTCATATATTATTATAACATAGTATATACTGTGTTATCATAGTATATGACCTAATTTTTTTCTTTATTTTTTCTATGAAAAAAATACACTAATGTATCTCAGTATATACTTCATTTCATATAACAGTATGCACTTTAAAAGGTGATTGTATGATTTTAAAAAAAAAGAAAAACGAGATGGACTGTAATTGGGGTTGCAATGGGGCCTGTGTGTATCTTTTTCCGATACAATTAGGTGTACATTTAGACAGATTGAACACAACCCATTCCAATTTTGAGTTTGAATTTTAACATTCGGGTTCAATCCAAAATTTAACTAAGGGTGCGTTTGGTTGCGCGATTGTACTGATTCTGCAATTGCGATGAAACCTGTTCTGCAAGTTCACTTTCTCAGCTTTTTGTCGCAGCTTTTGGGCACTATTTGCCTGCAATTGGGTTTAAAACTATTACAAAACTGTTTGGTTGCAATCCGCAGCTTCCTGCATCGCAATCGAGCGCAATCGCGCAACCAAACGCACCCTAAAACTTAATTTGAGTTAAGGGTTTAAAATTCTAGAATCCAATCGGATTATGATATAAAGAGTGATAAATTTCAATAAAGTTCTAATTTTCTAAATAACATCTTGTCAAACTAGCCCATCGGATTGGATTTGGGTTGAATTTCTTAGGTTTGAGTAGGGGTGGTAAACGAGTTAAACGAGTCGAGCTTTGACCTGCTCATGCTCGGCTTGTTTAGTATCAAACTCGGCTCATTGAACTCGTGAAAAGATCGGTTAAAGCTCGACTCAGCTCGTTTGTTAAACAAGCCAAGCTGAAACTCGAATCAAGGCTCGGGTTCGGGCTCGTTTAGCTATAAAAAAAATCTTGTTTAACATTTGAGAAATCATATTTCACAAATCACAACACCTTATACATGTAAAAGTGACATAAGTTCAGACTCAAACTCGGCTCGTTCACCTTTTTTTTGTTAAGTAAACGAGCTCGTCTAGGCTCGGGTTCGGCTCAGGCTCAGCTCGAGCTTTAAAAATTGTTCAAGTTCGGTTCGCTTGTCTAATCGAACAAGTCTGAATGAACTTTAATCAAATTGAGCTCAAGTTGCTCAACTTGTTTACCAGCCCTAGATTTGAGAACGGATTGGGTTAAATTTAGGTTAGAAGATTAGATTCAACCCATCCGAGTTATGGCGGTTCATTTTATGGGGGGGGGGGCTAATACCACCCCACGAGTTATTCAACCCACCCCCTTAATCTAACCCACCCCATCTATTTTTTTATGAAAACTAACCCAACCCCTTTATATATATCCCCATCCTAATATCACAACCCCACCCCCCTCATAAGTTCTCATTCCCTCTCTCTCCATCCGATTGAAACTCCTCCTCCCCTCTCCCTTTCTCATCCCAACCGGCGTTCATCCTCTCCCTGGCGGCGCCTCATCTCCCGGTGCCACCTCTCCCGCTTCTACATTCCTATCATGGCTTCCGATGTCCACTATTCCACACTCCATATGGATAGAAGAAGGTTAGGTCTCTTCCTTTTTTCTATTTTTGTTTTCCTACATGTTATACTCTATCTTTAGGTCACATTTGTGCTAGATTTATTTGTATAAATTCTATATAAGAAACCCTATAATTTTTTTGAAAACATAACCCTATTTTTAGGGTGGTTGGTGAAATTCTTGATTGTTGAAATTGATTTTATGTGTATGGAAATGTATATGGAAGTGATTTTATTTTTATGGAAATGTGTATGGAAGTAAATTTATTTTTAAGGAAATGTGTATGGAAATGAAGCATAACCATATAATGTTTTTTGGAACATAATCCTATTTTATGTATATTTTACCCTTTTTTTGCTGCTATTGACATATAACAAAGGCATCCTCTGTTCTAGTATTGGGACCAGTACTTCCATCAATGATTATAAACATTTCAGACTTGGAAGATATTCCTAGAATGTTTTTTGAAACATAATCCTAGTTTATGTGTTTTTTTTTCCGGCTATTGACATATAACAAAGGCAGCCCCTAGTGGTCTAGTACAACCATATATGCTAGCACATCATTATGAAAAACATCACTTTTAACAACCCAAATGATACTTTCTTCCAAGTGTCATGTTTAAACACCTCTTTCCAACTAAAAGAGGTCCATATGTAAACAGGGGGCCATTATTTGTTAGGAACCAACCTCCAACAATTTGAAGTAAAATGGCATTACATGAACAGGAAAGAGAAGAAGGGGAGGAGGTTGTGGTGATGTGAAGGGGGTTATAGAGTATTGGGTGCCCTGCTACGTTTAAGTTCCCAAAGAGTGGGTTAGTGCTTATCATTCCATGGAATTAATTTTGTTAGTTTTTTATGTTTGTTTCATAGAAATATGCAAGCATTTTGTATTGGAATTTTTTATTTTATATATTGAACATTCTATTTTGACCATAAACCTAAGGGATATAAAGTATGTCAATGTGTAGAGTATTCTATTGTATATCAAGTAAATTTGCTTATGAAAGTGATGATATATCCCATCAATAGGTTCCTTATTTTTTTAGCATGCAAATTCCCAACTATATGAAACAAAAATAGAGGCGTGGTATAAGCAATCTGGATATGAATACATTCCTAAGAAAACTATTAGATTTCATTCAAAGTCTAAATACGGACCCATAAAAACAAAAACTAACTATTGTAACCTGTTTCAGGTTTGTCTTCATCTTCTACAAAGTGGAGGAATTCATATTTTTTTCTTGTCTATAATTGATATGTGGCTCTAGATTTAATTTTTTTTTCTATCTATTTAGGTGAAAAGGAGCACTTTTGTAGGGGTTTTTTTTTTTTTGTGTGTGTGATATATCTACATAACGAAAATCTATTTTAAGGATGATTGATTGTGTTACATGGAATGGGATGTTATTTTGAGAGTATTGTGGCTTGATAATCTCAAATTGTGCCATGTGATATTCATCCATGTATACTGAACCATTGAGGGGGGGGGGGGGGGACACCATGTGGCCCACTTTCTTACATGCTTCCCAAATATTAATAAGAGTATTGTGGTTTGATAATCTCAAATTGTGCCATGTGATATTCATCCATGTATACTGAACCATTTGGGGGGGGGGGGTGACACCATGTTGCCCTTCAATGGTGATGGATTTTGCTTGTTAGGTTTATTCCTTACATTTTTTTATTCATTTAACTTAAAAGTTCAGATATAAACTAATAGATATTGAACTCAAAATCCAATGTTGGTTCAACAAATACCTCAATTGATGATTAGTTATTCCCCTCAAATGCAAGAATAAAAAAGAAGTTAATGTCCTCCATTAAGAACCACTATCAATTGATTATGATTGTCATTTCCTCTCATGTTTTGCTAATGATTCATTGATGGCATGCTTAGATTATGATCTCTGATGTTGCCAATAGAAATTTGTCAATGAAAATTAGAGAAACAATACTCACAAAAAGATATGATCGTATTATAAAAATCAGTATGTAAATTTTACATCATCACCATCCTTATCCATTTTTTTCTACGTGGCTGTGAAACAAACCACTTTCCATGGATTCTTGGATTTGAGGAGCTCCAAATGCATGAGTACTAACAAATTTTTTCAATGCAATATGGATCCAAAGAAACGTGTTCGACCTACATCTTCCAACCGAAAGAGTAGATCAAAAGATGCACCTTCAAGTTCTCAACATGTTGTGGAGGACCCTCAAGAAGAGGAAGTGGTGGTGGAACATGTTGTGGAGGACTCTTATGTTTTTTTTTTACTTGGTATGTATTGGCCGATGTTTGAAGTTTCTTGCATTATTTTCTTTGAACAAGTGATTCAAATGTTGAGCGATGTTTTTTTCATATAATGGCTATTATGATCAAACTTAATATTAAAATCTAAGTATATGAGTTTTAAATGTTCCAAGATTGTGAGTGATTCAAATGTTTGGAATGTATTGGTTGAATTGGCAGGTTTCGAGCAATCATTGGCCTAAGGCTAGATGAGTTTATGTCTTGGTTCTGTATTGCATCGACAATGATGTTGTCGACAAAAGTCAATTATGTCGACATCGAATCAAACAGAACAAAGTCAGTCAGTAAGTCCAGTACATGGTTCGACATTAATAGTATAAAAAATTTACAATTCTGTCGATATTAGTAGTGACGAATCAAGCAGAACTAAGCCAGTAAGTCCAGTACATAATCCGACACTAATCATGTCGACCATTTGACATTCTGTCGACATTAGTGGTGTCGAATGAAGCAGAACAAAATCAATAAGTCTAGTACATAGTTTGACATTAGTAGCGTCGATAATTTAACATTATGTCGACATTAATAGTGTCGAATCAATCAAAACCAAGTCAGTGAGTCCAGTACATGGTTCGACACCAATGGTGTCGACCATTTTAAATTCTATCAACACTAGTACTGTTGAAGTATACAGAACGAAGACAATAAGTCCAGTTCAATTTTAGACACCAGTAGTGTCGACCGTTATACATACGGTCGACATTAGTAGTTTTGAACCAATCAGAACCAAGTCAGTACGTCCAATGCATGGTTCGACAGTAGTAGTGTCGACAATAGGTAATGTAGTCGACATTATTAGTGTTGAATCAAGTAAAACCAAGTCAGTAAGTCCAATGGTTTGACACTAGTAGTCTCAACCTGTCGATATTATATAACATATTTTGAGGGTGGGGAAGGATAGGGGTGGGATGGGATGGGGTGATGTTGATTTCTTATTAAACATTAAAAATGAATATTTTAAGGGGTGGGGTGAATGTCTAATTGGGTGGTAATAACCGTACCCTCATTTTATTTACCATCCGACATGACAGGTCCATCATATAAACGGACCGGGCCGGGCCCGGTTATATGGATAATTCATGCTTGATTTGAGACAGGGAACATCCACCACTGGTAACCGTCCGATCTCAGAGGCCGCCGTCAGATCCACCGTACAGAGACACACACACGGGAAAATAAAACCCTGCGAGGACTTCGTCGGCTAGGGTTTCCGACCGCGCGAAAATGGTAGGCTCTCCTCCGTCGCCTCCTCCTCCTCCGTCTCTCGTCGGTTCTGATTTATATTTCAATCGATCGATCTGACAGTGATGATTTTGATTTCAGGGAAAAGGTACTGGAAGCTTCGGGAAGAGGAGGAACAAGACGCACACGCTGTGCGTGAGGTGCGGCCGCCGCAGCTTCCACCTCCAGAAGAGCCGTTGCGCCGCCTGCGGTTACCCGGCGGCCCGCATCCGCAAATGTACTGTAAAACCTAATCAATCCCATCCGTCAATGTTTTTATTAGATAGATCTGAATCACATGATCTGATTTGATCTGTTTTGTATGAAAGACAACTGGAGCGTGAAAGCGATAAGGAGAAAGACCACCGGCACTGGCAGGATGAGGTACCTCCGCCACCTCCCCCGCCGCTTCAAGTCCAACTTCCGAGAAGGTATCGTTGGTCTCTCTCTCTCTCATTTTGTTGTTTGATGAGAAAAAAAAGTGATTCGGTATGTGATGAATTAGGTACGGAAGCTGCTCCGAGGAAGAAGGCGACGGCACAGTCGGCTTAGTTCTGAGGTTCTTTTGGTGAATTTTTTGTGTCGGAGACTTATTTGTAGTGCTTCTCTCTGTTTTTTTCTTTTTTTGTTATGGTTGATTTAGTTAGCCTTTTGAGAGTTTTAGATGGATGTTCTCTTGGTTTTATGTTTTCTTATATGGATTTTGGTTGTTCATTGTGGGCCTTTGTATTAAAATTATCATCTTTCGAAAACATCTTTGATGGTTGGGATAGCTTTGTGTTGAATATGTAACATGACCAGTCACATTGAATGTCTTGCTTTTGATATTTGATGTTATTTTATCAAATTCTGCTTCTCTGGTCGATGTCCTATTATTGTGATTTTAGTATATGACCTCAGATTTCTCTCTTGGGTCTTGCAACTTGTGAATTGGGACAATTTTGTAAAATGGTTTTTGCATTTCTTCAATCCACTGTTCATATGTATGTGCCTGTGGATGAACTTAGGTAATTGTTTTAGATTTCGCATGTACATTGAAAATGCAGCAGGTTCTTAAGGCTTATCTATGACCTGAGTCATTAGAAGCATTCCTCTGTTTGTGTTCCATTCCTATTAGGTTTGAAAATTGGATATTGCACCCACTGCTGGTTTAGTACCATATCACCCTTCTATAGAGCCCCAGGTTCCTTTTTACCACAGCAAACTGGTACATCACTCAATTGGTTAACCTGTTTTAATTTTGTACTAGATGACATTTAGAAAGTGGTGTGGAGGAGCGTGTGACTTTATCTGATGATCCAAACAGGTTATGAAAACATTATGTAGAGGATTTTAAGGATGAAAAGAGCTGGAACTTTGTAGTGCAACATTGCACAAGATTCTGATCAGAAAAAATGTTTTTCTCCACTATTACATGGGTTCAACTGGACAAGAAATGTGCCAAGACAAGGATTTCAACCATATCAATCCCTTGTGTGTCCTATGTGTAGATGAGTGGATTTCTTATCACCCTCAAGTAAAATGAAATCAAGATGCAGGTGGATGTAACCTAAAATGTTGTTTATTAATGTTGAGGGTTTGATCGTCTTATGTGGATTAATTGATTTTGAGTCTATATCTTCCGCTTGTTACACGATTAGATTTTTGGCTTGGACTTCTTTTTTTTTGGATGGATATCTTTCAGAGTTTCCAGCATGACCTATATATTGCAGGTGCAAGGTAACTCTGTGACATGTTTTCTTAATTTTATGATTTGATTTTGTTTATGCAGCTCATACCAATCTTATCAGTCTCACAGGCATGCTAGATTATTGGACCTTTTTTCTTTTTCCTGTCACTTGCACAGTGAGACTATTCATATTGTCTGTGTTCCTCGATAACTATTATAAACTGTTTTTCTATGCCATTGTTGTGCTTGATATAGATAACAAGAGCACTGATATCTGGGATTAATTCATGCCTTGTCTTTTTATCTTTCCTTCCCATTACAACACAATTCGAAGTCCTATATTGGGACCTTGTCCATGCACTAGGTCCCAGTTTATTTACTGAGCTCTATTACTCAGTCTTTTTAGAGTCACAAGTATAGTCCTACCTATCTCTTTGCTCATCCACTCACTGTATTGAGATATATTGAAATTTTTTGATAATTTTATAAATGATTATACATCATCTTTTATCAAAGTATATACGTCATTAAATGAGGTATATGACTTAGAAAAATGAAAAACATGTGTGGTCTACGTTTTAAACTATGTAACATTTCCCATTTACTATATCTACGTTCCTGGGATTGAAGTATCTGTGAGTAATAGTTTGGGCTTCTTGTCTGAGAGTTCAATGCTGGATGCTAAGCACTATTAGCAGTATAAACTTTCCATCCATGATAACTCAAATCATCCAGAGAGAGAATTACAATAGTGGAAGAGAGAATTACACAATTATATTGAAAGTAGTGGTTGTATGTTGTATAATTAGACAGGCTCCCGTTAGGCAGGGAGTTTGCCTCGAGTTTGCATTGGCGAACACCAAGACTCGACAAACGTAATTCGCAACTTCTGCGTTTGATTCTATTTTGTGCGGTTAGTGTGTATTTGTTGGCCTCTTCGTCAACGCTCAGAAAAACCGCTTTGGCAGTATACCCCTGCTTTGGTGGACGCTGCGGCCCAAGAAGATCTCCCAAACGGAAACTGCATTGGATCAAAATTAAGTGTCACTCATTTCTGAGTTTTCAATCTTAACCATATAGCTATGCATCTGTACCAGGAACTAGCTAGAATTTATCCGAAATTAATTAATGCAATGGGTATTCCCTGCATGGGCAAAGAATTATCAGATTGAAATATATTTTTCACATATGTGCAACTGTGCAATTAATTTATATATCATCATTCATCATTAAATGTAAGTGTGATGATTTAAAAAAAAATATTAGTGCCCAAGGGGTTTGATCCGTGGACGGGTGCTAACCGGTTACCAAAATTCGGTTTGGGCAAGCGAGTAATTTTTAGTGTTTGAACTTGCTTAACATTAGCTGAGCTCTTTGAGAAAATTCCACTAATGCATCCATCTTAAAACAACAGAAGCAAGGTCATCGATATAACACTTTTGCAGTCGGTTTTTTTCGTAGACACTACATCATATAACACTATACATACTTTACTGCGTGGTATATATTTTCTATTACAAAAAATGTATGCATTCAATTCATTAAAATATGTATTTTATTTGACAATTATATTTGCAAAAGTGATTGTAATGATGACTTAACAATTTCCTAGCTTATAAATCAGTTGGGATGGCTGGCGAGTTCATAGATCAAGCGGTTAGGGGATATTTGTTATTCCTGCTAGGGTGCACTTTGTTTAGTGATAAGACTGGGATGATTGTCCCTGTAGCATACCTCAGTTTTTTGATACATATTGATGAAATCAGTTTGTATGGTTGGGGCGCGTCCGCTCTTGCACACCTCTATCGACAGCTCGGAATTGCATCTCGTGCCAATTCAAAGCAAATGTGTGGTTATCTCACACTTTTGGAGGTATTTCTACTACCTCTTGTCCTTTTTATTTATTTGAAACACTTAGGTTAACTATAAATTGTTTATTTCTTATTTATTGCTGAATTCTCATTAAACACATGCTCAAACTATTTGGTTGAATTCTCAATTAACACATGATCAACATCCCTGTGTAGGTGTGGGTGTATGAACACCTCCCATTCTTGAGACCATTGCCGGATCCAAGTTACACTGAGCAGACCCCTCGAACTAATCGGTGGATACATTATCGAAATGTTGCAGGACTTCAGAAGAATTCACTCGATGTTATTCGGGAGCTCATTGACAAGGCTACAGCAGATCAGGTAATCTTTGGAATCATTATCAAACATATGGTTGCGGGAGCTCACTATTTGGTTCGTATTTTTGCGGGATTTCAATGTTACATGGATTGCAGGTTGAATTTGATCCCTACCAACCCGTTCGAGATAGCAGACCACTTCAAGAGTTCGCCTTCTTTAAAGGGTTCTTGTGTGTCCATCGCCTTTTCGAGCCATACATGCCTAGAGTACTCCGACAGCTTGGACACGTTCAAACAGTTCCAAGAACCCCCATCCGACCAAGGGGCGTAGTACGATGGACTCGAAACGCTGGTGGATATAGGGTCGACTATGGTGGTAGTGTTGAACAACTTGAGCAATGGGAAGATTGCGTCATAAGCGCGACCACTAGAGGCGATGAAGTGCGTAGACCATGGGATGCAGTTCTTGGGTACATGGAGTGGTTAGAGAGGATGAGTCACAGGATCGTTCAAAACCCCCAAAACAAGAAAATGGCAACGATGGGACCTACTTCTGAGGAAGATATGGTAATAACAACTTCTTAATAATACTTATTCAACTCAAAATTGCTAGTCAATAATGTTGTTCACATAGTTCTCTCTTGTAGCGTTTTGCAACTACTGTAAGCTACCTTGAAGCATATTTGGATAAGGGGACCAATGCTTCCACTTATGAGAAAGCCGTTCGAGATGTCATTTACTACCTAAAGGATGGAACACCTCTCCCCGATCCAATGTTCGTGATACGTATGTCCAAGCAACGACATAGTCGTCAGGGATGAATGAATGGGTTCATGTGTTTAACATTTCTTTTTGTATGGGGCTCTGCATGTTTAGAGAGCAGAACAATGATCCCTTGTGGTATATGGAATCAAAATTTGTTTTTTTTTTATTAACAATTATGTTCTTTTATGACATTGAGTTGTCGATGCATGTTCGATGAATTGGAGTCCATATTTGAATTAATTTTAGTTTGACTGTATGGCTTCAGTTGAACAGGTTGTTTAAGACACTGATTTGAATGGCCAGATTTTTTGTGTAATCAACTTTCCATGTTTGGTCTGCTAGAAGATACGTAACACTGATTTGTCCCAATATAAATTGTTTATTATAAACACACACCCAAATGGTACACTTGTAATAAATAAATAAACAAAAGATACAATTGTAAATAAATAAATCAATAAGAACAGGTGTCAATGCATTAAAAAATGTTAATTACACACTTTCAAAGTTCTTAACTTCTAATGCAATGTCTACAAAGAGTGACACGTGGGGGTTGACAAAGTTCTTAAAATTAACATACATGGCTGAATGTTCAGTTCGACCTGGCATTGTCAACCCGTGAGAGGTGTGGGGACGTGGCTTTGTCAAACTGCGAGAGGTTACCCGACATGGCTTTATCAATTACACACATGGACCTCGACAGATTAGCGTCATATATTGCATTTAGTGTCAGACATAGTTCCGTCGAACTGGGACTCCATAGATGACCATTGTGTGTCGAATGACCCTAAAAATCCATGTTATTTTCTGATAGTATCATTTGACAGTATCATGTCGCATTCATATAAGTAGATATGGTAATGTAGAGTCGAACTGGACAGTGAAATCGACAATAGCCTGTCGAAGTGATCCATTACTTTTTAAAAAACTTTCAATCGACATGTGTGTGTCGATGCGACTTGGACATGTTCGATGGGCCTTTGTCAATCTGGGGGTGATTAAAATACACTGACTTGTCATTTTTTCCTATGAATAAAAAAAGTTATAACAAAAATGAATCATTATCACCCACAACCAATTCATAATAATCCATAACAGCAATCTTTTATATATGAGAAACAATTTATATAGATATAATGCCATTCAAAGAGATTCCATCAAAAATAGACAGTCAAACAAAGAAGACAAAAGATGTACATAGTTTATCTGCAAACCTTATCTGGTTAGTAATTACAAAATAAAACTTTCTAACCATTTACAACTGTGTAAGACTTTACAAAATGCAACCCCATTTCCACCCTATACTGCATAAGACTTTCAAAAAATCAAAATCTTACACATTTGCCCCAAAAGTAACTCCATGTTCACCTAGATAAGATCAATGACGTCTATCACAGCAACGTCAACTCCAGCGAGTCTTCGAAATTAGTCCATCCGCCCAATGTATGGCGTTATCCAAGAACTAGCAGCTGAGGAATGATGTCTTTCCCATGTAATTGCAGGAGGTAATGGAGCTTCTGGAAGTAACTCCAGTCCAACAAAATGGCAGCCACTTACATAACCTATTGAGCACATCCGATGGGCCGTCTCAGAGGGTGGAGGATCCCTCAAAGGAAAAAAATGTAAGACACTGATTCTTGGAAATGTGTACAACGATAATCTTGTAACAAGAAGAAATCACGAACCCCATATATGGTCTACGATGGACTGAAACTTCAGATCGGCCAATCACTACAATCACCCCGATATTCCTGCCTACTCTTTTAACCCAATCAATTAATTCCAATCGACTGTCAAACCCCTAAAACAATGAAAAAATGGAATCGTTAGTCTCACATCACATTTTATATTTTCAGAGTAATTCTAAGTGAAGATTACCAGTGATGTAGTAAAATTTTCGGTGGTGTCTACACTGGGATTGACCTCTTGATTGGAGATGAACTCTTCATTGGGGATGTCCTCATTCACGATTGGGAATACCTCATCAAAATCTTCAATGAAAGTTATTAGTGATCTCTGCATATGCAAAACAAAGTATCATAAATATTTTTTTTAATATGTGAAACTATAGATTAAGAATGAATGAAGTCTAACCTCACTACTCATTCCCTTGAATAGATGGGGTGTATACGTCGATTGGATAATCAATGTGAAGTACTCAATCAGAATACCTGTAACATGATTTGATAAGTAAATAAACTAATATTTATTTAAAAAAGGAATGATATAAAATAAACCAATATATACCAATAAAAAAAATTACTAGCATAACTACGACCCAATCATCATCACTTCCCCCAACCATCACATGAATAACCAAAATCATCACAATCAACACACAACACCAACAAGAATAACCATTCCCATAGCCATCCAATTACTACCATCAACACCAACAACAAAACCACTCTCAAGTTTCAACCCCATCACAACCACAGGAAAAAGAAAAAGAAAACTCCAACACACACACCATTACCACAGCCACAAATCACCACCACTTAAACAACCATAAACACAATCATCACCAATGGAGCATAACAAACACAAGAAATTTAATCAAATAAAGAATGGAGTGTCACCTCTTTCTATTGCAGATTTTTTCAAATTAGGGCATCATCAAACTTCTCCAGAGTGTATAAGGGGGGCTGCCGAATTCAGTGTCACTCTCTCCGGTGAGATGTTGGAGGTGGTCGGCGGGGCAGTCGAGGTCGTTGGCAACCGTTCGACAAGAGGGAAGAGGCGGGAGAGACAGTGAGAGAGTTGGGAGAGAGAAAAGGCGGGTGTTAAAAGACTTTCACTTGATTTGGGTGGTGGCATTTGTTAGTTTATTTGTGATGGGGTGATGGGAAATGTTAGGTAGTGGGATTGATTAATCAGTTATTTTAGGGTAGTGGGAAGGTTAGGGTAGTGGGATTAATGACATTTTTTAAAATAACAAAAACTGATTTTTTGGTAATTTGGGGTAGTGGAAAAAATAAGTATGGTAGTGGGAATAGCATTGCCCAAAACAAAATCCTATCCTATGACAAGGGTGGTCAGTTATCTCTGTTCACGTAATTGTGCTGCTTGATTAGGGGATATCTATAATCTAGTTAAACCATATCAGCTGAAAACTCTTTTTTTTTTAAAAGAAAAATAGTTTAAAAAGTATGGTTCCGTGTAAAATAGTTTAATAAAACTCAATAAAACTCACATTCTCTACTTTTAAAAAAAGGAAAAATACAAATAAACCCCTACAAACTATCTGAATTCTATACAACCTTTTTTTTAATAAATGGATGTAACGTCTGTTTTTTCTCAATCATTTCATGTCTTCAAATTATGTTTTGGTGCATTGCCTTTGTTGTAGTTATGTTTTTTTAAAGCATATTGTCATATTCTTGTGAGTTTCGACAGCTCCTTAATTTTTTCTAAAGTTCATATAACTCTGTGAAAACATCTATGTAAATCCAAATATCCTCTAAAGTTAAACTTTTGTTGACGGATGAAAAATATTATGTAAATATTCCATTTGGTTAACCTTACTGAAAATACAGTATACCAAAAATCTCCTACAATTTATGTAAAATGTAAAAAAACCTATGTAAATGATGATTTTATCCCTTCAAATATATTATAAAACCTATCAGGAGGGGCAAACTTATCATTTACCAAGAATTTTTCACATTTTTATCATAGTGGAGGTTTTTAATATACTATGTTTTCAATCAACATTATTCAATTAAAATATTTCTCATTTGTCAACAAAAATTTAACTCAACAAGCTATTTAAATATATATAGGTGTTTTCAGTGGACTATATAAATTTTAGAAAAAACCGAGGGGTTATATGAATTTTAAACAGTTTCCAAGGGTATTTACATGGACTTTTCCCTTAAAAAATATATACTTCTATACTAAAAGCTGAAGAAAAAAAAATTACGCAGGCTTTACCAAAAAAATGTTTAGCCTTTTCAATTTCTAGTAAAACAAAATCGCGTGAAGACGGATTTCCAAACGGCCTTTTTAAGTCGTCAAACAGCCCCAGAATAGTAAAATCTCAAGATAATCAAACAATTAAGGTTCCATGCTCCTTGTAGCCTGCGTATACAATAAAAAAATACAATATACAATTAAAAAAATACAATATACAAGTAAAAAAAATACATGGTATACGTAGAAGCACTTATTTGGAGTTACTAGAATCAGCCCTGCTGTATAACACGCAACACCCCGCCCCCCCAAACAAACCCCAACCCAAAAAAAAAGGCTTGTTAAAGGAATATAAATACACAAAGAATTGATGCCTCAATCACCACCAATTGAAAGAATTAACTATGCAAACCTAACTACCAAGAAAAACAAGCACTTCTCCTCTTAAATCAAAGCTAATAATTGAATGCGGGGCAGAACAAACACATTCATCACCGCAAACAACCACCTCTACAAAACCATATATGCTGAAGTCAGTTGCCCCTCAGTCCCCACCTTCTCAATCAGCTATTATTGCATAAGAAAGTCCAAATTCTCGATGCCAGCAACAGTCACAGATCAAGGCATATTTTTCAAATGGAGCATGAATCCTGTCAAAGCATACACAGACCAAAAAGCACTTGATTGTAATTCATGAATGATTTAGGTCTCTTCAAAGACTCCAAACTTTTCCTTCTCTTCATGGCATTGCCTGACCACATCATCAAGTTCTGGGAAACCTGATAGTAGGAGCAATTCGAGGAGTTCAATTGCCAGGTGCTTCATACAAACAGGTGACTGCATAAAAATAAAAAAACAGTAGCAATTTGTCAGAAGTGAACACACATGTCTAAGGGACAACTCCATTTTCCAATTAGTATGAACAATTTAATACTAGGTTGAATATAGTTTTTGATATATCCATATATGAATTTGGAATTTAAAAAAAAAAAAAACTTTTCTTCTTTTGGTTGTTCAAATGGTGACATTAAAGCTGGCATTCAACTATGTTTTCAATATTGAAATTTACCTGTAAAAAGAAGTAAAGGTCGTGTGCACCCTGTTCGTACTCCTTTCGACCAACAAGGCCTACAAGGGCAGAAGGAGCGTTATCTGCACGAAGAGAAGATCACGTGTGTTAACAATTAAGTAAATCAGTCCATAAAACGATAACTAGACAATAAATTAATGGATGTCTCTTTATGAGGTGGGGAAAAGAAGATAAACTTCCATTTTTTAATGACGCTTTACATGCAAACAAACATAATATGTCTGATTATGAGATACTTGTCCACTTTTGCATCAGCTTTCCTCTAAAATGATTGATACTGATATTTTCCCGGCCGTTTCCCCCTCTATTTTTATCAATTAAGATCATTTGGTGAGTCAAAGCTAGATGTTGATTGCTTGAGGAAATATCAATAGTCTTTCATAACTAACACAAAGGAAATTTCTGTTGAGGGAATGACAACAATTCCATTTAAAATGTGTTATGGAAATGTTTATCCCCCAAACATATAATTTCATTAAGAAACATTACACAAATTTCCATGCATTGGAAGACTCTTATGAAGTAGGAAAGAAATCTGTGTAGATGAACACCATTCTTGAATGAGCATGGACATAGTGTTTCTCCAAATGGAACATCAAAATTACCATCATAGGATACATGAAAGGAAATGAGTACTGATCTTACCAATCATAAGCTCATAAACAAACTTTGCACGACGATCTGCTTCTAGCTGCTGCTCAGGGGTCAATAAATTGTTTGCCTTTTGGTCATTCTTTTGAGGGTCCCCTTCTTTAGGTGAAGAGGTCGGTGCGGGGCGTCTACGCTTCGGATGTTTTGTTATAAATATTCCGTCAGGCCAAAGGATCTACAACATACAAGTGCACAATTTAAAACATAAATTTACAACCTTTATGATAAGGAAAAACATAGCATTCCTGCTGCTTACAAATTATGACGGGAATCTATTAGAACATCCAACATGAACAAAAAGAGAATGTGAACTTTCAACTAATTTCATGGTAAAATAGCATTTGAAATTTCATAGTTATCTGCTAAAAAATAAGCACCATACACACAACTAAGCATAGCCAAGCATATTTCCAAACATTAAGGAAAAAAATGTCAGATTCCACGTCATGAAAAAATAAAAAAACCCCAGAATAGCCAAGCATTTTTCCAAAGCCATGGATCCTCCTGGGTGAGCCTTTTCAATCATAAGTCTGTCGTCTCTCATAAAGTCAATTGCATACATGTTATACAGATAATGTTATGTGGGTAATAAACCAGAAGAGTCCTCTGAAATAACTAGTTGATACAATATCAGGAAAAATTGATGCACACATAAAAAAAGGGTTGATAACAGGTTTAAACCTCATTTAAATAATTTATCTGATTAACCAAAAAAGTTTGTGGCTATGATGGTGGTGAAATAAGGCAACAACTATACATATTAACTAAACAAAAGGCTTTATGGATTACCTTCTCAATTCGTTCAACTGCAGAAGCAATCACTGATCCCTTTCTCAAAAGCTGTATTTTTTCAATCAACCAGTCATCAAATGCATCTCCCATTCCCAACTGTAGTATTTGTTTCGCCACCCAAAATGCTTGACGTCTTCAGCAAAAAAGAAAGTCATGTTGTTAAAGATTACAGATGGAATAACAAGAAAATCACCTGATAAAGAAGCTACAAGCCTACAAGTGGAAAACAAAAGGTATTTGCTTCCTTGGATTACCTAATCCACCCACCATCTTGAAGCTGGAAAATGACATCCACTAAATCGAGTATAGGAGCACTCAAGTTAGGGGGCACCCACTGCATATAAGCCAGTTTTGTCAAACAAAACACACAAACAAATTCAGTTGAACTCTAAATCACACGAACAGAAGAGGCAGCAGCATCTTCAATTCAGGAGTATGGATCAAAGTTATACATAATCATTCTGTACAGAACATGCAATTTTATTTTTAAAAAATGGCTGACTTAATAACAAGATAAATATATAATTTACCTCAGTAGGTATGCTGGGATCAGTAGCAGCTTCTGAAAGGAATTGAGATGGTACCTCTTCACTCTCTGTACCTCTGACCAAAACTTTAACAGGCTTCTCAGATTTGTTACATGAAGAACCACTCATTCGAGGCCTATCATCAAAATCCTTTCCAGAGCCATCACTTTTTGCAGAAACCGTCATTGGTTCTGCAACTTTTGTTTTTGACTTGAAATTTCCTGATTCAGAATTTTGCTTTGTCTTTGAAGAAGACTCCTTACATATCGATCCAATTTGTTCTCTGACGATGTCTGATTGGTCCTTTGCAGGATCCACTGATCCCTGGACCTTAATGCTTTTCTCATATGGCTTCTCATCTAGTTTAACTTCCATGGAAGTGAAGAAAATATGTTAGCCAAGAAGGTCCTAATAAGAGGAATGTATGAAATATGAGGTTCCAAACTCACCTGATAATGTCTGTCTAATAGAGAGAGAGTCCAAGAAAACATATGTCTGTCCATTTAATAGAAATGCACCAGAAATTATTCCCAATGTTATTGAATGGGTGGATGGGAAAAAGGCAAGAAGAACGAATAGGAAACTGTAGTACCTGAGAATCGACACTAAGGAAATCCCAAACTTCAATGGATCCCGATACAGTTGGAAGCTGGAGAAGCTTCTGAAAAAGAGAGACATGATCAAGAGAGTTCAGGGATAATAAAGAGCGAATGAAAATGGTTGGTAGAAAAAAATCTTCAAATTAAATTAACTCATTAAATGTGCTCTCTTTATGAACACATGTATGAAATTCAAGGTACAAGCAGGATAATACACATGCCATTGAAACTAGCACCACGGCAACAGGACCAACTCCTTAATTCATAGTTCTGATCCTAGTGGTCATCAAACTACCTGGAAGGATCCAAACTCATTTTTCATTATGTTAATTCATGTGGTGATGGTATAATTGTAAAACTTCAAGTAGCCCTGCCACTCCCCCCTACAACCTGATGTTCTCACCACATATGAAGATTAAAAACTCCAGATTAGCACCAGACATATGTCAAAAAGTAAATCCACTGAAAATGGTATTGACATCATTTCTTGATGTCTTGCTTCATGTGGTCAGTGTATAAAAAAACACAACCCCCACCCAAAAAAAATAAAGAACAAACCAAATTGTGATGTTTGTTATCAAGCGGAATGTTTAATGAACAGCAGTTAATACTAGTCCTTAGGCAGTCCTCATTCCAAAATAGAAAATTATACATAGGCACATGTCTTACCTTCAAATATTTGTCAAGTAGTTTAGATCTTTCTTGAATAAGAAGTGCATCTAGGCCTGATGAGAGAAAATGCTTGGGTGGCAAACTAAGATTGTATTCAGGGAATTCCTTTAGACGACGATGCAGTTCCTCAAAATGACGGAACCTAAAAATAGAGACTCAAGGCTCAAAAACAGACCATAAATTCTCAAATCAATAAATAAATGTAACAGATTCACAAAAATAATTAATAAATTTTGTTGGGCACCTTCTTTTGATGGACCAATTATTGTTATTTACATCTGTCACAGAGATAGAATATACAGCAAATAATCCGGAACCACTCTTCACGATGTTGGCCCCTAGCACCTATAATTTAACAAAAAAAAAAATTTCATCATCACACCGCAAGGCAACCAGCATAACCTAGTTATATTTTAAAGATGAACAAGGATGTAAAAAGGAGATAAATGCATCAGAATTACCTCACATCTCAATTTTAGGAATGAATCTGACAACACAGAATTTATAGGAGATTCCAAAGAGTTGTGAGGACATGATGCTGATATGTATGATGCAGAAGAAGAGGCAGATGCTCCACTGTATATTCTACCCCAGTCATCCACCGCAGTGTCATCGCTAAACTCATCTTCTCTCACATCTCCTTTTGATGGATTTAAAACATCCCGACCATCTCCCAGCAAGAATGATGTTCTTTCAACCTCTTGCCATGTGGACAACTTTTGACTGCCAATTCTAGACCTTTTTCTAGCTAATCGTGTTCTAGATGTCCTCCTATGGCAATTCAAATCCTTACTGTTTGTCTTCCCCGGATGGACTTCAGAGCTCTCAAGAGGGTGTCGTATGCGGGAAACAATGGCATTCCTGGTGTTTTTGCTATCCCAGACTTTTGTTCCTGGGGAATCAAGACCTGTGACATTGTTGCTTTCATCATCATCAGTTGAATAAGAGCTCTCACTGTCCAATTCAGAATCATCCTGAATGAGATCCTGGTTTAAAGTTCCTTCATATGATTCAGCTTTCAGATGATGCAGTCCATTTTTACCAGTGTAGTTATGCGGACTTTCGACCACCTGATCCTTGTGCTGGAGAGAATCAACCTTTCTCTCAGATCTGTCATCCTGTGCATCTGGAAATTGATAATTAGATGACACACTCATGCATGCTGAAACATCAGAAATACCTTCAGATACATTCTCAACAGGTTGTTTTTCCAATCGATTTGCTCCTTCCTTTCTTTTATAGTTCCTCCCCTTTGTCCACATGTTTTCAAAATGTTCTGGAGCCAGTGCCTGAGTTTTTCTTTTAGACATTATATCTAACATCTGCCCCCATTCTCCAGATCGTTGACCAGAAGTGATTCTCCCATCAACAGCTTGAGTACCTGAAGGCAGAAAACTGCCATTTTGGGATGAGCCAGCAGTCCCAGAAGCAATATTCAAAGGCATCGAGTTGGTATTATTCATGCCAACTGAATGCTTTGCAAAATTATAACTTGGGTCCCTTGGAAGTAAGTAAGTACTCTTCTGCACGTGATCAGCAGAGGGATTAACAGAATGGTTGTGTTTCAAAGGGACAAGTTCAACCCCCACGGTATGGTCTATTATCCCTGAAAAGTAATCCCCTGTGATCCTTGCAGTAGGTCCATTTGGCTTGACTGATGTTGCCTCTTGGGCTAGAGGTGTGACTGCTCTATCAGCCTTTTGGGTACGAGAAAGAACCACAGATTCAATCCTTTCATTGATAAACCTGACTTGTGAGTTAAAACCAGGAAGATTAAATTAGACAGAAAAAACACAAAGAACCAAAGAATGAAGGGAAATATTATAATAAAAAAAGGCCAAACCTGGGGTTAGCTAAGTTCAAGACAGGTCGTACAACTGCACAAACGAGAAGCTCTCTAACTGTACGCCGAAAAAAGGAACAGCGCAGATCTTCTTCCTTGAAAGTGAGTGACATTAGCCCACTCATTAGATGCTGCAAAACCTAGGAAAATGGATACTGGTTATTATATACCTAACAACAACCGAGAAGTTCATATGTCCACTCCCTTGGAAATATAGTTAGAAGGCATAATAGAACTCAAATTGAACTACCAAAAACAATATATACATACGATTACACAGCACAGTAGAAGTAATTAACAAACAAAAGAGATAGTGAGCGGACCACACACTTTGAATAATATATCAGGCAAAACAGAGTTATGAACATTTGTGCTGTTTTGTAGTAAATCAGTCCAATAAATCGCAAAATAAGAAAATGTAGTTCGACGCTTTTATTATCTAGTTGGTGGTATTATGCCCGAGCCAAGAAAAACTGAGTACTGAGTTCAAACCCAATACAAAAAAGTATGTGCGGAAGGTAAGGTACAATTATAAAATAATTCCCGTTGGAGAAAAGACTAAAAAATTACCAATCCCACTCTGTAAAAATAAAAACAACCCACCCCTCCCCCCCCCCCCCCCCCCCCAACCCCCAACCAAACACAGTAGTGCATGCAAGCACACACATGAATTGATTGTTTCATGCATTGATTGCATTATAGTTTGTACAATCTGCTCTAGGTTCCTTTCCACATATGCATTTTCTCTCCCCGCCCAATAATGCAATACAACGCACAAAAATAACTAGAAACTTTACTGAAACATAACAGGCATGCCACAAGGTTAATATTGGAAAGATCACAGGATCACTACTGAACAACCTTTAAGGAACTTGAGTGGCTACTAACCTTGTGTTCAGCATCAGCAGAAAACAATGCAGGATGCAACTTGTTCTCAGCAGCCAAAACAAGCTTCAACTGCCTATCCCATAGATCAATAGGAAGCTTTCTTAGTTCATGCTGTTTAATCTTGGCCTGAAAGAAACGATACAGTTCCAAGTGGCTGCAGATCAGATTGACTATATCCCTGTAATATAATCAAGTGTCATTTCCGTAAGTTGATTCAGACAATAGCATATCACAAACCAAAATAACACATTGGAAGTTCAGGAACCTGGTGAGAAAATCAATGAGATTTACATCTCTTGCACGAAATGCAATTTCACCCAGGACACTGTTCATGGTGTCCACAAGAACTTCTGGGCCAGCCTTATCCGGTGTTATCCGTGAATACCAAAGATCCGTCACCCACTCAGAAATCAGATGCCTGGTAAATTGATCCATTGCAGTCTCAACAGCAGGGGAGTTCACTTTTCTTCTCCAGTCAGACGTCTCATGTGAATAATCAACTTCTACAATAGATTTCTTCTGAGAGAGATCATTTGCTGAAGATTTCTTGTCCCCAACTGCAGTTCTTCTTCTCATGTCAATATCAAGTGAGATGTAGCGCAGAAAGACAATCAAAGAGGCAGCAGCAGGCAGATTGGCCCAAACTGAGGAACTTGTCACTGAGAAGCAAGCAATGAGAAACAAAAAACTAAAATGCAGTCCTGTTTTTGCCAATATGATTGAGAACATGTGATTAACTAAAGTAGAAACCTAGGAAACACAGAACAAAATGCACCTTCTTAGACACAACCAATGCAACTTAATAGTTAATACCCATTCTTCGATTTGATAAGCAAAGACATGAACCAATGGTATCTTAACAACTATAAATTTATTTCTTGCGTCGCATTTCCCGTAAATTGTCAATCAGCTGAACCAATTCACTTGTTCCCAAAAAAATTGGATTTTCATAGCTCCAAATCATTGCAAACTAATCAGATCAATGCACCGCTGCATTACGGTATATGTATAATCACAAGTTCCCGAAATCTTTAATTTCTCACTTCAAGTGCACAAATTAGGTGGTTTCAATAAAAACAACTTTCCCTTCCGATTCGACACACATTAAAAAAACATGCATCTTTGCATTTAGAATTCAAAATTAGACAAAACAACGATTAATTTCTGAACAAAAGACAAATCCGCCCCCATCTTTAACACCACTACATAATCATTACATGAACAAACGAACCGATGTTTATACGACTGCGATGATTAAAAACCATAGCAAACCGACCACATCGACCAACAAAAGAAGAGAAAAAAAAACTCACACGACATGAGATAGGAGAGACCGAAGACGCAGACTAGAAGAAGAACCGCCCGTTTCTTCGCCTCCTCCACCAAGTCCATCACCGTCTGCCTCCCCGTATTCATCTCTAACTCTCTCTAATCCCCGCTCGATCGCATCCAGATCGAACGATCCAATCGAATTTCAGATCTGAAACCCTAAAAAGAGAAAAAAAAAAAAAAAAAAAAAAAAAAGAGGAGAGAATCGGGAGGTGGCGGAAGAGGAGGGACTCGAGACTGATAGTTCTTCCTTTCGGAAAGTGTTTCTCTTATCGAAGGCAAACGTGGGACTGATGTAAAATGACGTGTTTACCCTTGGACGAGTGATAGAAAATCGGGTTTATTTTCCCGAAATCAATGGGGGGGGGGGGGGGGGTTTCCGAGTTTTTTAAACAACGTAACCGTCGCTGATTTTTTATTGAAGATTTAAAATCCGGTGATCAACGGCCCAGATCAGTTGGAGAGAGGGTGAGAGCGATATGAACATTACATGTGTAAAAAATCCAGTTTTCTTCGGTTTCAAGTTTATATGGCAATTTAATTTGAGTAATAAATGGGTAAGCTTGTCACACGATCCTGTATAAACTATAATCCGATTCCGTATTCGAATTTGTCAGCGAGTGTCCTTGTCCAATTCGTATGTATTCAAAATTCAATTACTACATTTGAATTTGCATATCTCATATTATGTATGCATATCATATTTATATAATGCTTTAATATTTACAATTATCTATCTATATATCTATACTACTTATAATATATAATATTAATAATACTCCTTATAAAAGCACCAATCATAGAAAAACTTTTACTCGACAATTTTATCCTTGCAATTGTTGAAAATTCATCCCCATCTCAAATGCATTGTTTACCCGATAGCATCCCATCTCTGTCTCCCATGCTGCTTCATCTTTTTATGGTGCATTTTTCTCTTAAAATTCTTTTTCTTACAAAATCTCATCATAATTTATTTGGATGTGAATTTGATAAAGATTTAGATACTTGTGTTTGTGGGTTGTTTGGGTTGGATGTTGCTTCAAATGGGGACAATAAATGTCATTGTTTTATGGTGGATGATATTGCGTTGGTTTTGAATGTGAGAGGATGAGATGAATAGGGTTTTCAATTATGGATTTTTGGATTTTAGACCTTTTGACAGGGAAATAGTGAACAATTTCAAGAGGGTGCATTGTGTCTCAAATAAAGGAGGAGAGGATTGCTATTTGATATTTAATGGGGAATGGTTTTAGAATGGATAAGCAACTTTTTCATTGGATAGTTATTCCTTTCGCTTAATTCATTATTTCATGGATAAGTAGATGATCGACGAGTAGATGTATTGTACAATAAAGATTCAAGATTCGGCCAGTAATGATAATTTGATTTATTTTTCTGCTGCTTTTGTTCATAAAGAAATACTTTTTCGAATGTTACCACGTGATTATTTTTAATAGAAACCCTTTTATTTTTAATAGAAGTTTTTTTTATGTTTTGTGCTTAATGAAATGCATTGATCTTATAGAAGCCATTCTTCACAAGTTATAGCTAGATGAGATATATTTACAAATATTAGGCTAAGTAAGTTTTTTTTATTATTGGTAATTGAGAACTATATATTGCTATGAATAAACAAATGTACACAATGTGCAAGAGTTACTTAGGTTCTAAGAGTGAGAGATGAAGCCAAACAGAGCTAGGCTAAGTAAGTTGATTTTAAGAAGCACTTTGACGGAAAATATGATCAACCATAACATGTGTGATGTAATGTAATTGCAGTTTTCACCATAGGATCTGGATTTTAAGTTTAAATCCATATATTACAGTAGTTTATCTAGAAATTAATTGTTATTAGAAACCGTATTTGTTTAAAAAAATGGCTATGCGTAAATGTAATTTTATAAACACCATGGAACAAACTCAAATGCCCTGTTTGGATCCTTGATGAACAATCATTTTATTGAGAGGGATGAGGCAGAATAGACTTATTTAGTTCTATCCCATTACTTTAACGTTTATGTTCTTGATTTTATTTACCGATGATTATAGTTCATTTTGTTCTATATAAATGTCAAACTATTCTAATATCATGTATTATCAATGCAATGGACATTTCACATGTTTATTTATAAAAGCAAACAATTCCATATTGTTCTTGTGGCAAAGGGTTCTAGCTTCTTTAATCACATATACTTCTTTTGGTTTTATTGGGACAAAGATTGCAATTTTATACTTCTCATTTTCATACTTGTTGATTATATATCGATGGTTATTGATTTTTTTTTTCTTTGATTTTTTGGGTTTAAGGTGGATGATTTAGAGGAGGAAGCAATTCCATCTTTAAACATGAAGGTTAGATCTCTCAGTTGTTTTCTAATGTTTTTAGATTTGAACTATATATATATATATATATGAAAATAATTACGTGCGGCGAACGGTAGGTGCGGCCGCGACGTGGGCCGTTCGATCACGGGTCCGTCGCATCAACGGTCGACGTGAATCGCACCCGACCGTCCGATGCGATGAACCCGTGATCGCTGCAGCACCCGCCGTTCGCCGCACGCAATAACCTCCCTATATATATATATTCAAATCATCCTAATTTTTAAGTTTTTTTGCACTAATGTTTGTTATTCTATTTGAACATAGGAGCGGGATACTTTAATGTTGTCCACTTTTTCATTGGAGTAACAATTACATGCACCTAAGAAGAACTCTGTTATGCTTTATATCAGGTCACTTTCTTGATTTATTTACATTTTACGATTTCCTTCAGCTCTTTATACACATTATAACAAGTATCTTGGATTTTCTTTTACTCCTTACTTTACATATTGTCAGGTTTTATAATTGCTACTCCTTTTTTTCTTTGTTTTTCATTTTACATTTTGATCACACATTTATCTAATATTTCTGTTGGATTTGCAGTGATATTGATGAAATGATTTAGTCCTATTCAAACTTTCTATTTTTCTAGATCCCTCATATTTACTTGGTTTTTCTTTGGATTCCTCATATTTACTTATTGAGGCATTTCCATGAATTCTGCTGTATCAATTACACAAATAGATCTTGCTTTTTGTAACTTTTGATGCTTTCTTTGAATTATTTTTTTGTGTTCTTCTTTTATGGGGATTAAATAGACAATTTTTTAAAATGTGATTTTTAAAATCATATTTTCGGTTTGATCAAAAGTACCTTTTTTGGTTTTATTTCACTTATGGGGGGGTAGTCGATGCGGACTTTGATGGATTTCTGTGAACATTGTTTAAGTGAAGAACTTTTGTAGACTTTGCAGACTTTCGTAGACTTTTGCAGACTTTCATATATTAACTCTCATGGACTTTCATAGACTTTTGTAAATTTTCACAGACTTTTGCAGACTTTCACATATTGACTCTCTGGACTTTAACAGACTTTCACAGATATTGGCAGACTTTCACATATTGACTCTCATGGACTTTCACAGACTTTCACAGACATTTGTAAACTTTCACAAATCACTCTCATGGACTTTCACAGATTTTTACAGACATTTGTATACTTTTACAAATCATTCTCATGGATTTTCACAGACTTTCACAGATTGACTCTTTTCACATATGGATTTCTATTAATAAATACTTATGAATTTCAAATAAGGATAAAATCGTGTACTCTCTTTAATTTTTTGTGAAACCAAACATCTTGGTTTATACATGAACTCCGATGCTATTGTATTCACTGCCTTCAAAATTTTATTGAAATTCTTACTAGTGGTCCATTTAGACCGGTAAAAAGTCTTACGAGTTTGACAATATCGAGAACTTTGTCCAACTATCATTAAAAAAGTAGCAAGCATCTCTTCGACACAAATGAATCTAGTATCTCTTAAAGCTGTTATTATAAAATTATAAATTATATTACTTAAAATAAAATAAAAGTAGTCATTATATTACTTTAAATAAAAATAAAATAAAAGCAATCAGTATATTTAGTCATATATATATCTTTTTATTTTTATATATGTATGAACATTATAAAAAAAATATGCATGTATATTGTACAATAATAGAAACATCTTCGAGGAAAATTAAATTAAACATTATACATATAATCAAATATATGATAAATCTATATGTTAGAAAATAATTGTGAATGATCTAGGCATATATTATATAATATATAATAATGAAATGATTGATTTCAACATAAACAAATCTACCATTCTCATATATAAAGGAATTCTGTCAAAAGAAAAAAAGAGTTACAAGGCTGGAATAAAAGTCCATGAGAATCCCACTCATTTGGGTGAGATTTTGAAATGATTTTTTCCTTTGTATTTCTTTCTCTAAAGTCCAAAAAAGTACACAAAAATCCATCACTTATGAAAGTCTTCACAAATTCTGTTTAAATTGAATAACACAAGATACAATGTCTATTATAAGGAGTCTCAATCGAATAACATTGAACTTTTTGTCCACGAAATAATGTCTCAATCGAATAACAGTGGACTTTTTGTCCAGGAAATAATGTCTCAATCGAATAACACTGGACTTTTTGTCCACGAAATAATGTCTCAATCGAATAATGCTGGACTTTTTGTCCATGAAATAATGTCTCAATCGAATAACGCTAGACTTTTTGTCCATGAAATAATGTCTCAATTGAATAACACTGAATTTTTTGTCCACAAACCAATGTCCTGATTGAAAAACACAGGATTTATAAATCCATGGATATGGACAATTTGTCCATGAAAATCCTAATTGACTATCCCCTATTATTTCAATCCTCATATCACAGTTTACTTATTAGATTCTTGAAAGCATATTTTCGGTTTGATGAAACGCACATGTGTTTTAACTAGTATATTATATAAGTATAAATAAAGATATTTATAATAAATATTCATTTGATAGAAAATATTTCATCAATCTACATACACGGATTAGTTTTTTAAAATAAGGGATTTTTAGTTTTAAGTCCCTGTGAACATACCTATTTAGGGATCGATCCCTCTCTTCTTCATATATTTTTTTAAGTCCTTATAGTCAACCGCATATTTAGTTTTTAATCCCTCTGTTAAACGTCTGTCCATACACAGTTAATTTGTGAAATGTGATTTTATGTTTAAGCCTCTGTAAACTATGTTATTACTCAAACCACTGATAACTAAATAACATAGTTTATAGAGACTTAAAAAAAATCACCCACCACTTCCCTTGGATGAGACATAAAGCAACATTTAATGCTGATGATTGCGGTGATTTGTTCCCCTTAGCCGCCTCATCTTGGCCGATTCAACCTTGGTAACCGACTCAAGTCACCACCTGTCAGAGATGGAATGTTTAGCAGGTCATCATGGGGGCGGCTAGTTGAAAGTAGCTGCCCCTCACTTAGCCGCCCCTCACTGGACAGCTAGTTTCAACTAGCTGCCTCTCACCTAGACAATATGAGAAGAACAGAGAATTAATAGGGGTCAAATCAAGCACTCTATTATCTAATTTAATCTATTGTCCAATGGACACTCCTCTGTCCCCTTATTTTTACTATAAATAGGGGGTCTCCAAGAACTTCTTCAACATCAATCACAATCATCAACGTCTGTTTGACGGATGGACTAAATATAAATACGCAATTGAGACTAAAAAAGAAATATGAAGGAAGGAGGGATCGATCCCTAAATAGATATGTTTACATAGGCTTAAAACTAAAAATCCCTTAAATTAATTGATAAGCATGGTGATAAAAATAACATTCTTAGGTAGAGAAAGCTTTTCAATTGGACACAATTCTTTTATTCATAATCATGGTATTAGAAAAGGAACATATATATATTGAATGAATGTTGTGAAACATGATGACTCCCGATTTGACAATCTTGCAGTTGCTCTTTCCAATTCAAATCAGATTGTTTGTGATTCAATTTCATTTTTTTTCCAATTGTATCAACTGTGGTTGATAGAACCTTGTAACAACCCCTTTCAATGTCATTGATGCAAACTATTTTAAATGGAGGAAAATGATTTTTTTATAGGAAATGGTAGACGATTGCCACCTCGATTTCAAATAGGGAAAATGTTAGGTAAACTTATTTATGTAGTCTTTTTTTAAGCTTATTTTGATAAATAGAGTTGTAACACACAATCTTATATATCAATCATGTTTTTTTCTAAAAAAATATTTTCTTTTAAAATAATAGAGGATTGCTACCTTGATTATATTAAAACCGAAGTTACAAAAATATAAAATTGACAAAAGGAAAAGGATGAAAGCAAAAATAAATAGAAGTAAAACAAACATTGAAGAACCAAAACAAAACCTCACATGCTACAGCTAGTGGCACCGGGTAGAAGAGGATTCTGAGCCCCATGACCACGTCGAGATCCCATTGTTAAGCCATGATTCTCAACGAACCATGTTGGAACTCGATGTTTCAGCACCCACTATCCACCTATCCTTTTTTTCTAAAAAAAATATTGTAACCCATTCAAATATTCAAACAACAACCCTTATCTTATTTAACGTGATTTATGATTAACAAGAATTAAAAAATATTTTTATGAATATTTTGTTAGATATTGTGAGTCATATACATATTTTTTTACAAAATAATATTAAAGAATAAAGATATCATCAAATGAATTTTTAGAAAATATTTATCATATATTTTTTTTATCTTTTCTTCAAAAAAAAATATTTGAGAATATTTTTTAACTCTATAAGTATCTTAAAATGTCTATCATCTTTCCATATATGTTTAAATTATGTTTTTTCATGTATTTTAAAAGATTTGTCTTATCTTGTCAGATATAAAAATTATATTGTAATTCAAATAAACATATTTTACATTCTTTTAGTTATTATAATTTTTATTTTGATTTAAAACTATTTAATATTTTTTATGCATCACATAAATTGTAATATTTAATATTTCTGTCATAAACAAAATCATGAATGAAACTTTCATAAACAAAAGATGTCACAGAAAATGGCATACTTTCTTTTTAGCCTGATCCCAAAATCAGGATTTTAAGGTGGTTATGGAAAACAATCTCCATTCACCATAATTTTAGAAGACAACCAAACACGTGAAAACAAACTGACCCTAAGTCTCGTCCCCAATCTTTGATAGAGGTGTTCCACGTAATTTGAGTTTCAAGATAATTAATTTTATGCGGATAATGTTTTTCCAAAAATGAAAACCACATCCAACATTGATAGTATTGGAATAATTTTACGAAAAAAATTATTTTCATTGTTTGTTTTCCCAAAAATATACTTGAAATTACTCTATGATCCAATACATCTATTTAAATATTTAATGATTAATGAATATTAACAACCAAATCTATCAAATCTAATATGCATTTAAATATCTAATTAATACAAACAACTAAATCTATCAATTTTTTTAAAGGTTAAACAAATTTACCAAAAGATAATGAATTTGTTAATTTTATAGAAGATAATATTTTTTAAAAATAAAAATTAAATAAATCTACAAAACCATGAGATAATGAGTTTGGTGATTTGAAATAATTTAACTATTTTTTTTTACCTCTATAACAAAATTATGACCATTCAAATCTTACACAACAAACCTTGTCAACGTGATTGTATGATTAACACTATTTTAAAAATAATTTTTATGAATATTTTGTTAAAGATTGTGAAATGTTTTTTTAAATACATAATTTTTAAAAATAAATTAAAATATATTATCAAACCAATTTTCAGATAATATTTATCATATATTGTTGAAATATAGTCTTTTTTTGCAAAACGAATTTGTTAAAGAAATATAGAAATATTTATAAATTTCAATTTTTAAAATTTTATTGTCTTTTCAAATATCTTTAATTAATTTTTTATATATTTTAAAAATATTTTTATCTATATTTTCAAATAATGAAAGTATATTATAATTCAAATAAACAAATATTACATATTTACAAATATTAATATATTTATTGTAATTTAAAACTATTTATTTTTTTATGTTTCATATAAATTATAATATTTTTATATTCATATCATAAAAATTATATTGGTGAATCCTTGAGAATAATTATGAAGAGAGATAATATCTAGAAAACAACGCACATTCTTTTTAAGTTGATCCTAAAATCAATATTTTAATCACTCCATTTTTTAGAGACATCCAACACTTCTTTACTTTTCAAAATCGTAGCGCAAGTGATGAGTTTTACATCAAAACAAACGAATCCAAGTCTTTCGTCGCTTCCTATAAATTTTTCATACAAGAAGCGTGTTGTCCCGGGAATAACTCAAAGTTCCGAGCAATCCAAATTGCCTATACCCACCTGTATTATCCCTCTCCCCACCTTGGCCTCAATTCTCTTGTCTCCTCACCTCACCATTTGCTTGGCCGCTTCCCATAGATCCTTAGCTGTCTGAATTCTCCAGCAAATTGGCTAGTAAAGAAAATTTGTGAGCAAATTATCTAAAAACTCACAAAAATCTAATTATCATTCTCAAGTTAAATTTCCATCCAAATCTTTTTTTTGAAGCAAGGTAGGCATTATCATTAAGTAAGTATAATAACAATGACTGAATTGAAGATGAGAGGATTAGAAGAACTAAAAACTACAAAAGCATAACAATTAAAAAGTGAACTCCTTGTTATGCTTGTATTACTTTTGAACTGTAAAATACAATATTTTTATTTATTTTAAGTGTTTAAGTGCTCAATTCAAAGATATAATCGCATATCGGTGATCCTAGTATCTTCTTTGGTCTACCTGTAAATTTTTGTCGCATTCTGACATCTTTTTAAAAATTTTACAATTCCGATTGGTATCTGGGTTTTTCGTTATTGAGTTTGGTAAGTGAGAATTTCTCTAATTCTTGCTATGCAAGTTTTCCTTTGTGGTATGCGTGTGGATGACCATAAGCAAGCTTTACACCCTCCCCAATCTTTTTCCCCAATTATCCTATTACTTGATGAATTTAAACTTAAACTTACCCCCACCCTGTCTCATGCACTCAAATCCCTAGAAGTGAGTTTCTCTCTCTCTCTCTCTCTCTCTCTCTCTCTCTCTCTCACTTTTTGACTCCCTCTCATTGACTTCTTTTTCCCCTTTGTGTGTGTTTTGTTGAGCAAGTGAAGGTAGAGAAGAAAAGAGAAGAAAATGAAAGCACACAATGGTTAGGTAGAGGAAGAGGTGATGATGGTGTTGGGAGGGTGGTGTAGTGTTTTGAGAAGGGGTGTGTGCGCCTAGCTTGGTGTGGTGGTGCCCCTTCTTTTGATCCCCTCTTGTTCTTGTTCTTGAAGGCTTGATGTGTGGCAAATCGGTCTTCAGTGATTTGTTCGATCCACCCACTTGGAAAGCGCGCAATGCACAGTCGAGTGGAGGGGCGAAAAATTGACTTACCGGGTTTGGGTAATCGGATTCATCTACTCCCACTTTTGTTGTTTGCTGCCAGCGTTGCACTCCTCTTGGCCGTTGAATGGTAAGAACTTGCGGAAGACCCTCTGATGCTCAAGTCAATAATGGCGGACAAACTAAGGTTATAGGGAAAAGAATTTCACCACCCTTAATAGAGAAAACTAGCTCCCTATTTATAGTATTTTTTTAGGGTCGCTCTAGGATCAATAGTCAATCTCCTCATCATTGGACGGATGGGGACTGATCTATGATTCTCAGGGAACAAAATATATATCTTAGGGATTTGCTCACTAATCATGGGCTATCCTGGTCAAAGATATATATTTTGGTGGGATTTCAGGGATCAATCAATGATGATTTTGAATCTGCAATATATTATTACAATTTAAAAATTAAATGGTGATAATTTTAAATCAAGTGAATATATTTGGGAGAATCAGGAAATCATTCTTGATGACCCTTAATGGAAATTGAAATATATTGACTTGGGATGTTATTGTCGGATTTGAGCGGGCTGATAGGCCGGGTTGTGTCAGACTTGGGTTGATTGGGTTGTGGATCCTCGTATTCGGGTCATGGGCTACCGAGATCCGACCTGTTATGGTGGGCCAAGAAAATGGCACGCGCATCGAGCACTGTGTATTATTATAGTGACGTAGTTATATAGTATCAGTATAAATGATTGTATTAGTAGGATTGTAATATATCATGCTACATAATTTATATTTTGCATATTCATAATTCATATTTTCTCGTAGACAACTTACATTTGCATCCAATACTTGCCTGTACATCGTAATACGTGCACAAATAACCATATCTTTATACAATTATTTGTTAGAATGATATTGTATCTTATGTATCTTGTATTATAGAGTATTGGCATGCCATAGGTGGTTCACTTATTGAATTTACTCCACGATTGGTTAAAATATTCGATATGTTATTAATCATTTAGCCTATAAGGTTCCATGCTTAGTCTTTTGGTATGGTTAATGCATGTAATTAATTATATAATTGAATAATAAACCATGCCTATCAGTTATAGACACGTGTATGACTCACCTTTAGGGTCATGCTACAATATTATTCAGTTTGAGAATATAGTTAATCTCCCCTAATCCGAAAGATGCAACTTTATGGGAATTCATGAGAATTCGATAACGTATCAGTAATGGCTTATTGATGGTGGAGGACTGTAAGGATCATGGTACTACCGTGGACTGTTTATTCTTTACATAGCATTCGCATTGAAGCTTCCCAGTTTTGGAGCTATCCTGAATGGTGCCGCCGTGCTATTAGAAGGCTGCCAGGAAGAGGGCTACTCGGGAGAGGGCTACCGGATGGTCTCACGAGCGTGCTTATTCTCTACATCATCATGCATCGAAGCTGCCCAATGTCAGAGCTGCCCTAGATGGTGCCGCCGTACTGTTGGAAGACTGCCAGAAAGAGGGCTATCTGAGAGAGAGCTACCAGATGATGTAGGGCATTAGCGTATTGATTTCTCTCAACTGTCCCTTGTCATCCCCTATGGGTAAGGGTGAGGGCATGGTGAGGGCGTTAGCGTATTGATTTCTTCCAAAGTCCCTTGTCATCCCTAAGCGCTACAAGGGTGAGGGCATGGGGAGGACACGTCATTGCATGATATTTTTATCTTTAGATTTTATTCCATGTCTTGGTTGGAACTGTTAAAGTATTATAGTCGGTTTGGATGAATTGGGTTACCTCTTGGCCACCAGGTTTCCTCACTTCAGGGAGGAGTATTACACCCCAAGGTGGCCATCCTCGGTTCGTAACAATAACATCAATATTGGGAATCAAATAAAAGAGGCCAATTGAGATTCCAAATGGATACAAACAAAGCAATAGCGAAGTGATGGCTATCGAGAAACGCGGAAGCATAAAATATCACTAAGTTCATAAATCAATTCATTATTACATATTCAAATACACAATTTTTGTCATGTGAGAGCCAAGTTTAGTCAAAATAAACTTAAACAACGACATGTGCCATGTGCACTGTTCGAAAAGGCACCCCGTGCGGTTCGGTCACCCGACCGCACCGCCTTGGATTGAAAGCGAGGATATGCGGGTTAGGACAGCATATGCGGCCCGATCCCGTTTGTGCGCCCGCTTAAGCAGGCACACAGGTTTTGGTTGAGCAGACAGCATAAAAAAAACGTAAACGGCATAATGTCGTCAGACGTTGATGTGTCGTCAGATGTTGATGTGTCGTCGGCGTCATGTGTTGTCGGACGTTGATGTGTTGTCGGCGTCATGTGTCGTCGAACGTCGACGTCAATGAAGAAGAAGAACTGAAGAACAACTTCTTCTTCGTCCGCATCAAACTCGGTCTCTCTCTTCGACTCTACGTTATTAATGGAGATGAAGAAGTGACGTGTATTTTTTTTTATTAAGAGAATGACACGTGAAAGTGTCTGACGTGTGTATTTTTTCAATGAATGAAGTGCCACATGGATTTTTTTTATTATGAAAAAGGGACACATGGATATGGATTGAGAGAGAGATCAACCTTAGCCATGTTTTGTTTGAGCTAATGTGATAAAGTGATACTGTTTATATAATTAGTTCACATATGATTATTAACGGTTCTTCTTAATATTAATTTTGTAATGTCTAACTAAAAATATTACAAAAATTAGATCTAGTTGTGATATTTTTAACATTTATCTTGTTATCACCACAAAATTAATTTTTATTAATAAAAAATTACAAAACCGTATGTACTCCCGTATACCGCATATACTCTGTGCGGTACCCCAGCCGCACGTAAATCGCATACCACATTCCAGAACACTGGCCACGTGCATGAATACCAAAACATACATGCAAGAGGAATGTTGACAGCCTCATGCTAGCATAACCAAAAGACCGGACGTTGCAACAACTACTGAAACCACGCCTCACTGGGCCTCCTCCTTCGAGATCAACTTAGCCCCTGGTTAAGGAACAACACATGAAGGGTGAGCCACAAAAGCTCAGTGAATGATAAGAAGCCAATCACCCCTCGAACCGCACCACACTCACTTCTGAAAGGTGAGTTCCACAATTGATGACAAATAACCTTGCCAAATGCCATAGGTTCTCAAAGTAGACCCTTCACGCCTTGAACACCTCATCGTTCCTGGTGAGCCAAATAGCCCTCACCCACGCCAATCTGTCAAGCTGATGATTTCCATCCAAAATTGAGGAATATTCCTAAAATATTCTATCTCAATGTTATTATGTAGATATTATAGTCCTTATAGACATTCATAAAGACAAATCAGTCCCTGCAAAAGACCCAATTGACCCTGTAGGATTTTATATTTCTTCATTCTCCAAAGGCACTGTTTTGAGGGATAAAAAAGTTGGGAATAATTTAGTCATTTCATAGTATAAATTATGATTAACTAGGGTAGGTTATATTAAAATTAACATATGCTTATAACTTGGATGTATATGAATTTTTGTGAATTATCAAGAACCTGTATGTCCCAACTTTAACGAAGACATATTAAATCTATCTATCTATATTACTAACCAAAAGTGTTTTCAATTTTTTTCATTCGTCACATTAATCATTTTTAAAGATATATTGAATGAATGATGGTAATCATGCCATATCATTGTATTTTATTTTTATTTTTTATTAGATTTTAGATCAAATATGAGTTTCAATAGTTGATATCACTTTTTATTGTGAAAGACTCATTTGAGAAAAATCTATTTTATAGTCATAAGTATTTTAGTATATATATTAAAAGCTCTTTCAAACTAGTTATTGGTCACCCCAATCAAAGTTTTACTTAAAAATTTATGAAATTTTAAAGAATTTCTTAAATAATTAATACTTGATTTTTTGTATCTATATATAAATTGGATAATATCATCCATATCCACCAAATCTTAATGGTTTTTTAGTATATACATCCCTAAAAAATCACATTTTAGTAAAATATCTTTTATGATTTGTTATTTCTAATAATACCATTCAAAATGGTTTAAAATTGTACATAAACATTGATTTTCTTTTATCCATTCAAATAATACTGTTGGTTTTAGAATTTCAACATGGGGTAGTTTTACATAGGATTGGTTAAGAAATATATATAGCAAAAAAACTTATTCTCAGTAGTAACATATATCTTTTACATTAATTTCATAATAAATTTTATAAATGATTTATTTAATAATTATTAAAAAAATTATTATACCATATATATAAAAAATATTATATCACGTAAGAATGATTCAAAATTTTTTAAGATTGCTATCGGGCCATCGATGCTTGTATATCTTTTTTACATCTAATTTAATAACCATTTATTTAATAGTTATGAAAATTTTTATTATACTATATATATATAATATAATGAGTTATGATACTATGCATCCATGAATCTACTTATCTTAGGTGCATCCACTTATCTTAGGTGCATCCAGATTGACCAAAGCTTGAGATGGAGGGTTTTTAAACCCTCCATCGTCTCTCTCCTCCCTCATAACACTTGAGCGCTCCCTTTCTCTCTCGACCTCTTGCAGTAGCCCCTCCAAAAATCGACTTCTTCTTCGGCC
Source organism: Acorus calamus (assembly GCA_030737845.1). Lineage (NCBI taxonomy): Eukaryota > Viridiplantae > Streptophyta > Magnoliopsida > Acorales > Acoraceae > Acorus > Acorus calamus. Next base: position 10,341,711 of record CM060877.1, on the reverse strand, counting down.
ACCCCACCTCCATCTCCGGCCACCCCGTTATTTCGGCATCGTCTCCCCCACCACCTTCCCCCTCCTCATCCGCATACAGCCACCGTCCCTCTTCGACAAGTCCGCACCTTCTCCTCCTTCGGATCCGAGCATCCGCGGCGGCTCTTCGTCCATCTCCGACCCCCTCCCCCGCACCTCCGCCGCTTCTCCTCCCCCACACCTCCGCCGCTTCTCCTCCCCCTTGGTTTGCACAAATGACCAGATATTTTAGGGCTTTGAAAATGCATCTTTATAGGGCTTATTAGTGAGATTTTTTTAAGTACAAAGTGATCGATTTGTCTCATCACATGATTTCGTGAAATGTTCAGTATACGTGTTTGTTTCATTTGGGGTTTTATTGTTAAATGAAATGTTTTCTTTAATTTTCTATAGTTGTGAAAAATATTATAAAATGATATATTTTTCCCTGACAAATATATTTTTTTATTTGCCTCAGATGGGTCTTTTAATAGAGCTTATACTTTTATGGGTTTTGTGTATGGATTAAATCAAAGGTTTCAACATCTAGGCACTATGGAGTTATTGGTTAGTTCCCTTTGAACTTGTTCCCTTGAAGCAAAATTAAATGTTCATCCTTCTGATATATATTTGAATAGGGCTTTACTGTATCTTTTTAATAAATGAATTGATTATAAATATTATATATATTGTTAGATATGGTGAAAATTAGCTGAAAAAAGTTGTTCCAGAAATGGGCTTATAATGAGTAAGTGAGAATTCTATGTACCATATGTTAGCATAGCTCAACATGTGCAAAAATGTGTTTGGTTTGTAGGAAAAAGAGAAAAGTGACTGCATATTCTGATTGTGTTTGGTTTGCCAAGTTATAGGTTTTTTTGAAATGTCTTCAAGATGAGTTTGTTTAACTGACAACAGTGATGATCCTACAGACCTGTAATGATTTGTGGCTATGACTGCAAAATCAAAGAACATCTAAGGGACTGAGTTGTCTTCCTAATTCTAATATTGAACATCTAAGGGCTGTTTTTGTGAACTTCTTGATGAGTTGTTGAGGGAAAGACTTTATGAAATAATTAGGGGTTGGAGGTGCTTCTTGCCTAACTATGAACTACGAACTTAATTTTATTCTTCAAATGATTATCAGTAATGTGGCTTCTTTGTTTCATGTTGGCTGTTGTGTGCAGGTTGACAAGTAGAGATGAAAAATGAATTCTATTTGTATCTGAGGCTTATGGCTAGAAAGTGATTTTGTGTTGGCTTTTATTGATGTAGTGTTTCTTATTGCTTGAGAGAGAGAGAGAGAGAGAGAGAGAGAGAGAGATGTATAAAGATGTGGGTTTGGTTTTCTTGTTTTGGATGGTTGTATTTCTTGATGAACATCTGTTCAGATTTAGTGAATTAATGAAAAATGTTTCTTTATTCAAATATCTTGGACATTTGATCAAATTTGGAGAACGACAAATATTGTTTCATGCATATATTTTGGGTCTCTTTATCTCTCTGTTTTTTTTTTCATTGAAGTTTGTGTGCTTTAAATTCATATATCTCTACCCAAGATTTTGGAATCCAACAAGAATTAGAAACCATTTAAGCTCTGAAAGTTCCTTCAATGCCCTCCTAACAGAGATTTTTCATTCAAGATTGAGCAACTCATGTAATAATCAAAATTTTCAGTCACTGAAAAAACAGAGAGAGAGGAAGAAGAAACTCCACAGATCAAATCATTACATAGAGAGAAGAACAACAAACTCCAACAACACTTCAAATTCTCACTTCATGTCATGTACAAAATACAGAGAATAAAAAACATGTGATATCAAACCATTCAGACTAACACCTAAAACCCAAAACCCATGTCATATGATAAACATAATACATCAGTAGAAGATTTAAATGTCCAAAGGAAACCATTTAATCTCTAGAGGTTCCCTAAAACCCAAAACCCATGTCATATGATAAACAAAGTACATCAGTGGAAGATTTAAATGTCCAAAGGAAACCATTTAATCTCTGGAGGTTCCCTGAAACCCAAAACCCATGTCATATGATAAACAAAGTACATTAGTGAAAGATTTAAATGTCCAAAAGAAATCATTAATCTCTGTTGGTTCCTTCAATGCCCTCCTAACAGAGAAGCTAGCCAGCTCACCTGCAGAAACACATAAATTACAAAGCATTCTTTCAAAGTTCATTAGAAATTCTGAGAATCTAACATACATAAATAACCAGAATAGAGCAACTGCAACATCTATCAATAGCAACATCCAATAACAGCAACACCTGCAACATCATTTGCAACAACATCATAATTTTGTATAGTTCCACTTAAATACAAGATATATCTAGTGAAATTTATAATATCTCAAACATACCTCACAAAATTGGAGAATTTTGGGTCTCATTAAACAGCACGTATTTCGTGCTAACCTAAAATATTTCACTTGCATCAACAAATATATAAAAAAAAAATACTTATAGCAATTTGAACTGTAAAAAAGGATTGAATCTTACATTTCTTTCAACATCGGGCAACTCCTTTTGTTATGCTTATCTTTCTTGCCACACATGCTACACGTTCTCCTTTGCTTTTCCTTCTCTTCCATCACTATTTCCATTCCTCCCTTCAACCTTTTTTCGCTTCCTTTGGTCTTTGAAATGTTTGGAGGTCGGACATCTATAGAGGAAGGGATTGACATAGTGCTCCATCTTGTTGGATTATTGCTACCACACGCACTAAGCGATTCTTTTTCTTTTTGAAGAGAAGACACCAACTCCTTTGCTTTGTTGTACACTTCGATAGGGGCATTATTCAAACAATTAGCAAATGCACGTATAAGCTCAATGTTCCTCCCCCCCAAATGTGTGCTTTGGCTTTCTTGGAGCTCCAACCCATCAAAATCAAATACACACTTATCTTTGGCCGTCATTGTCCAACGTTGGAGAATAAGATACTCGGGCAACTCATCAATGAAATTATTTCTCAACACAACTAGCATATGTGCACATGGAATTCCTTCGCTTTCAAATTTTTTACATGTGCAAATGAGTTTGTCATTTGATGGATCATATATAACTTCATGGATTTTAGTTGTTTCTCCCAATCTTTTAGCAACATGCACACCAGGAGGGCCCAAAGATTTAGGGATTGACCCATACTTCAAAGAGGCTTGAACTTCTTCTTGAAAAATCTGGAAGACTGCTTTGGTATATCTTTTTGACATTTGCATTTCAATAGCATAAGGAGTAATGAGATCAGGACTCTTATAAAGTGACTCATGATCTGCAACTAATTCATTATACCTCTGACGTTCAAGAGCCCTTTGTAGATGATGAGCAAACTCAACCAAACTGTCTTTCTTATTCAAAAACTTATCGAAGAATGCATTTTGACTCTCACCACGTTGAGTACTCCTCATCCCTGCCATGAAAATGTGATTGAGAAATGCTGGGATCCACTTCTCACGATTCCTGAATTGTTTAGACAATCATTCATTAGAATTCAAGGAAAATTGTGTTATTATTCTCTTCCATGTCTCCTCAAATTCCTCAGGAGTCTCTGACCCATAAATGCATTTCTTGAAAGACACCAAAAAATCTGATCTGCAAGACAATGCACCCACTTTTTCTGGCAACTTCTTCATTATGTGCCAAATGCAAAGCCGATGACAGGTTTGTGGTAGCATTCTTGCTATTGCAGCAGCCATAGCAGGGTCTTCATCTGTAATAATAGCCTTCGGTGTATATTTTCCTATTGCATCTTGCCATTTTGTAAACAACCATACAAATGACTTAATTTTTTCATCTTTCAAGATTCCACAACCAAGACAAATGGATTGAAAATGATGATTAACTCCAGTGAATGGTGCAAAAATTAAGGAATATTGATTGGTTTCATAAGTCGTATCAAACACAACTACATTACCAAAGTGAGCATAACCCTTCCTTGCACCTCCGTCTGCCCAAAAACAGTGTGTTAGCCGATTCTCATCATCTACCTCATACGCAAAATAAAAAGAAGGATTCATTTCAGCCTTTTCTTTGAAAGAATTAAAAAACATTTGGGCATCATATTCTCTCATTTCATTATGAATTCTTCCTCGGTAGTTCCGGATATCCCTTTCAGTACAACCAACTCTATCATATCCCTCTGAATCCAAGCCCAGTATAGTCATCGTCTGTGAAGGGCCTACATTTGCTTTTTTTAATATATTAATTTGTGGACCGGTAACCTCTCTATGGGATCTCAAAAGATGTATTTTACGAGGAGTGGTTAATACATGAGCATGTCCCTCAATGAAATCATGTATTTTCCATTTTTCATCTTCAACCTTTAAGAATTGTACTTTGGCCTTACACCCCACTCTTGTATGTTCTCGGTTTCTCATCTTGATTTTTTGTTAACATCTATGTTTTTGAACCCTTCTTTTGCACAAACCATCATTCTCTTATACAATTCTTCTTTACCATCTTTGTCCTTACGATACTTAATAGTTGATTTTCGAACACCAAATCCGGCTACTCTAGCATAATCAGTGTAAAATTTTTCCCCTTCCTTTAGTGTGTCAAAACACATTCCAATAACTGGTTTTACTCTATCATCTGCATCTGGAATCCAAACCTCCTCTTTCTCAAAAATTTGTTCAAAACATTCCACATATTCTCCCTCATCAATACTCATCCAATAGAAATTAAGCAACCGAGAAAAAAATTAGCTGATATATTGAATGTGGAACTACTAAATTTCAACATATATATGTTAGGTTCTATGTGATCTACCTTGGGTGGAGGGGGATCTGGATCTGACTTTGGAGATGGAGGGCCGGGGGATCTGGTCGTTTTTGCAAAGCAAGGGGGAGGAGAAGCGGCGGAGGTGCGGGGAGGGGGTCGTTGATGGACGAGCCGCTGCGGATGCTCGGATTCGGAGGTGGAGAAGGTGCGGACTTGTCGAAGAGGGACGGTGGCAGCATGCGGATGAGGAGGGGGGAGGTGATGGGGGAGACGACGCCGAAACAACGGGGTGGCCGGAGATGGAGGTGGGGTGGCCGAAGAAGTCGATTTTTGAAGCGTCTGCTGCGGGAGGTCGAGAGAGAAAGAGAGCGCTCAAGTGTTATGGGGGAGGAGAGAGAAAGAGAAAGAGAGCCCTCCATCTCAAACTTTGGTCGATCTGAACTGTTTAGATTGATCGAACGGTCGAGATTGTTCAAGACTTTAAAAAAAAAAGATCATCAATCTGGACCGTCCAGATTCTAGATGCACCTAAGATAAGTGAATGCATGGATGCATATTATCATAACTCATAATATATATATATATATATATATATATATATATATATATATATATATACGACCGCGATGAGGTGCGGCGGCCGCACCGTGCGGCAGCCGTTCGATCGCGGGTCCATCGCATCCAACGGTCGACGTGAATCGCACCCGACCGTCCGATGCGATGGACCCGTGATCGACGGCCCATGGTCTACGCCGCACGGTGCGGCCGCCGCACCTAATCGGTGCTCATATATATATTATATCACGTACAAATAATTCAGAAAATTTTAAGATTGGTACCGGCTATCATGTTTGCAGGGAGAGAAAAAAAAATCGTTCAGCCGTCCATCACGATGTGCTAAGTACATCAAATTAACGGTTCTAAAATGATGCAAGTCTAATCAAGGCAGACGATCCGACGTTGCAGATAACGCCATTCCAGACTCAAAAGAGACACCCACCCAGCCCTGTCTACACGTGCAATTCTGCACCCGAACCTCCAAAATCTCTCAAAAACTCTGCAACAGCAGCGCAAAATCCATTCCATCCAGATCAATCTCTCCCTCACTAACCATACAATTCGATTCGATTCGATTCGATTCGATCAGTGGGTGAGTGAGTCATTCAGCCATCCATGGCTCCACCACCCTCTCCGATCCCCTCCAACCGCTCCCCCTCCCCCTCCCAACCCTCCGGCAAGGGCGAGGTCTCAGATCTGAAGTCCCAGCTCCGCCAACTCGCCGGCTCCCGCTCCCCCGGCGCCGACGAGGCCAAACGCGAGCTTTTCAAGAAGGCGATCTCCTACATGACCGTCGGCGTCGACGTCTCCTCCCTCTTCAGCGAGATGGTGATGTGCTCCGCCACGTCGGACGTCGTCCTGAAGAAGATGTGCTACCTCTACGTCTCCGCCCACGCCAAGTCCAACCCCGACCTCGCCCTCCTCACCATCAACTTCCTCCTCAGGGACTGCAAGGACCTCGATCCAACTATCCGAGGCCTCGCCCTCCGCGGCCTCTCCTCCCTCCGCGTCCCCAACCTCGTCGAGTACCTCGTCGGCCCCCTCGCGTCCGGGCTTGCCGACCCCAGTCCATACGTTCGCGCCATCGCTGCTGTCGGCGCGCTCAAACTCTACCACATCTCCCCCTCAGCATGCGTCGATGCAGACCTGCCCAGCTCCCTGAAGTCACTGCTCATGTCCGACCCCGATGCCCAGGTGAGTACGATTACCAAGATTAGATGTGGAAATGTTTGTGACACCTTTACTTTACCATAGTCAAAAAGTACTCTGATAACTTCAATTGGGTACCTCCCGTACCTATCAGCCAAACATACTTTTGTTCGTTCAACGACGCTTAGTACATTCATAATTTGGGTATCCATTTAATTTGGATGATTTATCACGTTCTTCGTAATATAAAATTTTTTGTTTTGTTTTTTTTGTTTTAAATGTAATGGTAGGCTCATGCCCTCATATTACAGAGAAGAGCCCAAAAGGGAAATACATAGCACTAAAGAAAAAACGAGAATAAACAAGGTATGATGCCCCGGAAAGATGAGAAGTCTAAAAATGGGGCGTCAACCCAAACAAAACACACAAACTACATCAAGACAGTTAACCCTTTCGGGTACAGAGAAACAAACACATTTGTCAATGCCACATAATTCATAATATAAAAAGTTAATCCCATTTGTCGATGCTGCCTCCACATCAACCGTAAAGTTTTTGGCATGTAAAATGTAACATATACAGATGACAAGATTCATCTAGAAGTTTAATTATCTCCATACTTTATTTCCCTTTTTAAATGTTTTACAACCAGAACACTTGCCGTACATGAACTTTGTGACTATTTTCTTTATTAACCATGTCGATCGATTAGGTGGTGGCAAATTGCTTGTCAGCGTTGCAAGAAATTTGGAGCGCAGAGGGGGTGGCCTCTGAGGAGGCGGTGAGAGAGAGGGACGCTCTTCTGAGCAAGCATTTCATCTACTATATCTTGAACCGGTAACAGATCTAACACGTAATTTGCGAGTTCTTTAGCATTGCTGATAAAACTGTCAGAATTGTAAATTATATATTTGGTTGATAATGGCTATGGGTTGGATTGTTGGTAAAATTGTCAGGATAAAGGAATTCAGTGAGTGGGCACAATGCCTCGTGCTCGACTTGGTTTGCAAGTACGTGCCTTCGGATAACAACGAGATTTTTGACATCATGAACCTTCTGGAGGACAGGCTCCAACATGCGAATGGAGCGGTTGTCTTGGCCACTGTCAAGGTCTTTCTGCATCTGACCATGTCTATGGCCGATGTTCATCAGCAGGTGTGTTCTTGAGGTCCCCGTTTGGATAGCGGAATTGAGTTATTCTGGATAGATAACTATGCTAGTATAGATAACAAATCTACATGAATAAAAAATTTTCTGTTTGGTTGTGTTTTTTTTTTTATTCTCATTGACAAAACGTAAAAATAAAGGTTGAGTTGTTTGATTGATAAAGAATAAAATATAAATAAAGTGTAAAAAAATTGATTTGACATGTGGGCCCTTTGATGTATAAGAGGTGTTGATAGGTGATTTGATGTGATAAGATGTAAAAAATTGATTTGACATGTGGGTCCATGAGAATAGATAAAGTGAATATAGCTTATCCTAGGGGTTACTTAGAATTGTTATACTTTCTTATACTCGTTTAAACTGGCTTAGTAATACCAAGTTATACTCTGCAAACAAACAACCATTTTCCTTATCCATTCTTATACCACCCTTATACTATCCTTATACCCGCCTATTCCGCTTCCCAAACGGGGTGGAGATGTTTGGGTTTTACTGAATGGGATTGCATGGTTTCTTGTATTTTGTGGATTTGTGAATGTGTCACTTCTCGTCCTAGGTTTATGAACGCATCAAGGCACCCCTGCTGACGCTAGTGAGCTCAGGCAGTCCTGAACTGTCCTATGCTGTCTTGAGCCATCTGCATCTGCTGGTGATGCGTGCACCCTATCTGTTTTCATCGGACTACAAGCATTTCTATTGCCAGTACAGTCAGCCATCTTATGTTAAGAAGCTTAAACTTGAGATGTTAACTGCCGTTGCGAATGAGAGTAATACCTATGAAATTGGTGAGTTGACTGACCTTTCGAATGTGCTATAGAAGTTGCATGTTATGGTGCATCTGCTATTTTTTCCAGTTTTTGGGACTCCGGTTAATTTTCTTCTTTAACACAATCGTGAGTTCCACATGATCTTATCAAGTTATTTTCAGTGACTGAATTATGCGAATATGCCGCGAATGTCGATATTCCCATCGCACGAGAGTCGATACGGGCTGTTGGCGAGATTGCATTGCAACAGTACGATGTGAATGCGATTGTTGACAGGCTTCTTCAATTTCTGGAGATGGAAAAGGATTATGTGACTGCAGAAACTCTTGTGAGCATTTCCTTCTAATATAAGGGTTCCTCAGTGCATCTCCTTTTAGGATCTAAATTTACCCAAGCATATATAACTTTACATCACCAAATTTTTTTGTGTCACAGGTATTAGTAAAAGATCTTTTGAGGAAATATCCTCAATGGAGTCATGATTGTATTGCAGTTGTTGGAAATATCAGCAGTAAAAATGTTCAAGAGCCCAAAGCTAAAGCAGCTCTTATATGGATGTTGGGGGAGTATTCCCAGGACATGATTGATGCTCCATATATCCTTGAAAGTCTTGTTGAAAATTGGGAGGAAGAACACGATGCAGAGGTAACCAACTTTTCAATCTGAGAAGATTCATTCAGGGCACACCCTAGTTTGGACTGACAGAATAATTTCCTGCCAACCTGGTTGTGATTCTTGAAAGAAATCACTGGTTGAGTCAGATATAGGTGGGGGGGATATGATTTCTTTGGGAATTTGAGAGGCTTTGTGCTTGATTTCTTAAAGGGTTCTCAATATATATCACTTAGCCGTACTCACATCACTGGCTGTTCCTGGACAATTATTTAACTTCTTTAGGAGCTTCATGCGTGATTCTGTATTTTTTTCACAATGTGAATCCTTGGTGTCTTGTAAAGTCAGTAGCAAGTCCGCTTACATTTAATGTTAGCTGGTCATTTCCTTGGTGTGCAGGTCCGACTGCATCTTCTAACTGCTGTAATGAAATGTTTCTTCAGAAGGTCCCCTGAGACTCAAAAGGTCTTGGGAGCTGCTTTAGCTGCGGGTCTTGCAGATTCTCACCAGGTGCGGCCCGACATATCCTTGTTCTGGCAAAATGAGGAGGAGAAATGTTTGTCCCAATTATTAGTAGAAGTTGTTGAGATACCTTTAATTAAAAAGCCAGTTTATTGCAGGATGTTCATGATAGGGCCTTGTTCTACTACAGGCTTTTACAATATGATGTAGCTGTGGCCGAACGTGTGGTAAACCCTCCCAAGCAAGCAGTTTCAGTTTTTGCAGACATGCAGAACAGTGAAATCAAAGATCGGATATTCGATGAATTTAACAGTTTCTCTGTTTTATACCGCAAGGTAACATTGGGTTTCTTATAATTCAATCATGCAAATCTGTTTCTTCCATGCTGCATCATGATAGTGGCCCCCCTTTTTTTTTTTCTCGTTGTTTGTAAAGAATTTTTGAGCATATAATTTTGCGTTGGGACTTGGGATGTTTTCAATAATGTTTTCTATTAGGAATTGACTCGTAAAATGGTGTTGTATTTGGTTGGTTCATAAAACTTATCAACTGTATTGTACAAAATCTCAAGTTTTTGTTTTAAGAAATGGTGTGGTACTTTTGAATAATCACTAATGACGAAAGGGTTTTGGCCTTTAGATGAGGGCATCTAGATAACCTTCACAACTTTGGTCACTCATCATTTAAGAAATAGAATCCAACACATATAGACCAGTTAGATTACTATGTTTCAGTATCTAGATATTGTTATTCACAAATAGGTTTTATTTACTGTGCATCACCCCGCGTTTCATATGGTGCTGGAGTTCATCCATGTGAATGTACTGCCAGGAACAAACATAGTCAGGGTCCTTGAGGCATCTGCAATGATATGTTATAACATGTCTTGCCTATTTTCTGAAATGCTTGTTCTGTTTCATGTCACATGAGCTTATATGAAACCAGAACACACAACATAATCTTTAGCACCATTACATGATCATCATGAAGAAAGCGCAGTTGATTGCCTTTCACATTTGCATTATATGCTTTCCTTTCTAGTTTCACCCTGAAGTTCTATTCTCCATAAACACTTGTCCAATGCATATTTGACATAATACTAAAAAATATTGCAGCCATCTTACATGTTCACCGACAAGGAACATCGGGGACCATTTGAGTTCTCAGAAGATTTAGGGAATCTGTCACTGGGAGCAGAAGCTGCAGATAATGTAATCCATGCTCAAAGATTTGATGCTAATGACAATGATCTGTTGCTGTCCACGTCTGAGAAGGAAGAGATTAGAGGTCCCAACAATAATGGCTCTGCTTACAGTGCTCCAGAGTATGATAGTTCCTCCACTTCTCTGCTGCCTATACAGCCTCTCTCTGAAACATCTCCAACATCAAGTGCACCAACATATACACCACAGTCTAGCTCAGTCATTGATGACCTACTTGGTTTGGGCCTATCTGTTGCATCTACACCTCCTCCCTTAAAGCTCAATCCAAAGGCAGTCCTGGATCCAGGCACATTTCAACGAAAATGGGGTCAGCTGGCAACATCTGTAACACAGGTATGCTTCCATCACTTTGTGGTGTTTCCCAGCAAATGAAGCAGTTTCTTCTTGTGAATGATGCGTTTTTCATTATAGGAATGCTCTATTAATCCTCGAGGACTGGCAACTTTGGTGACGCCTCAGGCTCTTATTAAGCACATGCAAAGCCATTCCATCCAGTGCATCGCCTCAGGACAAGCTCCAAATTTCAAGTTCTTCTTCTTTGCTCAAAGGGCAGATGGATCGGCGGGATTCTTTCTCGTGGAATGTATCATCATCACTTCATCGGCCAAAGCACAAATCAAAGTGAAAGCCGATGATGAAAGCCTGTCCCAGGATTTCTCCGCTTTGTTCCAGTCAGCACTGTTGGAGTTTGGAGCATCCTGAGGCTTGATATTTGTCTGTCTATACATCTGATCGCCGACACCGACCAAGTGGTCGCCATTGGCTCTTGCGCGCCAGTGCTCAACTTTGTCCGGTTGTGAGGGAGTCAACATAGACTTTTTTGATGAACTGTTTGTGTGGTTTTTCTGCCTCGTTTAATCCCTTTTTGAGGTGTTTTATTTTTTCGCTTTGTCATCATTTGAGGTTGTTCATGTAGAGTTTGAAGAACAGTTGTATACTTGAAAAGGTGAATGAAACTCCACCCATGCAATAAAGTTATACGAGCAGTTGATCTTGTAATGTAATGAGAGGGGATTTAGCATTCAGAAGATAAATTAGCTCCTATTTGAAGCCTGCCTTGGCTGGTCCAGCACTAAAAAATAAGCCATTTAGGATCATTAATTCCAATATCTTTTTAATATTATTGTTTGGAGGGGGTGAAATTTGGACGGGTTGAATCTAAATCAGCTTCATCTTTGGGTGCATTTGGATTGAGATTTTGGGTGCATTTGGATTGAGATTTGAGTGTTGATATATTATCTTTGTTTTGCATATACTATGATAGCGTAGCACTATCAGTGTATAGCAAGTCATTAGTTTCACTGCTCGTAATTTTTTAAATTTTTTTAAAAAAGTAAAAAATGCATTATTGTATCTCAATATATATTTGACTTTATATAACAGTATTTAAAAAAAATGTTGTGGACTAATGGGACTATTCAAGGGCGGGGCATATCATTTTTCTTGAGTTTTTTTAAATTTTTATGTTAAATTTGAACTCACTCCTTTAAAAAATTAAATTCAAGTTAGACTAGAACTGATTAGTGGAAAAATTTTAATTGTTGAATTTATTTTTATCTTAAAATTTATTACTTTTGGAGTTTCTTTTTTTTATTCTCTCTCTATTACTATTCCACATTCCATCAAATAATTTGTAACATGAAAATTATCTAAATAACTTGTAGAAGAATTATTGTTATTTTTTTAAATTGAACTAACTCATGTCATGTAATCTCAAATCAGATTAAACAACTCATTGAATGGAATTGAATAATTAAAAGAAATTGCATGAGTCATGACGTGATTTGCACAGCTCACTAGATCTGAGTGCGTCCAAGGACTGATGCGCAGTAAAAACAGCGGACGTGGTCTATACAGCAAATTTGCAGTGCCCATCCACTCTGGCCGATGCGAATATGCGTTATCACCCCTGACCGCGGAAAACCCCATCCAATCTTAAGTACATTATTTTCATCCGTTCAATCGGTGGTCCTTCAATCCAACGGTCGTCCAATGATAGAATCTTCTCGGTTTCCCCGGTTGTTCGAGGTTCATTTGCGTCATTTACAAACAAAAAAAGTCACGGAATTTATTTTTTTATTAATTATTTTCCACCAAAATTAGTTTCTCTCTCCCTCCCCATAATTTCTTCGGTTTGGTTTCGACCAATTTTTCCTGATTTGAGAACCCAAAAAAAAAGAATTAATATTTTTCTTTCTTAGGGCTTCGAATCCATGGCTTCGCGGCGGAGGATGCTTTTGAAGGTCATAATCCTTGGCGACAGCGGGTCAGTTTTTTTTCTTTCTAGGGTTTCTATGTTTTCTCTATTTGGGAGCTTTTCATTTGATTGTTTTTGGGGTTTCTCTCATTGGGTAAAGGGTACTTATGATGTTTTTATGGTTGGACCGTTTATTCGTTGAACACCAAATTCTTGACATGAAAAATCTGATTTTTTTGGATCTGAATATGTGAGAATCTGATTTTGTTGTGCTTTGTGTTTGTGTTGTTCTTGACAGGGTTGGAAAGACGTCTTTGATGAATCAGTATCCCAAAACATTTGTGTTTTTATGGTTTGGTTTGTGATTTTTTTGTGTGTGCTTTAGTGCTTGAAAATGTTGGATTGTAGCTGCATATGTGCATTTTCTCCTTAAACGGTGAATTACAGGTATGTGAATCGGAAGTTCAGTAATCAGTATAAGGCGACGATTGGGGCAGACTTTTTGACAAAAGAAGTCCAGTTTGAGGATCGGCTTTTTACGCTCCAGGTGTGTTTTGTGAGCTTGTATTCCTTGCATCTTCCATTATTCACAAGCTTAGATGAATCTTAATCTATTCGTGTCTGAATGCATGTTTGTTATGCACATTTAACTATTATCATAATATCATTGACCTGGTGAACCTATATATTGTTTGGTTAACAAATTGTTTTTATTGAGCTGATGATACGAATTGAGGGATACAGCATGAACTTGTTCCATGTGGGTGCTTGTTTTTCTATATATGATATTCACTCGATTGATTTTGGATGAATCTGTGAACATGCATTCTCTGTTTTGTGCTCAATCTTTATCTGTCTATAGTCTATACTTGTCTGGTGGCAGAACACTTAATTATTATTTGGATAAATGAATCTGTGGATTGCATACATTAGCATGGCTTTTGTTACCATAATTCTCTTGATAACTCCTTTCCTTTTGCATTTTTTCTCTCTTCTCATAATTCTGTTTTATAAATTTTGTATGGATACTTGGCAGTTGGCAGGTCTATCAATGTATTTGTAGGTGGTTTTAAGTATGTACACACATGCCTTCTTTTGTCTTGTTATTTTCGTATTTTTTTGACCCCGAGGTTTATTAGTTAGTTTTGGAGTTTATTTGGTTATTCCAAGTGAACAAACTCTTCAGACTCCCACCTTTAATAAAAAAAGTGACCATTTTTTAATTGAATTAAAAAAATGGTATGAGGATGAGGATCTTTTTGGGCATACCAAAAGGGGGATATTTTTTTGGGAGGAGTTTTGAACTTGGGTTAAACAAATAGGCATGTGTTTCTTCATGCGGTATGTTGGGGCATTTGGATCATGCAGAACGAAAGCATCTTCCAACACCAAAGGCCCTAATTGAAAACACTTGGGCGTCTATTTTCTCACTCCTTAGAGACTGGGTGAAATTGATATTAGGTTGTGATGCACCATCTATCATCATGGGTACTTTATGGTTTGTGCACAAGCTGAAGTTTTTGGGGGTATCAGAATGAATATGCACATTTTCAAGCATGGTGATATATAGCAACATGCGAGTTTTGAGCGTGGAAACCTTATTTTGGTGCAATAATTGAGCTAGAAAGCACCAGGTTCCTCACCAATTAGAGAAACCGTGCATTTCCAAGGTTCCAGTCAATTAGAATTTTATTGCAGTAACATAGTCTATATGTTTTCTGATACAACAAATTTCATTTGATGCTGTCTAAAAATTGCTTTATGGGTGCTAGGTCATTCGCTGTCATCTCAGTTGGTCAAAATGTCTGTCATTCTTAGTTGGTTTTCTTTTTGAGTGAAGGAATGCTAATTGAATTGATGATTTCTTCCCATTTTTTTCCATGTGGTGGAACCATGGAGGTTTAACCTTGTCATTGGAGGATGACAGGCATTTGTGAATGGAACTGTTTTTTGACACTATTGGTTATGGAAAGGGATAATGAAAAAGGAGGCAGAGGGGAATGTGACTTGCTAGATATTTTGAGGTTTTATGAAAGGACGTGGATATGTTCTGTTTGGAGGAAAAAGAACCGCATTTGTCTTGATTGTTATGCAGGACGAGTTAGTTGTAGTTCTGTTTGAGTTAGATCAGGTGATGCACATTGCAGACTGGTTTCTGTAAATATTTGTCATTATAATCCTTCCACATCTGTTACCTGAGGTTCGGCACTCCTAGTTATTTAAACATGTATAAGCAACTGAAGCTGTGAGCTTTAATTTTAATGTTGTTCTAATATTATGATATAATATGTGAAGCCAATTCTAAACCTTGTGGAGACCTTGAGGTCCTCGACTAGATGAGTAATATTGTAACTTTGATAAATCCGACTCCAACCTATTGGGAACAGTCTGTTTTTTCCTGAATGAAATTGGGAACTGTCTGTGTTAATTTGTTGTACTGGGATTCATATATAGACGTCTAGATGCATATTATGTGTCTTTTGATTAGATTAGTTCTCCTTATTAAAGGTACAATATTGTTCTCTCTCCCCCCCTCCCTCCCTCTCAGACTAACCTTGTTGCTTAGAAGCTTTTTTTTTTTTGTGGTGCGTTGCATTGTTCAGATCTGGGACACAGCAGGGCAGGAAAGATTCCAGAGTTTGGGTGTGGCCTTTTACCGTGGTGCCGATTGTTGTGTTCTTGTTTATGATGTTAATGTGGCTAAGTCATTTGATAACCTCAACAATTGGCGGGAAGAGTTTCTGATTCAGGTGATGTTATTTATCATAAACCTTTTCTTTAGCTTAACACATTATAAGCATCATGGATATTATTAAATGCCACATCTTCTCTGGCAACTGTGTTCAGGCTAGCCCTTCGGACCCCGAGAACTTCCCATTTGTTGTTTTGGGAAACAAAATAGATGTGGATGGTGGCAACAGCCGAGTGGTAGGATGGTTTTTCACTTGTTATTCCACATCTTGCTGTTTCTTATTTGTGATGATATGTTCAATATTTCTTGACTACAAACTGATGAAGTGAATAGTATGAATGCCGTTTTTTTAAAGCTGCATCCTGCACATATCTTTGCAATCATGTCAAAAACTACCCTTATTTTTATGTTTTAAAGGTATCCGAGAAGAAGGCGAAGGCATGGTGTGCCTCCAAGGGGAACATACCCTATTTTGAGACATCTGCAAAGGAGGGTTTCAATGTGGAAGCTGCTTTCCAATGTATCGCGAAGAACGCCCTTAAGAACGAGCCAGAAGAAGAAATGTGAGCTCACCACCTTGTTTTCTTACAGAATATATGTTATGGGGTATTAGGTACATAATGAAGTGGATAGATTTCAAGTTGTTTTAGGACAAGTTAACTGAATTCATCTCTGAAATCGATCCCTGTGTTTCCAATCGTTATTGGTAAAAGGAAATAAGAGATGGGGAAAAAAATCAATCAAAATAGGAGATATTGTGGTTAGGAATTAACTGGAAAAAGTTCTGAGTGGCTCATCCAGTAATCTTTAACTGGAAACTGTAATAAATAGGATCAGTGACTATCATTCTTGGAATTTTTTTTATGAGAGTATAACTGGAATACATCAGACTGACTTTGGTGCCTTATCTTATTTGTCGAAGATACCTTCCGGATACCATTGATGTTACCAGTGGAGGGCGGCAGCAGAGGTCATCAGGCTGTGAATGCTAGAAGAACTTCGTCTCAGTCACCCATTCATATATTTGATATCCCAGGTGGTAATAATGAGACAATATGGTCATATCTGCTGTGTATTATATCTGTCTTGGAAGAATTAAAGAATTAGATGAATTCTGTTGTGGTTATTCCTATTGGTTTCTGTTTTTCCCCCTCCAAAACAGTCAACCTTCTGCACATGCTGTATAAATTCATTTTATTCTGTTTGAAAAACTGAGAATATATTGCCTTCTGAACATTTGGATATTTCGTATAGTCTCGTCTCCAGTATTCAATTCTCAAGTATTCAATTGTTTGATTCACAGTGGTGCTTTCCATGCTTGCTCATCATTGCAGATGTCACAAGAGCTTGTTATATACTCTTGGAAGAAGATTTGTTTACAACTAGGAGCAGTTTTAGTTGGTTAAACAATGCAAAGTGTATTGTATATAAAATAATGTTTGCTTTATGAATGGTGTTGTGTTGTGCACAGTGTTTAAACACTGTTCGTGCATGTGCACGTGTGCGATGAACGCAATGTAGCACTTGGTACGTGCGCATTGTTGCTAGGAGATGAAGCATTTTCTTTAATGGGTGCCATTGGAAGGGATGCTTCAAATAGTGATCGATCTGGACTGTCGATTTGTAATTGAATATTCAACGGTTCACATTAGAGGCAATTGGGTCTTTTGGGATGCCTTGAAAGGGTGCTCCAATTCTTATAAATTGGCATGGATTCTTGTCATTCAAACAACTCGGAAAAACATCAAATGCTTTCTATTTTTTTCAAAGCTTTTTTTAAAATCGAGTTTCTACATAACTTAATATTAGTCTCGGTTCACTTGGATTCCATATCAGTATTCTGTTCACCATCATCGATGTAAAGTCAGTGAAATTTTGCTTCGAGTTATCTTGGAGATAGAATTACAATACTTTGTGCATACTATCTATCTAGTGGGGGCATATCTCGTTTTAAGTCATGCAACTCTGTGACACGACTCGAAAGGTTCCAATGTAGTCTCAATCCTAATCATAGCATCTTCCCCAACATCTTCTGGATGCAGGACTGCCGAGCCCAACCTCTCCAATACAAGGGCATATTGCCTTATTTTATTTGTTGAAGATACCTTCCGGACACCATCAACGTTACCAGCGGAGGACGGCAGCAGAGGTCATCAGGCTGTGAGTGCTAGATGAATTTTATCTCAGTCACCAATTCATATATTTGATATCCCAGGCGGTAATAATGAGAATATTGTCATATCTACTGTGTAATATATCAGAGACTAAGTATTGAAGAATTTGATGAATGCTGCTGTGTTATTCCTATTGGCTATTAGTTTCTGTTTTTTTTTTCCCTTCTCCACAGTCAGCCTTCTGCACATGCCGTATAAATGCATTTTATTGTGTTTGATTTGAGAAACTGAAAATATAATTGCCATCTTAATATTTGGATATTTCGTGTAGTTCTCTCCAGTATTTAATTGTTTGATTCACTATGATGCTTTTCATGCTCTCATCATTTTTGGCATTGCAATGACACGAGAGCATATTTTAAACTCTTTGAAGAAGATTTGTGTTTACAACTAGGAATAGTTTTAATGGTTAAACAATACAAATGTGAATATATAATCTAGGAACATGTTGATACATTCAATTCATTTCACTTTGCAGTCTTGTCTATAGTTTTATACACTACGATATAGTATATGAAGATTAAATTTTTTTGAAAAATATAATATTGCATTTGAGTGTATATTTTATATAACATTATCTATTGCATTGGGAGAGTGTATAACTTAAAAAAAAAAAAAAACGGTTGCACACGGGCTGGACATAATAGCATTCAATGTGGAAAGCATGCAAATATACTTCTGAACAAGACATTGTTATCGAATTATGCTCTTGAACAAGGGATTGATTTTTATATTTTAACATAGGCCAACTATGCCAAACAGGTTGTCAATCTATATCGAGAGCCATATGAAGTTGATCATAAACCGTCCTTCCAACTAATCCTAAATACATGAAAAAAAAAGAACAACCGTGCAGATCCTACAGATCGATCAATACACCATTAAAAAAACAATAATGATCTGCTCCTAAATTATTTTGTATTCTTTTTTTGATGATTTTGATCTCATCCTCCATGTTGGTTGTGGAACCGAACATGGATAGACCACGGAAGCCCTTCAAGGAAAATTAGGCATGAACCAAACAGGTGGTGGAAACAGACACTGTTGGTTGTGGAAGTATCGTTCTATGCTCTCATCCTCCATGTTGAACACTCCGATGTCACGTACGCCGTGCTGATCAACAAAGATTTTCTCATGGTTGTCGTCAGTGAAGTAGATGCAATTTCTCTTCAGGCTGCTCACACCTTCAACGGGTAGACACATCGAATGGTTTTTTACCCAAGAAGAGCGCGATGCTTTTCACCTGCACCCAATCATCTCCATCCATTTTGAAAACTTCAAAATCCACTGTTCGACAACGCTGGAGTGTCCTGTACACGCGCAACAGATACCGCTGATCACCATACCATTGCCTCAACAGTGTCCCCACAATTCTTGGAGTAGGAGGAGAGCCGCCTCTTTTAACACACGAGGAGATGTCATAGGCCATGACATGATCGACACTGTTAATCACATAGAGCCATCCCTCATGATATGTTATTTCAATGAATGTTTCGTTAGGGGTTTCCAAGAGAGTCCACCCGTCATCGACCCTATCACCCGTGGCGAGGATGATGGCGACAGTGTTGATGTCGGAACAAAAGATGGCTTTTTTTGTAGTAGACCCTCCACGTATGCCAGGGGGGCCAGTCCTCATCGTCACCATAAGGTTATACAATCCTGTAATTTTCTATGCCTCGTCCATGCTTGTCGAGTATAGGGATCACATAGGGGTGCGATGTAATGGACGGGAGGGCGATCTCCGCGCCGGAGATGGATGTTCATCTCGCAGAGCTCGTCCACCATGAAGAGCCGCCCGTCGGATGACCCGATGCAGCGCGAGGAAGAGTGATGTGCGGGAATGCGGATGTTGAAGGTTTTCCCGCCGTCGGATAAAGCTGAGGATGGTGCGGATATTGCGCTCTTTGCCACGAAGACGATGAGGTAGCACCGGTAGAATCAGCCATGGAATCTGTAGCGCACTAGTCTTCTTCTTAGGAAGAAGAAGATTTATGTTGCTGTCTTCGTAGACGTTGGATTTATGCCAAGACACACAGACTGCGTTGAAGCGGATGAAATATAAGGTGAGACGCCTTGAGATGAAGTAGAGGAGGTCCTCCCGGAAGGGATGACCAATCCATCACCTCATGCTCTTCCTCTTCCGATTCTTTCAACATGGGTGATCTGTCAATTTGAATCTCAATTGGCAGATTGCATGTATATAAAGAGATTTTTTTTTTCTTGAGAGAATTTAGACCTTTATATAAAGATATTAAATAAATATTATTAGCTGTAATCGACCTCCCAATTATTTCAACATGACCGATCTACCCGAATAAATGTGAATCACATTGCACGTGTATTAAGTTACTCTGTTTTTTAATTTTACTTGTTACTGTTACTTAATCTTAACTATCTTTAGTTAAGATATATGAGGTTTATTCTGTTTTTTATTTTATTTGTAACTGTTAGTTAATCTTAACTATCTTTAGTTTTTTTTTTTCGATCGGTAAATTTTGTATTCCTGTGAACATTAATATTTACATTGGGGAAGAGCAAAAGAAAAGGAACAAAGGGACTACAAAATAGTCAGTCCCATTGTTTACAAAAAAATCTAAAATTAAACAACTATTGTTGTGAAACAGAGATCAATTTCGACTAGCTTTATCTCGATCGAGTGGTCACCCTGCCTTCCGCATCCTCTTTTAAGAGCTGAAGGAGCTCCGGCCAGAAGTTTGGAGGATAATAAATTGAGTTACCCATGGTTGATTGATAGGCTGCCAGGTGGTCAGCGGCCTGGTTTCCTTCTCTATACACATGGGTGAGTTTCCATTCATCGAGGTGTGAGGAGAGAGTGGAGAAGGTGCGTAAGTCTCTCAATGCTGCCATGGGATAGTACCACGGCCGTGAACCCATGCAATGACGGTGGTAGAGTCAGATTCAAGCCAAACCCGTGAAGCTTTTATAGATGAACATAGTCGTAGACCTTCTACTAATCCCTTTAGTTCAAGGAGATTTATAGAAGCAGCCCGAACTCTGGCCGACAAAGCTTTGAAACAGTTGCCTGAACTATCTCGAATGAGAGCACCATATGCAAAACGATCATCCGTTTTAGAACCATCTGAGTTAAGTTTTACCCATCCGACCTGTGGAGGTTCCCATATAACTTCCTTTTCTAGTTTTTGTTTTGCCTGGACTGAAAAACTGAACAAGTGACACATTTTGGTTGTGATGAGGAGATTTCATCCTCATATCTTTTCCCCGCAAAGGTTGCTCTTATTGCCGATAAGATTCGATGAACTATAAGTGATTTGAAGCATTTTTTGTTTCAAAACAGCCGGTCATTCTGCTCGAGCCAAATGGACCACATGATTTGTGTTAGAAGGAAATGGAGAATTGTTTTTTCTATTTTGGTAACTCCCAAAGATATAAACCATGAGAAGTGGTCTGTCAAGACTTGGTGTCTACCATGTGAAGAGCCAAAGGACTTTGTGATGGCTCTCCAGATATATTTTGAGAAGGGGCATAACAAGAACAAGTGCACAGTACTTTCCAATCCATTGGCATGTGTTATTCTGCACCAATTGGCGGCTGAAAAGTCTTTGGAGGATTGGGAGTCTGTCGAGAGCTGCTTCCAATAGAGTAGACTTCGTCTTGGTGGTTGTATCGGATTCTAAAGTTCTCTCATCCATGGAGTAGATGGCCCTTTTTTTCGAATGAATTCCCTGGCAGAGGAGTAGGAGATTTGCCCTGTTTTTGAACCCGTCCAAACAAGTATATCGTTTCCCCCTCCTCCGACTTCAAGCTCAACAATGTCATTCCACAATGCATCATTCTCGGATGGCCATCTATGTGATTTGTGCCATTTCTCATCTCGAATCAGGGTGTTAAGCAATACCTCCTTGGGAGGTCCCCAACAAAGAAGAGGAGGACCCTAAAGATGATGTTTGAGACCGAAACCATGGAGCCAAGGGTCGGTCCAGAGTTTAATTGTATCCCCTGAGAAGATGATGTACTGTGTGGATCCCCAAATCCAAGTTCCTGCATAAAGGATTGACTTCCAAACACTAGAGGCCGTGGACCGCGGTGAAGTTGACCAGATATTTATTTTTGAAAGATATTTTTTCCGCATCCAGGCAGCCCAAAGGGAGTGATGGTCAGAAGAAATCTCCCAGAAACAAACTCCCATGGCAGCTTCGTTCCAATCTCTCAAGCGTCTAAGGCCTAAGCCTCCTTCATTTTTGGGGAGACACACTTGCGACCATTTCACAGCGCATTGTTTGAAATTATTTTAATCTTCTGCCCATAGGAAATTTCAAAGAATTTGCTCAATTATCTTGTGAGTCTTTTTCAGGAGAGAAAAACCTGCATTCCAGTAGTAATTGTAGCTCTGAAGCACCGTGTGAACTAACTCCAGTCTGCCAACTTTTGAAAGGAGTGAAGAGGACTAGGAGTGGATCTTTTTGCACATTTTGTCAATTAGAGGCATGCATAATGAGTGAGTCAGGAATTTTTGTGTCAGCGGCAGCCCGAGATGCTTAACGGGGAGAAGGCACAAGGGAATCCCAAGAATTTTCTCGAGATCACAAGTATGTTTGGAAGAGAACAACTGATTTTTATGTGGATTAAGCTGAAGACCTGACATCTTGGAGAATAATTGGAGGAGGGACCGCAAACCATATGTTGAGGGTTCACCATCAGTAAATATGATCAGGTCATCCGCAAACTAGAGATGAGAGATGTTCAGTTTGGCCCTGAGGTATAGTCCAACTGATCCCGTAGTAATAGCTTGTTCAATCTGCACTGAGAGAGCCTGCATAGTGATAGCAAAAAGAAAAGGGGATAGAGGATCTCCTTGTCTTAGGCCACAACGGGCGTTGAAGAAACCTTGTGGGCTGCCATTGATTAAGACAGAGAAGGACGCTATTCCAACACATTGAAGTACAAGTTGAATCCATTGAGCTGGAAAGTGCATTCCTTTCAGTACCTCCTCTAAGAAATCCCACCTCACACTGTCGAAGGCTTTCCAGAGGTCAATTTCGATACAAGTCCTTCCTTTAATGGTTGGATAGTTCAAAGCACAAGTTAGTTCATGAGCTAAAAGAGTGCTATGAACAATGTTTCTACCTCTCACAAAAGCCGACTGGTTCGGACTAATGAGCCTGGGGAGAACCTGTTGAAGCCTCTCAGCCATAATTTTGGTAATGGTCTTGTAGACCACATTACATAGTGAAATGGGTCAAAAGTTATCGAAGGATTCGACATGCTTGACTTTCGCAATGAGGGAGATGAAAGTATGATTCAGTTGTTTCAGCAGATTTCCTGAGCGAAAGAAAGAGAGAACAACATTGATGAAGTCTTGCTTCACAACAAACCAAAATTTCTGGAAAAAAATGGGGTGAGAAGCCATCGGGTCCAGGGCTACCTTTCGGCTTCATTGAGAAAAGGGCTTGCTTAACTTCAGATTTGGAGACAGGAGCACAAAGAGCTTCCCCTTCTACTCGGGAGAGAGGAACCAAGTTTTCCAATTTAGGAATCGAAAAGGGAGCTGATGTATTTAAAAGCTTTTTGTAATACTCCACTGCAAATTTTTTTATGAAGCTAGGATCTTCATAAGCC
The DNA here is from genome assembly GCA_030737845.1 of Acorus calamus. NCBI lineage: Eukaryota > Viridiplantae > Streptophyta > Magnoliopsida > Acorales > Acoraceae > Acorus > Acorus calamus. The sequence goes on along the minus strand of CM060877.1, from coordinate 10,318,384 downwards.
GTTCCATCAGAAAGCAACACCTTACGAATGGTGTTTTTGGCTATTCTAGATTTTATGGAAGAGTAGAAGAACTTGGAGTTCCTGTCGCCCTTTGAGAGCCATAATTGGTGGGATTTTTGCCTTAGGAATGACTCCTCACACTGCAGCTTGATAAGGTAATACTCTTTGGCCTCCCTTTCTAGGTGCAGAAGGTTTGAATTTGAAGGGTCAAGAAGAGCTGCATTCTGAAGAGATTCCAATCTTTGCCAGCATAGTTGAAGAGAGGATTGAATGGGCCCAAAGACCTCTTTATTCCAGTCTTTCAAGACTGTTTTCAGATGTTGAAGCTTTTTTGCAAGAATATACATAGAGGAGCTTGAGAGCTTGATACGCCATGCCTTTTGAATCACCTCACCAAAATCCGGATGGAATTTCCAACCCGAGAAATACTTGAATGGACAAGGACCTGAAGGAGAGGGAGGGTTGATGATAACATGAAGTGGAGTGTGATTAGAGAGACCTGCAGGAAAAGATTGGACCTAGCTATTTGTGTTCTGGTGTAACCATGCCAAATTTACTAGGACCCTGTCAAGCTTACAGACAATTCTTTGGTCTTGATTGTTGCTCCAAGAGAAAGAGGGACCCATGGCTCGAAGGTCATTAAGGTGACAGTTAGTAATACAATCATTAAATCGTGACATGCGCCGTGAGTAAAAGAGATTGCTGCCCTGCTTTTCATGACAAAAACGCACCTCATTGAAGTCACCTCCGATGAGCCACTGTGCTTGATCAATGCTTTGAGCTAGACCATGAATGTCCTGCCACAAAGAGAGACGTTCGAAGGCCAGATTGGAGGCGTATATGGCAGAGAGGAAAAAACTTTGTTGGCATACTACTGTGGTTGCTTTGCAATGAAGAAATTGTGAGAAGAAAGCCAAAAGTTCCACTGCGACAAGGGCTGGTTGCCATTAGATCCAGATTCTGCCTCCCTGAATAGGATTTAAAAATCTATAGTGTGGCAGGATGTTGCCACTGATTCTATCTGCATTTAGTTAATCAACTTTGGTTTCAACCAAACAAACAATGGGTGATAGAATTTTATTTAAAAAATTCTTGATATCATGTTGCTTTTGTTTGCTGTTAAGACCTCAAACGTTCCAAAATAGGCAGTTCATAATAAGAGTTGAGGTGTAATGAATCATACCAAGTATGACTTGATGCTCTTCTTTGTGGGGAGAACATCTTTATTGACTACTTTACTTTTCTTTGCTGACTGTGGAGACCCACCACCTTTGCTTTTATTTTTGTGATTCCTCCCGCTTCCTTTCTTAATCCGAGGAACTTGACTAACTGTGATAGTCTCTGGAGTAGCAGAGGAGAGAACAATTTCGAGGGGAATATCGATCTTTAGTAAATGTAACACCTCGCTGGCCAACCGAGGAGAGTCAAAAAGATAGGTTGGAGGGAAGATCTCATCTTCTGAAGATGACGGCTTCATGGGATGATGTGTTCCTTTGGTTGAAGGGAGAACAGAGGGTGTAAGGGGGTCAAAGGGTGATGCATGAACTGCCTGAGATTGGCTTGAAAAGGCTAGGCTGGAGTGTGACATTGTATGAATCCTCTGACTAATTTCCATTGCTGTAGCGGAGGTGGATGGAGTGCCAACCAACGTAGTACTCTGAGAAGCTGGGTTGCTCACAACCGTATTGGCTTTGTCAGGGCCAAAGTGTTGAGCTAGTGGTGAGGGGAGATTCATAGGGTCTTCCACAGAGAAATTGATAATATCGGTTAGTGAATCAGTGGGTGCTTGATCATGCTCACTGACCTCCTTTGTTAATTCTCCAGATTCAGAGATGCCTTGAAGGATGGAAAATTTATTTGGAGGGGATAATCTGATTTGTTGAGGGGAGGGATCTGTTTTCATAGCATCGGATAGCAGCTTTTCTTGGGAGTTGGTGTTGGATTTTTTAACCTCCACCCATTGTGATGTGACCTTTTCTTTGCCTTTAGTTGTGGTAGCAGCTACCACTGTCTTTCCTCCTTTGTTTGTGCTTAAGTCTTCAACACTAGGTTTCATTACACAGCTTGCCTCGTCATGGTCAAATGTTTGACAATGTTTGCATGAATGTGGTTTCCAATTGTAGTCTACCTTGAAAGACTCAATGATTCCCGGGGCAACCTCAACCAAGATGGAGTCTGGGAGAGGAGTTGATGCTAAGACCTCCACGCAGATTCTGGCATAGGAGGCTTGGTTTTGAAGTCTGAGGCAGTCTTCCTCCCAAGAGAGGGACTCCAAGAAGACCTCCTATATAGCTGAGGCAGTCTTCCTCCCAAAGGTGAAGGGGCAGGTTTGGAAGTCTGATCCAAATGGGAATGCTGCTTAGCCTCTCATTCTCCATACGAACTTGGGGAGTCCATTTGCGTAAAATAAAGGGATGATGGTCCATTGTCCAAGGTCCTCCTTCAAGGGTAGATTTTAAGTCCTCTTCAAGATCAAACTTCACTTAGAAGAACCCATTTCCATGTAGATAGTGTATTTTCTCCTTTGGGATTCCATAACTTCTTAAGGAATTGAAGGAAAGGAGTGAAAACAGGAAGTTTACCGATGATGTAGCTGACCACTGCACGATCCCATGGAAGGAGATTATTTTCATATGCTTCAGGATTTAGAGTCGCCATTGTGCAAGTGCCTTCAACGGTTGGAGGAATATATCGCATCACCCCCACTTTGGGTACAGGTTTGGCTGTTTGGAACAAAGAGCCCCATGAGCAAACTTGTTGGGAGGTCGAAGGGGTTGGAACTTGCACCACCCTTCTTTGTTTACGAGTTGGGTGAGCTGGGTGAGCAGGGTAAGAAGAAGTTGAAGGGGAGGGCCTAGGAGCCACAATGCGAGGGTGCTGGGTAGAGGATAATGGGAGTGACGAGGATGGATTTGTAGATTGGGGGTTTGCAAATGTGGTGGGTATGGAGACTGAGGATGTTGGGGGGCAGGTGGTTGGAGTGTGGGTTTTGGGATCTGCAGTCGAAATGGTGGCGGGGGCTAAAGCAGAGGATGAAGGGGGGCAGGTGTTGGATGCCCTAGATCTCATATTAAATGCTTTAAAGATGCTATCAATGGTTCCCCCTCTAGGGGGAAGGAGAGGTTTCACAGTTGTTGGGTGAATAGTGGCGGATGGGTTTGGGTCATCAGGTGGAGGGGGAGGAAAAGCCGCTTCCGGCTCTGCCATATCCGACAGCGGGAAGCTCGAGTATCAGGTGGAGCAAGATGGAGTCATATCCTGATAGATCCAATGTTGAAGCAGATGGATTCCCCTAACTATCTTTAGTTAGATATATGAGGCGATAATTTTGGGTAAATCAATATAGTAATCTAAAATACCCTTACCTGATATAGTTAAACATTTAAACCCCCTTGGTTTCTAACGGCCCACAAATCCTCTCAAAATGCATGATATCATCATCATCCTCATCTCCTGTTTTCATCATCATCCTCAACGTGATTCACCTACTTCACATACCAAAGAAAAACATCAGCTATCTACCCTAGAATGCTTGATTTATTTTGTAATTGAATAAATTAATCTACTCTAAAAGAAAAATGTCAACTCATATAAGAGAAACCACTCATTCAGCAACTTATCATCCTCTCTTGTCATCTAATCATGGCTGATCAGAAAAAAAAACAATTTGTTTGACAAATTCGGAAAAGCCTTGTGTTTGACTTGTTGTTTTGGGAACAACAAAACTATATACAAAAACAAATAAGACATGAAGACCCATTACAAAGATGTTCACTACACATACACGGAGGAGTGCTAGATGTGTTTTAATTTCTTTAAAACCAAATCAAACCTCCGTGTCCATAAGGATGTGCAACATGATCGAATTATTAAAAAGAAGAAGTAACGGTAATTTATCTGAAATTTTTTAGTTTATCTTTAAAACATATTATTATATTAAATATCTAATTTTTCCTTATTAACGGATTTCTAGGGGAGCAGGAGTTAAATAAGTTTTTTACAGTTTGTTTTGTTTGTTTGTTAAGTGGAGGGGCAGAAATTTCGCTTACCGGGTTTGGGTAAACAGATCCGGCCTCTTCCGTTCTCCTCCGCCCGTTAATGTCTTCTGTTACCGAGGAACACTCCTTGAACGCCGACGACATAGGGAGGTGGGGGACATGCGGAAGACCCTCCGACACTCAAGTAAGTCAAAATGGCCAATAAAAGAGATTTAGCAAAAAGAAATTGTGCATACCTCATTGTGTGTTCTTGTCCCCTATTTATAGAGGAGATGGGACGGTGTTAGGGCTTTGGATCGACCCTCTCCATCAGACGGCTAGGTCTTGACTTGAAATTTTTAACCGGAAGGATGATCCAGGTGGAAGGCGGGGAAAAGTAAATGGTGAGTGATCCAACCCGCGGTCGGGGTTCTTAGCTATCGTGCGCGGAGTAGCCCAGCGTCAGTTTCCTCGTGCCTACCGTTCCCGTGCTTGGGAAAACTCAGCAAGGAGGGGATATCGCCGACAGAAAACAAGTAAAAGTTGATTTGGGTGAATTGAATCATCCGAAGGATAAGAACTCTAGAAAAGAACCAGAACTGGAGAAATTCGATTTGAGTGGTACTGAAAGTGCGCCGAAACTTCGGGAAAGTCGTGTTTGATCAAGTAATGTCTGGAAATAAACCAATACATGGCTGTTTGGTATGGAGAACCTTGGAATTTAGGGCTGAGAAGAGTTTGGAAAGGGGTTTTGAAGTAAAACAAAGAAACTGGGAGGGGACTAGCCGCCCGAGAGGGGGCGGCTACTCGTGGGTAGCCACCCCTCGACTGGGTCCCTTATAACCGAAAAGACCCTCTCTCTCCATACGTTTCAAAAACGGTTTCTCTTCCCTCCTCTCTTCTCTTCTTCGGTTTCAAACTCAAAAACCCTAATTTTTTTGCTTTTCTTTCCTCCATTTCGACCTCAATCCTTTCTCTTTCTCTTGATTTCGAAACCCTAGGTTTGGGTTCTCCTTTTTCTTTTTAAATCGAGGAAGATGACGAGGTCGAAGGTGATCGTTTCGAGGGGAAAACGACTACGGGTGGCTCGTGGAGAGCGTAGCCCGAGCTCTTCATCATCGGAGAGCGATAGGCCGGAGGTCGAGGCCGTGGGAGAGGGTACGGGTACGACGGAGGTGTCGCCGGTGGACATCGGCGTGGGTGAGGTCGGGGATTTGCCTTCGGGGGCTGCCCCGGAGACAGGGGGAAGTATGATAGGCTATACACGCAAGAGAAGGGGTGGGGATCGACTGGTGGCGGTCGAGGGAGTGGTTTCGGGGGTTGGAGGATCAATTGAGGGTGCAACCGAGGGGATAGGGGTCGAGGGAGTTAGCGAGGAGGTGAGGGCATCGTTGGATGCCCTCGTTGGGATGTTGGATAGGGAGGCCACATAGGCCAGGGTTGAGGAGGAGGAGAGTAGGGCTATGAGGGCCTTTGCGGAGTTTATCTCCGGTGTGGGGAGGGTGGAGGGGATAGGAGAGGCTAGGGATGAGGCCGGGGAGACCGAGGGTATGGGCACCGGGGCTGCAGAGGCCGGTGTTGGTGTTGGGGCTGAGGCCGAGGAGGCCGTGTTCGAGGAGGATGAGGAGGAGGATGACGACGGGATGGACGATCCCAACGAGGCCGAGGTGGACGCTTCTGGGTCCACACGGGCCGTGGTATGTTCCTAACCTTTTAGTCTTAGCCTTTTTATTTTGGTGTATATGCATGTGTTTTGGTTGGTATGAATATGTTGTATATGTGTATTATACTCGTATATGTGTGTTTTAACCAGGCATGCTTGTGTATAAGTTAGTCACGGTGGGATGTGTAAGCATGCTGAGATGGGTTTGTTTTTTATAGGGAGGGGGACAATTTCTATATATATATCCATGTTTGTTATATGCATATAAAAGAGAGAGAAATGATATTGCTAATATGCTTGCATGCGATACTTTTCCACGTTTATGTGATTTCGTACGTGTTTGATCGTGGTAGGGCATGAGGGAGTGTATGCATGTATTTCATGGGTCCAAGTGTTCTATATGCTTAGGTGTGTTTTTAAGGAAAGTGTAAGCATGATAGGCTGTGATGTGGGTGGTGACCACGGTGGGATAAGAGGGTGAAGCATGTGATCTTATAGGTATGTTTTGTAAATAAAGGAGGGTAAATTTTCGTATGAAGTCTCATATTTCATGCCTCAGATGTGTAGGAGTTTTATTGTGCTAAGCATGGTTTCTAGAAAGTGAATTCGTTTAGACTTGGATCCTTACCTCTCGATTGCTTTTAAACTAACCCATGTTCCCTTCGTTTGTTTTGTAGAGGCCGAATCGTATCCGGGCTTTATGGCACGGGACGAAGAGGTGGTACAATGCCCTGGGGCAGGAGGAGAGGAGCTTAGTGGATGGAGTGGGCTTCCGTTCCTTCTTTTTGATCGAGCGGTTCCACGTCCATCGCCCATACGTGGAGGCATTGGCGGAGAGATGGGACTCGGAGAGTTGTACGTTCATTCTCCCTACTGGCGCTGTAATGCCGACGCTCGAGGATGTCCATCGGATCACCGACCTTCCGGTCTTGGGGGAGGCGGTGATTGCGGCCACCCTTGCGGACTACAGGGGGCTTTTTCGAGAGTTGATCGGGGAATGGGAGTTCGTGGAACCGGATCCCTTTAGGGAGGCTTTCGGGACAGTACGGCCTCGGTTCCTTCACAGAGCGCCAGAAGGGCGAAGCTGTAGCTAGCTTCGAGAGAAGGTGGGCGAGAATCGAGGCGAGAGAGGCGGCCGCGTGCCCACAGAGGGCACGGAGAGAGTTGAGAGCGTTCTTCCTCTACTTCTTTGGCCGGGTCCTTTTCTCAACGGCCTCTGATAAGGTCTCCTCTCATTCCCTTCTACTGATGCGGGACTTGGAGGGCATGGGGCGCTATGCTTGGGGAGCAGTGATGCTCACCCATCTCTTCGTGGAGCTCTTGAAGAAAGTCAAGAGGGCCGGTGGAAAGAACCTTGGCGGCTTTGCGCCATTTCTTCAGGTATGTGTAAGTGATTGGTAAATGTCTTTTTTTAGTTTAGTTCACTTTGATCGTGATGGTTTTCCTCTCGCTTTATCAGATCTTCGGGTACAAGCACTTTGCCATCGATCGCCCGACTTTGGCCCCGTTCGATCATGCCCTCCCTTGGGCTATGAGATAGGAACCCCGGGGGTCTTCTCGCTTGCACCACCTTGCCCACTTCTGAGAGGCCTTCCGCGTCTTGTCGGAGGAAGAGGTATAAGTTTTTCTTCGAACTTCCTTGGCTTGTATTTGGTTTCTTTTGACTAAGCGCTCTTCCTATCTTTCGATGTTTTTTTAGATGACGTGGAGGCCTTACTTGGGAGAGGTTCCCGAGGCCCTGGCGCGAGACGTCTGGTTGATCTACTTCAATGAGGTCGTGTTCCATGCGATCAGCCGGGTCGTCCGCCAGCTTGGGTATCATCAGTATGGGCACACCAAGACCGCTACCTCAGCCGTATGGGCACACCAACACGCTTCATGAGTAGTATCTGGGAGCGCTCCACCGGACTTTACTACACCGGGCAGTCTCTACTCGGAGCCGACGAAGGAAAGAACACACGACACCCGCGAATACGATCCCTATGGATCCGTCATCATCGGTTATCAAACACCGATAAACGCAATGAATTCTCATGAATTCCCTCCAGGGCGCATAACTCAGATGCGGGGAAGACATTTTATTCTAAGTGTCAAAGCCATGGTATGACCCCATAGGAGGTCATATACTTGTCTAATCTCATTAGACAAGGCTCATGGCCCAAATAGGCATATACATAATATGCAATTAATTACCCAGGGATAACTTACTTAAACATGCATACGAGGGCATAATAAACATTCAATCACATAAGTATGACTTAAGCAGGCGTTGGGTATCACCAACTCAAAGGGGAGGGTTAAGCGTGATCCGCGCGACAATAGGTGCATGTCAATAATTCCAAGCAAACCCGAGTCAAGTAGGAACTACATCTACTCACTCGGTTTGCGAAAAGAGGGAGGCGAGAGAGAGGGAAAGCCTCATCCTCTCTTGAAGCGGGTCATAGTTTTGCCCCAACTAGATGGGTGCAACAACTATACCATACCCTCGAGTACTAAATCAGAGGAATATTACGCATACACTCCGTTATTAACCCAAATTAAACATGCTTGACAAATAGGGTAATAATTTAAACAAAATTACCTAAGTCATGCCATATTCTATACAATACATAGGCAAGTATATGGTAGAATAGGGGTTCTACACAATATACGAGCTATACAACCTAGCATGCATGATATCTAGCATATTTAGGGTGCAATTAAAGCCCCATGGAAGCGCGAAGCACGACTACGTGCATCGAGCGCTCCCGGAAGGGTTGGAATCAAACCACTCACCGATACCCGGGTCGTCGCGCATCCCAACCGACGAGGTCTGCAAGTTAGGGGTACCAAAAGGGGTGAGTAAAACCACATACAAACATATAAAAATCAATTAGGGATGCCTAAGATTGGATATCCACGCATACGGGCTCGAACGCACGCAAGCATGCACGCACGCACGCGTGCCCGAGCCCCCCAGACACCCACCCGAGGTGCCGACCCTCAGCCGCCCAAACCGTGCCCCAGGAAGCACACGCGCGCGCTCGCGCGCACCCCCACGCGCCTGGACAGCCCCGTGCGCGCCCAGCACTCTCCAGCCCTCCCCCAAGCCTCCCACATGCACCCAAACACAAAACCACCCATGCATGCCCTCGCAACCACCCCCAAAGCCATAAAACCAATTAAAGAAGAGGGAAAAACTCACCCAAATGAGAGGGGGAGCGTAGGGGGAGATGTAGGGGCTCGCAAACGCACCCTTGGCCACCTCGACTGCCACCACCGCTACCACCACCTCCATCTAGCTTCCCTTGCTTCTTCTTCTTCACTTAGGCATATCAAGAAACACATGGGGGGCTGGTGGTTAGAGAGGGGAAGGAAGAGAGCAAAGATAGGGGGAAAGGGAAAGGATCAACAACAACTTCAACAACAACAACAACAACAACAACTCACCTTCTTCAACTTCTTCTTCTCCATCACCTCCACCCAAACCACCCACAACAAAGGGGCTGACCAGAACAAAGAGAGGGGAAAAATTACGCCAAAGTCGTGCACATTTGGGGGGTTTAAATAGGCAAGGTCGGGCTGAAAGACCAAATCGTCCCCGGACTAAAGTCTCTGCGCAGCCTTCACTTAAACAATCATAACGTCCTCAATACAGCTCCAAATTGCACGATTCCAGTGGCATTGGAAAGTTAAGAGGATTATCTACAGATTTCATGTTTACATCTAGATCAAATAACCCCTCCACCTATTCCGAAATATAGACTAAACATCTTACAGGGCTGCTGCCTGGATTTTCCATCTTCGGGGTATACTCGGAAAAATACTCATAACGTTTAATATACGAATCCAGTTGATCCAATTGTACTTCTATATGGAAGCTATCCCAAAACTGAATATCTCATAATAATATCGGATTTTTATCTCTTCATCTTGGATTTTAACAAAATCAAATCCGAATACCAAATCCAAAACTGCATAATTCCAAAAACTTTATCGGAATTAAACGAAAATTTTATGGGCAGTACTAAACAGTATCAGGACCCATAATATGCAGTTATATCTTCAGTCAGAGTCCTCATTACCCACTAGGTAGCTAAAAACCAAAATTTTAGCGACTCCGATCGAAATTGGGACTCTAAATGACACAGGTCTAACAGCAGGGGCGACTATTGACTGAACAAGTGCAAGGGAGCAAGGTTTATCATAATATTGAGGCCCTAATGATGGTGAGGGTGAAGACTCTTCGACTGGAGTAATCAGGGGCTTATGGGTCTGATATAGAATAATTGATTTAGATATTGCGGGGGAATCTGGAGGAAAGAGCTCCTTAGGTAGATGAGATGGCAAGTCTGGCAATTTGGATGGCTTGACTGCTCCCTCAAATTGTGCATTTTTAAATATGAGTGGTTGTGGTTCAGAGACATGCATAATTGGTTGAACCGGACCTGGATCAGTCTCAGAATCTGATGAGTCAAAAGGTGAGTCATCCGAGACCACCAAGGTAGGTTCGACGGGCATTGATATGATTTGGTCTTGAGCAGGTAGAGACAAGGGGTATTCAGATTTAATCGGTGGTAAGGCTTGGATGATGGATTGAGGTTGTGTTTGGGAAGGGTAAAATAGTTCTGATAGTTCTCCAGCCAAAAACTCTTCATCATCGTCAGAGTCCTGTTTGGGACATTCTACGAATTCAGTAATTTCAGGTACTGGAGACTCATAGGTCAATGGGGGTGGAATAGCGGTGTATTTCCTTTGGGGTGGTTGCTGGGGAACAGAGGCTTGTGTCCCCGGTGGAGTAGAGGGACAGGCAGGAAGAACTCTGGCTTTGTTGCCAAAGATCTGACTAGGTTGTGTATGGGAGAAATGGTTCAATGGTCGGATGGGACCTCCCTTTATCGGGTGAACCAGAATGGGCTCGGATACTTGTTCTGTGTATAGGGGGAGGGGTTTGATGGGGTTTGGGTGTATCGGGGAAGGTGCTGGAAGGATTAGGCCATCCGGAATGAACCTAGGCAGGTCTTCTGGTTCTTCCATTAGGGGTTGCATAGTAGGTTCTAGATTTTGCTTTCCAATATTTGTTACAGGATTTACACGTATGGAGATTTGATTTATAAAGTTTTGGAATATAGGACTTAGTCGTGTCGGCACGGGGGCGGGTACTGATCGGGCAATGAAATTTTCATTGGCTTACCTAGGCGATGCATACCCGGATGAACCAGACGTGTACTGTCTCGGAGCCGTTCCTTGATCAGGAACTCGTGCTCCGTTCGGGTAGAGTGCCGATACTTGTGTAATAATCCACTCTACCGTGGGGATTTGTGCCTTACGAGGCGGTTGTCCAACCCTATGGCTGATAGGTGGGGACTGGGTTTGGACTACTGGGGCTGCACAATGGGAAATTCTGTTGTGGCGGTCAATCAGAAGCTGATACGTAGTACAGTCTCCGTACGAAAGGCTCGTACGAAGTTCTGGACTCAGGCTCTGTAACATCATGTCAATTTCTTGACATTCTGTGAGTTGTAGGCCGGTCCGGTGGACAAGTGTGCGCCACCGAGACACGTATTGTTCGAATTCCTCCCTAGGCCTCATTCTCTCTACGGTTAAATCCGAAATAGAGGGGGTTCTAATCCTCTGGTAACCGTAGCGGCCCAAGAACTTCTCGCTTACAGCCGAGAAATTCGACAAGTGATCTACAGGGAGGGTGGAGAACCATTGTAGTGCTTCACCTTCCAATGATTTCTGGAAGAGGAAGACTAACAGAGGTTGATTATCTAGAAAGGGGCGGGCATCTAGATAAAAGGCAGGTAAATGGATGTCTGGGTCTCCACGACCGTTATACCAGCGGAATTTGGGGATTTTGAATCCCTCCGGTAGGTGGACTGACGGGATTTGCCTCAGGTTATGTAGAGACATGTGTTTGGGGGCTGAGGGACCAGTCTCGGAGAGGATTCTCCGGATGGTTTCATCCAGTGTTTCTCCCTTGGGAGGGCTGCCTAGCGGTCCCGGGTTTGGGGTGGCCTGGTAGGGGCCTGGGGTGGAAACGACTGGGAATATTGGATTCGCGGGGGAAAGGGGGGTGCGGCTTACAAAGCAGTAAAGGATTGCGCAGCTGTGTGCGGCTTACAAAGCAGTAAAGGATTGTGCAGCTGTGTGCGGCTTACAAAGCAGTAAAGGATTGCGCAGCGGTGTGCGGCTTACAAAGCAGTAAATGATGCAGTGATGCGAAGTAGAAGAGGATCTGATTCGAGGGGTGGGAAACTCTAACCTTCCTAGAGGGTTGATAGCATTCTAGTCAAGCTTGTAAAAGGGGGCAGAAGAGGATTACCTTTTGTTGTTTTTCACGAGGGGGGTCCCACCGTGATCGCCAGATTTGTCGGTACCGTCGGGAAGGCCTCCGATGTCGGTGTGTCGGAGCGGATCCCGACGGGGTGCGCGGTGAGCGCGTGCCTGTGTCGGGGTTCTTCGGGGATTCAGATCGGATGCGTGCCCTGGCGGGCTCGGTCAGATCGTCTTCTCGGAAGGGTGAGGGGTGTCGTTCCTGGTTGAGGCGCCCGATAGCGTCTCAAGAGGATTTAGGGGTTTGTGTGATCGCCACCTGCTTTTTCTAAAAGCAGGAAAAGGTTGGGTCGGATTTGATCGCCTACGTGGGGAGTTTGTGGGGTCTCCGCTCTGAGACACGGATATACCGTACACAGATTTGAAAAACAGGTATCCTATCCTGCTTCCGGGGCTTGACTAAAGGTGTCTTGGGACAAAGGGGTGTGGATATGGGGCGTGGATAGGGGGCGGCTAGTTGTGTTTAGCCGTTGGCCAGGGGGCGGCTAGCTAGGGTTAGCCGTCCAGGGTCTGGGTTGGTTTGGGCAGAACTTCGGTAGGAAATGGGTTTGGTTTTGGACAGAGGCTAAGCTAGGTTTAGCCCGGGTTTCTGGAGGGTGGGATGAGAGGGTATTTTATGTAGGGAATGGGTGTTTCTCTCACAAAAGGGGCTCTCTCTCTCTCTCTCACTCTCTCTCTCTCTCTCTCTCTCTCTCTTGGGATTTCTAGTGGTGGAAGGGTTTGATCAAGTGAGGGTGGTGGATTGGTGATTGAAGATTGTTGTGGATTTTTTGGTGATGTTGTATTTGGGCTTGGGACCTCTCTATTTATAGTAAAAGAGAGGCAGGGAAATATCCTGGGGATAATGGAGTGGGTTGGCTTCGATTAGACCCCTCATTAATTCTCTGGTTCTTCTGTAAGAGACCAGGTGAAGGGTGGCTAGTTCTAACTAGCCGCCCAGGATGGGGCGGCTACTTCCTGGTAGCCGCCCCTATCATGACCTGTCTAACGTCCCATCACTGACAAGCGGTGACTTGGGTCGGTTACTTGGTTTGATCCGGCTAAGAGAGGGCGGCTAAAGGTCATGACCTGCCGCAATGATCAGCATTTAATGCTGCTTTATGTCCCATCCAGGGGACTGGTCCAAAGTCAGCCAGGGGGCGGCTAGTGTAAACTAGCCGCCTGGTGTGGGGCGGCTAGTTAGGGCTAGCCGCCCCTTGCCAGGGACTTGGGGTTCTAGGATTTTGGATTTTTAGGTCCGGGGCCAGGTTTAGGGTTTATGCTTAGGTTCGGGGCCAGGGTTAGGGTTTAGGTTTAGGTCCGGGGCTAGGTTTAGGTCCGGGGCTAGGGTTGGGGTTTCTGGTTTAGGTCCGGGGCTAGGGTTAGGGTTTCCGGTTTAGGTCCGGGGCTAGGGTTAGGGTTTCTGGTTTAGGTCCGGGGCTAGGGTTAGTGTTTCTGGTTTATGTCCGGGGCTAGGGTTAGGGTTTCCGGTTTAGGTCCGGGGCTAGGGTTAGGGTTTCTGGTTTAGGTCCGGGGCTAGGGTTAGGGTTTCCGGTTTAGGTCCGGGGCTAGGGTTAGGGTTTCCGGTTTAGGTCCGGGGCTAGGGTTGGGGTTTCCGGTTTCCTGAACTTTGGTTCTCCACTAGATGTCCAATTGTAGGATATTTCCGTGTGTTACTTGAAGTATTTATGTCTCTCTGGACGGTCAAAATTGGGGTATCTACAGATATGCCAAGGTATAGCTTCTTTGTGTCTTGGTTTTAAGTAGAAGAATAGTATATATGCGATGAATTCATGCTTTTCTTCTTTTGTTTTTGGTTTTAGGTGATATTTCGGTGAAGTATAGCTCAAGACTTCGGAGTTTGGAGCGTTTCGAAGGAAAAAGATCCTCTTTTATGCTCTCTCTTAGGTTTAGAAAAACAGTCTATGTTTTTGGTGGGACAATTTAATTTCTCGTTTATATGCATGGTTTAGAATAATTTAGCATGGATGTTTAGGTATTTAAGGAGCTCCTTTTATTTAGAAAAACGAGTATTTCGTGGATGGGTGATTTTGGTGTTTTTATACGTTTAATTCATGGGTTGGTGTAGGGTTTTGATTATATAATTGTTTTAGCATGGTATCTATATAGGTTTTGTGTATGAATATGTGTATGAAATGTGTACATGCAGGTTTTGGAAAGAACTGATCTCAATAGGTAAAGAAGTGTTGAAGAGTTGATCGAATACGGACCAATACTGCTGGAATAGGTGCAGGCAGGGGGCGGCTAGTGTAAACTAGCTGCCCAGTGAGGGGCGGCTAGTTGTGCTTAGCCGCCCCCTGCCTGGGGCTTCCTCACCTGAAACAAAGGGCAGGGGCGGCTACTGTAAACTAGCCGCCCAGTGAGGGGCGGCTAGTTGGGTCTAGCCGCCCCCTACCTGGGGCAATCTGGTTCTGCTGCTCCTGTCTGCTGCTGCTGTCGAAAGCCTTTGTGACCATTTCAACCTTCGAGACCCAAAAAAACATCCCTTCCATGGACCAAGTGTTAAATCTGTCCGGATTGCGCCCCTGCACTGACTTTCGAGCTCTTTCTTGCTTGGATTGTCAAGGGCTACAATCCATCTTAAGGTGAAATGAAAAAGATAGTGCGAGAAAGTAAAGTGCGGGAGACCATGCTTTAGTATGCAAGGAAGGGATTCCAAGTGCGTGAGAAAAAAAAACTCTTAAGTGTGTGTAAAAGTGGGACAATTTCTTCTCAGGCATGTGTGGTAAGGGCATGAAATGAGTGGGGACAATTTTAATATTTAGGTACGGGGGGTCAACTTTAATATTTCGAGAAAATCGAACGCCAAGGTGTTTTGGAAAAGGAAAATGCAAGCTTATGTGTAAGTGTAGTTGGCGTAAGGGGGCATTTTAGTTTTTCAATGGTTTCTTACGTGAGAGGGTAACGTTCTCGACTTTCTGAAGTAAAAGATGCCATCAAGTCCCTGTGAAGGAGCCCTTGCGGTCACCCATGTCCAAACCAGAATTGTATTTGAACGGTATAAGCCTTGGGTGTCGATTTTTCTAGGTTAATGGTTTTCAAATGCTTAATCGTATTATTCTAAACATGCTGAAAAATCCATGAGTGTACCAGGAGTCGAGTCAAATAAGCTTCTCTTGGATAGGCAAGTTTCTAAGTGAACTCATGTGAGTGTGTGTAGTTGTAAATCTGGACATGATCTACCTTTGGTCGAAATTTTACCTTTCCCGGCAGACGTAGTTCAATTTAGAATCCCATTGAGAAAATAAAAGGGGGGGGGGAATGGGTAAGAGTAATATCTTCCTTTCGGGCAATATTTTAGAATTGACCCAGTCTAGAACATGTCTTACTTTCTAGGTCCCTCTGGCTTTCTTCTTTTTATCACTTCTTTATTTTGGATGGAAAGTACAGTCCGTTGTTTGGACCTGTACTGGTATAGCCATTGTCTAGCGTATACCGTGCGTAAAGGCGTGAAAGCCTGCTAAAATAGAGAGTTTAACCCGTTCACTTGGGTGTTATTTTTCTTTTGTTGGCCTCTCATTGCCTGACTTTTTTTTTTTGATTTGAGGGGGGGGGGGGCTCTTATGTTTTTCACCCCGATTCTTTTCATGCTTCCCCTCTAGAAGTGTTTGCATAGTGCCAGAGCCAGTTTTGGGACATATGCCAGGTCTAGGTAACTCCTCATTTTGACCTACGGTTAATACGAGTGGGGTGGAAATAAGGGATGTTTTGCTTTGGGGGTTTTAAATTGTCCCAGTCTACGGGGTAGGCAATTTCTCTTCTTTCAGGTGAATCTAGTCCAGCTATACGTGTGTGAAGGAAACAGCATGATTTGGCGGAGATGTGTTCAAATTAGATACGAGTTTATCTTTGAGAGTCTTATAATTCTATCATCAAGTACTAAACGCTGGAAATTGCAGGAAGGAAGAATAATAGTTCTTAAGTATTGAAAGCTATTCATGCATGGGATTTCTTTAGATAAAGTGCATTCCACGAACCTGGAACCTCGATTCCTTCGGCATCTACCAAGCGGTAGGCATTCCCGGAATAGGCATGGGTGATCACGTAGGGTCCCTCCCATGTGGGTTGTAACTTCCCTCTTGGGTGAGGCTGTCTTGATGGCATGATTTGCTTGAGTACTAACTCCCCGATTTCAAATTTTCTTTTTATTAGCCTTCTTTTCAAATGCCCTTGCCACCCTTCTTTGGTAGGCCTGGGCATGGTCTGCTGCTCTTAATCTTTTTTCGTATTATATATTTTTTGAAAGTTTGATGACAAATGCATACTTACGTTTTTGAAAAGGGGCCTGTGTCGGCGAATAGATATGTTTTTGGAAAGAGAATGGGGATAAAGTTTGGAAAACGGTTTTGTTTTTAGAAGGGAAGTATGGAAAGACAGTTTGAAAAAATGCTTTTGGCGGAAATCATGGAGATAGGTATGGAAGTATAGTTTTGGAAAACATTTTCGTTGAAAATGCGGCTTGTAAATATTTTCGTTGTTTGGTAAACAAGTAAAGAAGGTCCAAAAATTCTTTTGTTTTTTGGAAGCACAGGAAATATGGTTTTGTAAAAAAATTTTGTTTTTGAAGGAGAGTGTGGAAAACAATTTTTTTTGTAAAAACATTTTTGTTTGTTTTTAAAGAAGAGTGGGGATAAGTCTGGAAATAAGTATGTTCAGAGTTGGGGAATGAGAGCTGATCAGCATGTATTTTTTGTTGGGTTTTGGTTTCTTTTAGGAAAGCAGGTAAACAAATACGTATAGGGTGACGAAAGACGAAAGCTGGTAAACAAATATTTTGATCTTTTGATTTTTAGAAAAAAAAGCTGTAGATAAATATGTACAGGGTGTGACGAAAGCGAAAGCTGATAAACAAATATTTTGATCTTTTGATTTTTAGAAAAAGCTGTAAACAAATATGTACAGGGTGTGACGAAAGCTTACTCGGGGGGATCGGTACCTGGTTCTTGGATTTGCATTGTTTCCTCGAGTCGGCTTCGTTTGGTGGGCCGGCTGATGTCCGGTGGGGGTCCCGTATTCCCGAACTCTTCTTCCCGGAGTCTCTTCAAGGGCCTTCCTTGATGGAGCAGTTCTTCGTTGGTGGAGCCTGGCTGCCAATGTGCGAGCACCTCTAGCCGGATGCGCATGGCACAGACGCTCCAATTCCGGGCCCGTGTCTCGTTAAAGCGTGCTTCTCCCCATATGGATATTACTTTCCCGCGGTACGGGAAGCGAAGACATTGGTGTCGGGTGGATGAGACAGCTTCGATGCTGTTAAGCCATGTCTTCCCAACAATCAGAGGGTGGGGCGATTGAATGTTCATCACCATGCAGTTGACGATGGTGGAGACCGGGCCGATCTTCAGTGGGAGCGTGACCAGTCCGCAAGCGTTCTTGCGCGTGCTGTCGAAGACATAAATGTATTCGTCTGAGGGCTCCAATCTGGGAACCCGGCCTTCTAGCTTCTGGTAGGCAGAATATGTAAGAACGTTAGTTTCTGCTCCTGTGTCGATGAGAATGTGCCGGAATTCCCTTCCTCCGAGTATGGTAGTGATTGCGAGGGGTGCGGAGCGTGCTCCGGCTTTTGCGACTTCATGGGGGAGGAAGGTGATCGAGTTGGGCTCCGTAAGATCGCTGGGTGGATGTAGGGTCCTGGCCGCTTCTTCTGAGGGATAGTTGTTGTCGTAAGGGGACCCAGGTGGGCTACTACCTTCATCCTCGTTCCCCGGTCGCAGGGCTAGTGTGAACATATTATGTGTTGGGCCCAGTTGTTCTCATTTTCGTACTGGAGGCGCGCCTCTCCCCAGATTGTCAGGATATGATTCAAGAAGGGCAGTCGAAGGCATTGGTGCCGGGGGGAACAGATAGCTTGGATGCTGTCTAACCATGGTCGCCCTAACATCAATGGGTACCTTCTGTCAATGTCAACCACGAAGCAGGCTACTTCACAGATAAGAGGGCCGACGGATAGCTCGAATGTTCCAGGGCCACGGAGAGTCTTCCCGGTATGGTTGAAAGCTTGAATAGTATGGTGGGCCGGTTGGACGGGAGGACGGCCTAGTCTAGGTATCTTTTGGTAGGTGGAGCACGTCATTATGTTCATTCCTGACCCTGGATCCACGAAGATGTTGTTTAGCCACAACATTTGAAGTCGTCCGCGGATGTGTAGGGGGTAGACTCGCAGTCTGGGATCCGGGAGGTCTTGGTCAGTGAACGAAATGGTCATTGGGCGGCGGGGGCCGTCGACAGTGTCGGTACTCTTGGAGGACCCGTTGTCGTCTGGATGCAGATCATCCGACATACATTCCCCTCCTTCGGGTCCTTCGCTAGCTCCTTCGGGGATCTCCTCAAATGGCTCTTCTTCTTCGTCTCCTCCCGGGTTTTCTAGTCCACTTTCGTCGGACTCGATGTTAATGATCGCGGGAAGGGCGAGAACTGCATCTTCTTCTTCGCCATAGAGTATGGCAAGGTCATGATCGTCGAGGTTCAGCTGGAAGGGCTCATTCTGCTCTTCCTCCTCAAATTCTTCGGACAGATTGTCGTCAGTGACGTCTTCTGAACTGCTTGGTTGTGGTGATGGTTGTCTCCCTCTCCTGACCATGTTTACCATGTGGGCTCCAGATGTGGATGCTTGGTTGTGACCTGGCAATGGGTCAATAAAAATGCCAAGTGGCTTGGAGGCTCGAGAATTGCCCTGGTTTAAGTGGCTTTTGATCATGGCCCAATCAAGGCGCCTGTCATCATTTAAATCATAAATAAAATCCCGAAAAACAATGCATTGTTCTACGGTATGACCATGTTGTTGGTGGTATTGACAGTAACGCAGTCTGCTGGCCCCGGGGAGTGGAGGTTTAGCAGCTGGGAGGGAGATACTATTCGTGTCCATTAGTACCCTAAAAATCCTAGTTAGTGTTTCTGGGAGGGGAGGGTAAGAGTCCCTCTTTCCCATTCGTCTCTGATCATAGGATGTCTGGTGGGATACCTCATTATAAGTATTTTGGGTGGGCTGCCTAGGATTTAGGTTCTGACTTCTTAAGAAGTTGGAATAAAAAGGGGTCCTAGGCTGGTCTTGACTTGAAATTACACGGCTTTGGACCGGGGAACTTTGGACTACCGGGTTTTGTTGTGTCGGCACGGGGGCGGGTACTGATCGAGTAGTGAAGTTTTGGTTGATTGGCCGAGGCGGCGCATACCCGGATGAACCGGACGTGTACTGTCTCGGAGCCGTTCCTCGATCAGGAACTCGTGCTCTGTTTGGGTAGAGTGCCGACACTTGTGTAATAATCCCCTCTACCGTGGGGATTTGTGCCTTACGAGGCAGTTGTCCAACCCTATGGCTGATAGGTGGGGACTGGGTTTGGACTACTGGGGCTGCACAACGGAAATCCTGTTGTGGCGGTCAATCAGAAGCTGATACGTAGTACAGTCTCCGTACGAAAGGCTCGTACGAAGTTCTGGACTCAGGCTCTATAACATCATGTCAATTTCTTGACATTCTGTGAGTTGCAGGCCGGTTCGGTGGACAAGTGTGCGCCACCGAGACACGTATTGCTCAAATTCCTCCCTAGGCTTCATTCTTTCTACGGTTAAATCTGAAATAGAGGGGGTTCTGATCCTCTGGTAACCGTAGCGGCCTAAGAACTTCTCGCTTACAGCCGAGAAATTCGACAAGTGATCTACAGGGAGGGTGGAGAACCATTGTAGTTCTTCACCTTCCAATGATTTCTGGAAGAGGAAGACTAACAGAGGTTGATTATCTAGAAAGGGGCGGGCATCTAGATAAAAGGCAGGTAAATGGATGTCTGGGTCTCCACGACCGTTATACCGGTGAAATTTGGGGATTTTGAACCCCTCCGGTAGGTGGACTGACGGGATTTGTCCCAGGTTATGTAGAGACATGCGTTTGGGGGCTGAGGGACCAGTCTCGGAGAGAATTCTCTAGGATGGTATCGTCCATTGTTTCTCCCCGGGGAGGGCTGCCTAGCGGTCCCGGGTTTGGGGTGGCCTGGTAGGGGCCTGGGGTGGAAACGGCTAGGAATATTGGATTCGCGGGGGAAAGGGGGGTGAATGAAAAGACGCTCGGGTTGACCTAGTGACTGGGCGTGAATGGGGTCTTGGGAATGGCCTTAGGGGTTTCGACAGGGACCTCCTGTCTTAGGGTTTTGACGTGGCGGTAGTTGGTGAGGTCATGAAACATGTCCTCTACGGATTGGTATCCTAGACTGGCCATCTTTTCCTCTAGATGGGTCAGGAATTGCGTGGCTTGACCCTCTTGTGTGATATACCGTACACCGTGATCGCCACACTTTTCGGTATCGTCAGGAAGGCCTCCCGACGGTGCGCGGGTGAACGCGCATGCGTGTGTGGGGGTTCATCGGGGATTCGGATCGGAGGCGTGCCCAGGCGGGCTCGGTCAGATCGTCTTCTCGGAAGCGGTGAGGGGTGTCGTTCCTGGTCGAGGCGCCTGATAGCGGCTCAAGGGGATTTAGGGGTTTGTGTGATCGCCACCTGCTTTTTCTAAAAGCAGGAAAGGGTTTGGGTTGGAATTTGATCGCCTACGTGGGGAGTTTATGGGATATGCGCTCTGAGACACGGATATACCGTACACAGAGTTGAAAAACAGATAATCCTATTCTGCTTCCGGGGCTTGACTAAAGGAGTCTTGGGACAAAGGGGTGCAACTGGGCTGTGGGTAGTGTAGATACCCCAATTTTGACCGTCCAGAGAGACAGAAATACTTCAAGTAACACACGGAAATATCCCACAGTTGGACATCCAATAGAGAACCAAAGGTTCGGTAAACCGGAAACCCTAACCCTAGCCATGACCTAAATCTAAAATCGGAAACCCTAACCCTAGCCATGACCTAAACCTAAACCGGAAACCATAACCCTAGCCTTGACCTAAACCTAAGCCCTAAACCCTAACCCTAGCCTTGACCTAGCCCTAAACCCTAACCCTAACCTAAACCTAAACCTAAAACCTAAATCGGAAACCCTATTTCTAAAAACCCTAGAACCCCAAGTCCCTGGAAAGGGGTGGCTAGATCTAACTCGCCGCCCCATACCAGGCGGCTAGTTTGCACTAGCCGCCCCCCTAACCGCCCCCTGGCCGACTTTGGACCAGTCCCCTGGATGGGACATAAAGCAGCAATAAATGCTGATCATTGCGGCGGGTCATGACCTTTAGCCGCCCTCTCTTGGCCGGATCAATCCAAGTAACCGACCCAAGCCACCGCTTGTCAGAGATGGGACGTTTGGCAGGTCATGATGGGGGCGGCTACCAGGAAGTAGCCGCCCCATCCTGGGCGGCTAGTTGGAACTAGCCGCCCTTCACCTGGTCTCTGACAGAAGAACCAGGGAATTAATGAGGGGTCTAATCGAAGCCAACCCACTCCATTACCCCCGGGATATTTCCCTGCCTCTCTTTTA
Organism: Acorus calamus; assembly: GCA_030737845.1. Classification (NCBI taxonomy): domain Eukaryota; kingdom Viridiplantae; phylum Streptophyta; class Magnoliopsida; order Acorales; family Acoraceae; genus Acorus; species Acorus calamus. The sequence goes on along the minus strand of CM060877.1, from coordinate 10,297,019 downwards.
CTATAAATAGAGGGGTCCCAAGCCCAAATACAACACAACCAATTCATCTTCAATCACCAAAAAAATCCCAACATCCTTCAAACCACAAAATCCACACTAGAAATCCCTAGAGAGAGAGAGAGAGAGAGCCTTTTGTGTGAGAGAAAACACCCATTCCCTACACAAAAACACCCTCTCATCCCACCCTCCAGAAACCCGGGCTAAACCTAGCTTAGCCTCGGCCCAAAACCAAACCCATTTCCTACCAAAGCTCTGCCCAAACCAACCCAGGCCCTGGACGGCTAAACCCTAGTAGCCGCCCCATACCCGATGGCTCAAACCCACTAGCCGCCCCCCATATCCACACTCCTTTCTCCCAAGACTCCTTTAGTCAAGCCCGGAAGCAGAATAGGATTACCTGTTTTTCACCTCTGTGTACGGTATATCCGTCTCTCAGAGCGGAGACCCCACAAACTCCCCCCGCAAGGCGATCAAATCCAACCCCAACTTTTCCTGCTTTTTTGAGAAAGCAGGTGGCGATCACAACAAAACCCCGTCTTTTCTGAGAAGCAGTCGGGCGGCTCAGGAATGACTCTCCGGGCGGTGATCTGATCAGTCGCGAGACGGACCAGGACCAAGTTCGCAGAACCCCCCCAGTTTTTACATACCGACAAATCTGGCGATCACGGTGGGACCTCCCACGTGAAAAACAACAAAGGTAATCCTCTTCTGCCCCCTTTTACAAGCTTGACTAGAATGCTATCAACCCTCTAGGAAGGTTAGAGTTTCTCACTCCTTGAATTAAATCCTCTTCTACTGTGCATTATAACATCCTTTATTGCTTTGTAAGCCGCACACAGCTGCGCAATCCCTTACTGCTTTCGTAAGTCGCACACAGCTGCGCAATCCTTTACTGCTTTCGTAAGTTGCACACAGCTGCGCAATCCTTTACTGCTTTATTTACTGCTTTCAATCTGCATTCATCCCCACTCCCCGTCATGGAATCCCACATAGAAGAGGAGATATTAGAGGAAAGGAATCACCAAGAGGGTCAGGCCACACAGTTCCTGACCCATCTAGAGGAAAGGATGGCTAGTCTAGGGTATCAAACGGTAGAGGACATGTTTCATGACCTCGCTGACTACCGTCATGCCAAGACCTTGAGACAGGAAACCCCTGTCGAAACCCCCAAATCCACTCCCAAAGCCCATCCACACCCAGCTGCTCGGTCAATCCGAGCATTTTTTCATTCGCCCCCCTTTCCCCGGAGAATCCAATATTCCCAGCCGTTTCCACCCCAGGCCCCTATCAGGCCACCCCAAACCCGGGACCGCTAGGCAGCCCTCCCAGCGGAGAAACACTGGACGAAACCATCTGGAGAATCCTCTTCGAGACTGGTCCCTCGGCCCCCAAACACATGTCTCTACATAACCTGAGACAAATCCCGTCAGTCCACCTACCGGAGGGATTCAAAATCCCCAAATTCCGCCGGTACAACGGTCGTGGAGACCCAGACATTCATTTAACTGCCTTTTATCTAGACGCACGCCCGTTTCTAGATAATCAACCTCTACTAGTCTTCCTCTTCCAGAAATCATTGGAAGGAGAAGCACTACAATGGTTCTCCACCCTCCCTGTAGATCACTTGTCGAATTTCTCGGCTGTAAGCGAGAAATTCTTGGGCCGCTACGGTTACCAGAGGATTAGGACCCCCTCTATTTCAGATTTAACCGTAGAGAGAATGAGGCCTAGGGAGGAATTCGAACAATACGTGTCTCGGTGGCGCACCCTTGTCCACCGAACCGGTCTGCAACTCACAGAATGTCAAAAAATTGACATGATGTTACAGAGCCTGAGTCCAGAGCTCCGTACGAACCTTTCGTACGGAGACTGCACTACGTATCAACTTCTGATTGACCGCCACAACAGGATTTTGCGTTGTGCAGCCCCAGTAGTACAAACCCAGTCCCCACCTATCAGCCATAGGGTTGGACAACCGCCTCGTAAGGCGCAAACCCCCACGGTAGAGGGGATCATTAGCCAAGTATCGGCACTCTACCCGAACGGAGCGCGAGTTCCTGACCGAGAACAGCTCCGAGACAGTACGCGCCCGGTTCATCCGGATATGCACCGCCTCGGCAAGCGAATCAAAATTTTACCCCTCGATCAATACCCGTCCCCGTGCCAATACGACAAAACCTCACAACCCATGATTCCCCAATTCAGGCCCCCTCAATCCATAACCAGGACCAAAACAGGAGATCGTCTTATCCTATCCCCCCAAGAACGCAAGGTATAGCCCTTAGAGAACCCGCGTACGGCCCCCATGATAAGGCTACACCTTCCCCCTCCTACGGCCCAAGATGGTCAAACAGAAGAGATAGCCGTTCCCCCCTCCCGGAAACCCTAGGGAACATCCTCAGAGCCTTATTAAAGGTCAATAGCATTTCCTTACCCACGGCTAGACCTTCGCCTATCGGTGCTGACCCAACCCGTTTTTGTCAGTATCATCGGCATCACGGCCACACCATCGAGCAATGCTCCTTGTTTTGAGACATTGTCTACAACCTTGACGAAGAGAGACGCTTAGACTGGGCCACCATTAGGGGACTCAAAAACAACCCAGTTACGAGATCACTAGAAGTCAAGAAGGTCCCAGAAACCCATAACCCCGTAGAAACCACAATCCGAAACCCAAGGCCAGCTACGAAGGCTCCCTTGGAAGAACCAGAAAACCTGAGCTATGAAAGCATCTACACCATAGAAGTCGCTGACCATGAAGAGTCACCCAGAATCATTCCAGGTGGCATAATCTTACCAGCCTCTTCCCCCGTCCTACCAACCCCCTCCCCTATTCTCCCCAAACCCACAAGACTCTTTTCCCCCGAAAAAGACCGACCAATATCCCCCTTACAAATCAACAAGAGCCCGCGCCCAATAACACAAAACCCCCGAACCACCATTGACGCACTAAACCATCATACTACTAGAGCAGGCAGAATCTTCAACACTGTACCCTCTTATAGACACCCCCTACCTGAAACCGAAACTGAGGAGCCCCGCGCCGGGGATAGGATCGACATCCTAGACCAACTCCGAAAAATCCCCACGAAAATTTCCACTTTAGAGCTGATCGAAACCTCGGAACACCACCAGCAGGCTCTAAGAACGTTCCTAGAAAGAACTCAAGTCGACCCGCAAATCTCTACCCTAGGCATACCAATAGCTCTAGCCACCGCAGGACTGGGGCCCGTCATCACCTTTAGACCTAAGGAAGAAGTTCATGATAAAGTCGTCAACACCTCAACCCTATGTATAACAATCAACCTCGAAGGACACTCGGTGGATAAAGTTCTAATTGACACCGGGGCAGGAGTAAACCTCATGTCATTACAAACCTTCGAGCACATTGATGGGCGCATAACCACACTCTTTGAAACGGACACCCGTATATTTGCCTATGACAAAACGGCTCGTCCAGTTCTAGGCTTCAAGGACTTCCGATTAAAAGTGGGGCCGCTAAAAACTAGCACTAAAGCTTATGTCCAAGAAATGGATTCAGATTATAATATGATCCTAGGACGTAAATGGCTAGCGTCCATAAAGGGGGTCTCCTCTCCCCTGCACCAGTGCTTGAAATTTCCCTTGGGAGGTCGGATAATCAAAATACAAGGGGATGCGATCAGAGAACCTAAGCCAAGGTTCACCGATAATGAAACCACCGCCATACAAACAAGTAGCTCAAGACCCATGGAAACCACCATCCACATCTTAGATTTCCCGGCCAATTGGCTAAATCCCCAGAACACTCCCCCCGTTACCTCAAAGACAAGCCACCCTAGGTTTGAAAATCCTGGCTGGCATATAATGGGGACCATGGGTTACCTTCCTAGGGAAACTCTGGGACTCAAAAATGGGATCCTGGACCCCATCGACCTCCCGACATGGCTAGACAATAGGGGGATCGGCTCACCCAAACACAAATCTAAATTAGAGGGAAAATATAATTGGAAGTTGTACGAACATTTCGTAAGGGAAATAATCATAGAACCCGCCGAAGAAACCATATGCCCCCGCCCCCTAGACCCTACCCGGGAAAGCGAGCTAGACTATCTCTCTGGCTCCCTAGAATGGCTGTTCCCACTCCCTGATAAAAACCTGAATCCACACTCACCACCAGACGACAAAACTCCAGCTGACCCAGCCTCCTTTTCTCGCAGTGCTCAAGCATCGCAACAAAGGAGCGCAAGCTGCTGGAGGAAAGTCAGCTGAAACACTTCCACCAATCCAGTAGGTTGTAAATAATAAGTGTCTTTTCTGTTCAAAAAAAAAAAAAAACTCAAAATATTTGTTTACCAGCTTTCACTTCCAACTCAAACCCTGTCCATATTTGTTTACCTGCTTTCCTAAAAAGAAACCAAAATCCAACAAAAAAATACATGCCGATCAGCTTTCATTCCCCAATTCTGAACATACTTATTTCTAGCTTTATTTCCACTCTTCTTTAAAAAACCAAAAAAAAATGTTTTCTAAAAACATGTTTTCCACACTCTCCTTCAAAACAAATGTTTTACAAGACCATGTTTCCGTGCTTCCAACAAAAAAATGAAACACTTTCCCAAACTTTCTTTACATATTTTCCAAAAAACAACGAAAATATTTACAAACTACATTTCCACACTCTTCTTCACGACGAAAATGTTTTCCAAATCTGCGCTTCCACACCTTTCTTCAAAGAAAAATATTTTACAAAGCCGTACTTCCATGATTTCCGCCGAAAAACGTTTTACAAACTGTCTTTCCATACTTTCCTTATAAAAACAAAACCGTTTCCCAAACTTTACCCCCATTCTCTTTCCAAAAATATATCTATTCGCCGACACAGGCCCCTTTTCAAAAACATAAGTATACATTTGTCTTTACTACGCCTCAAACTACTGGACGAGAAGAGATTAAGAGCGGCAGACCATGCCCCGGCCTACCAAAGAAGGGTGGCAAGGGCATTTGAAAAGAAGGTGATAAAAAGAAAATTCAAATCGGGGAATTAGTACTTAAGCAAATCATGCCATCAAGACTGCCCCACCCAAGAGGAAAGCTGCAACCCACATGGGAGGGACCCTATGTGATCACCCATGCCTATTCCGGGAATGCCTACCGCCTGGTAGATGCCGAAGGAGTCGAGGTTCCAGGTTCGTGGAATGCACTTTATCTGAAGAAATTCATGCATGAAAAGCTTTCAATACTTAAGAACTATTATTCTTCCTTCCTGCGATTTCCAGTGTTTAGTACTTGATGATAGAATTATAAGACTCTCAAAGATAAACTCGTATCTATTTGAACACGTTTCTGCCAAATCATGTCATTCCCTTCACACACGTATAACTGGACTAGATTTGCCTGATAGAAGAAAAATTGCCTACCCCATGGACTGGGACAATTTAAAAACTCCCCAAAGCAAAATATCCCTTATTTCCGCCCGCTCGTATTAACCCTAGGTTAAAATGAGGAGTTACCCGGACCAAGCATATGTCCGAACAACTGGCTCTGGCACTATGTAAACACTTCTAGAGGGGAAGCATGAAAAGAATCGGGGTGAAAAACAGAAGAGCCCCCCCCCTCAAATCAAAACAAAAAAAAATAAAAAAAGAGAAAATCCGGCAAGGAGAGGCCAAACACCCAAGTGAACGGGTTAAACTCTCTATTTAGCAGGCTTTCACGCCTTTACGCACGGTATACGCTAAACAACGGCTATACCAGTACAAATCCAAACAACGGACTGTACTTTCCACCCAAAAATAAAGAAGTGGTAAAAAGAAGAAAACCAGAGGGACCTAGGAAGTAAGACTTGTGCTAGACTGGGACAATTCTAAAATATTGCCCGAAAGGAAGATATTACTCTTACCTCATTCACCCTCTCCCCTTTTATTTTTTTTGCAATGGGGGTTCACAATTGAGCTATGTCCACCGGGAAAAGTGAAATTTTGACCAAGGGTAGATCACGTCTAGGTTTACACTTACACATACACTCACACGAGTTCACTTAGAAACTTGCTGGTGTCTTTTACTTATGAAAATCAAGAACATTGCCCTCTCACCTAAAAAAGGTCATTGAAGAACTAAAATGCCCCCTTATGCCACTTATACTTACGCATAAGCTTGCATTTTCCTTTTCCAAAACACCTTGGCATCCGATTTTCTTGAAATATTAAAGTTAACCCCCCCGAATATTAGAATTGTCCCCACAAAATTTAGAATTATCCCCACTCATATGAGAATTGTCCCCACTCACCTCATGCCCTTCCGCACATGCGTGAGAAGAAATTGTCCCCACCTCCTACACATAAGTTCTTCTTCACTCACGCACTTGGAATCCCTTCCTTGCGCACTAAAGCCTGGTCTCCCACACTTTACTTTCTCGCATTTATATTTCCATTCCGCCTTAAGATGGATTGTAGCCCTTGACGATTCAAGCAAGAAGGGCTCGAAAGTCAGTGCAGGGGCGCAATCTGGACGGATTTAACACTTGGTCCATGGAAAGAATGTTTTTATAGGTCTCAAAGGATAAAGCACTCAGGAGGACTTTCAGCAGCAGCAGACAAGAAGCAAAACCAGGAAATTGTCCCAGGTAGGGGGCGGCTAAATCCGACTAGCCGCCCCCCTGGAGACGGCTAATTTATACTAGCCGCCCCTGCCCCCTGCCCTCTTGTCCAGGAAAAAACCCAGGCAAGGGGCGGCTAAATGCAAGTAGCCGCCCCTCACTAGGCGGCTAAACGCAACTAGCCGCCCCTCACCTGCTACCCCATCTGCCCTGTCAGTCCCAGCCTCAATCAACTCTTCAACTCCTTTGAATACCTGTCAAAACATTCCTTTCCCAAACATACATACACACATTTTAGACACATATTCATACACAAGACCTGTATCGATACCATGCTATAATGATTATATATTAGAATTCTACATCCATCCATAAATCAAAACCTATAAACACCAAGTTCATTCATCCACACACATAGAAGGCTTTCTAAAAAACATTAAACATCCATGCTAAACTATACCAAACCATGCATACAAACAAGAAATTAAATTATCCCACCATGACCATAAACGTAAATTGTCTTCTAAAAACACCTAAAATGCAAAAAATGTAAGAAAGAGATAGGTCCACCAAGAGCTCCAAACTCCGAAGTCTTGAGCTGTACTTCACTGAAATATCACCTAAAACCAAAAACAAAAGAAGAAAAGCATGAATTCATCGCATATGTACTATTCTTCTATTAAAACCAAGACACAAAGAAGCTATACCTTGGCGTATCGTCATCCGCTGGAGGCTGAGTAGGAGGAACGTCCTGACTTGGCTGAGAAGGGAGCGGCGGATAAGGAGACGACTGAACCTCTGGAGCATCGGGAGCGGCAGGAGTCTCTCGAACCGAAGATGCGGCCCTCGCGTATATCCCACGACTCCGAGACACCGAAGGACGAGAGGCACGGTTGAAGGTGGCCCCAGTAGCCAAGGAAGCCGAGAGAGAATGGTCAGGCTCAAGTGGAAGAAGATCGAGGTCTGCCTCGGTCATGGAGACCCCTCCAACCAATTTCCCCCTCATAGTAGCCTCCCAGAGACGGACCTGCTGCATATCTCTATCTCTCCTCTCCAATCTCTGTCAGAGGCGACTCTCCGTCCCTCTGGCCCGATCCTCGGCAGCCCTCAACCTCTCCTCCAACTCCTGCGCCCTCACATCCGACGCCCTGAGCGCCTCTCGGTCCCTATCCCCGGCCGCCTGCAGAGAACGGACTAAGTCTCCCATCAAACCTCCGGGAACACCCGCCGAAGCTTCCAACTCCGACACCCTCATCTGGAGGGAGTCCCTCTCACGGCCTAGGGTAATGAACCCCTCCTCCCTCGAGGCTATCATGGACCTCAGCCGGTCCGCCTCCTCCTCAGCCCGGGAAGCCCTGCCCCTCGCCTGGCCCAACTCCATCCTTGTGGCCATCAACTCGCTCCGGGCCACATCCAACTCCCTCGTCAGTTCGAGCTCTCGCTCGGACACCGTAGAAGGAGGAGGGGCGGAGGAAGAAGAAGCGCCGTCGGCCCTCGAGCTCGACAGAGCATCCACCTGAGCCTCAAGGATCCGGACCTGGTCCTGCAAGCGTCCCCTCTGTACCCGCAAGGCCTCTATCTGCCTGGCCCGCGCTTGGAGGTGCTCATTGGCGGTCTTGAGCCTCTTCTCCATCTCATTCAGCTCAAACTACAAAAGCCACATCGGTCAGAATATACCCAAGGAGAAGAAAAGAAAAGAAGGGGAGAAAGACTTACATAGGCATCCGGGACCTCCTCCTCCATAGTCCCAAGGATACTGGCATATTCCTGGTGATACCAAACCATATACTCCTCACTGCAAGCCACCTCGGGACGACGCTCCACCAAAGCACCTCGGCCCATCCATCCCGCCACGTACGTCGCGTAGTTCCTCGGGAGGTTCGTGTCCCGAGGAATCCCAACCACCGGGATCGAGGGGCGCTTCGGCAGAGGATCAGGCACCCACTGGTGGTTCCCAAGCTGGCGGACGACCCGGCTGATCGCATGAAACACGACCTCATTAAAATAGATCAACCAGATATCCCGCGACAACTCCGCTGGGACCTCCTCCTCCGTGTAGGGCCTCCACGTCATCTATAAAGCATCCAAAGACAGGAAGAGCGCTTAGTCAAACGAAAACCAAATACAAGCCAAAACAAACCTCGAAGGAAAATTTATACCTCTTCCTCCGTCAAGACACAGAAGGCCTCCTGGAACTGAGCGAGGCGATGCAAGCGTGAAGATCCCCGGGGTGCCCATCTCATGGCCCAGGGGAGCGCACGATCGAACGGAGCCAAAGTCGGGCGATCAATGGCGAAATGCTCATACCCGAAGATCTAAACAAAGTAAGAGAAAAATTATCACGATTAAAGTAAGCTAAGCCAAAAAGAGGACGTTTATCACTTACCTGAAGAAATGGCGCAAAGCCACCAAGGTTCTTTCCCCCGGCCCTCTTGACTTTCTTCGAGAGCTCCGCAAAAAGATGGGCGAGCATCGCCGCTCCCCAAGCGTAGCGCCCCATACCCTCCAGGTCCCTCATCAGCAAGAGAGAATGCGAGGAGACCGTATCAGAGGCCGTCGAAAAGAGGACCCGACCGAAGAAGTAGAGGAAGAACGCTCTCAACTCCCTTCGTGCCCTCTGTGGACACGCGGCCGCCTCTCTCGCCTCGATCATCGCCCGCCGCCTCTCGAAGCTAGCTGCAGCTTCGCCCTTCTGGCGCTCGGTAAAGGAACCGAGGCCATACTGCCCCGAAAGCCGCCACAAAGGGATCCGGTTCAGCGTCCGCTCCCGCTCCACGAACTCCCATTCCCCAATCAACTCTCGGAAAAGCCCCCTGTAGTCCGCAAGAGTGGCCGCAATCACTGCTTCCCCCGAGACCGGAAGGCCGGTGATCCGATGAACGTCCTCAAGCGTCGGCATGACAGCACCGGTAGGGAGAATGAACGTGCAACTCTCCGGATCCCACCTCTCCGCCAAGGCCTCCACATATGGACGGTGGACGTGGAATGGCTCGATCAGGAAGAAGGAACGGAAGCCCGCTCCATCCACCAAACTCCTCTCCCCCTGCCCCAAGGCGTCGTACCATCTCTTCGTCCCGTGCCATAAGGCCCGAATACGGTTCGGTCTCTACAAAACAAACGAAGGGAACACGGGTTAGTTTAAAAGCGATTGAAAGGTAAGAGTCCAAGTTTACGAAATCATGTTAAACAATGCTTAGCAAAGTAAAACTTCCATATACTAAAACAAAAGACCGAAGCATGAAAATAAGAAACTACATATGACCACGCATGCAAACGAAAATATATCATCCCACCGTGGTCACCACTCACACTCTTTCTCACGGCACGGCCTATCATGCTTATGTACTTTCCCAAACACGCCTAAAAAATATAGAAAGCACTCGAACCCATGAAATGCATGCATACACTCCCCCATGCTCTACCACAATAAAACACGTACGAAGTCACATACAGGTAGAAAAGTATCAAATGCAAGCATGCTAGCCGTATCACTCCTCTTTCTTTTATATGCATACAACAAGCATGGATGTACATATAAAAAAATTGTCCCCTTCCTTTTTTTTCTTTTTTTCCAACACGAACCCGTTCGCATGCTAACAATATCCCACCGTGATCAAACTATACATACAAGCATGCATCTTAGACACACATATCACTCACTACTACCTACTCATGCATATTAGACACACATATCACACACTATCACCTATTTATACCACGAAAGACATACACATATAAATAAAAGGGTAAGACAAAGGTTGGGAACATACCATGGCCCGCGTGGACCCAGGAGCATCCACCTCGGCCTCGTCGGGATCGTCCATCCCATCGTCATCCCCCTCCTCGTCCTCCTCAAACACGGCCTCCTCAGCCTCAGCCCCAGTACCAACACCGGCCTCCGCGGCCCCCATGTCCACACCCTCGGCCTCCCTGGCCTCCTCCCCAACATCAGCCCCTCCTACCTCCTCCGTGCCCGCCGCACCGGAGGCTAAGCCCTCAAAAACACCCATAGCCCTCCTCTCCTCCTCTGCTGCCCTGGCCTCCATGGCCTCCCTATCTAACATCCAAATAATGGCGTCCAATGACGCCCTCTCACTCTCACTCACCCCCTCGGCCTCGGCCCCTCCCTCCTTGCACCCCCAACCAATCCCCCGACCCCCGAAACCACCTCCTCGACCACTGCCGGTCGATCCCCACGCCTCCTCTTGCGTGTATAACCTATCATAGCACCCCCAACCTCCGGGACAGCCCCCGAAGACGTACCCGTGCCCCTAGCCGCACCGGTATCCACTAACGGCACCTCCGCCGCACCCACGACCTCCCTCACGACCTCCTCCTCCACCCGATCACTCCCCGACGAACTAGACCCCGAGACAGCCCCTCTCTGCTCTCGGGAAGACCTGAGGCGCTTCATCATCGAAGTTGTCTTCTTCTCCTTCGTCATCTCCTCCGATTTCGCACAAAGAAAGACCTAAAGAAAAACCTAGGGCTTCGAAATCAAGAAGAAAGGGATGATGAAAGGACGAAAACAAAGGATTCAAGGCAAGTTTTTCCGGTTGGAACGAAGAAGAAGAAGAAAGGAGGGAAGAGGAACCGTTTTAAAACGTATGGAGAGAGAGAGAGAGGGTCTTTTCGGTTATAAGGGACCCAGTCATGGGGCGGCTACCAGCGAGTAGCCGCCCCCTCTCAGGCGGCTAGTTACAACTAGCCGCCCCTCCCAGTTTCTGTTTCCATTCAAAACCCCTTTCCAATCTCATTTCAGCCCTAAATTCCAAGATTCTCCACACCAAACAGCCATGTATTGGCCTATTTCCAGACGTTACTTGACCAAACACGACCTGCTCGAAGTTTTGCCACACTTTCAGTACCGTTCAAAATCCAATTTCTCCAATTCTGGTTCTTTTCCAGAGTTCTTATCCTTCGGATGATCCAACTCACCCAAACTCAACTTTTACTTGCTTTCTGTCGGCGATATCCCCTCCTTGCTGATTTTTCCCAAGCACGGGAATGGTAGGCACGAGGAAACTGACGCTGGGCTGCTCCGTGCACGATAGCTAAGAACCCCGACCGCGGGTTGGATCACTCACCATTTACTTTTCCCCGCCTTCCACCTGGATCATCCTCTCGGATAAAAATTCTAAGTCAAGACCTAGCCTCTGACGGTCTAAATCAACTCCCCGAGTAGTATTGCTTGTATTGGCACAACTCCTTGAAGGTCGGGCCGGCCAAAATAGGGGTCTCTTTCCTTATCATCGGTCGAAGTCTTTCATGCTTCGCACAAAGACTCCGTCCGATGAGGGACAATTGTAGATACCCCAATTTTGATCGTCCAGAGAGACAGAAATATTTCAAGTAACACACGGAAATATCCCACAGTTGGACATCCAGAGAACCAAAGGTTCGGTAAACCGGAAACCCTAACCCTAGCCATGACCTAAACCTAAACCGGAAACCCTAACCCTAGCCATGACCTAAACCTAAACTGGAAACCCTAACCCTAGCCTTGACCTAAACCTAAGTCCTAAACCCTAACCCTAGCCTTGACCTAGCCTTAAACCCTAACCCTAACCTAAACATAAACCTAAAACCTAAATCGGAAACCCTAATTCTAAAAACCCTAGAACCCCAAGTCCCTGGAAAGGGGCGGCTAGATCTAACTCGCCGCCCCATACCAGGCGGCTAGTTTGCACTAGCCGCCCCCCTAACCGCCCCCTGGCCGACTTTGGACCAGTCCCCTGGATGGGACATAAAGCAGCAATAAATGCTGATCATTGCGGCGGGTCATGACCTTTAGCCGCCCTCTCTTGGCCGGATCAATCCAAGTAACCGACCCAAGCCACCGCTTGTCAGAGATGGGACGTTTGGCAGGTCATGATGGGGGCGGCTACCAGGAAGTAGCCGCCCCATCCTGGGCGGCTAGTTGGAACTAGCCACCCTTCACTTGGTCTCTGACAGAAGAACCAGGGAATTAATGAGGGGTCTAATCGAAGCCAACTCACTCCATTACCCCCGGGATATTTCCTGCCTCTCTTTTACTATAAATAGAGGGGTCCCAAGCCCAAATACAACACAACCAATTCATCTTCAATCGCCAAAAAAATCCCAACATCCTTCAAACCACAAAATCCACACTAGAAATCCCTAGAGAGAGAGAGAGAGAGCCTCTTGTGTGAGAGAAAACACCCATTCCCTACACAAAAACACCCTCTCATCCCACCCTCCAGAAACCCGGGCTAAACCTAGCTTAGCCTCTGCCCAAAACCAAACCCATTTCCTACCAAAGCTCTTCCCAAACCAACCCAGGCCCTGGACGGCTAAACCCTAGTAGCCGCCCCATACCCGACGGCTCAAACCCACTAGCCGCCCCCCATATCCACACTCCTTTGTCCCAAGACTCCTTTAGTCAAGCCCGGAAGTAGAATAGGATTACCTGTTTTTCACCTCTGTGTACGGTATATCCGTGTCTCAGAGCGGAGACCCCACAAACTCACCCAGCAAGGCGATCAAATCCAACCCCAACTTTTCCTGCTTTTTTGAGAAAGCAGGTGGCGATCACAACAAAACCCCGTCTTTTCTGAGAAGCAGTCGAGCGGCTCAGGAACGACTCTCCGGGCGGTGATCTGATCAGTCGCGAGATGGACCATGACCAAGTTCGCAGAACCCCCCCCCAGTTTTTACATACCGACAGGTAGGGGGCGGCTAGTCTGATCTAGCCGTCGGTTATAGGGTGGCTTCTAGGGTTTAGCCGTCCGGGGCCTGGCTTGGTTTGGGCAGAGCTTCGGTAGGAAATGGGTTTGGTTTTGGGCAGAGGCTGAGCAAGGTTTAGCCCGGGTTTCTGGAGGGTGGAATGAGAGGGTGTTTTTGTGTAGGAAATGGATTTTTCTCTCACAAAAGGGGCTCTCTCTCTCTCTCTTGGGATTTCTAGTGGTGGAAGGGATTGATCAAGTGAGGATGGTGGATTGGTGATGTTGTTGAATTCTTGATGTTGTATTTGGGCTTGGGACCCCTCTATTTATAGTAAAAGAGAGGCAGGGAAATATCCTGGGGTTAATGGAGTGGGTTGGCTTCGATTAGACCCCTCATTAATTCTCTGGTTCTTCTGTCAGAGACTAGGTGAAGGGCGGCTATTGCTAACTAGCCGCCCGAGAGGGGGCGGCTACTTCCTGGTAGCCGCCCCTATTATCACCTGCCAAACGTCCCATCTCTGACAGGCGGTCACTTGGGTCGGTTACTTGGTTTGATCCGGCCAAGAGAGGGCGGCTAAAGGTCATGACCCGCCGCAATGATCAGCATTTAATACTGCTTTATGTCCCATCCAGGGGACTGGTCCAAAGTCGGCCAGGGGGCGGTCAGTGGGGCGGCTAGTGTAAAACTAGCCACCTGGTATGGGGCGGCTAGTTAGGGATAGCCGCCCCTTTCCAGGGACTTGGGGTTTTAGGGTTTTGGGTTTTTAGGGTTTCCGATTTAGGTTTTAGGTTTAGGTTTAGTTAGGGTTAGGGTTTAAGGCTAGGTCAAGGCTAGGGTTAGGGTTTTCGGTTTAGGTTTAGGTCAAGGCTAGGGTTAGGGTTTCCAGTTTTACCGAACCTTTGGTTCTCTATTGGATGTCCAACTATGGGATATTTCCGTGTGTTACTTGAAGTATTTCTGTCTCTCTGGACGGTCAAAATTGGGGTATCTACAGAGGGAAGCGCTGAGTGGAGGCGTCAAAAGTTGGGTCGTTTGAATTGATGAGACATCATTTCCAGAAGGGCGACATATGCTATGCAAGGGACCTAGGTTACAGGCCCGTCATGATTGGTCTTTTCGTTTTGGAAAATGGAGCAGCGGAAACGAAGGGGCAGGTCTGTCGCCTATAAATAGCATTGAAGCGACAGTGTCATCCTTATCGTTGTACCCTCTCCACTTGCTTTCTTCATCCCCCTATCGTCCTTGCTGTTAATTCAAAATGGTGCAGAAGAGACTCCCACTTCCGCGCGGGGTGACAATGAAGCTGGTGGAGGGAGGTCCATTTATTCGTGATGGGGTAGGTCTACTCACAGGGGAGGCATACTTCTCCGTCTACCATCTGATGGTTATCTAGTTTTCACTCCACCCCTTCATCCCTGCATTCCTTTCGTTCTTCGGGTTGGCGCCCATGCAGGTCCACCCGAACGTGTTCAGAGTCCTGGCCGCCGCCCTTTACCTGAACGAGACTTGGGGGTACGGCCTCTGGATTCGGGAAGTGATGCATTTCTATCGGTTTGCTCTGTGCCCAGGGAGCTCCCAACAGTACTGTTTTGTTATGCGGGGGGATAAATACCTCATGCAAGGCATCCCGGACCGTGACCGCGGGTGGAAGGATCATGTTGCGATGATCGGTGGACCCTGGCAATGCCCTGTCGCCGGCGTGCCCCCAATTCGGACTTCCTTCGGTGAACTCGGTGCGTAATCGTTCTGTCATTTACCGTTACGTTCCTATTTATGCAGGGCGTCTCGACCCCACTGTTAGCATGCCCGTTTCGAGGGTCCAGATTCTGGACGACACCATCCAAGAGGCTGTGAAGACATTGATGTGGGACCAGTCCTTCTTCGACCTGATCACGCTGGAGATGCCGGTTCTGGATGCCAAGGAGTTCATGGTGATTGCCAGTGCCCACCGATTCTTCCTCCCAGGTCACGATAGAGGCGCGAGCAGCAGCGTACTAGTCTGAGGGGAGAGCAGCAGGGCAGGCGGCCAGCAGCCTCAGATCGACGATCATCAAGGGAAGCGCTGGCTTATCATTGAGAGAGACGAAGAACACTCCGGGTCGGGCGGCGAGGAGGATGACATTGCTCCTACCCCCGCTGCTGGTCAGAATTCTTCCTTGGGAGCGCTGGCCAGGGGGAAAGAGGCGGCTCTTTAGGCCGCTTTGGTGCTTTCTGGGTTATTGCAGAGTGTGACTTCCTTCAGTGGTCTGCCACTCGGTGGCAATCTCGGGCACTGGAGCTCGAAGGGGAGGTCTGCGCCCTTGAAGATGACCTTGACGCTGGGTTAAGTGTGACATAGGCCCGTACATACTGAGAGGCATGGGGCGCAGAGTGCTAGGAGGATTCCGCTGGAGGTGATTGATCAGGAGGAGGGCTTCGCTCCCAATGTGTACTCGAAACTTCCTTGTCGTTGTCGCTATCGACCCGCGGCACCTGTCGGTTCGGGTGGTAGCCGGGGGCGCATGGAATATTTTTTTTTTGCATTAAACAAATTCTGCAATAAAATTTTCTTATTGATGCACCGACTGTTGTTGTATGTTGCTTGAACGAGCATTATGGTCTTGGGCCCGTGCCGGGTGTGTGTGAGATGACCCATCGAGGGCTTAAGTCATTTTAATCGACATGACCGAGCAGTTTATTTTACGAGTGGGGCCATGTTGGGTTTGCACCGTCAGCCCGACGCGACCAAGCGAGGTGGTCATGAGGATGGGATTAGCCAATTACGAACCGATTTGACGGCTTAATCAGGATGGTTGTCACGGCTGTTCCTTCCTGGGGGTGGGTCGTTCGTCTGGCGTGGTTCAAACGAAGTGATTGTTGGAGTAGGACCGCCTCGGGCACGAGCCATTTGCGACATTGCCAGGTGAGGTGGTCATGTGATTCGGATTGCCTCAGGCTAGCTTCGCTTTGCGTGACCTAGCCAGACGAGGAGGCTGTTATGGATTTGACCACCCCGGGCTTGAGCCGCTTCGCGCGGTGTAGCCAGATGAGGAGGCCGCATTAAAGTTTTGCTGCCTCAGGCTTGAGCCACTTCGCGCGACGTAGCCAGGCGAGGGTGCTATTCTAAAGTTTGACGACCTCAGGCTTGATCCGCTTTGCGGGATGTAGCCAGACGAGGGGGCTATAAAGTTCGACCGCCTCAGGCTTGAGCCGCTTCGCGTGATGTAGCCAGACGAGGGGGTTATTAGTGAATGACTGAGAATGCGCGGGATAGGAGCGAAATTTGCTGACATATTCCCGACGTGATCAATTCGACTTATGGTATATGGAGAACCAGTTTGGACAAACTTTTCAAAAATAATGGCCAAAGAGAGTGGCATTTATTTATCAATAGCAGTCAAAATAGAGTAACAGAGGTAGCGTCTATTACATTTATTCAATGGTGGCCACCGAGGGCCCTACGCATAAAACTTCCTTAAGTTCATAGTGTTCCAAGGAGTCTCTATGAGTACCTTTCTTGGACCAATGGTGCATAGCCGGTATGCCCCCTTGCCGTAGGCCTTAACCACTTCGTATGGTCCTTCCCACTTGGATTCGAGCTTCCCGGTGTTGGGCTCGCATGTGTTATCAGTAACTCATCTAAGCACCCATTCGCCAGGCGAGAATGAACGTGGGTGGAATTTTTTGTCGAAGTGTTGAGCTTGCCGACACTGGTAGGCGGCGAGGCGGATTGATGCGGTTTCCCTTGTTTCTTCCAAGAGTACCATGTTATTGGCGAGGGCCTCGCTGTTACGGTCGGTGAGAGAGATGGAGGTCCGTAGAGTGGGGAGCCTGATCTCAGAGGGGAAGACTGCTTCAGAGCCGTACGCGAGGGCAAACGGTGACTTCCCGATGGGTTTTCTCCGAGTGGTGCAGTAGGCCTATAGCAAGCCTGGAAGTTCTTTAAGCCATGCCCCCTTTTTCCCGTCGAGTCACTTCTTGAGCATGGTGAAGATTGTGCGGTTGGTCGCCTTGGCTTGTCCATTCCCCTGCGGATACACTCGCGAGGAGAAGTGTTGTTGGATCCCGTATTTGTTGCAAAACTCCTGACTTGGCGCATTTGCGAATTGAGTTCCATTGTCTGCAACAATGGCTTAGGGATGCCGATCCTGCATATGATGTGTTTCCAAAGAAAATTCTTAACGTCGGCGTGCTTGACCGTCTTGTATGCTTCGGCTTCAACCCACTTCGTGAAGTAGTCCATCGCCAAGAGTACGTACTTCTTTCCTCCCGCTACGGTTGGAAACGGTCCTGCTATATCGATCCCCCATTGGGCGAATGGCCACAGGGCAGTTAGTGTGTGGAGCTCCGTAGCGGGAAGATGAATGATTGGGGAGAACTTCTGGCATTTCTCGCAACTTCAGGCGAATGCGAGGGCATCCCTTCTCAGTGTTGGCCAGTAGTAACCATGGGTCAAGAACTGGTGGACGAGGGATTGTCCACTCGAATGATCACTGCAGGATCCCTTGTGGATTTCTTCCATCAATGGCTTGGCCTTGGTCGCGCTAAGACACCTCAGGAATGGAGCGCCTACGTTGCGTCGATAGAGTGCACCTTCTATCATGGTGTAACCGGCGGCTCGGTGTCACACTTTTTGGGCCTCGGTATGGTCTGCCGGTTGCTCTCCATTGCGTATATAATCCTTGATTGGGTCCATCCAGCAAGGAGTCTCCCTCTCGATCGTATGGATGATGAGTTCTGAGTCGATGGAGTGCTTCTGAAGGATTGTCGGCATGACCCAATGCCCTCCTGGTATGGTGGCTCCCACAGCCAACGAATCTGTCTCCTTGTTCTCCTCATGGGGGAAGTAGCTGATTTCTAAGCTGAAGAAGTCTTGGGAGAGCCGGACAGCCATACGATGGTACTACTCCATCTTTTCATCCTTAGCCGTGTATGTCATAACCTGAACCCTCTTATGCAGTTTATGCTAATATTACATGTTTGGATTGCAGGATAGGATAATTTTATGCCATTGGGCTTTTGGTCTTTATTATCCCTGAAGTCCTGCATTTGATTTAATTTTTGAAAAGCACCCTCAAGGCATATTTGGGATTCGTGCTAAACATTTGAAGTCTTCATTTTTGAGTCACCTTTCATATAAAATTGGTTTGGCATTTGTTGGAGCTATATTATAAAAGTTATGACTGTTTTATCATTTCTACCCTTAGAAGAAGAAATCGCGAGGTCTTCTATTCGTCGCTATTTTAAATATAGTTGAAGGCTTCTTCTGATCTTGGCCTAAACATAGAAGCTGTAGATATATTCGTTATCTTTCCAACAGAAGTTATATCATCTGAAGTGGACTTTCCTACGAGAAGTTATAGCGGTTCGAGTCGAGGCTGCACAGGTTTCTAAGAAAGGGCAATTTGGTAATTTGGTGGATTTATGAATTTCATTGAAATGCTAAGTCGGTGGAGGGTGGCGTTGGTGTTATATTTAGTGTGAGAGAGAGAAGGTCCCGAGAGTTATATCAGTGAAAACTTAGAAAGGGAAAAGCAAGGAAAATTAAGAAAAGCTTTGTGGAGTATTTTCGTACTGCACTAGGTAAAAATTCTTGTTCTTTTCATTGTTATTGTTCATGTAGGGTTGTTCTATTTCAGTTTTGAATCAAAATTGTGATTTGGGGCTAAGATATGAATATGTTTTTGGGGCTGGATAAATAAGTATTTGAGGGTTGATTTTCCTATATCAATTTAGGATTTGTAGTGGGGATGTCATATTTATCTTGGTGGATTTGGGAATTGCTTGATTAATGGGGTTATATTTTAGTACCTGATTGAGGTTATATTTTGATCAGTGGGTTTCTCTCTGCGTGGATTAGGAGCTGGAATAGGGTGAATCCAGCTTGGGGTTGTAAATTGTGAGGTAAGTATCCCGATTGACATTGTTTGTTCCATCCCATTCCACGTTGTATTGTTGTAGGTAACCTAATCGATTTTTGTTTGTTCCATTCCCTTCCACACTCTATTGTTGTTGTCACTATTTGGTTTGCTGTTTGGGTTATTTGAGATTCTGTAATTGATCGAAATTCAGAATATTCATATAATTGGTCTATTTATTTTGAGATTCCAAAGTATTCCTTATTTTGTGACCCTTTTATATAATCCATTATTGATTCTCGTAAACTTAATTGACTTGTTAGTATGGTGAGCCTTCTTTGATGTTATGATATACATCCTAGTAATTTGTTGACATCCTATGATCTGCGTGGTTGTGCTGTCCGACCATGGAGCCTTGTGGTGTACTTGATATCGCTGCTTCTTATATTACCATTTTGTTTGCTTGGAGTTGGCTGACCATATACCTTACATTTGGTTGAGGATTAGCTCCCCATGAGCGTGCATGTATGTACATGTCCTGTAGGGTGCAGGTTAATACCCTACCGTGCTTGGACGGAGGGGGGCCATGTAGCGTTTTCTGCGGTGGATGTTTCGAGGGCCACGTGCGAGGTTTGTGTGTTGTGGACATCTCAGACGGCGGGGGGCCAAGATGGGGTCATATAGATGGTCAATCCTATGCTCTGGACATTCAGGGGCTAGAGGTGCAATTCCTTATCATTCAGATTGGGGTGATTCAGCTTGAGTTGTAATTTCAGGGTATTTGTTCTCATTCCATTGGAGATGCATCTTGATGTTATTTGTTGGCCTTATCAATTGTGATGTGTTATTCTGAGCTATTCATTCCTCTTTGATGGGTGAGTTTATTAGCAATGCTATTTATGTTCTCTGTTGATGACCTTTCAATGATTCTATTTGCTATTTCTGCTTCGACCTGGCATTTATTGAGATTATTGAGCTTGATTCTGTTTCAGTATTGATGTCATATCTAGTTTCCATCTGTGTGGAATATCTGGGTTACTTATTAAGCATCTTTCTCTCATTCCATCATATTTTTCCTGTTTTTGTAGAGTAGAAGCTGGGGTTTCTGGGCGTTGACTTTGTCTCCTTTTGGTGTCATGTTCAGTTGGTGATAGGTATATATATAGATGTGTATATTGTTGATGTTTTGGATCTATACATGATTATTTTGGTAGAGGCTGGTCTAGTGAACCAAGCCTATGTTAAATGCTCTATATATATGGATGACTGTATATGAGGTATGTTAGATGCTCTGTTGACTGCTTAAACTTTCCTGGGGGTAGTTTATATAGGTGATTATAGAGGGTGGATATTTTGATGTTTTAGAAAAAGGAAAAGACTGAATTTTGAGGCAGGTGGCGTGCACGTGTTGGTATTTCGGGTGCGGGCCGTCACAGTTGGTATAAGAGCTTTGGTGGCGCACCCGTGTCGATGTTTTTGGGCGCGAGCCGTCACAGTTGTAGAAACCCCAATTTTGACCGTCCAGAGAGACATAAATACTTCAAGTAACACACGGAAATATCCCACAAGTGGACACCAATAGAGAACCAAAGGTTCGGTAAACTGGAAACCCTAACCCTAGCATTGACCTAAACCTAAACCGGAAACCCTAAACCTTGACCTAGCCCTAAACCCTAACCCTAGCCTTGACCCTAAACCATAAACCTAAAGCAAAACCTAAACCCTAACCCTAAGCCAAAACCCCAAACCCTAGCCCAAACCCTAACCCTAAACCAAACCCTAGCCCAGACCTAAACCTAAATCTACCCTAAAAACCAAAACCCTAAAAACCTAAGTCCCTGGAAAGGGGCGGCTAGCCCTAACTAGCCGTCCCTCACTGGGCGGCTAGTTTACACTAGCCGCCCCCCCTAACCGCCCCCTGGCCGACTTTGGACCAGTCTCCTTGATGGGACATAAAGCAATATTAAATGCTGATCATTGCGGCGGGTCATGACCTTTAGCCGCCCTCTCTTGGCCGGATCAAACCCAGTAGCCGACCCAAGCCACCGCTTGTCAGAGATGGGACGTTTGGCAGGTCATGATAGGGGCGGCTACCAGGAAGTAGCCGCCCCATCCCGGGCGGCTAGTTAGCACTAGCCGCCCTTCACCTGGTTTCTGACAGAAGAACCAGAGAATTAATGAGAGGTCCCATCGAAGCCACCCACTCCATTACCCCCCTGATCTTCCCCTGCCTCTCTTTTACTATAAATAGAGGAGGTCCCAAGCCTTACAACATCATCCACAATTTCAACAAATCCACAAAACACCACCAATCCACCATCCCCACTTGTTCAAACCCTTCCACCACTAGGAATCCCAAGAGAGAGAGAGAGAGCCGCTTTTGTGAGAGAAACACCCATTCCCTACATAAAATACCCTCTCATCCCACCCTCCAGAAACCCAGGCTAAACCTAGCTTAGCCTCTGCCCAAGACCCCACCCTTTTCCTACCAAAGCCCTGCCCAAATTCCCCCAGACCCTGGACGGCTAACCCTACCTAGCCGCCCCAATCCAGACGGCTCAAACCCACTAGCCGCCCCACACCTACACCCCACCCGCACTCCTTTGTCCCAAGACTCCTTTAGTCAAGCCCCGGAAGCAAAATAGGATTACCTGTTTTTCACCTCTGTGTACGGTATATCCGTGTCTCAGAGCGGAGACCCCACAAACTCCCACGTAGGCGATCAAATCCGACCCAAACCCTTTCCTGTTTTTAGAAAAAGCAGGTGGCGATCACAAAACCCCCTTGAATCCTCTTGGGCCGCTGTCGGGCGCCTCAACCAGGAATGACACCCTCACCCCTTCCGCGAAGACGATCCGACCGAGCCCGCCAGGGCACGCATCTGATCCGAATCCTCGAAGAACCCCCACACACGCGGATTTTTCAACACCGACAAAATCTGGCAATCACGGTGGGACCTCCCTCGTGAAAAACAACAAAAGGTAATCCTCTTCTGCCCCATTTTACAAGCTTGACTAAAATGCTATCAACCCTCTAGGAAGGTTAGAGTTTCTCACTCCTTGAATTAAATCCTCTTCTACTGTGCATTATAACATCCTTTATTGCTTTGTAAGCCACACACAGCTGCGCAATCCCTTACTGCTTTCATAAGTCGCACATAGCTGCGCAATCCTTTACTGCTTTCGTAAGTCTCACACAGCTGTGCAATCCTTTACTGCTTTATTTATTGCTTTCAATCTGCATTCATCCCCCACTCTATGTCATGGAATCCCACATAGAAGAGGAGATATTAGAGGAAAGGAATCACCAAGAGGGTCAGGCCACACAATTCCTGACCCTTCTAGAGGAAAGGATGGCTAGTCTAGGGTATCAAACAGTAGAGGATATGTTTCATGACCTCGCTGACTACCATCATGCCAAGACCTCGAGACAGGAAACCCCTATCGAAACCCCTAAATCCACTCTCAAAGCCCCATCCACACCCAGTCACTCGGTCAACCCGAGTGTCTTTTCGTTCACCCCCTTTCCCCCGCGAATCCAATGTTCACAGCCGTTTCCATCCCAGGCCCCTACCAGACCACCCCAAACCCGGGACCGCTAGGCAGCCCTCCCCGGGGAGAAACACTGGACGATACCATCCGGAGAATTCTCTCCTAGGCTAGTCCCTCGGCCCCCAAACACATGTCTCTACATAACCTGAAACAAATCCCGTCAGTCCACCTACTGGAGGGATTCAAAATCCCCAAATTCCACCGGTACAACGGTCGTGGAGACCCAGACATTCATTTAACTGCCTTTTATCTAGACGCACGCCCGTTTCTAGATAATCAACCTCTACTAGTCTTCCTCTTCCAGAAATCATTGGAAAGAGAAGCACTACAATGGTTCTCCACCCTCCCTATAGATCACTTGTCGAATTTCTCGGCTGTAAGCGAGAAATTCTTAGGCCGCTACGGTTACCAGAGGATTAGGACCCCCTCTATTTCAGATCTAACTGTAGAGAGAATGAGGCCTAGGGAGGAATTCGAACAATACGTGTCTCGGTGGCGCACCCTTGTCCACCGAACCGGTCTGCAACTCACAGAATGTCAAGAAATTGACATGATGTTACAGAGCCTGAGTCCAGAGCTCCGTACGAGCCTTTCGTACGGAGACTGCACTACGTATCAACTTCTGAATGACCGCCACAACAGGATTTCCCGTTGTGCAGCCCCAGCAGTACAAACCCAGTCCCCACCTATCAGCCATAGGGTTGGACAACCGCCTCGTAAGGCGCAAACCCCCACGGTAGAGGGGATTATTACACAAGTATCGGCACTCTACCCGAACGGAGCGCGTTTTCCCGATCGAGGAACAGCTCCGAGACAGTACACGCCCGGTTCATCCGGATATGCGCCGCATCGGCAAGCTAATCAAAATTTTACCCCTCAATCGGAACCCGCCCCCGTGCTGACACGACTAAGTCCTATATTCCAAAGATTTATAAATCAGATCTCGGTACGTACAGATCCTATAACGCATGTTGGAGAGCGAAAGCTAGAACCTGCTACATAACCCCTGGTGTAAGAACCAGAAGACCTGCCTAGGATCATTCCGGGTGGCCTAATCCTTCCAACACCTTCCCCAAACCCTATCAAACCCCTCCCCCTATACACATAACAAGTATCCGAGCCCATTCTGGTTCACCCGATAAAGGGAGGTCCCATCCGACCATTGAACCATTTCTCCCATACACAAGCTAGTCAGATTTTTGGCAACAAAGCCAGAGTTCTTCTTGCCTGTCCCTCTACTCCACCGGGGACACAAGCCTCTGTTCCCCAGCAACCACCCCAAAGGAAATACACTGCTATTCCACCCCCATTGACCTATGAGTCTCCAGTACCTGAAATTATTGAATCCGTAGAATGTCCCAAGCAGGACTCTGGCGATGATGAAGAGTTTTTGGCTGGAGAACTATCAGAACTATTTTACCCTTCCCAAACACAACCTCAATCCATCATCCAAGCCTTACCCCGATTAAATCTGAATACCCCTTGTCTCTACCTGCTCAAGACCAAATCATATCAATACCCATCGAACCTAACTTGGTGGTCTCGGATGACTCACCTTTTGACTCATCAGATTCTGAGACTGATCCAGGTCCGGTTCAACCAATTATGCATGTCTCTGAACTAGAACCACTCATGTTTAAAAATGCACAATTTGAGGGAGCAGTCAAGCCATCCAAATTGTCAGACTTGCCATCTCATCTACCTAAGGAGCTCTTTCCTCCGGATTCCCCCGCCATATCCAAATCAATTATCTCTGATCTGATCCATATGCCCCTAATTACACCAGTCGAAGAGTCTTCACTCTCACCATCATTAGAGACTCAACATCACGTTGAATCGTGCTCCCTTGCACTGGTTCATTCAATAGTTCCCCATGCGACTTGCTTTTTCATATCCGCATCTTTGTTGATTAAACCCCCTTTGAAGAAAGATTCTCTTCCTACTAAGGGCCTATGGCAGATCAAGCGTCACTTGCATTTTCAACAACATTTAGGCTTTGATATTGTGATAGATGCTGTTAGAATAGACGCTGAACAACAATGGTTGAGAAGGCGTCAAACGCGCTTCAAGATAGAGGAGAACGAATACACAACCAATGATACATCAGAAAATTCAAGTATCATTCCCCTAAAGATCCTGCAATTTGACACTCCATAGAGGACTCACCTTGCACCATCATTTCCTGGAGGCCACCCTTCAGTGCTATATACTACATTTTACCTGCTTTCCTATTTCTATATGTTTTACATGCTTTCTCAAACAAAGATAACAAAAAAAGGATTTGTTTACCATCATATGCTTTCAAACCCCTATATATCTGTCTACATGCTTTAAAAAAAAAGAACAAACAAAAAAACAAAAAAAGGACGAGAAGAGATTAAGAGCGGCAGACCATGCCCCGGCCTACCAAAGAAGGGTGGCAAGGGCATTTGAAAAGAAGGTGATAAAAAGAAAATTCGAAATCGAGGAATTAGTACTTAAGCAAATCATGCCATCAAGACTGCCCCACCCAAGAGGAAAGCTGCAACCCACATGGGAGGGACCCTATGTGATCACCCATGCCTATTCCGGGAATGCCTACCGCCTGGTAGATGCCGAAGGAATCGAGGTTCCAGGTTCGTGGAATGCACTTTATCTGAAGAAATTCCATGCATGAAAAGCTTTCATTACTTAAGAACTATTATTCTTCATTCCTGCGATTTCCAGCGTTTAGTACTTGATGATAGAATTGTAAGACTCTCAAAGATAAACTCGTATCTATTTGAACACGTTTCCGCCAAATCATGTCATTCCCTTCACACACGTATAACTGGACTAGATTTGCCTGATAGAAGAAAAATTGCCTACCCCGTGGACTGGGACAATTTAAAAATTCCCCAAAGCAAAATATCCCTTATTTCCGCCCCGCTCGTATTAACCGTAGGTCAAAATGAGGAGTTACCCGGACCTAGCATATGTCCCAAAAACTGGCTCTGGCACTATATAAACACTTCTAGAGGGGAAGCATGAAAAGAATCGGGGTGAAAAACAGAAGAGCCCCCCCTCAAATCAAAATCAAATCAAATAAAAAAAAGCAAAAAAAGAGAAAATCAGGCAAGGAGAGGCCAAACACCCAAGTGAACGGGTTAAACTCTCTATTTAGCAGGCTTTCACGCCTTTACGCACGGTATACGCTAAACAACGGCTATACCAGTACAGATCCAAACAACGGACTGTACTTTCCACCCAAAAATAAAGAAGTGGTAAAAAGAAGAAAGCCAGAGGGACCTAGGAAGTAAGACATGTGCTAGACTGGGACAATTCTAAAATATTGCCCGAAAGGAAGATATTACTCTTACCTCATTCACCCTCTCCCCTTTTTATTTTTTTGCAATGGGGGTTCAAAATTGAGCTATGTCCACCGGGAAAAGCGAAATTTTGACCAAGGGTAGATCACGTCCAGGTTTACACCTACACACACACTCACACGAGTTCACTTAGAAACTTGCCTATCCAAAGGAAGCTTATTTGACTTGAATCTTGGTACATTCATGGATCTTTCAGCATGTTTAGAATAATACGATTAAGCATTTGAAAACCATGAACCCAGGAAAGTCGACGCCTAAGGCTTATACCACTCAAATACAATCCTGGTTTGGACATGAGTGACCACAAGGGCTCCTCCACGGGGACTTGATGGTGTCTTTTACTTATGAAAATCAAGAACATTGCCCTCTCACAAAAAAGTCATTGAAGAACTAAAATGCCCCCTTATGCCACTTATACTTACGCATAAGCTTGCATTTTCCTTTTCCAAAACACCTTGGCATCGATTTTCTTGAAACATTTAAGTTAACCCCCCCCCCCCGAATATTAGAATTATCCCACTCATATGAGAATTGTCCCCACGAAATTTAAAATTATCCCCACTCATGTGAGAATTGTCCCCACTCACCTCATGCCCTTCCGCACATGCGTGAGAAGAAATTGTCCCCACCTCCTACACATAAGTTCTTCTTCACTCACGCACTTGGAATCCCTTCCTTGCGCACTAAAGCCTGGTCTCCCGCACTTTACTTTCTCGCATTTATATTTCCATTCCGCCTTAAGATGGATTGTAGCCCTTGACAATTCAAGCAAGAAGGGCTCGAAAGTCAGTGCAGGGGCACAATCTGGACAGATTTAACACTTGGTCCATGAAAAGAATGTTTTTATAGGTACTGAAGGTTAGAATGGTCGCAAAGACTTTCAGCGGCAGCAGCAGACAGGAGCAGCAGGATTAAACTGCCCCAGGCAGGGGGGGCTAAGCTCGACTAGCCGCCCCTTACTGGGCGGCTAGTTTATACTAGCCGCCCCTGCCCTTTGTTTCAGGTAAGCAAGCCCTAGGCAGGGGGCGGCTAACCACAACCAGCCGCCCCTCACTGGGCGGCTAGTTTACACTAGCCGCCCCTTGCCTGCACCCCTTTCAGTTATATCATTCCATATCCAATCAACTCTTCAACACTTCTTTACCTATTACAATCAAATTCTTTCCAAAACCTGCATGTACACATTTCATACACATATTCATACGCAAAACCTGTATAGATATCATGCTAAAACGAATTATATATCAAAACCTACACCCATCCATGAATCAAACCTATAAAAATCCAGATTCATCTACACATACATACATATCCATGAACATCCATACTAACTATTCCAAGACATGCATACAAAGGAGAATGATTAAATTGTCCCACCCAAAACCACAAGCATAGACTGTTTTTCTAAACCTAAGAGAGGGCATAAAAAAGGGAATCTTTTCCTTCGGACGCTCCAAACTCTGAAAGTCTTGAGCTATACCTCACCAAAATATCACCTAAACCAAAAACAAAAGAAGAAAAGCTTGAATTCATCGCATATATACTATTCTTCTACTTAAAACCAAGACACAAAGAAGCTATACCTCGACGTATCAACGTCCGCTGGAGGATGAGTAGGAGGAACGTCCTGACTTGGCTGAGAAGGGAGCGGCGGATGAGGAGAAGACTGAACCTCTGGAACATCGGGAGCAGCAGGAGTCTCTCGAACCGAAGACGCGGCCCTCGCGTATATCCCACGACTCCGAGACACCGAAGGACGAGAGGCACGGCTGAAGGTGGCCCCGGTAGCCAAGGAAGCCGAGAGAGAATGGTCAGGCTCAAGTGGAAGAAGATCAAGGTCCGCCTCGGTCATAGAGCTCCCTCCAACCAATTTCCCCCTCATAGTGGCCTCCCAGAGACGGACCTGCTGCATGTCTCTGTCTCTCCTCTCCAATCTCTGTCGGAGGCGACTCTCTGTCCCTCTGGCCCGATCCTCAGCAGCCCTCAACCTCTCCTCCAACTCCCGCGCCCTCGCTTCCGACGCCCTGACCGCCTCTCGATCCCTATCCCCGGCCTCCTGGAGAGAACGAACCAGGTCTCCCATCAAACCTCCAGGAACGCCCGCCGAAGCCTCCAACTCCGACACCCTCATCTGGAGGGAGTCCCTCTCACGGCCTAGGGTAATGAACCCTTCCTCTCTCAAGGCCACCATGGACCTCAGCCGGTCCACCTCCTCTTCAGCCGAGAAGCCTTGCCCCTTGCCTGGCCCAACTCCATCCGTATGGCCGTCAACTCGCTTCGGGCCACATCCAATTCCCTCGTCAGTTCGAGCTCCTGCTCGGACACCACGGAAGGAGGAGGAACGGAAGAAGAAGAAGCACCATCGGCCCTCGCTCTCGACAGAGCATCCACCTGAGCCTCGAGGACCCGGACCTGGTCCTGCAAGCGTCCTCTCTATGCCCGCAACGCCTCTATCTGCCTGGCCTGCGCTTGGAGATGCTCATTGGCGGTCTTGAGCCTCTTCTCCATCTCATTCAACTCAACCTGCAAAAGGGAGCACCATTCAGAAGATGCTCAAGCAAGAGAGAACGAGGAAAGGAAAAAGGATTTTCAACTTACATATGCGTCCGGGATCTCCTCCTCCATCGTCCCGAGGATATCCGCATACTCCCGACGATACCAAGCTAGGTATTCGTCACTCGAAGTCACCTCAGGACGACGCTCCACCAAGACGCCTCGACTCATCCATCCCGCCACATACGTCGCGTAGTTCCTCGGGAGATTCGTGTCCCGAGGAATCCCGGCCACCGGAATCGAAGGACGTCGCGGAAGAGGATCGGGCACCCACTGATGGTACCCAAGCTGGCGGACGACCCGGCTGATCGCATGGAACACGACCTCATTGAAGTAGATCAGCCAGACGTCTCGCGCCAGGTCCTCGGGAACCGCCTCCGAGTAAGGCCTCCACGTCATCTAAAAAAGTATCGAAAGATAGGAAGAGCGCTTAGTCAAAAGAAAACCAAATACAAGCCAAAGAAATTCAAAGAAAACTCGATCCTCTTCCTCCGACAAGACGCGGAAGGCCTCTCGGAATTGGGTGAGGCGGTGCAAGCGGGAAGATCCCCGGGGTTCCCATCTCATAGCCCAAGGGAGGGCATGATCGAACGGAGCCAAAGTCGGGCGATCGATGGCGAAGTGCTCGTACCCGAAGATCTGACAAAGCGAGAGGAAAACCACCACTATCAAAGTGAACTAAACTAAAAAAGACATTTACCAATCACTTACACATACCTGAAGAAATGGCGCAAAGCCGCCAAGGTTTTTTCCGCCGGCCCTCTTGACTTTCTTCGAGAGCTCTGCAAAAAGATGGGCGAGCATCGCCGCTCCCCAAGCATAGCGCCCCATGCCCTCCAAGTCCCGCATCAGTAGAAGGGAATGAGAGGAGACCTTATCAGAGGCCGTCGAGAAAAGGACCCGGCCAAAGAAGTAGAGGAAGAACGCTCTCAACTCCCTCCGTGCCCTCTGTGGGCACGCGGCCGCCTCTCTCGCCTCGATCATCGCCTGCCTCCTCTCGAAGCTAGCTGCAGCTCTGTAAAGGAACCGAGGCCGTACTGCCTCGAAAGCCGCCCCAAAGGGATCCGGTTCAGCGTCTGCTCCCGCTTCACAAACTCCCATTCCTCGATCAACTCTCGGAAAAGCCCCCTGTAGTCAGCTAGGGTGGCCGCGATCACTGCCTCCCCCAGAACGGAAGGCCGGTGATCCGATAGACGTCCTCGAGCGTCGGCATGACAGCACCGGTAGGGAGGATGAACGTGCAACTCTCCGGATCCCATCTCTCCGCCAAGGCCTCCACATATGGACGGTGGACGTGGAATGGCTCGATCAGGAAGAAGGAACGGAAGCCCGCTCCATCCACCAAGCTCCTCTCCTCCTGCCCCATGGCGTCATACCATCTCTTCGTCCCGTGCCATAAAGCCCTGATACGATTCGGCCTCTACAAAACAAACGAAGGGAACATGGGTCAGTTTAAAAACGAGCGAGAGGTAAGAGTCCAAATCTACGAAATCATTTTAAACCATGCTTAGCGAAATGAAACTTTCACATGCTAAAAAAAGAAACAAAAGCATGAAAGTAAGAAGCTACACTCCTCATATGATCACGCATGCTAGACGAATATCAAACACATCCCACCGTGGTCACCACTCACACACTTTCTTACACAGCCTATCATGCTTATACCTCCCCTAAACACACCTAAGCAATACAGCAATATAAAGCTCGAACCCATGAAATGCATGCATACACTCCCTCATGCTCTACCACGATCAAACACGTACGAAATCACATACACATAGAAAAGTATTGCATGCAAGCATATTAGCTATATCATTTCTCTCTCCTTTATATGCATATAACAAACATGGATATATATATATATATATAGAAATTGTCCCCCTCCCTATAAAAACAAACCCATCTCAGCATACTTACACATCCCACCGTGATTAAACTTATACACAAGCATGCCTATTTAAAACACACATATACAAGTATAATACACATATACACCCATCCATACCACCCAATAGACATGCACATACAACCAAACAAAAGGCTAAAGACTAAAGAGTTAGGAACATACCACGGCCCGTGTGGACCCAGGAGCGTCCACCTCGGCCTCGTCGGGATCGTCCATCCCGTCGTCATCCTCCTCCTCATCCTCCTCGAACACGGCCTCCTTGGCCTCAGCCCCAACACCCACACCGGCCTCGGCGGCCCCAGTACCCATACCCTCGGCCTCCCCGGCCCCGTCCCTAGCCTCTCCTATCCCCTCCACCCTCCCCACGCCGGAGATAAACTCCGCAAAGGCCCCTAAGCCCTACTCTCCTCCTCCTCAGCCCTGGCCTCTGTGGCCTCCCTATCCAACATCCCGATGAGGGCATCCAACGACGCCCTCACCTCCTCGCCAACTCCCTCGACCCCTACCCCCTCGGTTGCACCCTCAATCGATCCTCCAACCCCCGGAACCACCTCCTCGGCCGCCACCGGTCGATCCCCACGCCTCCTCTTGCGTGTATAGCCTATCACACTCCCCCCTACCTCCGGGACAGCCCCCGAAGGCAAATCCCCGACCTCACCCACGTCAATATCCACTGGCGGCACCTCCGTCGTACCCATACCCTCCCCCACGGCCTCGACCTCCGGCCTATCGCTCTCCGATGATGAAGAGCTCGGGCTACGCTCTCCACGAGCCACCCGTGGTCGTTTCCCCCTCGAAGCAATCGCTTTCGACCTCGTCATCTCCTCGGTTTGATAAAGGAAAAGGAGAACCCAAACTAGGGTTTCGAAATCAAGAGAAAGAGAGAGATTGAGGTCAAAATAGAGGAAGGAAAGGCAAAGAAATCAGGGTTTTTGAGTTTGAAACCGAAGGGAAGAAGAGAAGAGGGAAGAGAAACCGTTTTTAAAACGTATGGGGAGAGAGAGGGTTTGTAACACAATTCCCACGCCGCTGCCCCCGGCATTGAATGCTCCATCGATGAAGAGATCCCACCATTCCAAAAGCTCTGGCGAGTCACCGAGCTCTGATGTGGCTTTTTGTATGTCGTCCTCTGGGTCAAACTCCAGCAGGAAGTTGGCAACCACTTGACCCTTCTTAGCGATTTGGGGACGATAGTGATTGTCAAAGGGCGACAACTCTAGGGCCCATTTGGCGGTTCGTCCATAGAGATCCGGCTTGTGCAAGAAGACCCGGATGGGATAGGATGTCAGCACGACCACCAGATGCGTTTCAAATTAGTGCCGGAGCTTCCTCTTTGCTACTACGAGCGCCAAGATAAGCTTCTCGATGGGCGAATAGCGGGTCTCGGTGTTGAGTAGGACCTTGCTTATGTAGAAGACCGGATGTTGCTGTTCGTGGTCTTCTTTGAATAGTGCAGCACTAATCGCAGCCACCGATACGACGATGTATAGGAAAAGCATCTCGCCTTTGACCGGGACAAACAAAATTGGTGGCTGGTTGAGATGGTCTTTGAGACTATGGAAGGCGGCTTGTTACTCGTCTGTCCAGATTTCACCCCTCGCTCCCTAATAGCCTGATAAAATGATTGACAGCGATATGAAAGACGGAAAATAAACCAGGACAAGGAGGCTATTTGGCCGGTGATCACATGGACGTCGTGAACCGTCTTAGGGGTGACGGAATCGCGTAACTCCTGACTTTTGTTTGGGTTGGCCTCTTTGCCTTGCCGATGCATGATGTGGCCTAGAAAGTGTCTGGAAGAGATGCCGAACGATCAGTTGGCTAGATTGAGCTACATGTGGTGTGCCTGAAGGGCATCAAAGGCTTCGGTGAGGTGTCACAAATGCTGAGTGTGGCCGCGGCTCTGCACCACCATGTCGTCGATGTATACTTTCATCGTTTGTCCGATGAGATGTTTGAAAACTTTGTTGACCAAACGCTGAAAAGTGGCACCTGCATTTTTAAGTCAGAAGGGCATTACTTTGTAGTATACAATCCGCGCTCCGAGATAAATGCGGTTTTCTCCTGGTCATGTGGATAGAGGAGGATTTGGTTGTAACCCGAATATGCATCCAAGAATGACAAATGCTCGTAGCCCGCTGTGGCATCCACGAGCTTCCCTAGTTGCACAGTCTTCTTTGGGTCGCCCTCGTCCAGGGGAACAATGTCGACCGGCTCAAGAGTGGGTGGTTCAGGTTCGATCAGCGTTTGATCCCACTTCGATGGCCGGTCGATTAATTGCTATAAGTCATGGGATGGTGGTCCATCGATGGGACCGCCGGGCGCGGCGTAGCACTTCCGAACGGCCACCTAGTCTACGCGGATGTTGATGGTGGATCGCTCATCTTTAGTGATGCATCGCATGACCTGATGTATGGTGGAAGGAACCCTTTCCATTCGGTGGATCCATTTGCATCCTATGATAGCGTTATAAGCCAAAGGGGAGTCGATTACGATGAACTCAACATCGAGGGTGCGGTCAGCGGCTGTGACTGGAAGCGCGACCACGCCGACCAGGTTCACCCGTCTTCTGTCAAATCCAAGCAAAGGAGGGTTGGATTGCCTGATCTCCTCCACGTCCAACCCCATCCGTCGGTAGGCATCTAAAAACAAGATGTCAACGCTACTTCCTCCATCGACCATAACCCTCTGTACCTGGCAATTGCATATATAGATAGTAATAACCAGGGGGTTAGGGTGAGGCAGGGATACCTGCTCGAGATCGTCTGCCCAGAAGTGGATAGAGTTGATGGTGATCTCGTGTTCGTTGGTCAGACCCGTGGTGGGGCGCTTTCGTGTCCCTAACTGACTCTTCGGGTTTGGATCGACGTAGTCCGGGGCGGGCCTCCCATGTATGACCGACATGATTCTGGTTGGCGTTCCACCAGGCTTGGGTGTGTCCCCAACCTTGTCGCCGTCTGGCTTGGAGGCATGGGGCTGTCGTGCCACGTAATGTGCGAGGCGTCCATCCCGAATTAGGTTCTCGATTTGCCGGCGAAGACTCCTGCACTCCTCCGTAGTATGTCCAACTTCGTTGTGGAACTCGCACTTACGTGCTTGGTCCCGGTTCTCGATAGGGCTTCGTATCAGGAAAGGGGTCCCGAAATAACTCTTATCTTTGTTCTCACGCTAATTTGCCGCACTGGCACGGTGAGCGGAGTCGTTACAAAATCTTTCGCTCTTTGAGGGGGAGAACCGGCCGGCTTCTATTCGTTCTTCTGCGACATCGCAGAGGACTGTTTATTTGGGGGATGGGTGTCCTTGTGGGATGACCCAACCATTACGACGGTAGTCGCCTTGCGGGCTGCGAATGAGACATCATCCTCCAAGCGGATGGACCTCTCTGCGTGGGAGAGTACGTCTGCCATGTTCGTTGGAGGCTTTCGGATGAGGGACTCATAGAGATGTCCGGTGGGGATCAAACCACCCTGGAATGCCATTGCTGTAGTATGGGGGTCGCATGCTTCGATTTGCAATATCTCCATGCTGAAGCGCGTGAGGTAGTCTCAGAGGCGCTCGCCCTCCACTTGCTTCATCCCGAACAGGCTCGCCACGTCCTTTTTGGGCTTGCAATGGCATATATAATGGCTAACGAATGCCTCGCAGAGGCCACAGAAGTTGTTGATGGAGCTAGGCGGGAGCTTGCAGAACCATGTCAAAGCCAACCCCCTGAGGCTTTGCTGGAAGACCATGCACAGTAAAGCGTTGTCCCCTACATCGAGGGACATAAGTGGTTGATAATGAAAGATGTGCTCGGTTGGGTTCGACTTTCCTTCAAACAGTTTAAATTTTTGGAGGGGTGAACTTAACTGGTTTGAGCGCGCAAACGATGTCCTCCACGAATGGGAATTTGTTTTTTTTTTGTTTTGAAACAAGGTAGACTCAGTCCACCAATCATTTTCATTAAGAAATAGATTAGTACATAGTCTGAATGGGGGATGAGAGAAAATAGAGGTAAACGTAAAATACAGGATGACCAAGCATAAAGGCCTCGACCGCGGGGGTAGATAGGGAATCTACCCTTCCCGCCGACCTGCACGCCTGGACCGCTACATCACATACTACATGGTGATCGAAATGTCTCCTCCGCGCAGGGTGACCCCCCGGACCCCTACTAGTACCCTCGCTGAGTCTCGGATCATGGCGGCCGCAAG
The DNA here is from genome assembly GCA_030737845.1 of Acorus calamus. Lineage (NCBI taxonomy): Eukaryota > Viridiplantae > Streptophyta > Magnoliopsida > Acorales > Acoraceae > Acorus > Acorus calamus. The sequence continues at coordinate 10,262,368 of CM060877.1, read as the reverse complement.
GACCCACATATTCTCCACGTAAACCCGCTTTCCTTTGAAAATCACCTCGTTTCTGGTCAGCCATATCGCCCATGCCCCCGCTGGGATGATCAAATGGGCAATCGTCTTCCTTGGGCCCGTCGCCATTCTCTTGCCCAACTCCTCCCCTACCTCCCACATCTCGGATAAACCAAGGAAAGGGATCAGCGACGTAGCTTGTTCCACTTCTCGCCAAAATGCTCGCGCGACCCGGCATTGGCAAAACAGGTGGGCCACCGTTTCGGGTGCCTCTCCGCAGAGATCACAGAGCGCGTTGTCGTCAGTTCTCCACTTGGACCTGAGTACTCTTGTCAGGAGACGCTCGTGCGCGAGGAGCCAAAGGAACACTTTTATCTTCCGTGGTATCTTTGGCTTCCATATGCGAGATGCGAGGCCGCACCCCAATGTCGCCGCTGGCAGGCCCCTCCGTCTCCAGTCATAGCAGCTTTTGACCGAGAACCTGGTGGACTGCTTCGGGATCCAGATTGGCCTGTCCGGGGATGCATTGAAATTTCCACCCCATGCCGCAAGGAGCTCCAACAATCCACTATGTTGGCTCCGCTCTACAGGCAAAAGGTGGGATCTACGTAGGCCGATAGACCAGCCACCGTTGCTTCCCTCCCCGGACCGGAACCCACCAATTGGGCCCTCTTGGTCAAACGCTATCCCATATACCGCCGGGAATTGTACGCTTAAAACCTGCTCACCACACCAAATTTCATGCCAGAAGCTCACGTTCATGCCCCCTCCAATTCCCCACCTTACTCCCTGCACGAAGCCTGCACAACCTCCGAACAGGCCTTTGCATAGAGCTGACGTCCGAGGGCCAATGGCGGGCCAGCGCCGCCCCCCCAGTCCATGGCCCCCATACCGGTCCCTAACAATAGTTGCCCACGTGTGCTCGGGCTGACAAAGCCACCTCCACAGCCACTTGGATAGCAGCGCCTCGTTCATGTCTCGGAGATCTAGGATACCCAGGCCACCATCCTCTTTCCGCAAACAGACCGTGGACCAGGCTACGAGGTGGGGCTTTCGTGGTCCTTCGTGAGCGCCTTGCCACAGGAACCTCCGACGAATCACCTCGATGCGGTCAAGGATGCCCACTGGCACTCGAAAGACAGAGAGAAAGAACAGTGGCAGAGAGGATAGCACCGCATGTATTAACGTCACTCTCCCTCCATAGCTGAGGCACTGCCCTTTCCATCCCGTCAATCTTCTCCTAAACCTCTCGACAAGTGGCTCCCATTCAGCTCTCCTCATCCGACCACACACGAGCGGCATGCCCAATAGTCGGGAGGGGAAAGACTGCACCGTGCAACCCACTATCTGGGCTAACTCCGCCGCTTGTTCTGGCGCAACATTGATCGGAAGGAGTTCGCACTTTGCCCAATTTAAACGTTGATCGGAATGGGGATTTGTTGATCAGGTGCGTCGTTAGCATGACGATATCTGCCGGGGTCCAAGGCTTCAGGTTGTGAAGAATACGCCGGTCGACCTCCTTCATCATGTTGTCCTGCCTGCCCTGCCAAACGTGGTCCTCCTCTTGGGGGTGCTTAGAAGGTGCGACAACATTAGAGGAGACTGTCGGCTGCTCCAGAAGTTCTTTCCCAGGGAGGTTGATGTGTTCGTTGGTTCATTGGGGGTTGTTAGGCACTGGAGGTACGGGTCGACACTGGCTAAGGGGATTTGGATTTCCTCGATCGGCCCGAAGACAGTCGTTCTCTTACCTGACCACCTCGATTGTCCGGATAAACTCTTCGACCCGCTTTTCAGCATGCTCCACATGGGTGAGAGCCTCATCATAGATTTGTTGCAACACGATGACCTCGGGACTTGGTTCATCTCCTTTGGTCACACCAAGAAGGGATGACGGATTGACCATTGACGTGCTGGTCAGCACCGATGTGGGCGGGGGAGTTCTCTTGGGAGGCATAATGAAGAGCTAGGCTTTTCATTCGTGTCCCACAGATGGCGTCAAACTGGAGGGGCAAAAATTTTACTTACCGAGTACGGGTAAACGGATCCAGCCTCTCCCGTTCTCCTCCGCCCATTAACATCTTCTATTGCTGGGGAGCACTCCTCAAACGCCGATGAAACATGGAGGTGGGGGGCCTGCGGAAGACCCTCCAATGCTCAAGTCAGTCAAAATGGCCAATAAATGGGATTTAGCAAAAAGAAATTATGCATACCTCATTGTGTGTTCTTGTCCCCTGTTTATAGAGGAGATGGGATGGTGTTAAGGCTTTGGATCGACCCTCTCCATCAGACGGATGGGAATCCATCAACTATTAGTCAGGAGACAAAAGTTATGCTCCTTGATTTGGTCAATTATGGGTTGACATGTATATCCAGATTCTATAGGGATTTGGTGGACAAAGTCAATAATGACCTGATTTGGTGATTTGTACTGGTATTGATGGGGATTGAATGCTGATAATTATCATTTAGTGTCATATATTTGAGTGGATCAATGCAATAATTGGATGGATTAAATACTGACTTGATCTTTTGTAACTGGTCGGGTCTGGGCCTTCGGGTCGAACCTATTTGAATTGGGGCTAGATGGGCAGTCGTATTTATCGGTATGTAAAACTGGGGGTTCTGCGAACTTGGTTCTGGTCCGTCTCGCGACTGATCAGATCACCGCCTGAAGAGTCATTTCTGAGTCGCCCAACAGCTTCTCAGAAAAGACGGGGTTTGTTTGTGATTGCCACCTGCTTTCTCAAAAAACAGAAAAAGTGGGGGTTGATTTGATCGTCTTCGCGGGGGAGTTTTGTGGAGTCTCCGCTCTAAGACATGGATATACAGTACGCAAGGTGAAAAATAAGTATCCTATTCTGCTTCTGGGAATTAACTAGAGGAGATTTGGAGGTTGGGGTTAGCTAGTAGAAGTTACCCGCCTGGTGGGGGACGGTTGGTTGGGACTAGCCGCCTGGTACCTGGTTCTTGGTTTTCTGAATTTGGGAAGAACCTAGGTAGGGAAGTGTTTTGACTTTGGCTAGGGTGGTGGTAGTGAGGATTGAAAGTGGTGTTGGTGGCTTCCTCTTCTACATTTGGACATCACCTAGATCAAAATTTGGATTTGTTTGGCTAGGGCTAAGAGAGGTTTAAGACAATGGTTAGAGGGGGGTTTTTGGAGAGTGAATTTTGGTGGGGAATGGTGTAAAGTTTCAATATTTTTCAGCATTATATATTTGTTTTAAATATATAATGGAAATTTTTAATTGAAATTTAATTATTTCATTTTTCAGTTTTAGTGGTTGTCTCAAATGGGTCCAATTTGATTAATAATTATGATAATTATAAATTGATGTTGAAATATTTATTTTATATTTTTTGGAGATATTTACAGTGTTAAGATACTTTGGTTGAAAATTGGTGAGATTCAGAGTTCGGAAAATTATATTTTTAGGCCTAAGTGTCAAGTTATTGGGCTCAGGGATCTGGTTGTGAATCAAGAAAACATTTTAATAGCCTTCAGGGATCTGTTTATAAATCGGATAGGGATCTATTTATAAATCAAACAAGGACCTAGTTGTAAACCTAGAATACTTAAGGGATCATTTTGTAATTTAGTAAACCCCTTTAAATACCATGTTTGGATTAGGGTTTTCATCCAAATCTCAGAAGGTATGAAAGGTGGTGATGACCTAACCCTAGATGAAGATGGTGGGTGATGAAACCGGATCTAAGGTAGACATCATTCCCTATTGATTTTTGTTGTTTAAGGTTTCAATTTTTTTGTTAGGATATGATTGTGTCGATCAATTGTTTGGGGAAGAAGTTTGATGGATTATGGTTAAGGTTTGATAGATTTTAATTGGATGATTATTTGATTTGATTTCAATGGATCTTATTTGAATTCTTATGATCAAACTAGATTTATTAGTTTTGGGGGTTTAAATGTTATTTTCGGGTTGATTACATGTATGGACGTTAAATCGTGTTTTTTACTATGATAGATTCATTTTTGGGAAAAACTAGATTTTACAAACAAAAAAAGGTTTTGAAAAGATCTTTCAAACGAATCATGAATCGTCCAATTCGGTGTTACGGGTAGAAAGTTATGAATTTTGAAAGATTTCTGTGCAGTTTCTTAGAATTCAAACATTTAGCTTGATGACCAAGTTTGATTAATTTTAGAGATTTAAAGGATCCTAAATTGATTTTTAATGAAGTATACGTTGATTTGTGGGTTTTGATGATTTTATTGACCTTGACAACTTAAATTAAAACTGAAATCGATAATTTGGGTTAATGAGATCAATGAATATTAATTGGATATTATTGTTATTTGGATGTAAATTGATTCGATTGAGTTATTTCGATCATTGGAATTATAGTTGAGCATTATTGGATTTGTCTAAATATTTATTCGAGGATTTGATCGATTATATGGGTCTTATGGAATAAATGGATATTGATTATCGTATCATTGTGAGTTTATGAAAATTTTAATATTTATTCGGAGTTGGGATTTTCGTTAGGCCTTTGAGGTGAGTTGCAGATTGTAGGTCTATTAAGTATGAGTTTTTGAGAATTTTGGGCTTAGTATCGTTGTAAGTTGGTTGTTAGTTGTTTAAGTTTTAATTGAATTGTTTCTGATTTATTATTGCATAATTGTTATGCTAGGTTATCAACGTGCGAGTGTGTATCGTTCATGCACGTGCTTCAGTTTGTATTGTGTGGACTGAAGGTGAGTGGGTCTAGTCTCATATGTAGTTTTCAAAACTATCGATATGGTATATCATTCCGCATCACGGCTACTTTAAAATATACAATTGTTATTTGGGGTATGGAGTATTGAGCATGTCATCATGATTAGTATGAGACGTTCATTTTATATATATAACTTTATGGTTTGGAGACTATATTATTTTTATCGCATGCATATGTTTTAGAACGAATGGTTGATCATGTATGCATACATTCGTCTAGGTGGCTCGGTCTTGGTGGCCAACGTCTAGGTGGGCGTATGTCTACGTGGCCAGGTCCGAGAACGTAGGACCCAAGTCTTTGTGGCTATGTCTACGTGGCCATGCCTGTGAAAGGCCCCACATGCTAGGTGCCGTGAAGTCGGACATGTGTGTTCGTGGTGTTGCATGCATCATGTTGGATATGATTGTGTGTGTGTGTGTGTGTGTGTGTGTGTGTGTGTGTGTATTATCGCATGTCTTGGTGGCCTTTTTATATATTTTATCTCATGATATATTACATGTCGTGTGGACATTTTATGACTATTATATTTTGATTATAAATGTACTAATGGGACGCCATAGGTCTATTCACTGAGCGTGTGGTTGCTCATCCCTCTTTTCCCAACCTTTCAGATTAGTTTTTGGTGGTCATCAATCTCATTAAGGCATTGGAGGTTGAAGCTCGTATAATGATTTCCAGAGCACTAGACTCGTGTAGAAGGTATTGATTATTTCTTTGGCATGTAGAGGACCATATTAGTACTCTGAGATTTGAGGTATTAGGTTAACGTAACCGGATTTCACACTTCAAAACGGAGTCGTGGGTTCGGGGGCGTTACAAATGGCTCTCTCCCTCTCTCTCTCTCTCTCACACACACATACACACTTTTGAAAATGAAATTATCCACCCTTGGTTCTCACTTCTACCTCTCCTTTTATAATAAAAGGGATGCATAGGATTATCCCTTGGATAATAGAATGGGTTGGATAAGAGGGTGTGGCTAAGTAACTATCATTGCAAAAGGACACACTCAATGGTCCATTGGGTAATAGCATGGATTGGACAAAAGGGTGATGCTAAGTAATTTCACACCTAAGTAAAGTTGTTTTATGCTTTATGGATGAGTCCAAGTGAGGACCAGCTAACCTAATTCAGCCGCTCGGGCAGGGTCGGCTAGTTAAGAGATACCGCCGGTATGATGACCTGCCAAACATCTAATCTCTGACAAGCGGTGACTTGAGACGGTTACTAAGATTGAACCGTAAGAGAAGGGGCGGCTAATTGGAACAAACCGTCGCAATGATCAACATTTAATGGCAATTTTATGTCCCATCCAATGAGGCGATTGGGGGCGGTTTAAGGGGCGGCTACTTTGAAGTAGCTGAACTATTTCTAGCTATTAAATTTTCTAAGTGTTGGTCTAAGTTTTCTTTTTCTTTTCTCCTCTATTTCTCTAAAGTAGTTTTTTATTTGATCCAAATGTGATCATTTTAAAAATGTTGCTTGAAGTAATTTTCTTCTCTTTGGACGGTCAAAATTGGGGTATCTACAGTATTATCGGGTAGGACTAATAACCCGGCCCGTCATGATGAGCTTGAGTTTGGCGGGTTGTCGTTCTGTCGGATCGGATCTGATGGGGTTCATGACCCGGCCCAATATATGCAGCCAGAAAATTTGGTGCCCACATTAAGGATATGAAAGTAGTCGTAAGTTGTTTGTTTTTTTTTGTTAAGGATGTGAAAGTTGTTATATTGTTTTACTATTATCTATAATAAAAGACTTGCTTCCTATATTTAATACCTCGTACTTCTAACTTCTGTTCAATCCTTTCTATTGACTGTTGCCAAATCTTTATCTTTATCATGAACCAGAAAAGGCACTCTAAGGTGCTTCAAGAGGAGATGAGTGGAAATGTGTATACATAACCCAGTCTTTTTGGATCATCTCCTGGAGGACTTGGAGTACTACATAACAACATTCAATGATGAATACTAAGTTAAAAACATGATGAATCCATGCAAATACAAACCTCATGGAACTCAGTCAGACATTATTGTGACTCAAATATAACCCACTCATTGTTGAATAGTCTTTCCCTCAACAACCTCATGGAATTCAGTAAGTCAGGTCAGGGACAATAGAAAGATCAGGATACGGGTAGTGTCATATGGGATGAAGATGGTGATGAAGTTCTCCTTGCTTATGCTACCAATGTAAAGACCTCCCAAATTCACCTCCTTGAAACTCAGGGTAGGTATTGTTAAGAGGTTAAATCTGACTTGCAAGTCTTCAATATACACAAGGTACTTCAAAAGTTATCAACTCAGCACCACAAAAAGCACAATTGGGATCATCCGCCGGCCTCCATTTACCTCACTACGATTTTGTAAGTACGCGCCCTGCAGCGCTGTCCATAATCGTTTTCCTTAGTAAAAGTTGAGAATTTCCAACAATCTTATAAATTCCAAGGAACTTTTTCGGTTTTCCTTGGTAAAATATAGGCAATTCTCATGTACTATTATTATGCATGAATTTTTTCCTTAAAAAAGTTTTTCTTAAAATTTTATGAATTAGAACGAATTAGTAAATTATTTAAACCTGCTCATATACAACATAACCAAGAAAATAAATCATAGAGAAAATCCACTACAATACATCCTGCATTCATAAAGAGGGGATAGTGTGAAGAACTAAGAGTTGGAAAGCATTAAATTGAACGAGAAACCTTTCGAATTATGGATTTTAAGCAAGTGAAATGACTGATTTACTATTAGAAATAGAGAAACAAGGATAGGAAAATGCCTTGTAAAAAAATGTTCTGATCCGCTGTTGGACTGAATACCTACACCCTGGCCTTTCAGCTTGAAAAACACTCCAATAGAAGTTCAAAATATCATGGGGGAACTCCAGCTGATCCTTATAAGCCACAGCGGGAAGAGTGGCTATACCTACACCTTGGCCTTTTAGCTTCAAAACACTGCAATAGTATACAATGGGATACGTATATAGAAGTTCAGACTCCAGATACATAGTATGTGTGCTGTTCCGGCTAGCCCTTTGGACCCAGAGAACTTCCCGTTTGTCGTTTTGGGGAACAAAATAGATGTGGATGGTGGCAACGATCGAGCGGTTAGATGGTTTTTCACTTGTTCTTTCACATCTTGTTGTTTCTTATTTGTGGTGATAGTTTGACCAGTTAACTGAATTCATCTTTGAAATTGATCTCTGTGTTTCCAATCTTGATTGTCTAAGAAAAAAGTGGATGTGAAAAAACAATCAATCAAAATAGGAGATATTATGGTCAGGATTTCATCTGAAAAGTTCTCTGAGTGCCTCATCCAATAATCTTTATTTGGAAACTGTGATGTTATAAATAGGATCAGTGATTATCATTCTTGGATTTTTATTTGTTTATTTATTATTGTTTTTCATGGGTTACGAGGAAGTATAATTGTTTTGTTTCGGGGCCTTCTAATTAATAAGATTGCTCCAACATTTTTATCAAAAAAAAGAAAAAGAAAAAAGGGAGAGAGTATAAGTGGGCACATCGGACTGACTTTGGTTTGGTGCCTTATTTTATTTGTTGAAGATACCTTCCAGAGACCGTCGACGTTACCTGTGGAGGGCCGCAGCAGAGGTCATCAGGCTGTAATGCTAGATGAACTTCAAACTTCACTCTCAGTCACCCATTCATATATTTGATATCCCAGGTGGTAATTATGAGAATATGGTCATATCTGCTGTGTATTATATCAGACTCTGGAAGTATTGAAGAATTTGATGAATTCTGCTCTGTTATTCCTATTGGCTATTGGTTTATGTTTTTTTCCCTTATCCACAGTTAACCTTCTGCACATGCTGTATAAATGCATTTTATTGTGTTTGATTTGAAAAACTGAGAATATAATTTCCTTCTTGATACTCAGATTATTTCGTGTCATCTTTTTCCAGTATTTAATTGTTTGATTCACTATAGTGCTTTTCTCTCTCATCATTTTTGGCATTGCAATGTCACAAGAGCATTTTAAACTCTTTGAAGAAGAGTGTTTACAACTAGGGACAATTATAATTGATTAAACAATGGAAATGTGAATATATAATCTATAAGCGTTGATACATTCAATTCATTCTGTTTTGCAATCCCGTATATAGGTTTATACACTGCAATGTATGAAGGTTAATTTTTTTTTAAATATAATGTTAGATTTGAATGTATATTTCATTTCATATAATAATGTGGAATGCATGCAAATATGCATTCCTTGGTGAATAATTAAATGGTAGTTATACCATTTAATGGGTGCTACCAAAGGGTGCTTATGGCACTATAAATATAGGTATATTCTCCCCATTTGGGCATCAACAAATCAAGGGGATGTCTAATTAAGGGTGTAGGAAGAAGAGGATAGATAATCTCTCTTCCTTCTCTTGTTCTTTCAATCCAACAATCTCTTTCACAAATTTCCTCATTCAAGTCAAGGTTTTCTTGCATCAAATACTTGCAATATATTGTTGTCCTACAGAAATAGTATACTGTCTTCTTGACAGACTTGCAACATTTCAAAGATATTCGGTTTGCTTTCGTTAGTACACATTGCACACACACAATATTGCTTCATTGTAATCTGGAGGTGTATTTTGGAACCTCGGTGCATCACTTAAACTGGTGGAGGAAAATAACGCGCCTCGAAAAAACCTTTGTATTTTTAGTTTGTTTGTATTCGTAAGTGTTCCAACTTCATTCAAGTTCACCAATTCCCCAACAAATAGCACCTTCATCATCATCCCTCACAAAAGCACTTAACTAGATGATTGCTGTGAACATCCAATTCATAGAAAGTAATATAAAACACAGAACAGAACATGCACAAACCATGTATTAAAAACAAAGTAAGTCTCTCTTCATTAACCTCAAGTCCCTCTGAGGATTAGGCATGAACCAAACAGGTGGTGGAAACAGACACTGTTGGTCGTGGAAGTATCGTTCTATGCTCCCATCCTCCATGTTGAAAACCCCAATGTCGCGTAGGCCGTGCCGATCAACAAAGATTTTCTCCTCGTCGTCGTTCGTGAAATAGATGCAGTTCCTCTTTAGCCCACTCACACCTTCCACGGGTAGACACAAGGAATGGTTATCACCCAAGAGGAGAGCGCAATCACCAAGGCTTTTCACCTGCACCCAATCACTACACCCATCTCCATCCATTCTAAAAACATCAAAACCTTCTGTTTAACATTTCCTGCGTGTCCTGTACACGCATAACAGTTGGCCCATGGACACCACCAGATACCGCTTGCCAAACCATTCCATCGGAAACATCCCCAAAATTCTTGGACTAGGTGGAGTGTTGCCTCTATTAACATATGAGGAGATTTCATAGACCAGGATATCATCGGCACCGGCAAGCACATAGAGCCGCCCCTCATGGTACATTATATCGATTAAAGTGTCTATACCGGAGTACTCCAAGAGAGTCCACCGATCATCAAACCCCAGCCTAGTGATCCCAATCCTCTCAGTTATGCTAAGGATGATGGCGACAGTGTTGATGTCAGAACAAAAGATGGCTTTAGTGTAGTAGAAATTCTTTGAACGCCAAGGGGGCCTCGTCCATGCTTGTCGCGCATAGGGGTCACGTGGGGATTTGATGCAATGGATGGGAGGGCGATCTCCGCGCCGGACATGGGGTCGAGCATGCTCATCTCGGAGAGCTCATCGACCATGAAGAGCCATCTGTTGTCGATCCGGCGCAGCGCGAGGAAGAGTGATGCACAAGTAGGTGAATGTTGAAGGTCTTCCCACCATCAGATAAGCTGAGGATGATGCGGACATTGCGGTCCTTGCCACGGAGACGATGAGGTAACACCGGTAGAATCAGCCATGGATCCTGTAGCGCACTTGTTTTCTTTTTAGACAGATGACGATTGTTGTTGTTGTTGTTGTTGTCAACGTCGTAGTCGTCAATGATGGTTTGGTGCCACAACACGCAGACGGCATTGAAGCTGATGAAGTCTAAGAAGGTAAGACACCTCGAGATGAGGTAGATGAGGTCTCCTAGAGGGGATGACCAATCCACCACCTGTTCTTCCTCCTTCGGTCCTTTCAACATGACTTAGGGTCCGTTTGGAAACACAGATTGAAAAGTATCTTTGGGTATAAAACTGCTTTTTCACATGCTTTTTGACCTTGGACTTTTATGAGTTGTTTTTTGTTTAATCCAGGAATTATGTTTGTTGCTGATAACAGAAGTTGTTTTTGTACATTTGAAATCAGGTGATATTTGGTTGCAAATCAGTGTGAATTAAAAAAGCTCATATGACACTTTACGAAAATACCCCCATCCCTACCGATTAACAAAACATTCGGGACACCTAAAACATTTTTCAACCGGACCTCCTACCAAGCCTTTAATCCTTAAAAAAAACCCTATCTTATTAAAAAAAATCCTTCCATGGCTTTCAAAATGAGATTTTGAACCCAACCCCATCACAAGAAACCCATCAATCTATAACACCCATAAAGGTAAAAGCCATGTTTGGAACACAAGCTCAGAGAGAGATCTCCAATGGCTTCTCCCCAAGGAGCCTCCATTGGGTGACCAACCACATCAGCAGCCCCAGAGGCCCAGACACACCACCACCACGAACAACAACAACAAAAGGAGCAGCCTTTCCTCCACAAAAGTCACAGGTTTTTTGCAGCACCATCAGACAAACATGATGGAAAAATCAAATGCCGGAATGTGAGGGTGATGAGTGGTTGGGGAGTTATAAACATGTGTGATTGTTGGTTATTATGAAAGGTGAAATGGACATTTTGGATGAGACAAAAATGGATTTGAAAATGTTGATTTCCCGGAAGCATACATTGTGGGCTTTTAAAATATCGGCTTTCGAGGCATGAATTGACAGGAATCCACCGAGTGATTCCCAATTAATCTAGGTTGTTTGGCAAGCTTTTTTTGCTTTTTGATTAGTCCCAAATCAAAAGCAACCCTAAACGGGTTTCCAAACGGGCCCTTAGTCTAATCTATCAATTTGAATCTCACAATTGCAAAGTGCATGACCATATATTTGTATATATAAATAGATTAAAAAATTGTTAGCTGTAACTGACTCTTATCTTAAGCTTCCAATACTTTCATCATGAGAGATCTACCCGGATCACGTGTGTTTAAATTAATTTGATTCTAATTTTATTTGTAATTGATACTTTATCTGAACAAATTGAAATCCGTTTATTAGTTATGGAAAGCAGCTCGAAACAACAAAGCTCAGTGCTTATCTAGTTAGATGTTTGTTATGATGTAATTCCCATTTATATGGGATCTGTTATTGAGTAATGTTTATTATGTGTTTAAACATACGAATGAAATAATCCAAAAATAGATTATTCTTTTTAAGTGTTTTTTAGCATGATTAGGATGTTGGTTGATTTACCCTTTCAAGTAAATCACTTTTAGAATTCATGCTATGCTTTGAAGAGTAATATATCAACCGACCCCTGTTAATGGGAATTAAAGAAAAGCTCCCCTTTAAATGCATTATGAGGTTTTTGACACTATTTTATAAAGGTTTTTGAAAGGACGTGAATAAGCCCTGTTTAAAGGGGGAAAAAAACAATATAAGCCGGTTCTATTTCAGTTATTTAGCATGTATAACCAACTAAAGATTTTTTTTTATTGGTAATCAAATTTTATATTACTTTGATATGAAGATTTATAAATACACAAGCGTACAAGAATAACTCAGGCATTAGTCCTGTAATGCAACAAGATGAATTCTCTTTCTTATTCTAACATGTTATCAAAGTCATCTCAAAAATCCTAGATCAACAAAAGTTTCTCTTTCTCTTCCCTGTTATGATTGAAGAGTCTTCATTCGGAGTGGGGGAGGAATTTTTTACCCTTTTTTTTTCTTCTATCATTGTTTGATGCTTCCATGCGTCTCAGTGACACATACGCCATATGAAACCATGTTTTTTGCTTCTGATCTTCGTTTGATCTTCGTTTGACACTTCTACGCTTCTCATCGACGCACGACCCCTGTCGTGCCATTGCCGCTACTGTTGCTCGCTCTTCTCGTGCGCTCATCTACGCGCTGCTATCTGTGCACCTCTGTAGCCTCCGCGCACCTCTGAGCAATCCGCGCACCCTTTGCGAGAACCATCCTCTCCCTCCGCGAGAGTAATCTGCGCGCCCTTCGCGAGAGCTATCCTCGCCTTCTGCGAAAGCAATCCGCATGCCCTCCGTGAGAACCATCCTCACGCTCTTCACGAGAAGCTTCCGCACTCACCGCGAGACCTTTGCGAGAGCAACCCGCGCGACTTCTGTGAGAGCCATCCTCTCACCGCGAGCCCTGTACAAAAGCAACCCGCGAGCCCTCCGCTAGTGCCATCCTCCCCCACCGCAAGCTTTTTGCGATAGCAATCTGCACGCCCTCTGTGAGAACCATCATCACCCTCCGCATCAATCATTGAGAGACATAGATAAACTGCTAAGAGATTTCTTTTGACAGGGCACTACTCATTTCCATAAAGTTCATCAAGTAAATTAAATTGGGGAATTATCTACAAACCTTTTTAGGAGGGAGGCCTCAATATAAAACTTATCAAGGACTGGGCAATTTGGGCAACTGGTGCTCGTTTTTGGGAAATTGCGAGTCACACCCCCTCTCGCTTTTGGGTTCAGTGGATGTATGAAAGGTACCTCAAAAAAGCCAATATATGGAGTGTAAAACCCTTTTCTAGCAGCTCTTCCTCTTGGTCCTCCATCATCAAAGCATGGGATTGGATTGCTCCAAAGGCCAGGTATCTCATTTTTGAAGGTCAGACTACCAATCTGAATCAGGGGATGTTTGTGCTGTTATAGAGTAAGGGGGATAGGAGAGTAAGAAGAGATTGGATAAAAAAAAGGTAACTCATCATCTTGGAATTTTGATCTGGGTTATGCCATCCTTGTCTTCAGTAAGAAGTTCCTCTATTTCACTTGTTAATTGAGAGGGAGGGAAGAATATGGAACCAATTTGGGATTGCAATGCTGCTAAAGCATCTGCCACACGATTTTCCTTCTCTATAGACATGCATGATCTTCCATTCTCTAGGAGTGTTAATAATCACCTTGATTTCTCGAAGAGGCCAGAATGTAGTACATGAACTCCCTTTCGCCCAGGCAATAGCAGTCGAGGAGTCAGATTCAGACCATACTATAGTATAGAAGCCACTTCACAGTCAAAGACCTGCCAGAATCCCTTGCATTTCTAAATGGTTGATTGAGGCAGCCCGAGATCGAGCAGCCATTGTAGCCAAACAATCCCCATGGACATCTCTAACAACAGCACCAAATTCGAATATGTCATCCCCAAGTGAACCATCTGAATTGATTTTTACCCAGCCCTCCAAAGGGCGAATCCATTGTACTTGGATTGGAAAAATGCATTTGATTGCTAGATTGACACCAAACAAACTCTTGCATGCCTCTGAAAGTAGCTAGTTTATTTGAATCATCCATTACATGACCACTAAACTGGAACTTAGTGCAACATATGATCAGACTAATTAAGGAATCCTTAAAAGGAACAATGTGATTGAAAATCCAATCATTGCGTGCTCTCTAGAGAGACCTCATCGTGTACAATAATATGAACTATAGGATAATTTTTTCATCCTCAGTGGACCCTGTAGAAACCAGATGAAGAATGCTCCCAATGAAGTGATAATAGTATGTTTATCCTTAAAGAAGAGAGAAGACACTGCCAAATGGAGACTGAGAAAGGACACAACAAGAACAGATGAGCTGAACTTTCTCCAGGTAGAGAATAAAATGGCTCCTATCAGAGATAACAACTCCCCACCTCCAGAGCCTATCAGATGTAGGGGGTTTGTGGAGCCCAGCTTGCCAGCAGAGGATACTCCATCGGGGAGGAAGAGAAGAGCTCCAAATCACCTTAGTGGCTACTCGTTATAACCCTCGCTTGTCTTCGATTTGTCTATCGGTCTCTTTCTCTTCGCATCCTCGATCCGTAACACTCCCGTACCCATTACCCATGAATAAGACATACGATACAGTGCATTACCCTAGGAAATCCTCAATGTTACAGCGTAGTATAAAAACTAAGTCATTAATACTCCATCGCATTAAATCATGAGGGTTTTAATTAAACTAAACTAATAAATTTAAACTTAAAACATCCACAGGATCTCAAAATAATTCATCCCAAGCTTGGATGATTACACACGAGTTCTTTATCCCATCATGACCTGTCAAACGTCCCATCTCTAACAAGTGGTGGCTTGTGTAGGTTACTAGGGTTGAACCGGTCAAGATGGGGTGGCTAAAGGTTACAATCCGTCGCAATGATCAGCATTTAATGTTACTTTACATCCCATCTAGGGAAGTGGTTCAGGGTCAGTCAGGGGTAACTGGCCGCCCAGAATGGGGCGGCTACTTGCATGTTGCCGCCCCTGTCCAGGCTCCTAGGTTTTCCCAAATGTTGGGCCAGGGTTTTGGTTTTGATTTTTCAAAGGATGTTTTCTATTAAGTGTTCAAATGTGGTTAATTTTCAATATTACTTGAAGTAATTTTCTTTGTTATGGACAGTCAAAATTATGGTATCTACAATTGTCACTCATCGAACGGAGTCTTTGTGTGAAAAAAAAAATTTGACCGATGATAAAGAAAGAGACCCTTATTTTGACCGGCCCAACCTTCAAGAAGTTTAGGTCATATAACAAGTACTGTTCAGGGAGTTGATTTAGACCGTCAAGGCTAGGTCTTGACTAGAATTTTCAACCAAAAAGATGATCCAGGTGGAGGGCGGAAAAAGTAAAATAGCGAGTGATCCAACCCTCGGGCGGGGTTCTTAGCTATCGTGCACGTAGCATCCCAACGTCAGTTTTCTCGTGCCTACCGTACCTGTGCTTGGGTAGCTCAGCAAAGAGGGGATATCGCCGACAGAAAGCAAATAAAGTGTTTGAGTTGGTGAACGGATCATCTGAAGGATAAAAACTCTGGAAAAGAACCAGAGAGTTGTGTTTGATCAAGTAGAATTTGGGAGTAAATCAATACATGGTTGTTTTGTTTTTAGAAAACTTGGAAATAAATGTTCAGAAATGGGGAATGTGGGTTTTTGGGCAAGTGGAAGGGGGGACGGCTAGTTGGAACTAGCCGCCTGGGAGGGGGCGGCTACTTGCGGGTAGTCGTCGGCCGACTAGGTCCCTTAGATCATGTCGTTTCTTCTTGATTTTGAAGCCCTAGATTCTCTTGAATCTCTTCTTTTGTGTGAAATCGGAGGAGATGATGAAGGGGAAGAAGACAACTTTGATGATGAAGCGCCTAAAGTCTTCCCGAGAGCAGAGAGGGGCTACCTCGGGGTCGGGCTCATCGGGGAGTGATGGGTCGGAGAGGAGGGCCGCGGAGGAGGTGACCCAAACAGTGGAGACACCGTTGGTGGGTGCTGTAACGCCCCCGAACCCACGACTCCGTTTTGAAGCGTGAAAATCCGATTGCGTTAACTTAATTCCTCGAATCTCAGGGTTCTATATTTTTTTTTTCTTTCATCCAGAGATATAATAAAGAAATGCTAAAATAAACTTCATTATTCAAATATACTAAAACCTCTAAGATTTCAACAATACTCACAATGTGTCTGGATATAACTTATACATAAGAAGATATACAACTTGACATAAACATGGTTATTAGGAAGATGGGCCAACTACATGCCAATGAAAATTTTCAAGTCATTCGACCAAGCAAGTCTAACGTTCTCGCATCCACGATCTCGTTCGCTGCTACACGAGATCCACTAATCTAAGTCTTTAAATCTGAAAGGTTGAGAAAAAGAGGGGTGAGCAACCACACGCTCAGTGAATGGACCTTTTGGTCCCAATAATAATTGATATCGTAAAATAGAAATCCTTAATCAGATATCATAATAAAACAACTTGCAACATACAATAATATGATAATTGCAAATACGATAATTTCAATAATCTAACTTAATAGAAATCTCATTTCAATGCACGTCTCAAGATCCAGTCAAAACATATGATGCGTATGAATGCAACGGACACGCATGTCTGTATCCCATGGCACCTAGCCATCTACGACAACTAGCCACAAGGATTTCACATAGAAAATCAAGTCACCTTGACACATGTCACCTAGACATAAGTCACCTAGACTAAGCCACCTAGGCTTTGTCACCTAGACGAATGCGATGCATGCATGATCAACACATATTTTCTTTAATAAAATGCATGCGACAGTTTCAAATATAATAACATTTTTTATACGATACATAGTAAGGCATCAACCTATATAATATGACATGCTCGAGTTGTATATAAAATAGCATCTTAAAATCATTCATAAAACCCTTCAAAACTATGTAGGAGACAAGACTCACTCACCTTAGGTCCAACGACACGGAACAAAACTCCAGAAGGTCTAAGGTAACCTAACCCGACCTGAAACGATACAGACTTATCACAATACTTACATACATTATAGAACCCGAGGGTATCCGAAAACACTGAAACTGACGGCTCCCACAGAGACCGTCACTGACCAACCCGACCGTCCAAAAAAAAACCCGACGGCTCCTACTGGAGCTGTCCCTTAACAAACCTTAAAACAAAATCATGTGAAAACGACAATCAAAGGGACTCACTACAAATGAAAAACTCTTTAAAACTCATTGAAATACTCACCAAAACCCTCAGACCGAACCCTTCCCGAGCTCCTCAATACAGTAGCCGAAGGGAAGAAGAAGAAGAAAATAACTTTTTAGGGTTTTAGTGTTTCAATGCCAAGAGAGCGAGAAAAAGATGTTTTAATACTAGAAAACACGTAGGGGACAAAATACGACGCCAATAAAACTAATTAATGCAAATATGATTTGCAATTAACGCGTTTGTTCTTTCCAAAAACGGACCAATTTCAAATTCAAATTTTTTCAAATCAACGGCTCTAACTGAGCCCGTCGTAAGCATGCCCGACGGCTCCATGCAGAGCCGTCGCCCAACCATCCGACGGTTCCTCATGGATCCGTCGCCAATAATCCGACGGCTCCCATGGATCCGTCACACATGTGCCCGACGGCACCTATAAGATCCGTCAGGCAATGCCTGACCTTATTGAAAATCATAGTTGTTACAAGATGAATAAGAGATTTTTCTGTTTGGTTGGGTTTTTTTATTCTCATTGGAAAACGTAATAATAAATGTTGAGTTGTTTGGTTGATGAAGAATAGAATATAAATAAGGTGTAAAAAGTTGATTTGACATGTGAGCCCCATTGATGTATAAGAGGTGTTATAGGTGATTTGATGTGATGAGATATGATTTTTTTTAATGTGATGGTGGGCCCCACTTATCAATGGGAATGGATAAACTGAGTATAGTTTATCCTAGGGGTTACTTGTAATTGTTATACTCTCTTATACTCGTTTAAACTAGCTTAATAATACTAAATTATGCTCTGCAAACAAACAGCCATTTTTCCTATCCATTTTTACACCACCCTTATACCCCCCTTATACTTCCTTAACCCGTGATCCAAACGAGGGGTGAAAGTTTGTAAAAGTTTGTGAAAGTCTATAAAAGTATATGAAAGTCTATGAGGACCAATCTGTGAAAGTTTGTAAAAGTCTATGAAAGTTTGCACAAGTATATGAAAGTCTACAAAGTTTACAAAAGTTCATCACTTAAATAATATCCACATAAATCCGTCAAAATCATAATCGACTACCTCCCTCTAAGATCATCAGTCGTTGACACTAGTGTAGTGCCTTCCGAGTAAACCCCGACAACCAAGTCAAGTGAGATTTTTAAGATTTCAAGAAGTGTTTCTCAAAATCAAGAAAATGAAGAATGTTTACCCATCAAATAAAAATGAAGAATGTTCGAATGAACTCATTACCAATTTCACAAGGGTATCCCCTACTTATAAGTAAATGGTGACGTATCTAACTAAATTTGCTCACATGGAGTATTCACATGACGTCTCCAATATCAACCACTTAGAGCTTCTCTTGATTTTGTTTGAGTTGGTTTATTGACTCGTTAGTTTGCGGACAATTGAAATAGATGGTCGTTTTTTGTACATTCTGTCCTTATAAGACTATATCATGTGCGCTCTCTCTCTCTCTCCCTCTCCCCCTCCCTCTCTCTCTTTCTCTCTCTCCCCCCCCCCCCCCCCTCCCTCCTTCCTTTCTTTCTCTGTCTACCCACACCTCCACCTCCAGCCCCCACTCACTCCTCTCTCTCTCTCCCTCTTCGTCTCTTTCTCTTCCCCTCCCATCTCTCAGTTTTCCAAACTCGTCATTTAATTTTTTTTATGTGTTTGAAAAAAGGGTGGGAGAACCCTTCCCTTTATAAGATACTCAGAATTAATACGAGGATTAAAGACATTTATGTTTTAGGGGTCAAATATCTTGGATCTAAACCTGTACTGTCACGTGTAATCCAAACATTCTATATGAGGACCGTTGGGCGACTGACACTTGTCCCTTGGGCACCAAAACACACATCACCTCGTCTTGCTTCACCTTCGATTGGATTTTTTATGTGTTGCACAATTATTTATGTCCCTACAAACTTGTGGAAGGTCATCTGTGTCCGGGTTATTCTTTAAAGCCCCTGAAATCTGGTATAAAAATCGGTTCTCATCCGCCAAGGCAATTAATCTTTCATCCCAAATGAATCATGGTGGTCCCTCAAAATTAACACAAAGATAAAGACACTCATTTTTCAATGACAAGAATACCTTTCATGCTCTGTTTTTAACAATGTTCTTCTCACAATCTCCCTCCTAGCCCTCCACCTTCCCTTCCCCTTCCCCTTCCCCACAGGCGTTCAGAGAGCATGGATTTGGCGGATGGCATGTTCAGGAATGAGGACTTCAATTACCTTCTTATAGTCTCCTAGCAGTTAATTCATCCACACCATGAACACGTATATGCCAAATTAAGAACAGAATGCCTGAATATCTTCTTTGCTCACCAGTTTCAATTTTCCAAAAAACATCACACGTTGTGGCTGGTGTTTCACTGATCCAATATGATCTATACACCAGCATCTTGTACAAGTTTGTGAATATCTCACTATAATAATCAATAATAATCAATAGGAATTAAATGCTAGTTCATATATAAAACCACAACTCACCAACCATCTTCTTTGCACATGCTATATGAATAGGAATTAAATGCTGGTTCATATATAAAACCACAACTAACCATCTTCTTTGCACGTGCTATATGAATACATCAGCTGCAGCGTTTACAGAAACAGACTGCTCAAGCAGTCAGACAGAAAAATGACTTGGAAATAATCAGATGTAAATATGGAAGAACCGAACGGTTCAATCAATAAATCGATTGAATCACTTAGAAACAAGATAGTGTTTTCTTTCATCCTAGAAACAGAAGAATTGATACAAAAGCAAAAGAGGAAACATAAATAATTTGAGCTTTAAGAGAAGTTCTTTGTTTTGATCTGTGCTAAACAGTATACTTGCAAAGGTTCTCAAATCCCATGTACTCGTTGTTTTCAATCTTATAAATCATGTTCGAAATGCCAACACCACCTGCAAGAGAAAAAAAAAAAAACTTAGCATTGACGTGTCCATTGGGAAAAAAGATGAACTGTTCAGGTATATGTGAAGATTATTTGGAGAGTTCAGAGGATGCATAATTTGGACTTTGGAAGAGATGTAAACATCTACCTAACGAGATTGCGCTCACAAAAATTGTGAAAGCGAGGATGAAAATAATGAGTGACGCCCTCCCCAGTATGATGATGAGCTTTCTCACCACATGTTGGCCAACGAAGGCTGCAACTATCGCAACTGCAACAAAGAATAGAGCTGCCACCACGGAAAAATGAATATGAGTCTCAAAAAAGGTACGAATTATGCTAGGAAACATGCTGGTTTTGGTTCACATATAAGGATGAAAAACACAACAAAGGTGGACAAAACACTATACCATATGGAACTGGGAACCGCTTCAAGAGGTAGTACTCTACAACAGACATGGATGAGGAGAATGTCATCGCGAATGTGGCTGTGGCACTCGACACCTGCAAAACTTTGCTAGTTCATACAGTGTTCCACAAAATCTCATATCTAGAAGACACTTTCAAGGTGTAAGCCCACGTAATGAATATACAAATAGGCCAATTGATCACACATTTATAATACATTAAGAAATTTACAATTGTGCCAAAACATTTTTCATCCAGTAAACCTATATAACATAAATGAAGAGATGCACATTGGTGATGAGTCAGTGCTTGCTCAACATGCATCAACAACAAATATTGAACCCCTAAAAAAAATCCATATTAGAGATCTCTAGTCCAACATAAGCAAAGATGACTACATGTTCTCTGTCCGTATACTATATAGTTGTGGAGTGTTCGACTACAAAGCGGGTCTATGACATGTAACATTCCTTCATTATTTCCGTAAGCCATATATCTGATACCAAATTCAACCACACGGTGATCTTGTATTTCTTGAACTCTTTGCAAAATAACAAACTCCTACACTTTCAGAGAAGTGGAATGTGCACTAAGAACAATTTTAATGAGAATATACTAAATACATCTTCAGTAAAATTCATACAAAGCAGTAGCAATTTTTTGGGCAAAGGACATCTAATAAACGAGGTTCTGGTCAAAGCTTTATGATTTCCACATTCTTCAAGAAGTTTCTATAAATGGGACAAAAAATGTCTCTTGGGTACAGTAATGGAACGTGATGGTACCAATTCTTGTACACATTCAACTTTTTTAAAAAGTAATAATACTTTCAACTATAGCATGATAATTGATAAACCTGAGTTGGTTAAGAATTCATTTAAAGAAACAGACAATGGATTCATCAAAATACAAAACAAGGACTGAAGACAAGCTACAAGCAGAGGTGCACAGACCTGAGGAGGGATGCCTAGTTCCAGAAAAAGAGGGCCCAATATAAAGCCTCCTCCAAGACCGAGCAATCCTCCAACCATACCAGCTAGTACACCACACCCGCTGTAGAGAACAAGCTGATGGATTTTCCAGTTTGTCCCTTCCTCTCCTTTCGATGCAATGACCCTCTTCCCTTTGTATAAGCTGATGGCCTCATACAATGTCACTCCCACAGAGATGGGGACCTGCAAGACATTATCAACACATTCATAAGCCATCATTTCTATTCACCAACTAAGTGGACAATATAGGTGTTTATAAAATGAAGATTACCTGCAGAAAATTCACAACCCAATACCACACCGAACAGTTCTCTGTATAGTTCTGCATCAAAAAAGGTATAAAAGGTTTAAGCTGTTTTTCTCATCAGTATATGAACCCAGAAAAGATGAGGCAACATTATCAGCGACTGACCTTCGCGATCTGCAGGACAAGAAAAGCAACCCAGACAAAGACAAGAAGGCTGAGTTCCTTCCAGTAGACATTCTCAAGAATGGGGACCTGTAATGCCAAAATTGTTTTTAATTCTGTTCCAGAATAGTCCAAAGGAGAGTTTCTATATGTTAATCCAGTGTCTTAATCACCTCTGCTTCATCACCGGATTTAGACTCTTTCTGTGTTCCGTTTGCAGGGGCACCAGGTAAAGGCTTGTATTCAACTTCATCACCAGCTGAACCTGAATAACATAAAATATATTAATCATGAAGCTTCGTGAAACAACCAATTTAGAGATCAGAAAATTTACAGATGCTATATATCAAATTACATATATATACAGAACAACTTACCATTTGACTGCGAGCGTTGGGCAGCCTCCTAAGATTACAAAATGGTGACAGAGAGAACAGAGAGTCAACACGTGCTGAGATACCAAGTTGAAAAAAAAGTAACAAAAAAAATTATATAAGTACCTTCTTCACTATGGTCTCTTTCTTCCATGTCTCCATACCCTTGATGAATGCCTTGGTGGATGTACCTATAAAATCAATGAAAAATTTCAGATACCAGCACTACCAAGATAGAAGGAATGCTTGTTACAATGTTTATAAAATAAACTACCTAAGAAGAGGATGATGAGGAGAACAGTAACCATCCAATCAGCAAAGATCACATTGAAGGCAACTCCGATACTAATTCCAAGCATTAGCATCGGTTGGAAAAGCAGTGCTAAATCATAGTCGATGATGGGCATGTCAAGCGTTGGATGCCTTAATTTGAGATTGTAGTAAACAGTTGAGCCAGCCGCACCCATGATCATGCCTTGATAAAACAAATATAGAATCTCAGTATTTGGACTACAACAAAAATTATGGCTGTGAGTGATACCAGACACAAACAGACCCCATCAGAAAAACATACATTTTGATATGGCTGTGGATGATTTCGCATCAAACCCAATGATCAATGTGAGCATTGGAACAAAGATCCCACCCCCACCAACACCACCAACACTTCCAAAAGCTGCCCCGAAGAACCCGACAAGCGAACCAACTATAATCCTCCATCCGAATTTCAGCGGCTGCAATAATAGCAAAGATCAACAACCAAACAAACTCAACCAATTCACCAAAAGATCTCATATTACATAATTCCAAAACAAACAATCGAAAAAGCAGAGAGAAGGAGAAGACTTTGCGGACTCACCGGCCACACATGCTGATAACCAGACTCATTGGGTTTCCAAAGAAACTTCACAAGCTTCAAAATGTAATCTGACTCGGCCTCCTCGACCTGTACGATTGTCGATGCGGTCGTCGAGGCCTCACGCATTAGGCTCCGGTCCGCCGAAGCAAGAACAGAAGCCAAGAGAAGCCCCAACCCCGCCATCGCCATCCATCTCATGCTCCCCAACCACTTCATCCCTTCAAAAGTCATTAAAAAACCCCCAAAAAAGGTCCCTCCTTTTTCACTAAAACCTAAAACCCTCTTTAGACCCCTCGTTGAATAAAAAACCAAAGACCCAGATTTCCAAATCGCAAAAAATCGATTTTTTTTAAGTTGGGGGCAGATCAGCTCGGACCCAAGAAGGGAAAAAGAGGTGGACCTTTTGCAGAAACCGTTAATGGCGATTCTCCGGTGTCGGAAAGGCCGAGTTTTTCCAGATCAAGAAAGAGAAGCCCAAAATGGGGTCTGAAAGAAGTCAAACTCAATCAGGGATGAGAGAGAGAGATGGGAGTGACTTGCTTTACAGGGATTTGAATTGGACCCCTCTCTCTCTCTCTCTCTCTCGTCTCTCCGATTTATTAGAAGGAGACGAGTCTATATAGCACCAATTTGTTCACAAAATGCCCCTCTTTTTCTCGCCATCAACGTCCGTGGTTTGACTGGTTGTGCTACGGAAATTAAAATTTAAAATATCTGAATTGTCTATAGTACCCTCACCAATGCTCATATTTTACGCAGAACATCTACATGTTTTACGGTAGAGTGAGAACCAATATAGTCATTTTATAATTCAGATGTGACGTGGGAGGAAGCCGGGTGGGTTGGGCCCCACCGCCTGTCGACGGTAATCACGAGAGCACGTGATCACAAATACGGACTTATCGTCTAATCCTGATCGGATCATGATCCATGCTTCTTGACCGTTGATTCATGGAAGGTTCGATTTTTTGGGGGGGCGAAAGTGTGAACGGCGTAGTGTGATTGTATGAACAGCTGGCGACGAATTGAAATAAACCGGCCGCCTCGAAGAGTCATGACTGCACATGTTCTTTATTTCTATATTTTATATAATTAATGATCTATTTATTGTATACTGATTCATGGGTGGTTATTATGAATTATGATACTTAAAGAAATGTAATTAAATGTAATTAAAAGATGTCAACTAATCATGTTGCTCACCCCTTATTCCCACACAGAAGGGTTAATTATATAAGTAAAACACGTATTGCTGTCACGTGGTATTATAACTTATTTTTGAAGAATTATCATTTTTTAAATAAAAAAATTATGTTTTAAATGTAAGCCTAAAATTATTTAAATAATGTTTAAAAAATTAAAAATAATAATGTCAAAATTTTCACAACAAATTATTTGAAAAAATATTTTTTTATCAAAATAATCCAACATTTTCACTTAAAAAGATGGACCCAAGTAGACGCTAAAGTTAGTCTAACTAAATATTGAATACAGTGTAAGGAGATACGTAAAATCGAAGTTGTTTGAGTGGGTTATTTTTGGGTAGGAGTGTGGGTGTCTTTGTAAATGAAGTATATATATAATATATCGAGATACAATTGTCTATATTTTTAAAATAAATAAATAATTATTTTTACTCCACTAATTATAATAAAACCTCATATGTTATGATAGTGTAGTATATGATATAGGAAAATAGGTTGAAAAATGAATCGGACGTTCACTTGAATAATGTCAGACAAAGTTTTATACATGTTAATTTTACGGTTTTAGCATATTTTAAAGTGTACATTGCAAAACATATATTTTATATATAGTTTGATGAAATTTAAAATTATTTTAGACAATTACACATTTCACTTAATAAAACATGTATATTTTAAGAGAAACTGAGATCACATACTGGAATATATATAATTAGATTGTGTACAACAAGCAGGCTATATATTTGTTGTTTATATCTACATACACTTGCACATTTAATTCCATGCTTGTTGTTTCAGGTTCCCATATTTTCACATCAAAATTTATTTAAAGATTACAATTAAATCAACAATTGCATATGTTAAATTCATGATTAATTTCATATCTAAGGCGTTCGATTTTTTGGTCCAGGTCGGCGCATCATCAGCAAGGGGAGGATTCGGTCAGCGTTATGAGAAGGGACGTGCAAAAAAGAAAGGGGGACTCTTCGACTCTAAGTCAGTAATTATAGAAAAAAGAACATAAAATAGTGTTTCAAAAAGAACATAAAATAGTGTTTCTTCACGGGATTTTGTGTGTGAGCATATGTGCCTTGTATATTTTAACGTATGTGGTGGGCATGTGTGCCTTTGTTGGATATATATGAATATCTTTTAACATCTCTTTCTTGACTATATTTATAGTGGTTTTGGGGTTGAGAATCCAGACAATCCCTAAAATCACAGGATTCACCTTGATTTGATTTGTGGTAACAAATATGAAAGTGAGTCAATGTCGATCTCCCATAAAGAAAAATTTGACTTATTAATGGTCTCAATCAATGTCCATTAATTCGAATTTAATTTGATCTTTAAATATAAATTCAAATTATATGCATTGGTCACCTAGTTAATGTGTAATTAATTATGATCAATGCCGCGTATGACAACATTATAGGAGGTGCATTTTTTGTCTACCTGATTCTTATCAAGCTCAATTCAAGTGTAATTTCTCACTTTAAATCCGTATACTTTATATGGATTATACCAAGGCCCCTTTTAAAAACGAGTTTGGGGAGCTTTTGAGTTTATAGAAAAATCTTGTTTCCCAAATCCATTTCCAAATAGAAAAATAGGGTAAATAACTGCAAATAGATTTTCTGTAAAAAAATGCTTAAAACCTAAGTTTTCCTGAAGCTGTGGAAATACAATTTCTTGTAAAATCAATTTTAATACTCAATTTTTGTCTAAAATCAATTTTGCAATTGTGCAATTAAACTCAGTTTAAAAATCAAAATTTATTGTAATAAATCCGCTTTAAAATACACGTACATAATAGACACAAATAGATAAATTTTGTAAACTGAAGTTCAATAATAGAGAGCATAGAATTCATTTGGGGGAGAAGCAATGAATCCCATCGAATGGTCAATTTAGATTTTCGTCCAAACGTGTTTCAAAATAAACTTTTCCTCTAATAGTTTATTAGTAAATGATGGTGAGGGCCATGGGAGCATTCACTGCACCTAGATCCATTTGATGAAAAAAAATAGGAAAAATCCATATAACCCCCTAAAATTTTGCCTAAATCTATATAACCCACTGCAATCTTCATATATCCATATAACTCTTTTTAATCATACCCAAAATCCATATAACCCCCTCCGTCCGTCTTCCGTCAGTCGAGTTATCTGCGAAATTAGAAAAAATCCATATAACCCCCTGTAATCTGACCTAAATCCATATAACCCCCTGCAATATTAATATATCCATATAACCCCCTGCAATCTTCATATATTCATATAACCTCCTGTAATTTTGAAAAAAATCCATATAACCCCATGTAATCTGGAAAAAATATTTCTAATAATTTAAAAATAATAAAAATAAAATTTTAATTAATAATAAAGTAATTTCTTTTATTTATTCCTTTTTTTTATTTCTAATTTTTCAATTATAAATGACATGTCATTTCATAACCAGTACTCTGACATATTAATAATAGAGTAAATTAACATTTACATGCATTAATATCTAATGGATTGTAAATCTTTATTTTGTTGTATTTTCTATTATTCTCATTAGGAAACGTAAAATTGATATTTTTGTTGTTTGATTCACTTTGGATAAAATAAGGATAAATGGTAGATAAGATATAGATAAGATTTTATGACTTTTTAAATGACAACTATACTTCTACATAAATTATTTGTGTTTGAGAATAAATATGAGCGATGTGTGTGTGATGTGATAGATGTGACAGTTTTTTTTTAAAAAAAATTTAAATTAAAAAAATGCCAAGAGGATTTTTTTTATTTTTGAATTTTATTTTTGAATTTTTAAAAATATTTTTTTTAGATTACATGGGGTTATATGGATTTTTCCCAAGATTACAGGGGGTTATATGGATATATGAAGATTGCAATGGGGTTATATGGATACATGAAGATTGTAGGGGGTTGTATGGATTTAGACCAGATTACAGGGTTCTATAGATTTTTTTCAATTTCGCCGTTAGCTCGGCTGACAGAAGGTGGATGGAGGGGGTTATATGGATTTTGGGTATGATTACAGAGGATTATATGAATATATGAAGATGTAGGGGGTTATATGGATTTAGGCAAGATTTCACGGGTTATATGGATTTTTCCAAAAAAAATAACAAGGGTAATTTGTCTTGCAAAACCCATTAGGATATACACACACAATTCAACCCGCACGTGCCAATGGTGCCATTGAATAAACCACTCCTAGTAGCAGGAGGAACACATGGGGGACAGAAGAAAAGGACTTCAACCTTCAAAGGTTGTCTCTAGCTATTTTGTACATGAAAGAGGATTTGAAGGCCATTATTATATAGACAATCATGTTTTTGCTAAGCAACAAGAGTTTTTTTCCTTATGTAATGGGTGGGTTTATTATTTTTGTAACTTCACGTGCAGTCTCATTTAATTAATTTATAAGTTTATTTAAAATACGTAATTACATGTGTTTTTTTTTATAAATTGGCGTATACAACATATTGAATATATGTTTTGATTTTATGAATATACATGCTCTTTTACATAAAATATATAATTTAAGAAATCAAATAACATGTGAACAATAAAAACATTTCACCTAAGAATATTATTGTGGGAGATCAATTTTCTGGGCCCCTCCTAACTATGCTCCACGTGTCCGCGATTCAAGACTCGATTAACAAAGGTTTACGACCCAAATCACCACGATTCGTGAATTTGACCCGTCATATCCGATAATCAGAAAATATCAAGTCAAATTTAGAGGATGAAAATCTCAATTGAAAATATGATTTTTGTGTTATCAATGCAGATATCTCAGAATCTCATGCAAATCTCAGATTATATATTTGGATTTTGAATCATCATTGATTGATTTCAAATTCCAACAATACATATTTTTAATTATGGACCATCATTGAGGATTCCCAAAAATCTTAACAACATATATATTAGATGATTCCCAAATCCCAACAATATATGTTAGATTTGGAAACTTATGATTCTATAAATCCAAGACAAAATATGTATATTTATCAGGGGATAATCAATGACTGATTATGCAAATCCCTAAATTTACATATTCATGATCATCTAAATCAAGGAATCTCCCCATCCGTTAGGAGAGAGATCCATCATTGATTCCAAAACACCCACCAAAATACTATAAATAGATAATCAATTCTCCATAGATGGAGGAAGGAAAGATTTTTCCACTATACCCCTTGCACATAACCACTTCCGGTGAGAAATCTCACTACAAAAAAGAGGAACTACGAATGATTTGATCCCTTCACAAGGGTACGTAGACAGCTTGAGAGGTTACATCAGGTTCAGACCAAACCACACCAAAAATCTCATCGATTGGTCCACCGCGGACCCTCATGTTGGATATACCCTCGAGTCCGGTCCATTCAGGGAAGAGGATCACCGGCAACCAAGCGGTACCCGTCGGAAGAAACAGGAGCGGACGGATCTGACTTTCCGATCCCGGTAAGCAAAATTTCGCCCCTCCAATTATCCTTCATATTATTGTAAAAAACTATTTTTATATATGTTATAGTTGGATCACTTTTGGACACGGTTACGAGCGGTTCCACAAACAAAAGAAAATATTAGACTTATGAAATGCATGTAGGTTGATATACGTAATAAGATTTCTGCACTCTTGTTTTTATTATTTTTAATTTTTTTGTGTAAGATGCTCCTAATTAGATGTGTTTGGTATAGATGTCTAAATAAGTCAATGTTACACGTTGTGATCACATGATATTCTGATTTTCATTGTATTGTATTCTACAACTTATGATGGATCACATTCCCATTATCGCACGGCTATTTTGACTCAAACAGATACAAAATTCATATTTATAAACCAGTTCATGAAGTTTTCATGTGCCCTTATATTAGACATAAGCTTTCGAAGAAAACCATGAGGGATGGGAAAACATAAAATTAAGTGTACAAAATTTAATCAATTTCAACATGCTAACTAAACCAAGAATTTCCTTTCTGTTAGGGTTATATCTCAGATCAGATATACCCATAACAGATGGTCATGATCATTTAGGATAAACATGTTATTGACTAAATTAGTTAAGATTTTATCTTAATTAATATTTAATATAAATCTTCTAAAATTATGTAAACAAAAAATTGTTCATAAGGAGATTATTTGGAAAAGAAGTTAAAGAATAATCTCTATAAAAACACATAAACATAGAATTTCCATGACAAGATAATAAAAAATTTAGAGATCCAAAGAGAAATAGTTTAGAGAATAAATTTCATGAGAGAGTTTGGTAGAGTCTTCTGTTAGTAATATTGTGTTTTCTCATATCATTGTGTGTTCTCTTTTGGATCTCAAATGTGTTGATAGCTTCTGCGAAATTTGTTCTTAAAATTTTAGGAAATAAATCAATTCCTCAGTGTGAATATGTATGTAGTAATGTAGTGTTTTTGACTAACCAATAAACCATATTAAGGTGAACTATGTGGAACTTTAGACAGTATCCTAAGATGCATGCACCCCTATACATATTACATAATTTTTTTAGTACATGATGTTGATTTTCTTTGAATCAACTTTTACAGTGCTCGTGAGTGTTAAATTGAGCTGAGTGTATTTTTTTAAGGGATGAGGGTAAAGTCCTTAATCCGCTTGGGATCAGAACCATCTCTAGTGGAATCTCATTTTAAAGGTTTATTTAGGATCGAATCTTACTTGTCCTCATTCAACTAATTAATCCCCGAATATCATTCAACTTCTTGTATAAATATTGTTCAAAAAATCTTTGAATAATGTTACAATTCAATCACTACGCCTCGTTGTCTAAATTTTAGTTAGTAGAAATGTATTCAACTTGAGTGTACTTGATTTCAGCTAGTCATCAAAATCAATAACTCATGCGAGGAAACAAAATCTCTCTTCACGTGAATGAGTACCTAATGCAATCACTCGTTTTTTTATACTTAAATTCAACTTAATTTGTTCCATCTAAATAAATCACATTGAGTGAAAGACATGTGGTGCTTCAGCTAATTTGACCACGTGGATACACGTATTAAGGCCCCACACCTTTTCCCTTTGTGGTTTTCATACTGTTTTTTTCTTCAGTGGCTGACCTACGTAGAAGAATCTTTATATTTATAAAATTAATTTGGTGACCTATCTGTATATGTCTTTGTTACGTGCCCGTGGTTCAAATTTGATTGGTCGTCTCTATTATATATATATTTATTTATTTATCTAACATACATTCTAATGCACGACTGTTCGAATGGAGACAAATCATTTTCACCCGGACGCACACGTTAATGCTAGGGAAGATTAGGCTGAAACACTTTAACTGGCAAAATTGCATATAGATCCCTGAATATCTCGTATTTCTAAGGAGATCCCTGAATCACTTTAACTGCCATTCCACGTGCCTTCTTAGATTTACAGATAGATCCATTCAGACATATTGATAATGGATCTTTTCATATAGACCCCCATATTTTGTACATTTTACAAACGAACCCCACACGTGTTATAAACAAGTCCCTCATATTTACAATTAGGCCCCTAACAAAACGGCTAATTTTGTCTTTTCCTGGGCTTTCTGCAGATCCACCCCCATGTTCTACCAGTTTCACAACTAGACCCTATCTGTGTTATAAACAGGTCCCTCATTCAAATTCTAAGATTTATAAGCACATTCATAATCTCAAAATATGATTTTTTGGATTTCAAATTTCATGGAACTTATTCAAATATTTTTTAGACCACTAAGATATTCATAAAATTATAAAATATAAATATTTTAGTTACATTAATAAATAAACCAATTAAGATACCCATAAAATTATAAAATATAAATATTTTAGTCATATTAATAAATACAAAAATTACAAATAGAATCGGACCTATTTACACTCATAAAATTATAAATGGATGTCTTGCTTTTAAATTTAAAACTTGTTCTTTTTTTCTTTTTTTTTGAATTGATTTTGGATTTATATGTATCAATTTTTTATAGATGTAAAAATAAGTATTTTTTTAGTTTTTCTATGGCAATGTTTTTTTATATATTAGTAATATATGATGGATTCCATAAATGTAGGTAATTTTTTTTTGTCAAATCACATAATTTTTCATCTCATATAATTATGATTTTGCTTTCCTTTTTTTTACTTTTGATTCGTCTTTAATGTATAACAAATTTATTAGTTTATCGTATTTATCTATTAATTGTTATCTTGTTTAATATTTTATTTTGAATCGTTAACAATGGTCATTTGTTCTATTGGTTTTTATTTATTAAAAAAATTATATTTATTCAATTCTTTTTCTTGGTGTTGTTTGATTGTTATCTTGTTTAATATTTTATTTTGAATTGTTCCATTCGTTTTTATTTATTTAAAAATTTATATTTATTCAATTCTTTTTCTTAGTCTTGTTTGATCAAATGATTGACTCGTTTACATGTAATCTTGTTGGATGAAAACTTAATTTTATTTCAATAGATTTATAATGGCTCACAATTTTTGGGTCCGACAATGTTCCTCATATTCTTATCAAGTTACTGTTATTTTTTATATGGAAAAGTTAATACTACTTATTCATGTTTGTTATTACACGCATTGCGTGTACCTTGACTAGTTATATATATTCATCATTCATGTTAACTCGTCGATGTTTTGTGAAAAGTTGCCGAGTTGGTCGACCAAGGAAAAAAGAGAGTCTGTCTTTACTGTCCGAGATCCAGATAAGAGTCCAGAATGGACGGCCAAACAATAATTCTAAAAAAAAAAATCGAAGTTACAATGTAAATTCGTTTTCTATTCTGTCGTCTTTGTTATGAATATATGAGTTCTGTTTGAATGGGTTTCTTTGGTTGTGATTAGAAGGGTATTCGTTTATGTGAATTTGCTTTAAATCTATGATTGGATTGTGTGTATTTTTTCTTTTGTCTTTCTTTTCTTTAATGCATTTTTTAATGTAAATAGTAGGTATACACCTTAAATTTTATTTTAAAACTCAAAACAAAATATATTTAAAAAGTAAAAAATAATAGATGAGGGCTCTACCTACTAAACAAATTTTTTTGTATAATTATTACGTGATGAAGATTATGGATGGAAAGAAGAGAGATTTTTTTAATGGGAAGGGATCCAATAGTTGAATTTATTCCTTGTTTCAATTAGGTTGAATTTTTTTTACTTGGTATATATTAAAGTAACTTAGTATATCTATTACTGGGGATGGCAAACGAGCCGAACAGCTCGGGCTGAACTCGGGTTTGACTTAGTTAAAACTTGTTCGAGCTTGTTCAATTACCAAATGAGTCGAGTTTGAACATGTCAAAACTGTACTCGTTTACCACCCCTATCTATTACTTATTTATTAAAAGAAAATTTATCCATCTTTTTCATTTTTATTTTTATCCTTTAAGGAAGTGTTTAATTATTCATATCTATATTATTTTAAAAAAATTTAAAAAGAAATTAATTGGAGGTATTCTACTCTATCTTCAATCCAATCACTGTTCACGTTTTTTTCTTTCTCTTGTCAATGAATAAATCTTTTTACTTGTACGACTTAGATGTCTCACATTTCTCAAAAAAGTGATGGTATTGGATATAATACTTATGAGATTGATATTCCAACTTAATTGTTCTAGAGCAAAGAGATTATTTAACAAGAAAGAATTCAGTTCATATTCAGATTCAAATTTAGATGTAGATATACAGAAGTTTTTTTGCAACTCAATCATGTATGATGGAATCATTAGTTACCCATGAATTATTTATAGATCCTTTGATTTTTTTTAAGTTTTTTTTTAATCTTTGAAGCGGTGAAAAGTTATCTTTAGGTCACTGAACTGGATGCCAATTTTTTCAACACTCCTCAGTATATTGTTAAATAATTTGAGTACACTATTAACACTTTTAAGTACTCTATTAGCCTTTGCAAAATGTTAACAAGCGGCAAGGAGAATTTGTATTTTTGACGGACAGATTAATTACATCAATTTTCAAGGATCTAAAGATAATTTTTCATCATTTTAAGGGAAAAAAATTGAAAATTTTTTGGGACCTAAAAATAATTCACGAGTGATCACAAGAATCCCTAATTAATTTTTTCATTTTAAAATTCAAAATTAATAAAAAAAATATATCTATATCATAGAACACTTAGATTTGAATAATTATCTTAACCCAAAAAATATTCCCATATCTTTTATATGGCTATTATATCTTCATTTACCAAATACACTATAAATAGGGGTTGTTTGGAAGCTCCTCTATTCAACACTTATTAAGCTGAATCCGTAAAAATAAGCTATTTTTTGTTTTATGGTGTTTGGTTGACTTCCAAATTCAGAACTTAAAAAAACCCTTTCAGCAAAAAAACCTCTGATTTTTTCATCACGAGAGTCCTCACTTTTCTTACGCATATCACAGAAGTTACCCTTGCAAAAAGTCAAGATTGCTCTCGTTTAATTAAAATATTTACCATCTATATATAAACAAAATTTTCAACTCTCTCTCTCTCGATTGAAAAACAAATCAACCCCAGTGAAACCCTAGCCGCTGCCAAGATCTCCACGAATGACCTCCCCAACAGTCTCCTTTGTTCACCAGCCCCTCATTTTAGCATCTCCGAGTAAGATCGAGCCGCCTTGCCTTGTTTTCTTGTTTTTTCCGCCTCCGATTCAACCTGTGCCTGTCACACATGCTTCATCATCGTCATTTATCTTCATAGATCTTCACATGTTTTCACCTCCTCCATCGCCATATGGGTTTGTCTAACTCCATGTTTGCCTCTCTTCGTGGTAGATCTGAAGCCAGACTCGACCGTCGCCACCACCACCCTTCGTCGTGTTCAAGGCCTTTTAAACCTCTCCCCAGTGAGTTATTCCTAACTTTTCCATGAATCACCTATAGTTTTCCTTGTGTTCTTTCTCTTTCATGGGGTTCTTTTTGGGTATGGATCAAAGCAGTTGATTGAGATATTGGGGAGGTGCAATATAGTAAGATCTGGTAGTTTGTGTTTTTTTTTTTTCTGTTTGCTTATGCGCCCTTGGTATTTTTCATTGGATTAAAAGCCAAATTACTCCTGATTACATTGGAATAACGAAGTTTATGTTTAAGGTACTGAACTGTAAAGGGAAGAAAATGATCTTTAGGCCAATATGGATTAACACCATGTAATCCTCTATTTGAACGATGACATTTGGATGTGTTTGCAGTCCAATTGAGTAGTCTTTGCAATCCTCTATTTAGGTGGACATATATAATTATCAGAGTTTTCAATTGATTAAACAAACAATATATTGTTTTTCAACGTGTGGGTATCCAGGCAGTATAATTTTTTGTTCTTCAAATGATAGGAGTGGTTGATGTATATTTAACATGTTAAAAAGGAATAATCCTTAATATCTAAAAAAAATATGTTTTCTCCATTTCAACCAAAAATCAAAATAACATTTAGCAATTATAAAATGGATCAAAATGCCCTTTCAATAAGCACATATGTGAAGTGGTCAACCAAAGACACTTATCTAAATAACTGCTTAATATTTTTCGCTTAACCAAACGCTTTTTTTTTCAAAACTCTTAAAGATTATCATCATAACCTCTTTCTGCACTTATTAATCAGTACTTAAAATCTGCTTTCCCCCGCTGCTAAACACCACCTTATTTTGTCCCCTCTCCCTTTTAGGTTTCCTCTCCTCACAAGGTTTCATTTAATTAGGTAATATACAAGATTAAGTTTTCTTTATTTGGATTTGGTTTTTTCATAGTTACATCTGCCAAATCTTGTTTTTAATTTCATGTTCATAATTTTATTTTCTAATTTTCTATATGTATTTGCTATTGTTTTCATTCATTGGTAATGCTAATCTTTCTATTTTCTTTTCTGATAGCTTTTTCTAGAATTACATTCGGTTTAGTTGTGTTTTTTTTTCTTCTTTTTCGGTTTAGTTTTTATTAAGTTTCACGTTCATGATTTTTTTTTAATTTTTTTTTTTAACTAGGTATCAATGAACTACATGGATTTGTTTGTTTAGTTTATTGTTATAAAGTAAAACTTCTAATAGCATGTTATAAAGGGTGATGATAATTGCCCCAGTTTCGGCTTCTTTTGGGAGTTAGTTTGTTTACTTGTTTGTGTGTTCTTGGATGTAGTTTGGTGCTAATCCTTAGCACTCATCTTTAGCCGGACTACCATTTAATTTTCAAAAAAAATATAGCATGTTAAATTTATGTGCTATATCATTTTATATTGTTAATTTCTTTAATTTTTTTTTATTATAACGTTGAACCAAATCATGCTAGAATAATGATATATGATTAAATGAAGTAGTTTTGAATTCACACCTATAATAATTTTATTATATAAAATTAAATTTGGTTAACATTAATCCATTTGTAATCTAATCTAGACAATCTTATTTTTAAATTCTCACGATGCAATCACAATATATACAAATAATATTAATGATTATAAACAAAAACCCTTCATAACTTAACCAATAATTAATAATATAACCTAAAAATCAAAATTAAACTTTGTTATAAAAAGAAGGGAAAATGACAAAAAAAACATTTTAAAAGTTAGAAATACCCAAATTAGCCACTTTTTAAAATTTTACTTAAAAAAATCTCATTTCATTTGGAAACACAAAAACTAATCTACCCACACCAAAAATCTATTTTTCGTACAAAACAACAATCTCTCTCTATATGACCTAAATCAATCCCATTATAGGTTTTGTTATTATATATTATATTGTATGTTTCTTATATATATCTTAACTGATGTTGTTTATCATTTTTCATTGTGTATAATTATAATATGTAATTCAAATATGTATTGTTCCCAAACGCTGCAAATAATATTTTAATATTCTAAATCCTTATTCACATTTTTTTATTTGGCTATTTATATATTTTTATGACGTTATTAGTACATATCCATTTATTTTAAAAAAATCATCATTTAGGCCCCGTTTGGTTCGTGTCATTTTTTTGGGTGGAATTACTTTACCAGGAATTAGTTTACCAGGAATTAAAATACCAAGAATCATAATTCCATCAGACTGTTTGGTTCGCTAGTGGATTTCTCCAAATAATCATTTTCAAGTGTTTGGTTCATACATGGAAAATGATAAGGAATTTGATTTAAATATCTAAAATACCCTTACTATTATATATATACTTGTAAAATTTATTTCTTTATCTATATCACAAAAATAAAAAAAAGAATAAATTTTTTATAAATATTTAATGAATGCAAATAAATAAAATGGCCAATTATGTAATTAAACATATAATAATAGTAATTTTTTTAAATCAGTTGAATATTATAAACTCCTCTAAAAACTAAATAACCAATTTTATTAGTTAGGATTCAGATGCATTGTTTTAGGCCTAAACCCATATCACACATTACATATTATATCAATTATAATAATATCTAAACCCATCTACAAAAATAAAACTAAATTTAAAAATACAAATTAATATCTAATGCACAGTTTAGATTTTTCATATCACATAAAAATAATAACAAACTTTTTTAGTTAAAAAATCGAAATAACTATATAAACCCATTATATGGTTGGTGAAAAAAAAGAGGCTATTTATTTTAAAAATGATATACATAGTAATTTCATTAATTTGTAAATGGTATAATAGTAATCTAATTTAAGATTCCCTTTGGAATTTGAGATTACCACCACAAATGGTGGGAATGTGATTCCACCGTATTTTCTCACATGAATGGATTTTAATTCCACTGGGGCCCACAATTACTATCAAGATTACCACCAACCAAACACTGGATTTTATACACTTTCCTGGTAATGCTACATGGAATCAAATTCCATCCCAGATTACCACGAACCAAACGGGGCCTTAATAGAGTTCATCATTAAAAACTTAAATTATATTGACACATATCTCAAAAAATCCACCTAATCACATAATTTAGAATAAAAAAAGTTCTACATAAGAATATGTGAAATATATTAACAAATTAAGATGGTGAAATATTTTAACAAGGTTAAGAGGTATGAAATATGTTAATGATCTAATTACATAAGGTATGTTAGTCTTTTGTGTTTCTAAAATTATAAAATGAGATTTTTTATGTATAATTTTTAAAAGTGACCGATTTATGTATTTCTAACTTTTTAGAGACTTATTTGGTCATTTTAACTAAAAAGAATCCCATGATATATATATATATATATATATATATATATATATATATATATATATATAGGGAAATGATACGGTGCGGGACGTGCGGTCGTGCGCGAACGACCACGGGCCGTCGATCACGGGTCCATCGCGGGTCCATCGCATCGGACGGTCGGGGGCGATTCATCTCGACCGTTGGATGCGATGGACCCGCGATCGGACGAACGACGTCGTTCCCGCACGACCGCACGTCCCGCATATTATCATCGACCTATATATATATATAGATAGTAAATCATAAATACATATTTAGTATTTTGAATCAGAATCATGTAAATCTTATCATTATATTCAAATCTAAATTACTCAAAATTAAAATAATGTAACAAAATGTATCTCAATTAATTTCCGTGAAGCTATTCTTATCACATGATTTATTATCAAATTATTCATATTTTGAATTTATATATTTCAGATTAATTTTTTAGATTTTGAGATCAAATTTTAAATAAGAATAATATAATTTAAAATTATATAATTCGATTAATTAATGTGTGTATATATATAAATGGATAGAGAAAAATAAAAAAATTCAAATCAATTGTATGTATCTGATCTAATCTAATCTACAACTTATTTATCCTTGATTTACTCAAACAAGTGTTCATAAAGAAAAAAAATCGTGTGTTTTGTTTTTTATTTATGTTTCTCAAATTAGATCATATCTTTATTTTTCCTAGTGGAAACTTGTGATTGATATTTATTCAAGAAATATATATGTTGTTTTTGTATTAAATATATTAGAAAAAAAATATATAGACATGTATCGTTGATGTATTTAATTATCATTCATTTAGGTTATTTTTTACATATATTTTAGATTTATACCACATGGGGGATTTCTTAGATTCTCTTAGTAATGTGGTGATTGCAAATGATGCTACAAAACAAATTGAGTGTATTAATGTGTAAGTATGTTTTTACTTGGAACACTGATTCTGCAACCCCATTTGCATTCGCCTTATTTGTTACTAATATAGTATATAAAATCATCTAATAAAATGTATAATTGGTTATTTCAATATATACCCTAAGGATATAATCAAAATGTGTGCATGCTGCAAATTAAGTTGAAATTGGGATATCATTTTTCTTTTAGTCTATTTTTAACTCTCATACATTATGATAGTGCAAAAAATAATTACCACGCTTTATGATGTTATACTATAATGTATGACAAAAAAATATTTTATTTTTCAAAGTAAAAAAAATAAATTATTGTATCTCAATATATATTTTATTCCATATAATAAAATAAACTTCAACGATGGTGTATAGTTAAAAAAAAAAGATGAGTTGCAAGAGGGGATCAACATATCCTTTTTCTTTCATGTTCCTTTTCCTTTCCTTTTAGAGTGTTGATACATGCAGCCCATTTTTACAACCCGTTTTACAACTTGTACGATAGGATAACGTAGTATATACTATACTATCATAGTGTATACTATATTATTATAGTATATACTGTAATTTGTTTTTTTCATTTTTTCATCAAGAAAAAAAATACATTAATGTATCTTAGTATATAATTTGTTTCATATAATAGCTTGCACTTAAGGTGACTGTATAATTTTATAAAACAAGAAAAACATGATGGATTGCAAAGGGGCTACGTGTATCATTTTCGTTCCTTTTATTCTTCTGGCCCCAGCCCAAACTATTTCACACCCAAGCCTCGGTTCATTCTCAGGTTGGACATCTACAGGGGCAACCCAGCACAACACAACTCAACCCCCAAAAACGAGCCTTTCATTTTTTTGGGGGTCCAAGCAGTCCAGATGGTGCAGTTGGGCCTTCTCAAGCCTTCCGTGGCGATCTCAACCGGGGCTACGCGATCCGCACAGACGCCCGTGCTCGGCACGTGCGGCCGTCATCCTCCCCCGCTCGTCCCTCGCGTGCGGACCCTCGTCCCCGTCGGAAGTCTTAGAGGGAGCTTGGGCCGGCCGACCATGGTCCCTTCTCTGTCTCGGCGGTCTATGCACCTGCGCAGTGCGGGAAACTCTGGTATTTGCTAGGTCTTTTCTTCACAAAACGTGTTCTTTGGCATGCATGACAGTTGTTTGTACAAATCTCTCTGTGAAATAGTCTTCAAGTTTTTGGTGGTGTTTTTATTATTATTATTTTTTTTTATGTTCTTCGATTTTGAGGTGTGTTTAATTCACTTGTTGGTGTTCCTTTCTTCTTTGTGCGAATGGCTTTTGTGTTTTTACACTTGTTAAAGAGCTATGTTACACTATCTGTTTTACAATCCAAGTGTAGTCCTATATACCACGTTAGCTCCCTTCACTCACTGTATTGAAATATATACCTCATTGGAAATTTTTTATATATTTTTTTTATAAATGATACCATTCAATTCATTGAGTATAAACTTCAGACTTTATAAAAGTATATGAAGTATGTGATTAAAAAAAAAAACATTTTTGGTTTGCATTTGGGATTTTTAATAAGGTCTGAGTGTAACTTTTCCCTTGTTAAAATGCGAAGTTGGATATCATATTATAATTTTGTTATGTCATCGATGTGTGGTTCCTTTTTATTAGTGTTAGATTATGTATTAGTTTGTTATTCTAACAGTTAGAGATGTAGGCAAAATCCGTAGACATTGAATGCCTTCTTATTTGAATTCACAATTGCTCAAGCAGATATGATGTCTCAATTGGAGCTTGGCAAACCTGAAGAAAAAGGTCCAAAAAAGCGTGTAAATGGAATATTCTGGATATTACTTCTTAACATCGGTATTTATGTAGCAGATCACTTGTTTAAGGTACTACAAGTTTCCATATATTCTTCTTTTCTTCATACAACCAGTGCAAGTGGCGGCATCCTCTA
This sequence comes from Acorus calamus, assembly GCA_030737845.1. Lineage (NCBI taxonomy): Eukaryota > Viridiplantae > Streptophyta > Magnoliopsida > Acorales > Acoraceae > Acorus > Acorus calamus. The sequence goes on along the minus strand of CM060877.1, from coordinate 10,221,740 downwards.
AATAATCTGTGGGTTCTCTGTTTCTGTTTGCGTTCTCAGATTAGAGGAATTAAAGCTCTCTATTTTTATCATGCACGTCCTGCTTGGTATGAGTTTATAACTTCAGCATTTTGCCACGCCAATTGGTAAGGTCGCTTTACTTTATAGATTTGCACAAATGATATTTGTAAGCATGTGTCGGGTGAGTGACAATTATTGGTATGCTCTTTTGCTTTCTGTTGTTAAAATGACCTCCATCTCTTAAAACTTTGACTGTAGGATTTCTTTTATTTCCTCATAAACCTTGACAGGAACCATCTCTCAAGCAACTTATTCTTCTTATATATTTTTGGTAAGAGCTTTCTTGAACTTGACCGATTATGTCATTAGTTGTCGCAATTGAACATAGTCCTCATGAAGGATGCTCTCTCTTCTTTCTATTTACATAGGGAAGCTCGTTGAAGAGGAGGAAGGAAATTTTGGTTTGTGGCTCTCGTATATTGTAACTGGTGCTGGAGCGAATCTAGTCTCGTGGTTGGTTCTTCCAAGAAATTCAGTTTCCATTGGAGCTTCCGGTGCTGTCTTTGGACTATTTGCAATTAGTGTCCTTGTCAAGGTTGTAGTAGGTCTACACCTCTTTCTAGAAAATGAAATATATTATTCGTGAAATATATAACCGTAAATGATTATGCTATATCACTTGCAGATGTCTTGGGATTGGAGGAAGATGCTAGAAGTACTTATATTGGGACAGTTTGTCATAGAGAAGGTAAGCAATGATCACTGTAGAAACAGCTAATTATATGTTTATGGTGCTATATAATTTCTTCATAAATATGTATTATATTCTTGTTTCCCTGCAATTTTTGTACTGGTAATATGCTATTTCTGTGAATGATGAACTTGATGTGAAATTTGGAGGTGACTCCAAAGTGGTCAATGCACTCGAGCTATACTTTCTTGCCACCAGTGTTTATTTTTAACTCCAAACATTCTAGAATTTTGTTTACCTGATGAAGCCAATGCATTCATAAGTAGGCAAATTAGTAAACATAACTTCTTGTTAATCTCAGTTTAAATGTATAGATTTCATAGAGAATCTGCAAAGCATCCCATTTTCACCACGTATTATTTTGTTTGATTTCCAAAATACAATGGGGCCATACAAAATTCTAGAATTTGTTTACCCGAAGAAACCAATACATTCATTAGTAGGCAAGAGAAGTAACATACCTTCTTGTCACCCTCAGTTTTAGTCTATAGATCTCATAGAGAGACTGCAAAGCATGTCATTCACACCACATTATTCATTATTTTCTTGGCCACAAAATATATGAAGGCTTTCTGTCATCAGTCTTGCATGTTTCGAGTGAGATGTTACTGTTACACCGTTGAACATGTCTGTTCAATACCCTTGTTATTTCATGGATGATTTAAGTTGCTTTGATTCATCGGTATTGACCATATCCTTTGTCCATCGGTTTTGCAGGTTATGGAAGCGGCTCAAGCATCTGTAGGAATGTCAGGTCCATTTGCCATAGGGACTTATTTCCAGAATATCAATCACATTGCCCATCTCTCAGGTGCACTGGTCGGTGCAGCGCTAATATTACTCATTAGCAGAATTCCAAATAAATCCTCTGATTGAGATGTGTCAAGTCTATCAAGTCGAAGACCAGACAAGAGGTTTTGATGTTTCTATTGACATTCCTACCAAAATATGATGGAAGATCTCACTGAATTATGGGTGATTTCGTTTTTCATTTTTGCACATTATAAGGGCAGCCTGGCAGGTGCCATGTATACACCTCTGAGATGCTGAAGTATTTATTTCGTGGTCTGATTGTTTTATTCCTGAAAATTTGTTTTTGAGACCTTGGGGTTTACACGTGTTTTATTTTTAAAAAATAATAAATATCATCATTTAATTATCATTTAATTTGTTAAAATATCATGATTGAGCATTAATTGGGATCATTAGTATGTAGACTATTAGATTAAGGACCAAAAAACATTACTTTGCATAATAGAGTTATACTTTTTTAATATGAACCCAAAAGTGTTACACATAAATTTTGTAAAGAATAATACAGTTTGCCCAAATATAACAATTCATTGGAAATACTTAATTTATATTAATGAAATGTAAATGTCTCATGTCATCAATGTATTACAATAACATAAAATTGAATATCAAAAATAGATTTGATCATCATGAATGTCTATGAACAGTTAGAACACCATCTTCCTAAAAAAAAATCTCAAACCATATTTAAGAATAAATTTTTCACTAAAGTTGACATTGACACTTCTCTTCAAAAAAGTTGACATTGACATTATTTAAAGAGAAGGTTTGAAATTTTGTTGAATGCTTGATCTTATATATTTTGCAATACCCAATACATTGTAGCCTTTTAATTAGGCCTGTCAACGGGTCCGGGCCGGGGTGGACCCGGACCTGACCCGTGACAAGGCCCGACGAGTCCTTGAAAATATGGACCCGGTCAGATCCGGACCCGACCCAAATATGATTAATAAAAAAAGGGGAGAACTGACCCGGACTCGACCTGAATATGATTAATAAAAAAAAAAGGGAGAACTCATGAATTTGTTTGTCTTATCATTCTATTAGGAAAATTTTGTATAAAGCATTAGTTTTTAGCTTTCTAAACTGATGTCTCGACATTATGTTTGAACATATTTTTATACAATTCAAAATAATAAACACTAACATATAACATTCAAAGTAAACAAAAATTTAAACAATATAACAATGAACTAAAAGGGAGAACTAATGATTATTTGCGTCACAAAATGAACGTTTAAAACAATACACTACACAATAATCTAAACAACATTCAAAACAATAAACGCTAACATGTTAACCTAAACAATGAACATAAATCACAAACCAATTAATTATATAAATTCAAAAGCTAATAAACTAATAAGGCTTGTCAACGGGTGAGTTTGATTGGTTATGGATTATGATTTATGGGCTTGATTATTGATATAATGGATACAAAAATGAGTTAAAACTTTTACTTGTAACTTGATAAATAAGAAATAAAATTATGGGTCAATTAATACTAATAGTCTTGTAATATACGAGCATATATTAATAAAATAGTCGGGTCTCGGGTCCAACGGGTCGGGGCGGGTGGACCCAGACCCGACCCGTTTGTATGTTCGGGTCCCCCGGGTCGGGTCCACATCGGGTCGGGTCGGGTCCGGGTCCGGGTCCGGACCCGACCCATTGACAGGCCTACTTTTAGGAAAAAACCCCCAAAAATAGAATTTGAATGACAAACCACTCCAGAGAATTATAAAAATAGTTTTAACTCTCATGGCCTTTTGTGGAGGGATTGCATCTTTAGATCATATATTCTCCAAAACTCAAACACCGCCTATGAAAATGAAGTTCATTGTGTTCAAAAAATTCCTTTTGAAACAAGGGCAATGTCAAAAACCTAGTAAAGCCACAGATTCAAACCAATATGAAAACACAGCAAAATATTCTGCAAACAATTAAGAGAGGATTAGAAAACATATCAGTTTGGTGGAAGCGAGCAGAGACTCTCTGTCCTCGGTGAATAAGGCCTCCTCACGCACAGGGTTGAACGGCTCCTACCACTGAGAGATACGACCATCAGGGTTATGCCAAAGTGTCATCTAGAACCATCCCGTATTTCCTAATCTCATGGATAATAGTTTTCAGGTCTATGATTTGTTTCATGATAGATAAATTATCAACCATGTTAAACTTCAAAATTTTTTTGACGGCATATTTTTCTAACCCAGCATCTTCAAGACTATATTTTTTCTCGAGTTCTGTCCATAGTTCAAAAGTGCCTTTTGTTGTACAAAAATATCATACAACTCAGGGGTTAAGGCACTCAAGATTCGACCATGGCACAAGAAATCTTTTTCTTCCCAGGCACCGTCTGATTCAACAGTTTTTCCTTTCGGATCTGCTGTTTTATCAGTATCGGTATCCTTGGGATTGTCGGACTTGGTAAGGTCAATAGAAGTGGACTCTTTTTCAGAAAGGGACTTGGTTTCACCTAAAGAAGTTCTTAAAACAGAAATTAACCCTAGGGTGGTGAGCCAGTACCTACACTGTTGCTGCCATCTCTTAAAGTTGGTACCATCAAACAAAGCTGGTTTTGCAGATAAATCCTCTACAAGACCCATTTTTGAAAACAATAGAATGAGGTTTGAAAAAAGATTTAGGTTAAAAGAAACTTTATTCACCGAGATTGTTGAAAAAATTTCTTTTGAAAAAAGGGCAATGCCAAAAACCTAGTGAAGCCACAGATTCAAACCAATATGAAAACACAGTAAAATATTCTGCAAACAATTAAGAGAGGATTAGAAAACATATCAGTTTGGTGGAAGCGAGCAGAGACGCTCTGTCCTCGGTGAATAAGGCCCCCTCACGCACATGGTTGAACGGCTCCTACCATTGAGAGATACGACCACCAGGGTTATGCCTCCTCGGGGTGCGAGCTACGAGGAGACCACAGTGGACGGCCGTGATCCTTTCAGATGCTCAGATCAGACAGGGAGAAAGAAGAGGGATGTAGACTAGTCTTCTGTAATGGAAAAACCAGAACAGAAGAAGAACAGAAAAAGAACAAAAGAAGAAGACTCGCTGTAGGTGGCTCTGGACTTATGATTTTCGCTGATGATGAATGAAGACTCATATGACCCCTTTATATATGCAGTCCAGCAACGTTCAAAAACGTTTAAAAGGAAAACCGACGAATTAATCATGCCCATTAAAATTGTCGACCAATTAATTGCGCGCATTAAAATTGTAACCAACCACTTAATCGCGCTTCCGGAGGTATTATTGTTGCATGGAACCCTCTGACATGGCGATGCACTGCGTCTAGCATAGGCTTGTTCTCGGTCTCTGTTAGATTGGAGGATTGTCATTCGGGCTGGGCTTGGGGCCTTTCCGGGGTTTACGGTCCTCACGATGGCCCCTCCAGGGAGCGCATGTGGTATGAACTCAATGGGGTCCAGAATGCGTGGGGTATTCCATGTTCTGGAAATGGATCAAACTATAACATGATCTTGGGGCATAAATGGCTAGCCACAACAAAAGGGGTCTCGTCTCCCTTGCACCAGTGTTTGAAATTCCCCTTGAAAAATCAAATAATCAAAATCGGGGGGTCGCAATCAAGGAACCCAAATCAGGGTTCACCAATAGTGAGCCTATTACATAAAGATCATCAACCCAAGGCCAAAAGAAGCTACCATCCACATCCTAGACTTCCTAGCCAATTGGATGAACCTTCAAGGCACTCTCACCAGTGTTGTAAAGGAAAATCACCTTAAACCTAAGAACCCAGGCTGGCACATGATGAAAGCCATGGGTCACATCCCAAGAAAAACATTAGGGCTAAAAGGTGGGATCTTGGATAAGAAGGGCATTGACTCATCTATCCGGCACATTAATTTAAAAAAGAAATGTAATCGGGGACTATATGAACACTTTATAAAGGGAACAACGGTGGAATGGGTTAGAGAAACCACGTGCACTCGTCCCTTAACCCCGGCCGAGGAAAGAGAGTCGGACTATCTCTCAGGCTCCCTCGACTAGTTATTTCCACACCCCGATAAAATCTTAGACGCACACACACCACCAGTCGGTAAAACTCCAACTGACCGAGCGCTTTTTTCTCGTAGTGCGCAAGCATCGCAACAAAGGAGCGACAGCTGTTGGAAAAATGTCGGATGAAGCACCTGAACCAATCCAGTAAGTTGGGAATACTATTTTTCTTTCCCTTTCAAAAAAATAAAAAAAAACAACAAAAAAACACAAAAAGAGAAACAAAAACAAAATACAAAGATATAAATACATAGGTCTCTATGATGGAAATCAAAACTTTGGGGTACTTGTTTGACAAGGATGATTTCACCCCAGCATGGCACCCCTTCAGTGCCAACTCCGATGTCCTAAATAACCTACGGGGTCTGGCCAGTCAAACCAAACATCCCAACCCCAATACCTCATTTAAAACAATTAGGCCCTCCAGAAGTCAGATACCTGATCAGATCATTAACTACATAAAAGGGCATAGTGGGACTATCTTGGGCTTGGAAAAATTTGAGTCCATAGCAGTTATATAAGAACCAGACCTAGATAATATAGAGAACTTAGACGATGGTCTAGGAGTCTTCGAAATCTGCGATGAAGACAATGAACAAGAAGAAGACATCTCTGAAGAATTTGAGTGGAGCCTCCAGAGATTTGATGTGAAGACAAAAGAAGCAGATGAGAAGGTGGAAGAACTAAACCTAGGGACCAAGGTCATCCTGATTAGTGTAGAGCTGCAACCCGAAAGTGAAGGTCTTGTTAAGATACTATACGAATATATTGATGTCTTCGCCTGGTCTTACAAAGACATGCCTTGGCTCGATACCTCTTTAGAGCCTCATGCAAAACCGGTAAAACAAAAGTTGAGACGCCTTCATCCAGAGGTAGCTTTAAAATTAAAGATGAGGTGGACAAACTCCACTAGGCTAAATTTATTCGGGTAGTCTTATACCCAAAATAGGTAGCTAATATTGTTTCGGTATCCAAAAAAGATGGCAAAATCCGAGTGTGCTTCGACTTCAAGGACCTCAATAGAGCATGCCCGAAGGATGATTTCCCACTCTGATAGCATTGATCTCCTTGTCAATAACATGACAGGATATGCAATGCTCTCTTTTACGGATGGCTTCTCCAGATACAACCAAATTCGGTTAGCAGAAGAACAGCAGGAAAAGACTTCCTTCACCACACCTTGGGGGACCTACTGCTATGTGGTAATGCCTTTCAGGCTCAAAAATACGGGTGCAACAAATTAAAGAGCGGATGACTTCAATATTTCATGATATGATGCATAAGCTAGTAGAGGTTTACATAGATGACATCCTTGTTAAATCTAGAACTTTAATAGGACATGCAGATACACTTAGGCAAGTATTACAAAGATGCAGGGAATTTTCACTTAAAATGAACCCGAAGAAATGTTGCTTCGATGTCTCTTATGGGAAGCTCTTGGGGTTCGTGGTAAGCAAAAGGGAAATTGAAATTGACCCAACTAAAGCAAGGGCCATTGCCCAAATGCCCCCACCCAAGAACTTAAAGGAACTGAGAGGACTCATCGGCTGGCTGTTCATCAGAAGATTCATCTCACAGCATGTCGAACGATGTTGCCCCTTTTACAAACTACTAAAAGTAGGAGTTAAGTTTAACTGGGATAACGAATGTCAAAAGGCGTTCGATAGCTTAAAGAAATACCTGCTTAATCCCCCATTCCTCTCAGCCCCAGTACTCGGATGACCCCTGCTTCTTCAGTTGTTGCAACTCAAGAGGCCGTTGGTGCTATGCTTGCACAACATGATGACATGGGAAAGAAAGAAAATGTTGTTTACTAGCTAAGTAAGACGCTAATTGAATATGAATGACCCTACTCTACCACAAAAAAGACCTGCTTAGCTTTAGTATGGGCATCCCAAAAGCTACGTCATTATTTCTTTGCCCACAAAATCAAGTACTTTGCCAAAATGGACCTAGTGAGGTTCCTATTTGAGAAAGCTGTATTAACTGGTCACTTGGCCAGATGGCAAATCCAGTTAAATGAGTTTGACATCACTTACGCCACTCAAAAATATGATAAAGGTCAAGTTGTCGCTGACCATCTCACTCAGCTTCCTCTCCCCGATTATGAACCAGTGAAGACCGACTTCCAAGACTATCACGCCCCAGGGCGGCCGTCCCTGAGACGTGGCAAATATATATAATATCATCAAATCCATACACGAGGTCAATGAAGACTCTAACACAACATCCAAGGTAGTAAATCAATTACAATGTAGCTAACATAATATATATATACATGTAGCGGAAGCTTAAACGACTAAGTCTATAACTCAAAAAGACATATTACAGACCAGAGTATATAATCAACTGTCCTGTGAGAGCCAATAAAACAAAAGACATCAACATACAAGTAATATGCACAAGCACGAGTAACAATACATACAAGAAAAATGGGATGCTGATGGCCTCTCGCTCGCAAGACACAAAACACGAACGCTGCTCTGCTACTGGTACTGCGCCTAGGGGAGCTTCTCCCTCAGATCCGACTCAGCGACAACTGGAGGAAAATATATGCGAGGGGTGAGCCACATGCTCAGTGAATGGAATAATCCATGCAACACAACTCATATTAACATTTCAAGTAAGTTAAGTTCCAACAGATGGAAACACTACTTACGGTGGTGGGTCGAGTATCAACCCGAGCCCACCACTCCCGCACCCTCACCCCCACCGGGTGACATAGGACTTTTGGGATAAGGTCGACTGTTCCTACACCATTCGTTATCCGGTAGCCCTCTCCCGGGGAGCCTCTACCTAGTAGCCTCTCCATGACTGCTATCTCTACCATATGGGCGCCCGACTGTGTCATGAATAGCGTCTGGGAGCACCCCGCAGAACAGCTACAAGCTGGGCAGCTTCAACACGGAACCGACGAAGGGGAGAGCACTCAACACTCGCGAATACGATCCTCATGGATCCGTCGTCATCGGTTGATAGACATCAAAAAGTGGTAACGAATTCTCATCATTTCCCTCAAGGGCGCATAACTCTAATGCGGGTGAGACATATTATTCGTAGTGTCAATTGCCAAGATATGACCCCACAAGTGGTCATACTCTTGCCTAAAACTCATTAGGCAAGATGCATGGCTTAACATAAGCATATAATCATACATAATAAATATACAAGAAATTTATAATGAAGGTGTTTGAATAAGTATAACAACAGAGTTATATTATCAATTAAAGCATGCTTACACTTGTGTATTTTCATAAATAGGCTAAGGCATGCTTAGACAAAAAGGGTGCATGTGGGAATTAAATGTTATGCTGCATTGGATATGATGCATGAACAAGCATGGATCCCTACACATGATACTAGGATGTATAATCCTAACGTATTATTCTAATATGGCATGGATGCAACCTAGCAAGGCAAACAATAACATATACATGCAAACATGGTTAATATGCAGTTATGGTACCCCAGCGGAGGGCAATGCACGTCTACGTGCATCAAACGCCTCCCAACTGGGTTGGATCGAACAACTCACCGTAACCCGGGTCGTTGCGTGACCACTCGTCAAGATCTGCAAGACTAGGTCATCCAAATTGATGAGTATAACTACATAAAAACACTTAAAATTAACTAGAAATGCCAAAGACTCGGATATGCATGCATACGGGCTCGCACGCATGCAAGTATGCACGTACGCACGCACATCTGAGTGCCCCGACACCTACCCCAGTCCTCGGACCGCCACACGCATGGCCCCCGCACGCGTATGCACGCGCATACACATGTGCACGCGCCCCTGCACCCGTTGGCGCACTGTCCCGCGCCCAGCAGCGCGCCCCCAGACACCCAGCCACGCGTGCGCGCAGGCTCGTGCGCACTCACGCGCACTGCGCCCCCTTGCCAGCTCCTCGCACGCCTGCGCGTACACGTGCGCACCCACCAGCGCGCCCCACTGTGCCTGCCAGCGCCCCTCTGCGCGCGCACTCGCGTGGACAGCCCCGCGCGAGCGCCCAGGCCTCACCCAACCCCCCCTGCCCTCTCACACACCCTAACAAAAATACCTAGCATGCATGATATCTCCAACAACCCCAACAACAAGAGAAACACAAGATAGGGGAGGAGAGCCTACCAAGTGAGGGGGAAGGAAAGGGAAGGTTTGGGGGCCCCTCGTGTGCACCAACGGCAACCACCACCACCACAACCCCTGAAGCTCCTCCTCAGCCTTCTAATGGCTGAAAATAGGGGAAAAAGCTTTAGGGCCCGTTTGGATAGAGGCATAAGCTATTTTGGGGTTTATACCTATTCTAGGAATTGTTGACTTTATCAATGGAATAAGAGATTTTGTGTTTGGTTGTGTTTTCTGTTATTCTTATTGGGAAACGTAATAATGAAGGTTGGGGTGTTTGGTTGATGAAGAATAAGATGTGAACAAGGTGTAAAAAGTTGATTTGACATGTGGGCCCCATTGATGTATAAGAGGTGATGACAGGTGATTTGATGTGATGATATGTGATTTGATAGGTGGGTTTCCTTATTCCACTGGAGGAATAACACAATTCCATGGGTGGACTTGGAATACAAATACCAACTTCTTCTCTCCTTATTCCGCATAGCTATACCCTCTTATTCCGCCTAACCAAACCCCTAATTCTACACACACCTTTCTTACCCAAATCTTGAGAAGAGAAGGAGGGGAAGAATCAACAACAAAATCAACACACACACACACACACACACCTTTCTTTCTTGCACTTCTTCTTTGTGCTTCTTCTTCTCTTTGTTCTCCTCTTCAAAGCGCGCGCACACACACACACTCACACAGCAAAAAAAGAAGAGGCGTGAGAGTGTGATTGAATATTTTAAGTTATTATTAATTACCGCAAGTGCACGGATCGTTACAGTAGTATAGATCTAGCAAATACGGGTCGAATCCACAGAGAATTGTTCAAATTAGATTATTAATTAATTTAACTAATCGAATTAAAAAGAAAGATTGATGAATTTTTTTTTTGTTATTATGTTTTTTATTAAAAGCTAATATGAATGTAAAAAGATAACTAGGGTTTTAGAATCCACCATGCAATACCAATGTAGGGATTATATTCAAATATGAAACTCCATCATATAACTCAATCAATATTGACGTTAATCGAATATCAATCGGAAAATAAATATTTAAAATCATATTAATTCATAAAATCAGATTTAAAATCAAAACAATCTTCTCAACATTCACACATTAGGAAGAGAATAAGATATCAAAATAGTTAATCAATCATACCCTATCAAACCCTAAACAATAGATCCTTGAAGATGATTCTACGATTAAAAACCTTAATATAATGATCTATCTCCCTTCCCTTTATAAAATCTACCAACTCAATATTCAACTTGTTAAGAAGAGCATAAAATATCAAAGAACTCAATCAAAGCATATTTTATCAAATCAAATACAAGAGATTTTTGAAGAAAGTAATAAGAAATTCACATAAAAGGTTTCAAAAGAGAATTGAAAGAGAGATTGATACTCAATAAAGCAAATAATATGAACAATTCAGATCTAAATATAAAATCCTAAACTAGCATTGCATGGTTTCATCTTCAACCCTAGTTGAAGATTTAGCTAGTCATGATCAAACGAAATAAAAGAAAAATAAAAGAAATCATATTATATAAAAAAATATTCTGAAAACAAAAAAAACTAATATAAAAATTCAGATCTAAATGACTACAAGCATATGAAAAGAAAAACAAAAAGAAAACTCTTGAATCTTTCTCCTTTGGTTGTCCTTTTGCCTCCTTGTTTGATGTCCCTTCTTGGCTTCATATGTGTTCCTTTTATACCCTTCAGCCTTGAATTTCAACCGTTGATTTGCAATAAATTGGATGGTCAAGATTAACCATTAACCTTCCTAATATGCATCTTTGACAGATTTAGCAAGTAAAAGCTTTCATTCCCGTCATTGATTTTATGCAGAATCTTCAGATGAATTTTTTACCCCTAATATGGTGGAATTGCAAAATATTCATGAAACATTGATTTGTAGATCTTGAAAATATATTTCCAACGCCATATTTTGGGCCAAAATATGATATTTGAGGCAAAAGTTATGGTCAAAACAGTAGGACAGTTTCAACATTGATTTGAAGAATATTTGATTTGAATTTGATTTTTGATTCTCTCTTCACCAAATCTTTTTCTAGCATAATTTCGGATCTTCTAGAGTCCTCTTGATTCTCATTCATATCTTTAAATTCTTCATAGAGTATCTTGCATTGATAATCATCATTTATCTCAATTACCTGTAATAACATATAAATTTAGAATATTAGTCATTATTACACATAAAATTAGGAATAGAAAACTAAATTAAAGGGTTTAAATGTGAAAATAATATGCTTATCAGAGTGAGAGGGAGAGAAAAAGAGAGGGTCAACGCTCCAATTGGGGGGGGGGGGTAATGGGAAGGAAAAAGGGGGTGGTGACTATAAGGCTAACCTCATCCACTAACATGGAAAATAACCAAGTGATACTTAACCACTAAGCAAAGGGGGGGGGGGGGGAAGGTTACCTAAGGTCACAACACACATCAAAATATCCCCACACTATTCCTCCCATGAAACCAGTAATGACCAAAATCCGGATACGGTTCAGAACTGTATAATTTTTAAAATGTTATCGGGATTCGACAAATTTTTTATGGGTAGTACTAAATAGTACCATGACCCATAATATGCAGTTATATTTTCAATTGGAATACTCAAGCTCACACAAATGGCTAAAAACTAAAATTTTATCTACTCTGATCGAAAAAAGAAAAATTGAAAATGGCCTGAAATGACCCAAATGTGATCAATAGGCTAAAAAGTGACACATATATAACAACATTAGATGTGGTAGGGCCATTCCGAGACACTATAGAATATACCACCCAAAAGGCTTTTATCCTCACTGTCACATAATACTTGACCAAATGGGCCGAAGCCGATTCCTATGTACTGATCAAAAGCTCCACCCTGGCCCATTTCATTCGCACCCATATCCTCGCACGGTTCAACACCCCCAAGATGATCATAACAGATAATGACCCCCAATTCATTTCCCAAGAATTCCAAGACCTGTCTAATAAACATCACATAGAGCTCCATCACTCCACGCCATATTACCCCCAGGGAAATGGACAAGCAGAGACCACCAACAAAACCCTACTCAGGATCATAAAAGGACAGAAACCCATAAAGGTACAGACTGGCCCAATAAGTTGGTTGATGCTATCTGAGCTTACCGAACCTCTATCCGAACACCCACTGGCCAGACTCCATATTCACTCACGTTCACGGTGGAAGCAGTAGTATCCTACAAGATTCTTATCCCATCCTTAAGAATAGCATTAGAAGAAGACATGCAAATCGAGGAAAGAGGAGAAGCGCTCCTGCTACGCCTCGAGCTATTAGATGAGAAAATGTTAAGAGCTGCAGACCTTGCCTAGGCTTACCAGAGGAGCGTAGCAAGGGCATCTAAAAAAAAGTAATAGAGAGAAAATCATGCCGTCAAGACAGCTCCACCAAAGAGGCAATCTATAGCCCATATGGGAGGGACCCTATGTGATCACCCATGCCTACTCCGGGAATGCCCACGGCTCGGTGGATGCCGAAAGAGTCAAAATCTCAGGTTCATGGAATGCACTTTACCTAAAGAAATTCCATGCATAGAACTTTCAATACTTGAGAAATATTATTCTTCCTTTCTGCTATTTCCAGTGTTTAGCACCTGATGAAAGAATTATAAGATACTCAAAGATAACTTGTATTTTACTTGAACTCATATTCACCACTCATGCCACCTTCATCACACCAGTATGACTTAATAATCGGTTTACCTGATAGAAGAAAAAATTGCCTACCCTGTAGACTGGGACAATTTTTAAAACCCCAAAGCATCTCCCCTTTATTCTCATCCTTACTCATATCAACCAAAGGTCAAAATAAGTAATTACCTAGACCTAGCATATGTTCCAAAACTGGCTCTAGCACCATATAAACACTTCTAGAGGGGAAGCAGAAAAGAAAACAGGGGTAAAAAACAGAAAAGGCCCCCCCTCAAAACAAACAGAAAGGCAATGAGAGGCCAACAAAAGAAAATACACCCAAACAAATGGGTAAACTCTTTATTTTAGCAGGTGCAAACGCCTTTACGCACAGTATATGCCAAAGGAAAGGCTATACTAGTACATATCCAAATAAACGGATTGTACTCTCTACCTGAAACACGGGTACACACCCGGCGGGCTGTATTCTCCAGCCGAATAAAGAAGTGGTAAAAAGAAGAAAAGTCAGAGGGACCAAGATAGTAGGACATATGCTAGACTGGGATAATTCTAAATATTGCCCCAAAAAAGATATTACTCTTACCCCATTCACCCCCTCTTTTATCTTTTGCAATAGAGTTTAGAATTGGACTATGTCTACTTGAAAAGGCAAAACTTCAACCAAAGGTAGATCGTTTCTTATGTTTACGACAGCACACACTCACATGAGTTCACTTAAAAAGTTGTCTGTCCAAAGGAAGCTTATTTGACTTGATTCTTAGTACATTCATGGATTTTCCAACATGTTTAGAATAATATGATCAAGCATTTGAGAACCATGAACTTGAGAAATTGACACCTAAAGCCAATACCTTTCAAATACAATTCTAGTTTGGACATGAGAGATCACCAGGGCCCCCCTTTTTCAGGGACTTAATGGTATCTTTTACTTTAAGAAAATCAGAAACATTGCCCTCTCACATGAATGAACAATTGAAGAATTAAAATGCCCCCTTATGCCACTCACACTTATGCATGAGCTTGTATTTTCCTTTTCCAAACATTTAGGCATTCAATTTCCTTAGAATGTCATAATTGATTTCCCATACCAAAAGAATATTACTCCCATATCATACCCTTTCACACACACTTGAAAGGAAAATTGCCTCTCTCACACACACCTGAGATTTTTTCTCTTTTTCTCACATATTCTCACTCTTAGAGTCACTTAGACTCCCTCCTTTTTATGTTGAGCGCGGCTTCTAGCACCTTTTTTCTTGCATTACGTTTAATTTCCTTAAATGGGTTGTAGCCCTTGACAATTCAAGTAGGAGGGGCTTGAAAGTTAGTGCAGGGGCACAATCCGGACAGATTTGACACTTGATACATGGAAAAAATGTTTTTACAGGTTTTAAAGGTTGACCAAGCACTCACAAAGATTTTCAGTATCAACAGAGAGATAACAGAACCAGGAGATCCCCCAGGCAGGGGATGGCTACTCCCCACAAGCCGTCGGATCCCTGGCGGCTACCTACAGCATGCTGCTCCTTACGTCTCAGGTAAAAATCCAGTCCAGGGGCGGCTAAAAATGTAGTCCAGGAATCTCCGGATATAGTATATCCCGACAATCAAAAAAGAAACACATAGCACCCTAGCAGGAAAATGGAAGAAGACATCACCCATTAATGATAAAAACATCACATCCTCAAAATTGGAAGCCGGTGCCGTACGCAAACTCCATGGTTACCAGCAATACCGATGCAGGGGAACGAAGCTCCATTATCGAGACACGATCCATACCTTAGATATTGCAACCAATTCATCACTATCATACTACTGGGCTGGAATCTCCTTCCCAAGCCTTAGTCCCACAACAAGGGACCCAACAACCGACCTTGTTCCGTCGATCTAGTCGACAACTCATGAGGTCCAAGGGTGGCCACGTCCACGTCCACAGATGCGAGGAGGCATGTCAGCAACCTAAGATAAACTTCTAAAACCATAGTACTCGGATGACAATCCTACGATTCATCTATACAACTCGACTTAGGTTCTGACAGGACCAGACTTTGATACCAATTTTTTTCATGCCCTAGGGTACCCGTCCCCGAGACGTGGTAATATATATAATATCAGTAATTGGTTCAAAAGGTCAACAATGACGCCAATAAAACATACAAGGCTAGCAATGATAACTAATAACTCACTGAAAAGTGGAAGCATAAAACATTATTAAGTCTGTAAAGGAAAATATTATTACAAACTTGAATACACAATCACTGTCCTGTGAGAGCCAAGTCGAGTTAAAATAAAATACAACCAGTGCAACACGCACGATTTATCAATACATAAATGACTCTAGGACTCCTAACAGCCTCACACTCACCAACCGCCAGACGGGATGCTTCCACGCACGCAAGACCATGCCACAGGGAAGCTCCAGCTCCATGCCCAACACCGCCCCTGTAGAAGAAACCATACGTGAGGGGTGAGCTACAAGCTCAGTGAGTGACTGGAAACCAAACACCATCGCAACAATTCAACACTAAGGCAATTTTCTCTCAAGGAAAAACATGGGTGGAAACCCAATGGATAACAAGGGCACGCGGCAGCGTGACCAACCTCACCCTCGACCTCACTCCAGGAGGGAGGCTCTTGGGACACTCGGGGAGGAACAACTGTTAACCATAACACATGGTGCTACTGCATAATAAAATACAACGAGTCCATCTGCTGCGAGGTAGAAATACACATCGATACCTCACACGTTAGGAGTAGCATACCCAGGGTATACTCGATGGGTATAAGAGTCATGTGATGACATTGCTGGTGTTGAAAAATCCGCGCGTGTGTGGGGGTTCTTCGGGGATTCGGATCGGATGCGTGCCCTGGCGGGCTCGGTCGGATCGTCTTCTTGGAAGGGGTGAGGGTGTCGTTCCTGGTTGAGGCGCCCGACAGCGGCTCAAGAGGATTCAAGGGGTTTTGTGATCGCCACCTGCTTTTTCAAAAAACAGGAAAGGGTTTGGGTCGGATTTGATCGCCTACGTGGGGAGTTTGTGGGGTCTCCGCTCTGAGACACGGATATACCGTACACAGAGGTGAAAAACAGGTAATCCTATTATGCTTCCGGGCTTGACTAAAGGAGTTATGGGACAAAGGGATGTTGATATGGGGTGTGGATAGGGGGGCGGCTAGTTGTGTTTAGCCGTCGGGATTGGGGCGGCTAGGTAGGGTTAGCCGTCCAGGGTCTGGGGGAATTTGGGCAGGACTTTGGTAGGAAAAGGGGTGGGGTCTTGGGCAGAGGCTAAGCTAGGTTTAGCCTGGGTTTCTGGAGGGTGGGATGAGAGGGTATTTGATGTAGGGAATGTGTGTTTCTCTTACAAAAGGGGCTCTCTCTCTCTCTCTCTCTTGGGATTCCTAGTGGTGGAAGGGTTTGAACAAGTGGGGATGATGGATTGGTGGTGTTTTGTGGATTTGTTGATGTTGTGGATTATTGTTGTAAGGCTTGGGACCTCCTCTATTTATAGTAAAAGAGAGGCAGGGGAATATCCACGGGGTAATGGAGTGGGCGGCTTCGATTGGACCTCTCATTAATTCTCTGGTTCTTCTGTCAGAGACCAGGTGAAGGGCGGCTAGTGCTAACTAGCCGCCCGGGATGGGGCGGCTACTTCCGGGTAGCCGCCCCTATCATGACCTGCCAAACGTCCCATCTCTGACAAGCGGTGGCTTGGGTCGGCTACTTGGTTTGATCCGGCCAAGAGAGGGCGGCTAAAGGTCATGACCCGCCGCAATGATCAACATTTAATATTGCTTTATGTCCCATCCAGGGGATTGGTCCAAAGTCGGCCAGAGGGCGGTTAGGGGGGCGGCTAGTTACACTAGCCGCCCAGTGAGGGGCGGCTAGTTAGGGCTAGCCGCCCCTTTCCAGGGACTTAGTTTTTTAGGGTTTTGGTTTTTTTAGGGTAGGTTTAGGTTTAGGTCCGGGCTAGGGTTTGGTTTAGGGTTAGGGTTTGGGCTTGGGTTTGGGGTTTTGGCTTAGGGTTAGGGTTTAGGTTTTGGTTTAGGTTTATGGTTTAGGGTCAAGGCTAGGGCTAGGGTTTAGGGCTAGGTCAAGGTTTAGGGTTTCCGGTTTAGGTTTAGGTCAAGGCTAGGGTTAGGGTTTAGGGCTAGGTCAAGGTTTAGGGTTTCCGGTTTAGGTTTAGGTCAAGGCTAGGGTTAGGATTTCTGGTTTACCGAACCTTTGGTTCTCTATTGGTGTCCACTTGTGGGATATTTCCGTGTGTTACTTGAAGTATTTCTGTCTCTCTGGAAGGTCAAAATTGGGGTATATACAGACATGACTTCAACTAACCCTCACCCTCACCCCTAAGGGTGACACGGGATTGTTGGGAGAAATTCATCTGCTCTCCACCCTTCGTCATCTGGTAGCCCTCTCTCGGGTAGCCTCTATCTAGTATACTCCCATGATAAGAACATCTGTCAAACGTGTCAGTAGTACCTACAGGTGGGAGCCCTCTGTCAGGACAGCTTTAATGTCGGGCAGCTTTGACACGGATCTGACGAAGGGGAGAATGACTCTACACTCGCAATATCATTTATTAGCCCTCTCCCGGGTAGCCTCTACCTGGTATACTCACATGATTTGTACATCTTCCTGCATGCATCGATAGTACCTACAGGTGGGGCCCCTCTGTCAGAACAGCTACAACCCTATTTTGGCCTGCCCGACCTTCAAGGAGTTGTGCCAATACGAGCAGTACTACTCGGGGAGTTGATTTAGACCGTCAGAGGCTAGGTCTTGACTTAGAATTTTTATCCGAGAGGATGATTCAGGTGGAAGGCGGGGAAAAGTAAATGGTGAGTGATCCAACCCGCGGTCGGGGTTCTTAGCTATCGTGCACGGAGTAGCCCAGCGTCAGTTTCCTCGTGCCTACCATTCCCGTGCTTGGGAAAACTCGGCAAGGAGGGGATATCGCTGACAGAAAGCAAGTAAAAGTTGATTTGGGTGAATTGGATCATCCGAAGGATAAGAACTCTGGAAAAGAACCAGAGCTGATGAAATTCGAATTTTGAATGGTACTGAAAGTGTATTGAAACTTCAGGAAAGTCGTGTTTGATCAAGTAATGTCTGGAAATAAGCCAATACATGGCTGTTTGGTATGGAGAACCTTGAAATTTAGGGCTGAAAAGATTGGAAAGGGGTTTTTAAGTGAAAGAGAAAAACTGGGAGGGGCGGCTAGTTGTAACTAGCCGCCCGAGAGGGGGTGGCTACTCGTGGGTAGCCGCCCCTGGACTGGGTCCCTTATAACCGAAAAAGGGACCCTCTCTCTCCCCATTTTTCAAAAACGGTTTCTCTCCCTCTTCTTCTTCTTTTCTTCGGTTTCAAACCCAAAAAACCCTGATTTCTTTGCTTTTTATTCCTCCATTTCATCTTTAATCCTCTCTCTTTCTCTTGATTTTGAAACCCTAGTTTGGGTTCTCCTTTTTCTTTTTCAAACCGAGGAGATGACGAGGCCGAAGGCGATTGCTTCGAAGGGGAAACGACCACGGGTGGCTCGTGGAGAGAGTAGCCCGAGCTCTTCATCATCGGAGAGCGATAGGACAGAGGTCGAGGCCGTGGGGGAGGGTATGGGTACGACGGAGGTGCCGCCGGTGGATATTGGCGTGGGTGAGGTCGGGGATTTGCCTTCGGGGGCTGTCCCGGAGGTAGGGGGGAGTGTGATAGGCTATATACGCAAGAGGAGGCGTGGGGATCGACCGGTGGTGGCCAAGGAGGTGGTTCCGGGGGTTGGAGGATCGATTGAGGGTGCAACCGAGGAGGTAGGGGTTGAGGGAGTTAGCGAGGAGGTGAGGGCGTCGTTGGATGCCCTCGTCGGGATGTTGGATAGGGAGGCCACAGAGGCCAGGGCTGAGGAGGAGGAGAGTAGGGCTATGGGGGCCTTTGCGGAGTTTATCTCCGGCGTGGGGAGGGTGGAGGGGATAGGAGAGGCTAGGGACGGGGCCGGGGAGGCCGAGGGTATGGGTACTGGGGCCGACGAGGCCGGTGTGGGTGTTGGGGCTGAGGCCGAGGAGGCTGTGTTCGAGGAGGATGAGGAGGAGGATGACGACGGGATGGACGATCCCGACGAGGCCGAGGTGGACGCTCCTGGGTCCACACGGGCCGTGGTATGTTCCTATTCCTTTAGTCTTAGCCTTTTATTTTGGTGTATATGCATGTGTTTTGGTTGGTATGAACAGGTCGTATATGTGTATTTATACTTGTATGTGTGTTTTAAATAGGCATGCTTGTGTATAAGTTTTGTCATGGTGGGATGTGTAAGTATGTTGAGATGGGTTTGTTTTTATAGGGAGGGGGACAATTTTTATATATATATATATCCATGTTTGTCATATGCATGTAAAGGAGAGAGAAATGATATAGCTAATATGCTTGCATGCGATACTTTTCTATGTGTGTGTGGTTTCGTACGTGTTTTGATCGTGGTAGAGCATGAGGGAGTGTATGCATGCATTTCATGGGTTCGAGCTCTATATTGCTGTATTGCTTAGGTGTGTTTAGGGGAGGTATAAGCATGATAGGCTTGATGTAAGAAAGTGTGTGAGTGGTGACCACGGTGGGATGTGTTTGTTCGTCTAGCATGCGTGATCATATGAGGAGTGTAGCTTCTTACTTTCATGCTTTTGTTTCTTTTTTTTAGCATGTGGAAGTTTCATTTCGCTAAGCATGGTTTAAAATGATTTCGTAGATTTGGACTCTTACCTCTCGCTTGTTTTTAAACTGACCCATGTTCCCTTCGTTTGTTTTGTAGAGGCCGAATCGTATCAGGGCTTTATGGCACGGGACGAAGAGATGGTACGACGCCTTGGGGCAGGAGGAGAGGAGTTTGGTGGATGGAGCGGGCTTCCGTTCCTTTTTTCTGATCGAGCCATTCCACGTCCACCGTCCATATGTGGAGGCCTTGGCGGAGAGATGGGATCCGGAGAGTTGCACGTTCATCCTCCCTACCGGTGCTGTCATGCCGACGCTCGAGGACGTCTATCGGATCACTGGCCTTCTGGTTCTGGGGGAGGCAGTGATCGCGGCCACCCTAGCTGACTACAGGGGGCTTTTCCGAGAGTTGATCGGGGAATGGGAGTTCGTGGAGCGGGAGCGGACGCTGAACCGGATCCCTTTGGGGCGGCTTTCGGGGCAGTATGGCCTCAATTCCTTTACAGAGCGCTAGAAGGGCGAAGCTGCAGCTAGCTTTGAGAGGAGGCGGGCGATGATCGAGGCGAGAGAGGCGGCCGCGTGCCCACAGAGGGCACGGAGGGAGTTGAGAGCGTTCTTCCTCTACTTCTTTGGCCGGGTCCTCTTTTCGACGGCCTCTGATAAGGTTTCTTCGCACTCCCTTCTGCTGATGAGGGACCTGGAGGGCATGGGGCGCTATGCTTGGGGAGCGGCGATGCTCGCCCATCTCTTTGCGGAGCTCTCGAAGAATGTCAAGAGGGCCGGGGGAAAGAACCTTGGTGGCTTTGCGCCATTTCTTCAGGTACGTGTAAGTGAGCGGTAAATGTCTTTTCTTTGGCTTTAGCTCTCTTTGATCGTGACGATTCTCCTCTTGTTTTGCTAGATCTTTGGGTACGAGCATTTCTCCATTGATCGTCCGACTTTGGCTCCGTTCGATCATGCCCTCCCTTGGGCCATGAGATGGGAACCCTGGGGATCTTCCCGCTTGCACCGCCTCGCCCAATTTCGAGAGGCCTTCCGTGGTTTGTCGGAGGAAGAGGTATGAGTTTTCTTTGAATTTCTTGGTTTGTATTTGGTTTTCTTTTGACTAAGCGCTCTTCCTATCTTTCAATGCCTTTTTTAGATGACGTGGAGGCCTTACTCGGAGGAGGTTCCCAAGGCCCTAGCGCGAGACGTCTGGCTGATCTACTTCAATGAGGTCGTGTTCCATGCGATCAGCCGGGTCATCCGCCAGCTTGGGTACCATCAATGGGTGCCCGATCCTCTTCCGCGGCGCCCTTCGATTCCGGTGGCCGGGATTCCTCGGGACACGAATCTCCCGAGGAACTATGCGACGTATGTGGCGGGATGGATGAGTCGAGGCGTCTTGGTGGAGCGTCGTCCTGAGGTGACTTCGAGTGACGAATACCTAGCTTGGTATCGTTGGGAGTATGCGGATATCCTAGGGACGATGGAGGAGGAGATCCCGGATGCTTATGTAAGTTTGAAAATCCTTTTTCCTTTCCTCGTTCTCTTGTGCTTGAGCATCTTCTGAATGGTATTTCTTTTTGTAGGTTGAGTTGAATGAGATGGAGAAAAGGCTCAAGACCGCCAATGAGCACCTCCAAGCGTGGGCCAGACAGATAGAGGCCTTGCGGGCACAGAGAGGACGCTTGCAGGGCCAGGTCCGGGTCCTTGAGGCTCAGGTGGATGCTCTGTCGAGAGCGAGGGCTGACGGTGCTTCCTCTTCTTCCGTTCCTCCTCCTTCCGTGGTTTCCGAGCAGGAGCTCGAACTGACGAGGGAATTGGATGTGGCCCGAAGTGAGTTGACGGCCATACGGGTGGAGTTGGGCCAGGCAAGGGGCAGGGCTTCTCGGGCTGAGGAGGAGGTGGACTGGCTGAGGTCCATGGTGGCCTTGAGAGAGGAGGGGTTCATTACCCTAGGCCGTGAGAGGGACTCCCTTCAGATGAGGGTGTCAGATTTGGAAGCTTCGGCGGGCGTTCCTGGAGGTTTGATGGGAGACCTGGTTCGTTCACTCCAGGCGGCCGGGGATAGGGATCGAGAGGCGGTCAGGGCGTCGGAAGCGAGGGCGCGGGAGTTGGAGGAGAGGTTGAGGGCTGCTGAGGATCGGGCCAGAGGGACAGAGAGTCGCCTCCGACAGAGATTGGAGAGGAGAGACAGAGACATGCAGCAGGTCCGTCTCTGGGAGGCCACTATGAGGGGGAAATTGGTTGGAGGGGGCTCTATGACCGAGGCGGACCTTGATCTTCATCCACTTGAGCCTGACCATTCTCTCTTGGCTTCCTTGGCTACCGGGGCCACCTTTAGCCGTGCCTCTCGTCCTTCGGTGTCTCGGAGTCGTGGGATATACGCGAGGGCCGCGTCTTCGGTTCGAGAGACTCCAGCTGCTCCCGATGTTCCAGAGGTTCAGTCTTCTCCTCATCCGCCGCTCCCTTCTCAGCCAAGTCAGGACGTTCCTCCTACTCAGCCTCCAGCGGATGACGATACGTCGAGGTATAGCTTCTTTGTGTCTTGGTTTTAAGTAGAAGAATAGTATATATGCGATGAATTCAAGCTTTTCTTCTTTTGTTTTTGGTTTTAGGTGATATTTTGGTGAGGTATAGCTCAAGACTTTCGGATTTTGGAGCGTCTCGAAGGAAAGGATTCCCCTTTTTTATGCCCTCTCTTAGGTTTTTAGAAAAACAGTCTATGCTTGTGGTTTTGGGTAGGACAATTTAATCATTCTCCTTTGTATGCATGTCTTTTGGAATAGTTAGTATGGATGTTCATGGATATGTATGTATGTGTAGATGAATCTGGATTTTTATAGGTTTGATTCATGGATGGGTGTAGGTTTTGATATATAATTTGTTTTAGCATGGTATCTATACAGGTTTTGCGTATGAATATGTGTATGAAATGTGTACATGCAGGTTTTGGAAAGAATTTGATTGTAATAGGTAAAGAAGTGTTGAAGAGTTGATTTGGATATGGAATGATATAACTGAAAGGGGGGGCGGCTAGTGTAAACTAGCCGCCCAGTAAGGGGCGGCTAGTTAGGTTTAGCCGCCCCCTGCCTGGGGCAAACTTACCTGAGACAAAGGGCAGGGGCGGCTAGTATAAACTAGCCGCCCAGTGAGGGGCGGCTAGTCGAGCTTAGCCGCCCCCTGCCTGGGGCAGTTTGGTCCTGCTGCTCCTGTCTGCTGCTGCCGCTGAAAGTGTTTGCGACCGTTCTAACCTTCAATACCTATAAAAACATTCTTTCCATGGACCAAGTGTTAAATCTGTCCAGATTGTGCCCTTGCACTGACTTTCGAGCCCTTCTTGCTTGAATTGTCAAGGGCTACAATCCATCTTAAGGCGGAAAGGAAATATAAATGCGAGAAAGTAAAGTGCGGGAGACTAGGCTTTAGTGCGCAAGGAAGGGATTCCAAGTGCGTGAGTGAAGAAGAACTTATGTGTAGGAGGTGGGGACAATTTCTTCTCACGCATGTGCGGAAGGGCATGAGGTGAGTGGGGACAATTCTCACATGAGTGGGGATAATTTTAAATTTCGTGGGGACAATTCTCATATGAGTGGGGATAATTCAATATTCGGGGGGGGGGGTTAACTTTAATGTTTCAAGAAAATTGGATGCCAAGGTGTTTTGGAAAAGGGAAATGCAAGCTTATGCGTAAGTGTAAGTGGCATAAGGGGGCATTTTAGTTCTTCAATGACTTTTTTAGGTGAGAGGGCAATGTTCTCGATTTTCATAAGTAAAAGACACCATCAAGTCCCCGTGGAGGAGCCCTTGTGGTCACTCATGTCCAAACCAGGATTGTATTTGAGAGGTATAAGCCTTAGGCGTCGATTTTCCTAGGTTCATGGTTTTCAAATGCTTAATCGTATTATTCTAAACATGCTGAAAAATCCATGAATGTACCAAGAGTCAAGTCAAATAAGCTTCCTTTGGATAGGCAAGTTTCTAAGTGAACTCGTGTGAGTGTGTGTGTAGGTGTAAACCTGGACGTGATCTACCCTTGGTCAAAATTTCGCTTTTCCCGGTGGACATAGCTCAATTTTGAACCCCCATTGCAAAAAAATAAAAAGGGGAGAGGGTGAATGAGGTAAGAGTAATATCTTCCTTTCGGGCAATATTTTAGAATTGTCCCAGTCTAGCACATGTCTTACTTCCTAGGTCCCTCTGGCTTTCTTCTTTTTACCACTTCTTTATTTTTGGGTGGAAAGTACAGTCCGTTGTTTGGATCTGTACTGGTATAGCCGTTGTTTAGCGTATACCGTGCGTAAAGGCGTGAAAGCCTGCTAAATAGAGAGTTTAACCCGTTCACTTGGGTGTTTGGCCTCTCCTTGCCTGATTTTCTCTTTTTTTTTTTTTTTTTTGTTTTGATTTGATTTGAGGGGGGGGGGCTCTTCTGTTTTTCACCCCGATTCTTTTCATGCTTCCCCTCTAGAAGTGTTTATATAGTGCCAGAGCCAGTTTTTGGGACATATGCTAGGTCCGGGTAACTCCTCATTTTGACCTAGGGTTAATACGAGCGGGGCGGAAATAAGGGATATTTTGCTTTGGGGAGTTTTTAAATTGTCCCAGTCCACGGGGTAGGCAATTTTTCTTCTATCAGGCAAATCTAGTCCAGTTATACGTGTGTGAAGGGAATGACATGATTTGGCGGAAACGTGTTCAAATAGATACGAGTTTATCTTTGAGAGTCTTACAATTCTATCATCAAGTACTAAACGCTGGAAATCGCAGGAAGGAAGAATAATAG
Source organism: Acorus calamus (assembly GCA_030737845.1). Lineage (NCBI taxonomy): Eukaryota > Viridiplantae > Streptophyta > Magnoliopsida > Acorales > Acoraceae > Acorus > Acorus calamus. The sequence goes on along the minus strand of CM060877.1, from coordinate 10,196,859 downwards.
TTCTTAAGTATTGAAAGCTTTTCATGCATGGAATTTCTTCAGATAAAGTGCATTCCACGAACCTGGAACCTCGACTCCTTCGGCATCTACCAGGCGGTAGGCATTCCCGGAATAGGCATGGGTGATCACATAGGGTCCCTCCCATGTGGGTTGCAGCTTTCCTCTCGGGTGAGGCTGTCTTGATGGCATGATTTGCTTAAGTACTAATTCCCCGATTTCGAATTTTCTTTTTATCACCTTCTTTTCAAATGCCCTTGCCACCCTTCTTTGGTAGGCCTGGGCATGGTCTGCCGCTCTTAATCTCTTCTCGTCCAGTAGTTCGAGGCGTAGTAGGAGTGCCTCCCTCTTTTCCTCAATTTGGAGATCTTCTTCTAGTACTATTCTCAAGGATGGGACGAGGATTTCGTAAGGTACTACTGCTTCGGTCCCAAATGTGAGTGAATAGGGGGTTTGACCAGTGGGCGTTCTAATGGAGGTTCGGTATGCCCAGAGGGCGTCTACCAGTTTATCAGGCCAATCGGTAGCCTTGTGGGTTTCTACTGTTTTCTTTATAATTTTGAGTAAGGTTTTGTTGGTGGCCTCTGCTTGTCCGTTCCCCTGTGGGTAGTATGGCGTGGAATGATGAAGTTCTATATGATGTTTATTGCATAGGTCTTGGAATTCTTGGGAGATGAACTGGGGGCCATTGTCAGTTATGATTACTTTGGGGGTGCCGAACCGTGCCAGGATGTGAGTGCGGACAAAACGAGATAGGGTAGAGCTTTTAATTACTACATAGGACTCGGCCTCAGCCCATTTGGTAAAATATTCTGTGGCGGTGAGGATGAAGGCTTTTTGGGTGGTGTTTTCTATAGTGTCCCGGAATGGTCCTATTATGTCTAATGCCCACATGGAGAAGGGCCATGGTGAAGTCATGGGATGTAAAGAAGATGCTGGTGCGTGTATTTTGTTGGCATGGGTTTGACATTGGATACAACGCTTAACGTATTTGTTACAGTCTCCTTCGAGCGTGGGCCAATAGTAGCCCATTCTTAGTACCTTCTTTGCTAGCATCTGGGCGTTGACGTGCCCTCCGCATACTCCGGAGTGAGCTTCTTCTACAATGGTGTATGCTTCTTCGTCGTCCAGGCATCTGAGTAGTTCTCCGTTGAAAGATGGCTCGGAAGAGTATACCCCCTCGGAGGCAGTACTTGACTGCTATCCTTTTAACTATTTTCTGGTCGTCGTTGGTAGCATAGCTTGGGAATGAAGCGTCTCTAAGGTAGTTTTTAATATCAAAGTACCATGGGTTTCCGTCGTCTATATTTCCTAGTTCAAGAGTTAGGATTTCCGCGGTACCAGCATTTTTGTTGGCCTGGTTCGTTTTTAGGAGACTTTGAGTTTTAGGGTCACCGAGTTCGGTGGCAGGTGTTTCCAGTCTCTGAATAGTGACTGTTTCAGATGTCCTAGATAAGGGGAAGGCGAGTGATGAGGCTAGGGAGGCTAGAGAATCTGCAAGAATATTGCCAGTCCGGGGTGTGAAAATGTGAGTAACCTCACGGAATTGTTTTAACAGGACTATGGCTAGTTCTCTGTATGGCTTCAGCTTTGGGTCTCTAGTCTGATATTTTTTAAGAGTTTGGCGGATCACTAAGAGGGAGTCTCCAATGATGTCTAAATTTTTAGCTCCTAAGGCTAGGGCTGCCTTCAAACCTGCTATCAGGGCCTCGTATTCAGCAATATTGTTGGTGGCTTGAACGTAAGCTGAAACGCTTGTGGGATAATGACGCCTTCGGGAGAGATTAGTGCTATCCCTATTCCCTTTCCCTTTTGGTTGACTGCTCCGTCGAAGTATAGCGTCCATGTCTCTCTACTTTTCTCTTCAATAAGCGCAAATATTTCTTCGTCCGGGAAGTCCGTTTTTACTGGTTCGTAATCGGGGAGGGTAGTTGAGCGAGGTGATCAGCGATGGCTTGTCCTTTGACGGATTTTTGAGTGGCGTACGTGACGTCAAACTCGTTTAACTGTACTTGCCATCGGGCTAAGCGTCCCGTCAATATGGCTTTCTCGAATAAGAACCTTACTGGGTCTATTTTGGCAAAGTATTTGACTTTGTGGGCGAGAAAGTAATGTCGTAATTTTTGGGAAGCCCATACTAATGCTAGACAAGTTTTTTCTGTAGGAGGGTAGGCTTTTTCGTATTCAATCAGGGTTTTACTCAAGTAGTAAATGGCCTTTTCCTTTCTTCCCATGTCGTCGTGTTGTGCAAGTACCGCACCAATGGCTTCTTTAGTTGCAGCTATATAGAGGAGTAGGGGGCGCCCGGGTACCGGGGCCGAAAGTACTGGGGTTTAAGAAGGTACTCTTTTAAATTATCAAAGGCCTTTTGGCATTCACTATCCCAATTAAACCGGACTCCCCCTTTTAGTAGTTTGTAAAAGGGGCGACATCGTTCAGCATGTTGAGAAATAAATCTCCTAATAAACTGCAACCTTCCTATAAGCCCTCTTAGTTCTTTTAGGTTCTTGGGTGGGGGCATTTGGGCGATGGCTTTTGCCTTGGTCGGGTCTATTTCTATCCCCCGTTTACTTACCATGAATCCCAAAAGTTTTCCCGAGGAGACACCGAAACGACATTTCTTTGGGTTCATTTTAAGTGAATATTCCCTGCATCTCTGCAGTACTTGCCTAAGTATTTCTGCGTGTCCTATTCGAGTTCTAGATTTAACCAAGATGTCATCCACATACACTTCTACTAGCTTGTGCATCATATCATGGAATATTGAGGTCATTGCCCTTTGATAGGTTGCCCCTGCATTTTTGAGCCCGAAAGGCATCACTATGTAGCAGTAGGTTCCCCAGGGTGTGGTGAAGGAGGTCTTTTCTTGGTCTTTTTCTGCCAGCCGGATCTGGTTGTATCCAGAAAAGCCATCCATGAACGAGAGCATCTCATATCCTGCAGTGTTGTCGACAAGGAGGTCGATGTGTGGGAGTGGGAAGTCATCTTTCGGGCACGCTCGGTTGAGGTCCCTGAAGTCGATGCATATTCGGATCTTTCCATCTTTTTTTGACACTGGAACGATATTTGCTATCCACTTTGGGTATAAGACCACCCGGATAAATTTAGCCTGGTGGAGTTTGTCCACCTCATCCTTGATTTTTAGAGCCACTTCGGGATGGAGGCGCCTCAGCTTTTGTTTGACTGGTTTTGCGTTTGGTTCTAAGATTAACTGATGTTCGACTAACGAGGTATCGAGCCCAGGCATGTCTTTGTAAGACCATGCAAAGACGTCTTTATACTCGTGTATCGTTCATCGTGATTTAGTTCTGCGCTAATCGAAATGATTTTGGGGTGAGTCTTTGTCCCTAGGTTTAGCTCTTCTATCTTCTCATCTGCTTCCTCTGTTTTTTCATCGAACCTTTGAAGGCTCTGCTTGAATTCCTTAGACAGGTCTTCTCTTTCTTTATCGTCCTCATCACAGATTTCGAAGACTCCTAGACCGTCATCTGGGTTTTCTATGTTATCTAGGTCTGGTTCTTCTATAACCGCTATTGATTCAAATTTCTCTAAACCTAGTATGGCCCTGCTATATCCTTCCAAGTTGCTAATGATCTGGTCAGGTACTTGGCTCCTGGTGGGTTTTACCGTTTTGGACAAGACACTAAGGTTGGGGTTTTTGACTTGACTGGCGAGACGCTGTAGTTTGTTCAGGAGATCAGAGTCATCACTAAAGGGGTGCCATGCTGGAGTGAAGTCATCTTTGTCGAACAGGGATCCTAGGGCTCTGGTTTCCATTTTTTTTTTTTGAACAGAAAAGACACTTATTATTTACAACCTACTGGATTGGTGGAAGTGTTTCAGCCGACTTTCCTCCAGCAGCTGGCGCTCCTTTGTTGCGATGCTTGAGCACTGCGAGAAAAGGAGGCTGGGTCAGCTGGAGTTTTGTCGTCTGGTGGCGAGTGTGGATTCAGGTGTTTATCAGGGAGTGGGAACAGCCATTCTAGGGAGCCAGAGAGATAGTCTAGCTCGCTTTCCCGGATAGGGTCTAGGGGGCGGGGGCATACGGTTTCTTCGGCGGGTTCTATGATTATTTCCCTCACGAAACGTTCGTACAACTTCCAATTATATTTTCCCTCTAATTTAGATTTGTGTTTGGGTGAGCCGATCCCCCTCTTGTCTAGCCATGCCGGGAGGTCGATGGGGTCCAGGATCCCATTTTTCTGTCCCAGAGTTTCCCCAGGAAGGTAACCCATGGTCCCCATTATATGCCAGCCAGGATTTTCAAACCTAGGGTGGCTTGTCTTTGAGGTAACGGGGGAGTGTTCCGGGGATTTAGCCAATTGGCCGGGAAATCTAAGATGTGGATGGTGGTTTCCATGGGTCTTGAGCTACTGGTTTTTATGGCGGTGGTTTCATTATCGGCGAACCTTGGCTTAGGTTCTCTGATCGCATCCCCTTGTATTTTGATTATCCGACCTCCCAAGGGAAATTTCAAGCACTGGTGCAGGGAGAGGAGACCCCCTTTATGGACGCTAGCCATTTACGTCCTAGGATCATATTATAATCTGAATCCATTTCTAGGACATAAGCTTTAGTGCTAGTTTCTAGCGGCCCCACTTTTAATCGGAAGTCCTTGAAGCCTAGAACTGGACGAGCCGTTTTGTCATAGGCAAATATACGGGTGTCCGTTTCAAAGAGTGTGGTTATGCGCCCATCGATGTGCTCGAAGGTTTGTAATGACATGAGGTTTACTCCTGCCCCGGTGTCAATTAGAACTTTATCCACCGAGTGTCCTTCGAGGTTGATTGTTATACATAGGGTTGAGGTGTTGACGACTTTATCATGAACTTCTTCCTTAGGTCTAAAGGTGATGACGGGCCCTAGTCCTGCGGTGGCTAGAGCTATTGGTATGCCTAGGGTAGAGATTTGCGGGTCGACTTGGGTTCTTTCTAGGAACGTTCTTAGAGCCTGCTGGTGGTGTTCTGAGGTTTCGATTAGCTCCAAAATGGAAATTTCGCGGGGATTTTTCGGAGTTGGTCTAGGATGTCGATCCTATCCCCGGCGCGGGGCTCCTCAGTTTCGGTTTCAGGCAGGGGGTGTCTATAAGAGGGTACAGTGTTGAAGATTCTGCCTGCTCTAGTAGTATGATGGTTTAGTGCGTCAATGGTGGTTCGGGGGCTTTGTGTTATTGGGCGCAGGCTTCTGTTGATTTGTAAGGGGGATATTGGTTGGTCTTTTTTGGGGGAAAGAGTCTTGTGGGTTTGGGGAGAATAGGGGAGGGGGTTGGTAGGATGGGGGAAGAGGCTGGTAAGATTATGCCACCTGGAACGATTCTGGGTGACTCTTCATGGTCAGCGACTTCTATGGTGTAGACGCTTTCATAGCTCAGGTTTTCTGGTTCTTCCAAGGGAGCCTTCGTAGCTGGCCTTGGGTTTTGGATTGTGGTTTCTACGGGGTTATGGGTTTCTGGGACCTTCTTGACTTCTAGTGATCTCGTAACTGGGTTGTTGTTGAGTCCCCTAATGGTGGCCCAGTCTAAGCGTCTCTCTTCGTCAAGGGTGTAGACAATGTCTCTAAACAAGGAGCATTGCTCGATGGTGTGGCCGTGATGCCGATGATACTGACAAAAACGGGTTGGGTCAGCACCGATAGGTGAAGGTCTAGCCGTGGGTAAGGAAATGCTATTGACCTTTAATAAGGCTCTGAGGATGTTCCCTAGGGTTTCCGGGAGGGGGGAACAGCTATCTCTTCTGTTTGACCATCTTGGGCCGTAGGAGGGGGAAGGTGTAGCCTTATCATGGGGGCCGTACGCGGGTTCTCTAAGGGTTATACCTTGCGTTCTTGGGGGGATAGGATAAGAGGATCTCCTGTTTTGGTCCTGGTTATGGATTGAGGGGGCCTGAATTGGGGAATCATGGGTTGTGAGGTTTTGTCGTATTGGCACGGGGACGGGTACTGATCGAGGGGTAAAATTTGATTCGCTTGCCGAGGCGGTGCATATCCGGATGAACCGGGCGTGTACTGTCTCGGAGCTGTTCCTCGGTCAGGAACTCGCGCTCCGTTCGGGTAGAGTGCCGATACTTGGCTAATGATCCCCTCTACCGTGGGGGTTTGCGCCTTACGAGGCGGTTGTCCAACCCTATGGCTGATAGGTGGGGACTGGGTTTGTACTGCTGGGGCTGCACAACGGGAAATCCTGTTGTGGCGGTCAATCAGAAGTTGATACGTAGTGCAGTCTCCGTACGAAAGGCTCGTACGGAGCTCTGGACTCAGGCTCTGTAACATCATGTCAATTTCTTGACATTCTGTGAGTTGCAGACCGGTTCGGTGGACAAGGGTGCGCCACCGAGACACGTATTGTTCGAATTCCTCCCTAGGCCTCATTCTCTCTACGGTTAGATCTGAAATAGAGGGGGTCCTAATCCTCTGGTAACCGTAGCGGCCCAAGAATTTCTCGCTTACAGCCGAGAAATTCGACAAGTGATCTACAGGGAGGGTGGAGAACCATTGTAGTGCTTCTCCTTCCAATGATTTCTGGAAGAGGAAGACTAGTAGAGGTTGATTATCTAGAAACGGGCGTGCGTCTAGATAAAAGGCAGTTAAATGAATGTCTGGGTCTCCACGACCGTTGTACCGGCGGAATTTGGGGATTTTGAATCCCTCCGGTAGGTGGACTGACGGGATTTGTCTCAGGTTATGTAGAGACATGTGTTTGGGGGCCGAGGGACCAGTCTCGGAGAGAATTCTCCGGATGGTATCGTCCAGTGTTTCTCCCCGGGGAGGGCTGCCTAGCGGTCCCGGGTTTGGGGTGGTCTGGTAGGGGCCTGGGGTGGAAACGGCTGGGAACATTGGATTCGCGGGGGAAAGGGGGGTGAACGAAAAGACACTCGGGTTGACCGAGTGACTGGGTGTGGATGGGGCTTTGGGAGTGGATTTAGGGGTTTCGACAGGGGTTTCCTGTCTCGAGGTCTTGGCATGACGGTAGTCAGCGAGGTCATGAAACATGTCCTCTACCGTTTGATACCCTAGACTAGCCATCCTTTCCTCTAGATGGGTCAGGAACTGTGTGGCCTGACCCTCTTGGTGATTCCTTTCCTCTAATATCTCCTCTTCTATGTGGGATTCCATGACGTAGAGTGGGGGATGAATGCAGATTGAAAGCAGTAAATAAAGCAGTAAAGGATTGCGCAGCTGTGTGCGACTTACGAAAGCAGTAAAGGATTGCGCAGCTGTGTGCGACTTACGAAAGCAGTAAAGGATTGCGCAGCTGTGTGCGGCTTACAAAGCAATAAAGGATGTTATAATGCACAGTAGAAGAGGATTTAATTCAAGGAGTGAGAAACTCTAACCTTCCTAGAGGGTTGATAGCATTTTAGTCAAGCTTGTAAAAGGGGGCAGAAGAGGATTACCTTTTGTTGTTTTTTCACGAGGGAGGTCCCACCGTGATCGCCAGATTTTGTCGGTGTTGAAAAATCCGCGCGTGTGTGGGGGTTCTTCGGGAATTCGGATCGGATGCGTGCCCTGGCTGGCTCGGTCGGATCGTCTTCTTGGAAGGGGTGAGGGTGTCGTTCCTGGTTGAGGCGCCCGACAGCGGCTCAAGAGGATTCAAGGGGTTTTGTGATCGCCACCTGCTTTTTCTAAAAACAGGAAAGGGTTTGGGTCGGATTTGATCGCCTACGTGGGGAGTTTGTGGGGTCTCCGCTTTGAGACACGGATATACCGTACACAGAGGTGAAAAACAGGTAATCCTATTCTGCTTCCGGGCTTGACTAAAGGAGTTATGGGACAAAGGGATGTTGATATGGGGTGTGGATAGGGGGGCGGCTAGTTGTGTTTAGCCGTCGGGATTGGGGCGGCTAGGTAGGGTTAGTCATCCAGGGTCTGGGGGAATTTGGGCAGGACTTTGGTAGGAAAAGGGTGGGGTCTTGGGCAGAGGCTAAGCTAGGTTTAGCCTGGGTTTCTGGAGGGTGGGATGAGAGGGTATTTTATGTAGGGAATGGGTGTTTCTCTCACAAAAGGGGCTCTCTCTCTCTCTCTCTTGGGATTCCTAGTGGTGGAAGGGTTTGAACAAGTGGGGATGGTGGATTGGTGGTGTTTTGTGGATTTGTTGATGTTGTGGATTATTGTTGTAAGGCTTGGGACCTCCTCTATTTATAGTAAAAGAGAGACAGGGGAAGATCCAGGGGGTAATGGAGTGGGTGGCTTTGATTGGACCTCTCATTAATTCTCTGATTCTTCTGTCAGAGACTAGGTGAAGGGCGGCTAGTGCTAACTAGCCGCCCGGGATGGGGCGGCTACTTCCTGGTAGCCGCCCCTATCATGACCTGCCAAACGTCCCATCTCTGACAAGCGGTGGCTTGGGTCGGCTACTTGGTTTGATCCGGCCAAGAGAGGGCGGCTAAAGGTCATGACCCGCCGCAATGATCAGCATTTAATATTGCTTTATGTCCCATCCAGGGGACTGGTCCAAAGTCGGCCAGAGGGCGGTTAGGGGGGCGGCTAGTGTAAACTAGCCGCCCAGTTTAGGGCTAGCCGCCCCTTTCCAGGGACTTAGTTTTTTAGGGTTTTGGTTTTTTTAGGGTAGGTTTAGGTTTAGGTCTGGGCTAGGGTTTGGTTTAGGGTTAGGGTTTGGGCTAGGGTTTGGGGTTTTGGCTTAGGGCTAGGGTTTAGGTTTTGGTTTAGGTTTATGGTTTAGGGTCAAGGCTAGGGCTAGGGTTTAGGGCTAGGTCAAGGTTTAGGGTTTCCGGTTTAGGTTTAGGTCAAGGCTAGGGTTAGGGTTTAGGGCTAGGTCAAGGTTTAGGGTTTCCGGTTTAGGTTTAGGTCAAGTCTAGGGTTAGGGTTTCCGGTTTACCGAACCTTTGGTTCTCTATTGGTGTCCACTTGTGGGATATTTCCGTGTGTTACTTGAAGTATTTCTGTCTCTCTGGACGGTCAAAATTAGGGGTATCTACAGACATGATTTCAACTAACCCTCACCCTCACCCCTAAGGGTGACACGGGATTGTTGGGAGAAATTCATCTGCTCTTCACCCTTCGTCATCTGGTAGCCCTCTCCCGGGTAGCCTCTATCTAGTATACTCCCATGATAAGAACATCTGTCAAACGTGTCAGTAGTACCTACAGGTTGGAGCCCTCTGTCAGGACAGCTTCAATGTCGGGCAGCTTTGACACAGGATCTGACGAAGGGGAGAATGACTCTACACTCGCAATATCATTTATTAGCCCTCTCCCGGGTAGCCTCTACCTGGTATACTCCCATGATTTGTACATCTTCCTGCATGCATCGATAGTACCTACAGGTGGGGCCCCTCTGTTAGAACAGCTACAACCCAGGGCACTTCAACACGAACGATATTGGAAGGAAACATTCCATATTTGCAATGCAAACCCAATGAAAAAATAAGTATTATTGGTAATCACCTACCGATGTTATTGAATACACATGAACTCCCACACAAATGCGTTGCTCGGATGCATGGAGTTACCTCGACTCGCGAACCAAAAATAAGCCTAAAGTATAACCCAATGAGCGGTTTATACACGTGCCTAGCACGTGTAAGTCTAGCTTAATGTCATAACTGATATGACAATTAATTCTTCTGAATTCCAATCGAGCTCATCACTCGAATGCAAGGGAGCGATTACATCACTAGCGCTCTAACTAATAAGGTACAACCCGATAGCGGGTCATACCCATGCATATTACAGATAGGCCCAATTAGTAACATGTGCATAATCATAATAGGAGAATTTTACCGCAGTTATCTACACGAACCACATGCACGATAACATAATAATTAATTATAGGGGTACTCCCTAACATGGATAAAAAGCATGCACAATATATATGCAACATACATATCAGGTGTGGCCTAAATAATATGCATACAAAGCCATTAATCATACAAGCATACAAGTGTACACTAACATGCGTTGGATATCACCAACTTAAAAGGGAAGGGTCAAGCGCGATCTCGCGCACTAATAGGAGCATGCCAATATTTTCCAAATAAACCTGAGTCAAGTAAGAGCCACATCTACTTACTCAGTTCGCACGAAGATAGAGGGGGAGAGAGAGCTCATCATCTCTATAAGTTGGTCATAGTTTTGGATCCTATGCCTGGTTCTTAACCCAGGCTTAATCATGCTGGATATTTCTAATAATAAGGTAGTATTACTAGAACGGACTACCTAAATCCTGCCATATTCTATACTACACCCATATAAACACAGCAGATACTTGCAAACATGATCATTCATACATGAATACAATACATAGGCAAATATACGGTAAAATAGGGGGGATCCTATGCAATATAAGAGATATATTAACCTAGCATGTAAATATCTAGCATATTATGGGTCAGACATGACCATACTACTTATCTAAGTAAGTAATATACTTAGGGTGCCCAACGGATGGGCGACGCACGAGTACGTGCATCCAACGCTTTCCGAAGGGTTGGATCGAACCACTCACCGATACCCGGATTGCCACGCGTCCGGTCTACGAGATCTGCAAAACACAACCAATGATGCTCAATTAAAATATGAAGTCTCTTGACAGATATACAAGCCTGTTTTCATGAAGAACAACTCCTGATATTTTTCACAACATGCATAACAACTCATTGACACACAATCAAGCAAAACTGGTAAATCTGCTACAACCAACCCAACAATTTGATCTCTACAGCACCAAATACACATAAAAAAATTATGAAATAAATCATACATGTTGTCTGACATGTTAGGATCATAATCCATGATGATATCATAATCTGATTAATCTCTAAATGTCCAAAATAAAATATTTTCAGACACTGGTCAATTCCCACGTGAATCTGGACAATTCATGCAATTCAGATCATAACTTACAACATAGATAATATTATGACACCAAATTTCTTATATAGCATATAGACACATGAAGGATCATATCACATGCGGATACAATCCCCAGAATATGCCTCTAAGTACTTGATCCATAATGATCTTAGGGAGATAGAAAACTTACCTTACTTACAATACAAAGCCATCCCATTCATGCATAAACACAAACATCTCATGTGCAGCGGCAATTACACATAACAACACCCTCCCAACAACACCCAAATGTGCTACAAAACTAGAGAAGAAGAGGGAAAGGCTTATCAAGAGAGGGGAAGGGAAAGGGGGAGGTGCAGGGGCTCTCAAACACACCCACGACCACCTCAACCACCACCACTACCGCCACCTCCTTTACTTTTCTTCTTCATGGTTGGACCAAAGGGGAGGGAAAACAGGGGAACATGATGGGAGGCATGAGAGGGTTGGAGATGGAGAAGGGACAGAAACAACAACACATACACACACACAAACTCACCTTAGCTAGATCATCCCTTCATGTACCATTCATCTTCTCCTTCACTTTCTCCACCCAATACACACAAAAAAAGGGGGAGCACAAAAGAGGCGGTCTGATGCTCTTTGAGAGAAGGAGAAAGAAAGAGGAGAGAGGAGAGAGTGAGAGACAAACTCACTTGGGGGGGGGACATTTATCTTGAATAAAGGGGGTTGGTGGGGTGGGTTGACAAGTCAACCTAACCAAGAAAGAAAACAAAACATTAAGACTTGGTCAATGCCCTCACTTAGACGTGCACATTGAAATCCCATCTCCCAAACAAGTAACGACCAAACCCGGATGCGATCCAGAACTTCATTTTTTTCCAAAACAATACCAGAATTCGATAAAAAAAATTTATGGGTAGTACAAAATGATACCAAGACCATAATATGCAATTAAATTTTCAATCAAAGCACTCCAAACCCCGCAGGTAGCTAAACACCAAAATTTTAGTGACTCCGATCGAAAAATAAGGCTCCAAATGACACGGGCATAACACTTTATATACATAATTACTCTTCAGTTTCTTTCCATCTCTTTCAAATTTTTTATTTCTTAGAGTTTTTTTATCAGCACCCTTTTGTTCTTCTTCTTCATTCCAATGGCTCAATTTCCCGACAACCTCATGATCGAAGATTACACGGGGGAAATGCCTCCTCCTCGAGACCCATAATCCCTCTTGTTGTATTCTGGCCAGATTTAGGCTGGCATGATCACCTTTCCATTATCATTGCTGATAATGGAATTTTTGAGCTTCTTTGGCCTTCATCCTCTCCAGCTTGTCCCGAGTGCCAACCGCATCTTGATGGTTGTCATTGCCCTCAACCGCACCTGCGGCATCAGCCTTGGGAGGTCCTACCGTGATTGCCAGGCTGTCGGTATCAGATTTCAGAGGGGGTCTCTGGAAAAGGGCCTCCTTTTCCTTCCTCTGGTTTTCGCGGGGCGTGTGGGGGGGTTCTTCGGGGGATTCGGGTCCGGTGCGTGCCTTGGAAGGCTCAGTTGGATCGTCTCTCGAAAGGGGGAAGGGATTTTGTTCCTTGCTGAGGTGCCCGACAGCTCCTCAAGAGGATTCAGGGGTGTTTGTGATCGCCACCTACTTTCTCAAAAAGTAGAAAAAGTTGGGTTTGGATTTGATCGCCTTCGTGGGGGAGTTTGTGGGGTCTCCGCTCTAGGATACGGGCATGCCGACACAGAGGTGAAAAACAGGAATCCTATTCTGCTTCGGGAACTTGCTAAAGGAGGTTTGAAAGTCTGGGTGTATGTGAGGGTCAACTAATGGGGGTTTTAGTTGCCTGGTGTTTGGTTCGATTTAGGCAGAACCTGGGTAAGAAATGAGTTTAGGGTTTGGCTAAGGTTAAGCTAGGTTTACCTGGGTTTTGGAGAGTGATTTTGTGTAGGGAATGAGTTTTCTACTCACAAATAAAATCCTCTTTCTCTCTCTCTCTCTCTCTCTCTCTCTCTCTCTCTCTCTCTCTCGCTCTCTAAGGTTTCAAGTAGTAGGTGTTGGCTTGAGTGGTGTTGGAATGTGAAGAAGGTGAATTGGTTATGAATGGATGACTCTTGTAATGGATTGGTGATGAGTAGAAAAGGAGTTGGATGCCCTCTATTTATAGTAAAAAAAAGGGGAAGGGGAGTGTCCACTGGACAATAGATCATATTGGATAATAGAATGGTTTATTTGACCCCCCATTAATCCTCTGTTCTTCTGACAATGTCCAGGTGAGGGGTGGTTACTCTCAAGTAGCCACCCCCATGATGACCTGCCAAACGTACCATCTCTGACAAGCGGTGGCTTGGGTCGGTTACTAGGGTTGAATCGGCCAAGATGGGGTGGCTAAAGGGAACAAACCGCCACAATTATCAGCATTAAATGATGCTTTATGTCCCATCCACGGAAGCGGTTTGGGGTCGGTTAGGGGTGGCTAGTTGAAACTAGCCGCCCCATATGAGGCGGCTTCTCTCAAGTAGCCGCCCCTGTCCAGGTCCTTAGATTTTTCTAAGTGTGGGCTAGAGTTTCTGGTTTTAGTTTCTAAGGAAGTTTTCTATTATGTCTAATTGTGATCATTTCTAATATTACTTCATGTAAATTTCTTTTCTTTGGACGGTCAAAATTGGGGTATCTACAACATATACACGATCTGATCACCTTGAAGTTATTGATTTTTGCATTCAGATTTTGCTGGATGCGCGGATAGTAGGAAATCAACATCAGATTATATCTTCTTGCTAGATGGAGGTGTTGTCTCATGGAAGAGTGAGAAACAAAAATTGGTTGCATCTTTTACAATGGAGGCAGAGTTTGTTGCTTGTTTCAATGCAACAACACATACCATTTGGTTGAAGAATTTTATAAGTGGTCTTCAAGTCATGACTCTATAACTAGGCCGTTGAAGATCCTGTGATAATTCTGCTGCAGTATTTTTCTCAAGAAACAACAAGAGTTTTAGCAGGTCTAAACACATAGACATAAAGTTTCTTGTTGTTAAGGAGAAGGTTCAAAATCGTCTTGTGTCCATTGAACACATCAGAACTAGTATGATGATTGCAAATCCCATGACCAAGGGGTTGAAACCTGGCTTATATAAAGAACGTGTAAGGAAAATGGGTCTTCTAACTCAATTGGATGTATAAGTGATTATTTATCACTAATGTTATGAACTTATGATGATTTTGTTTTCTGATCCATGTATTATTGGAATAAAGATGGCATAGTACTTTTTAAGTACAATAAAGTTGGACCAAGGACTAAACATACATTTGAGTCTATTAATGAATTCCACAAAAGTCACTTGATTAGAAAAGATCATTGGTACATGTAAACATGGAATGGAGTATATCATTGATTGAATATATAACCGCCATGATTCCTACCATTGCACTTTTCTGATCAAGAAAAAGGTCTACATCAATGAAGTCGTTCATTGTGCGCACATTACAGTATAAATTAGCAGTCCAAGTTAAAATATTATTTTATTAACATATATACATATTTTTTTTAACTAAGGACTTTATGGGACAAGTGGGAGAATGTTAGAAATCTTCACATTAGGTGTCCCACATAGTCATATTTATATGCTTGGACATGCATATAGAGAATTGACTTCATGGAGTTTTAATCTTAGGTTACTCAAATGGGTAATATAAAGCTATGAGTTTCTATTGGGAAGCTTAAAGTGGCTTGGTGGTTACTCAAAAAGAAAGAGTTATGGGCTTCAATTGAGAAGCTTAAAAGTCTTGTGACCTAAAAGATGTGGTAACATCTAAAATTACGGAGAGTACCCAAAAGAGAAAGGTTACGTATGCATATTCATAGAGCTAGAGTTACCATTTGGAATTCAAAGAATATGGGTAACTAATGGGGTTTAAAGTGTATAGGTTATGAAAACCTAAATGTCATAAGTTATGTCTCATATTAATGAGAGTAACTAATGACACAAGCTATAGGTTACATCTCTTGATGGGTAGGAATGCCTATAAATACCCAAGAATTTGGTCCCCCTCTCATTCACAAATACATACTTGTAGTTGTATCCCATCAACCAAGATGTCTAAAGAAAAGTTGAGTAGAGAGTGAAAGCCAAAGTGTTCTTCTTTTCATCTTCTTTGAAGCATCTCCTAGAGGAATATTCAGTTTCATCAGCCTACTTCGACATCTGTAATTTCGTTTCAACACCTTTCATCTCATCAAATGGATTCCACAATGTATGAGATCCTAATTAAAAATGTTAAAAATCTAACAGATAAAACAAAAGATGTTCTCTGTTGACCGTCATTTTTTTTTGCTCCCTCCAATGTAGGATTTTTTATATATATTATGGCAAAATAAGATTAATTGAGAAGTTTGTTTGGATAAAAACTGAAAATCCATATCTAGAACATCAAAACATTTATCATTTTAGATAAGTACAGTTGAAGAAAAAGGAGGCTGAACTCTTTTAGGTTGAAATGACTATGATGCATCTCTAGAAAATTGTGTGGATTGTTGGTATCCTCTATGATTGAATAATTTTAAAATGCAATCCTAATCCAAATAGAATAATATTAAAATTTTAAAATTTAAATAAAAATACATATTAGTAATTAATCAATTGTTTAAAGAATAAAAAAGAAAATTAAAAAGCTGGGTCACAATCATTTTAATAAGTAATAGATAAGTAATAGATAATTAAACAAATCATAATAATCTTGTTAAATCAAATTGTATCATTGAATAATTTAAAATTTTAAAAATTTAAATAAATCTATTACTATTAGTTAGTGTTCTGATATGCGGGATGCGGTTTACGTGCGGCTGTGGTATCGCACAGAGTATATGCGGGATGCGGTTTACGTGTAGCTGGGGTACCACACAGACCCAATAATTTTTTATTAATAAATAAAATACATGATGATTTTTAAACATATAAAGATAAATATTAAAAATATAAAAAAATTGTTAAGTATATACAAGTCATAAAAATTAAAAAATTCTCAATTTATACATATTAAACACATGAAATAACACTTGTTTAACTATTACCAAAGAAAAGAAAGTAATAGTGAAATGGAATTTCATTAATTGACACGTTACCTAACACACCAACTGGGTCACTGCCCTTTATAAATAATTGACACGTTTGCTTGTACCGACAACATTACCCAAATAAAAAAAAAACAGAGAAAAACATATTCGATCGAACAACAATGGCGAACAAGTCCCCAGTGGTCATAGCACAACAGTTCAGAGTTTAGCGGTGTTATCGATAGGTCTTAAGTTCGAGTCTTGGCGTTGACTTACCCACCTATTTGTTGACGATTATTCGAAAGAATTTTTCATGGGACCGGGGCAAACAGGCGGAGGTAATCTTCCCAGCTTGACCGTTAGGTCAGCCACGAGGGGTCCCTCCGATATAAAAAAAATAATGGCGAACAAGGTCGTGCTGATCACCGTCTTTGTCTTCGATGTCATTGCGTTTGCCCTCACCATCACCGCCGAACAGAGATGCAGCACTGTGAGAGACACCCCTTTTTAGGGTGGTCGAAGAAGAAGAAGGGGAATAAGTGTTGGGGAAGAAGCAGTCGGCGTTGCCGCTGATGAAGAAGAAGGAGGTCGGTGTTGAAGCCTCAAGGTGTCGATCAATAGGAGCTACCGTCGATGAAGAGTAGAAGCTGTCTTGTGTCGGGCAGATGCCTCGATGAAGCGCTGATGAAGGAGAAGAAGCTGTCGATGAAGCACAGATTCCGTCGACGATGCCGATGAAGGAGAACTGGAGAAGAAGTTCTGACTTCTTTTAGGGCCGGTTGGAGCCCATACGCCCGCTTAGGCGAGCGCATACCCGTTTTTTGGGTGTTTATACGGGTCTTAAGCGCATATAGGCCGCTTTTGGCCAAATCGGTTTGGCAGTGTTATCGAACCACCTGTGCAACTGCATCTTTCCTAAACACTACTATTAGTAATTAAACAAATTATGATAATCATATTAGATCAAATTGTATCATTAAATAATTTTAAATTTTAATAAATCTATTACTATTACTAATAAAATAATTAATTAAAATATAAAAAGGAAAATAAAAATATTGGGTCACAAAATCCTTTTAATAAGTAAATAATATATAAAGGATAAAAAAACATATTGTGTCACATAATCCTTTTAATAAGTAAGTTATAGATATATAAGTAATAGATAAGGTATATTATATTCACATTCATATTTACATATTATATGATTTATTTTAGTACATTAGGGATTTTTTCATTATATTACAAAACACATATTGATGGAAATATATTGAATGGATATATATGGTGAATATATTTAATTTTAAAATTAAAAATTAAAATATATAGATATGATTTAATTAAATCAGATTTTGACATCTTAAAATATTTATGATTTATCAAAATTTGATAATAATAGATTAATAATTAAACAAATCATAATCTTATTTATCATTGAAATAATTTTAAAATTTTAAAATTTAAATAAGTCTATTATTATTATTAATTAAACAATCAATTAAGGAATAAAAATGAAAATGAAAATACTGGTCCATAGAATATTTTTGATAAGTAAGTAATAGATTAAGTAATTAAATAATTGATTAAGGGATAAAAAGGGAAATAAAAATATTGTGTCACAGAATTTTTTAATAAGTAAGTATTGATATAATTTAATTATATCTGATTTTGATATCTTAAAATATTTATGATTTATCTAAATTTGATAATAATAGATTAATAATTAAATAAATCATAATATTCTTAGATAAGATCGTATCATTGAAATAATTTTAAAATTTTAAAATTTCAATAACTCTATTATTATTAGTAATTAAACATTTGATTGAGGGATAAAAAGATAAATGAAAAGCTGGGTCACGGAATCATTTTAATAAGTAAGTAATAAATTAGATAATTAAAAGATTAATTAAGGGATAAAATGGGAAATAAAAATATTGGGTCACAGAATCTTTTTAATAAGTAAGTAATAGATAATTAAACAAATCATAATAATTTTATTAAATCAGATTGTATCATTGAATAATTTTAAAATTTTAATAAATATATTATTATTTGTAATTACACAAATTATGATACTCTTATTATATCATATTGTATTATTTAAAATTTTAAAATTTAAATAAATCTATTACTGTTAGTAATTAAACAATTGATTAAATGATAAAAAGGAAAATAAAAATACTGGGTCACAGAATCCTTTTAATAAGTAAGTAATCGATAAATGATAAAAAGAGAAATAAAAATACTGAGTCACATAATTCTTTTAATAAGTAAGTAATAAATATATAAGTAATATATAAAATATATTGTATTCAAATTCATATGTACATCCTAAATTATTTATTTTAGTACATGAGGGAGTTCTTCATTCTATTATAAAAAAACATATTTATGGAAATATAATTGAATGGATATATATGGTGAATATATTTAATTTCAAAATTAAAAGAAATTAGAATATATAGATATGATTTATTGATTTTAAAATATTAAAATAAAAATGTAATGGTATGATTTAATTAAATCTAATTTTGACATCTTAAAATATTTATGATTTATCTAAATTTAATAATAATAGATTAATAATTAAATAAATCATAATCTTATTAGATAAGATTGTATCATTGAATAATTTTAAAATTTAAATAAATCTATTACTATGAATAATTGAACAATTGAGGGATAAAAAGGGAAATGAAAATAATGGGTCACTTAATCCTTTTATTAAGTAAGTAATAAATATGAGATATTCATTAAATCTATTTTATTGAATTTCACAAATTCTTAATTTCAAAAATAAATTTGCATAAATATATGGTTTTAAATATAATATATTGCCCCAAATATTTGAAGAGCATTGTGACATTTACCCCATGTTTGTGTCCCAAACAAAACAATGCTAGTTTGACAAGGGGTTAAAGTTTTGAAAATGAATTATCCTAATTTTAGGAGATTAAAGGTTCATTAATTTTGTTCATATTCACATTTGTCAAAATTGAAACATAAAATGGGGATAAATGCTATTTCAATATTTCGGTGAAACAAAATATCCTCATTTTCATTTCAAATGTTCGCAGTTTATTCTGATTATTTTTTATACCAAATGGAAATAAGCTATCTTCCCACTCATTTATTTTTATAATTACCTCTTATCCCACCACTTATTCCCTTGCCAAACCAGCCCACAATGAATAGGGTGAATACTGCAGAATAACCCTTATTTGTTGTTTGTTTTGCATGAATAAATCCTGATAGCTATGCCTGGATAAGCTAGGGTAAGACTTGATAACAATTTCAATGAAATGTAAGAATTTCTTATCAGGGTTTATTTATGCCAAAGAATAAAAATATCATTTTCTGTCATTTGAAAAAATTTATCTCACTTAACAGCCTCACACACACATTCCAAAAATTGTTGCATCTATCAAATCACCCCCACATCTCTCATACTTATTCAAGGGTATGGTCATCATTTAAAAGTCATAAACTTTTATCCATCCACATCTACCGTTTATCATACTTTATCCAAAGTGAATAGAACAACAAAATTGTCACTTTTATGTTTCTCAATGAGAATAACAGAAAATGCAATCAAACATAAATTTTCTTATTTTGCACGAATTGTTCTCTATCCCAGTATAAATATTAGGGCTGAATAACCCTATGTCACTTTCCGTACGGGGGGATTAGATTATGCAAGGGTTAGATTACTTAGAGAGTCACAATTAGATAACATATAGATTTTCCAATTCTAATCTGGTGTAAAATTTTATGATTTGTTAAGATAAAGATTGAGTACTATAATATTTTATAATTTTATTTTTTCCTTGTGATTACTATTGATTATATCTATTTCTTGGTTATATTGGATCAGATTGAATAGTTATTGAGGAGGACTTTTTTTTCCTTCAGTCAACTTTATATGTCGGAGCCTTGTTCTTGAATCTAGACCCGGTTGAATGTGGTACCTGTATTAAAAATGAATTAGGGGGACACCAGTGTGGTGCCAGCTAAGGGGACTCCGAAGAAATGTATCAGTAAGGGAATTCCAAATATTATCTCATTATATATGTGTTTTGATTAAAAGATAATTTATATCGTGGTGGCGTGGTTTACTGTTGACCATCCCTTTTATAGGGTTTTTGAGCTAGATAGTCGTTATCATTGGCCTCATAGTTGTTGTAACAATTCTCCCTTTATGGCTGTTGAGTGGGCGAATTTTGCGGTAATCACCCTACATTATTGTAACTGAACGTGCCCTTAATTATCCACGCTTGTGAATAATGAGCTTTAATTATTCACCCTACAGTTACTAGCGTTATGGGTGCTTGATCGTTTTCATGATCCTCCTCGTGGTCTTGGTCTTGTTGGTACACGGAGTTCTACTCGGCGTGTAGCCAGTCATTCATCCGCGAGATGTGAGGCTATCTTTGATGAGAGGCCAGTCTGGTCGTGTCTCACATACTCGGATGTGTCTGCTCGGTATTTTGCTATTAGGTTTGGGTCCTTAGATGTCAAATACGGTTAGGGCTGCAACTTGAGTCGGGTTGAACCCGAACCCGACGAGTTGAACTCGATTTTTACATGAGTTGGGTTGGCCAAATCGGGTTTGGATTCAGGTTGACTCACAAATTGGGTTGGGTTCAGGTTGGCCTCACTCACAACCTGACCCAACCCGAACCCAAAAATAGTTTAAAAAAAAATTATGGCCGTTCATTCTGTAGCTTCTAATCTGGGCAGTCCAAATTTTAGGTAAACCTAACTAATCTTACGGGTTGGGTCGGGTTGATTGATTTAATTTGTACATCATGTTAGAAAATCGGGTTGGGTCAAGTTGGGTCAGGTTGATTTATTTAAAATCAAGTTGGGTCGGGTTTGTTAGGCCTGTGTCATTTGGAGGCTTATATTTTTTTCGATTGGAGTCGCAAAATTTTTAGTTTTTAGGTACCTACAGGAGTTGGAGTGCTCTGATTGAAAATCTGACTGCATAATTATTCTCCTAGTATTGGCATTGGCGTACCTATAAATTCATGTTGCATTCTGACGTCTTTGTAGAAGTTATGCATTCCGATTGCTATTCGGATTTAATTTTGTTAATATCAAAGATGAAGAGGTTTAAATATGATTTTATAATGAGATGCTCAATTTTGAGTTAGCTTTCATATAAAAGTGAAATTGGATCAACTGGAATTATGTAGTAAAATTTATGGGTATTTTTCCAAGTATACCCCGGGGATTAGAAATTCCTGGCAGCGGCCCTATTCGATATTTAGTTCACATTTTGAAATAGCTGGAGGGGTTATTTGATCTGAGCACAAACATGAAAGTTGTAGATAAACTTCTTGATTTTCTAATGGATTTTTAATTGTGCAATTCGGAGCTATATTGTGGAAGTTATGACTATTCTAGTGAAACCTGTCTAGAATTTTGGCTCAGGGACAATTTGGTCGTTTGGACCCCTCTTTTGGCTATATAATGCCCCAAATGTCTCTCTCTCTTTCCCTCTGGTCCAGCCCTTTGTGTGGGTTTTCTTGGTGAAGTAGATGGAGTGCATGGAAGATCGAGGTGGTACAAGAAGAGGATGATAAAGGTGTGCATGTTTGGTGGTAGTGGGGGTTGAAGTGGTCGTGGGCGTGCTTGCGAGCCACCACACCTCCCCCTTCCCTCCCCCTTGTAGATACCCCAATTTTGACCGTCCAGAAAGACAGAAATACTTCAAGTAACACCCGGAAATATCCCACTTTTGGACATCCAGTAGAGAACCAAAATTCAGGAAACCGGAAACCCTAACCCTAGCCCTAAACTAAACCTAGCCAGAAACCCTAACCCTAGCCCTAAACTAAACCTTGCCAGAAACCCTAACCCTAACCCTAAACTAAACCAAGCCAGAAACCCTAAACCCCACCCAAACCAGAACCCCACCTAGAGAAACCCTAAAAAACCCAAAAAAACAAGTCCCTGGAAAATGGGCGGCTAGACATAACTAGCCGCCCCATACCAGGCGGCTAGTTTCAACTAGCCGCCCCCCTAACCGCCCCCTAGCCGACTTTGGACCAGTTCCCTGGATGGGACATAAAGCAGCATTAAATGCTGATCATTGCGGCGGGTTGTGACCTGTAGCCGCCCTCTCTTGGCCGGATCAATCCAAGTGACCGACCCAAGCCACCGCTTGTCAGAGATGGGACGTTTGGCAGGTCATGATAGGGGCGGCTACCAGAAAGTAGCCGCCCCATCCTGGGCGGCTAGATAGAACTAGCCGCCCTTCACCTGGTCCTGACAGAAGAACCAGAGAATTAATGAGGGGTCTAATCAAGGACAACCCACTCCATTACCCCCTGGACATTCCCCTGCCTCTCTTTTACTATAAATAGAGGGGGTCCCAAGCCCAAATACATAAATCCCAACATCCATCAATCCATCCCCAATTCATACACAACAAGAATCATCCAATCCCCCTTCCCACTAGAAATCCCAAGAGAGAGAGAGAGAGAGAGAGCCCCTTTTGTGAGAGAAATATCCATTCCCCACAAAAAAAAACCCTCTCATCCCACTCTCCACAAACCCGGGCTAAACCTAGCTTAGCCTCTGTCCAGAACCCCACCCATTTCCTACCAAAGTTCTGCCCAATTCCCCCCAGACCCTGGACGGCTAACCCTATCTAGCCGCCCCATATCCACACCCCATATCCACACCCCTTTGTCCCAAGACTCCTTTAGTCAAGCCCGGAAGCAGAATAGGATTACCTGTTTTTCACCTCTGTGTACGGTATATCCGTGTCTCAGAGCGGAGACCCCACAAACTCCCACCCGCGAGGTGATCAAATCCAACACCAACTTTTCCTGCCTTTTGAGAAAGCAGGTGGCGATCACACCAACCCCGTCTTTTCTGAGAAGCAGTCGGGCAGGTCAGGAACGACTCTCCGGGCGGTGACCTGATCAGTCGCGAGACGGACCAGGACCAAGTTCGCAGAACCCCCCAGTTTTTACATACCGACAAATCTGGCGATCACGGTGGGACCTCCCTCGTGAAAAACAACAAAAGGTAATCCTCTTCTGCCCCCTTTTACAAGCTTGACTAGAATGCTATCAACCCTCTAGGAAGATTAGAGTTTCTCACTCCTTGAATTAAATCCTCTTCTACTGTGCATTATAACATCCTTTATTGCTTTGTAAGCCGCACACAGCTGCACAATCCTTTACTGCTTTCTTAAATCGCACACAGCTGCGCAATCCTTTACTGCTTTCATAAGTCGCACACAGCTGCGCAATCCTTTACTGCTTTATTTACTGCTTTCAATCTGCATTCATCCCCACTCCACGTCATGGAATCCCACATAGAAGAGGAGATATTAGAGGAAAGGAATCACCAAGAGGGTCTGGCCACACAGTTCCTGACCCATCTAGAGGAAAGGATGGCTAGTCTAGGGTATCAAACGGTAGAGGACATGTTTCATGACCTTGCTGACTACCGTCATGCCAAGACCTTGAGACAGGAAACCCCTGTCGAAACCCCCAAATCCACTCCCAAAGCCCCATCCACACCCAGCTGCTCGGTCAATCCGAGCATTTTTTCATTCGCCCCCCCTTCCCCCGCAAATCCAAAATTCCCAGTTGTTTCCACCCCAGGCCCTTACCAGCCACCTCCAACCCGGGACTGGCAAACAGCCCTCCCAGGGGAGAAACGCTGGATGAAACCATCCGGAGAATCCTCTCCGAGACTGGTCCCTCCGCCCCCAAGCACATGTCTCTACATAACCTGAGACAAATCCCGTCAGTCCACCGACCGGAGGGATTCAAAGTCCCCAAATTCCACCGGTACAACGGTCGTGGAGACCCAGATATCCATTTAACTGCATTTTATCTAGATGCTCGCCCCTTTCTAGATAATCAACCTCTGCTAGTCTTCCTCTTCCAGAAATCATTGGAAGGAGAGGCACTACAATGGTTCTCCACCCTCCCTGTAGATCACTTATCAAACTTCTCGGCTGTAAGTGAGAAGTTCTTGGGCCGCTACGGTTACCAGAGGATCAGGACCCCCTCTATTTCCGACCTAACCGTAGAGAAAATGAGGCCTAGGGAGGAATTCGAACAATACGTGTCTCGGTGGTGCACCCTTGTCCACCGAACCGGCCTGCAACTCACAGAATGTCAAGAAATTGACATGATGTTACAGAGCCTGAGTCCGGAGCTCCGTACGAAGACTGCACTACGTATCAGCTTCTGATTGACTGCCACAACAGGATTTCCCGTTGTGCAGCCCCAGTAGTCCAAACCCAGTCCCCACCTATCAGCCATAGGGTTGGACAACCGCCTCGTAAGGCGCAAACCCCCACGGTAGAGGGGATCATTAGCCAAGTATCGGCACTCTACCCGAACGGAGCGCGAGTTCCTGACCGAGGGACAGCTCCGAGACAGTACACGCCCGGTTCATCCGGATATGCGCCGCCTCGGCAAGCGAATCAAAATTTTACCCCTCGATCAGTACCCGTCCCCGTGCCGACACGACAGAACCCCACAGTCCAAAATTTCCCACTCCTCAAACTCGGGCTCCCTTTTACTCTGCTCCCCCAAGAGCACAAAATCCAACCCCTAGACAGCCCATACGAAGCTCTTATAACGAGGTTAGACCTCCCGCATCCTACGACCAAAGACGAATGGGAAAGAGGGACTCTTACCCTCCCCTCCCAGAAAATTTAACTAGGATCTTTAGGGTGATGTTGGACACAAATAGTATCTCCCTCCCCGACGCCAGTGTCCCTCATCGGACGGAGTCTTTGTGCGAAGCATGAAAGACTTCGACCATTGATAAGGAAAGAGACCCCTATTTTGGCCGGCCCGTCCTTCAAGGAGTTGCGCCAATACGAGCAGTACTACTCGGGGAGTTGATTTAGACCGTCAGAGGCTAGGTCTTGACTTAGAATTTTTATCCGAGAGGATGATCCAGGTGGAAGGCGGGAAAAAGTAAATGGTGAGTGATCCAACCCGCGGTCAGGGTTCTTAGCTATCGTGCACGGAGCAGCCCAACGTCAGTTTCCTCGTGCCTACCGTTCCTGTGCTTGGAAAAACTCAGCAAGGAGGGGATATCGCCGACAGAAAGCAAGTAAAAGTTGAGTTTGGGTGAGTTGGATCATCCGAAGGATAAGAACTCTGGAAAAGAACCAGAACTGGAGAAATTGGATTTTGAACGGTACTGAAAGTGTGGCAAAACTTCGAGCAGGTCGTGTTTGGTCAAGTAATGTCTGGAAATAAGCCAATACATGGCTGTTTGGTATGGAGAACTTTGGAATTTAGGGCTGAGAAGAGTTTGGAAAGGGGTTTTGAAGCAAAACAAAGAAACTGGGAGGGGCGGCTAGTTGAAACTGGGAGGGGCGGCTAGTTGTAACTAGCCGCCTGAGAGGGGGCGGCTACTCGCGGGTAGCCGCCCCATGACTGGGTCCCTTATAACCGAAAAGACCCTCTCTCTCTCTCTCTCCATACGTTTTAAAATGGTTCCTCTTCCCTCCTTTCTTCTTCTTCTTCGTTCCAAACCGGAAAAACTTGCCTTGAATCCTTTGTTTTCGTCCTTCATCATCCCTTTCTTCTTGATTTCGAAGCCCTAGGTTTTCTTTAGGTTTTTCTTTGTGCGAAATCGGAGGAGATGACGAAGGAGAAGAAGACAACTTCGATGATGAAGCGCCTCAGGTCTTCCCGAGAGCAGAAAGGGGCTGTCTCGGGGTCTAGTTCGTCGGGGAGTGATCGGGTGGAGGAGGAGGTCGTGAGGGAGGTCGTGGGTGCGGCGGAGGTGCCGTCGGTGGATACCGGTGCGGCTAGGGGCACGGGTATGTCTTCGGGGGCTGTCCCGGAGGTTGGGGGTGCTACGATAGGTTATACACGCAAGAGGAGGCGTGGGGATCGACCGGCAGTGGTCGAGGAGGTGGTTTCGGGGGTCGGGGGATTGGTTGGGGGTGCAACGGAGGGAGGGGCCGAGGCCGAGGGGGTGAGTGAGAGTGAGAGGGCGTCGTTGGACGCCATTATTGGGATGTTGGATAGGGAGGCCATAGAGGCCAGGGCAGCAGAGGAGGAGAGAAGGGCTATGGGTGTTTTTGAGGGCTTAGCCTCCGGTGCGGCGGGCACGGAGGAGGTAGGAGGGGCTGATGTTGGGGAGGAGGCCGGGGAGGCCGAGGGTGTGGGGGCTGCGGAGGCCGGCGTTGGCGCTGAGGCCGAGGCTGAGGAGGCCGTGTTTGAGGAGGACGAGGAGGGGGATGACGATGGGATGGACGATCCCGACGAGGCCGAGGTGGACGCTCCTGGGTCCACGCGGGCCATGGTATGTTCCCAACCTTTGTCTTACCCTTTTATTTATATGTGTATGTCTTCCGTGGTATAAAATAGGTGATAGTGTGTGATATGTGTGTCTAATATGCATGAGTAGGTAGTAGTGAGTGATATGTGTGTCTAAGATGCATGCTTGTATGTATAGTTTGATCACGGTGGGATATTGTGAGCATGCGAACGGGTTCGTGTTGAAAAAAAGGAAGGGGACAATTTTTTATATGTACATCCATGCTTATATAAAGGAAAGAGGAGTGATACAGGCTAGCATGCTTGCATTTGATACTTTTCTACCTGTATGTGACTTCGTATGTGTTTGATTGTGGTAGAGCATGGGGGGGGGGGGGGTGTACGCATGCATTTCACGGGTCCCAGTTTTATATTGCTTAGGTGTGTTTAGGGAAGGTATAAGCAAGATAAGCTGTGATGTAAGAAAGCCTGTGAGTGGTGACCACAGTGGGATATGTTGATGTTTGTCTAGTATGCGTGATCATATGAGGAGTGTAGCTTCTTACTTTCATGCTTTTGTTTCTATATTTAGCATATGGAAGTGTCATTTTGCTAAGCATGGTTTAACATGATTTCGTAAACTTGGACTCTTACCTTTCAATCGCTTTTAAACTAACCCGTGTTCCCTTCGTTCGTTTTGCAGAGACCGAATCGTATTCGGGCCTTATGGCACGGGACGAAGAGATGGTACGACGCCTTGGGGCAGGGGGAGAGGAGTTTGGTGGATGGAGCGGGCTTCCGTTCCTTCTTCCTGATCGAGCCATTCCACTTCCACCGTCCATATGTGGAGGCCTTGGCGGAGAGGTGGGATCCGGAGAGTTGCACGTTCATTCTCCCTACCGGTGCTGTCATGCCGATGCTTGAGGACGTTCATCAGATCACCGGCCTTCCGGTCTCGGGGGAGGCAGTGATTGCGGCCACTCTTGCGGACTACAGGGGGCTTTTCCGAGAGTTGATCGGGGAATGGGAGTTCGTGGAGCGGGAGAGGACGCTGAACCGGATCCCTTTGGGGCGGCTTTCGGGGCAGTACGGCCTCGGTTCCTTTACCGAGCGCCAGAAGGGCGAAGCTGCAGCTAGCTTTGAGAGGAGGCGGGCGATGATTGAGGCGAGAGAGGCGGCCGCGTGTCCACAGAGGGCACGGAGGGAGTTGAGAGCGTTCTTCCTCTACTTCTTCGGCCGGGTCCTCTTTTCGACGGCCTCTGATAAGGTTTCCTCGCATTCTCTCTTGCTGATGAGGGACCTGGAGGGTATGGGGCGCTACGCTTGGGGAGCGGCGATGCTCGCCCACCTTTTTGTGGAGCTCTCGAAGAAAGTCAAGAGTGCTGGGGGAAAGAACCATGGTGGTTTTGCGCCCTTTCTCCAGGTATGTGTGAGTAGAGGGTGCTTTCTTTTGGGTTTAGCTCACTTTGATCATGATAATTTTCCTCTCGCTTTGCCAGATTTTCGGGTACGAGCACTTCGCCATCGATCGCCCGACCCTGGTGCCTTTTGATCATGTCCTCCCCTGGGCCATGAGATGGGTGCCCCGGGGATCCTCGCGCTTACATCGCCTCGCTCAGTTCCGGGAGGCCTTCCGTGTCTTGACGGAGGAAGAGGTATAAATTTTCCTTCGAGGTTTGTTTTGGCTTGTATTCGGTTTTCGTTTGACTAAGCGCTCTTCCTGTCTTTTGATGCTTTATATTTGACGTGGAGGCCCTACACGGAGGAGGAGGTCCCAGCGGAGTTGTCGCGGGATATCTGGCTGATCTATTTTAATGAGGTCGTGTTTCATGCGATCAGCCGGGTCGTCCGCTAGCTTGGGTACCACCAGTGGGTGCCTGATCCTCTGCCGAAGCGCCCCTCGATCCCGGTGGCTGGGATTCCTCAGGACACGAACCTCCCGAGGAACTACGCGACGTACGTGGCGGGATGGATGGGCCGAGGTGCTTTGGTGGAGCGTCGTCCCGAGGTGGCTAGCAGTGAGGAGTATATGGTTTGATATCGCCTGGAATATGCCAGTATCCTTGGGACTATGGAGGAGGAGGTCCCGGATGCCTATGTAAGTCTTTCTCCCCTTCTTTTCTTTTCTTTTCTTTTCTTCTCCTTGGGTATATTCTGACCGATGTTGCTTTTGTAGGTTGAGCTGAATGAGATGGAGAAGAGGCTCAAGACCGCCAATGAGCACCTCCAAGCGCGGGCCAGGCAGATAGAGGCCTTGCGGGTACAGAGGGGACTCTTGCAGGACCAGGTCCGGATCCTTGAGGCTCAGGTGGATGCTCTGTCGAGAGCGAGGGCCGACGGCGCTTCTTCTTCCTCCGCCCCTCCTCCTTCCACGGTGTCCGAGCGAGAGCTCGAACTGATGAGGGAGTTGGATGTGGCCCGGAGCGAGTTGATGGCCACAAGGATGTAGTTGGGCCAGGCGAGGGGCAAGGCTTCCCGGGCTGAGGAGGAGGCGGACCGGCTGAGGTCCATGATAGCCTCGAGGGAGGAGGGGTTCATTACCCTAGGCCGTGAGAGGGACTCCCTCCAGATGAGGGTGTCGGAGTTGGAGGCTTCGGCGGGTGTTCCCGGAGGTTTGATGGGAGACTTAGTCCGTTCTCTGCAGGCGGCCGGGGATAGGGACCGAGAGGCGCTCAGGGCGTCGGAGGCGAGGGCGCGGGAGTTGGAGGAGATGTTGAGGGCCGCCGAGGATCGGGCTAGAGGGATAGAGAGTCACCTCCGACAGAGATTGGAGAGGAGAGACAGGGATATGCAGCAGGTCCGTCTCTGGGAGGCTACTATGAGGGGGAAATTGGTTGGAGGGGTCTCCATGACCTAGGCGGACCTCGATCTTCTTCCACTTGAGCCTGACCATTCTCTCTCGGCTTCCTTGGCTACTGGGGCCACCTTCAGCCGTGCCTCTCGTCCTTCGGTGTCTCGGAGTCGTGGGATATACGCGAGGGCTGCGTCTTCGGTTCGAGAGACTCCTGCCGCTCCCAATGCTCCAGAGGTTCAGTCTTCTCCTTATCCGCCGCTCCCTTCTCAGCCAAGTCAGGACGTTCCTCCTACTCAGCCTCCAGCGGATGACGATACGCCAAGGTATAGCTTCTTTGTGTCTTGGTTTTAATAGAAGAATAGTACATATGCGATGAATTCATGCTTTTCTTCTTTTGTTTTTGGTTTTAGGTGATATTTCGGTGAAGTACAGCTCAAGACTTCAGAGTTTGGAGCTCTTGGTGGACCTATCTCTTTCTTACTTTTTTGCATTTTAGGTGTTTTTAGAAGACAATTTACGTTTATGGTCATGGTGGGATAATTTAATTTCTTGTTTGTATGCATGGTTTGGTATAGTTTAGCATGGATGTTTAATGTTTTTTAGAAAGCCTTCCTAATCTATAGGGATGTGTATGTGTGTGGATGAATGAACTTGGTGTTTATAGGTTTTGATTTATGGATGGATGTAGAATTCTAATATATAATCATTATAGCATGGTATCGATATAGGTCTTGTGTATGAATGTGTCTAAAATGTGTGTATGCATGTTTGGGAAAGGAATGTTTTGACAGGTATTCAAAGGAGTAGAAGAGTTGATTGAGGCTGGGACTGACATGGCAGATGGGGTAGCAGGTGAGGGGCGGCTACTTGCATTTAGCTGCCTCAGATGGGGCGGCTTGTTTAAGCTAGCCGCCCCATTCCTGGGGTTTTTGCCTGGAAAAGAAGGGGCAGGGGCGGCTAGTTCTATCTAGCCGTCTACTGTGGGGCGGTTAGTCGGATTTAGCCGCCCCTTGCCTGGGACAATTCTTCTGGCTTTGTTTCTTGTCTGCTGCCACGCAAAGCCTTCGTGACCGTTTCAATCTTCGAGACCTATAAAAATATTATTTTCATGGACCAAGTGTTAAATCTGCCCGGATTGCGCCCCTGCACTGACTTTCGAGCTCTTTCTTGCTTGAATTGTCAAGGGCTACAATCCATCTTAAGGCGGAATGGAAATATAAATGCGAGAAAGTAAAGTGTGGGAGACCAGGCTTTAGTGCGCAAGGAAGGGATTCCAAGTGCGTGAGTGAAGAAGAACTTATGTGTAGGAGGTGGGGACAATTTCTTCTCACGCATGTGCGGAAGGGCATGAGGTGAGTGGGGACAATTCTCATATGAGTGGGGATAATTTTAAATTTTGTGGGGACAATTCTCATATGCGTGGGGATAATTCTAATATTCGGGGGGGGGGGGGTTAACTTTAATATTTCAAGAAAATCGGATGCCAAGGTGTTTTGGAAAAGGAAAATGCAAGCTTATGCGTAAGTATAAGTGGCATAAGGGGGCATTTTAGTTCTTCAATGACCTTTTTAGGTGAGAGGGCAATGTTCTTGATTTTCATAAGTAAAAAAACACCATCAAGTCCCCGTGGAGGAGCCCTTGTGGTCACTTATGTCCAAACCAGGATTGTATTTGAGGGGTATAAGCCTTAGGCGTCGATTTTCCTAGGTTCATGGTTTTCAAATGCTTAATCGTATTATTCTAAACATGCTGAAAAATCCATGAATGTACCAAGAGTCAAGTCAAATAAGCTTCCTTTGGATAGGCAAGTTTCTAAGTGAACTCGTGTGATCTACCCTTGGTCAAAATTTCGGTTTTCCCGGTGGACATAGCTCAATTTTGAACCCCCATTGCAAAAAAATAAAAGGGGAGAGGGTGAATGAGGTAAGAGTAATATCTTCCTTTCTGGCAATATTTTAGAATTGTCCCAGTCTAGCACATGTCTTACTTCCTAGGTCCCTCTGGCTTTCTTCTTTTTACCACTTCTTTATTTTTGGGTGGAAAGTACAGTCTGTTGTTTGGATCTGTACTGGTATAGCCGTTGTTTAGCGTATACCGTGCGTAAAGGCATGAAAGCCTGCTAAATAGAGATTTTAACCCATTCACTTGGGTGTTTGGCCTCTCCTTGCCTGATTTTCTCTTTTTTGCCTTTTTTTTTGTTTTGTTTTGATTTGAGGGGGGGGGGCTCTTCTGTTTTTCACCCCAATTCTTTTCATGCTTCCCCTCTAGAAGTGTTTATATAGTACCAAAGCCAGTTTTTGGGACATATGCTAGGTCCGGGTAACTCCTCATTTTGACCTAGGGTTAATACGAGTGGGGCGAAAATAAGGGATATTTTGCTTTGGGGAGTTTTTAAATTGTCCCAGTCCACGGGGTAGGCAATTTTTCTTCTATCAGGCAAATCTAGTCCAGTTATACGTGTGTGAAGGGAATGACATGATTTGGCGGAAACGTGTTCAAATAGATACGAGTTTATCTTTGAGAGTCTTACAATTCTATCATCAAGTACTAAACGCTGGAAATCGCAGGAAGGAAGAATAATAGTTCTTAAGTATTGAAAGTTTTTCATGCATGGAATTTCTTCAGATAAAGTGCATTCCACGAACCTGGAACCTCGACTCCTTCGGCATCTACCAGGCGGTAGGCATTCCCGGAATAGGCATGGGTGATCACATAGGGTCCCTCCCATGTGGGTTGCAGCTTTCCTCTCGGGTGGGGCAGTCTTGATGGCATGATTTGCTTAAGTACTAATTCCCTGATTTTGATTTTTTTTTATCACCTTCTTTTCAAATGCCCTTGCCACCCTTCTTTGGTAGGCCTGGGCGGTCTGCCGCTCTTAATCTCTTCTCGTCCAGTAGTTCGAGGCGTAGTAAAGACAAATGTATACTTATGTTTTTGAAAAGGGGCCTGTGTCGGCGAATAGATATATTTTTGGAAAGAGAATGGGGATAAAGTTTGGGAAACGGTTTTGTTTTTATAAGGAAAGTATGGAAAGACAGTTTGTAAAACGTTTTTCGGCGGAAATCATGAAAGTACGGCTTTGTAAAATATTTTGCTTTGAAGAAAGGTGTGGAAAAGCAGATTTGGAAAACATTTTCGTCGTGAAGAAGAGTGTGGAAATGTAGTTTGTAAATATTTTCGTTGTTTTGGTAAACAAGTAAAGAAAGTTTTGGAAAAGTGTTTCATTTTTTTGTTGGAAGCACGGAAACACGGTCTCGTAAAACTTTTGTTTTGAAGGAGAGTGTGGAAAACATGTTTTTAGAAAACTTTTTTTTTTTGGTTTTTTTAAAGAAGAGTGGAAATAAAGCTAGAAATATGTATGTTCAGAGTTAGGGAATGAAAGCTGATCGGCGTGTATTTTTTGTTGGATTTTGGTTTCTTTTTAGGAAAGCAGGTAAACAAATATGTACAGGGTTTGAGTTGGAAGTGAAAGCTGATAAACAAATATTTTGATTTTTTTTTTTTGGTTTTTTTTTTTAGGAAAGCTGTACACTATGTACAGGATTTGAAAACTTACCCGGGAGGATCGGTACCTGGTTCTTGAATTTGTATTGTCTCCTCGGGTCGGCTTCTTTTTGATGGCCGGCTGATGTCTGGTGGGGGTCCCCTGTTCCCAAATTCTCCCTCCCTGAGTCTCTTCAGGGGCCTCCCTTGATGGAGCAGTTCTTCGTCTGTGGCGCTTTGTTGCCAACATGCGAGCACCTCTAGCCGTATGCGCATGGCACAGACGCTCCAATTCCGGGCCTGAGTATTATTAGAGCGCACCTCTCCCCATATGGATATTACTTTCCCGCGGTACGGGAAGCAAAGACATTGGTGTCGGGTGGATGAGACGGCTTCGATGCTGTTAAGCCATGTCCTCCCAACAATCAGAGGGTGGGGCGATTGAATGTTCATCACCATGCAGTTAACGATGGTGGAGACTGGGCCGATCTTCAGTGGGAGCGTGACCAGTCCGCAAGCGTTCTTGCGTGTGCTGTCGAAGGCATAAATGTATTCGTCTGAGGGCTCCAATCTGGGAACCCGGCCTTCTAGCTTTTGGTAGGCGGAATATGTAAGGACGTTAGTTTCCGCTCCCGTGTCAATGAGAATGTGCCGGAATTCCCTTCCCCCGAGTATGGCGATGTTAGCGAGGGGTGCAGAACGTGCTCCGGCTTTTACGACTTCATGGGGGAGGAAGGTGATCGAGTTGGGCTCCATAGGATCGCTGGGTGGATGCGGGGTCCTGGCCGTTTCTTCTGATGGATAGTTGTAAGGGGACCCAGGTGGGCTATCACCTTCGTCCTCGTTCCCCGGTCGTAGGGCTAGTGTGAACATATTATGTATCGCCCAATTGTTCTCGTTCTCATACTGGAGGCGCGCCTCTCCCCAGATTGTCAGGATATGACTTAAGAAGGGCAGTCGAAGGCATTGGTGCAGGGGGGAACAGATAGCTTGGATGCTGTCTAACCATGGTCGCCCCAACATCAACGGGTACCTTGTGTCGATGTCGGCCACGAAGCAGGCTACCTCACAGATAAGAGGGCCGACAGATAACTCGAATGTTCCGGGGCCGCGGAGAGTCTTCCCGGTATGGTTGAAAGCTTGAATAGTATGGTGGGCCGGGTGGACGGGAGGACGGCCTAATCCGGGTATCTTTTGGTAGGTGGAGCACGTCATTATGTTCATTCCTGACCCTGGGTCTACAAAGATGTTGTTTAGCCACAACATTTGGAGTCGTCCGCGGATGTGTAGAGGGTAGACTCGCAGTCTAGGATCCGGGAGGTCTTGGTCAGTGAATGAAATGGTCATTGGGCGGCGGGGGCCATTGACAGTGTCGGTACTCTTGGAGGACCCGTTGTCATCCGGATGCAGATCATCCGACGTACATTCCCCTCCTTCGGGTCCTTCGCTAGCTCCTTCGGGGATCTCCTCAAACGGCTCTTCTTCTTCGTCTCCTCCCGGGTTTTCTAGTCCGCTTTCGTCGGACTCGATGTTGATGACTGCGGGAAGGGCGAGAACTGCATCTTCTTCTTCGCCATAGAGTATGGCGAGGTCATGGTCGTCGAGGTTCAGCTGGAAGGGCTCGTTCTGCTCTTCCTCCTCGGACTCTTCGGATAGGCTGCCATCAGTAGCATCTTCCGAGCTGCTTGGTTCTGGCGATGGTTGTCTCCCTCTCCTGATCATGTTGACCGCGTGGGCTCTAGATGTGGAGGCTTGGGTGTGACCTGGCAAGGGGTCAGTTAATATGCCAAGTGGCTTGGGTGCTTGGGGATTTCCCTGGCTCAGATGGCCTTTGATCATGGCCCAGTCAAGGCGCCTGTCATCATTAAGATCATAAACGAAGTCTCGAAAAACAATGCATTGTTCTACAGTATGGCCATATTGTTGATGATATTGATAGTAACGCGCCGTGCTGGCCCCGGGTAGTGAAGGCCTGGCGTCGGGGAGGGAGATACTATTTGTGTCCAACATCACCCTAAAGATCCTAGTTAAAGTTTCTGGGAGGGGAGGGTAAGAGTCCCTCTTTCCCATTCGTCTTTGGTCGTAGGATGCGGGAGGTCTAACCTCGTTATAGGAGCTTCGTATGGGCTGCCTAGGGGTTGGATTTTGTGCTCTTGGGGGAGCAGAGTAAAAGGGAGCCTGAGTTTGAGTTTGGCTCTGGATTATAGGGCTCTGGAGTGGGAAATTTTGGACTGTGGGGTTTTGTCGTATTGGCACGAGGACGGGTACTGATCGAGGGGTAAAATTTTGATTAGCTTGCCGAGGCAGCGCATATCCGGATGAACCGGGCGTGTACTGTCTCAGAGCTGTTCCTCGGTCAGGAACTCGCGCTCCGTTCTGGTAGAGTGCCGATACTTGGCCTTATGAGGCGGTTGTCCAACCCTATTGCTGATAGGTGGGGACTGGGTTTGGACTACTGGTGCTGCACAACGGGAAATCCTGTTGTGGCGGTCAATCAGAAGTTGATACGTAGTGCAGTCTCCGTACGAAAGGCTTGTACGGAGCTCTGGACTCAGGCTCTGTAACATCATGTCAATTTCTTGACATTCTGTGAGTTGCAGGCCGGTTCGGTGGACAAGGGTGCGCCACCGAGACACGTATTGTTCGAATTCCTCCCTAGGCCTCATTCTCTCTACGGTTAAATCTGAAATAGAGGGGGTCCTAATCCTCTGGTAACCGTAGCGGCCCAAGAATTTCTCGCTTACAGCCGAGAAATTCGACAAGTGATCTACAGGGAGGGTGGAGAACCATTGTAGTGCTTCTCCTTCCAATGATTTCTGGAAGAGGAAGACTAGTAGAGGTTGATTATCTAGAAACGGGCGTGCGTCTAGATAAAAGGCAGTTAAATGAATGTCTGGGTCTCCACGACCGTTGTACCGGCGGAATTTGGGGATTTTGAATCCCTCCGGTAGGTGGACTGACGGGATTTGTCTCAGGTTATGTAGAGACATGTGTGTGGGGGCCGAGGGACCACTCTCGGAGAGGATTCTCCGGATGGTTTCGTCCAGTGTTTCTCCCCTGGGAGGGCTGCCTAGCGGTCCCGGGTTTGGGGTGGCCTGGTAGGGGCCTGGGGTGGAAACAACTGGGAATTTCGGGTTCGCGGGGAAAGGGGGGTGAATGAAAAAATGCTCGGATTGACCGAGCAGCTGGGTGTGAATGGGGCTTTGGGAGTGGATTTAGGGGTTTCGACAGGGGTTTCCTGTCTCAAGGTCTTGGCATGACGGTAGTTAGCGAGGTCATGAAACATGTCCTCTACCGTTTGATACCCTAGGCTAGCCATCCTTTCCTCTAGATGGGTCAGGAACTGTGTGGCCTGACCCTCTTGGTGATTCCTTTCCTCTAATACCTCCTCTTCTATGTGGGATTCCATGACGTGGAGTGGGGATGAATGCAGATTGAAAGCAGTAAATAAAGCAGTAAAGGATTGCGCAGCTATGTGCGACTTACGAAAGCAGTAAGGGATTGCGCAGCTGTGTGCGGCTTACAAAGCAATAAAGGATGTTATAATGCACAGTAGAAGAGGATTTAATTCAAGGAGTGAGAAACTCTAACCTTCCTAGAGGGTTGATAGCATTCTAGTCAAGCTTGTAAAAGGGGGCAGAAGAGGATTACCTATTGTTGTTTTTCACGAGGGAGTTCCCACCGTGATCACCAATTTTGTCGGTATGTAAAACTGGGGGTTTCTGCGAACTTGGTCCTGGTCCGTCTCGCGACTGATCAGATCACCGCCCGGAGAGTCGTTTCAGAGCCGCCCGACTGCTTCTCAGAAAAGACGGGGTTTTGTTGTGATCGCCACCTGCTTTCTCAAAAAGCAGGAAAAGTTGGGGTTGGATTTGATCGCCTTGCGGGGGGAGTTTGTGGGGTCTCCGCTGTGAGACACGGATATACCGTACACAGAGGTGAAAACAGGTAATCCTATTCTGCTTCCGGGCTTGACTAAAAGAGTCTTGGGACAAAGGGATGTGGATATGGGGTGTGGATAAGGGGTGTGGATGAGGGGGCGGCTAGTGGGATCAAGCCATCTGGGGAGGGGCGGCTACTAGGGTTTAGCCGTCCAGGGCCTGGGTTGGTTTGGGCATAGCTTTGGTAGGAAATGGGTTTGGTTTTGGGCAGAGGCTAAGCTAGGTTTAGCCCGGGTTTCTGGAGGGTGGGATGAGAGGGTATTTTATGTAGGGAAATGGGTATTTCTCTCACAAAAGGGGGCTCTCTCTCTCTCTCTCTTGGGATTTCTAGTGGGGAAGGGTTTGAACAAGTGAGGATGGTGGATTGGTGATTGAAGATGAATTGGTGGTTTGTGGATTTGTTGATGTTGTATTTGGGCTTGGGACCCCTCTATTTATAGTAAAAGAGAGGTAGGAAAATATCTCGAGGGTAATGGAGTGGGTTGGCTTCGATTGGACCTCTCATTAATTCTCTGGTTTTTTTGTCAGAGACCAGGTGAAGGGCGGCTAGTTCCAACTAGCCGCCCAGGATGGGGCGGCTACTTCCTGGTAGCCACCCCCATCATGACCTGCCAAACGTCCCATCTCTGACAAGCGGTGGCTTGGGTCGGTTACTTGGATTGATCCGGCCAAGAGAGGGCGGCTAAAGGTCATGACCCGCCGCAATGATCAGCATTTATTGCTGCTTTATGTCCCATCCAGGGGACTGGTCCAAAGGCGGCCAGGGGGCGGTTAGGGGGGCGGCTAGTGCAAACTAGCCGCCTGGTATGGGGCGGCTAGTTAGATCTAGCCACCCCTTTCCAGGGACTTGGGGTTCTTGGGTTTTTAGAATTAGGGTTTCCGATTTAGGTTTTAGGTTTAGGTTTAGGTTAGGGTTAGGGTTTAGGGCTTAGGTTTAGGTCAAGGCTAGGGTTAGGGTTTCCGGTTTAGGTTTAGGTCATGGCTAGGGTTAGGGTTTCTGGTTTAGGTTTAGGTCAAGGCTAGGGTTAGGGTTTCCGGTTTACCGAACCTTTGGTTCTCTATTGGATGTCCAACTGTGGGATATTTCACGGGTTTCTGCGAACTTGGTCCTGGTCCGTCTCGCGACTGATCAGATCACCGCCCGGAGAGTCGTTTCTGACCCGCCCGACTGCTTCTCAGAAAATATGGGGTTTTGTTGTGATCGCCACCTGATTTCTCAAAAAGCAGGAAAAGTTGGGGTTGGATTTGATCGCCTTGCGGGGGAGTTTGTGGGGTTTCCGCTGTGAGACACGGATATACCGTACACAGAGGTGAAAACAGGTAATCCTATTCTGCTTCCGGGCTTGACTAAAAGAGTCTTGGGACAAAGGGATGTGGATATGGGGTGTGGATAAGGGGTGTGGATAAGGGGGCGGCTAGTGGGATCAAGCCGTCTGGAGAGGGGTGGCTACTAGGGTTTAGCCGTCCAGGGCCTGGGTTGGTTTGGGCATAGCTTTGGTAGGAAATGGGTTTGGTTTTGGGTAGAGGCTAAGCTAGGTTTAGCCCGGGTTTCTGGAGGGTGGGATGAGAGGGTATTTTATGTAGGGAAATGGGTATTTCTCTCACAAAAGGGGGCTCTCTCTCTCTCTCTCTTGGGATTTCTAGTGGGGAATGGTTTGAACAAGTGAGGATGGTGGATTGGTGATTGAAGATGAATTGGTGGTTTGTGGATTTGTTGATGTTGTATTTGGGCTTGGGACCCCTCTATTTATAGTAAAAGAGAGGTAGGAAAATATCTCGAGGGTAATGGAGTGGGTTGGCTTCGATTGGACCTCTCATTAATTCTCTGGTTTTTCTGTCAGAGACTAGGTGAAGGGCGGCTAGTTCCAACTAGCCGCCCAGGATGGGGCGGCTACTTCCTGGTAGCCGCCCCCATCATGACCTGCCAAACGTCCCATCTCTAACAAGCGGTGGCTTGGGTCGGTTACTTGGATTGATCCGGCCAAGAGAGGGTGGCCAAAGGTCATGACCCGCCGCAATGATCAGCATTTATTGATGCTTTATGTCCCATCCAGGGGACTGGTCCAAAGTCGGCCTGGGGGCGGTTAGGGGGGCGGCTTGTGCAAACTAGCCGCCTGGTATGGGGCGGCTAGTTAGATCTAGCCGCCCCTTTCCAGGGACTTGGGGTTCTAGGGTTTTTAGAATTAGGGTTTCCGATTTAGGTTTAGGTTTAGGTTAGGGTTAGGGTTTAGGGCTTAGGTTTAGGTCAAGGCTAGGGTTAGGGTTTCCGGTTTAGGTTTAGGTCATGGCCAGGGTTAGGGTTTCTGGTTTAGGTTTAGGTCAAGGCTAGGGTTAGGGTGTCCGGTTTACCGAACCTTTGGTTCTCTATTGGATGTCCAACTGTGGGATATTTTCGTGTGTTACTTGAAGTATTTCTGTCTCACTAGACGGTCAAAATTGGGGTATCTACAGCCAGGCCTTCACTACCCGGGGCCAGCACGGCTCGTTACTGTCAATATCATCAACAATATGGCCATACCGTAGAACAATGCATTGCTTTTCGGGACTTCGTTTATGATCTTATTGATGACAGGCGCCTTGACTGGGCCATGATCAAAGGCCATCTGCGCCAGGGAAATCCCCAAGCACCCAAGCCACTTGGCATATTAACTGACCCCTTGCCAGGTCACACCCAAGCCTCCACATCTAGAGCCCACGCGGTCAACATGATCAAGAGAGGGAGACAACCATCGCCAGAACCAAGCAGCTCGGAAGATGTTACTGATGGCAGCCTATCCGAAGAGTCCGAGGAGGAAGAGCAGAACGAGCCCTTCCAGCTGAACCTCGACGATCATGACCTCGCCATACTCTATGGCGAAGAAGAAGACGCAGTTCTCGCCCTACCCGCGGTCATCGACATCGAGTCCGACGAAAGCGGACTAGAGAACCCGGGAGAAGACGAAGAAGAAGAGCCGTTTGAGGAGATCCCCGAAGGAGCCAGCGAAGGACCCGAAGGAGGGGAATGTATGTCGGATGATCTGCATCCGAACGACAACGGGTCCTCCAAGAGTACCGACACTGTCGATGGCCCCCGCCGACCAATGACCATATCATTTACCGACCAGGACCTCCCAGATCCCAGGCTACGGGTCTACCCCCTACATATCCGCGGACGACTTCAGATGTTGTGGCTGAACAACATCTTTGTAGACCCAGGGTCGGGCATGAACATAATGACGTGCGCCACTTATCACAGGATACCCGGGCTAGGCCGTCCTCCCGTCCAACCGGCCCACCATACTATCCAGGCTTTCAATCATACCGGGAAGACCCTTCGCGGCCCCGGGACATTCGAGCTATCTGTCGGCCCCCTCCGCTGTGAAGTAGCCTGCTTCGTAGCCGACATCGACACGAGGTACCCATTGATGCTGGGGCGGCCATGGTTAGACAGCATCCAGGCAATCTGTTCCCCCCGGCACCAATGCCTCCGGTTGCCCTTCTTAAGTCATGTACTGACGATCTGGGGAGAAGCACGCCTCCAGTACGAGAACGAGAACAACTGGGCGATACACAACATGTTCACACTGGCCTTACGATCGGGGAATGAGGATAGAGGTGGTAGCCCGCCTGGGTCCCCTCCTAACGACAGCTATCCCTCGGAGGAAGCAGCTAGGGCCCCACATCCACCGAGCAACTTTCCGGAGCCTCACTCGATCACCTTCCTCCCCCACGAAGTCGCAAAAGCCGGAGCACGCTCCGCACCCCTCGCAATCACTGCCATACTTGGAGGGAGGGAATTCCGACATATCCTCGTTGACACGGGAGCGGAAACCAACGTCCTTACGTATTCCGCCTACTAAAAGTTAGAAGGCAGGGTTCCCAGATTGGAGCCCTCGGACGAATACATTTACGCCTTCGACAACACGCGCAAGAACACCTGCGGACTAATCACGCTCCCGCTAAAAGTCGGCCCGGTCTCCACCATTGTCAATTGCATGGTGATGAACATCCGATCACCCCACCCTCTGATCATTGGGAGGACATGGCTCAACAGCATCGAAGCCTTCTCATCCACCCGACACCAGTGTCTTCGCTTCCCATACCGCGGGGAGGTGATATCCATATGGGGAGAGGTGCGCTCTAATAATACTAAGGCCCGGAATTGGAGCGTCTGTGCCATGCGCATCCGGCTAGAGGTGCTCGCATGTTGGCAACCAGGCGCCACAGACGAAGAACTGCTCCATCAAGGGAGGCCCCTGAAGAGACTCAGGGAGGGAGAATTTGGGAACAGGGACCCCCACCAGACATCAGCCGGCCATCAAAAAGAAGCCGACCCGAGGAGGCAATACAAATTCAAGAACCAGGTACCGATCCTCCCGGGTAAGTTTTCAAATCCTGTACAGAGTTTACAGCTTTCCTAAAAACAAAAAAAAACTCAAAATATTTGTTTATCAGCTTTCACTTCCAACTCAAACCCTGTACATATTTGTTTCCTGCTTTTATCACAACAAACGAAAAATCAAATATTTGTTTACCAGCTTTCGCTTTCATCGTTCTATACATATCTGTGTTAAGCTTTCCGAAATATTTATCCATCAGTTTTTGGCATCCTATGCAACTTTACTTCCATGTTATTCAAAAACTAAAAGTTTTGCTTCCAAAATTTTTTCCATGCTTTCCTTCAAAACAAAAATATATTTTCCAAAGTTCTTTCCATGCTTTCCTTCAAAACAAAATATATTCTCCAAAGTTCTTTCCATGCTTTCCTTCAAAACAAAAATGTTTCCAAAGTTTTCATACTTCCTCCAAAACCAAAAAAAAAATGTTTTTCAAAATGTTTTCTCATGCTTTCCTTCAAAACCCAAAAAAAAAAGACGAGAAGAGATTAAGAGCGGCAGACCATGCCCAGGCCTACCAAAGAAGGGTGGCAAGGGCA
This sequence comes from Acorus calamus, assembly GCA_030737845.1. Taxonomy (NCBI): domain Eukaryota; kingdom Viridiplantae; phylum Streptophyta; class Magnoliopsida; order Acorales; family Acoraceae; genus Acorus; species Acorus calamus. Next base: position 10,155,598 of record CM060877.1, on the reverse strand, counting down.
TTTGAAAAGAAGGTGATAAAAAGAAAATTCGAAATCGGGGAATTAGTACTTAAGCAAATCATGCCATCAAGACAGCCTCACCCGAGAGGAAAGCTGCAACCCACATGGGAGGGACCCTATGTGATCACCCATGCCTATTCCGGGAATGCCTACCGCCTGGTAGATGCCGAAGGAGTCGAGGTTCCAGGTTCGTGGAATGCACTTTATCTAAAGAAATTCCATGCATGAAAAGCTTTCAATACTTAAGAACTATTATTCTTCCTTCCTGCAATTTCCAGCGTTTAGTACTTGATGATAGAATTATAAGACTCTCAAAGATAAACTCGTATCTATTTGAACACATTTCCGCCAAATCATGTCATTCCCTTCACACACGTATAACTGGACTAGATTTGCCTGATAGAAGAAAAATTGCCTACCCCGTGGACTGGGACAATTTAAAACTCCCCAAAGCAAAACATCCCTTATTTCCGCCCCGCTCGTATTAACCCTAGGTCAAAATGAGGAGTTACCCGGACCTAGCATATGTCCCAAAAACTGGCTCTGGCACTATATAAACACTTCTAGAGGGGAAGCATGAAAAGAATCGGGGTGAAAAACAGAAGAGCCCCCCCTCAAATCAAAACAAACAAAAAAAAAACAAAAAAAAAGAGAAAATCAGGCAAGGAGAGGCCAAACACCCAAGTGAACGGGTTAAACTCTCTATTTAGCAGGCTTTCACGCCTTTACGCACGGTATACGCTAGACAACGGCTGTACCAGTACAGATCCAAACAACGGATTGTACTTTCCACCCAAAAATAAAGAAGTGGTAAAAAGAAGAAAGCCAGAGGGACCTAGGAAGTAAGACATGTGCTAGACTGGGACAATTCTAAAATATTGCCCGAAAGGAAGATATTACTCTTACCTCATTCACCCCTCCCCTTTTATTTTTCGCAATGGGGGTTCAAAATTGAGCTATGTCCACCGGGAAAAGCGAAATTTTGACCAAGGGTAGATCACGTCCAGGTTTACACCTACACACACACTCACATGAGTTCACTTAGAAACTTGCCTATCCAAAGGAAGCTTATTTGACTTGACTCTTGGTACATTCATGGATTTTTCAGCATGTTTAGAATAATACGATTAAGCATTTGAAAACCATGAACCTAGGAAAATCGACACCTAAGGCTTATACCTCTCAAATACAATCCTGGTTAGGACATGAGTGACCGCAAGGGCTCCTCCACGGGGACTTGATGGTGTCTTTTACTTATGAAAATCAAGAACATTGCCCTCTCACATAAAAAGTCATTGAAGAACTAAAATGCCCCTTTATGCCACTTATACTTACGCATAAGCTTGCATTTTCCTTTTCCAAAACACTTTGGCATCCGATTTTCTTGAAATATTAAAGTTAACCCCCCCCCCCCGAATATTAAAATTGTCCCCACTCATATGAGAATTGTCCCCACAAAATTTAGAATCGTCCCCACTCATATGAGAATTGTCCCCACTCACTTCATGCCCTTCCGCACATACGTTAGAAGAAATTGTCCCACCTTTTACATACCTAAAAGTTTTTCTTCGCTCACGCACTTGGAATCCCTTCCTTGCACACTAAGGCATGGTCTCCCGCACGTTATTTTCTCGCATTATATTTCCATTCCACCTTAAGATGGATTGTAGCCCTTGACGATTCAAGCAAGAAGGGCTCGAAAGTCAGTGCAGGGGCGCAATCTGGACAGATTTAACACTTGGTCCATGGAAAGAATGTTTTTATAGGTCTCGAAGGTTAAAGCACTCAGGAGGACTTTCAGCAGCAGCAGACAAGAAGCAAAACCAGAAAATTGTCCCAGGCAGGGGGCGGCTAAACCCGACTAGCCGCCCCCCTGGAGACGGCTAGTTTATACTAGCCGCCCCTGCTCCCTGCCCTTCTTGTCCAGGTAAAAAACCCAGGCAAGGGGCGGCTAAATACAAGTAGCCGTCCCTCACTGGGCGGCTAAACGCGAGTAGCCGCCCCTCACCTGCTGCCCCATCTGCCCTGTCAGTCCCAGTCTCAATCAACTCTTCAACTCCTTTGAATACCTGTCGAAGCATTCTTTTCCCAAACATGCATACACACATTTTAGACATATTTATACACAAAACCTGTATCAATACCATGCTATAATGATTATATGTTAGAACTCTGCATCCATCCATAAAATCAAAACTTATAAGCACCAAGTTCATTCATTTACACACGCATACACATCCCTATAGACTAAGAAGGCTTTCTAAGACACTAAACATCCATGTTAAGGCTACTCTAAACCATGCATACAAAACCAGAAATTAAATTGTCCCACCAAAACCATAAGCGTAAATTGTCTGCTAAACATTTAAAATATAGAAGGTAAGGAAGTGGTAGGTCCACCAAATACTTCAAATCCAAAGCCTTGAGTCGTGCATCATCGAAATATCACCTAAAACAAAAACAAAAAAGAAGAAAAGCATGAATTCATCGCATATATACTATTCTTCTGCCTAAAACCAAGACACAAAGGAGCTTTACCTCGGCGTATCATCATCCCCGGGAGGCCGAATCGAAGGAGGAGCGTCCTGGCCTGAAGGAAGTGGCGGCTGAGGGGAAGACTGAACCTCTGGAGCATCGGGAGCGGCGGGAGTCTCTCGAACCGAAGACGCAGCCCTTGCGTATATCCCACGACTCCGAGACGCCGAAGGACGAGAAGCACGGCTGAAGGTAGCCCGGTAGCCAAGGAAGCCGAGAGAGAATGGTCAGGCTCAAGTGGAAGAAGGTCGAGGTCCGCCTCGGTCATCGAGCCCCCGCCAACCAATTTCCCCCTCATAGTCGCCTCCCAGAGGAGGACCTGCTGAATATCTCTATCTCTACGTTCCAACCTCCCTCGAAGACGCGTCTCCACTGCTCTCAACCTCTCCTCGAGCTCCCGTGATCTCGCCTCAGCAGCCCGGAGCCTGTCCTCGCTCGATCGAAGTGCCTCCCGATCTCTATCCCCGGCCGCCTGGAGAGAACGAAGCAAATCCCCCATCAAACCCCCGGGAACTCCCACCGAGGCCTCCAACTCTGACACCCTCGCCTGGAGGGAGTCCCTCTCGCGGCCTAGGGTGATGAACCCCTCCTCTCTCAAGGCTACCATGGACCTCAGCCGGTCCACCTCCTCCTCAGCCCGAGAAGCCCTGCCCCTCGCCTGGCCCAACTCCATCCTTGTGGCCGTCAACTCATTCCGGGCCACATCCAACTCCCTCGTCAATTCGAGCTCTCGCTCGGACACCATGGAAGGAGGAGGAGCGGAAGAAGAAGAAGCGCCGTCGGCCCTCGCTCTCGACAGAGCATCCACCTGAGCCTCGAGGACCCGGACCTGGTCCTGCAAGCGCCCTCTCTGTGCCCGCAAGGCCTCTATCTGCCGGACCCGCGTTTGGAGGTGCTCACTAGCAGTCTTGAGCCTCTTCTCCATCTCATTTAACTCGACCTACAAAAAAAAAAACAACATCAGTCAGCAAAATACTCGAGGAGAAGAGAAGAAGAGAAAAGAAAAGAAGAGGAGAAAGACTTACATAGGCGTCCGGGACCTCCTCCTCCATAATCCCAAGGATGCTGGCATATTCCTGGCGGTACCAAGCCATATACTCCTCACTGCTAGCCACCTCGGGACGGCGCTCCACCAAGGCGCCTCGGCTCATCCATCCCGCCACGTACGTCGCGTAGTTCCTCGGGAGATTCGTGTCCCGAGGAATCCCAGCCACCGGGATCGAGGGGCGCTTCGGCAGGGGATCGGGCACCCACTGATGGTACCCAAGCTGGCGGACAACCCGGCTGATCACATGGAACACGACCTCATTAAAATAGATCAGCCAGACATCCCGCGACAACTCCGCAGGGACCTCCTCCTCCGTGTAGGGCCTCCACGTCATCTGTGAAGCATCAAAAGATAGGAAGAGAGCTTAGTCAAAGAAAACCAAATACAAGCCAAAGAAAACTCGAAGAAAAATTTATACCTCTTCCTCCGTCAAGACACGGAAGGCCTCCCGGAACTGAGCGAGGCGATGCAAGCGCGAGGATCCCCGGGGCGCCCATCTCATGGCCCAGGGGAGGACATGATCAAAAGGCACCAGGGTCGGGCGATCGATGGCGAAGTGCTCGTACCCGAAAATCTGGCAAAGCGAGAGGAAAATTATCATGATCAAAGTAAGCTAAACCCAAAAAAAAGCACCCTCTACTCACACATACCTGGAGAAAGGGCGCAAAACCACCAAGGTTCTTTCCCCCAGCCCTCTTGACCTTCTTCGAGAGCTCCGCAAATAGATGGGCCAGCATCGCCGCTCCCCAAGCGTATCGCCCCATGCCCTCTAGGTCCCTCATCAACAGAAGAGAATGTGAGGAAACCTTGTCGGAGGCCGTCGAGAAGAGGACCCGGCCGAAGAAGTATAAAAAGAACGCCCTCAACTCCCTCCGTGCCCTCTGTGGGCACGCGGCCGCCTCTCGAAGCTAGCTGCAGCTTCGCCCTTCTGACGCTCTGTAAAGGAGCCGAGGCCGTATTGCCTCGACAACTTCCCAAGGGGATCCGGTTCAGCGTCCTCACGCGCTCCACGTAGTCCCATTCTCCAATCAACTCCAGGAAGAGTGCCTTATAGTCGGCGAGGGTGGCCGCGATCACTGCCTCCCCTGACACCGGAAGACCGGTAATCCGATAAACATCCTCGAGGGTCGGCATGACAGCACCGGTGGGGAGAATGAAAGCGCAACTCTCCGGATCCCACCTCTCCGCCAAAACCTCCACGTAAGGACGGTGGACGTGGAACGGCTCGATCAAGAAGAAGGAACGGAAGCCCGCTCCATCCACCAAACTCCTCTCCTCCTGCCCCAAGGCATCGTACCACCTCTTCGTCCCATGCCACAGAGCCCGAATGCGGTTCGGTCTCTACAAGACGAACGAAGGGAACATGGGTTAGTTTAAAAAGCAATCGAGAGGTAAGGGTTCAACTCTACGAAATTATTTTAAAACCATGCTTAGCAAAATGACACTTCCATATGCTAAATACAGAAACAAAAGCATGAAAGTAAGAAGCTACACTCCCCATATGATCACGCATGCTAGACAAACATCAGCACATCCCACCGTGGTCACCACTCACATGCTTTCTTACATCACGCCCTATCATGCTTATACCTTCCCTAAACGCACCTAAGCAATATAGAACTTGGACCCATGAAATGCATGCATACACTCCCTCATGCTCTACCACGATCAAACACGTACGAAGTCACATACACGTAGAAAAGTATCGCATGCAAGCATACTAAGCCGTACCACTTCTCTTTCTTTTATATACAACAAGCATGGATGTACATATGAAAATTGCCCCCTTCTTTTCCAACACGGACCCATATTCACATGCTTATTATCCCACCATGATCAAAACTATACATACAAGCATGCATATTAGACACACATATCACCCACTATTATCTACTCATGCATGTTAGATACACATATCACCCACTATTACCTATTCATACCACGAAAGACATACACATACAAATAAAAGGCTAAGACTAAAGTTAGGAACATACCACGGCCCGTGTGGACCCAGGAGCGTCCACCTCGGCCTCGTCGGGATCGTCCATCCCATCGTCATCCCCCTCCTCATCCTCCTCAAACACGGCCTCCTCGGCCTCAGCGCCAACACCGGCCTCCGCGGCCCCCATGTCCATACCCTCGGCCTCCCCGGCCTCCTCCCCAACATCAGCCCCTCCGACCTCCTCCGTGCCCGCCGCACCGGAGGCTAAACCCTCAAAAACACCCATAGCCCTTCTCTCCTCCTCTGCTGCCCTGGCCTCTATGGCCTCCCTATCCAACATCCCAATAATGGCGTCCAATGACGCCCTCTCACTCTCACTTACCCCCTCGGCCTCGGCCCTTCCCTCCGTTGCACCCTCAACCAATCCCCCGACCCCCGAAGCCGCCTCCTCGACCACTGCCGGTCGGTCCCCACGCCTCCTCTTGCGTGAGTAGCCTATCATAACACCCCCAACCTCCGGGACAGCCCCCGAAGACGTACCCGTGCCCCTAGCCGCACCGGTATCCACTAACGACACCTCCGCCGCACCCACGACCTCCCTCACGACCTCCTCCTCCACCCGATCACTCCCCGATGAACTAGACCCCGAGACAGTCCCTCTCTGCTCTCGGGAAGACCTGAGGCGCTTCATCATCGAAGTTGTCCTCTTCTCCTTCGTCATCTCCTCCGATTGCGCACAAAGAAAAACCTAAAGAAAACCTAGGGCTTCGAAATCAAGAAGAAAGGGATGATGAAGGACGAAAACAAAGGATTCAAGGCAAGTTTTTTCCGGTTTGGAACGAAGAAGAAGAAGAAAGGAGGGAAGAGGAACCGTTTTAAAACGTATGGAGAGAGAGAGAGGGTTTTTTCGGTTATAAGGGACCCAGTCATGGGGCGGCTACCCGCGAGTAGCCGCCCCTCCCAGTTTCTCTGTTTTCATTCGAAACCCCTTTCCAATCTCTTTTCAGCCCTAAATTCCAAGATTCTCCACACCAAACAGCCATGTATTGGCCTATTTCTAGACATTACTTGACCAAACACGACTTGCTCGAAGTTTTGCCACACTTTCAGTACCGTTCAAAATCGAATTTCTCCAGTTCTAGTTCTTTTCCAGAGTTCTTATCCTTCGGATGATCCAATTCACTAAATCAACTTTTACCTGCTTTATGTCGGTGATATCCCCTCCTTGCTGAGTTTTCCCAAGCACGGGAACGGTAGGCATGAGGAAACTGACGCTGGGCTGCTCCACGCACGATAGCTAAGAACCCCTATCACGCCCCAGGGCGGCCGTCCCCGAGACGTGGCAATAATATAATATCAGCTATCATAAACAAGAGGTCAACAATGACTCCAATAAACAATACACAAGGCTAATGAAGCAATGACAACTGATAATACAACTGAAAAGCAAAAGCATAAACTATCAATAAGTCTGTAAACCGAAAATATTATTACAGACTCGAATACACAATCACTGTCCTGTGAGAGCCAAGTCTAGCCAATAAATACAACAAGTGCCACACGCACGATTTACAAATACACAAGACTCTAGGACTGCTGACAGCCTCGCACTCGCCACTCCGCCGGACAGAACGCTTCCATGCACGCAAGACCACGCCATAGGGAAACTCCAGTTCTACGCCCAACAACGCCCCTGTAAAAGAAACAGTACGCGAGGGGTGAGCTACAAGCTCAGTGAGTGGTTGGAAACCAAACACCACTATAACAATTTAATGTTAAGGCAATTTCCTTTCAAGGAAAGACATGGGTTTAAACCCAATGGATAATAGGGTCACACGGCGGTGCAACCCATCTCGCCCACACCCTCACTCCCGAAGGGAGACTCTTGGGACTCTTGGGGAGAGACCATACCGTTTGTCAAGGAGACGCGGAATTACTGGTCTACACAACACTATTGTGATCATCTACATAGAGATAATTGTCATCGATGTCGCTCAACATCGATACAAAACCGGACCCAACAAATATGGGAACGGGTGAACAAACAAATGGGTCACGTAGCGACGTGACTCAACACATTCGTCACCCCCGCCCCCGAAGGGGAGCTCCAGGGAGACCCGGGGACAAACGAGGGTTAACCATAACACCACGGGTTACTGGTTAACGAGACACAACGCGTCCATCTGCTACGAGGTAGAGATATACTTCGATACCTCAAGCGTCAGGAGTAACAAACCCACTCTACTCGATGGGTATTTGGGTCACGTGGCGACGTGACAACAACTCATCCTCACCCTAGCCCCCGGAGGGGTGACTCTAGGGACTTTTGAAACGAACTCAGTTGCTCTACACCCATCGTCATCCGGTAGCCCTCTCCCGGAGAGTCTCTACCTGGTAGCCTCTCCATGACCGCTATCTCTACCACATGGGCGCACCAATAGGTGTCATAAATACGTCTGGGAGCACCCCACAGGACAACTATGAACCGGGCAGCTTCAACACGGATCCGACGAAGGGGAGAATGACTTGAAGCCCGAAATATCACTTGGTAGCTCTCTCCCGCGCAGCCTCTACCTGTCGGCCTTCCACGATCAGTACATTCCCTAGATGTGTACCGCGGTACGCATCGGTAGCACCTACAAGTGGTGGCACCATACAGGACAGCTTCTATGTCGGGTAGCTTCGACTCATGACGATGTCAGGAGGAAGCACCCTGCATTCGCAATGCGAACCCTATGGGAAAGCCAACTACCCTTGGTACTTACATACATATATCGATGATATCGAATACTCCTGTATTCCCACATGGAGGCGTCACTCGAACGCGAGGACTATCTCTACACTCGTGTAGAAAAGCCAGGGGCATAACCCAATAGGCGGTTCAGACACACACCTAGCACGGGTGGGCCCAAGTTAATGCCGTAGTTATCGGTTTAACAAAACCGATGCCACGATGAATTCTTCAGAATTCGATACGAATGCATCACTCGGATGCAAGGGGTGATTACATCGCTAGCGCTTTAACTAATAGGGTACGACCCATCGGCGGGTCATACCCTCGCCTATTAGATATAGGCCCAATTAGTTAACATGCGCACTTATATATGTATAAGGGGAATCATAACATGATAATATGTTAATAGCTATAGGGGTACTCCCTAACATGGATTTACATCATAAATAACGAATCATACAACATGCATACAAGGTATGGCCTACTTAAACATGCTTATAAGGCCGTTAATCATACAATCACACAAAATATATCATAGCATTCGTTGGTTATCACCAACTTGAGAGGAAAGGGTCGAGCGCGATCTCGCGCACTAACGGGTGCATGCTAATTTTCTCAAGCGCATCTGAGTCTAGTAGGAACTACATCTACTTACTCAGTTTGCGCAAAGAGGGAAGGCGAGAGAGAGGGAAAGTCTCATCCTCTCCGGAATGTTGGTCATAGTTTTGCCCCAACAGATGGGTGCAACAACTACACCATTCCTCCAGTCTAATCATAAGGGAAAATATTAGCACGCATCCGGTTATTAACCCAAGGTTTAACATGTTGGATATTACTCATATAGGGGGAGGAGTATTACAATACTACCTAAGGCATGCATATTCTATACATCCATACACTCATTCGAAAATATATGCCCGAAACTCAAGGGGCGCACGAAAACACATTTATTCAAACATGAATATATACTTAAGCAAGTATAGGGTAGAATAGGAGGTTCTACACAATATACTAGCTATACAACCCTAACATGCAAATATCTAGCATATTTAGGGGTCGAGATACCCCAAGGATGCACAATGCACGGCGGCGTGCATCGAGCGCATCCCAAAGTGTTGGATCGAACCACTCACCGATACCCGGATCGACACGCATCCCATCCGACGAGGTCTGCAAGGTAAAGGTATCAATAGGGGTGAGTATAACCACATACAAACACATAAAAATACTTAAAATAGACTAGAAATGTCAAAGACTCAGATATGCACGCATACGGGCTCGCACGCATGCAAGAACGCGCGTACGCACGCATATCCGAGCACCCCGACACCTACCCGAACCCCCGGGCAGCCACACGCGTGGCCCCCGCACTCATACGCACGCATGTGCACACGCGCACGCGGCCTCGCACACCCCCGGCGTGCTGCCGCGCGCCCAGGCGCGCTTCCGCGCACACCCGCGCGCACCGCGCGCAGACGAGCGCCTAATCCCGCGCGCACGCACGCGCGCCCCTGCGCGTGCGCACGCGCACTCCCGCGCGACCCAGCGCGCGCCCGCACCCCGCTCGCGCGTGTGGACCCGCGCGCCCAGCCTCCAAAAGCTTCACCTATGCCCCCCACATGCACCCAAACACAAACACCCCACATGCAAGCCCTCCCAAGCAACCTTATATGCTTTAAAACCAACAAAAGAAGTGGAAGAACTCACCAAAAGGAGAGGGGGTAAGGAAGGGGGAGATGGAGGGGCTCGCAAGCACACCCTCGCCCACCTCGACCGCAACCACCGCTACCACCACCTCTTCCTAGCTCTTCTTGCTCATTGGGACATAAACACAAACACATGGGGGGGCTGGCTGATTAGAGAGGGGAAGGAAAAGAGAAGGGATGTGGAAGAGAAAGAAAGAATCAACAACTACAACAACAACATAAACACACCTTCTTCTTCATTGTGCTCCTTCTTCTCCATCACCATCTCTTCCTCCTCCCAAAACACACAACAATGGGGGCTGGACCAGACCCAAAAGGGGTGAAAAAAATATGCTAAAGTCGTGGGATTTGGGGGTTAAATAAGCAAAGGTCGAGTAAATGACCAAGTCATCCTCGGACTTAAAACCTCTGCGCAGCCTTCACTTAAACGGCCATAACTTCCTCAATACAGCTTTGAATTGCACGATTCCAGTGGCATTGGAAAGATAAGACGATTATCTACAACTTTCATGTTTACACCCAGATCAAATAACCTCTCCAGCTATTTTAAAATCTAGGCTAAACATCTTACAGGGCTGCTGCCTGGATTTCTCAACTTCGGGGTATACATGGAAAAATACCCATAACTTTTAATATACGAATCCAGTTGATCCAATTCCACTTCTATATGGAAGCTATCTCAAAACTGAACATCTCGTAATAATATCGGATTTTTATCTCATCATCTTGGATTTTAATAAAATCAAATCCGAATACCAATCCAAAACTGCATAATTCCAAAAACGTTATCGGAATTAAAAGAAAATTTTATGGGCAGTACAAAACAGTACCATGACCCATAATATGCAGTTAGATTTATTAATCAGAGTCTTCAAACCCTCGTAGGTAACTAAAGTCAAAATTTTAGCGACTCCGATCGAAATTAGGACTCTAAATGACACAGGCCTAACAACCCCGGCCGCGGGTTGGATCACTCACCATTTACTTTTTCCACCTTCCACCTGGATCATCCCCTCGGTTAAAAATTCTGAGTCAAGACCTAGCCTCTGACGGTCTAAATCGACTCCCCGAATAATGTTGTCCGTGTTGGCATAACTTCTTGAAGGTCGGGCCGGTCAAAATAGGGGTCTCTTTCCTTATCATCGGTCGAAGTCTTTCATGCTTCGCACAAAGACTCCGTCCGATGAGGGACAATTGTAGATACCCCAATTTTGACCGTCCAGAAAGACAGAAATACTTCAAGTAACACCCGGAAATATCCCACTTTTGGACATCCAGTAGAGAACCAAAATTCAGGAAACCGGAAACCCTAACCCTAGCCCTAAACTAAACCTAGCCAGAAACCCTAACCCTAGCCCTAAACTAAACCTAGCCAGAAACCCTAACCCTAGCCCTAAACTAAACCTAGCCAGAAACCCTAAACCCCACCCAAACCAGAACCCCACCTAGAGAAACCCTAAAAAACCCAAAAAAACCAAGTCCCTGGAAAATGGGCGGCTAGACATAACTAGCCACCCCATACCAGGCGGCTAGTTTCAACTACCCGCCCCCCTAACCGCCCCGTGGCCGACTTTGGACCAGTTCCCTGGATGGGACATAAAGCAGCATTAAATGCTGATCATTGCGGCGGGTTGTGACCTGTAGCCGCCCCCTCTTGGTCAGATCAATCCAAGTGACCGACCCAAGCCACCGCTTGTCAGAGATGGGACGTTTGACAGGTCATGATAGGGGCGGCTACCAGAAAGTAGCCGCCCCATCCTGGGCGGCTAGATAGAACTAGCCGCCCATCACCTGGTCCTGACAGAAGAACCAGAGAATTAATGAGGGGTCTAATCAAGGACAACCCACTCCATTACCCCCTGGACATTCCCCTGCCTCTCTTTTACTATAAATAGAGGGGGTCCCAAGCCCAAATACATAAATCCCAACATCCATCAATCCATCCCCAATTCATACACAACAAGAATCATCCAATCCCCCTTCCCACTAGAAATCCCAAGAGAGAGAGAGAGCCCCTTTTGTGAGGGAAATATCCATTCCCCACAAAAAAAACCCTCTCATCCCACTCTCCACAAACCCGGGCTAAACCTAGCTTAGCCTCTGTCCAGAACCCCACCCATTTCCTACCAAAGTTCTGCCCAATTCCCCCCAGACCCTGGACGGCTAACCCTATCTAGCCGCCCCATATCCACACCCCATATCCACACCCCTTTGTCCCAAGACTCCTTTAGTCAAGCCCGGAAGCAGAATAGGATTACCTGTTTTTCACCTCTGTGTACGGTATATCCGTGTCTCAGAGCGGAGACCCCACAAACTCCCACCCGCGAGGCGATCAAATCCAACACCAACTTTTCCTGCCTTTTGAGAAAGCAGGTGGCGATCACACCAACCCCGTCTTTTCTGAGAAGCAGTCGGGCGGCTCAGGAACGACTCTCCGGGCGGTGACCTGATCAGTCGCGAGACGGACCAGGACCAAGTTCGCAGAACCCCCCAGTTTTTACATACCGAGTGATATTGTGAGCGTAAAGTCGTTCTCCCATTCGTCGGATCCATGTTGAAGCTGTTTGACGTTGAAGTTGTCCTGACAGAGGGCTCCCACCTGTAGATACTACCGATGCGTTCGGCAGATATACTGATCATGAGAGTATATCAGGTAGAGGCTACCTGGGAGAGGGCTACCGGATGATGAAGGATGTAGAGCAACAGAGTTTGTCCCAAAAGTCCCTAGGGTCAGCCCTCCAAGGGCTAGGGTGAGGATGAGTTGAAGTCATGTTGCTACGTGACCCGTTCGTTTGTTCGTCTGTTCCCATAGTTGTTGGGTCCGGTTAGGTGTCGATGTTGAGAGACATCAGTGGACATTTATCTCTATGAGATAATCCAATAGTTTTGTGTGGACCAGTAATTTCACGTCCCTTTCACAAACGGTATGATCTCTCCCCAAGAGTCCCAAGAGTCTCCCTCTGGGAGTGAGGGTGAGGGTGAGGGCGAGGTTGGTCGCGCCGCTGCGTGACCTTGTTATCCATTGGGTTTCCACCCATGTTTTTCCTTGAAAGGAAATTGCCTTAATATCATATTGTTGTAATGCTGTTTGATTTTCAACCACTCACTGAGCTTGTAGCTCATTCCTCACGTACTGTTTCTTTTACAGGGGCGTTGTTGGCGTGGAGCTGAAGCTTCCCTGTGGCGTGGTCTTTTGTGCGTGGAGCGTTCCGTCCGGCGGTTGGCGACTGTGAGGCTATCAGCAGTCCTAGAGTCATGTATTTGTAAATCGTGCGTGTTGCACATGAGGTATTTTATTTGGACTAGACTTGGCTCTCACATGACAATGATTGTGTATTCGGGTCTGTAGTAATATTTTGAGTTACAGACATTGTTGATATTTTTATGCTTCAGCTTTTCAGTTGAGTTATCAGTTATAATTGATTTGCTAGTTTGTGTATTATTTATTGGAGTCATTGTTGACCTCTTTTACTTGATAACTAATATTATATATTTGTCACATCTCGGGGACGGCCGCCCTGGGGAGTGATAAAAGTTGGTATCAGAGCCTGGTCTTGTCAGAGCCTAAGTCGAGTCGTATAGATGAGTCGTAGGATTGTCATCCAAGTGCTCTGGTTTTAGAAGTTTATCTTAGGTTGCTGACATGCCTCCTCGCATCTGTGGACGTGGACGTGACCACCCCTGGACCCCCCTTAAGTTGTCGACTGGATCAACTGAATAGGGTCAGTTGTTGGGTCCCTTGTTGTGAGACTAAGGTTTGGGCAGTTGATTCCAGCCTGATTGTGTCGTATTGATGGGCTTGTTGTGGTTTCTAAGGTATGGATCGTGTCTCAATAATGGAACTTCGTTCCCGTGCATTAGTATTGCTGGTAACCATGGAGTTCACGTGCGGCGCTAGTTTCAAGTTTTGAGGATGTAGCATATACTTATTTAATGGGCGATGTCTTCTTTCGTTTTCCTGCTCAGGATTAAGGGGACTTGCGAGGTCATCGTTGAGACCCGGGTTGGGGTGCTCCGTGTTCCTTGTTTGATTGTCGGGATATCCTATATCAGAACCTCATGGTGCACTCCCAAGGGGTTCTTTTCCCTAGTCAGAAATATCTTTGAAACATCTGTTTGATGATTGCCTTTTCCTCTCACTTGGAAGGTGTTGTAGCGAGTGGTGATGCGTAGGATCGAGATTGAGTCCGTCCTTTTGCAGCTTGGTGGGGGATTGCTTATGGACTGGGTTCCATAGCCACATCTAGAGTCGCTTCGATATATCATTGTGCGTTAAAGCTGTATGGCGTTATAGAACAACAGAGGTCGTGGTTATGGGAGGCTACCAGGTAGAGGCTACTCAAGAGTAGGCTACTGGAGTATATGTCTTGTTAACATGAGCATATGCGTCAATATAGAACTGAAATTGAGGCTGAAAATAGATCTGGGTGTAACAGCACCCAAGAAAATATCTTTATTTGAATATTAGAAAATCTAGGAAAAAAAGTGAGCGAGATGATCCCATGGAAACCCGGCCGAGTGATAGCGCAAAACTATTCCCACTACCTAGTTTATTTTAACCACAACCCTCTTAAAACCACCTCCCATCATTTTAAACTTTCCTAAACCCCCTACCTTATAAATGCCTCTAAATTGAGCAACCATACCCACCACCTACCTATTGAAATCAACTAAACCTCTCTCATCTCTCTCTTTTTTTCCGTTCTCCTCCCTCTCCCCAGTGTTTTCTTGCGGACGCCGTGAGGAAGCCGGAGAAGACGACGAAGCTAAACGATTCCCTGCCACCGGAAACGACATAGAAGAAACCCATTTTGTCACACCGTCAAGTCGAAACCCAAATGATACTGATTGAGTACATTAGGTCTATATTGTTTGTGTTATTTCTTATTTTTTTAAAATTCCTTTTGAATTCAAAAGCTATATGTGATGTACAATTTGTTGATGATGTACATGGTGTGATATAATTTTTTTTAGAAATCTAGGGTTTTGGATTGGACATATGATATATATGAAAGGCAATGATTGAGCATATCATGTATATGAATGATGTATTTATAAATCTCCAAAAGATAGTGATTGGGTGTATGATGTTTTTTTAAAATTTCCTTTAAATCAAAAGGAATTGTAAGAAATTGATTTGATTATAATTAATAATCAATATGATGATGAGTCATTCTACATATCTTGCAGACTTGATATATCTATCATATTTTTGTATTTTGAGATAATCGAGTTTTGTTTGGTCAAATGGTATGCTACTATTGTAAATGTACCATGGTGGAATTTTTATGTCAAATGTAATTTCTGTATGTACAATTTTCATATAAGATTCTCTTACTAAACTTTATTTTCTATATAATAAGAAAGTTCACACAAAGTTTCATAAAGTTTATCTTGTGTTTGATTCATTAGTTTGATGGGTATTGAATTTTATTAAAAAATTACATATAAAGTTTACATGTGTTGTAGTTCAGATGGTTCGGAGGGAAGGGTGTGTGGTTTAATGTGTTGGGATTGGATGGTTTGAAATTATTTTTGATGGGATTTGAAATGGTTGTATTGAGATTTTTTAATGGAAGGGAAAATGTTGAAGAATCAGTCATGATTTCAATCCGGGATATTCAGTTTCTGTTTATACATTTGTTATGAGGATCTGAAAAGGTGGTATATGGGGAGCATGTGCTGCTGCAATATGTGAAGGTGCATTTTCCAACTGGTTAGAAGATTTGTTGAGAGAGAGGTTGGGTCCTATTCTGTAGAGGCTGTTCGGTTGAACGGAAAATATGTGGTGGGTGGAAAAGAAGGCCATATGGAGAGAGACCTAAATTCAAAGTTTCCAACAAAGAGAATTTGTAAAAGAAATGTAGACATTGAATATAAGATAAATTTGAAATGAGTCTATGAAAGCATTGATGATATTGACTTACGACAAGGTGCTAATGGCTCTGATCTGTTCTAGGTAAATTTAAGTGTACGCAAAATCTATGTCAGCCTAGATAAATCCTTGCTAGTAATTAGTAGTGCTTTAAACTTGATAGATTTTATACATTTATGGAGAAGTGAATAAGGTCAAATTAACTGCAGCCCTAATGAGTGTAAGTTGTATTTGACAATTCCTTGAAATAATTCAATCTTCATCATCTTCCCTGCCATCTAATGAAGCACTCAAAAAGAATTTATTGAGATGAGAATTGTGCTTGAGATAGATGATTATTTGGATGGTGATGTGGATCTTCAGCTACTACATGGTTTGATTGCATACTGTTTGTCATTGAAATGGAGTGTGGATGTAACTGTTGCCATGCTTATTGTTTGTTTTCAACTTGGAAATATTATCTTTGTGCAATGTTTTTTAATATGATGCAAGAAAATTATCATACAAATAATATTGAAAATCTTCATTCACTCTAAATGGTAGGATACCTAAGGGCTCTTCACGGATAAGGATGAGATTAAAGTGTGGTATGCCTTTCAAACACATCTAGTTATTTTTATCAGTGTGGTGACTTTGCTCCTTGATAAAATAGAGATGTCACACATATAGTTCTAGTGTCTGCTCTTTGAGATGTGGTGACAATTGAGATCCATCTTGTTTCATTGTCTTCCATATTCTCCATTACATCTTTCAGTGCTATTGCCTCATCATGTCACTTTAATTTTGATTTCACTAGGACAACACAACATCACTACATTCCAAATTAAAGAGGGTGACTAGATTTTTTTTTAAAATTCTTTTTGAATTCAAAAGCTATCTTGTGTTTGATACATTAGTTTGATGGATATTGAATTTTATTCAAAAATACCGCTTTCATCATTATGAACATGAATGAGTTGGTAGACCAATATTGTTTTGTCTTGTAGCATTTTGCAGATACAATAAGCTACCTTGAAGCATATTTGGATAAGGGGACCAATGCTTCCACTTATGCAAAAGTTGTTCGAGATGTCATTCACTACCTAAAAGATGGAACACCTCTCCCCGACCCAATGCTCGTGTTACGTAGGTCCAAGCAACGACACAGTCGCCAGGGATGAATGAATTATTTCTTGTGTTTAACTTTATTTTTAACATTTGGGCTCTGCATGTTTAGAAGACAGAACTATGATCCCCTTGTGGTATTATGTAATCAAATGTTGTTTATTTTAATTACAATTGTGTTCTTATATATCTTGAAGTGGTTGATGCGTGTTCAATGAATTGCTTGAGTCAACATTTGAATTTAATTGAGTTTGATTGTATGGGCTTGAGTTTGATATGTTGATTAACATTTTGATTTGAATGTCATGTTTGACCATACGTTGTCAACTCGATGATACATAATCTCCACTAGCATTTGTCTCCTAGAAGATATCCGATCGACAGGCCTTTGTCAACTCGCGAGAGTATGTCGACAGATGGGTGTCATACGTTGCACATGGAGGTCGACTAAGTGGAGTCGAACTGGGCTTCCGATGTCAATTCCCATCTCAAAGTGTGAATTGCTTGAGTAAAATAATACTATAATTTAGTACCCAGGTATAGTGTCTGCTTTGATTTCACTTAGAAACACTAAAATGGACGTTAAATGAGTAAAAACATGCATTAATTATTAGCATGTTAATATATGGCCTAGGCTCGGTTAAGCCTGTTATTGTCAACCCGAGAGAGGATACACGACAAAGCTGTGTTAGCCACGCAATAGGAGCTTCGACAGCGGAGCGTCATATGTTACATTCCCTGTTTGACATACCTTTGTCGAACTAGGATTACATGGACGACTAATGATCGTCGAATGGGCCCAAAACTCCATGTTAGTTCCTTATAGTGGGGTTCAACGGTATCATGTCACATGCATATAGTAACTTTAACAACCTTCAGTCCAACTGGATTGGAAAAGCAGACAATTACTTGTCAAAGTAATCCATTAGCTATTTTAAAACTTTCAATTGACATGTGTGTGTCGATGTGTCTGTGATGTGTTCGACAAAGCTTCATCGAACTGGGATTGCGTGGATGACCAATGATCGTCAAATGCCTCAAAACTCCAGGTTAGTTCCTTAGTAGTGCTCAACGGTATCATGTCGCATTCCTTTAAGTAAGTTCGACAACCATGAGTCGAACTGGATTGGAAAAACAGATAATGGCCTGTCGAAGTCATCCTTTACCTATTTTAAAACTTTCAATGGACATGTGTGTGTCGATGTTTGTTGGACATGTTTGACGAGACATTGTCGATCTGAGTTGTTTAATATACATTGACCTGTCATTATTTTTTTCCTGTGAATTAAAAATGTTATAACAAAAACTAACCATTATAACCCACAACCAATTAATAATATATCAATAACAACAATCTCACTTATGAATCTACAGGTTATGCAAATGTATTGTCATAAAAAGAAACTTTATAAAAAATAGACAATAAAACAAATTAGATGCTCCATTCCAATTATAAGAGAAAAGATGTATATAGATTATCTTCAGACCTTATCTGGTGAGTACTTACAAAATAAAACTTTCTCACATTTACAACTGTGTAAGACTTTACAAAATGCAATCCCATTTCCACCATATACTGCATAAGACTTTCAAAAATTCAAAATCTTACACATTTCCCACAAAAATGAAGCTCGTGTTCACCTAGATGAGATCAATGACGTCTGTCAGAGCAATGTCAACAGGAGGGAAGAGGTGGGAGAGAGAGTGAGAGAGTTGGGAGAGAGAAAGGGCGGGTGCTTTAAAAGAGTTTCATTTGATTTGGGTGGTGGAATTTGTTAGTTTAGTTGTGATGGGGTGGTGGAAAATGTTGGATAGTGGGATTGATTAATAAGTTATTTTAGAGTAGTGGGAAGTGTTAGAGTATCTCTAATGGATATGCTAACTAACCAAAATGTTAAAGTGCCATGTCAGCACTTTAATCTTCCACTAGACCCTCATTTACTACTCTCTCATTTAGTTGGTTGTTGTTGCTCCAATGGACTGGCTAAATAGCTAGTCAAGATAATAGTGGACCCACCTCTCCACCCACTCAAATCTCTCCACTCATCCAAAATAATATTTTTTTGAATATTTTAAATGGTGGGGCCCACATTTAGCTGGCTAAAACACTAGCTAAATTTAACATGGAAGATAACATATGACAGGTGGGCTCTACATTTAACATTCCCTTAACACTTCCATTGGAGCACTATTTTTACATGTTTTGTAAACATATGACACTAACTAGTGAGTTAACACGTACATTGAAGATGCTCTTAGGATAGTGGAATTAATGAAGTTTTTTTAAAAAACAAAAATTGGTTTTATGTTAATTTGGGGTAGTGGCAAAAATTAGTTTGTTAGTGAGAATAACATTGCCCCGAGTGATAGTTCCATGGCCAAAGTCACAATTCACAAACATTGTCATCCCATAGACCCATACGCGTCACATCGTCCAGAATAATAATAAGGAATAAAAGTATAAGAGAAGAAAAACCTTGAAAAGACGAAAAGAGAGAACCAACAACAATCGTCAGCCAACTCAAAAAAAAACAACAATCGACAGCCAACAAAACGTTCTTTCTTTTGTTAATTTTTCTCTGAATGCTTTTGAGAAGGTTGGGGGATTAAGGATGTTGAGGCTATGGAAATGGTACCAGAAGAGCCTGGCCGTCCATCCGGTGAAGACCCAGGTCATCAGTTCCTGGTTCCTCTGGGGTCTCGGCGACGTCACCGCCCAGGCCATCACCCACTCCTCCTCCTCCTCCTCCTCCGTCAAGAACAACAAATCCAACAACAACAGCTTCCAGGTCCACTTCCGTAGAACAAAACCCCCCTTTCATAATCTTTTGTTTTTTTTATTAATGATTCTTCATATGGGTACCCAATTTTCGGTTCCTAGGTATGATTTGAATGTGTGTGGTGTTAAATGATTGGATTTTGAGTGATGGGTCTGTGTTGTTTTCTTCATTTGGTTATTGGGTATTTTTAGTTAATATTTTTTATTGGATTTCCTGTTCGCGATATCAGTATACATCATGATATTTTTTGTAGATGTGCTTTTGTATCTATCATTGATGGACCTTTATTGCGTGAAATAACAGATTATGATGATTTTGTTTATGTTAAACACATTGATTGATTGACTTGTTTTTGGGAGATCCGGTGGAATTTGAGGATTCCATTGTTTAGGTCATAGGTAATGTTCCTACAGTGGGAATACTTGCAGATGCCTAAATGTGATGAAACAACACACACAGTATTTGATGACCCTTTGAGCCTTGATTGCTTGCAAAATATCAAGTGGCACGCACAAACCTTTCCTAGCCAACGATCATGCATTGCATGATTTATCACTAATTATGGTTCTTAGAAAGTTATTTTAGATGTTTAATGTATATTGCTATTTTAGTTTTCTTCATCTTTATACAAAAAGGTTTATTTGTGTGACTTTAAGTATGAAGCAGCACGCACAAACCTTTCTTAGCCAACGATTGTGCATTACATGATTAACATTAACTATGGTTCTTTAGATAGTTATTTTAAATGTTTAATATATATTTCTATTTTAGTGTGCTTCATCTTTATACAAAAGGGCTTATTTGTGTATCTTTAAAGCTTTTCATTATGGAACATTTATATCTTCTGTACGCTGTGTAAAAGAGCAAACATATAAGGAGCAAATCAACTTTCACCCATCAAACTTTTACAAATTGCAGAAGAGAACATGAGGAAAACATTGCATGATTAGCATTAATTATGGTTCTTCAGATATTACTCTAGATTTTTAATACTTTAATGTATCTTGCTATTTTAGTGCACTTCATCTTCCTACATGAGGGGCAAATCACCTGTCATGTATCAAATGGACGAAAATTTGCAGAAAGCATAAGCAAACATTGCATGATTTAGCATTAATTATGGTTCTTTAGATAGTTGGGTAGGAGAATAAGGGGAGAGTAGGAGGGAATTAGAGAGAGTAAGCCAAAAAGGCTGTTTGTTTGAAAGGAAAAGATGTGTATTGCTATGCAAGAATATGTGAGAATAAGCTATGCAAGAATATGCAAGAGTAAGCCACCCAATCCATTCCACTGGTATAAAATGGGTCCCATTGTCAAATCAACCATCATCACTTGTTATAAATCATGGGGCTCATATGTCAAATCATTTTTCACCTTTTATAAATCTTTATTCACATTTTTTTTTACATTTAATCCTCAACTTACCAAACAACAAAAACTTTCTTATTACATTTCCTAACAAGAATAACTAAAAACACAACCAAACAAAAAATCACTTATTCCACTAATGTAGTTATCTATTCCTATAACAGTCATAAACTCCGTAATAACTTATGTCTCTATCCAAATGACACCTAGATGTTTAATTTATGTTGCTATCTTAGTGCACTTCATCTTTCTACTAAAGGCTTATTTATGTAACATTAAAAAAATTTCATTATAGAACATCTATATCTTCTGCAGAGCTGTGTAAAAAGTAAACATATAGGGAGCAAATCATCTTTCTACATATCAAACTGACAAAAATTGCAGAAGACATGCAAATATTGGATGTGTTAGCGTTAATTACAGTTATTTAGATAATTACTTGAGATATCTAATGTGTCTCGCTATTTTAGTGCACTTCAATTTTATACAAAAAGGCTTGTGTAACTTTAAAATTTTTCGTTATTGAACTTTTATATCTTCTTTAGGCGTTGTGTTAAAAAGCAAACATATAAGGAGCAAATCACCTATACAATAAGGCTCTGTTGTGTAACTTGAAAATTTTTCATTATAGGACATTTATATCTTCTTTAGGCGCTGTGTAAAAAGCAAACATATAAGGTGCAAACCACCTTTCACCTACCAACTGATGAAAATTGCAGAAGACAGCGTAAGCATGATTTATTCATGACTTTTTGAACCATCTATCAAAGAATTATGGATGATGATTTGAGTGCAATAGATTCATGTCTGATGGAGAAGCACATAGTTATCTTCCTACAGGAAGCACTGCATCTATCAGTTTGCAAGCTGTTATTAATACGTAAACTCAACAAATGAAATTATTATCAGGTGATCGCCAATCTCGCTCACCTTTTTAACAAAACTGGCTGGTCTTCTTTCCTAGCCTTAAGTCCTTAACATAGTTTGTTAACTTAGTACTTTTCATTTAAAAGTAGCCATTTCTTCCCTTCTTTGTGCAATGCTTGAATTCTTATACGAAGAGTACTGTGGTTGTGTTGTTATAGAAGTTTCTCTGTATGATAATTTTCAAATCAGTCAATTTGCATATGAAATGTTTATTGATCCTTCAGTTTTCAAAATAGTATGTTATTGTTATATCAGTGGCTTAGGCCAATTAATATTTCTGACCCCTAAATAGATATGGATAGATTATATAATATGATTGCTGTGATGAAAGGATCCTGAGTTACAAGAACTTTGTGTTGATCCTGATGTATTCTTACCATCAATTGCATCTGTAGTACTTGTCAATGAGTGATCCTGATGATCGGCTTACCTCTCCATCATATCTGTAATGATATATTGATATCAATATATGCTTCAGGAATCCTTTCCCTTTGAAGAATACTAAATCACCTCTCTAAAGAATCTATCATTTCTACTCTAATTCAATAGAAAACTATGTGCAATTCATTTTTCTCCTCTCTTTTTATCGTCTGTTGAAGCAAGAGAAATGATCCCATTGTACATATTTCTTTGTTTATGTGTTGTTTCAATCTTGCTTCAACTTTAATTGTTTGTGTGACTTTTAAGTTTGATACCTTAACAATTTGTGCTATTTGCATGTTTCATTTTTTATTTGAAGTCAATGATTATTTTTCTTCTCCATCTAGGCATTTGGTCATCAAGATTTCAGTGAAGATATCTGTGAGCAAAAGCACACCATTTTTATCTAAAGTTTTCCAGTCTTCTGTTGATACTCCTTCAGGTCCTATAGTGATACCTCATTTCATTTTTCACAAGGCCTTTTCAACTTTATTTTAATCTCTACAGGGTCTCCATTGTTTTTCCCCAAGGTTTCCAAAAAGTCCTCTCCTGATTGCATCACTGTACCCCACTCATTCAAGAGCATTTGAAAATACTTCATCTTTCAATGATTTCATTCCTTATTTACACGGATCATCTAGATTTCATCATTATGAGTGTTCTTCTGAACCATTCCAGTTCACATAAAAATATGTCATTGGTTTTTTGGGTTAAAATTTTGCATTAAACAATACCATGACACACTTATTCGGCTGTTCATCAGGACAGAGATGACGAATTCAAGATCAATTGGAGAAGGGCGGCTGTTACAAGCATGTTTGGATTTTCGTTTGTTGGACCTATTGGCCATCTTTGGTACGTGTTCCATTTAATGTGTCATGTTCTATACAGTGGCTAGCTTTACATGGTTGTTGGATCTGCTGGAGTGATACATTTTGATAAAGTTTCTCCCAAGTGACCAAGTTAGATGATCTATGATCTTGCCAGTTCTGCAATGATAGTGTGGCATGCACATGATAGAACTGGTTCTGACAATAGAAACCATATGTATCTTCATCCAGAATTAAAACTCTGGTAAATAGATTGTTTGTCAAAGAAAACGTGCAAGCCTTGTGTGAAGATAACCGTAAAAAATGCAACAACTTTGGAGATAGTGAATTAGAAATTAGATTTGTAAATGGAAACTTTAGAAGGAAAATAAATTTGATTTTTCAGTGTTCTTTTATAATAGTCAGTCTGTGAGTTCTTTTTGCCATTCATCTTATCTGAGGGGTGCTGTAATTTTGTTTAGAGGAAAAGAAGTATGAAAACATTGTTGAACGCTACAACTAATTGCCAATTTAGAAAATGGAAAATTGAGATGAAATCAATGTTTCAAATATCGATTTTATCGATATATCGAAAAGGGTCCAAATCTATATATCGATCGATATATATTTAATTTGGTTTTCTTTCTTGCTGGGAAATAAAAAAAAAAAGAGAAAAATGAGAAAAAAAAGAAAAAAATGAGAAATTTTTTTTAAAAAAATTGTTAAGGAAGCAAAAAAAACAGAGAAAAATAATATACATATTTATTGATGAGTATTTTTGAGTTCTTGAGGTGGAAATGATATTGTGGTGGTATTTATAGGTTTAGAAATATCAGAGATCTAAATTATAAAAAAATTTGGGAGCATAAATGTATAATGAAATCTCATTTATAATGTAATAATTATAATCATTTTGTAACAATGATTCCATACATAGCATACTAGAGAATATTTTATTTGCAATTATACTATATCTAGTACATTTCAAATTTCAACATATGACGAATCTAATGACAATAGCGCAATACTATAAACAAATTTAGTTTAAATACATTGCAAACAACCTAAGAAACCTATACATTTTTATGATATTATATATAAAATAGGTTGTTTCATTGTTATTATACATTATATGTGAAATTTCATTATTATTGAAAGGCATTAGAATTTAGAAACCTCTCCTTTTCATAAATTTAATTGAAATTTCATTATTATTGATTTGTAAATGTGATTCATTTATTAAAACATTGGCATCAAAGGGCAGCTGTTGCCCCTACCACAAAAAAAGGCAATATCTCATGAGAAATTGACGATAAATTCCTTTTTCACACTAAATTTCTTATATATGCCCGATATATCGATCAATATTTAAAACAGGGGATGAAATAGGGAAAAATATTCCTATTGTGTCAGAAATGTATGGTTTTTTTTATATTATATGTTTCCAAAGAATTATCATGCCTATTCTTGCTTTCATGAATATTTTTGTTGTTCCAATTTCACTTGTTAGACATGTGATTGACTCTCTCTAGTTCTCCAACACCAAAGATACCGCTGGTAACACATACTGTGCTCTCGTATGCCACTGTTTATTTCTATCAGCTGTTTCACTTGAGAACTAATTGGGAATCTGACATTTATCAGGAAGCATTTAACATTATTACTCCAACATTTGAGAACATCAACACAGAGAAAACACACCTAGTTCTTTCTCGAGTCCTAATCCAGTGACCCAAATTTGAAAAGGTGACCCAAGTTAACTTTGGATCAATAACAAGAGGATATGTCATTTGATTACTTTATCCTGAATGCCATCACTTTTTAGATTGGTCCAAAACAGTCGTCACCAAATTGGTTATTATTATTATATGCTCATCAAACACTTTTTCTTTTTTTCCTCCCTCAATTTCTTTGTGGCAATGAGGCCCCCCAACATTTTTTCTTAATGTTGTGAAAAACCTGGATGCACATAATCACTCACAAACCCTATGCATTGGATGAGCCCGGGAGGAGGATTCATTTGTGGGGAGCAGACCTGTGACTCTCCCTGAATTTCTTCTTATTCTTTTTTTCCCTAAATGTAGACCAGTTAAATCAATCCATTCCGTGGAGGAATCAAGTGTTCTGTTGATTTTTATATATGTTAATAATTATGATCTTATGGATCCTTGTAGGTACGAGAGATTGGATCGATTCATGAGGCTCCGGCTTCAGCTACAACCAAAGACGATGAAGTTTGTCGCAGCAAAAGTAGCCGCAGATGGGATCATCTTCGGTCCCATAGACCTGCTTCTCTTTTTCTCTTACATGGGCCTTGCCATGGGAAAAAGCATACCTCAGGTCAAGGAAGATGTGAAGAGGGATTTCTTCCCCGCACTCATCGTTGGGGGAGGGACTTGGATGTTTGTCCAAATGGCTAATTTCCGATACATTCCCGTGCGGTATCAACTCCTATACGTGAACATATTCTGTTTGTTGGACAGCTCATTCTTGTCATGGATTGAACAGCAGGGTGATGCTTCCTGGAAGCAGTGGTTCATCAAATCCTCCGAGTCATTAGAAAATCAAAAGAAATTGGATCAGTGAGGTTTTTCGCTATTCTACTGAATCTTCCGTTACTGGTTTTCTTGTTTTTAATTTTATTTTTTCTTTGGGAGTTGAAAATGTACATGATTATTTGGACCAATTCACAGGACACCAAAAATGCCAACATGGATTGTTTAAGTTGGGTATGTTTGAGGGTGGAAAATAGAGGTTGAGAAATGAATACAGAACTTGCTAATGTTCGTTTCTGAGCAGACCTTTCATGGAGCACCAATTGTTTGATTGAAGAATATGCGACTAAGAAACATTTATTTTTTTTAACATGGGTGTTCAATAAATGAATGGATCAACTTATTCGGCAATCTGTGTATTTCTACTATTTTGCACATCTGATATACACCTCTACATCAGCTTCAGTTTATCACACACAAATGGAAGTACTCTTTTTAGATACATTTATATCAACTGTAATCGTGTGTATATACACTTGGTATTATTTTGGGGATCGGTCAGTTTGATACTGTACCACCTATAAATTGAACTGTATCATTTATAAATTGAACTGTACAACCAATTGTTGCAATTCGATTTATAAGTGGTGCATTTTGATTTGCACGTGGTACAGTTCGATACTGATCGGATCCAGTCATGGTCGCTTATTTTGGATAGTTTGTTGGTCTCCTATCCAATAAAAAAAACAGCTCAAATTTCCAAACTTTAATTCAGTTTTCTGACTGATTGAACATGCAATCCAAAGTAGAGATTTTTCCATAAATTAATCAGTCAATTTGTGTAATTGCTTGTGTTCTTCCTCTGCACACCAAATTAAAACCTTCATTCAATGATCAACATGTCAATAAATGACAGAACTGGATCCTTCATACATCAAGAAAACTATTGACATTTCCATTGATGAACCAAAATTCAGAAAACTAGAATGCAAATCTAAGATGGGTTTCTCCTAAAAAAAAAGAAAGAAAAAAACATTAAAAGAACTCTCTCTCTCTCTCTCTCTCTCTCTCTCTCTCTCAAATGAAATCCTCAACTAAGACGGGCTTCTCTTCCTCTTCAAGATCATCATCATCTTCTTCTTTATAGCCTACACAATCACAGGTATCGCCCCCAATAACAACACAACACTTCTTCCTCTCCTTCTCCTCAATGGGTCGTCCCCCCAAAACCCTATCACCCCCTCCAACGCCTCCGATAACAACCACCTTATCCCCTCCGCATCCACCACCCACCACTCCTTTGGTCATCGATCCGCCGCATTGGATGTGGTCACAGAGAGGGGCGTTGCCGGCGATGAGGGAATCGGGGAGGTTCCCGTTGTTCGGGGAGGGATTATCAAGACAACATCCTCCGCTACGTTCGTCTTCGTCGTCGTCGTCGTCGTCGGAGAGGACGAGGCGGGATTTGAGGGAGTTGGCCGCTTTGAGGAAGGCCTCCATGATTGATTTGGGGGGGAGCTCGCAGAGCTCAAGACCGGCGTCATCCAGAGACGGAGGTGCTATCGATTCCATGTTCAACCCTAATTCACGGCCCTCCATTGTTTTTTTTTAAACCCCGAAAGAAAAGAAAAAACGATCTCTCTCGACCTCTCTGTAGCACTTTCCAAGGAACCAATAGAAGACAAGAATGTTGTCATTATTTATTTTATTTTTTTATTCATTATTTCAACTATCCAATTCAACGGCGTCTAGTTGAAGTCTTGAATAACAGAAGACCATTGATCTGTTGACTAAGTGTCGATAGGGCTCAGTTGAAGTCTGTTTTCCCAGGATGATCCGTCGACCTGTTTGAACAAGTGTCAACATGTGTATAGCAACTCTCTTCTAAGAATCAATCACTTATACAATCATTTGATCATTACGGAAAACAAAAATGCCATTTAAATCATTTGTCTTTCTGAAAATCATTCATCTATAATTTAAGTATAAAAAACAAAAATATTAAACAAAGAGTTATTTAAACAAAATAAAGAGTAAACATTTCATATAGACAAGAAACATTATTTTCTTTCTAAACAAGTGAGTCTCATATTGGAAGTATATGGAATATTTCTTGAGACTCTACTTGTGTATACGGAATGCTTAATATTTATTTCATTTATATAACTGTTTGTTTTTTCATTTTTATACTTTGTATCTATATGACAAAATAGGTAAATGATTTTCAGAAAACTTAAATGATTTAAATGAATTTTTATTTTTTGTAAAGTTTAAAATGACTTACAAGTAATTGATTTTTAGAATATATGTATTGTTTTAAAGGGTTTGACACGTCCCTGTTAACATTTGCTCATATAGATCGAGGGACCTCTGTCCTCCTTGTGAAACAGACTTTGACTGGGTCCCTGTTGACACTTGTTTGATAGTTTGATGAACCTCTACTGTTCCAGTGAAGAAGACTTCTACTGGACACTGTCAAACTGGGTAATGAGAATAATGTGCCAAAAAATAAATAAATAATAACATTATGATAATTTTGGGATTTGGGAAAATTAAGTAAAGAGGTGGGAATAGCTTTACCCTTTCTTTATTATATATAATATAACAAAATATAATCACATCAGCTATAATTATGGTAAAATTTTCATATAAGATTATCAGTAGGTCTGTTGATGGAGAGCGAGTAATTAGAAGATTTAATTTTCATATCGCATATCCATGACTCTAGGAGAACTTTTCAACAGGAATATTTCATGGATAATATTGGGTACAGTCCATAAACCTTGAAAACTAATTCACTACTTTCTTGGAGCATTTTTTTAATAATGCTCTAGAATTGGGAATGTATAAGGTTTAAAAAGAAAAAAAAATGGGTTTAAAATATACATTCAATCCCATCAATTTTTTAAAGGTTTGTTAAAATTTTTGTTAATATACATTCAATCCCATCAATTTTTTTTATATAATAATATATACATTCCAAAGTGTTGTAAAAGTTTTTGAAGAAAGGTAGATATTTGTTATCCGATTTCATTTCTGATAACCGACTTACAAACTCTGATAGGGATGGTGGGGGGGGGGGGGGGATAAGAGCGGGACATAAAGATAATATTTATACACTCATATATAATAGGTTCAGAGGGGCCCAACCTGGTTAGAAGTGTCTAACATGTCAACATGTCGGCGTCGCCCTCCAACCGATCGACCCCTTCGACTACTCCCGAGCTCGTGGGAGGGGTCCCCCCGCTAAGCATGTCTCCCAATCGCGAACTAGCCTCCCAAACATGTCCCTCATGTTTTCTACATATGCGGTCGCCCCTCGGAAGATGACTTCGTTTCTAGCTCGCCAAATCGTCCATGCGGCCGCCGGTACTATGACTTGCGATTTCTCCTTTGTCATTCCAGTTTGCCGCGCCCTCTCCAGCTCTCTCCCTGCCACCCAAAGTTCCTCGAGGTTTTGGAATTGGGTCGATAATCCGGTCCTTTGCCCGACCTCTCGCCAGAACTGCTGCACAAAGATGCACTCACAAAATAGATGGTCGATTGTCTCCGGCGCCGCCTCGCACAACGCACACGTCGTTGGCTCATTTGCCACCCACTTGGACCGGTATGCCTTCGTGAGTAACCGTCCCTGGAATAACAGCCACATGAATACCTTTATCTTCAAGGGCATCTTTGGTTTCCACACCTGTTTGAACTTCGGGTAGCTCGGTGATGTGCCCATGCGTCGCTCGCACCACCATGCATAGCCACGTTTGACCACGTACTCCCCCGCAGACGTAGGCCTCCATATGATCCTGTCCGCTCGGTCTGGACACACCACATATCTCTCCACCTGTGCCATCATCCTCACATACTGCCCAGCCTCCGCCTCAGTAAGGCGCGCGCGTGAGAGTGGTATGCTCCATAGTCCCGCCCCCTCCTCCCTTTGGAAGAACTGGTCCACCGTGCCCTCTGAGTTGATGGCAAGCCGCATGATGTCGGGTGCGATGTCCCCCAGTCGTTCCTCTCCGCACCATCTGTCTAGCCAAAAATGGATGGAGGTCCCGCTGCCCAACTCCCACCCAATTGTCTTACCCACCTCCGGTATTTCCGCGAAGATTCCCTTACATAAACTTGACGTCCTCGCGTTGATAGAAGGCCATCTTCTCTCTCCCAAACCGTCGCCTCCGTATCTCTCCCTCATCACCCTGATCCACATTTCATTTTGGCCCGCTATCCATCTCCATACCCATTTTGTGAGAAGTGCGTTGTTCATTGCCCTTAGATCCAACACTCCAAGACCTCCTTCTCTCTTGTGTTTGCACACCGTGGCCCACTCGACCAAATAGGGTACCTTTCGCTCACTCTCCGCACCCCTCCATAGGAAACGCCTTCGTATGGAGTCCAATTTGTCGAGGATGCCTGCTGGAATACGAAACACTGAAAGGAAAAAAAGCGGGAGGTTTGTAAGTACCGCCTGCAGCATCGTTAGGCGCCCTCCCCAGCTTAGAAGTCTCCCCTTCCATCCGGCCAAGCGTCTCTCAAAGCGGTCCACCAGCGGCCTCCAACACTCCTTTGTCATGCGTCCTTTAACGAGCGGGAGCCCCAAATGCTTTGTCGGAAAGGAGCCTAGTGGGCATCCCATGCATGCCGCCAGTCTCATCTCTTCCCCCTCCTCCAGATTCAATCCAAAGGCTGTGCTCTTGCTGATGTTGATAGTCAGTCCCGTAAGCATGCCAAAACACCACACAATGAACTTTAGGCCATGCACACTCCGTTCGGATGCTTCACTGAGGAGTAGAGTGTCATCGGCGAACTGGATTATTGATACGGACCGCCCCCTTGCTTGCATTGTAGCCCCTGAATCCAACCTCCCTCTTCTGCCTTCGCGCAAAATCTGCTCAAAATGTTAGCCACAAGCACGAACAGAATGGGAGACATTGGATCCCCCTGTCTTAGGCCTCTGTTGAGCGCGAAGAAACCCGCCACCTCGCCATTTACTACCACCGAGGCATGCGCCGTCTCTATGCACTGCCTCACCATCCTGACCCAACGACTTGGGAAGCCATGCAACTCCATGAGACGTAGAAGAAACCCCCTGTCCACACTGTCGTAGGCTTTAGCAAAATCCAATTTGAGAACCATGCTCCACCTCCTCTCCTTTGTACAGGCCGACACCATCTCTTGGGCCGTCAGGAAGCCCTCCTGTAGGTTGCGGCCCGGTAGGAATGCGGATTGTGATGGCTCAACTAGGCTCCCGCAGATCTGTTTCATGCGATTCGCCATCACTTTCGCAATGATCATGTATGCTCCATTGACAAGACATATGGGGCGAAACTCCTCCACTGACCGCGCTCCGTCCTTCTTCGGGATTAGTACAAAAAGTGAGGCGTTCAGACAGCCCACTCCCTGTGACCCTGCATAAAACTCAGTGAACATAGCTAACATATCTTGTTTCACCACATTCCAGTATCTTTTATAGAATACCAAACCAAATCCGTCTGGTCCCAGCGACTTTTCTCCCTCCGCCCCTTTGAGCGCCCGCACAATCTCTGCTTCTTCGAAAGGTTGTTCCAGCATTGCACACGCGTCCGAGGTGATCCTCGGGATATCTCCATCCCGCCATTCCAGTTTCCAGCCTCTCTTTTTGCCGAAATTCCTCTGGAAATAGTCCACCAGCCCGTGCTTCATCGCCTCCTACTCCTCATGTAGGGTCCCCCCAATGTCAATGGCTGATATTCGGTTGATACGTCGCCGCTGGCTTGCCACTCTATGAAAAAAACTTGTGTTGTTGTCACCTGCCTTCAACCACAGGGCCTTTGACTTTTGCCTCCACGCCATCTCCTCCGTCTTTTGATGCTCCGCTACGTCAGCCTTTGCCACACTGCACCGCTGCCTCTCCTCCTCCAATATCGGCCCGTCTTCCTCTGCTTGATCTATCTCCTGAATCAGTGCTTGGAGTTCATGCAATTTCTCCTTTCTGAGTACCCTCATCGTCGTACTCCATTCCCGCAGCACCCGCTTGAGCCTTCTCAATTTGAAAGCAACTCTCCGCGCCCCTTTTAAGCCCCTAGCACTTCTGTTCCATGAGTTCGTGATCAAATTGTCCACTCCTTCAATTTCGCACCACCATGCTTCGAATCGAAACTGTGCACGTTTCCTTCCTCCCTCACCCGCTTGGAGGAGCAACGGGATATGGTCGGATACCGTCCTCGGCAAGCCCCGCACGTGACAACCTGGAAAGGAGGCTTCCCATTCGTCATTGATTAAAACCCGGTCAAGTCTTGCCATGAACGGCAAGTCGCGGAGATTACTCCACGTAAACTTGTGATTCGAATTGGCAAGTCCATAAGCCCCTCCTCCTCGATCCAGTCGGAGAAGATTTCCATGGTTGGTGTGGTTTGCCCGTGATGGTTTCTCTCCTCCGCCCTCCTGACAATGTTAAAATCCCCCATCAGCGCCATCGGTACGTTCCAGCGTGCCTTTATCGCCGATAGTTCTTCCCATAGCATGAGTCGCTCCCCGTCCTCCTGGGGTCCATATATCCTCGAGCAACACCACTTGAAACCCGACAATGCGTCCTCCAAGAGCACGGACAGAGAGAATCTGCCCACTGAAATGTCCACACGCTTCCAAAAAGCCGAGTTCCAACATATAAGTATGCCACCGGATGCACCAATTGCATCTTTGCATGCCCATCCGTCCAACATACCCGCCCCCATCTCCCGAACTATACTTTGCGCAATGCCGGCCATCTTGGTTTCTTGAATACAGCATATTTGCACCCTGTGCTCCGTGACCAATTCCCGAATCGCACGGCGTTTGGTCGGGTCATTTAGACCCCTTATGTTCCATACGAGTGTATTAAACATAACAACCGTATCCCGCCTCCCCCTCCGACTGCCTTGTACAGAAAACTCACAACTCTGCCTCCCTCCGGTCTCTGTTCGCAGGTGTGGCTCCATCAACCCGCTCCTGCGTCTCCTCCCCCATTTGCACGAACGGACCACACGGTCCGAACTCGCCACGTACCTTGTTCACGAATCGCTGTTGAGCTTGATCTTCCTCCACTAAGAACCCCAGGTCGTTCGCGTGTACACAAGCCTCCCCCAATCCCTCCCCGATTGGGGGTCTTCTGTTTGTTGTCACCGCCCTGGCTTCGTCCTCCTGCATTGCCGCTCCGCTCCTCCTCATCGTCGGCTCCGACCGCCTTGGCGACAGGGAGTCAACCACAATAGATACAGGTGTGGGTGGTGCACCGAGTATCGACTGGGCCTCCGAGGATCCATCCGGGTTTCTACGCATCCACACCCACTTTTGACTAACGGGTTCGGATCCGCGGGCTTCCGAAATCCGGCCCACAGTCCCTTCGCAACCCGGATTTAAGACTGGGGTGACCACGTCCTCCTCCTCGTCCAGGCACACTGCAGCATCTGACCAATCTCCGTGCATGCCCTCCTTCCTAACAGAGAAGTGGACTCTGTGTCTTTTCACACTCGAACCCATGGCATGTATTTCTTCTCTTATTTTGGGGCCCGAGGTGGATGCCAGAGGTTGCTTGGCAGACACACCAGGGTGACAGGACGCGTCAGTCTCGACTGTACCCGACTTGCTTTTTTGACTGACCCGCCCTTGCTGATTCCTGTGCCGAGTTCTCCGGTTCGGATGACTCGCTCGCCTCCTTCCCTTCCGCCGCGTTGCTCCATCTGCATCGCCGCCTTCCTTCACCGGGGCTTCGCGTGTCACCTCCGTCCCGTCTTTGACTAGGTCCGCCCACGAACGCTTCGACGCCATCTTCGTCTGGGTGACCTCCAAAGAGACCCTGTACGCTTCTCTGCCGTACGCCACCAGCATGGATTCCGGCCATTCACGCACTAGCCCCGAAACCAGCGTTAACTCCGTAAAGGACACGCCTAAGGAGTCCCAGCCCGTCCTTCCGAACTCCGTCACTTTTCTGAACCCATGCATGAGACACCTTATGCACTCCACCGTTTGCCAATGGAGGGGCAGGCCACCGATGCACATAGTCCACCTGAAAGTTTCCGCCGGAATAGCACCCATGTTTGCCGACCACGCCGACACTTGAATAACCCCTGCTTGCCCGTGAATGCTCCCTTTCCTGAGCATGCGCGCCCTGAGTTGAGGGCATTGGACGTTGATCAAGAAATATCCCCCACCCAGTTCCCTCTCCATCCTCCATGCGTGTGTACCCCAGTTGTCTCTGACCGTCTGTTCCACCTCTTCCTGTGATGGAGAGCCATCCAGTGCTTTGAACACCACACAGCACCTTAGGATCCTCTCCTCATCACAGGGGTTGAACTCGTCACCGAGTTGTATAGCGAGTGCATTCCCGGTCTGTACCCGGCACCTCGGCTCCGCTTCCGCTTCAGCCAGAGCCCGGCGGCACCTCGTGGCCTTGTGACCGGTTCCTCTACATCGTAGGCAGATGAGGGGCTCCCGACACTCCCTCCTCCAATGTCCGCTTCCGAGGCATCGAAAGCACTTCCTTCCCCACCCCGGATTGCGTCGCCCAAGACTTCCTATGCACCCGCCTGTCGCCCTCACCTTTGTTCCCTGATCATCAGTACCTCTGGTTCGTCTGCTCCTCCTGCGCCAATCGCCCTCGCCCGTCGCCCGCTCCACCCACCGAGTCATTTTTTTGTTAATAAAGTAAAAACCGAAGGGGAGCGATTTTGGTCCGTCGTCCGTCGAATCAAAAGTGTTGTAAAAGTTGTAGCTAATATTTTTTCAAAATTTATTTTTGCTCAATAAAAGTGCTGGTAACAAAAATCTATCATTAAAAAAAAGGGGGGAATGGAGGCTAATGGAGAGAAACACTGTGGGGTCGGGCGACGGAGGCGTCACCAAGACTGTCGTCCGGTCACCCAAATCGGATGCGGTTGCTCCCTCAGTTAGCCTCTCCCTTGTCGATGGAAAAGAGTACTCGGTGAAGACAATGGACAACGTGGCGAAGGTGGCGAAGGAGCATACGGCGAAGATTGCGAAGTCGGTGTAGTTGGCGAGTGGGGTGCAGGCGGAGGCATCGAGTGCATCTGCGACTAGGGAGGCTGTTATTCAGGAGGAGGGTGTTCAAGATGAAGTGGACGGTGGTTGGACGTTGATCCAGCGTCATAAGCGGGGGCAGGGTAGTGCCCAAGGTTTTGGTCGGCCGGAGGGGAAACGTTTCTGGTTAAGGGCTTCTGGGGTTCGGGATCTCAGGTCTGGAGGTGGCCCTCGGTTGGAATGGAACGTTTGTTTCTAGTGCTTGTGTTGGGGTCATCGAGCTAGGGAGTGTTGGGACCCCCTGAAGTGCTGGAAGTGTGGTCGGTTGGGCCATAGGAGCCCACAATGTGGAGGTTCGGGTGACTCCTCCGTCGGGAGTCAGGTTTCTTCCATTGCACAGGGGCAGGGGATGAGTTGACTGTTTCTGCGCCACCTATGGTCTCGGTGGAGTGGTATGAAGCGGTTGCGGCAAGGGTTAAAAACATCAGCAGGAGTATCTTGGCAGTCTGGCTCAAAGGCAGAGATCCTCCTTTTAGGCATCCCGCTGGTTTGGAGGACGAAGGAGATGCTTCGGAAAATCACATCGCCTTTCGCGTATCTGTTGGGTTTCTCTGAAATCCTAGATAGCGTGGAGGAGTCCCCACCGGTGTGGGCATCGGTGTGGGTTAACCACGGGAGGCTCATCCCGCAGTCGATTCGAGCGGTTCTGGGTGGATGAGAGGTTATCGTCAAGGTGGTCAGGGCGGATCGGAGGGAGTTTTGTCCATATGAAGAGACCGTTTGAGGCGGTTTACGGACTCGGTTTTCCGATCGTTTGGTTGGACATGTGGATTAGGTGAAAAGGAGTGCCACGGAGGCAGCTAGGCCTGGGTTGAGAAGAAGGTTCACAGCGGAGGAGAAGGGCAAGGCGGTCTTGGGTGGCGTCTCGATGTCTTTCCGGTATCCGCGGGGCGCGGCAGGCGGCAGCTGATGCTCAGTGGGTGCCAGTTGGAAAGGACAGCTCCGTCATAGGTCAAAGTCAGCCCTGTAAAGCTTCTCTTTCACGCATTTGTAACCAGTCAATCACTCAAAGGAAGGATAGGTAACCCGTTCTATGGAGTTTTTGGCTGCGTATCCTCAAGTGTCCAGTTTTGTGAATTACAAGGACATGCTTTTGAGGAAGAAGAGCTTACATCGAGGTTCTGGTGACAGGAGACGGATTCAGAGGTGGCAGATAAAGTATGGGCCTTGTGGGGTTTCTAAAAAGGAAAATGATACACTGATTGGAGTTCTCAATTCGAAACTCAGTCTCCACGTTAGATACTACGTGGAAAGTTGAGCTGACGTGATTTTTGTGATTTTTTAAATCAGGCGGACTCGATGTGTTTCAAAATTTGAAATTCAAGATTTGACGATATCACTGTATTAAATGGTACTCTGACACTGCATTAAATGGTTGAGCTGACATTTCTGACAACGTCACATGGCCCATCGACCATTATCGAAACACGATTCAAATGTAGCCAGTATATGTACATTTGTAAGCAGCATAAAGGAAACTGAGTGTAGCAACACTCTTTTAAAAATCTTGCTTTATCCTCTGGTTTGTTCCCTATTGTCGGACCGAGAGTCGTAAATGGGCTTCCGGACCCAATTCTGGAGGAGGTGGGCCCATTGCTTTCAACTCCGATGGACATTGTTTTTAGGATGTCTCTATTTGCACCCCTCAAATTGGGGTGCACACCCCTTTTTTTACACACCTACCACTTAACCCTGAAATTTTTTAAACACCCCCTTTATATAATTGAGACACCTATATTTCAATGCACACCCACCCAACCCTTTCAAAATACATCAAAACCCTAAATCTCTCACCCTCTCACCGTGAACCACCCCCTCTCACCCCTCTCACCGTGAACCACCCCCTCTCCCCCGGTTGTCCGCTCTCACTCTCTTGCTCGCCGTCATCTTCCTCTCCGTGCAAACCTTCGACGTCAACGATCCCAAGGTATTGTTGTTGATGGTTTTATGTGGAGAAATCCATTGTTTTGGGGGGGATTTGTTTGTTTATTTGTTTGATTTAGGGGGAGAGAGATTTTGTGGAAAAGGAGAAGAAGAGGGTGATGAAATGTGTCCTTTTTTTTGCTACCTATTGTCTTTCTTTATGTCTTGGTGAATAGGGTTGTGTGATTGAAATTATGGGTTTTTTTTTATATGTGCATGTTGTTTGTTTGATTTTACTAAATGTCTTCACCAAAGGACCTTGGCCTCCTAGGCGCTAATAGGAGAATATTTTAACATGAAGAAAAAAAAGGACCTCCAAGAATTCTGTGATTTTGTGCTTGTAATACTCTACAGAGGTCTTGAATGTATAATTTTACCTCCCAATACCTACAATTTTATTCTGCTCTGCCAAAATATATGATGTTTACTATCATGCTTCTTCCCTTAAATATTTTGATAATTCCATTCTACAGCTGTATTTATTCTCTTTTTTAATACATTGCTCAATACTCAATTTTACATGTACTTGGCTTTCAGTTCACTAAAAGTTATATGAATTAGGAAGCACCATGAATTGAAATTGGAAGTACATGTTCCCTTGTTAGTACACTTTTGGACATGCTTCCTCCTATTTCATTTAGGATTGTCACAGATGACCTATTTGATAATTGATTAGT
Source organism: Acorus calamus (assembly GCA_030737845.1). Classification (NCBI taxonomy): domain Eukaryota; kingdom Viridiplantae; phylum Streptophyta; class Magnoliopsida; order Acorales; family Acoraceae; genus Acorus; species Acorus calamus. Next base: position 10,118,210 of record CM060877.1, on the reverse strand, counting down.
GTGTGAAGCTGCAGGGTTCCTAAACTTAAAAAGTATCAGTGGCACCTACTTTAGCAGCACCAGAAAGCCTGCATTTCTTTACAGAACCTTGTGAAAAAGCATGATAGTATGATAGTTAAACAGATATTAGAGTAGTGCCCCAAAGAAGAAAACAAATCCAGTCACCACAGAGAGATTCCCACATCTTTTTACTTTGTTCACATTTGTCCAAAACACCATGTATTCTTGCTGCAACCTTATTTTATCTAAGATATTAGACCTGGGGATGGATGAATTTTAGTATCAAGTGCTGATTAATTGTCTTTGGAACATAGGTAGGTCACACCAAAGGGTTTGTTTACTACCCTCATTTCCACGAACCGCAGATAATTGTATTTTGTGCATTCAAGGTTCTACAATAAAGTCAGTATACTGGAACTCCAAACCTACATGGAAAGAGCTCCTCATTAGAGGCAGGTTCAGTTGATGAGCTGTATGATGGGCAATAAGCTTTTTGGCCCTACTCCCTCCACACAGTTACTCTGTTCCACGAAATATGCTAGACAAGTTTAATCGTTTAAAATTCTGGTCATGTTAGTTCAGATGTGAATTTCCTGATTTATCTAGCTTACTGATTCCTCTAAGATGTACTTACTCTGCTGATTAAGTTCTATTGTGATTCCATACAGAGTTAGGTCCGTCAAGTTGTCTTATTCCGGTTTTTGTTTTTTTTTCAATTGCTACATTTGTGATATGAAAGATGTCTGCTTGTTTTGTGATATGAAAAACTTAATGTCATTGCGTTTGTTTTGAGTCTTTCTTTTTTTCTCGTGAATTTCAGATGTAATGTTTCATTTATTTGTAGTGGAATCTCTCTTTATGTGTTTGCAATTTCACATCTTTTTTGTTAGAAATGTTCAGAATTGATAGAATTAGCTCAAATGGAGTTTTATCTGGTTGAAATTCAGTGTACCCAGATCACGGAATGATGGTTGTTTCATAAAAAATTAAAAAAAAAGAAAGAAAGAAGTGATGGTTAGCCGATATTGATAGAAATAAAAGAAGAGGTGTGCCAGATGAGAGATTGTACATAAAATTTTAGTTAATTAGCAGAAGGCCTCAAAGAAAAAGCACTGCTTTGTTATTTTTTTCTTGTACGCATGATTGTACTCTATGAAATATGTCTTTAGTTTATAAGCAACTGCTTCATCAATTGTTCAGGTGTATAGAAAGAATTTAACCTATGAAAATAACAAATTATTGCATTATATTTACGTGTAGTTGACATGATATAGTAGCCCCTTCTAAAGAAGCTTGGAATCACATAAAATAAAATTAGTAACTGGATTTTCTTCCCATTTCAACATATTTTTGAAAAAGGTAGTAATCCTACCACCATGTCATAGATCAAAATGGGGTACCACTCCGAGGTGAGAACAACTGCAACTAACTCAAAAAAAAAAAAATTCACAACACACACAAGGCTATTAGATGAGGCCATGAGGTATCTACATCCAATCAATCATACCACACACCAACTACTACTCTCACAATCAGTTTGCCATCCATCAAACCCACACACATCCGAGCATACATATGCTTGAAAAGAAAATCATGAGATAAAGGTATTTGCATCTAAATTTTTCAGAAGGAGACATCATAATCTAATTTTTGGGGACTTAGATAACTGCATTGTAAATCTACAAAATGAATCCTTTGTAATGATTTATACATACAATGGATGAACTACAAGTCGCATAGCGGCCAGTAAGTGACTGATGTCTGAATGAGTTTTTAAATTTAAAGTTTAAACCTTCAACAAATAAAAAAGAAATTTAAAATTTATGAGCCATACATGCCAGATGGTAGAGAATGTTAGAAATATTTACATGCGAAATGTTCTTTTACAACAAGAAGATATTAAAATCTTAAGAGCTTCTGTTTTGCTCTATTTGACTCTCATGTCTCAAGTTTCTATGTTCTCACATACTAGCCTATATGGAATTGTGAATGAGAATGTAGTAGATATTTATTGATGTAGTGTAGTACATTATGTGACCTTTGTTTGATTTCAGTTCAATTATAAAGCTCTGCTTGTAGTCCTTTATTTTACTGCATGTAATGGTAGCTGTTATTTGAACTGTCCATATTGATATATCATTCATTTCTTATCAACTTTACATGCAATATGGGATTTGCCTTATAAACCTTTGCTTTCAAATTCTTTTCTTTTCTTTCTTATCAACTGTCCATATTGCTTTAATTCTTGATTCGTTGGAAGCGATGCAGTATGGCCCCTAAAAAACGCATTAGACCTACTGCTTCCAACAGGAAGAATCGATCTAAAGATGTAGGCTCTAGTTATACAAATGTTGAAGTTACAATCGAGACAGAAGAGGGGGAGCAGAGGAAAGAAGTAGAAGTGGAAGTAGACTCAGAGATTGATGAAGCTAGCAAGAAGGGTCCGTTTCCTGGTGGACCAGTAAATAATGAGCTTCTTGTTGACTACCGGCACCACTTGGCATATCGTATTTGGAATGGAAAGGTATATACAATTTGTGATCTTAACTTATATTTAATTTATGATATGATACTTAGAATTACATATTCAATTTTTTTTGTACAGGACCGTGCCATATTGAGATGTCGACAACCTGTTACACTACTGGACAGTTGGAGTCTAGGTGATGAAGCCAACATTTTCATTGAAAAAGTTAGGGAGAGTGGCCTACTACCATTGGCACAGTACAGTTTCAAAACCGTAAATTGTCCTGTAATTTCAGCAATGGTTGAGAGGTGGTACCCAGAGACGAATATCATCTACCGATCGGAGAGATGGGAATTACATTGGACGATGTGTATCAAATTGTGGGCATTCCCATAATGGGCCGTGCCGTGTCTAGGCCAACGATTCCAACCTCGGAAGATGTGAATTTAGTCCGGAGAACTCTACAGATCAATCCAACAGACATTGTTGATGAACTCAACGCACAAGGACGTAGAGCGGTTAGATTGTCATGGTTGAAGGACCACCTCGCTAAAAAGACAAAGACCATGCCCCTACATAGTATTGAATGTGCAGTCCGAGGATATCTTCTATATCTATTGGGTTGCACTATTTTCTCTAATAAGAGTGGCTCATTGGTCTCGGTGGAGTATCTTCAATATCTTGAGGATCTTGACAAGGTAAAGGATTATGCATGGGGGGCAGCTGCTTTGGTCCATTTGTATCGTCAATTGGGGATTGCATCAAGAGCGAAGTGCAGACAAATTTCCGGTTACCTCACACTCCTTCGGGTATTTCACAGTCTTAATTTTCATATCTCCTAAATCATTTATACATGATGGATTACAAAATTATGTTTCTCATTATCCAGACCTGGGTGTATGAGCATATTCTCCCCCTGAGGCCAGAACTAGTTGATCATAGCCAAGAGGGATTCCCTCGTGCATCTGTATGGAAGAATTGTAGAAATTCACCCATGCAGAGGTACAATGTGAAAATGATAAGAGAACTACTTGATTGTTTGTGCCCAGAGCAGGTGATGACCTCTTCACTTGTTAAATTTACATTTTACTTGTTATTTCAAAAGCTCGGTTGTATTGTGTATTTTGCTTACTGACTTGGAACATATTATCTACTTTTGCGTAGGTTGACTTTGATCCGTATTGCACCATGCGTGATCGCTCTCCATTGCCAGAATATGCGTTCTTCAAAGGATGCTTAGTTGGAAGTCAGGTTTATGAGCCATACATGCCAGATCGATTCATTTGACAACTTGGGCACATCCAATCAATCCCTCGAGAGCCAACTCAACCAGAAGGAAAGGCAAGAAGATCACGCATTGCTGGTAGTTACAAAGTGACCTATGGTGGTAATGTTACTCACATGCAGCAGTGGGAGGACCATGTGTTAGCTCCGAATCGTAGAGGCCCCATGTGTCAAAGGCCGTGGGAGACGGTTCCGGAATATATGGAGTGGTTTCGTAGGGTAAGCCATTTAATCGTACAGAACCCTGAGAATAGAAGATTTGGTCAGATAATTAGTATTTCCCAAGTGCACATGAGTTCAGATGAGGATTGGGTATGTATGGATCCCCTTCATTCAATTTTCGGTTCTAGAATTTGCATGGTTAGACATTTAATCATTCTAAATTTTATTGTAGCGTTTCGCGATAGCGCAATACTTGCATCCACTCGTACAAGGGAGACATACGGCGGGCATTTTACGAAGGCACATACAGAATGTTATTGACTATTGCGAAGGCAACACACCACTACCCACGCCGACACCTCAATCTGTGTCACCCGTTCGAGCACGCTGCAGTCAGAGGGTGATAAATACTTGAACGATATTCAAAGTACCTTTTTCTAAAAGGGTGAAGTTGAATTTTTTGTAACCTATGGTGAAATAGAAGGTCAATCATCAATGGTGTTATGTTAGGCATTTTTTGTAACCCATGGTGAAATAGAAGGTCAATCATCAATGGTGTTATGTTAATCTTTTTTTGTAACCTATGGTGAAATAGTAACATTTTAAAGCAAGAACATTACGCATTTTGCTGTTGCAATGTATATACTTTGTTTTTGTGGTTGAATTTTATAATATTTGTATTTTCAGGTTTTAATGTCTCAATGTGTAAATGTTTGGATTAATACTTCAAAGTGACTTGATAAATTTCTATATTCAGCTCTATAGGTTAATGGTTGACTAAATTTTTATTATCAAGTGAGGTTGAAGCAGAATACATGGGTAGTGATGGATATTTGGTGGTTGAATAGATTGCCTCTTATTTTTATTTTTCACACATGTTTAAGATGCTATGAATTCAGTTTTGTGATGCCCGTGGCACAAGACTGGTCGACTTAAATGTCAAATAGAAGGTCAATCAACATTGATAGCGTCATAGTGGATCCAGTTACTATGGGTTCAGGTTTCTGAAACATTGGACACTAGAATTGTCGATTTAAATGTCAAATAGTGACACCCTATTTCTGAAGCCCGCGACACCAGATTTGTCTACTTTTGTATCAAATAGTGACATTGTTAGTGTCATGGTAGATTCTGATGCTACGGGTTCTGGTTTTTGAACCCCGCGACACCACTTGTGTCGCCAGATACACCAATGATCGACACCAATAGTGTCGCGGAGGATCCAGTTGATATAGATTCAGGTTTCTGAAGCATGCGACAGAGTAATTGTCAAATTGTCAGTGTAACATCGACACTGACAATGTCGCGAAGGATCCAGATGCTACAGGTTTAAGTTTATGAACCACGTGACACTTGTAGTGTCGACAAACGTGAACAACATCGACATTGACAGTGTCGCATAAATTCCAGATGCTACGGGTTGGTGTTTATGAATCCCGCGACACAAGACCTGTCGACGTAAATATCAAATGGTGACATTTATAGTGTCGCTCAGGATCCAGATGCTACGGGTTTAAGTTTATGAACTCCGCGACTCATGTAGTGTCGACACAAATGAACAAAATCGACATTGACAGTGTCGCATAAAATCCAGATGCTACGGGTTGGTGTTTTTGAATCCCACGACACAAAACCTGTCAACGTAAATATAAAATGGCGACAATTATAGTGTCGTGCAGGATCCAGATGCTACGGGTTCAAGTTTCTGTATCCCGCGACACACAGATTGTCGACATAAATGAAAAATATCGACACTGACATGGTCGCTACGCCCAGGTTTTCAAGTGTAATTCAAAAATGAGCATTTTGTGCATTCACCATGTCACATAATTGTAATACACCAAAAAAATCATCATATATTCACCGATTCAACATAGAGGGCTGGCTTTACAAAAAAAATACAGTTTATACATTGCATTTACATGGTATACCTAAGATATTTGACAAGTAATTCATAACCATTCAAAATATGTCCAGCAAGATATTACGCAACCCTCCAAAAAACGCGGGCGTGCAACACCTAGTCAATCTGAATGAGTGTATCTGTGGTCGCCACATCTCTACTTTTGAAAAGAGTTTTGAACAATTTCATCCTATCCACATATGGTGTCAGCCAGTCAGATGCAGAAATGTGATGGTGCTTTGACCAAATCATTGAGACCGGGGGTATTGGGCCGTTCACATCCATTTCAATACGGACAAAGTGACATCCATTCACAAAACCCATGTGGAAAACAGAGTGAGGGGTTGAAGATGAAACTGGAGACCATAAAGGGAGAAATGTGAGGCACAATTGCAATGAAATGTATACCAGAATCACTCGATAACAGGATGCTATTAGATGGCCCATATCCGGCATTATCATCCAATGATCCTTGTCTGCGACGGTGGCTTCACAGAGTAGGGAATTCTAAGCTCCTTCATGTGCTCGTTTCCATAGAAAATTGGAGTGTATAAATCGACGTGTGCGTCCAACTCGGCTAGAAGATCACGCCTCACCTGTCGCCAATTGTCATCACCCAATCCAAGTGAACCAGCTATAACTCTGAAGCCACAATGTCCATCTGATGCGACGTTGATGATTCTTTTTATGTAGGGCAACAATGGTGTGGGGAACTCCATCTTCAAAAGCTCCTCTTTAGTAGTGTATCTCTTCATTTTTTTCTCGGGTTTCACCACTACTTCTTCTGGTTTAACTATATTTTGAGATCCTTGAGCGGGGTATTTGAGGTTTTCGAACTCTATGGAGGCGAGCACATGCTCCCAATGAGATGGATCACGCTTTGTAGATGATTCTTCAACAGCCTTTGATTTTTTCTGCCTTTTCATGCTCTTCCTTCCCCTCACATTAATCTTCTCCATTGGCTCTAATAAGTGGGTTGTGGTAGGGTCACTCAATAACTTCAATTTTCTTTTCATTTCCATTTTTTTATTGTAATTGTACAAGGACCAATTTTTAGATATCATGTCCATCTCAGTGGCAATATCCACATCCTCTTCCGTCCCCTCCACATATGGTGTAATCGAAAGCTTCATCCAAAACGGATGAATATCCTCCAATGGGATTAGTCGACCCTCTCTCTTGTATTGTACAATCATACAAGCACAGGGAATCCCATGTGTGTAGAAGATGACATGACTGCATGCATTAGGATCCACCCCGATGCTGTCGCTAAGCTCGATCTGACCTTTTATTTGTAGTAGTGCTGTAATAGATGTTATCCCAATTAAGTCCTTCAAAAGTGCTCTTCTCAATGAATGAGGGATCTTTGTCAAGCTTTGCTCAAAAGACGCCTTGATGTCTATGACTTGTTGATCTAACAAGCCTTTAATCGTTCCCCATGAACTAACAAGGTTATGCATGGATGAGCATAGGTACTTCTTCAGCTTGGCATGATTACCCTCAACACGATTGGTGGTTGTGTTTCCCAAATGAAAATGTTTATCAACCCATGCAGAGACGAATTTTTGTTTCATTTGTAAGAGGTCACGAACATAATTCAACACAAAGATGTAATTTTCGAACTCCTTTTCAAGCTGAAATACCCATTCTTCATATTCTTCTTCTGAGGTAGCTTTCATAATATGAGCCCACATTCTAAAAAATTCATCCCACGTTTCATTTGTTGCAAATTCTTTTCTGTAATTAGCCAATACATTTTTCTCTATGTGGAAGCGACATAACAAATGTGTCGTGGATGAAAAGACCCTGTTCAAGGCATTTGTTAGCCCCTGCTCTCGATCTGTCACCATCACTGATGGTAGTGTCATATCATCAAAGAGCTCCCTAAAGCACTGCAATGCCCATGTATAATTGATCTCCTTTTCCGCTTCCATGTACACAAATGCGGCTAAAAATGTTTTGTTAGTCGACGTCACACCAACAATCTCTAGAAGTGGCATTCTATACCTATTTGTTTTGTATGTACAATCCAACATAAAAACAAAAGGAAATGCCTTCACCAATGCAATGGATGTTGGATGTGCCCAAAATATATCCACTAACCTCCCAGAATCAAGATCCTCTCTGTGTCGTTCCACAAAGCCAGCATCATATATTAGCTTGAATAACTGTTGCATGTTTGTGCGACCACCAGTTTCTTCTTTCTTTATTTTTCCAATTGCATTGTATATAGTGGTTAGCGTTGACGCGTTCGAGCCATCTCGGTCTTTAAGATGTGAAAGTATATCTCTAGGACGCACCCCACTCTTTGTCATTCCTCGAAGAAGTTCATACTCTTCATTAAGAAGTCGTCCTACAAATGAATGGCCCTCCATATGCTCGATCAATGGATGATTGTGATTTCCATTCAACACTTGAATGATCCAATGATCTTGCAAAAGAGATAACTTCATGCATTTCAACTTAAAAGGACACCCACACCGTTTTGTAGATGTTGAACGCTTTCGTTTCGGTGGGCTACAAGCACGATGAGGTCGATAATATCCTCCTCTTTCGCAACCAAGAAACAATCGTGGTAAACGGCGAGGATCTGAAAAATCTAATCGGCTAACAACGATGACAATACCATTCGCCCTTCCAACTTTTTGTGCCCACTGAATCATTTCATCACGATGGTTGAATATCTATATGAAAAACATATAAAATTTAATTAATATACATGTTACAACATATTATTTTAAACAAAAACTAAATCAATAAAAACATTTCTCACCATAGATGTTGTGAATATCTCCCTCGAGTCTATCACTTCACTAATGTAATGATTTTGGTCGACAATGATATCCTAAAACAAGAAACCATATAAATTAATAAAAAATAAAAAATCTTAAACATGGGATGTGTGTTCCCTCTCAAAAATTCAAAAAACCTTAGAAATGAGATGTGTGTTCCATCTTAAATATTCAAGAAACCACAAAAATTTACGACGTGTGTTCCTTTAAAATTCAGAAACCTTAAAAAGCAAGATGTGTGTTCCATCTTAATGACTCAGAAATCTAAAAAGGCCCATATGTGTTCTATCTTGGCCATTCACGAAACCTAAACATTCAGAAATCTTTAAAAAGAGATGTATACCATCTTAAACATTCAAGAAACCTTAAAAATGAGATGTTTGATACATTTTAAAAATTCAAAAACCTTAAAATTAGATGTGTTCCCATCTTAAACATTCAAATATCCTTGAAAATTAATAAAAATTAAACACAACATTCATTCAAGGTTGTGAATGTACATATGAGATCATAGAGACAAACCCTAGGCAAACCCTACAAATTTTCACCATCCCAAACCCTAGACAAACATCCAACAACCCTAAACATACACAAATGTAAAAGAACATGAATCCATATGTAAGTTTTTACCTCATCATTCTTTGGAGCATCCATGCCGCAAGCCGAATCTCGTCGTCGTCGATGAGTACGCGAAATTCGTCGATAGTGCCGCCACACCACACGTTGTCAGCCGGACCTCTCCTCCACCGCTTCAATCGGCCAACCACTCCTCCTCCTCTGTGCGTTCTCGTTCACGCGGGAAAGAGAAGGTTTTTTTTGTGGTCGTGGAGAGGGGTGTCCAATGTATAACAATGGTTTTTAAAACAAAGAAGTATTGGGTGTTTAAATAATGGGTGTGCACAGATCCGATAACAAACGGATATTTTGTGTATTATCCATTTATAAGGGGTGTGCACCCCAATTTAAGGGGTGCAATTAGAGGCACCCTTGTTTTTAATCGGGGAGATCAGGTTCCATTAGGATCCGCTTTATCTTTAGTGGATGCTTCTGATCAGGTGCACCCCACTCCTTTTAAATTAAAGTCCATTATAGTGGGTAGTCTTCCTTGCTCTGTTTCTCCATGCCTTTCTCTCCTGCTTCGAGCATACATTCCTGGGATGAAATGTTGTCGGATGAGGAGATGGAGGAGTTTCTCGGGGAGATGTCTAGGGTGTAGGGTGGCGTCCACAACCTTCTCGGCGGTTCCTCCACCTTCGTGGAAGGTTTGGAAGAGGAGATCCGTGAATCGGACATGGCGGTTACCGGGCTAGAGGAGATGGTGGAGATTCAGGTTCGGGAGGCACTGGAGTTCCGGGATTCCCCGGGGTGTTCAAAGGCACAAAAGATGGGTGTAAATTTCGAAGTGGAGAAATCCGAGGACCGTTTCAGGGAGCGCACGGCGGAGGTTTTCCCTCTGAAGCCGGTGGTGGGAATCTCTTCCCTAGAGGATGCAGTGCGTTAGCGGCAGTAAGGCAGTAACTGAGATCGTGGTGCTCTGCTTGGGATCTTTTTTCTTCATGTTAAAGTTCCTTTTTTGGAATATTAGGGGTCTTAATGACCCATGTCATCAGGGGGCAAGCTTATTATGTATTCAGGAGTCAAAGATGGAGTCTTTCTCGATCAGGGACTTGCGCCTAATCAGTAATGGGTGTCTGTCGGAGTGTGCTTCGAAGCCTTCGGTGGGTGCTTCTGCTGGCATTATTTTGGCATGGAATGGTGGAAGGTGGAAGATGATAGAGGAGAGGGTGTGCCTTCTTGGTTTCGGTTGTATTGGAAGACCTTTCTCTTCATAATCGCTGGATTTGGTCGGGTGTTAATGGGCCGAATGCGGACAAGGAAAGGGAGGTGTTTTGGGAAGACTTGAGAGAGATCCGATCTCGGTGGGCTCTCCCATGGTGCGTAATGGGGGATTTTAATGTTACCCGTTTCGTTGAGGAGCGAAACCGCGGGAACAACATATCGGGAGCGATGAGGGGGTTCTCGGACTGGATTGCTGATGTGGGTCTTATTGATGTTCCTCTGTCAAATCAACAGTTCACTCGGAGCAACCTTAGGGAGAGGCCTGCACTCGCACGTCTGGACAGAGTTCTGGTGGACGTAGCTTGGGAGGATGCTTTCCCATTCTGCTCATTGTCTGCCCTCTCGAGGATGTGCCCAGATCACTCTCCGCTTTCCTTCATTGGTGGGGAACCTTCCTCTTCTCACTATCAATTCCAGTTCCAAAACTGGTGGCTCCATTGCGTGAACTTCAGGTCTGTGGTGTCAAACTCATGGGCTTTGCAGGCAGGGGTTCTTGGGGGAGCTCAGAAGGTGGCGTTTAAATTGAAACGGCTTAAAGTGCTTCTCAAAGGGTGGAGTGCAGCACAGAGGAGTATGAGATGTTCTCAAAAAGCGGAAGTGGAGCAGGAGTTGCTTAGTCTTGATAAAATGGAAGAACTGGGACCTTTATCAGTGGAGGACAGAGGGAAGAGATCAGAACTCAAAAGCTGGAAGAATCAGAGTGGAAACAACACTCGAAGGAACGATGGCTCAAAGATGGAGATAACAATACTAATTTTTTTCAAATAATGGCGAACATGCGTCGTCGAGTTAACCACATTGGTGTCTTGGAAATTATGGGGGAGTTTGTGACGGTTCCAGCAGTGGAGTCCTACATTGTGGGCTATTTCACTTTTGTCTACCAGAAAAATAGGGACCCGGCACCACTATGATATGACGAGGACCTAAAAGGGTTCCTGATCATCTGTGGCCTTCTCTTGAGACTCCTTTCTCTGAAGAGGAGATCCAAAAAGCAGTTTTTGGTGCAGAGGCATACATGTCCCCGGGCTCTGATGGTTTTGGCCTTAGATTTTATGAAGAATTTTGGGATGTGGTCAAGGATGATTTACTCGAGATGTTCTGCTGCTTTCATGGTGATTCACATGGGTTAGGCTATTTTAATGCGACATTTCTGGCATTAATACCAAAATGGAGGGGGCAATCAGAGTGGATGAGTTCAGGCCGATCAGTCTGGTCAATGGCTCATACAAAATGATTGATGAATTGATAGCGGCTAACCAGTCTGCATTCATTCCGAGGAGGATGCTTCATGAAGAGTTTATGATAGCACAAGAGTGCATCCATGCAGTTCACAAAGACGGGCAGAAAGGGGTGGTGATAAAGCTAGACTTTGCCAAGGCCTACAACAATGTCAGATGGGTTTTTCTGTTGCATCTCCTCCAATGTCATGGTTTCGAATCTAATTGGTTAAGGATGGTCAGGGAGTGTATTTCCACGGCCAAGGCTTCTGTCCTTCTGAACGGGAAACCTTGTGGCTTCTTCCATATGAACAAAGGTTTGCGTCAAGGTGAAACTCTCTCTCGCCTCTTCTATTCACGGTGGTCGCGAATGCCTTCAGCCGTCCGATGTCGATGGCTGAGGGAAGGTTGGGTAAAAGGACTATCTATTTGCTCGCGGGGTCCTACTACCTCGCATGTGTTGGTGTTGAAAAATCCGTGTGTGGGGGGTTCTTTGGGGATTCGGATCCGGTGCGCGCCTTGGCGTGCTTGGTCGGACCGTCTCTTGGAAGGGTGGTGGGGTCTCGACCCTGGTTGAAGCGCCCGACAGTGGCTCAAGAGGATTCAGGGGTGTGTGTGATCACCACTTGCTTTCTCTAAAAGCAGAAAAAGTTGAGGGTGGATTTGATCGCCTTCATGGGAGAGTTTGTAGGGTCTCCGCTCTGGGATACAGATATACCGTGCGCAGAGGTGAAAAATAGGTATCCTATTCTGCTTTTGGGTTGACTAGAGGAGTCTTGATTCAAGTGGGGATGTAGGTTGGGGGCGGCTAGTGGGTCTTAGTCGTCGGGTATGGGGCGGCTAGCTAGGATTAGCCGCCTGGGGCCTGGTCAACTTGGGTAGAACCTGGGTAGGGGTGGGATTTGGTTTTAGCAAAGGTTAAACCTGGTTTAACCTTGGTTTTAGAGAGTGGATTGGGAAATGGATTTGTGTAGGGAATGTATTTCTTCTCTCACAATGGAACTCTCTCTCTCTCTCAAGTAGTGGGTGTGAAGGATTGTGAATGTGGATGATGGATTGGGAATGAAGATGATTATTGGATTGTGGATGTCTTGAATTTTTGTTGAATGCCCCCTATTTATAGTAAAAGGGAGGCAATGGAATGTCCACCGGATAATGGATAAAATTGGATAATAAGGTGGTTGATTTGACCCCCCATTAAACCTCTGTTCTTTTGTCAGGGATCAGGTGAAGGGCGGCTAGTTGAAACTAGCCGCCTAGGATGGGGCGGTTACTCTTAAGTAGTCGCCCCCATCATGACCTACCAAATGTCTCATCTCTGACAAGCGGTGGCTTGGGTCGGTCACTAGGAGTGAACCGATCGAGATGGGACGGCCAAAGGCCGCAACCCGTTGCAATGATCAACATTTAATGCTGCTTTATATCCCATCTAGGGAAGTGGTTTTGGGTCGGTCAAGGGGGCGGCTAGTCAACTAGCCACCCAATATGGGGGGGCTACTTCCAGGTAGCCGCCCCGGTCTAGGCTCTTAGGTTTTCCTAAGTGTTGGGTCAGGGTTTTCGATTTTGGTTTTTTCTAAGGTTATTTTCTACTTAATGTCCAAATGTGATATTTTTCAATATTACTTGAAGTAAATTTCTTTTCTTTGGACGGTCAAAATTTGGGTATTCACAGCATGTTCAATACGCGGATGATACGATTGTGCTTTATGAGGCAGAGTCCTTCTTGATTCATGGGGTGAAATTTGTTTGCACCTGTTTCGAAGTGTTGTCTGGCCTAAAGATCAATTTCCAAAAGTGTGGAATGTTGGGTATACACTAGGAGGCCGGGGAGCTCCAAAGCATTGCAAACATCTTTGGTTGCCAAATCCAATAGGCGGTCCTATCCAATCTTCCAATTTTCTATCTTTCTATTTTCAAAGCTCCGGTCGGGGTGTTGGAGGTTCTTGATGGCATTCGTCAGAGATTCCTTTGGTAGGGGACGGAAGGCAAGGGGAGGAAGGTCCACTTGGTGCATTGGGAACATGTTTGCAGTAGGAAAAACATGAGTGGGGTTGGAATGCTTAATTTGGCATATATGAACTGTGCTCTCCTTAGTAAATGGAGATGGAGGTGGCTAGCGAATCGGGATAGGCCTTGGTGCCGTCTGTTGGAGGCTCGATACAGGTGCAGAGGGCCTTCAAAACGCTTCCCCACCCCTTCCCCGCGGATGTTGAGCATGTGGAGGAATATTTTGGTTACTTCAGAAGGGTTTTTGTCTGCCATTCGATGGAAGGTTGGGAATGGTGAATGGGTGAACTTTTGGTCAAATATTTGGGCTGGTGATAGTACGTTGAAGCAGCAATTCCTAGGCCTATTTCACATGGCGTGTATGAAAGAAGGGGTGGTCAGCGGGTATTGGATCCCGAGGGGTGGGGGTGGGCACTGGGACATGCGCCTTCGGGGTCGCATGCAAGAAGTAGACATCTCGCAATTCACAGAACTCCTTTAGCTTCTATCTGAGGTCCAAACACTATTGGGGAGGAGGATAGACTCATATGGTGCCCCCAGCTGCGGGAGACTTTTTTGGTGAGTCGTTGCTATGACTGGTGGAGAAGGACGCTCCCGTCTTTCGACTCAACAACGACTAAGGCAATGGATATATGGAGAGTACTGGTTCCCTTGAAAGTTCAATTATTTGCATGTCTTGTGTATCAAGAACGTCTCTTAACGAGGGCGTATAGGGCCCGTTGGGCCCTTTAGCTGATCGGTCTTGTGTTTTGTGTGGTTATGGGGAAGAATCAGTCACACACTTGATGATCGAATGTGCACTGACTAAACAAATCTGGTATCGTTTGGGCTCAGCAACGGGCCTTGATGTCCAGTTCTCTAACCTCCACAGGCTCTGGGAAGCAGGCAAGCATTTGAGAACGTGGGGTGATCGGAGCATCAAGGCAAAGGTTTCTCAATCCTTCGTTTTGGCGGTCATGTGGGCTATTTAGCTTTCTAGAAACCATTGTATATTTCGTAATAAGAGGCTTAATCTAGAAAATGTGTGGGATATGGTTTTCTATTTCATTAAAGATTGGAGCATGGCTTGCGCGGGGCTGGTAGGGTGGCAATATTGGGTGGGAACATTGTAATCGAGGGGTAGGTGTGTAGGGATACTATTTTGTTGGTAAATCCCTCCTCTACCGACCTTATTCTCACTTTGGACATTTGCTCCTTAATATAAAAGTTAAGGCCAATGCCTACATTTCCATAATAAAAAAAAACATTTTTCCAAAATTCTAAACATTTTAAAGTCAATCCAACCTCAACAGTCAACGTTGCCAAACAATGGCTCCTGAGTTTCAATCTTTTTCATGTTTTCAGATAACAAGCCCCCACGTCCATGTCATCAAACCATCAATGTAATATATAAATAAATAGAGCCCTAACAAACCTCGATCTAACAACATCCACCCATCCAACCCATCTCAATCAAGCCCCCTTAAACAAACCCTTTATAACCAACCAAAACAAACATGTCAGGCACACCTCACTACCTCCTCCTCCCCTCATCCCTAACCATCTCACTCGCGCACCCACAACCCTCTTCCTCCCCCGCCATTGTCGTCGAAGGCATGGTCTACTACCAGAGCGGTGCCCGCGCGGGCTCTTGGTGCCTAACAGACTCCAAAAACATATCCTCCACCAAAGTTGGCATCGCATGCAAGGACTCCAAGAACCACTGCATCAGCTACTACAAGTCCTTCCTGACCAACCACAACGGTACTTCTACGCCGAACTCAAAGGTCTCGACGCATCAACGAATGACAACACATTGCACGCGTGTGTAGATACCCCAACTTTGACCGTCCAGAAAGATAGAAATACTTCAAGTAACACCTGAAAAAACCCACATTTGGGCATCTAATAGAAAACCAAAAGTTCAGAAAACTGGAAACCCTAACCCAAACCCCGGCCCAAACCAGGAACCCTAACCTAAACCGGAAACCCTAAACCAAGCCCTGACCGGAAACCCTAAACCTAAACCAGACCTAACCCTAAAACCCTAGAAACCCTAAGACCCTAGACTGGGGCGGCCACACCAAGCGGCTAGTTAGCACTAGCCGCCCCCTGGCTGACCCTGAACCGCTTCCCTGGATGGGACATAAAGCAGCATTAAATGCTGATCATTGTGGCGGGTTGTGAACTTTAGCCGCCCTATCTTGGCTGGATCAATCCAAGTAACCGACCCAAGCCATCGCTTGTCAGAGATGGGAGGACGTTTGACAGATCATGATGGGGGCGGCTACCAGAAAGTAGCCACCCCTTCCTGGGCGGCTAGTTAGGACTAGCCGCCCTTCACCTGGTCCTGACAGAAGAACCAGAGAATTAAATGAGGGGTCTAATCAAACACACTATTAACCAAACCATCCTATTACCCCCTGGACATTCCCCTACCTCTTTTTACTATAAATAGAGGGGGTTCAAAATATTTCTAACATAATGCACATCCACCAAAACATCTAGAATTCCAATTGACAATTCACTCATAGTTCACACCCCCTTCCAGTACCAAAAATCCCTAGAGAGAGAGAAAGAGAGCCCCTTTTGTGAGAGAAAAACCCATTCCCTACACAAACACACCCTCTCATTCCACCCTCCAGAAACATTTCCTACCGAAGTTCTGCCCAAACCAACCCAAGCCCCGGACAACTAAACCCTAGTAGCCGCCCCATACCCGACGGCTGAATCCCACTAGCCGCCCCATATCCACACCCCACCTGCACCCCTTTATTCCAAGACTCCTTTAGTTAAGCCCTGGAAGGATAATAGAATTACCTGTTTTTCACCTCTGTGTACGGTATATCCGTGTCTCAAGCGGAGACCCCACAAATTCCCCACGTAGGCGATCAAATCCAACCCAACATTTTTCTCATTTTTCAAAAAAGCAGGTGGCGATCACACAAACCCCTTGAATCCTCTTGAGCCGCTGTCGGGCGCCTCAACCAGGAACGACAACCACCCTTTCGAGAAGACAATCCGACTGAGTCCGCCAGGGTACGGACCCGATCCGAATCCCTGAAGAACCCCCACACACGCCACCCACGGGATTATCTTTTTCCCACACCGACAAATCTGGTGATCATGGTGGGACACCCCTCGTGAAAAACAACAAAAGGTAATCCTCTTCTGCCCCCCTTTTACAAGCTTGACTAGAATGCTATCAACCCACTAGGAAGGTTAGAGTTTTCCACCCCTTGAATCAGATCCTCCTCTACTTTGCATCACATCATCATTTACTGCTTTGTAAGCCGCACACCGCTGCGCAATCCTTTACTGCTTTGTAAGCCGCACATAGCTGCGTAATCCTTTACTGCTTTATTTACTGCTTTCAATCTGCACTCATCTTTCCACACGCATCATGGAATCCCATCTAGAGGAGGAGATACTAGAGGAAACAACCCACCAAGAGGGTCAGGCCACACAATTCCTGACCCATCTAGAGGAAAAAATGGCCAGTCTAGGGTACCAATCCATAGAGGACATGTTTCATGACCTCGCCAACTACCGACATGCCAAGACCTTGAGACAGGAAGCCCCTGTAAAAACCCCCAAGGCCATTCCCAAAACCCCATCCGCACCTAGTCGCTCGGTCAATCCGAGCATTTTTTGTTCAACCCCCTTTCCCCCGCGAATCTAATGTTCCCAACCATTTCTACCCAGGCCCTTACCAGGCCACCCCAAATCCGGGACCACTAGGCAGCCCTCCCAGGGGAGAAACGCTGGATGAAACCATCCGGAGAATCCTCTCTGAGACTGGTCCCTCATTCCCTAAGCACATGTCTCTATATAACCTGAGACAGATCCCATCAGTCCACCTGCCGGAGGGATTCAAAATCCCCAAGTTTCGCAGGTATAACGGTCGTGGAGACCCAGACATCCATTTAACTGCCTTTTATCTAGACGCCCACCCATTTCAAGATAATCAACCTCTGCTAGTCTTCCTCTTTCAGAAATCATTGGAAGGAGAAGCGTTGCAATGGTTCTCCACCCTCCCTGTAGATCACTTGTCGAACTTCTCGGCTGCAAGCGAGAAGTTCTTGGGCCGCTACGGTTACCAGAGGATCAGAACCCCCTCTATTTCAGATTTAACCGTAGAGAGAATGAGGCCTAGAGAGGAATTTGAATAATACGTGTCTCGGTGGCGCACATTTGTCCACCGGACCGGCTTGCAACTCACAGAATGTCAAGAAATTGACATGATGTTACAGATATTGATTCAGATCTTCGTACGAGCCTTTCGTATGGGACTTGTACTACGTATCAGCTTCTAATTAACCGTCACAATAGGATTTCCCGTTGTGCAGCCCCAATAGTCCAAACCCAGTCCCCACCTATCAGCCATAGGGTTGGACAACCTCCTCGTAAGGCACAAACCCCCACGATAGAGAGGATTACACAAGTATCGATACTCTACCCAAACGGAGCGTGGGTTCCTGATCGAGGAACGGCTTCGAGATAGTACACGTCCAGTTCATCCGGGTATGCGCCGCCTCGGCCAACCAACCAAAATTTCACTACTCAATCAATACCCATCCCGTGCCGACACGAAAAACCTGATAATCCAAAGTTCCCCGGTCCAAAGCCCTGTAATTTCATGACAAGGAAGCCTAGGACCCCTTTCTATTCCACCTTCCTAAGGAACCAAAACCTAAATCCTAGGCAGTCTACACAAATTACTTATAATGAGGTCTCCCCTCCAACATCCTATTGTCAGAGACGAGTGGGAAAGAGGGACTCTTACCCTCCCCTCCCAGAAATACTAACTAGGATTTTTAGGGGCCAACAGACTGCGTTACTGTCAATACCACCAACAACATGGACATACCGTAGAAATTAATGCGTTGTTTTTCGCGGATTTTATTTATGACTTGAATTATGACATGCGCCTTGATTGGGCCATGATCAAAAGCCACTTAAACCAAGGCAATTCTTGAGCCTCTAAGCCACTTGGCATATTTACTGACCCATTTCCAGGTCACAACCAAGCATCCACATCTGGAGCCCACATGGTAAACATGGTCAGGAGAGGGAAGACAACCATCACCGCAACCAAGCAGTTCAGAAGATGTCACTGATGACAGTCTATCCGAAGAATCCGAGGAGGAGGGGCAGAACGAGCCCTTCCAACTGAACCTCGACAACCATGACCTCGCCATACTCTATGGTGAAGAAGAAAATGCAGTTCTCACCCTGCCCACAGTCATCAACATTGAGTTCGACGAAAGCGGACTAGATAACCTAGGAGGAGACGAAGAGGAAGAGCCCTTTGAGGAGCTCCCCGAAGGAGCAAGTGAGGGACCTGAGGGAGGAGAATGTACGTCGAATGATCTGCATCCGGACAACAATGAGGTCCTCCAAAAGTACCGACACTGTCGATGGCCCCCGCCGCCTAATGACCATATCATTCACTGACAAAGACCTCCTGGACTCCAGACTGCGAGTCTACCCCCTACACATCCGCGGACGACTTTAGATGTTGTGGCTGAACAACATCTTCATGGACCCGGGGTGCCACCTACCAGAAGATACCCGGACTAGGCCGTCCTCTCGTCCAACCGGTCCACCCTACTATTCAGGCCTTCAACCATACCGGGAAGACTCTCCGCGGCCCTGAAACATTCGAGCTATCCGTCGGCCCTCTCATATGTGAAGTAGCCTGCTTCGTGGTCGACATCGACACAAGGTACCCATTGATGCTAGGACGACCATGGTTGGACAGCATCCAAGCTATCTATTCCCCCCGACACCAATGCCTCCGACTGCCCTTCATGGGTCATGTACTGACAATCTGGGGAGAGGCACGCCTCCAGTACGAGAACGAGAACAACTGGGTGATACACAATATGTTCACACTAGCCCTACGCCCGGGAGGCGAGAATGAAGGTGACTATCCCTCGGAAGAAGCGGCCGGGACCCTGCATCCATCAAGCGATCTTACAGAGCCCAATTAGATCACCTTCCTCCCCCATGAAGTCGCAAAAGCTGAAGCACGCTCCACACCCCTCGTAATCACTGCCATACTCGGAGGAAGAGAATTCCGGCACATTCTTCATCGATATGAGATCGGAAACTAACGTTCTCACATATTCCGCCTACCAGAAGCTAGAAGGCAGGGTTCCTAGAATGGAGCTCTCGGACGAATTCATTTACGCCTTCGACAGCACACGCAAGAACGCTTGCGGACTGGTCACGCTCCCACTAAAAATCGGCCCGGTCTCCACCATCGTCAGCTGCATGGTAATGAACATTCAATCACCCCACTTTCTGATTGTTGGGAGGACATGGCTCAACAACATTGAAGCTGTCTCATCCACCCGACACCAATGCCTTCGCTTCCCGTACCCCAGAGGAGTGATATTTATCTGGGGAGAAGCATGCTTTGACGAGGCGCGGGCCTGAAATTAGAGCGTTTGTGCCATGTGCATCCGACTAGAGGTGCTTGCATGTTGGCAACCAGGCTCCACTGATAAAGAACTGCTCCAGCAAGGAAGACCCTTGAAGAGGCTCAGGGAGGGAGAGTTCGGGAATAGGGGACCCCCACCGGACATCAGCCGGCCGCCAAAAAGGAGCTGACTCGAGGAAGCAATACAAGTCCAAGAACCAGGTACCGATCCCCCCGGGTAAGCCCCCACTTCAACTTGTACATATTTGTTTACAGCTTTTCTAAAAA
This sequence comes from Acorus calamus, assembly GCA_030737845.1. Taxonomy (NCBI): domain Eukaryota; kingdom Viridiplantae; phylum Streptophyta; class Magnoliopsida; order Acorales; family Acoraceae; genus Acorus; species Acorus calamus. The sequence continues at coordinate 10,097,845 of CM060877.1, read as the reverse complement.
TCAAAACAAAATATTTATTTATCAGCTTTTGCTTTCATCACCCTATATATATTTGTTTACAGCTTTTCTAAAAATCAAAATATTTGTTTACCAGTTTTCGCTTTCATCGCCCTATACATATTTGTTTACACGCTTTCCTAAAAGAAACCAAAATCCAAAAATATATGCTAATCAACTCTCATTCCCCAACTCTGAACATACCTGCTTCCAGCTTTGTTTTCATGCTTTTCTTCAAAACAAAACATTTTCTAACTGTCTTTACATACTTTCCAAACCACGAAAATATTTTACAAGCTTTCTTTACATACTTTCCAAACAAGGAAAATATTTTACAAGCTTTCTTTACATGTTTTTCAAACAACGAAAATATTTACAAACTGCATTTCCACACTCTTCTTCAAAACAAAATGTTTTACAAAGCCGTATTTCCATGATTTCCGCCAAAAATGTTTTACAAACTGCCTTTCCATGCTTTCCTTCTAAAACAAAATCGTTTCCAAACTTTATCTCCATTCTTTTTCCAAAAAAATCAAAAATATCTATTTACCAACTCATGCCCTTTTCAAAACCATAAGTATGGATCTATTTCCACGCTTTCAAAAACATAAATACCAAAAAAGGAGAAAAGGAAAGAACGAGAAAAGATTAAGAGTGGCAGACCATGCCCAGGCCTACCAAAGAAGGGTGGCAAGGGCATTTGAAAAGAAGGTAATAGAAAGAAAATTTAAAATCGGGGAGTTAGTACTTAAGCAAATCATGCCATCAAGACTGCCTCACCCAAGAGGGAAGTTGCAACTCACTGGGAGGGACCCTATGTGATCACCCATGCCTATTCCGGGAATGCCTACCGCCTGGTAGATGCCGAAGGAGTCGAGGTTTCAAGTTTGTGGAATACCCTTTATCTAAAGAAATTCCATGCATGAATAGCTTTCAATACTTGAGAACTATTATTATCTCTTCCTGCAATTTCCAGTGTTTAAGTACTTGATGATAGAATTATAAGACTCTCGAAGATTAACTCGTATTTATTTGAACACATATCCGCCAATCATGCCGCTTCCTTCACACACGTATGACTGGACAATCGATTTATCTGATAGAAGAGAAATTGCCTACCCCGTAAACCGAGACAATTTAAAACCCCAAAGCAAACCTCTCTTATTTCCGCCCTACTCGTATTAACCCAATGTCAAAATGAGGAGTTACCTGGACCTAGCATATGTCCCAAAACTGGCTCTGGTACTATACAAACACTTCTAGAGGGGAAGCATGAAAAGAATCGGGGTGAAAAACAAAAGAGCCCCCCCCCCTCAAATCGAAAAACAAAGTCAGACAATGAGAGGCCAACAAAAGAAAAATAACACCCAAGTGAACGGGTTAAACTCTCTACTTTAGCAGGCTTTCACGCCTTTACGCACAAGTATATGCCAAACAAACGGCTATACTAGTATAAGTCTAAACAGCGGACTGTACTTTCCACCAAAATAAAGAAGTGATAAAAAGAAGCAAGCCAGAGGGACCTATAAAGTAGGACATATGCTAGACTGAGATAATTCTAAAATATTACCCAAAAGGAAGATATTACTCTTACCCCATTTCCCCTCCCCCTTTTTCGCAATGAGATTCAAAATTGAACTATGTCTACCGGGAAAGGTGAAATTTCACCAAGGGTAGACCATTTCCATGTCCACAACTGCACACACTCATTTGAGTTCACTTAGAAACTTGTCTATCCAAAAGAAACTTATTTGACTTGACTCCTGTACACTCATGGATCTTTCAGTATGCTTAGAATAATACGATCAAGCATTTGAGAACCATGAACCTAGAAAAACCGACACCTAAGGCTTATACCTTTAAAATACAATCTGGGTTTGGACATAGGGTGACCACAAGGGCTCCTCCATAGGGACTTGATGGTATCTTTTACTTAAGAATGTCGAAAACATTGCCCTCTTACATAAAAGACCATTGAAGAATTAAAATGCCCCCCTATGCCACTCATACTTACACATAAGTTCGCATTTTCCTTTTCCAAAACACCTAGGCATCCGATTTTCTTGAAGTACTAAAATTGACCCCCCGTACCAAAATTAAAGTTGCCCCATCTACACTCATTTCATGCCCTTCCGCACATGCTTGAGAAGAAATTGTCCCACTTTCACACATAAGAGTTTTCTTCACTCACGCACTTGGAATCCCTCCCTTGCATACTAAAGCATGGTTTCCCGCACTTTACTTTTTCGCATTATCTTTCCATTTACCTTGAGATGGATTGTAGCCCTTGACAATTCAAGCAAGAAGGGCTCAAAAGTCAGTGCAGGGGCGCAATCTGACAGATTTAACGCTTGGTCCATGAAAATAATGTTTTTATAGGTCTTGAAGGTTAAAACACTCACGAGGACTTTTAGCAGCAGCAGACAAAAGTAACAAAACCACAAATTGTCTCAGGCAAGGGGCGGCTAAACCTGACTAGTCGCCCCTCACCAGACGGCTTGACCACACTAGCCGCCCCTGTCCTTCTTATCCAGGTAAAGACCCCCAGGCAAGGGGCGGCTAGATGCAAGTAGCCGCCCCTCACTGGGCGGCAAATTGGCACTAGTCGCCCCTCACCTGCTGCCCACAAAACCTGCTGTCAGCCCCATCTTTTTAACTCTTCAACTCCTTGGGTACCTATAGAAAACATTTTTCTCTCAAAACCTGTGCACACGCATTTCACACATTCATACACACATAAAAACGGTATAACTACGAATCAAACAACAAACGAAACGAAAATCATATACCAAACCATGCACCAATTCATCCTTTCAACCACCTATACAACCTTATAAAACCACTCCACATACACGACCAAATTGAAACCAATAAACTAAATAAAAAAACACCCATGTTTGTTCATACACCAAAGAAAGAAGGAAAAAAAAAATTGTTCATGAAAAATAGGAAATTCAGACCTAATTAAAACTAGAAGAATGTTCTAAAGCAAATAGACTAAGGGTAGGTGGATGAGGATCCGTCCAAAGCCTCCATCTAAATGTCTTGGCCTATGCGTCACCGAAATATCACCTAAGTTAAAAGGAAAAGAAGAAAAGCATGAGTTCATTGCATATATACTATTCTTCTACCCAAAACCAAGACACAAGGGAGCTATACCTCGGTGTATCGTCATCTGCTGGAGGCTGAGTGGGAGGAACGTCCTGACTCAGCTGGGAAGGGAGCGGCGGCTGATGAGAAGACTGGACCTCTGGAGCATCAGGAGCGGCAGGAGTCTCTCGAACTGAAGACGCAGCCCTCGCGTATATCCCACGACTCCTGGACGCCAAAGGACGAGAAGCATGGCTAAAGGTAGCCAAGGAAGCTGAGAAGAATGGTCAAGCTCAAGTGGGAGAAGGTCGAGGTCCGCCTCGGTCATAGAGCCCCCTCCAACCAATTTCCCCCTCATAGTTGCCTCCTAGAGATGGACCTGCTGCATATCTATGTCTCTTCTCTCCAATCTCTGTCGGAGGTGACTCTCTGTCCCTCTAGCCCGATCCTCAGCAGCCCTCAACCTCTCCTCCAACTCCGTGCCCTCATCTCTAATACCCTAAGCGCCTCTCAATCCCTGTCCCCGGTTGCCTGGAGTGAATGAACTAAATCCCTCATCAAACCTCCAGGAACACCCGCCGAAGCCTCCAACTCTGACACCCTCATCTGGAGGGAGTCCCTCTCGCAGCCTAGGGTGATGAACCCCTCCTCTCTCAAAGCCATCATGGACCTCAGCTGGTCCGTCTCCTCCTCAGCCCGAGAAGCCCTACCCCTCGCATGGTCCAGCTCCATCCGTGTGGCCACCAACTCGCTCCGGGCCGCGTCTAACTCCCTTGTCAGCTCAAGCTCTGGCTCGGAAACCATGGAAGGAGGGGGAGCAGAAGAAGAGGAAGCACCAATGGCTCTTGCTCTCGACAAAGCATCCACCTGAGCCTCGAGGACCCGAACCTGGTCCTGTAACCGGCGCCTCTGAGCCCTCAAATGCTCTACTTGCCCACCGTGCGCTCGAAGGTGCTCATTGGCGGTCTTGAGCCTCTTCTCCATCTCATTCAACTCAACCTGTAAAAGAAACACCACTAAAAAAATGTTCAAACGAAAGAGAACGAGGAAGAAGAAAAGGGTTTCCAACTTACGTAGGCGTCCGAGATCTCCTCCTCCAGCATCCCAAGGATACCCGCATACTCCTGGCGATACCAAGCCAGGTATTCGTCGCTTGAAGTCACCTCGGGATGACGCTCCACCAAGACACCTCGGCCCATCCATCCCGCCACATAGGTAGCGTAATTCCTCGGGAGGTTTGTGTCCTGAGGAATCCCGGCCACAGTGATCGAGGGACGCCGCAGCAGAGGATCGAGCACCCACTGGTGGTACCCAGGCTGGTGGACGACCCGGCTTATCGCATGAAACACGACCTCATTGAAATAAATCAGCCAGACGTCTCGTGACTAAGTAATGATGATACCATACTTGTTGTATGAGAGATGATTGTGAGCGATCGAGTTTTCGATCTTATGTCATATATCGAATCATCATTGATTTAGTAAATTTGCTCCAAACATTAGTATGCATGTTTAGTAAATATTAATTTTTTGCGTTATGTCTATATGTTGTAGCGAATATGGCTTCTACTGCCAAAAAAATTATTGCTGATCTAAACAAGGGAGAGAAACTGAACGAAGATAATTTTGATATTTGGTATCAAAAGATTCGTATATTATCAAAGAACAAGAAGTTATAGAAACCCTCAATCAAACCCCAATAGAACCTAAAAATGGAAACTCAGCATAACGTAGAGGAGATTTGGAGGCTTTCCAAATTTGGAAAAGAAAGAATAGAATTGCTCGCATTATGTTGTTGGGCTGTATGCAAGATGATCTCATATGTGAGTTTGAGAAATATGATACGACTCAGGAAATGTGGTTTGCCCTAAAAGGAATATTCAGAATGACTTCAACCACTAGAATTCGACAGCTCACTATCAAATTTGAAATTTATGTGAAATGCCACATCAAATCATGAAGCAGCATTTAAGGGAAATGTGAAATATGATAAGAGAGCTGAATTCTGCCAGCCATATTTGTAGATACCTTAATTTTGACCATCCAAAGAAAAAAATTTACTTCAAGCAACATTTTTAAATGACCACTTTTGGATTAAATAGAAAATTACTTTAGAGAATTAGAGGAGAAAAGAAAAAGGAAACATGGCCCAACACTTAGAAAATTCAATGGTCAGAAATAGGTTGGCTACTCCAAAGTAGCCGCCCCTCCTCCGACAGCTAAATACAACTAGCCGCCCCTTAAACCGCCCCCAACCGCTTCCCTTAGATGGGACATAAAGCAGCATTTAATGCTAATGATTCCAGCGTTTGTTCCAATTAGCCGCCCCTTCTCTGACGATTCAACCTTAGTAACCGCTTCAAGCCACCGCTTGTTAGAATTTGGACGTTTGTTTGTCATCATACCAGCGACATCTCTTAACTAGCCGCCCCTCCCTGGGTGGCTAACTAAAACTAGCTGACCGTGCCCGAATGGCTGAATTAGGGTAACCGGCTCTCATCTGGACACATCCATAAAACATAAAGCAAATTTAGTTAGATGTGAAGTTACTTAACGCCACCCTCTTGTCCAACCCAGGCTATTACCCAATGGATCATTGAGTGCATCATTTTGCAATGATCTTTACTTAGCCTCACCCTCTTATCCAACCCATTCTATTGTCCAATGGATACTCCTATGCATCTTTTCTACTATAAAAGGAGGGAAGGGGGTGAGAACCAAAGGGTGAACAATTCCATTTCCAAAATGTGTGTTAGAAAGAGAGAGAGAGAGAGAGAGGGAGAGGGAGAGGGAGAGGGACAGAGACTTAGTTGAGAGAGAAGGAAACCCATTCCCCACCAAAATTCACTCTTCAAAAACGCCCCTCTAACCATTGTCCTAAACCTTCTTAGCCTAGCCAAATAATCCAAATTCCTACCTAGGTGCTGCCCAAATCTAGAAGAAGAAACCACCAACACCACTTTTCAATCCTCACTACCACCACCCTAGCTAAGCCAAAACATTTCCCTACCTAAGTTCTGCCTAAATCCAGAAAACCAAGAATCAGGTGTACCAGGCAGCTAGTCCAAATTAGCGTCGGACCCAGACGGCTAGGTTCAAGTAGCCGGTTTTCCCTCCCTCCCACGTGTCAGCAACCCCTTTTCAAGTTCTTATCTAGCAGAAAGGATTCTCCATTTTCACCTCTGTGTGCGGCAGGCCTGTAGCTCAGAGAGGAGAACCCACCCAATTTCCCCGCGATGCGATCAACAGCAACACCAACTTTTCTGCTTTTTGAGAAAGCAGTGGAGATCACAACAAACCCCGTCTTTCTGAGAAGCTGTCGGGCGGCTCAGAAACGACTCTCGGGCGGTGATCTGATCAGTCGCGAAACGGACTAGGACCAAGTTCGCAGAACCCCCAAGTTTTATATACCGACAATATTCTCATTGATGAATACCAGATTCATGCAGTCATCTAATCGCTTCCTCAAAATTGGGAACATATGAAAGTAAAAATGACATACAACAATATCAAAACTTTTATTGATATTGTGTGTCATGTAGAATTGGAAGCTGAGCGCTAGATGCTACTAAGACTACAACTCAGGCCTGAGACAAATTCCAACAAAGCTTCAGCTTTTAAGCGAAAGGTAAATGGAAAGTCATTCAACTCTAGAAAAAAGAAAAAGAGGGTAGTTCCACAAGGTAAATGTAAGAAACATGAAACCAACAAACGCAAGAGAGGAAAGTGCGGTGGTGGAAAGAACAAGAGAGATGAAATGCTACAACTGTGGCATTCTGGGTCATTTTACTCGTGAGTGCACTGAGCCTAAGAAAGACAAGGTAATTTCTCACTTTCCTTATTTTAGTTATGTTTCTAGCTGTGTGTTGCTCATTGAATCTCATCCTCTATGGACTTTAAACTCAGGATCCACCGACCACATGGTAAAGACAGAGGAGCATTCGTGGAGTATTGTTGTGTCCTAGTGGGAGCAAGATGGATTTATGTAGGAAACAATTCCATAGTAGAAGTAAAGGAATTAGCACCTGCAAGTTTGAATTGCACGGTGGGCATACATTACTTCTACATGATGTCCTTTATGCACCAGAGATACGACAAAACTTAGTATTTGCAGTGGTCCTTCTAAATTTGGATTTCAGTATGAACTTTAATGTCAATGGTGTAAACATATATTTAGGCAATGCTTATTATGGTTATGGTTATTTTCTAGATGGTTTTATTGTTCTAGATACAGAGCAAAATAATGTGAACAATGATTGTTGTTTTCTTTAATTGCATTCTCTAGTAATAAAATGTTGGATGTAAATGTGTTGCATGTTAGACTTGGACATATTAGGAAAGATAGAATGAATAGACTTGCTAAAGAAGAAATGCTAGATTCACTTGTTAAGGTTGATTTACCTATTTGTCAATATTTTCTAGTTGGAAAAACAACAAAAAAATCATTCAGAAAGGATATTAGTGCTAACTCTCTATTGCAATTAATTCATTCTGACATTTGTGGTCCAATGAATATAAGGGAGAGACATAGTGCCTCCTATTTCATCACATTTATCGATGATTTCACACATTTTGGTCAGTTATCTAATCTCCTACAAATATGAAGCATTGGATTGTTTTAGAAGCATAAATTTAGTTGAGAACCAGATAGACAAACGAATAAAGACTTTAAGGACAGATCGAGTCGTGAATATCTTTTAGTATAATTTAAAGAATTGTGTGATGAAAAAGGAATTTCTAGACAGTTAACTATAAACTCTGTAACAAAATGGTGTTGTAGAAAGAAGGAATGAGACTCTCTTAGACATGGTTAGGTCAATGATGTCACAAGCAAATCTACCCATTCATATTGGGGAGATGCATTGCTATCAGCAATATATATACTTAACCGTTTGCCCTCTAAATCAGTAGCTTCCACTCCATATGAACTTTGGACAGGAAGGTAACTGACCTAAGTAATTTGCAGCCATGGGGTTTGCAGCTTATGTTCACGATTCTTCACACAAGTACGGAAAACTTGGACCAAGAGGAAAGAAATCAATCTTTATAAGATATTCTGAACACTCCAAAGGATATGTGTTCATAGGTGAACAAGCTAGTGGAAGTTTTTATTGAATTTGAATCACGAGATGCTACATTCTTAGAGAATGAATTTTCTAGCAAGTGAAGCTAATCAGGATCTAACCTTGTATGAATCGAAAGATCTAAAAGATAATGTTACTCAAAATGTAATGGATGAGATGATGATTTGTCTCAAATTTCTGAACCTAGTGGGAATAACATAGCAATCGATAACTTAGCTTCACAAGAGGGTCAATTGAGTAAAAGCGCTCATAAAAGTATTCCTTGTCGATGATTTGAGGTTGAGGGAGAAGCTTTTAAGATTACTCTGCAAGATTAAAATGAACCAAAAACTGTAGAGGAGACATTTTCGTACACTGCTAAGGAAAATTGATTAAAGGCAATGGAAGATGAAATGGAGTCTATGAAAGTTAACCATGTATGGGACTTTGTTGATCTTCCACCTGGATGTAAAGCTATTGGGAACAAATGGGTTCTCAAAATTAAACGTAAGGCGGATGGATCCATGGGAAGATACAATGCACATTTAGTGACTAAGGGTTACACTCAACAAGAAGGAATAGACAATGAGGAAACCTTCTCTCCATTGTGAGGTTTGCCTCCATACGTCTAATCTTGCCTATTTTGCATATTTGGATTTCAAATTAATCAAATGAACGTAAAGACACCTTTATTCACTGGAAGGTTAATAAACAACTCAATATTTGGAGAGGGTTTTTTATAACAAACTTGTTTTCGAGGGGGTTAAAACTAAATAACCCGAAAAAATCTCCATTGATCAATGGTGTAATTAAAACTTTTCCTAGAGATGGTACAATAATTTTTAAGACAATAACCTTATTTGATGAGTTATATGGTCTCATAAAAATTGTATACTATTTAGTTTGAAATTAAATGAATTCCATTTCATCAAATGAAAAAATATAATAATGAGATATATAGGTATATACTTCACTAGTGGCTATGGAGATATACGGACTATCTGCGTGGACTATGTATAACAACACTCATTTATTTAGGATGATTACAAATAAGGTTATAAAATTGATTGAGTGTATTAGTGTCCAAAATAAATAGACAAGAGTATCTAATAAGAAATAAACATTTTTTTGAGCAGCCAAAGTGAACAAGTATTTGTAGGTAAAACAAGTATACTAGGGTATTCCAGGTTTGGTGTGATATACTAGGGTATTCAAGGTGATAAAACAAGTATACTAGGGCCGAATTGAGATATACTAGGGTATTCAAGGTTTGGTGTAATTCTGTAGATGCAATAACACATCCGTTTAGATGTAATTGTGCTATCAAACGAGCGCTAGGGTTTGAGCGATTGAGCGGGAACTGGTTTTGACGATCTCCTAGCCGATCATGGCGTTGCTGGGGGAGGAGAAGCCCCTGAACCCTCCCCCCATCTCTAGCTTTGCTCTTTCTCCTCCAAAGATTTCAGTTCCTTCACCCGAAAATGTTTTCTCAGATGAGAAACAACAAAAAGGGGGCGTTTCCCCTTATTTTTGTCCTATTAATTTTTCTAATGTTGGTCTAGGTTTTCTTCTTCTTTTCTCCCTCTAATTTCCTAAATAGTTTTCTTTATGGTCCAAAAGTGGTTTATTTTAAATAAATCATGAGATAATTTTCTTTTCTTTGGACTTTCAAAATTGGGGGGGGGGGGGTTGGCTCTCTGGTAACCCTAGCGACCTAAATTTTTTCACTAACAGCTGAAAAGTTGACAGATGATCTAGAGGGAGTGTTGAGAACCATTGCAGTGCCTCTCCTTCCAATGATCTCTAGAATAGGAAAACAAAGAGAGAGGTTGGTTGTCTAGGAAGGGCCAGGAGTCCAGGTAAAAGGCAGTTAAGTGGACATTCAGGTCTCTGCAGCCATTATACCGACAATATTTTTGGATTTTAAATCCCTTTGGAAGGCTAACAGATGGGATTTATTGTAGGTTATAGAGAGATGTGTGTTTAGGAGCAGAGGAGCTTGTCTCAGAGATGATTCTGTGAATTTTTTCATCTAACATCTCTATCCTGGATGGGTAATTTAGTAGTCCTGGATTAGATGAGGCTTGGTAGGGACCTGGGGCAGAAATCATTGAAAAATTTGGATTTGTAGGGGAGTTGAATTAGTCAGAGAAGGCAGGATAAATGAAAAAGGGGTCGGATTAACTGAGAAACTAGGGGTGTTTGGGATAATGGGTGAGGTAAGTCTTGGGTGGGGTAGTAGGAGTTTCTTGCTTTGAGGGTCCGGTCTAGTGGAGACTGGTTAGGGAGTTTAGCATGTCCTCTACCAACTGGTAATTCTCTCTTCCAAGAGGCCCATAACTTGCCTATCTTGCTTTCCTTGACGTATTTCCTTTTTAAGGATATTATCGGTGTTAAATTCATCCATGAGGGCAAATGTGGGAATAATAGAGCAGCTTGGGGGTGGAAAGGGTAGATGATTTAAGCAATAAAAAGGGGTGCAACTCAGTGCAAAGTGTGGGAATTGTAAACAGTAAATAAAGCAGTAAAGTGGAATGAAAAAAGTGGGTGATTAAAGCTATAAAAGGGTGCAACTCAGTGCAAAGAATGGGTATTATAAAGCAGTAAATAAATCAGTAAAAGAGGGCAAAAAAGTGGGTTATTAAAACAGTAAAAGGATGTAACTCAGTGCAAAGGGTAGGAGTTGTAAAGCAGTAAATAAAGCAGTAAAGCGGGGAGTAAAAAGTGGGTGATTAAAGCAGTAAAATGATAACATTAGGGACCACTTTGGACAAATTGGGGTGGAAATTGTCGTTCTTCCAAAAGAGCAGCTTTAACAAATTCTTGGCATATAGAAAAATTACATTTTGTCATTTTTCATGAAGGAGGTCCCATCATGATCGCTAGATTATCGGTATCGAAATTTGAGAGGGGGGTTCTTCGAACTTGGTTCTGATCCGTCCGCGACTATCAAATCACCGCTTGGAGAATGATTTCTTAGTCGCCCGATAGCTTCTTAGAAAGACAAGATTGTTGTGATCTCCACCTGTTTTTATCAAAAAGCAGAAAAAGTTGATGTTTCGATTCATCACCTTGTTGGAAAAATTGTAGGGTTCTCCTCTCTGAGCTACCGCCGGCCGCACACAGAGGTGAAAACGGAGAATCCCTTCTACTAGACAAGAATTTGGAAAAGAGCTGCTAAAAGGTGGGAGGGTGCCAGTTATTTTAACCTAGCTGCTTGGGTCCGACGGCTGGTTTGGACTAGCCGCCTAACACCTGGGTTCTGTATTTTCTAAATTTGGACAACATTTAGGTATGGAATTGGTTTTCCTTGGCTAGGGTTAATAAGGGTTTAACCAGGGTTTTAGAGAGGGTTTGTGGAGAGTGGATTTTGATGAGAATGGGTTTCCCACTTTCTCAAATGGGGCTTTTCCTGTCTCTCAAAATTAGGGAAGTGGGTGTGTATTCGTGAGGTTTTATGAATTGTAGATTATGTTGGTTGATGGTGGATGCTTGAAAAAGATTTTGATCCAACCCTATTTATAGTAAAAATATTGCAAGGGAGTTACCTCTTGACAATATATCAAATTAGATAATAAGGTGGTTGATTAGACTTCCTATTAGATCTTTTTTCTAAATAGTTTGGGCCAAATCTTCTTTCTTCTTTTCTTCTTCTAATTTATTTCCCTGAATAGTTTTCTTTATGGTCCAAAATTTTTTCATTTTAAATATCACTTTAAATAAATAAAAAATTTGAACAGTCAAAATTGGGGTATCTACAGTCTCATCTAGCGGTCGGTGAGTGCAAGGCTGTTAGCAGTACTAGTGTCATTTATGTATTGGTAATTGTGCATGTCGCACTGGTTGGATATTTGGATTAGACTTGGCTCTCACAGGACAATGATTGTTTATTCGAATATGCAGTAATGTTTTGGTTTATAGACTTATTGATATTTATTCTTCGACATTTTCAACTAGCTATCACTTATCATTGCTTTGCAACCTTGTATGTGGTAGGTTGGAGTCATCGTTGACCTCTTGTATCAATCATTGATATTCATATATTGCTACAGTTTGGGGACGGCTGCCCTGGGACGTAACAATACCTCCCAAGAAGAGTGGTAAAGGCAGGGCGGTTGTGAAGATTGATCTCCGAAATGCCTTTGACTCCATTCATTGGTCATTCATTCAAGCAATTCTAGCGGCAATGAACTTCAGCTCACAATGGTCACATGGATCATGGCGTGCATCAAGCCTCCTCGATTTTGAGTTCTTATCAATGGATCACCATTCAATTTTTTTTTTGAAAGCTCCTCAAGTCTTAGGCAGGGTGATCCAATCTCCCATCTACTCTTCATACTCAGTATGGAGATTATATCACAATCTTTAGACGGGATGCTCAAGTAGGGCAAGATTGGGTCTTAAACAAAGCACTTATCCGCCATTAGTCATCTTCTTTTCGCACAGGATCTAATCATTTTCACTCCTATTACTTGAAGCTCGGGTTCTACCATCTGGTGTCTCCTTTCTGATTTTGCCACCCTATCAAGCTTGTAACTGAATAGAGGTAAATCATCTATCTTTTGTGGTGGAAGAGAAGACCTTCATCAGCTTTTCACTAAACACATTGGCATTCCCACGGTTACAATGCCTGTTACATACTTGGGCTCTCTTTATTCACATGGGTGCTCAGTCACGGCTCTGCCTTCCCCTAGTGGACAAATTGCGCAAGAGGCTCCAATGTTGACATGATCACATGTTCTCACTTGCAGTGTGACTGGAATAGGTGAAGACTGTGCTATTCGGCCTCCAGCTCTATCGAACCTCTATATTTTCCCTCCCCCAAGGTACAATAAAGGCCATGGAAAATGTAATTAAATTGTTCTTATTGGGAGCTTCATCCCTAAAGAGATCTCTCCACCATATCAACTAGAAAACGGTCTGCTTTCCGAAGGAGGAAGGAGGGCTTGGTTTAAAGTGGATTGGGGATTGGTCCATGGCGGCACTAGGGGTGTGACTCTGGGAGATTGCATTCGGAATAACATCCCTTTGGGTAGAGTGGGTGATTAAACGATACTTGAGGAAGCAAGAGGTTTGGTCTGCAAAACCCTCTCATTGGGCTCTTGGATTTGACCAAAAATCTTGTCGACCAGATCATGGATCAAACTTTAGGTCAAATGACTCATCTTTTCAGGTGAAACAGTGTCTGCTTGGGAGGATCCGTGGATCGACGGTTCTAGCCTCTTAGACTCAATGTTCTAAAAAGCGCTAGGCGCTAGTCGGGAGGTTGACTGGGGACTAGGATTAATCGGCTAGGCGGAGATTAATCGGGGATTAATCAATTAGTACAAAATAATACATACATGTATATATATGTGTGTGTATAATACCTAAATATTGAAAAAATAAAATAAATAAAATAAACTAAACAAGATAAATGACATGACACATAGATATTTATGAAGAGAACGTGTAACTATCACATAGATAAATCATGAAGAGAACATAAGTGGAATCATACAAATAATCATGAAGAGAAAATATGCAAGTGCATCTATGACTTAGATAATACTTAACTAATAGGTGCAACTATAATATATTACATAAATAATAAATAGAAAATGTCAGCAATTAAATAATCTAAAAATATTTTGATTTTTGTATGCAACAAATTTTTTTTTTGAGGCCGACTAGTCCCCGCCTAGACCCGCCTAGGCAGCCGACCGCCTAGACAGGCGATTATGCCCTAAGAGACGCGGAAAGGCCCCGCCTACACCTAGGCGGCCGACTAGTCCCCGCCTAGGGCCGCTTTTTAGAACACTGCTTTGACCTCATTCCTGCTGCTTTACCACATCAGAATGATGAACCAAAACTTAGCATTGCAATTCTAATACATAATGGGAAATGGACTAAACCAAAGTGGTGGAATCCGCTTTGGGATGAAACCTAGCATGACATTTATGAGATCAAATGTGGAGGTTCGAGGAGAGACACCTTGATCTGGCAGGCGAATAACTCTGGTTCTCTCTCCTCTACTAAAGCATAGGATCTTCCCTGAGAAAAAGGCACCAAGCCCAATTGGGTTAAGTGGGAATAGCATAAATTTCAGCCTCCAAAATTCTCGGCCTGCACTTAGATTGCTTTGTAGGGGAAGACGCTGACACTTGAACTCTTACACTGCAAGGGGCTCATGAGGACTACCTTATGTCCACTCTGTAATTTTGGCTTGGAATCACTCTCCCACCTATTCTTGAATTGTTCTTTCTCTGCTTTTTCTATGGGTTGCGGTCTTACAGAAAATGGGGGTAAAAAGGGTCTAACGCCTTGCTCTTCGAGACTTTGTGGAGTGTTTATACAAAACATTCCCAGTGGTGCCGAAATCCATTATGCAGGTAGTTTTTGTGGTCATTTGGATGATATGGAAGGAAAGGTGTCAATGCTGCTTTAGAGCAAAGGAGACACACAAGATAGAAATTCTCAGGTTGATCTCTCTCACTATGCAGATCATTTTTCACGGCAATGAGCTAAAGGAGGTTCCCTCCCCTGCTATTCAGAAGCTTGCAGTCAATTGGGGGGTTGTCGTCCATCCTCTAGAAAGTGTTCAATTCAATGTTACTTGGCGTCTGCCAGGTCTTGAATGAACAAAATCCAATTCGATGGATCATTATTTGCTGATAAGGCTGGATACGGTGCAGTTCTTTGAAGTGATGATGGTCAACTGATTGCGGTGGTTGCGGCACAAAACAAGACGCTCAGCTCGATCAATGTGCTTGAGTTCAAAGCAATCCTTCAAAGACTCAAACTCGTTAGTGCGCTTGGTCTTTCTAAATTGCACATAGAGTGCGATTCTTGCACAACTATTGCTTGGGTTCGGGGAAAGGGATGCCTTCCCTGGTAGGCGTGAACACTATTTAGCTTGGAAATCTAGAATCCTGAAAAGCTACCCATTTCCTTCGAAAAGGAAACTAGGTAGCAGACCACCTTGTAGCCTGGCGAGTTTCCCTAAGATCTACTGTCATCGCACCTCACCAAGCTTGGCAGAAGCTGTGGACTCTTATTGATCAAGATGTAATTGGGACGACATACACCCGTATGCGTTCTCAATAACTTAATGAAGACCTGCTAGTTTGCTCCCCCTGCCAAGCTCTCAGCTAAGCACGATTTGGGGTGTGTATTCATGTTTTTTTTTTTTTGTATCTACATGTTTTACTTTTTGTAACTATGAAAGTTATTTAACTAGTTCACAATGACAATGAAGATTCTTTTTTACCCATAAAAAAACAAGTATAATGTGGGTGTTGATACACTTGGTCAATTTGTAATGAACAAGTCACTAACGACAATATATAAAATCATGTATTGTATACTCCACTTGTTATATATTCTCTTATTAATAACATAAAAAAATATGGATTCAATTCATATGATCATATACTTTATTTTTTATTAATTAAAATAATGCATTTCATTAACCAACTATATATTTCACATAAAAAAAGTGTGTGAGTGGGCTACAAACGAAGTTGAACATAACAATTTTTTGATTCAAAGGAAAACTTCTTCTTGTATTAACCATCCATGATAGTGCCACTTAAATGAAATTTAAGGCCCATTTGGACATGGGGTGGGGTGCCAAACTCCACATTTGTGATACGTTGCATTTGAGGAAGAAACCCTCTTGTGGGCATGTTAGGCAAGCATGCCAACACAATTGGCACCCTGTTTGGAAATATAATAGAGTTTTGGGTGCTGGATTGCGATATTATCAAAATATCCCTCATTCATATTTACCCCTTGAGAGTTGAGACCCAACCACCAAACCTGCAAGGATAAACTTGTAAAATACTCACAATGACCACCCAATAAATCACTTGCGCAAGAAAGCGTTGCTTTGGAGCAAGAACAACACATTTTTTTACACAACGAACGGAGGACATGGTAGCTAATGTTGTCGATGTGAAATATTGTTTGGAAGTGGATTTGTGCATTTGTATGCGTCTACACCGCAATAGCAAGTAAAACATCTATCCAAACGGGCATTTAATCACAATTTGATGCGGTAGAGGCAAGACCACAACTTGACATACAAACACTTGCACTGACGAGCCCATAACAACATGGTCTAATTTTTTTCTTCAGATTTTAAAAAATATTTTCCAAATTTTTTTTTCTTTTTGCTTTTATTTATTACATTTTTAGCCTATCTCTATTTTATAGGATTTATTCCTTTCTTATAGGAAATAATCTTACATTTTATAAATCAATAAATAAAATAATTATTTGATTTAAGAGATTTTTTTTGTTACATTTTATTTTTATTTTTTTTATTTTTCATTTTATCCATGATTTTTTTATTTTTGTAAAGATAAAAATATGAGAAATTAATTAAGGGTCCCTATGATCACCCATCTATTATTTTTAATTTTTTTTAGTTCCCTAAGGCGTCGAAAAATTATCTATCTATTCAGCTGAATGTTGTTTAAAATACTGAAAATGCCCTCACCCAATTTTGTAAAATTTAACAATGTACTAGGGAGTGCTAATAGTGTACTTGAGATATTTAACAATGTACTAGAAAATGTTTATAGTGTACTAAAACAATTGGGCGGCGGGGGAAGGGCATTCTATGCGAAGCTTAACAATGTACTATGGAGTATTGACAGTGTACTGGAGATATTTAACAATGTATTAAAGAGTGTTAACAGTAAACTAAAATAATTGTGCGGGGATATTTTGGTATTTTTGAAAAGTATTTGACCGGAGGGGAATTAAAAATAATTTTTCACTGTCTTAGAAACTAAAAAAATTTAAAATATTTTAGGGATCTAAAAATAATAGACAGATGATTAAATAGACCTAATTAATTTTTCTTAAAAAAATCACTCAAATACTTTAGCATAAATCCATTGGAGGTCCATTTTAGTCATTTCAAGGCCGGCCTGTGTTTTTACATCCATTGATCCGCCGTCTAATACGGTTTTTGGAAATATCTAAAGTCAGTACTGACATATGATCCAGAAGGGAATCTAAAACGGACGCTTCAACGTTACTCGTTGGACGGGCTCGAAAATCTTTTGACTCTTGTTTCGAGCCTCTATATGTGCGGAAGATTTTGGATTTTTATCTTTCCAGAATAGAAGACAGAGAGAAGGATCGATTGGTCATGGGAGACGAAAAGTCGCCTATGGCGATGGGGAACAGAGAGAGGGATCGAGAGCTATTGATACCAGTGTCTGATGCCGCCACCGCCGCCGCCGTCGACGGTGACGACGAGGCCTCTTCCTCCGCCGCCGCCTCCTCCCATCACCACCACCACCACTCCGGCAGAGAGGTCTCTCTCTCTCTCTCTCTCTCTCTCTCTCTCTCACACACCTCTCTCTCTCTCTCTCTCTCACACACACACACACACACACACACGCACAGACTCTCAATTCACGCCGTCTTCTTTGGCGGATCTCGATTTGTTGTTCTAAGCGTTCTGCGACTGTTATTTTGTGCGTGCTTAAGCGTTAGATTGTGTAATATCGGTCGAATTCGTTCGGAGAAGAGCCAGAACATGATTTATTTCTGTTGTGGTTTATTGAGGAGAGAAAAAAATTGTTTATTTTATTATTTTGGGCGACAAATTTTGGTTTGACGTTTTTTTTTTTTTTTTTGGGGGGGGGGGGGGGGGGTTGTTATGTCCATTAAAAGTTTTTTTATTTTTTTTTATTGGGGTTTTGTCTTTCTTGCTTTATTTTCTTATTTGTTTAGTTTGATTGTTGAACAATATGGTCATCCATGTATTTTAGGTGTGTAATATTAGGATGTTTAACAGAATATGAGCCTTGGATATGAGACACATTGCACCCATTTACACTTATAAATATACACAATTAGGATGTTCCATAGTCATGCCATCACCATGATTATGTAAATAGTATCCCCAAAGACTGTTAAAGTGCTAATTGATTGATTATCACCCGTGGAGTAATTTCCACCGTTCGTTAGAGTAACTAGGGTTCTTCTTCTTCCATGTTTTTCATTGGGTTTAAGGGCATGAGCATGGTGAAATGTGGTTCCATTGGTTAGAATATACACCATTGGTCAGCATAGGCATCTATGGCAGTGTTTAGTTTTTCTCTTAGTGGTTTCATTTTTCTTTTCCGCTGAGATTGTACTATATTGCTTACAACCAGTGGTATGATGTCTTTTATTTAAAAAAAAAAAGGTTGTGCTTAATGTTGTTGAATGGTGGTCTGGTGGTTGGCAATGGTTCAGTAAAAGCACCTTAATCTTAGATAATGCATGCTTATAACTTGATTGCGATGATATTTTTATACTAACGTTGTTTTGATGCCTCATGACTTAGTTTGATCTATAATCTACTTTTATTGCTTCAAATTCATTCTTGAATGATATCATACAGTAACTTGCATTAACTTGAGCATGCCCCCATTACCAAGTTCTGTCTTTTACTAATGAAATCTAATAATTTTAAAATGATGTTTTGTCTCATCTTTTCCCAAAGAAGTTATACTGTGGTTAACAGAATTTTGTTTCTACTTCACAGGCATTCTATAAGGTTGTTCGCAGTTGGGCTTCAAAAAAGTTTATGACTGGATGGTGAGCTCCATTAATCTTCCCTATATTTATAAAAGTATGCCATGTGTATATGAAATTTGCTTGCAGTATCTAACTGTGGTTAGTAGGATGTGTGTTTCACAATCGCTCTCTGATATACATGTGATTTGAATCTTCTTTCCCTTGACCATAACTACATAAGATGTGATTATGGATAATTCTTTGGATACCAAGCTTTGTCTGGGTTTCTAGATATCCACAAACGACAGTGAATATCCAATAAACTGCCCACACTTTTCTTGTTAAGTTTCAATGAAAATCCCACACCTCCTGAAATAGGTAAAAGAAGTACGTATTTTTAAGAAGACACTCATGTGGATAGTTGGCTAAAAATGCAGTGGATGAAAGATCCTGCTCTTGTATTAGTTATATTGTCATATTGCACTATTCATGAGGACAGTGTACAAATCCCTGATTTTCGATTAAGTATCCATAATTGCCTTCGATGTATGCAAACATGAATTTAAAGCATTAGCACAAAATAATTAATCTACTGAATGTTTAGTTTGTCAGAATTCTGAAGACTTAGCCAGTAGTTGAGAGGGTAGCATCTGCCAGCAATAAATTGCTAGATAGCTATGTAATTTCAATCCCATATTGATATGATATTAACTGGTTTAATGTAGTTTTGGAATAGATACTAATTATTCAGCCAAATATAAGATGACCTGAGATTTATGTAAATTCCATTTTCTCTCATACTTTATTTTCATGAGTATGTGTGGAATCAATTCAATAACCCTTACTGTATGGATGCATCTGTAGAACTACATGGATGTTTATTAACTTAGTGATTGTTTCTTTAATAATTGCACCAAGGGTTTTTCTATTCTTCCTTATGAAAATGAGGTTCCGTCCCCTCGTAAACAATGTTTAGTTATGTGGATTCCTGGTGTGCTAACAAATTTGTTGCTACTTGTTAGTTTGTTTCATGTGATTTTTTTTTTCTTTCTAATGGTTTTGTTTTTGTAGTGTCATCCTGCTTCCTATAGCAATCACCTTTTATATCACCTGGTGGTTCATTCATTTCGTTGATGGCTTTTTCTCTCCAATTTATGTTCATCTGGGAATCAACATATTCGGTATGGTGGTCTCTGTCATTATAGCTATTTTTTTTTATATAGAAAGTAATATATCCCTGATAACTACTGTTGTGATCTCTGGAATGAAATACTTTATGCATCATTTGTCAAATAAGTTGTGGCCTAATCTCCTCTATGAAGTATGGGCATCATATATGGTGAATGAATATATATTCTTTTTTTGTAAAGAAACCTCAGCCTCATTGAATTATTTGTATCACCTATTTTAATCTGATGGACTTGTGATAATTTCGGTCAAGCATCATTCAGTCTGCTGTGGAGCCCCCATTAGACCATGTTATTTGTACTCCATTTGTCTTATCATTACATCAAAACTGTCCATTAACCACGAGAATGACCTTTGACAAATATCATACCTGGATCATAAAGCCAAACCTGTTGGAAACAGGCTATGTTTTGTTGAGTCGACCTGAGTCTTAATCGCTTTATTGCTGAATTGGTTATCTGCGTCTATTGAAAAAGTTGTACCCAAAATGATTCCAAAAGATGGTCGGAAGAGTGGCCATTGTCGGCACTGTACATTCTTTTGTGTAGTTCTTGTGCCAAATATGGCCGTGTTTGGATTATATTTTTTTGTTGTGTTTCTCCTTTTATGTTTCATGGGTTATGAGAATATGAGTCAAATGCTGAATGCGAGGGCTACTTGTAAATTGAGCCTGTGTGTTTTCTAAATCCTACCTGCCATGTAATCAATTAATATTTTCTTTTTCTTTCAAACTATCTGTGTCATTTTTCAGAGATGAACTCCATTTTTTTTATTGTTTAGGTCTTGGTTTCATAACTTCCATTACATTCATTTTCTTGGTTGGGGTATTCATGTCATCATGGCTGGGGGCTTCTGTGCTTAGCCTCGGGGAGTGGTTCATTAAAAGGATGCCATTTGTACGCCATATTTACAATGCTTCCAAGCAAATTAGTTCCGCCATATCACCTGGTATTTTCTCTAACAGTTCACTTTTTTTTTTTTTTCATCTATTAATATTTGAGACTGGGATATTGATTTCTCTGCCTGTTACAGATCAGAATACACAAGCTTTCAAGGAAGTGGCCATCATAAGACATCCTCGGATCGGTGAATATGCTTTCGGATTCATCACATCTACAGTCATTCTCCAGGTATAAACACAAACCATTCCTTGGTGCACATGCATATATTTTGTGAAGTTCCATAGAAAGAGATGCCCTTGGTTTTCTATTATTCTGAACTTTTGCCATACAGAATTACTCAGGTGAGGAGGAACTGTTTTGTGTTTATGTCCCCACCAACCACCTCTACATTGGTGATATCTTCCTGATCAATTCCAAAGATGTCATACGACCGAACTTATCAGTTCGTGAAGGAATCGGTATATATCATATCTTCCCATTGTCACTGTTGATGTTAAATTTGTTAATGGGTGCTGATACACGTCCATTTTATGAACCATTTGTAGTTGCCATGTCACTAGTGCATTATATGAAATTATCTAGCGGTATATACTCTATTATGAAAAAGACATGAAAATATGTGCATTCAATTCATACAAGTATGTACTTCAATTTTTTTTTTGTATGAAAGAATGCATTTTGTCAAGTATATATTTCAAAAATAAATCAAAACTTTTGCGAGCTGCAAAAAGTTTTGAGCGTAACATTTTCCTTTGTAACTGTGTTGAGGGAATGTGCATTTCATGAATGGTCTGTCCATTATTATTTTTTTTTTCCGGCTAACTATAGGCTTCTCTTGAGCCATTACCACATATATTTAACTCAATTGGATTTTAAAGTAGCTTATGATGTTGTAATTTTTTTTATCTAACATAATGTCTATTGAATGCAGAGATTGTGGTCTCTGGGGGCATGTCAATGCCTCAAATCTTGTCGACATTGGATACACACACGATACAAGTGGACCGAAGTAGGGGTAGCAGAAGCTGAAAAACAGCCCGGTTAGCTTTACATCGAATTGAATACTCATCCAGAAGTACTGTATTTCGCAGAAATACTGTATTTCTTAAAGCATCATCAGCTATCAGAATCCACATATAAACTTGCTTCTGATTTTCACGCCTTGAAAAGATCTTAAGACTTTGATTGGCCGGATTCCGATGCCTTGTAGCATTCTTGCCTTGATCTTCTTTATAATATGTTAATGCAGTTCTTGCATGTTAAATGTGGTTGTTATATCAATCAATACAGAACTATAAAAAGCTTCAGTTACTGTACTGTATAGAATCAATGGAAAGGTTAATGTAACAACCAGTTGTGACAGTTGATGCTCCAACCATCCTAACCAGTTGTTTTGAGGGGACGAAAATGTCGTCTTTGCTGTAAAGCCATGATGAAATATTATAAAATAAAAATAATTCCTTCTTTGATTTATAATTATTTTCGGCATACATTATTGGGTTAGGGGGGTTGGTTTGTGTGGAGTATTATTAGGGTTGGAGAGAAATAAATGTCCCTTACTTTTACTCTCTCCACTAAACCTACTCTCCCCTTGTCATTGGGTCATTTAAAAAAAAAACAAGATGTTGCAAGTTGTTTGTAACATGAATATTTTATGCAAATTATCTGCATAGCATACGATGGGTTGAGTATGGGTTGAGGCATAAAATAAGTAGCATTTTTCCAGCCACAAGTCCACTTATGTGGTTTGATTTGCATAATTCTATTTACATGCTCCATGTATACTCCACTGTGAAGTTGCAGCAGCGTTTGGATTTGCAATTTTGCATTTAGTTAGCTTTTGTAAAACTCATTGAGTTTTAAAGGTCGGTTTCGTTTAGATCCGCGTTTGTGTAGATTCTGCGGTGTAAATACCAGATGCGGATTCAAATGTCACAATGATAAATGTGCCATTTTCCATGTTTTCGTGTTTTATTCATTAAAGTGCCGCATGTTCAACGAACAATTAATGAATTTGTTCAACGAACAATTAATGAATTTTGAATTCGATGTAAGCAAAGTTTGAAGGGCTGGTTATAAGTGAGAGGAAATGATAATTTATGCCGTTTGGTATAAAAAAATAATTGAGATAAAGTGTGGACAGTTATTCAATTTTGAAATGAAAATTAAGAATTTATGTTTCACCTAAAAGGTTGGAATAACATTTATCCACACTTTTTGTCTTAATTTTGACAAATGTAAATAATGACAAAATTGATAAATTTTTTATCGTTTAAAATTAGGATAATTTATCATCAAAATATTAATCCTCTTGTTAAACTAGCTTTAAGGCCTAGTTTGACATGGGGATAAGGAGTTGAGATAAGGAAATAATTGGTTAAATCACATGTTATCCCATATGGCGTAAAAAAAAAGACAAAGTATGGACAATTATCCACATTTTAAGAAAAAAAAATAGAGATCTTTTGTTCTAGATAAAGGTGGAACAAAATTTATCTCCATTTTTAATCATATTCTGTAAAATAGGGATAATTTATGATTGCGCTTCCCCATAAAAAGCAAAAAACAAACTCTTTGAACCAACAATATTAATGCCCAATTAATAGTAATGAATAGACTTGATATTTTTAATTTTTTTTAAGTTATCCCATATTTTAGACAATGTGATCTAAGATTCAAGATAAGAACACAAAAAAATGAGGATAATAAAAAATTTTTTTTTATTTTTAAGTCTCCATAAACCATAGGATTTTGTAATCGATCTCTCACTTCTTCGTATTTTGGTTTGTCCCCTGATTTAAATGATAGGGACTAAAAAGAAAATCAAATAATTTAGGGATAGGTCACTCTCAGGGACTAAAAAGAAATATCATTTAAATTTGGGGACTAAAAATAAAATACGAAGAAGTGAGGGATTGATCACTAAATTTTATGGTTTATGGGACTTTAAAATAAAAAAATCATAATAAAAATATTATCAAATGTAAATGTGAATAAAAATAGTGGACTTTTTATCTTCTTAAATTAGGCTAACTTATCTTTAATATTTATCATTTTTCAAACTGGGCCTAAAAAGTTCTAAATCCCCCATAAACAATACATTTTTAATGGGGGTTTGAAACTCAATTTCAAGCAGCCCTGAAATGCAGCTTTGTTCTTAAAACCCGCAGTTTATGATACGCTTTTAAAACATATTTATCATGGAAAAATTAAGGGAAAAATTCATATACCCCCCCCCCCACCCCCCCTCTTTTTGAAAATCCAAATAACCCCCCCCCCCCCCCCTCTTCCACACCACAAACCTAATTAAAAGTCAAAACACCCTAACCCTATGCAGAATGCAAAATTATGTTAGAATACGCTTGAAATATTCTGTTATCCTAACAACCCATGCAAAATGCAATAATTCAAATTACCCCCTATAAACTAGGAAAAACACAAATAACCCCCTCACAATTATGTTTTTTCCCCCTCTAAATAACCCAAATTGAAAACTCTGAACATTTTGAAGAAGAGGAGGAGAAGAAGGGATGACATGTTTAGGTTTGTTGAGGTGAAGAAAAATAAGTAGAAGGGGGTGTTATGATTATGTTTGTTTAGGTGAAGAAGGAGGAGGAGGAGGAGGACATGTTAAGTTTAGGTTTGTCCAGGTGAAGAAGAAGAAGAAGAAGAAATAAAAAGTGGAAGAGGAAGAGAAACTGGAACAAGAAGAAGGGGGCGTTAGGTTTAAGTTTACTTAGGTGTAGAAGATGAAGAAGAAGAAGCATATTTTAGGTTTATTTTTGTTTAGATGAGGGTACAAAGGTAAATTTAGTTATGTTTGTGGGGGTTTATTTGGATCTTCAGATAATTCATAGTTAACAAAACTGACAAAAGGGGTGATTTGGATTTTAGTTATGTTTGTGGGGGTATATTTGGATCTTCAGAAAAGCCATGAGGTTTTTTGGATTGTCATATGTTTGTGAGGATTTTTATATGCACCCCCCCCTTTTTTTTATGTCTACACATTAGTACATTACACTATACAAACGAAAATCACATAGACAAGGGACATAATTAAAATAAAATATTTAATTCTATACATACAATTTATGTTTTGTGTCCAGTCATGTTTATCATAAAAAAACAAAAAAGGTTTTTTATTTCTTAGTCCTTGTAAACTATATGATTTAGGGATCGATCCCTCACTTTTTATATTTCAGTTTAAGTCCTTAGATTTAAATGGTGTATTTCTTATTAGTCCCTGGGAGGGATGTATCCCTAAATTATTTGGTTTTCTTTTTAGTCCCTAGAGAGACCAAAAAGGAACATATCCTTTAAAGAGGTGTCATGTTAAATAGCTAACCAAAGCATTCATAGCGGTGGGGGGATGGACAAGGGCAAGGCGATCGTGGGGACGAAAGCATCGGTGGCGGAATCTGGAGCGGGTCACGGCGTGAGGGTGGTCTTGATAGCGAAGGTTTTTATGGCGGAACAAAGGACGTAGTGTCCTCAGTGCAAACTGGGGGAGGTGGCATGTGAGAGGAGGGGCAAACTGGGGGAAATGGCATGTTGTTCTTAATCACAGGAAGGGGAGAAGAGGAGGAGATCAGAGGAAATTGTCATGTGAGAGGAGGGGCAAACTGGGGGAGGTGGGACGTGACGACAAGAGGAGGGAGGAAGCGGGTGGATGCTTCGTGCAAAACTTGTGTTGCTTTCGTTGTTTAGATAGCAGGCATTTTGCACGAGACTATCGTGAACCCCCTAGGTACTGGAACTGTCAAAAATTTGGTCACCATAGTTCGGTTTGTTTGGGATCTAAAAGAAGGGTGGTGTCGGCAGTGGTCGAGGATCCCCCGTTTCTCGAGGATACACCTCCTGAGGTCGTGACCCTCCAGTGGTCTCCGGCTTTGGCTATTCGGGCCCATAACTTGAGTTGGTCTGTGTTTGGGGTTGGGAGGAGGGAGGCCATCTGAGTATTGGGGAGGTGATGAAGCTCCTTAGTAGTAGATGGAAGGGCTTGGACTTCTTTTGCTCCTAGTGGCTGGGCCAAGGAAGGGCGATGGTGAGGTTCCCTTCCTCGACTGAAAAGGATTTCTTTCTTAAACAAGAATTTCTTATGGTTGCGAAAGGGAAGCTGGTGTTCAGCGCTTGCTACTTTGCGACTGGAATGGAGGATCACGAGGGAACCTGTGAGGAGTTTTTCCTAAGGGGTTTGCTCTTGATTTGGAGGTCAGAGGAGGCCATCCAAAAGGTATTGGAGAAGTTGGGTTGGCTCCAGGATTTTGAGGCAGTGGTTCAATCGTAAGAGCCGTTTCCACTTATACGGATTTCAGTTTGGGTTCGCAAAGGTTTCATTCCCCCACCTTCAATAGAGGTTAAACTAGAGGGATGGAAGGTGAACGTGGAGGTTCTTCGCGGAGGCGCACTGAAGGAGGTGACATTTGTAGAGGTGGACAAGAAGGGACCTTGGAAGGTGACGATAAGTACAAGCAAGGCTTCCTACGTAGCTCCATTATCAAAATGGGAAGTAGGAGAGCCGTCGAAGGCGGCAGGCAGGCTGTTGAGCTTCGACAACCTTCGGTCAGAGTCTCAGAGGAGTTCA
This sequence comes from Acorus calamus, assembly GCA_030737845.1. NCBI lineage: Eukaryota > Viridiplantae > Streptophyta > Magnoliopsida > Acorales > Acoraceae > Acorus > Acorus calamus. The sequence continues at coordinate 10,071,519 of CM060877.1, read as the reverse complement.
AAGGCTTTCCAGGTGGTCAAATTAGCGACAGTTGGAGATCAGCGCATTAGTAGGGTATCTATACAAGTCAAGGATGGTGAAGGGATCCCCTGTCAGGAGGGTCATGCGAGCCCATCTATGTGCCCTTCGGTGGTTGGTTTGACAATAGAAGGGGGTTGGGTTACGGCGGGAGACCTGCATGGTGTCAGGGACGAAGTGGCCTCTTTGGCTTTACATGCGTCAAAGGTAGCTTTACAAGAGGGGTTAGAGTGTTCGAATGGTTTTAGGTTGTTTCAATCGAGGTATGGACAGCTGGCCCTTAGAGAACCACATGATGATTTCTCACTTGTGTTGAGTGTGGGTGTGGTAATGGGCCAGACCAGGTTGTTGGAACCTTTTTGGGTGGGGTTTTTTTCCCTTCTAAGTGAACCAAGCATACATGGTTCTTTGGGCCCTAAATCATGGGCTAACTACTATGATGAATTGGGTTGTTTGTGGTGGCAGTGGTGTTCACATGCGAATGGTGGTGATAGTGAGGCCCATCAAGCAATTTTTGCAAGCCCTATCATTTCTCCTACAGACCAAGTTAGTTGGGGCTGTGTAAGCTCAGCTGTTCCACATAAACATGTTACCAGGAGATTAAATTCTATTGTGGTGGGAAGAATTGGTCTCTCTGGGTCTTCTTCAAAGGCATCTTGTGGAAGCCATGACTATGGTTTCTAGAGTGCTTTGTATTGATGATGGATTGTTGTCCATACGTGATTCCCCTTCGGTGGGGGAGGTTATGGAAGAGGTAGTTGGGAGGTTTGATGGGTCAATGGAGATAGAATGGTCATGGAAGACAGAACAACCCCCGACGATGTCATTGGCGGTAAGATATGCAAATTCTCTGGGCTGCACAAAAGCCTGTAGTGTGGGGTCGTGCTTAAGAACGTTGTGAAAAAATCAAAACTCAAGTTATTTCTGGGGACTGATGGCCGGGTTGCAGAGAGATACTCTGCGGTCCATTTTGCGAGTGATGAGGAGGCTCCTTGAGGAGTTGTTCGAACACATTAGTGTGTTGTTTTGAAGGGATTTTTTTGGTTTTATGTTATGGATGTTGAATTGGAATATAAGAGGTCTAAAGGACCCGTTCAAGAAGGCCACAGTGAAGGAGGTGATTTTGTCAAACAGAGTTGATCTTGCCTGCTTGCAGGAGACCAAGATTCCTTGTTTTTCTCAATCGGACGTGCGCCTGGTGGGGGTTGGTAGATTGAATGGGCATGCAGTGAAGGCATCGGTTGGTGCATCCGGGGCATAGTCTTATTGTGGAATGATCAACATTGGAAGTTAATCGATTCAGCGTGTGGTGTGTTTTCGTTATCAGTGGTTTTGGAAGATGTCATCTTGGGTTGGAAATGGCTCTAGTCTGGTGTTTACAGACCAAATGAGGAATCGACAAGGGGAGGACTATGGGTGGAACTCAGTGTGCATCATGCAACTTGGAATCTCACCTAGTGTGTTATGGGGGATTTCAACATCACACGTTTTGTTGAAGATCAGAACAGGGCGGGTAGCATCACACAGGCTATGACAGATTTCTCAGAGTGGATTGAAAGTGAAGGTCTGTTGGACATTCCTCTGTCGAATTAGTATTTTACTTGGAGCAACCTATGGGATGTCCCATCGTGTGCTCGGCTAAATAGAGTGCTGGTGGATTCAGTTTGGGAAGATAAGTTACCATTTTGTTCTCTACGAGGCCTCCCAGATTGTGTTCAGACCACTCTCCACTGTTAATTGAAGGGGGAGTCCACGAGCAGCGGGCGAGGTGTTTCAAATTTGAGAACTAGTGGCTTCAAGTAGATGGTTTCCAATCGTTGATGCAATCTTCTTGTGTGATCCTTGTTCCAGATCTTGTGGGTGCTAAAAAACTCACGTTCAAACTTAAGAGGCTAAAGGGAACCCTGAAGGTCTGGAACATAGAACAAAAGAAGCTTCGAAGCAACAAAAGAAGACTTTAGCAATGGAATTAAAGTCTTTAGATGACAAAGAGGAGATTGCTCCTCTATCTGAGAAAGATAGGACACGTCGAGGAACTATTAAGCAGATATGGGAAGCGCTCTTAGGCATGGAAGAGGCAAAATGGTGTCAACGCTCAAGAGAAACGTGGCTGAAAGAAGGAAATGGTAATACGAAATTTTTTTACAAGGTTGTGAATCATCAATGCAAAATAAACAAAATAAAAAAGATGAAATTTAGGAATCTGGAGACCGGATTCTTCCAGAGATTGAACAGTGTATGGTTTCCCACTTTACTGAGGCTTTCAAACGAAGACATGCTTGGGCATCGGACTGGATCGACGAGGATCTAGGATGGGTCCCTAGTGATCAGTGGCAGTCCATAGATGCCCCTTTCTTTGCAGATGAAATTCACAGGGCTGTTTTTGGGTCAGAGGCAGATAAAGCTCTTGGGCCTGATGGTTTTGGAGCTCGATTTTATCAAACATTTTGGGAACTGATAAAGGATGTGTTAGAAATGCTTGCCTCTTTTTATGTGGGTTCTCAGAATATTGGGGTGTTTGAATTCCACTTTTTTTGCTTTGATCCCTAAGAAAGAGGGTACTTATGAAGTGGGAGATTTCAGACCCATTAACCTTGTAAATGGAAGTTACAAGATCATAGCTAAAGTATAAGCAAACAGACTCAAGCGGGTGATGGGATTGATGATAGCGATCAACCAAATGGCTTTCATTCCTGGTCGGCTATTGCAAGATGAGTTTATGGCCACCCAAAAGTGCATCTCGGCAGTGCATAGTGATAAACGCACAGGACTTGTCATTAAGCTTGACTTCTGTAAAGCTTATGATAATGTCAAATGGGACTTCTTGCTCAAGTTATTTCAGATGCATTATTTTGAACCAAATTAGATTCGGATGAACAAGGAGTGTATCTCATCGGCAAAGGCAGTAGTGCTTGTTAATGGAAAGCCTTGTGGCTTCTTCCATATTAACAAAGACTTGCGTCAAGGCGACCCATTGTCCCCCTTATTGTTCGTGGTGGTTACTAATGTATTTAGCAAGATGCTGAAGATGGCGGAGCAAGAAGGCTGGATCAAAGGCTTGAGGTGCATCTCGGGGGGGGGGGGGGGGAGCCCTCGATTTCGCATGTGCAATATGCCGACAACACCATCATATTGTGTGAAGTAGAGGAGGATTCAGTTCATGGAGTTAAGTTGATTTGTCATGTTTTTGAGCTCCTCTCGGGACTTCGTATAAATTTTCACAAAAGTGATATGTTGGGCATCAATGTGGAGACACAGGAGCTACACTATTTCGCGCAAATTTTCCAATGCCAGGAGATGGAGTTTCCAGTGAGACATTTGGGTCTCCCTCTTCATTTGGGAAGGTTCTTGAAGGCTGAATGGTCTCCTCTGATTGAGAAGTTCACAAAACGCTTAGAAGGTTGGAAGGGAAAACTGCTTAGCTCCAGGGGAAGGCTCGTCCTCTTACAGGCCGTTCTTTCTAATCTTTCAACTTTCTTCATCTCAATTTTGAAGATTCCAAAGGGGATTCTTCAGCAGCTTGAAGGAATCAGGTGCATATTTTTATGGAGTGGGCCAGTAACTAATAAAAGGAAGGTGCATATAGTTAATTGGGACACAGTGTACAGCTCTAAAAGATCGGGAGGACTCATAGTGCTCAATTTGGAAGATATGAATAAAGCTCATATGAGCAGAAAAATCGATTCGAAACCCTAACTTATGAAAAACGGCAAAACATCAATGAAACGTTAAAAACACTTGATACACATAAAGATCTAAATATGCTATATAAAATCCTTTGCAAACCATGAAAATACCATGTCATTATACCTAACATGATATCCTATTATCTTTATCTTAGACCCTCTAAGGATTTATAAAACGTATATAAGAGCGATACAAAAATTTATTCAGAAATATTTGAAAAATCATAACTTTCTATCTGTAACTCAGAATTGGACGATTCATGATTCATTGAAAAGATCTTTTCAAAACCTAATTCTGTTTGTGAAATATATATTTCTCAAAAACAACTCTATCATAGTAAAAAAATAATTAAATGTCCAGGTATACAATCAACCCAAAAATGACTCTCAAATCATCAAAACCAATAAAAAAATCAATTTGATCTTAAGAAATCTTTGCAAGCCATAGATGAAACAACTAACATGGATCTATGATAAAACTATTAAAAATCATAAAAAAAAAACATGTATAGGTTCATATCTATGCATATAAGGGTCAAAACAAGACTTTAAACGATTGTAAACATGCTTTCTATCCTTAATAAACAACCCTAGACATGGTATATACCTAACCCCTTTATTTTGACATGAAATAGTTGAAAAATACTTTGAAAATGATTTCATAACTATAACATAAGGATCCGAAAATTATATATAATCTATCAAAACTATGAAAAACTCAAGAAGAGAACTTAAGAGATCAATGGAATCCGAAGTACATACGTGAGATCTAATACATCATCAAAAACTTGTAAAAACATCATGAAATCATTGACAAATCATAGATTTATTACAAGACCCAAAATCATATAAAAACTATCAAGACTCAAGAAGAAAAACCTATTCCTTTTGTTTGAAAAGCCTAAAAACGAAATCATATGAGAAGAACTTCTAAAGAGAATCTTTATTAATCAAAACTCTTTATAATCAGAGGGTAATACTCACAAGGACCCTTTACTTGAACCCCTTCCCGAGCTCCTCAACAACGGCACCGAAAACAAGAGAAGAAGGAGACTTGGATTTTAGGGTTTGAACATTTCTAGGGTTTTAGGTTTTAATGCAAGGGGGAGAGAAAAGAGAGATTAAATAACCGGAAACACGTGGGGACAAAAATATGACACCATCAAACCCAAATAATCACAATTAAAGCCCCTATTCTTTCCAAAAACGGTTGAAGTTCAAATTTCAAAAATTCACCCATATCGACAGCTCTAGTCGCGTCCGTCACCCAGGTGCCAGGCAGCTCCACCAGGACCTGTCACAAAGGTGCCTTATGGCTCCCCCAGGACCTGTCACACAGGTGCCCGACGGCACCTATTGAATCCATAAAAAAATCGACAGCTCCCCTGGAGCCTTCACTATTCCTCTGCCCAACCTCTTGGTATAGTTTGGCCCATAACTTGATCAATACTCATCCCATTCCTGATCCGTAAAAAGCATTGGAAAACTAACAGAATAACGATTCCAATCATACGTTAAATTATGAAATCGGATGTATATAATTTCTCCAAAACCCTATAGGAATATGACCCAAATGCACGAAATTAAGAATGACTTGAAAAAACCATAGTCGTTACAGACAGTCACATACCAGATCAGGGATTGGAGTGTTTGTTGTGTGGGTGCCAGAGGTGTGTCTTTTCATAGGGGTATGCTTCACATTGAGGAGTAAGGGACTGTTTTTGTGGCCTTACAATTGATCCAATTAGGAAAGGGAGTAGATACGTCTTCTACTTTCCTTTCTCTATGGGTTTTCATTTTGTGGGCATCTATTATAATATTTTATGTACTTGGGCATTCCTTTTCTTTGAATAAAATTAAGGCCGGATGCCTATCATTCCGTTTCAAAAAAAAAAAAAATATATCTTTTAAATCTGAGGACTTAAACTGAAATATAAAGAAGTGAGGGGATCGATCACTAAATTATATATTTCATGGGGACTTAAAAATAAAAAAATCCAAAAACAAAAACAAAAATTAGTAAATAAAAAACACTTGATAATCTAAACATGCGATCAACCGATAATGTATATAAATGATTGATTTGTGTCCTTAACAAAAATTATATTAATGTAACTTGTGAAAAATTGCATGTCCTTTTCAATAATTTCCAGTTTTCCTCTGACATTGACCGGGCAACCGAAGGTACACCAAATGCGAGGACCAATAGAAACGGACGGTCAAGATTTACTTCCAATGATTTGCTTGGGTTAATTAATAAATAAGGATTAGTTTTAATTAATGAAACCAAAGAAAAATAAGAAACAAAACAAAAGCATGTCAGGTCGCACAAATCTTCTTCGACCGACACCCCGAATCAAGTCCAGGTTCGGATCAGAACCTAAATCCCGAACCTCCACCTCTCCCCGTCGGGTCATACGTCGCTCTCTGCGTCGCTGCTTTTACTCTGCTTTCGAGCATATTCGAAAACCACTCTCTTTGTTTTCGTTCACTCATAGTGTCTCTGTGTGTGAGTGACTGAGAGAGAGAGAGAGAGAGAGAGAGAGAGAGAGAGAGATTGAGCTTCTTTTGAATGGAAGGAAAACGAAGACGTTCTGAAGAAATCTCTGTTTAGAGAGGTGAATCACTGATTTTTGATATACTATTTTGTCTCTCAAGTTTGTAAATTTTTTTTTTGGTGATTTTATTGTCTTGGTAGACGTTTTGTTTTGATTTTTGGGTACCCATTTAAAATTTGTTTCATGAAGTCCTTTTTTTTTTTTTTTCTTTTTGTTTGGGAAGTTTGTCTTAACATTTTCTGTTCAAATTCGCATTCGTTTTTGTAACTCAATTTGCAGTGATTTTGTTATCTTTGAAGACTGATTGTTCTGATTATCAGGCACCCATTTAGCTAATGTTTCCATAAAGTCAACTTTTTTAGATGTTTCTCTCTACATATTCTGTTCAAATTCAGGATTTGATTTTCTGTAGCTCTACTTGCATGATTTTTGGTGATTTTATTGTTTCTGAAGGCATTTTGTTGTAATTGTTGGTCACCCTTTTAGGAATCTCAGGATCCCATGTTTCAGATTCTATGATTCTCCCCTTAAAAATTGCATCTTGTACAAAACAGGCTTCTTCGTTTTTGTGAGAACGGTTAGTCTTCACAGATGCCAATCTTTTCTTAGCTGAAGTGCTGAATTTGAAGTCTTCTCATTCACCATTCGAAGAATTTCCTTTCTTTCATGTAGAAATCTCTGTAATCCCACAATTCGAGCATCACCCACCAAAATAATTTCCACAATGATGCACACAAAGTCCGAATCCGATGTGACCAGCCTCGCCCCGTCGTCTCCATCACGATCCCCGAAGCGGCAGGCCTACTATGTGCAGAGCCCGTCTCGGGATTCCCACGATGGGGACAAATCGTCCTCCATGCAGGCAACACCCGTCTACAACAGCCCGATGGAGTCCCCCTCCCACCCATCGTACGGGAGGCACTCGAGGGCCTCCTCCGCAAGCCGCTTCTCCGGGACGTTCAGGTCATCGTCGGGGCGCAAGGCGAACCGAAAGAGGAATGACAAGGGGTGGCCTGAGTGCAACGTGATCCAGGAGGAGGGGTCGTACGATGATCTTGATGATGATAGGGGTTTGTCGCGCCGATGCCAGTTTGTGATCGCGTTCTTGAGTTTTGTGCTTCTGTTCACCGTCTTCTCGCTCATCATATGGGGTGCGAGCAGGCCTTACAAACCAGATATTGTGGTGAAGGTAATGCCTTAAAATTAATGCTAATGTTTGTAGTAGAAATATAGTATATGTTTCCAATGTTGCTTTATAAATGTCACACTGTCTGGGAAGATAACCTATTTATTGGTCTTACAAGTTCATTCCTTATGATATTATGTGCTTCTTTTCATTTCATTTGCTTTGGGTAGAAGGGGAATTTGTTATATTTTAGGGTGTGTTTGTGCATGGAGGAAACTGAAGGATAATGTGGGAAAGCTAAAGGCAAGCTGAGCTTGAGTTTGCCTGTTAGCAACCCCTATCTCTGAAAGGAGATCAGAAAAATCAAACCCCACTGTGCCAAATGTGCACGTGGGGCACCAATTTTTGAAAAAAAAATGTGGGAAAGCTAAAGATTTTTTACCACTCAAAAAACTAGTGTTTATGGCGAAGGGAGAGAATTTATTCCTTTATTTTTCTGTCTTTTTTATCTAATAAGAAGAGAGTAAATTTTTTCACCTTCCTCTAGAGTGAAGGTGAGTGATAATCATTTTTTTATCACTTTTCATTGCGTGCATAAATTTGGGCAAAGGAAAAATGATTTTTTTTTCCCATTACTCTTCCATTATGCGCAAACACACAATATTAGTTTAGTTTGAATAATTTCAATCTAGCTCTCTATACTTTTTCCCCTACGACCTATAATTTGATAAGCTTGTATGAGTTACCAATTGTTGAAAATAAATTGGATTAATCCATTAGAGAATTGTAGTGTAGAACTCGATACCTCGATTTTGTGCTGAAGTTGGTCAACTTTAGTTACATACTGCATTGTTCTAAAGGGTCACCGGACTTGCATTATTTCAAGTTTAAATATCTATAATGTGGTATTGTTTCCTTGTATTTTTAGACTCATTTCTTGAGCCTTTAGTGCCTACTTTTCACAATGAAAGGCATATTCATCTCACTAGCTACAATATTGTCACAGAGCATAAGTGTGGAAAATTTCTTTTCTGGGGAAGGGACAGACAACACTGGTGTCCCAACTAAGATGGTAACAATGAACTGTACATTGAAGATAAGTGTCTACAACCCTGCCTCATTGTTCGGCATTCATGTGAGCTCATCGGCAGTCAATCTGGTCTTCTCGGAGATTGCACTTGCAACTGGACAAGTAAGTTTCCTTCTCTCTTTCAACTTATGGATTGGCTTTTGTGGGAGAGCATTAGAGGGACGCACTTGATAGTTCAATTTTATTGCTTTCACGTCGTCTCTTTGATTTTTATGAAATACACTCCTTTTAAGCAGAACTGTCACCCAAATGGCCAAATAGCACATTGTTTGAAGAAAAACAATTAATGAAAATTGCATAGTTTAAAATATATATTGTTCTTGATTCATATAGAATGAATAAGATATGGATTCATCTACAGATTACCAAGTTTTATTTGTCAGTATCTCCATCAATACGCATTTTCCCCGGTCTTGAGTAATGTTTGCTTGTACTATTTGGAAATCGGCATCCTGGATCCTTTTTAAGCATATGTTACTATTTAAATTCATTACTGGTGTAACTTCATTTCGTTTATCCTAATCAGTTACTGTTTAAAGGCATTCAAGTGCTCCCCTTCGTTTTAACGTGTAGTTTGTATGCATAACATGAACTGAGAATACGTACACGGTTGCAGGTACAGAAATACTATCAGCCCAGAAAGAGTCATCGAGTCGTGTCTGTGATCCTACAAGGAGAGAAGGTTCCCCTTTATGGGGCTGGTGCAGGTATGTCTGTGACCAGCAATGGCGGCCCAGTTCCATTGACCCTGGACTTCACCATTAAAGCTCGGGGTGAGGTGATCGGGAAGCTGGTGAGGACGACTCACTACAAACACGTATCTTGCCCCCTCATCATCGATACCAGGAAGACCAAGCCCGTAAAGATATTACATAATTCATGTACTTACACTTGAATTATATTGTTTTAGACATTGGCTGTTGATCACACATTCGGTTCACCATCTATATACATGTGTTTTATTTTGAAATTTGGAAGGCAAAAGGAAATGAAGATGAGTGAGTTCTTGGTTTGTTCATATATGCAGAAATTGGGATGTTTGTATTTGTGTTTGTATTTTATTTTTTGGCTAATAAGGTTGAATTATCATGTTCTTTGAAGATTTGTAATGCTAGCTTCACTCTGCTACTGCTGCTTGAGTTTGTTCTCTCTGTCTTCTTTTAAGTCTCTGAGTAGTGTGCGAAATGTTGGATTTATGACTTGTCAAATGTTGGATTTGACTGTCCAGGTCTGATGGGGGACCATTATTGGTGATTTATCTTCGTTCGCTAACATAAATTTGAAGTTGCACCCTTTTTCTCATTGGCCACTTATAGAAGCAAAAGATTAGATAATGAAAAAGGTCTGTGAACAAAGTTTGGCTCATCACACAGAAACATATGAACCTCAACCCAATGAAAATTAACATCAATAGAGAAAAAAAAGGGTTTTTTTACATATATACCCCTGTTAGGTTCCTTGATTGCAGAAATACCCCTGTGAGGTTCGGGTTTGCATTAATATCCCTGTTAAAACAATAAATAGTGCTTACGTACCCCTCCGTTACTCACCGTTAGCAAACAGGGGTTGACCATGGTTAATCTGCTAACCACAAGTTGGTATTTTACCTATCTACCCCCAACTAAACCCCACTACCCGATCCGATTAACCCCTCACTTAACGGACTTATAGGGTAATATTGACTTTTTCCTATACTTAACGGAGGAAAACGGTCATTTTTTAACTACACCCGACGGAGACTAATCACAGGGGTACGTAAGCACTATTTATTGTTTTAACAGGGGTATTAATGCAAACCCGAACTTAACAGGGGTATTTTTGCAATCAAGAAACCTAACAGGGGTATATATGCAAAAAACCCAAAAAAAAACAATGAAACGGGAAAAAATGATGAAACGAATCACTTGAGTTCATCAGATGACTCATTGGACGACTTTGGGGCGTTCAGCATTGAGGATGAGACTATTTGCTTCCCTTATCAACGCCCGTTTCCACTGTCTGTCTGGTTCACAGGGTTTCTATCTATTTTAAATACTAACATATGTGGTGTATGACAAAATTACTTATCACTTATTTGTCAAGTACAAGAATACTTGTTTGCCATAAAGATTAGTATAAGTGTATAATCCTCTTCCCTAAAAAAAATGATTTGTCGGCTGAACAAACTATTAGGGCCTGTTTGGGACCGTGGCGGATAACTTTGCATTCGAAAAAGTGGGGGCGTTAGATAAATGTTGTTTTCAAGGTTTCTCAAACACCGAAAACTGACAACACTGTTTTGGATGTGTAAACACGGACACCAAAAAATTATTTGGATCAGCAGTGGCATTATGCTAGATTCCCCGCCGGAATTCATCATACCCCATGGGGGGGGTGTCTAAAGGTTTGACTAATTATGTGAGTGAAGATGAAATTATTATCTTTCAATTTAAAATTATTTTTTCTTTTAGGGAAAATTTCCAAATAATGTAAACAGTCTGAAATTTATATAACTCTCTGTCTTTTCTTGAAATTCATTAACTCTCTAAAAACACATATATAAATCCAAATAACCCTCTGAGTTAAATTTTTATTGACAGATGAATATTCTTTGAATCTTTTGGTTACCCCAGATTGAAAACACAATATACAAAAAAAAAAACCACAATATGTTTGATTTTTTCCATTTTTAACATATTGTAGGAGGTTTTAGTATACTAAGTTTTTTTATTGTAGAACATTTTTTATTTATCAACGAAAATTTAACTCAGGGGGTTATTTGAATTTACATATGTGTTTTGATAGGGTTATATAGATTTCAAGATAAGTGAGGGGGTTGTATGGATTTCAGAATTGCTTGTAGGGAGGTTATTTGGATTTTTTCCAATCTTCCAACCCTCTTTTAAAAAAAGGAAAATGACTAAAAAAGTCTTTCCAAAAGTTAGAATTATCCCAAATCAACCACTTTTTAAAGTTATACCTAAAAAAGTCTCATTTTATAATTTTGGAAACACAAGAGATTAATCTACCCTTATGTAATTAGATCTTTAATACATTCTATCTCTTAACATTGTTAAAATATTTCACCCTCATAATTTTATTAATATATTTCACACATTTTCATGTTGATCAATTTTTTTTATTGTAAATTATTTGTGATTAGGTGAATTTTGTGAAATATGTATCAATATAATTTGAGTTATGATGAACTACATTAAATATTGATGCTTTTTAAAAAACTGGATATGTACTAATGATATCATAAAAATATGTAAATAGCCAAAAAATAAAAAATGTGAATAAAGATTTAGAATATTAACATATCATCTGCTGCATTGTGGCACAACACATATTTAAATTATATATTATGATTATACACAATGAAAAATGATAAACAATATCATATAATATATATATAAAAAACACACAGTATAATATATAATAACAAAACCTGATTGATTTTTATAGAGATATTATTGTTTTGTAGGAAAAATAAATTTTTAGTGTGGAATAAAGAGAGATATTATAGATTTAATTACATAAGGGCAGATTGATCTTTTGTGTTTCCAAAGCCGTGAAATGACACTTTTTTAGGTATAATTTTTAAAAATGGCTGATTTGGGTATTTCAAACTCTTAGGAGATTTTTTTGACCATTTTGCCTTTAAAAAAACACCGAAATTTTATACGAGGTCAAAGAAAACAGCATATCCAATCTATGACAAAGGAAAACATTCATTTGAAAAATCCAGCCAAATCACAGCCCTAATTAATATAAGAGTGCTATTACACTCAATTTAAAACATCATCCATTTCTTAGACCCCATGTCAGCTAGCCACGAGAGAATTTATTTTTAATACCACGTCAGTGTCGGTACCGGCGGGAAGGCCTCCGAATGTGTCGGATGTGTCGGAGCGGATCCCGGCGGGGTGCGCGGTGGGCGCGTGTGCGTGTGTGGGGTTCTTCGGGGATTCGGATCGGATGCGTGCCCTGGCGGGCTCGGTCGGATCGTCTTCTCGGAAGAGGTGAGGGGTGTGTCGTTCCTGGTTGAGGCGCCCGATAGCGTCTCAAGAGGATTCAAGGGTTTGTGTGATCGCCACCTGCTTTTTCTAAAAGCAGGAAAAGGTTGGGTTGGATTTGATCGCCTACGTGGGGAGTTTGTGGGGTCTCCGCTCTGAGACACGGATATACCGTACACAGAGGTGAAAAACAGGTATCCTATTCTACTTCCGGGGCTTGACTAAAGGAGTCTTGGGACAAAGGGGTGTGGATATGGGGTGTGGATAGGGGGGCGGCTAGTTGTGTTTAGCCGTCGGCCAGGGGGCGGCTAGCTAGGTTTAGCCGTCCAGGGTCTGGGTTGGTTTGGGTAGAACTTCGGTAGGAAATGGGTTTGGTTTTGGACAGAGGCTAAGCTAGGTTTAGCCCGGGTTTCTAGAGGGTGGGATGAGAGGGTATTTTATGTAGGGAATGGGTGTTTCTTTCACAAAAAGGGGCTCTCTCTCTCTCTCTCTTGGGATTTCTAGTGGTGGAAGGGTTTGAGGATGGTGGATTGGTGGAGTGAAGGATGTTGGGATTTTTTTGGTGATGTTGTATTTGGGCTTGGGACCCCTCTATTTATAGTAAAAGAGAGGCAGGGAAATATCCCGGGGGTAATGGAGTGGATTGGCTTCGATTAGACCCCTCATTAATTCCTTGGTTCTTCTGTCAGGACCAGGTGAAGGGCGGCTAGTTCTATCTAGCCGCCCAGGATGGGGCGGCTACTTCCTGGTAGCCGTTCTTATCATGACCTGCCAAACGTCCCATCTCTGACAAGCAGTGGCTTGGGTCGGTTACTTGGATTGATCCAGCCAAGAGAGGGCGGCTAAAGGTCATGACCCACCACAATGATCAGCATTTATTGCTGCTTTATGTCCCATCCAGGAGACTGGTCCAAAGTTGGCCAGGGGGCGGTTAGGGGGGCGGCTAGTTCAAACTAGCCGCCTGGTATGGGGCGGCTAGTTAGATCTAGCCACCCCTTGCCAGGGACACAGGGTTTTTGGGTCTTTAGGGTTAGGGTTAGGGTTTCTGGTTTTAGGTCTAGGTCAATGCTAGGGTCAGGTTTAGGTTTAGTTTTAGGGTTTCCGGTTAGGGTTTCTGGCTAGGTTTAGTTTAGGGCTGGGGTTAAGGTTTCCGGTTTCCTGAATTTTGGTTCTCTACTGGATGTCCAAAAGTGGGATATTTCCGGGTGTTACTTGAAGTATTTCTGTCTTTCTGGACGGTCGAAATTGGGGTATCTACAGTCAGCGTCTCGATTTTTTTAGTGTTGTTACGCTCGTCGACATGAAATCTCAAATTGCCACCTTTTGTTTGTTGTAACCTTGTTTTTTTAACCCCGTAGTTGACCACCGCTGTCCGTCTCGATCATTGACGATGACGTTGAGCATCATCAGATTACTATCCATCAATGAACTCTTGTAGATGGTGATCACAACCTGTTTGATAAAATGCGTGAGTGGAATTTTCGGTGTTAATGATGTGTTTGTTTGTTGTAGGTGGATGTGCAAGCGGCGCTGATTGAGGAGATGGAGAGCCTGTTGGACGTGGCGGAGACATTAGTGGTGGAGAAGGAGTTGAGGGTGACGCGGTCTCTATTGGAGCTCCCCATCTCGGGGTCTCCGAGAGACCTCGTCGCTACTCTAGCTAATGGTGGTGAAGACGATTATTCAGATTAATTGAGGTTATGATGGGTCTTTTGTAGATTTTAACAAATGAAGTTAAATCTTTTTATCTATGATTGTGATCAGTGTTTGTTTTTTTTTTTTTTTGCATGTTGGCATTCTTGATGTTTGAATTTGCGTGTGATACGTGGGTTTCGTCATTCCAGTTGATCTTTTTTGTTATTAGAGAATAATAAAAATTAATAAGTATATATCTGATCTAAGTAGGTATATATTTATACAAGGAGGTATATAACTCATTGGATGACAAATAAAATACTTGAGATTTAGGACTATAAAAAGAATTCTATATAAAGTCGTTCTGCCATGGGTAAAAGAATATGCTTGGATTTGATATTAAAGTAAATATCAAGGACAATCTCGTGTGTAAATGCTGAGGTGTTTTCTTAGGCTTTCGAATGCGGTCTGTTGCTGACAAAATTCATCATCCATAAATTCAGCGGTAATCATAACACGCATAAAAGACATATTATCATTGGTGTTAAAATAACAACGAATATCAAGCATCATTCAAGCAATCCAATGGCTTGTATGGGTAAAACTTCCGCCAGCCGCAATTATAACAAACTAATGAAAATTGATTGGAGGTGACATTTGTAAGGTGATGTTTAGCGTTCTGAACTTGGCTATTTGTATTAAACGTGAATGAGCATTTAACAAATTTTGATGGCACATGCAATGTTTAATTGAGCATATACATCGATAGGTTCATAAACAATTGAAATGATTAAGATCACAACCATACCAACCAGATGAGGAATCTGACATATGGATGACATCACAAATATAGAAGTGAACAATAAAATATGGTTATTTATAATAAATTGACTTGTTGTTTCCAATCTGGCGTAGACATTTCTTCAAGTTCTGTAAGGTGATGTTTTATGATCTGAACTTGATTATTTGTATTAAACGTGAATAAGTATTTAACAATTTTTTATGACACATACAATGTTTGATTGAGCATATACCTTAATAGGTTTATAAACATTTGAAGTGATTGGGGTCACAACCACACCATTTAGACGATGAATTTGACATATGGATGACATCACAAATGTAGAATTGAACTATTTGGTTATTTATAAGAAGTTGACTTATTATTTTCAACCTGGCGTAGACATTTCTTCATT
Source organism: Acorus calamus (assembly GCA_030737845.1). Lineage (NCBI taxonomy): Eukaryota > Viridiplantae > Streptophyta > Magnoliopsida > Acorales > Acoraceae > Acorus > Acorus calamus. Next base: position 10,056,212 of record CM060877.1, on the reverse strand, counting down.
GCGCTACTTATCTAACCCATACCAACGTACCTACCCAGGCATCTTAGGCACATAGATAACTTAATAAAGCATATACCTTATCCCATAAGTATACAACATAACCAACAATCACTTATTGTTTCCAAATTGTATCATTTAGTTGTTTAGATTTTACAAAATTCATCACCCATGAATTCAGTGGTAATCATAGCACACATATATTTTGGCATTTTGGCTCCTTTGGTTTGGGTTGGGTTGGGTTGGGTTGTTTCTCCTTTCTCCAAGTTTCAGCGTATGCTATATCGATCCAATTGATTTAATATTAAAATATTTGAATTATAAAACCATATGCTAAAAAAATATAAAACACGGAAGAAGTTTATTTCAGGTTAAAATATTTGATTTATGAAACCAATATTGGACGAATAATCCGTAAAGTGGTATATACTATCATAATGTAAGTATATAGTAGTAAAAAAAGGTGTATGCTTATATAGCATGAATGTTAATTTTCAACAGAGTATATTTGAACGAATTTTTGAATCATTAATGTTTATTTTCAAAGATACAAGTTAAGATTAAAAAAATTGAAACACAAAGTCATTGAATGAAAGACAACGATTTATGAAACCATATGCTATCAAAAGAAAATAAAAAAATAAAAAATCTCAGTGAAAAATGATTTATGAAATCATATACTAATGAAAGAAAATAAGGAAAGCAAGAATCTCTATGAAAAATACATTTTTGAAACCATATGCTACTAAAAGAAAATAAAGAAATAAAGAATCTATGTGAAAAATGATTTATGATACCATATGCTAACAAAAGAAAATAAGGAAAATAAAAATTTCTATGAAAAATAAATTGTGAAATCATATGCTAACAATAGAAAATAAGGAAACAACAATCGAAAAGGAGACAACGGTGATCGAAGACGCAGAAGATCCATACTTCAAAGACGATGAAGACGTAGCAAAAATACTACACTTGTAGGCACCTGGAGAGGGTGAGAGAGATAGAGAGAGAGAGAGATGATAAGCACTCACTGTCAAAAATTATTCCAAATATTAAGAATCACATTTAATGCGGTGTCAGTGTTGTTGCAGTAGAGAAATTTTGAATTTCAAAATTCGAATCACTCATCCGGGCCCGCCTAAAGAGTCGAAAAAATTCCACGTCACCAAGGTCTCGCCATGTCGAATCCTTGGTGGGGTCTGAGCAAATGACTGAGAAACTGCTTGAGTGTAACATTTTCCCTTTTTTATTACCACCCTGTTTTTTTATCCTTTATTGTTTCACTCTCTATCTCTCTACTCAGCAGACAAACCAACCACAACAGATCCATGACAAGGTAGTATATATTTATCTTTTGTAGACAGGGGACGAAACAATGCTATATGCATAGTTTTCATAAGATTTCAATATTTATTCATCTTCTGTTTGAAATGCTTTTTCATTGTTTGTGACAACCTTTTCATCAAGGTAGTTGTAAAGTTGATGATATTAAATATCCTCTGTTCGCCACAATTTCTCCATGAAAAAAATAAATAAAGCAGGTAATATAGCAGGTAAATCTCTGATGGTTGTCACGAATCAAATGGAGATGACAACTTGTATAATTTGGATTTGTGTAATGTCCAAGAGATTGTGGAAATGGTGAGTTCATTTTCTGATGCTTTCATGTTTGTTGCGACTCTATTTGAGGAACTGAAGGAGAAAATGGTGAACCATATCTCTATACTGGTTGATGCAAGTCTCCCTTACCAGCCTAATACAACAGGTCAATCGACTAACAATGTAAGGAATAATATCGACATTGAGAATGCTCGATCCTATAGTAGCACAAGCGAAGGGTTGTCTGAAGAGAAAAAGGAAGGTCCCAAGATGCAAAATTGTTGTCAATAAAATATAAAAAAATGTATGTACCATTTAACATTTATTCTTTACATACTGCATGTCCTTTACATAATAAAGCATAAACTTGTTTGTACTAAACATATACATATTTGTACAAAGCATATACTCCTTATTGGTTTTTATGCAATTAGATTTCACCTTTATATTTCATAAAACATGAAAGATGAAGTAGCAATAGAAGAGGTCTACCATATCCCAAACACCACCATCACAACCACAAAGTTCAGTTCACGACTTTCAGATGGGATTACAAATACTAAGTCCACAACACAATTCTCAGATGGGATCACAACCACACCAGTTAGACGAGAAATTTGACATGTGGATGAAATCTCAAATGTAGAACAATTTGGTTATTTAAAAGAAGTAAACCTTTTGTTTCCAATATAGCATTCACATTACTCAATCGCGTTGGCTATCAATTCCATACTAACATAGCATTATGCACATACATCACTATACAAAGAATATACCAGATTGTCGAAGCATATACAATCCATAATCACAGCACACAATAATTTATATATAACATAATCTCACAGTGTATATTTTAAAGCAATATAATCACACCGCACAATCATAAATCCTAACCAAAGTTACCAGCCAAAATGTATCATCCTTGTTTAATTGAGCATATACCTCATTAGGTTCATATTTTCAAATAATTCATTTATTTTCAAAGGCCAAACCAATGAAGGTACATACTATGTTATTGATGTTACATGCATTACTTATAATTAGGTTTTATGATACAATGACTTAAAGGATTCTCTTTGCAGCCTTGTCTATGATTGTTTTACACACTACTTTAATTTTTGACATTGATCACGATTTAAAACCGTGATTAAAGACTTTGTAGTGGTGACAGTTGATGAATTTGAAGTTGGGTGACAAAATATGATTGTGGAACATCATATGAAGGACAATGCATGATTGAACTCCTTGTACGAGGATCATCATCGACGAATGCTAGTATTTATGAAGGACACGTTGTAGATACCTCAATTTTGACCGTCCAAAAAAAGAAATTTGTACTTCAAGTAATATTTAGAAATGACCACAATTGGACATCTAATAGAAAACATCTTTAAAAAGGAACAAAGAAACCCTTGCCACAACACTTAGAAAAATAAATGACCAGAAGGGACGGCTAGTTTCAACTAGCTGCCCCTTAAACCAACCCCACCGCTTCCCTTAAATGGGACATAAAGCATCATTTAATACTGATGATTGCGGTGGTTTGTTCCCTTTAGCCGCCCCATCTTGGCCGGTTCAACCCCAGTATCAGACCCAAGCCACCGCTTGTCAGAGATGGAACGTTTGGCAAGTCATCATTGGCTCACTGGACCTTATCTGAAGAACAAAGATCTAATGGGGGTCAAATCAACCATCCTATTATCCAATTTGATCTATTGTCCAGTGGACACTCCTATGTCCCTTTTTTACTATAAATAGAGGGCATCCAACACCTTCTCTACTCATTCCCAATTCAAATCAATACTTCCTTCCCAAGCCACACTCACAAACCCATATCCCCTCCCCCACTTGAAACCCTAGAGAGAAAGAGAGTCCTATTTGTGAGTAGAAAACTCATTCCCTACAAAAAAAAATCACTCTCCAAATCTACTCTCCAAAACCCAGGTTAAGCCTAGCTTAACCTCAGCCAAACCCGAAATCCATTTCCTACATAGGTTCTGCCCAAATTGAACCAGACACCAGGTGGCTAATTTCCATTAGTTGAACCTCACATACGCCCTGATTTTCAAACCTCCTTTATCAAGTTCCCGAAGCAGAGGAGGATTCCTGTTTTTCACCTCTGTGTGCGGCATGCCCGTATCTCAAAGCAGAGACCCCACAAACTCCCCCTACGAAGGCGATCAAATCCAACCCAACTTTTCCTGCTTTTTGAGAAAGCAGATGGCGATCACAAACACCCTTGAATCCTCCTGAGGAGCTGTCGGGTGCCTCAGCAAGGAACGGAACCCCCATCACCCTTTCGAGAGATGATCCAACCGAGCCTGCCAAGGCACGCACTAGACTTGAATCCCCGAAGAACTCACACACACGCTGCCACAGCCGCGAGAACTGGAGGAAAAGGGAGGCACTTTCCCAGAGAACCCTTCGAAATCACATACCGACAACCTGGCGATCACGGTAGGACATCCCTCGTAAAAAATAACAAAAGGTAATCATCTTCTACTTCCTTCCATAACTTGACTAAAATGCCATCACTCCATTAGGAAAACCAAACCGCACAATTCTTTATCCACCTAGAGGAGAGGATGGCTACCTTATGATACCAATCGGTAGAGGACATGTTCCATGACCTCGCTAACTGTCGCGAGACCAAGACCTTGAAGCAGCAAAACCCCCAAGGCTTGCCCTAAAATCCCATCAACACCCAGTCTCTCGGTCAACCTGAGCATCTTTTCATTCACCCCACTTTGTCTTGCATATCTAATATTTCCAGCAGCTTCTGCCCCAAGCCCTTACAGGCCGTATTCAATCAGGGTCCACTAAACTACTCGCCCAAGGCAGAAACGCTAGACGAAATCATTCAGAGAATCCTCTCTGAGACAGGTCCTTCTGCCCCAAAACACGTCTCTACATAAATTTGAGACAAATCCCATCAGTCAGTCAACCTATCGGAGGGATTAAAATCCTGAAGTTTCACCGGCATAACAGTCGTGGTGACCCAGATGTTCATTTAACTGCTTTCTATCTAGATGCTCGACCTTTTCTAGATGATCAACCTCTGTTAGTCTTCCTTTTCCAAAAATCATTGGTAAGAGAAGCACTACAATGGTTCTCCACACTCCCTGTAAACCATTTGTCAAATTTCTTGGCTGTAAGCGAGAAATTTTTAGGCCACTACGGTTAGCAGAGGTTTACAACCCCCTCTATCTCAGACCTAACCATAGAAAGGATGAGGCCGAGGGAGGAATTTGAATAGTACGTGTCTAGGTGACGTACCCTAGTCCATAGAACTAGCCTGCAACTAACAGAATGTTAAGAAATTGACATGATGTTATAAAGCCAGAGTCCAAAGCTTCGTACGAGTCTTTCCTACAAAGACTGCACCACATATTAGCTTCTAATTAACCACCACAACAGGATTTCCCGTTGTGCAGCCCAGTAGTCCAAAACCACACCCCACCTATCAGCCATAGGATTGGACAACCGCCGCGAAAGGCGCAAACCCCCACAGTAGAGGGGGTCACACAAGTCTTGACACTCTACCCAAATGGAGCGCGAGTCCCTGATCAAGGACCAGCTCTGAGACAATATACACCCGATTCATCCGGATACGTGCCACCTCGGCAATCCAATCAAAGATTTACTCCCCGATCAGTACCCGCCCCCATGCCTGCAGCCCTAATTTTGATCGTCCAGAGAAATGAAATTTACTTCAAGTAATATTAGAAAATGATCACATTTGGACATTTAATATAAAACATCCTTAGAAAACCAAAACCGGAAAACCCTAAGCCCAACACTTAGAAAGATCTAAGCCTGGATAGGGATGGCTACTTGGAAGTAGCCCCCCCCCCTTCCTAGGTGGCTAGTTTCAACTAGCCGCCCCCCTGACCGACCCCAAACCGCTTCCCTAGATGGGACATAAAGCAGCGTTTAATGCTGATCATTGCGGCGGGTTGTGCCCTTTGGCTGCCCCATCTTGGCCGGTTCGAACTTTGTAACCGACCCAAGCCACCACTTGTCAGAAATGTGACATTTGGCAAGTCATCATTGGGGCGGCTACTTGAGAATAACCGCCCCTCACCTGGGCTCTGACAGAAGAACAGAGGATTAATGGGGGGTCAAATCAACCACCCTATTATCCAATTTGATCTATTGTCCAGTGGACATTCCCTGCCCCTTTTTACTATAAATAGGGGGCATCCAACTCATAATCATTCCCAATTCATAACAATCACCCATTCAATTCCCACTTGAAACATTCCCTTTCCAACACACAAACCCAACACCACCACTTCCAAACCATTGAGAGAGAAAGTGAGAGAGAAATCCACTCCCTACATAAAATCCACTTTCCAAATCCTCTCTCTAAAACCCAGGTTAAACCAAGTTTAACCTCTGCCAAAATCAAATCTCATTTCCTACTCAGGTTCTGTCTAAAATTGAGCCAGATCCCAGACGGCTAACCCCAACCAGCTGTCCCCCACCAACCGGCCACATCCAAATAGCCGACCCCCACCTACACCCCAACTTCCCAAATCTCCTCTAGTCAGTTCCCGAAAGCAGAATATGATACCTATATTTCACCTCTGCATACGGTATATCCGTATCCCATAGCGGAGACCCCACAAACTCCCCCATGAAGGTGATCAAATCCACCCCCTACTTTTCCTGCTTTTCGAGAAAGCAGGTGGCGATCCACACACACCCCTGAATCCTCCTGAGTCGTTATCGGGCCTTTCAGCTAGGAACAAAAAACCCCCACCACCCTTCCGAGAGACGATTCGATCAAGCCTGCCAATGCGCCCACTGGACCCGCATCCCCGAAGAACCCCCACACACGCCAAAACAGACTGGAAAAGGGAAGAAGGTGGCCAACCCTTCTCGAAATCCGATACCGACAACCTGGCGATCATGGTGAGACCTCCCTCGTGAAAAACAACAAAGGTAATCCTCTTCTGCTTTCCTTTACAACTTGACTAGAATGCCATCACCCCCTAGGAAAACTAAAATTTCCACCCTCCAAGTTAATTTATCCTCTACTATGCATCACAACATCCTTTACTGTTTTTAAGCCGCACACAGCTGCGCACCCCTTACTGCTTTGACCCCAATATCTTTACTACTTTTAAGCCGCATACAAATGCGCACCGTTTACTGTTTTCTTAAGCCGCACACAGCTGCGCACCTCTTTACCGCTTTATTTTAAATTTGCATTCATTCATGCCTACGTTATTTTCATATTTACACCATGGAAACCTACACCCAGGAGAAAACAGTAGAGGAGAAATGATGGCTAACCTAGGGTACCAATCTCTAGAGGACATGTTTCATGACCTCACTCTAGAGGACATACTGTTTTAAAACTGAAACTCTGTTTAATGGGAATTCCTATCGTAAACAATTTTGCGATCGAAACACACCATTTTTTAGCCCAAACACCATTTGTGTGTGCAAACAATCAGTTTTCCACCCACATATAAATTTTCATCCCAAATATAAATTTTTTTATTCCAAAAACCATTTTGGTGTAAAACAAAAATAGTGTTTTCCACCAAAATATCATTTTTCAACCCAAATACCAAATTTCGTTCCAAACCACCATTTTTTGGTCCAATCACTATTTGGGTTTAAACAAATTAAATAGGGCCTAAAAACACCATTTTTCAACCTAAACACAATTTTTCATTCCAAACATCATTTCTCATAAATTCATTCAAAAACCATTTTTCATTCCAAACACACCACCTGTGGGTCCAAATCTTCCATTTTTCGTGAGGAACAACACTTTTCATCCACGTACAATTTTTATTTTACCCAATACCATTTTTTGAACTGAACACCATTTTTGCATATTAAAAAAAGGAATGGAGATACCGGATCCCCTTGTCGGAGCCCTCGGTTAATCGGGAAGTAGCCATGTGCTTCTCTGTTGATGATCATCGAAGCGTGCACGGTGGAGATGCACTGCCGGATCATGCACAGCCAATTTGCATTGAACCCGTGAAGACCGAGGATATGGAGGAGGAAGGCCCAGTCGATGCTATAATAAGCCCGCTCGAAGTCTAATTTCAGCACCACCCCCACCCGTTTTTCCTTGTGCAGCGTTGCAATTAACTCTTGCGTGATCAAATAGGAGTCGTGTAAGGACCGGCCCGGTATAAATGATGTCTGCTCTTCCTCGAATAGCGAGCCACCCGCATCCGGTTGGCTAGTACCTTCGAGAGGATCATATAGCATGTGTTCACCAAGCATATAGGTCTGAACTCCCGTATGGTGGTCGCCCCCTCCTTTTTGGGAATCAATACAAAAGCTGATGAGTTTATACATCCAATGTCTCCCCTCCCTTGTAAAAATCATCAATCATTTCAAGAAAATCAGTCCGAATTATATGCCAAAACAGCTGAAAGAAACGCATTCTGAACCCATCAAGCCCTGGGGCGCCTTGTCTCCTTCAGAACTGTGTATGACCTGCAGGGTCTTTTCCTCTGAGATCGGCCCATCCATCATCGTGTGCTTCTGGTGAGATTTGTTTTAAATCAGGGTTCTCCCAGCTCGGCTTCCATCCTCGTCGTTTGGAGAACGCCTCCTTGAAATGCGCCACCATCCATTCCTGTAGTTCCTCCCCCTCTTCCATGCGCTCCCCATTGAACTCCACGCTGCCAATACAGTGTGCCCTCCACTTTATGATGGCTGATTTATGGAAGAACTTGGAATTGTTGTCTCCCAATTTCAGCCATAGATCTTTAGATTTTTGCCTCCATTCCTTCTCCTCCAGCCAGAAGATCTCCCACAGCCTCTCCTTAGCCGCTTGATGTTCCTAAAGAACCTGCGGGGTAAGCGGCGCAATCTCTTCCGCACGGTCACATCTGTCAATCGCCGCCATGCTTGTGTCCATGTCTCGTCGACATGCTTCTTACGTTGGCCGTCCCCACCAATTAAGGCTGCTCTTCAATCTTCATAATTTGAATGCTAGCTTCCTTCCCCCCCGCATCCACCTCCCATGAGGCGCGAACCACTTCCTCAAGCCCTTCCCCATCCGCCCACCACCCTTCAAACTTAAAGTGTCATTTTCGCATGCCTATATTCCTGCGCGTCAACAGCAAGGGCGTGTGATCCGACACCGCACGTGACAGGATTGTCACCTCCGACCTGGGAACGCCTCATCCTAAGTCCCGTCCACCATCATCCGATCGAGGCACGCAAGTGCGGGCATCTCCCGCATATTACTCCAGGTGAATGCCCTATTTGGCACCGGTAGGTCAATGAGCCCCTCCGTTTCAATCCACTCGTTGAAGCCCCTCATCGCTCGGGTTAGGGCCCTGTCCCTATTGCGCCCCGCCTCTGATCTTGTGATGTTGAATTCCCCGATCACGCACCACGGTCCAGCCCACAACCTGCGGATGTCGGACACTTCTGCCCACATATCGGTTCGTTCCTAGTCTATATGCGGCCCATAAACCCTTGAGTAGATCCAGCGACCTTTTGGAACCGCTTCCTCAAACAACACTGATACTGAGAATTGCCCCACATAACTGTCAACGCATCGCCTATGCACTGAGTTCCATGCCACCATAATGCCACCCGCTGCCCCCACCACCCCCTCCGCTCCTTCGGTCACCATCTCATCCAGCAGACCTCCCCCATAGTTCGTAGCGTCTGCTGTTCTAGGTTTTGCATCTTGGTCTCTTGTAAACAAAATATTTACACCCCGTGCTGCCTCACCAAATCCTTCACCGCCATTTGTTTAACCGGGTAGAGAAGTCCCTGAATATTCCAGGAGAGAATGCTCAGCATTAATGACTTTCAGGTCTTTCAACCTCCTCTTCCGATTCTGATGCTGATGCGGACACCACCACCGTCTGAGCTTCAGCAGCAAGACCTGCCCAGGGGTCGCAGCTGAAAGCGCCTCGAGCATCGAAGGCCTCGCACAGGAATCTATTGAACATCATGTGGTCCATCTCCGTGGGCAATTTGATATCGATACAGTGGGCTCTGGACCATGTCAATGGGTCAATCTGCCTTGCGATTGGAGGTTCGCTCCCTCCCCGGTCACAAATCGCCCCCCTCGATTGAGGGGACCATCCCTCCCTACTCCGCCTCCACACCCGCAGGGGCAGCACCCACAGGGGTCGATCCCACTGATTGGTGCTGCATCACAGTTATCGTTGCCCCCCCCCCCGCTATTCCTCTCGTTCCTCAGTCCGGAATCACTTACCGGCTTTGCCTTACTCGGACTCGACTGTTGCATTCCCGCATGGGGGAGCTTATCGAGCACCGGTCTATAAATGTCCTCCCATGATGTCGGATCTCTGTCCCACCATGTCCATGACCACCCCGGGTCCGTGGACCCTGGCCCAAAAAATTCATCACCTCCCACTCCACTGGGTAAACGGATTGTGGGCCCATATATCAGCCCAGGTGACCCGAATTCATCAGTTGACCCATCCAGACTTCCATCCGACGTGTCCAGGTTCACCAATTTTGCTTTCCCATTTCCCGCCACTTTTAATCCAAATGCGTTTTGTGAGTTTTGTGAGGAGGACCCCACCTTCTGTTCGATGGAACCCTCCCTGATAGCCTTCCACCAGTGGTCAACGTCCCTGGGTGTTGTACGGGTACAAGGGTGACCCCTGCTTCCACCCACTCTGTGACAGACGCTACTCCCTTTTTAACCTCTAGACACGCCACCGCATCATCCTCCGTGCTGTTGAGCGGACCCGAGGTCCCTAACATGAGCCCTAGTCCCTCCGGCTGCCCACCACGTATTGTCTCCGAACTCGGCCCCTCCCCCGCCTTTTGGTCTAGCTTTCACCGCGGGACCCACCACCTCGCACCTCCCCCGCCTGCCTTCAACCGGTTGCGCCGCCGGGGGGTTCCTCGCGAGCACCTCCGCCCAAGTGCCCGGCAGGGTCTGCCCTACCTCCTATACTGTTGAGAGGATGTCGATTGCCTCCTGACTGATGGACACACGCAAGACCCCCGAAGGAGGCGCCTCCACCGCTTCTATCTCCAATTCTTTGAAAAATTTCCCGTCTGCATCCATGTCCGGCTCTGTTACTGCCAGGAATCTCCCATAGCGGCCCGCCAGTTCAGTGGCCACCCCGGCATCCATCCAGTGTAATGGCAGCCCCGAGAACCTGACCCTCCATTGGCGTTGCTCAACCTGCACGGCCCCGACCCCTGGTGCCCATGCCGTTAACTCGAAAGACCCCCCTCCACCGAACATCGATCCAGCCTCGATTATGTCCCCCCTTATGAGAGCTTTAGGGACCTCCATTATGAAGGTACCTGCCCCCACCCTCTTGACTTGGGAACAAGCCCTGGAACCCCATAGACGGATCACCGTCTCCTTCACTCCCACCGTTGTTGGGCAGTGGCCTCTCGCCTTAGCCATAACACAATCCATGAGGACTTTAACCGTGGCCCTCACCAGGCGCGAAATAGGGAAGATGACGTGAGTGGTCGGAGGTGGTGGTGGAAGAGGAGAGCAAGAGCCCTGTCGTGTCCCCATCCCCATCCACTGCTGCTGCATGGGTCGTGGCGGGTCCGATCGCACACAACACCCCGAGGATGCCCGATGCCCCACTCCCATACACGCCAGCACACCACCGGGTCCCGACACTCCCTGCTCCAGTGTCCCTTGGCCAAATAGTGGAAACACCGTTGTTGTCCCCAAAACCCCTCTCCTCCGGCAGCAGGAGTCCGATGGAGCATGCGACGGCAACTTCGCACCTTCTGCCACCCCTCTCCCTCGCGCCTCTTGTCACCCTCCCCTCCATTGCTGTCACTGCCTCCCGAACCAGAACCGACCATCCTCTCCGCTCCACGGCAACTTGGAAAGGGTGGTCAAAGGGATTAGCAGGCAGAAGCGGGGGAGAAGAGAGGTACTCACTTCTGCAGTACGCTGATGACACAATACTACTAGGCAAGGCAACGGAGGAAACCATGGGAGCGTTTAAGTTCATCCTTAAATGTTTTAAATGCTTGTCCGGGCTTAGGATAAACTTTGCAAAGAGTGTGTTAGTTCCTATTAACATCGACGTGCAACGGTCTCTCCACCTAGCAAATTTTGTTCGGGTGCACTTATGAGGCCTTTCCGTGCAAACACCTGGGACTCTCGCTGGTGCAAGACAAATTAAAAAGGGAGGATTGGCTCTGCATGGTAGAACGAATATCGAAGAGACTGGCGGGATGGAAGAGTCAGCATTTGAGTTTCGCCGGAAGACTCACTTTGTTGCAATCGATGCTGTCAAGCATTCCAGTCTTCTTCATGTAGATATTCAAGATGCCAAAGGGGATCGCGTACCCAATCGATGTCATTCGGCGCAAGTTTCTGTGGAATGGAACGGATGAGAACACGTGACAGCCACATCTGGTTAGTTGGGAGATAGTGTGCTTGAGGAGGAGGCTTGGAGGTCTGGGGGTGCGAGATTTGGAGACCCTCAACAATGGCTCTGGAAGTGGGGTGAAAATCAGGGGGTGACATGGAGGGCACTGTTATGGGACCGATATGGCCGCCGACTGCGGGGACACGAGCGAGTACCACGCCCCTCTCGAAAGATGACACATGTGGCTAAGGGGATATTTGGGCTGGCATCAGAGTTTGGGCAAACCATTGTGTGGGCGGTGGAGGATGGGCACACAACAAAATTTTGGGAGGACATATGGAGCGGGTCCGCCCCGCTGCAGGCCTGGATCCCCCTGGTGTTCCAAGTGGCTACCCGGAAGGAGGGAGTGGTAGCGCGATTCTGGGAGGCTAGTAACAATACTTAGTACATTCAGCCGACACGGGCAATGAGGACAGGATGAGCTATTGTGTTCCATACAGGGAATTACGATTTGGGAGGGAAACGCAGACAGCTCCCGATAAGGGATTCACGGTTTCCATGGCGTACGACTGGTGGTCACGCGAACAGTTCACTCATGGGGTGACCCAGGAGAAGGCTGCAACGGTGTGGAAGATGAGGATATCTTTGAAAATCAAGGGGTTCCTATGGCTGGTGCTACAGGAGAGGCTTCTGACTAAAGCCTATCGTGCACATTGGAGACCAAATGATCCCGACAAGTGTGAGCTGTGCTTGGTGGAAAGGGAGATCACCGAACACCTCCTAAGTACCTGCAGCATGTCACGGCAGATATGGCAACGGTTGTATGTTGAGGCGGGGTTACAGGGTCCAATAAGCAATATAGAGGAACTATGGCAGGCAGGGATCCGTTTACAGAGGGCAAATGGAGAGGGGATCACAGCCAGGGTGGCTTTGATGATTCTACCGACGGCTACATGGGCCATTTGGCGAACACGTAATGCTAAGCTATTCAAGGGACAACCGTCTATGTCGAGAACATATGGGAGGAGCTCTTGGGACTGGTGCAGGCATGGGGTAGGGGACTCGTGGGTGCCAAATCAGTGAGGTTCAGGAGAGGGGAATTGTGTATTACAACATAAAACTTGGTGTGCAAGGGGTAGGGTTGGGCGGAGACCTCCTCCGCTCCATAATTCCCTACCTTTTCTTGTATCTTTATGTTTTTGTACTCTATTTTATTGTCCTGGTTTTGGACTTGTACTGTGACACCTCTAATAGAAACCGCGGTAGCTAGTCTAACTTACCCAAAAAAAAACCCATTTTTGCATCCAACACAGTATTATGGGTCGAGACATACTGTTTTTTAACCAAAACACCATTTTTCGTTCCAAAAATCATTTCATGATAATTCGTTCCATACACCGTTTTTCAATCGGAACAAACCATTATTTAGTCCAAACACCATGTGTTTGCTCAGACAATCACTTTTCCACCTAAATACCATCTCTACACAAACAACTTTTGTTACGCCCCAGGCTTACATAACAAGAAATTGTCTATTTTTCCCCTAAGTGGACTCACAGGTTTAAAAAGTGTCTTGGTGTGTAAGAGTTGTGCTCACATATAAGCACAGATGATCTCCTCCCATTAGGCGATGTAGGACTAAACACTCTCACCCTCACCCCAATCCATGGGCCTCTTGGGACTCTTGGGCCTAGGCTAGGAGTCACAATCAACCCCCCTAATAGGCCACACGTCCTCGTGTGGAGCAACCTACAACCACCATCGCGTAATGGACATGCCCTGATACAATTCTGTAACGCCCCAGGCTTACACAACAAGAAATTGTCCGCTTTGTCCCTAAGTGGACTCACGAGTTTAAAACGTGTCTTGGTGTGTAATAGTTGTGCTCACATATAAACACAAACTATCTCCTCCCATTAAGCGATGTGGGACTCTTGGGCTTAGGCCATGCGTCACACCTTTTTATGTTGAACTACTATTTTTTAATCGAATTACACTTTTTGAGCCAAATAACATTTTTCCACCCAAACTCAATTTTCATTCCGAACACCATTTCTTGACCAATGATCGACCCAGTCACTATTTTTCAACCAACGCGCCAATTTGGATCCAAAACAATATTTTTTTGATCGAAATATCAATTGTCTACCCGATCTCCGTTTTCCCTTCTAAACACTTACATTCTTGGGTTTTAAACACCACATTTTTCAAACCAAATATCATTTTTTTACCCAAACTCCATTTTTTGACCCAAATATCATTTTTATGTCAAAAATCATTTTCTAGTAAAAAAGCAGTGTTTTCGGTCAAAAATACGATTTTTCAAACCATATACCAATTTTCGTTCCAAACACCATTTTTGGGTCCAATCACTATTTTGAATCGAGACACACTAAATTTGACCAAAACACCCCATTTTTCAACCAAATATCCTTTTTGGGTTTAAAAAACAACATTTTTCAAACCAAATACCATTTTTTGACCCAAACACCATTTTTCGACCCAAATATCATTTTTTGTTACAAAAACCATTTTTGTGTAAAAAAACAAACAGTGTTTTTAGACCGAATCCAAATTTTCAACTCAAATACCTATTCTCGTTCCAAACACCATTTGTGCATCCAAACAACCAATTTTCCACCCAAATACCATTTCTCTACCCGAACACCGAAAATCAATTTTTCGACCCAAATATCATTTTTTGTCACAAAAACCATTTTTGGGTTACAAAACAATATTTTTCAACCCAACTAGCATTTTACCATCCAAAACCCAATTTTCATTCCAAACACCATTTTTTTCGACTCAAACACCATTTTCGACCAATGTTCGCCCTTTCACTATTTTTCAACCCAAGCACCATTTTAGATGGAAAACAATAATTTTTTGACTAAAATACCATCGTTCAATCCAAACACCATTTTCCTATCTAAACACTACTTTTGGGTTTAAACACGATAATTTTCAAACAAAATACCATTTTTCAGCCTAAACACCATTTTGCAATGCAAAAATCATTTTTTTGGCCAAAATATCATTTTTTGTGTCAAAAACCTTTTTTTTTTTTGTCAAAAAGCTGTGTTTTTGGTCCAAATACCATTTTTCAACCCATATATCAATTTTCATTCCAAACTCCATTTTTGGGTCCAATCCCTATTTCGGGTACAAACACACCAAGTTGGACCTAAACACTCCATTTTTTTACCCAAATATCATTTTTTGTTAAACAAAAAACTATTTTTGAGTCACAAAACATAAATTTTCTGCCCAAATTCCATTTTTGCACCCAAACACCAATGTTCCTTCTAAACACCATTTTTTCGACCAATGTTTGACCCAATCACTATTTTTCAACCCAAGCACCATTTTGCATCCAAAACAATACTTTTTTAATAAAATACTAATTTTCTACCTAATCTCCATTTTTCCTTCTAAACATCTACATTCTTAGGTTTAAACATAACATTTTTCAAATCAAATACCATTTTTCAACTCAAACACCATTTTTCTTTGCAAACACTATTTTTCAACCCAAATATAATTTTTTTGTTCCAAAAACCATTTTTGGGTAAAGAAACAAACAATGTTTTTCGACCAGAATCCAATTTTTGAACCTAAATACTAATTCTCCTTCCAAACACCATTTTTTTGGTCAAATTACTATTTTGGGTCGAAATAAACTAAATTGGGCCAAAACACACTATTTTTCAACCCAAACACAATTTTTCGTTCCAGACACCATATCTTGGAAATTTGTTCAAAATCATTTTTCCTTTCCAAAACACACCATGTGTGGGTCAAAACCCTCTATTTTTCATTACGAACACCATTTTTCATTTCACATACCATTTTTTTGTATAAATACAATTTTTTTTAACCGAAAACCATTTTTGGGTTGAACAAACACGATTTGTGTCCAAACATACCATTCTTTTATTTGAAACACATTTTTTCGTTCCAAACATCATTTAATGGAAATTCATTCCATACACTTTTTTTCAATTTGAACACAGGATTCTTGAGTCCAAACACCATCTGTGTGTCCAAACAACCAGTTTTTCACCCAAATACCATTTCTCTACCCAAACACCGAAAAGTATTTTTTTGACCCAAATTTCATTTTTTATCCAAAAAACCATTTTTGGGTCACAAAACAATATTTTTCCACCCAATTAGCATTTTACCACCCAAACTCCAATTTTCATTCCAAGCACCATTTTTTTCAACCCAAACACTATTTTTTGACCATTGTCGACCCACTCACAATTTTTCGTTCGAAGCACCATTTTAGATGCAAAAAATATTTTTTGGACCGAAATACCATTGTTTTAGCCAAACACAACAATTTTCAAACCAAATACCATTTTTGGGACCAAACACAATTTTTCAATGCAAAAATCATTTCTTGTCCAAAATATCATTTTTTGTGTCAAAATCATTTTTTTGGTAAAAAAAGCTGTGTTTCATTCCAAACTCCATTTTTGGTCCCAACACACCAAATTAGACCAAAACACACCATATTTCAACCCAAATATCATGTTTTGTAAAACAAAAAACCATTTTTGGGTCACAAAACACAATTTTTGCACCCAAACACTAATATTCGTTCCTAATACCATTTTTTAAAATGGAACACCATTTTTCGACCAATGTTCAACCCGATCTCTATTTTTCAAGTCAAGCACAATTTTGGATCCAAAACAATATTTTTTGAACGAAATACTAATTTCATACCCAATCTCCAGTGCAACATTTTTCAAACCAAATACCATTTTTTGACCCAAAAAACATTTTTCTTTGCAAACAACATTTTTTGACCCAAATATTAATTTCTGTTCCAAAAACCACTTTTGGGTAAACAAAAAAAGTTTTTCTCAACCCAAATACCAATTTTCGTTCCAAGTGCCATATTTTGGTCCAATCACTATTTTGGATCGAAACAAACCAAATATCCAAACACCTTTTTGGGTTGAAACTCTATTTTTTTCTACCCAAATACCCATTTCTAGGTTACAAAACAATATTTTTCGACCCAATTAGGATTTTACCATCCAAACTCCAAATTTCATTACAAACACCATTTTTTTTACCCAAACCCCATTTTTAGACCAATTCGACCCTCTATATTTTTCAACCCAATGACCATTTTGGATCCGACAAAATATTGTTTTGACGGATACCATAAAAGTACCCTTTTGTTTTCTGAGTTTTCTGTTTATTAAAAAGGGTACTTTCCTAGTTACTATTATTAAACGGAGTTGTTTTCTGTTTTCTGATCTCCGTTTATTAAGAAGTTTTTTCCCCGCTTTCTGTTTACTGTTTTGAAATAGTGTAATTTTCTGTTTTTATAGTTTTTCGTTATCAAAAAGAGTAGTTTTCTATTTCCTAGTATTTTTTAGTGGAAGTTTTCTGTTATCGAATTTTCAGTTTATAATTAAAGAAAGGTAGTTTCTTGTTTTATGTTTATTAAAAAGGTAAAATTTTAGTTTCCTGTTTTCTGGCTTTCTATTTATTAGAAAGAGTAGTTCTATGTTCTTTTATTTACTAAAAATCTTACTTTTTTGTTTCTTGTATTTTTTTAAAAAGTAATTTTCAGTCAAAAGAAGTATTCTCCTTTCTTTTTATAAAAAAAATGATATTTTTCTGTGTTTCATTAATTTTAAAAAATCCAAAATTGTATCCTTTTGTTAATCAACAGAATAAGAAGCCTTTTTTTAAAAGAAAAATTCCCTTTTTAATAAAAGTATAACAGAAAACAGCCTTTTTCAATAAACAGAAAATATCAAACTACCATTTCTGATAAACAGAAACCAGAAATCATTTTTTGAAAAACAAATTCTACAAAACAGAAAACTACATTTTTTAATAAACAGATACTAGAAAATGGAAAACTATCCTTTGTAATAAGTAGAAAAGAGAGGGAGGTACCCTTTTTTGGTAAACAGAAAGAAGAAAATGAAAACTACCTCTCTTAAGAAATAAATAATAGAAAATTAACCTTTTTAATAACCAGAAAATAGAAAACAAAAACCTTCATTTTTTATTTCAAATACAAGTTATGTCCCCCAAAAATTCTATTTGAATTTTTTTTACAATTTTAAATTTTGTTTCATTAATAACAAACATACAACTACCATTTTTTATATACAAACACCAGAAAACTACACTTTCTGACAAGTAAAAACCAGGAAACATACCTTTTTAATAAGTAGAAATGAAAACATTACCTAATTTTCACAAATAGATATAACGACAATGATTTTTCCTACTCAATTGATGCCTTCAAATAATGTTTTGGAGCATTGGCTTCATTCGGTTATGTTTTTTTATGCATATGGTGATTTTGTTGTAGGGTTTTGGAGGACATATACAACTCCATATTGAGAAATTTAGATATGGTTGAAATGCTTGTCCTGTTAATTTTTCAACGCATCTTCTAGATTGAGAATCGGATGTGTATGGATTGAGTTTTGAAAAAATTAGTGCACATTGGTCCGTCAGGTTCCTTGGCGGACCCTCCAGGGGGCCGTCGAGGAACCAGACAAACCTCTGGTCACAAATTTGCTCAAAACTCTACTGATACACATTTGATTCTCAATCCGGAAGATGCGTTGGAAAGCTAACGGAATAAGGATTCCAACCATATCATAATTTCATAAAACAGAGCTCCAGATATTCTCCAAAACCACACAAGAAAATGACTACATGTGTAGAAAAATAACCCTGAAGAAAAGCCAATGCACCAAAACATAATTTGAAAAAATGAAAAGACTTAGGAAAACCATACTCCTAACATTTGTATATTAAAAAAAAATGTACTTTTTTGTTTTCTCCTTATCGAAAAGGGTAGTTTTCCATATTCCAAATTCTCTTTGTCAAAAAGCGTAGCATTATGCTTTTTTGTTCTATTTATGAAAAAAGATAGTTTTTTGTTTTCTGGTTTTCTATTTATTGAAAAAAGGTGTTGTTTTCTTTTTTCTGGTCTCTGTTTATTAAAAGGCGTAGTTTTTTGTTTCCTGTTTCAGAATAGTGTAATTTTCTATTTTTCTGGTTTCTGTTTATGTAACGCCCCAAGTTTCACTACTCCATTTCGAAGCGATGAATTCGGTTAAGCTACTCTAAATCCTTAATATATATATATATATATATATATATATATATATATATATATATATATATATATATAAAGCTTCCGATTTAAAGGCCTTTTTTAAAAAATAAATAAAAATAAAATAAAATAACTAATATTTTAGTCAAACATCCAAATCATAAAACTTAACCATGATCTAAACATAATTCATCATAAACGCGGATGAAATACACACATAATAGTTTAAACATAAACGCCATATGTTTTTGCTGAAAGGACTAAGGAACTAAATGCCAAAGGAAAGGCTTATTTCAAACACCTACAATGCAACAGAAAAATAGATAATACGAACTTCGATGTCCAACGCCTTAACGAGATCGACAACCACTAACACCTAATCTGAAAGGTTGGGAAAGAGAGGGGTGAGCTACCACACGCTCAATGAATGGGCATAAGTGCCCCAATAATATATTGTACTTTAAAATAATCAGTTATAAAGTGTCTATGAAACAATTGTAATACAATGGAAATCTTATAATAAAGAAGCTATTTAAAACATACAAGGACATAATAATATTTTTCTTTCAAATAAAATATGATATTATAAAAATCTACTCAGGAATTCGAACTATATGATGTATATGAATGCAACGGACACGCATGCCCGCTTTCCACGACACCTAGCCGCAGAGATTTCATTTTGGAAATCGGGCCACGTAAACATAGCCACCTAAACTTGGGTCAAAATTTAGACCACAACCACCTAGATTGAGCCATCTAGACGATTAATGCATGCACAATCAAAACTACTTATTCTTTCAAGTATACAACATGCAACAATTTTTCATAAATCCCATAATTTCCAATGCATACGATATATCCAAAATATCAACCTATATGATGATAACATGCTCATATGTTTCATACAAGATAGATTTCATAATCGTAAAATAACATGATGCCGAAATATATACATATATTATGATTTTTAAATAATATAGAGACATCAACTCACATTTAACAATAACACTCGTGACAAAATATCAGTCTAAGCAGTATGAGAATCACCTAAAAATTAAAATAATATTTCTAATAAATAAAAATAATTTGAATAACTATATAAAATAAACTACCCATTTATTCTAAACCCAAATCATTCCAATGACTATTACTTGACCGACTTAGACTACACACCCGGCTTCCAATAACAATTTATTGACAACTCACAATCCAACATTACTGTAACATAAGATATCAATATGGATCCACTAATCCATCATCCTCATCTGGCCCACTAAACCAACCAACCCTCATGAAAAAATATAGAGTGTTGCTACACTCAGTTTCCTTTACCAACAATTTTTCAGTCCCCACGTCGAATTGCCCAGCTGGATTTTTATTTTTTTTAAGCCACGTCAGCCTATGAAAAGCACTCACCAAAAAATTCCCCCCAAAAGTTGCCGCCCTTTTTTTGTTTTACTCTGTTTTGATAACATTTCACTGCTTTATTTTTTTATTTTCATTTACTATTTCTATTCCTCCTCTCTCTCTCTCTCTCTCTCTCTCATTAGCGACAACCACCACAGACCAACCATAGCAGCTCCATGAGAAGATAGTAAATATTCCTTGTTTGCAGTCAGGGGACAAAAAGTTAGTATGTGCATAGTTTTCATAAGATTCCCCTTGTTTGTCTTCATCTTCCTTTTTCATATGTTTTTTTATCATTTCTGACAACTTTTTCGTTGAAGATAGTTGTAAAGTTGATGATAATAAATTCTTCTGTTTACCACTACATATCAATGAACTACTTTTTCTTTTCGTTTTGATATCCTATATACAGATCTTTATAACGTATATACTTACTAAAATATCACAGGTAAATCGCAGATGATTATCATGGACCAAATGAAGATGAATGATTTGGATCAAATTGGAGAGAGCATTGACGCTGAACCCCAAGCTGAAGTAAATCGTGATAAAGAAGCTGAGGACATTAGATATTACAAAGCGAATGAAGAGTTGATTATTGGGATGGAGTTAATTAGTATCAAGAAAGCAGAAGAAGATTCACTCCCAATGGTGATTTGAAGGCACACACCATAAAACAGTTGGCTATTAAAGTTTTACGTTCTGAACCTGACAATTTGTATTCAATGTGAAGAAGTATTTAACAAGTTTTTAATGGCACATGCAATGTTTAATTGAGCATGTACCTCGATAGGTTCTTGTTTTCAAGTAGTTCATTTATTCTCAAAGGTTGAACTTATGAAGACACGTACTCTATTACTGATGGTACATGCATTACGTAAAGCTGTATTCAAGTTGGACGGTACAAAAACTTAAAGGATTCTCTTTACAGTTAACAAATTTGAAGTTGGGTGGTAGAATATGATTGAGGGACAACATATGGAGGACAATGCACAATTAAACTCATTGTTCGAGGATCGTCATCGGTGGGTGCCAATATTTGTTATTTACACCACCTATCAGTGCATATGACTTATCTAACAAAGCATATACCTCACTTGTATAATAAGGTATATAACTCATTAGATGACAAATAAAGTACTTGAGACATTCTATAGGTTCATAAACATTTGAAGTGATTGGGATTACAACCATACCAACTAAATGAGGAATCTAACATATGGATGACATCACAAATGTGGAAGTGAACAATATGGTTATTTATAAGAAGTTGATTTGTTATTTCAATCTGGCGTGGACATTTCTTCAAGTTCTATAAGGTGATTTTTACGTTCTGAACTTGACTATTTGTATTAAACGTGAATAAGTATTTAACAAGTTTTTAATGGCACATACAATGTTTAATTGAGTATATACCTCGATAGGTTTATAAACATTTGAAGTGATTGGGATCACAACCACACCAGCTAGATGAGGAATTTAACATATAGATGATATCACAAATGTAGAATTGAACAATTTGATTATTTACTTGTTAGATTTTACGAAATTCATCACCCATGAATCCAGTGGTAATCATAGCCACCTATCAATGCATATGACTTATCTAACAAAGCATATACTTTACCACACGAATCATATAACCAAAAATCACATCACACAATAATGTAACACAATAATCACATCACACAATAACATAACATGTGTACAATGAGGTATATAACTCATTGGATGACAAATACTTGTTCTAATTTTATAAAATCATCAACCAAAATGCAGTTACACTCATAGTACGCATATAGGCCATATCATCCTTGGTGTTAAAATGAAAACGAATAAGGGACATCAAGAACAAGGGGGGCACCCATCTGCTTCCTTCAGCATCGTCTTCTGTAATAACTTGACAGCTCTCTCTACCCACACATTATGCTCCTTGTTGTGGAGGGAATCTTACAGGAGGAACTGTTGGTTCATCATGTGACACCATCCGCCTTCCACCATTTGTATGTATCAAAAAAGCATCGACATCCACTCATCCCCGCATCAATGTATTGCTGTAATAAGTAAAATAGTTAGATAGGCTCAGTTACAAATATGTTAATCCAACATAACTGAAATGATATATTACATTTAAAACTGTCGAGATGTGCAAAACTCTCCTATTCGCCACAGCTTTAGCCACAAATCTCGAGAAGCATCAATCACCTAAGACATGGAATGCATACACCTCATAAAAAAAGCGTATACCATATAATAAATGCATATATCTCTTAAGCAGGAGCACATAACTCTGAAGAAGAAAAAAACATGAAACATACAAAAAATAAAATATGTCACCTACCTCTTCTCCCACAAGGCATTTGATCCCCTTCATGATGAATCTCTCCATATTGGGGTTCTAAAAAGACAAAATCGTCTCCAACAAACATTTCTCCGTTTTGAACGAAGGGATATCATCTCCGACAGACATTTCTTCGTTCTGCACGAAGGAATGTTCTTTATTTACAAAGAATATAGTAGATGATGTATAACGTAAACAGAAAACAAATGTTTATAAACGACGAACATAGCATGCCACCATATCCAACTAAAATACACAATAAGATTAAAAAATTGAAACATCATAACATAAAAGGAAAAAAATTGATTTAAGATTAAAAAAATCTATTTTAAGAATAAAAGAATTGAAACAAGATTTAAAAAAAATTGATTTATGAAACCATTTGCTAAAAAAAATATTAAAAGATAAGAGAGGGTGAGGTAATGAAGACGGTGAAGATGCAGAGGAACCACACTTGAAAGACGGTGAAGATGCCGACGGTAAACCATGTGGAAGAGATAAGAGATGGTGAGGGGGAGAGAGAGAGAGTTTGTTTTGTGAAATCTAAAAGGTTTGGTCAAAGAGAGAGGGTGTGTTTGTTTTGTGGAAGACGAAATGAGAGAAAAAAATTACATTGGAACTCGACAACAGATGGATCTCTCCTCGATATCCACCCCACACAAGCATGAATTCAAACAAATTGGTGTTACGAGGTACATACCTCATTTTTTGAAGTATATGTTTGTTCAAAATGCGCGTGTACTTTTTTTTGTATTTTCGACCATTTAATGTGGTGTCAGACCGTGCCAGTAGCCCATGTGTCTTTGTCAGAAGGTCTTTTCGACCATTTAATGTGGTGTCAGACCAACTCTTTCAGACGGATTCAAAATTCAAAAACACATAATATTTTATTAAAAAATATTATAGACGGGATTTGAATTTAAAAACGGTATACGTCAGCCAAATAAAAAAAATAAAAATGCCACGTCATCTGGGCACGACACGTCGGATCCGACGTGGGGTCTGAGCTTTTGATGAAGAAACTGCCTAAGTGTATCATTTTCCAAAAAGATAAACAATTTAAATGGGCTGGGCCTTCATCGTCTTGACCCTTTACCATTCCAAACAATACACATGAATCTGACAAATTCAAAAATAATACATGCCAATCACCAAGTTATATCAGATGCAATCCCATTAAATCAATAAAGTCATCAACCCATCTATTTCTCTCATTGGCATTTACACCCGACCCTTTTATCTCCTACACAGTGTCGGTACCCTCTCCGAGGACACACATGCACCTCTCCTGTCTCTCTCTCATTCTATTTCTACCTCCTGTTATTCATGAAACACGAGATCTATGGCCCAATCTAATAGACTCAAGAACCTAGACCTATAATTACCAAGAAATTCAAGAAAAGATTGAAGGATACCTATGCTGGATGAAAACCCTCTCCTTCACGGCGGCTCTATTTTTCTTTTTAGGTTGACAGAATATGAAGGATGATTGAGGTTAAAAAGTGGTATTAATCGGTATCCTAAATTGTCCTCAATCCGTAACAGAATTTTCGCGGGATATGGGATGAAATTTTTAAAAAGGCCCAAGCTAACATTTTATTTTCAAGTGAGTCCTATCATACTTATCCAGAGTCCTGGAGGGATGCTTCTACATATAACATTCATACTTTTAATATTCGCAATAAGATCTATTACCATATGCTCCTTTCTAAAAGACCTCAAAACATAACTTTTCCAACTCCAAATTTTACACAATCTCATACAATGGTTCTTGAGACCATTATGATATCCAGAAAATTATATAATAAATATTTTAACTTTATCTAATAATTTAAAAATTATAAATGAAATTGAACCTATTTGGGCCCTACCTCTATGGGCCAACCTATATGCACATAAAGAGAACCCAATAATATAATAGCTCTATTATATATTTAAATCAATATATAAATGGTAAAAATTTACAGTTGTTACAGTTTATCAAAAAGTGTAGCTCCCGTATTTCATTTTATTTATGCTAGTTTTTTATTTCTTGATTTTCTGCTTATAAAGAAGGGTAGTTTCCTATTTTATGTTTTTTTTTTCTGTTTTCTACTGATTAAAAATGTTGGTTTCCTATTTTCTGGCTTTCTGTTTATTAGAAAGAGTAGTTCTCTGTTTTTCGTTTATTAAAAATGATACTTTTTGTTTCCTGTATTTTTTTAAAAAAATAATTTTCTATCAAGAAGTATTCTCCTTTATTTTTATAAAAATGATATTTTTCCTTGTTTTATTAAAAAAATTCAAAATGGTAAGTTTCTTTAATTAAAAAAAATCATTTTGTTAATCAACAGAAAACATATGCCTTTTTTAAAAGAAAATTTCCCTTTTTAATAAATGTATAATAGAAACTGCCTTTTTCAATAAACAGAAAATATCAAACAACTATTTCTCATAACAGAAACCAAAAACCATTTTTTGAAAAACAAATTCCACAAAATGGAAAATTACACTTTTTAATAAACAGATACTAGAAAATGGAAAACTATCCTTTATAATAATTAGAATAGAGAGAGAGAGAGAAGTACCCTTTTTTGGTAAACAGAAAACAAAAACTATCACTCTTAATAAATAAATAATATAAAATTAACCTTTATAATAGCCAGAAAATAGAAAACCAAAACTCAATTTTTTATTGCAGATACAAGGTATGTCGCCCAAAAATTCTTTTGATTATGCTTTTTTTTATCCATATAGTGATTTTTCTGTGGGGTTTTGGAGGACTTATGCAACTCCATTTTGAGAAATTAAGATATGATTGGAATCCTTGTTCCGTTAGCTTTCCTACGCATCTTCCGGATTGAGAATCGGATGTGTATCGGTTGAGTTTTGAGAAAATTTGTGATCAGGGGTCTGTCTAGATCCTTGAAGGAACCTCCAGGGGGTTTCGACCTCGACGTCCCACCTTGAGCCGTCGAGGTCGACGGCCCCCTCGAGGGTCCGTCGAGGAACTAACGGACCAATGGGCGCTAATTTGTTCAAAAATTAACCGATACAAATATGATTCTCAATCTGAAAGATGCGTTGGAATGCTAACCATATCTTAATTTTTCAAATACAGTTGTATAAATCCTCCAAAACCCTACAACGAAACACTATATGCATAAAAAACATAACCGAACGAAGCCAATGCTCCAAAACATTATTTGAAGGCATGAATCGACTAAGAAAAACCATTGTCGTTATATCTATTTGTGAAAATTGGGTAGTTTTTTTATTTCTACTTGTTAAAAAGGTTAGTTTTCTATTTTATGGTTTTTATTTGTCAGAAAGTGTAGTTTTCTGGTGTCTGTTTGTAAAAAAATGGAAGTTTTCCTTTTTTATTAACTAGTTAATGCACACATGCATCACATGTGAATTGTTTTCAATATATTATTTATGATAGTTAATTTGTTTTGATTTTTTTCTTAAGTGATAAAACCATATTTTTAATAAAAACATAAATTTAGATATTCTAATATTAATAGCATGTATCCGTACATTGATGAGAATCAAATGTGTATCGGTTGATTTTTGAACGAATTAGCGCCCATTGGTCCGTTTGGTTCCTCAATGGACCCTCCTGGGGGCCGTCGTCCTCGATGCCTCAAGGTGGGGACATCGAGATCGACGGCCCCCTGGAGGGTCCTTCGAGGATCCAAACAGACCCCTGATCACAAATGTGCTCAAAACTCAACCGATACACATTCGATTCTCAATCTAGAAAATGCGTTGGAAAGGTAACGGAACAAAGATTCCAACCATATCCAAATTTCAAAAAATGGAGTTCTAGAGGTTCTCCAAAACCACACAAGAAAATGACTATATGAGTAGGAAAAAAAAGCAGGAAAACCACAGTCCTGTTTATGAAAAATGTACTTTTTAACTTTCTTCTTATCGAAAAGGGTTGTTTTTTGTTTTCATATTCTCTATGTCAAAAAGCATAATGTTATGCTTTCTGGTTTCTGTTTATGAAAAATGATAGTTTTTTGTTTCCTAGTTTTCTGTTTATTAAAAAAAGATGTTGTTTTCTATTTTCTGATCTCTATTTATTAAAAAGCAAACTTTCTACTTTCTGTTTATTGTTGCTGAAATAGTGTAATTTTCTATTTTTCTAGTTTCTATTTATCAAATAGTGTAATTTTCTATTTTTCTAGTTTATGTTTATCAAATAGTGTAGTTTCCTATTTTTCATTTTTTTATGGTAGTTTTGTTTTTCTGATTTTCTACTTATAAAGATGGGCAGTTTTCTATTTTCTATTTTTTTGAAAAGGCCATTTTCTATTTTCTACTAATTAAAAATATTAGTTTCTGTTTTCTGGCTTTCTGTTTTTTAGAAAGAGTAATTCTCAGTTTTTTCGTTTATTAAAAATGGTACTTTTTTGTTTCCTATATTTTTAAAAAAAGTAATTTTCTCTCAAAAGAACTATTCTCTTTTCCTTTTATAAAAAATGATAGTTTACTTGTTTTATTAATTTTAAAAAAATTTGTAAGTTTCTTTAATTAAAAAGACATCTTTTTTTTTAATCAGTTGAAAACCGAAGCCTTTTTTAAAAGAAATTTCTCTTTTTAATAAACATATCACAGAAAACGCCTTTTTCAATAACCATAAAATATCAAACTATCATTTCTAACAAACAGAAATCACAAATCATTTTTTGAAAAACAAATTCCATGAAATGGAAAACTACACTTTTTAATAAACAAATACTAGAAAATGGAAAACTATCATTTGTAATAAGTGGAAAAGAGAGAGAGGTATCCTTTTTAGGTAAACAGAAAGAAGATAACGTAAAACTAATATTTTTAATAAGCAGAATACAAAAACTTCCTCTCTTAATAAATAAATAATAGAAAATTAACCTTTTATTAACCAGAAAAGAGAAAACAAAAAACTCCATTTTTGTTGCAGATACAAGGTATATCCCCCAAAATTTCTTTTTGATTTTTTTAAACAATTTTAAATTTTCTTTAATTAATAAAACATGGGAAACTACCATTTTTTATAAACAGACACTAGAAAACTATATTTTCAGATAAATAGAAATCAGAAAACATAAAACTACCCTTTTTAATAAGTAGAAATAAAAAAACTAACTAATTTTCACAAATAGATATAATGACTGGTTTTTCTTAGTCAATTTGTGCCTTCCAATAGTGTTTTGGAGCATTGACTTCGTTCAGTTATGTTTTTTTATGCATATGTTGATTTTTTGTGTGGTTTTGGAGGATTTATACAACTCCATTTTGAGAAATTAAGATACGGTTGGAATCCTTGTTCATGCGCTTTCCAATCCATCTTTCGGATTCAGAATCGGATTTGTATCGGTTGAGTTTTGAACAAATTAGTGCCCAAGGGTCTGTCAGGTTCCTCGATGGACCCTCCAGGGGGTCATCAACCTCGATGGCTAAGGTGGGGTCATTTTTAAAACTTCCTCGACGTTTTTTTAAAATACAGAAAACAAAAAAGTACCATTTTTAATCAATGAAAAATAGAGAACTACTATTTCTGATAAAAAGAAAGCCAGAAAACAGGAAACTAACATTTTTAATCAATAGAAAATAGAAATCGACATTTTTAAAAACATAAAACAGAAAATTGCCCTTCTTTATAAGCAAAAAATCCAGAAACAGAAAACGACCACAAAAAATGAAAAACAGGAAACTACACTTTTTGATAAACAAAAACCAGAAAAATGAAAAAATTACACTATTTCATAAATAGTAAAAAAAAAGTAGAAAACTACGCTTTTTAATAAACAAAGACCAGAAAACAACACCTCTTTTAAAAAAAAACTGAGAACCAGAAAACAAAAAACTAATATTTTTATTAAAGAGAAACTAGAAAACAGAAAACTAACCTTTTTGAAAAGCATAAAGCAAAAAATTACATTTTTTTTAATATATAGAGTTAGAACTGTGGTTTTTCCCAGTCATTTCACATCTTCAAATTATGTTTTGATGCATTGGCTTTTATTCAAGTTTTTTTTGCTACACATACAGTCATTTTCTTGTATTGTTTTGGAAACCTCTAGAGCTCCATTTTCTAAAATTAGGATATGGTGGAATCCTTATTCCGTTAACTTTCTGACACATCTTCCGGATTGAGAATCGGATGGTTATCAATTGAGTTTAGAGAAAATTTTTACCAGGGGCCTGTCTGGTTCCTCGACAGACCCTCAAGGGGGTCATCGACCTTGACGTATCCACCCTGAGCCGTCGGGACCACCCCCTGGAGGGTCAATCAAGGAACCAGACGGATCCCTAGGCACTAATTTGTTCAAAACTCAATCGATACACATCCAATTCTCAATCCGGAAGATGTGTTGGAAAGCTAATGGAACAAGGATTCCAACCATATTTTAATATCTCAAAATGGAGTTGTATAAGTCCTCCAAAACCCCACAACAAAATAACCATATGCATAAAAAAACATAACCGAATGCAGCCAATGCTCCATAACATTATTTTAAGGCATGAATCGACAAAGAAAAACCATTGTCGTTATATCTATTGGTGAAAATTAGGTAATTTTTTTTATTTCTACATATTAAAAAGGGTAGTTTTTTATTTCTACATATTAAATATAGAAAATTACACTATTTCATAATAGAGTAAACAGAAAGCGGAAACCTACGCTTTTTAATAAATAGAGACAAAAAAACAGAAAACAACGCCTTTTTTTAATAAAGAGAAAACCAAAAAACAAAAAACTACCCTTTTTCATATATAGAAACCATAAAGCATAACACTGCTTTTGACAAAGAGAATCTGAAAAACAGAAAAATACCCTTTTTGATAAGGAGAAAGCAAAAAAGTACATTTTTTTAATATGCAAATGTTAGGACTGTGGTTTTCCTGAGTCGTTTCATGTCTTCAAATTTTGTTTTGGTGCATTTGCTTTTGTTCGGGTTTTTTTTTCTACTCATATAGTCATTTTCTTGTGTGGTTTTGGAGAACCTTTAGAGCTCCATTTTCTAAAATTAGGATGTTGTTGGAATCCTTGTTCCATTAGCTTCCCAACACATCTTTCGTTTTGAGAATCCGACGTGTATCGGTTGAGTTTTGAGCAAATTTGTGACCAGGGGTCTATCTGGTTCCTCAACGGACCCTCTAGGGGGCCGTCGACCTCGACGTCCCCACCTTGAGCCGTCGAGGTGGACGGCCCACTGGACGGTCCGTCAAGGAACCTAACGGACCACTGGGCATTAATTTTTTGAAAACTCAACTGATACACACGTCCGATTCTCAATCCGGAAGATGCGTTGGAAAGCTAACGGAACAAGGACCTCCAAAACCCCACAACAAAATCATCATATGCATACAAAAAAACATAACCGAACGAAGCCAATGCTCCAAAACATTATTTGAAGGCATGGATCGACTAAGAAAAACCATAGTCATTATATCTATTTGTAAAAATTAGGTAATTTTTTTATTTCTACTTATTAAAAAGGGCAGTTTTCTGCTTTTAGATTTTTATTTGTCAGAAAGTGTAGTTTTTTTGTGTTTGTTTATAAAAAAATGGTATTTTCTAGTTTTTATTAATTAAAGAAAATTTAAAATTGTAAAAAAAATTCAAAAAGAATTTCTGGGGGACATACCGTATTTGCAATAAAAAATGGAGTTTTTTTGTTATCTATTATTCGGTTATTAAAAAGGTTAAATTTCTATTATTTATTTATTAAGAGAGGTAGTTTTTGTTTTCAGCTTATTCGAAATATTAGTTTTCGTTTTCTTCTTTTTATTTACCAAACAATGGTACCTCTCTATCTTTTCTACTTATCACAAAGGATAGTTTTCCATTTTCTAGTCTCTGTTTATTAAAAAGTGTAGTTTTTCATTTTGTGGAATTTTTTTTTCAACAAATGATTTCCAGTTTCTGTATATTAGAAATGGTAGCTTGATTTTTTCTGTTTATTGAAAAAGGCTGTTTTCTATTATAAGCTTACTAAAAAAGGAATTTTTCTTTTAAAAAAAAGGCTTCGGTTTTTGCTGATTAATAAAAGGATTTTTTAATTAAAATATAATTTTAAATTTTTTAAAATTAATAAAACACGGAAAACTTTTATTTTTTATAAATAGAAAAGAGAAAACTTCTTTTGAT
The DNA here is from genome assembly GCA_030737845.1 of Acorus calamus. Lineage (NCBI taxonomy): Eukaryota > Viridiplantae > Streptophyta > Magnoliopsida > Acorales > Acoraceae > Acorus > Acorus calamus. The sequence goes on along the minus strand of CM060877.1, from coordinate 10,025,301 downwards.
AGAATTTATATTTTAAATACTAGAAACAAATAAGAACCATTTTTAATAAATGAAAAGCAGAGAACTACTTTATCTAATAAACAAAAAGCCAAAAAATAGGAAACTGGTATTTTTAATCTGTAGAAAACATAAATCGGCCTTTAAAAAAATATAAAATAGAAAATTGCCCATCTTTATAAGTAGGAAATCCGAAAACTACATTTTTTGATAAAAAGAAACCAGAAAAACAGAAAATTACACTATTTGAGAAATAGCAAACAAAAAGCGGAAAACAATGCTTTTTAATAAAGAGACTAGAAAACAGAAAACAACACCTTTTTTTAATAAATAGAAAACCATAAAATAAAAAACTACCATTTTTCATAAACATAAACCAGAAAGCATAACACTGTGTTTTTTGACAAAGAGCCTACAGAAAACAGAAAACTAATTTTTTCCGATAAGGAGAAAACAAAAAAGTACATTTTAAAAAAACATATTGATGTTAGGACTGCGGTTTTCCTGAGTCGTTTCACATATTTAAATTATGTTTTGGCGCATTGGCTTTCGTTCTGGTTTTTTTTTCCTACCTACATGGTCATTTAATTGTGTAGTTTTACCTCCGATCTCGGTGTTGACCCGTTACCGGCAAGCGTCTCTCTGCTCCTTCAAAAAACTTTCTTGACAAAATATAATACAAAAAAAGTTGGGGTTTGTTTTAAATTAATATAACAGCAACAACAACAATAATAATATGTTTTTTATGTATAGCATCTCATGCATTTAGGGGAAATATCTGATGTATCTTTTTTATGTACGTACATAATCTTTTTGTGTACATAGAAATATAAGCCCCGTTCATAGGGATTTTTCTATCCAAAATAATAATAATAATAATAATAATAATAATAAATCTATTGAAAATCACATCCGCATACATGCAATTTTTTTTTTCTTCAATGGTATTTCTCAGGATTTAATCTCTCAGTCTCTTTCTTAGAAGTGGGAGGTGCTTTCTGACCTCTTACCAAACTATCATAAAATTTAATGAGTTTGGATAAAAAAAGAGACTGAGAGATTATGTGTTTTACAGGTAAGCTCTCACAGATTCAACATCTGAAAATTCAAACCCACATCCATCAGGCATTCACTTTGGATAAAAAAGTTTCTGACGCTGATAATAATTCCTAATCATTTGGGCATTTCTTTGTTGAATTATTGTGTATGTGTCGTATTTATATAATGTCAGTGTAAAAACATATTTAGTTAGTCCCATGAAATCAAAATTAATAAGAACAATTACAACTGTGCTCTGTTTCTTTATACGGAATACGATTGGGCTCCAGCGGTCCACCAAAATACCCCTGCATTTTGGCAAATGGCATTTGAGCATCCATATTCGGAGGCTCACTATTTGAGCCTTCAAATATAGAGGTTTGATTTATTTTTTATTTATTTTTTAAAAAATAAAATGAGTTTAATATTGAATATGTTTAACATATATTTTAAAAAAGAAAACAATCCAAATAAACCCCTGTAAACTTTCTAAAATCCATCTAATCCTCTGGCTTTTTTTAAAGTCCATATTTGTCAATGAAAATTTAACTCAATGGGCTATTGGATTTACATAGGTATTTTCAAGGAGTTATATGGCCTTTAGGAAAAGTTAGGGGGTTTTATGGATTTCAAGCAATTTACAAGGGATTGTATGGATGTTTTCCTTAAAAACAATATGTAAAATATTTTTTTATTTTTCATTAACATCAATATTGATTTTATTCTTATTAATTATTATTTTCACTTATATACTAACATATCATGTATTCTATATCCAAATACAGTTTTTTCGGATATGATTTCAATTTTTTAATAACAGAACAGCTAATTACATTGTTAGGAACTGATAATATTAATTTAAATATATTTTTAATTTCTTAATATTTCTCAATTAGGTATACTATATAAAAAATAATAGGGATATTACATATTGAGGTTTTATGAAAAATAATATATAAAATAGAATAGAGATGAAAATAGAGATTGTGATTAGAGTTGATAAATGAATAGGAAGAATCTAAACTCACTTTTTTTTTATCTTTTTTAATATTTTTTGAGCCTCTATTTTAGATATCTCCATTAGAGATGCTCTTAGTGATGAAGATTTCATAATTCAAGTAATTCATAAAGTCATCTATTATTAAAATATTTTATTTCAAAATGGTTTTGAAAAGAAAAATGCCACACAAAAATCATTTTTATAGTTTAAAATATAAATCACACATATTTTTATTTTTATTTTATTAATAATAATATCGTCTAATGTGTCACACCCCAGGGCGGCCGTCCCCGAGACGTGGCAAGTATATATATGATATCAGTAATACGTACACGAAGTCAATAAATACACCACAATGTCAAAGGCGATAAAGCGAAATCAAGTAACTGACATCAAATACATACGAAAATAGCGGAAGCAAAACGACTAAGTCTGTGATTCAAAGATATATAACAGACCAGAGTACTCAATCAAACTGTCCTGTGAGAGCCAATATGTACTACAAAAGACAACATCAACCCATACACTGTGCCCAAGCACAAGTAGAAATACATACAAGAAGACGGGGGATGCTGAGGGCCTCTCACTCGCAAGATGTCTGACGTGAACACTGTCTCCTACTGGAATCGCGTCTCAGGGAGCTCCTCCTTCGGATCCGGATCAGCGACAACTGGAGAAAACATGTGCGAGGGGTGAGCCGCACGCTCAGTGAATGGAACAATTCATGCATCACAACTCATATAACTTCCAATCATCATCAAAGTCCATTACCCTCACCCCGAAGGGTGACCTAGGTTGTTGGGAGTAACTGTACTAATCCCTCACCCTCACCTCCGAAGGGTGACTCAGGCTCTTGGGAAGAGATTAGATTGTTCTAAGCCCTTGGTCCACCGGTAGCTCTTTCCCCGGGTAGCCTCTACCTGACATACTCCCACGATCAGTACGCTCTCGACCGAAGCGATGGTACCTACAAATGGGAGCCCGGTGCCAGGACAGCGTTTCCAACGCCGGGAAGTTCCTACACGGATCCAACGAAGGGGAAAAACAATCTACGCTCGCGGATACGATCCTCTTGGATCCGTCGTCACCGGTTACTAAACACCGATACGGAAATGAATTCTCAAGAATTCCCTCCAGGGCGCATAACTCAGATGCGGGGAAAATTCTATCATTCGTAACATCAATATTTTGGTATGACCCCACAGGTGGTCATACGCTTGCTTATTAACAATATGCAAGAATACATGGCCTAAGCATGCGCTAAACACTTAAAAAGAAACAATAATAATCATGGAAGCATCTTAAATTAATCAATATAACAAGACATGATTTATCTAAGGTATGCTTATCTTATGCAACCACATATGTATAAGTTTAATAAAGTTAAACTAGGTGGGGACATGTCTAGGTCGGGGTTATGTTAATCATGAGGCATGATATCTAGGCAAGGATGACTTTCATACACTATACATGGATGCATAATACCTAGCATGCTACATACAACATGACATGGTTGCAATCTTAGCGAAACAGGCATTTACATAAACATTTATACAATATACAATATGTAGTTATGGTACCCCAGGGGAGGGCGATGCACTCCAACGTGCATCGAACACCTCTCAACTGGGTTGGATTGACCCACTCACCGTAAACCGGGTCATCGCGCGACCGCTCGCCAAGATCTGCAAGACAAGGCATCCCGATAGGTGAGTTAAACTACTTAACAACACTTGAAATTTACAAGAAATGTCTAAGACTCATATATGCGCGCATACGGGCCCGCACGCATGCGAGTATGCGCGTACGCACGCCTATCCGAGCACCCCGACACTAACCCGAGCCATCGGGCAGCCACACGTGTGGCCCCGCACGCGTACGCACGTGCATGCACGCGTGCACACGCCCCCCATGCCCGCCGGCCCACTGCCCCGCGCTCAGACGCGCGCCCAGCAGCGCACCCGAACACCCCCTGCGCGCCCAGAACTCCTGCCGCGCGCACGCGCACGTTTGCGCGCGCTCGCGCGCACGGCCCCCGCGCACTGCGCGCCCCGCGCGCACCCGCTCGCTCCTGCGCCCAGTGCCCGCGCTCCGCGCGCGCCCGATCGCGCTCTGCGCGCACACGCACGCGCGCGCCTGTTCGTCCGACCAGCCCGCCTGGGCTCTTCTGCGCGCGCGTCTGCGCGCGCACGCGCACGGGTGGTCCCGCGCGCGCGCCCAGATCATTTTCAACCCTTACCCCATGCCCACATACACCCAAAACATAACCACAAGCATGCATGATCCCCCTACCACCCCTTAACACCAAAAAACAGAATTTAAGAGAAGAGAAAGAGAGCCTACCAAGGGAGGGGGAGTGAAAGGGGGGAAAATCCGGGCCCTCCGCGCACCCGAAGTCACTCCAACGACCACCACTACCACCACCACCTCCACAGCCCCACAACGGCCTCAACTCAGCCCTAAAAACAGAGGATTATGGGGGGGGGGGGAGGACATGAGAGGGAGGAGGAAGAAGAGAAACAACAACAACAACAAACCCACAACCTTGCATACCTTGCTTGTGTGCTTTCTTCTTCTCCAACCAATCCAAAACACACAACACCCACACAAAACCAGGAAAACAGAGAGGGAGAGAGTGTGAGAGAGGGAGAGAATGACATTCACGACTACAATTCTCTTTAAAAGAAGAGAAAAAAAAGAAATCAAAAGGGGGTGAGTTTAACTTACCCTCACCCACTCATACCCACAAATATCTCAACCTTACTTAATCCCTAAGTAAGAGGAGGGTAAGCTTACCCAAGGTGACCCCAACCACCAAAATATCCAAATACTATTCCTCCCACAAAACCAGTAACGAAGAAAACCCGGATACGGTTCGGAACTGCATAATTTTTCAAACGTTACCGGAATTCGATGAAATTTTTATGGGTAGAAGAGGACGGTACCAGAACCCATAATATACAGTTAGATTTTCAATCGGAGTTCTCTAGCTCACGCAGATGGCTAAAAAGCCAAAATTTTAGCGGTTCCGATCGAAAAAAGAAAATTTCGAAAATGGCCAGAATTGACCCAAAGGTTACCCATAGGCTAAAAAGTGACACATATATAACATTCTTCCCCCCTTAGGAAATTTTGTCCACAAAATTTAATACAAAAACATCTAAGAAGGAAAAAGATGTGGATATGCGTCACGCATGGCGTCCTCGCGCTCCCAAGTGGCCTCGGCACCAGAACGGTGCTGCCATCGCACCTTAACCAACTGGACGGTCTTGGTGCGGAGCCTCTTCTCGCGCCGGTCCAGGATCTCGATCGGCTGCTCCACGAATGACAAGTCCGGCTCGAAGACAAGCGGCTCGAACGGGATGACGTGGGCAGGATCGTGGACGTAACGCCTCAGCTGCGAGACATGGAAGACGTCATGGGCCTGAGCCAACTGTGGGGGCAAGGCTAGGCGATAGGCCACCTCCCCAATCCGCTCCAGAATGAGAAACGGGCCAATAAAACGCGGACTCAGCTTGCCCCGCACACCGAAACGGAAGATGCCCTTCGACGGGGACACCTTCAGAAAGACATGGTCACCAACCTCGAAGGCGAGCTCACGGCGACGGCGATCGGCGTAGCTCTTCTGACGGCTCTGAGCGGTACGGATACGCTCACGAATCGTCTTGACCTTCTCTGAGGTCAGGCGGACGATCTCTGGTCCCTCCAACTGGCGCTCTCCTACCTCATCCCAACACAAGGGAGACCTACAGCTGCGGCCATAGAGTGCCTCATATGGTGCCATCCGAATACTCGAGTGGTAGCTGTTGTTGTAGGCGAACTCTACCAACGGAAGGTGCCTCTCCCAACTACCCCCGAAGTCAAGGATGCAGGCCCGCAACATGTCCTCCAAGGTCTGAATCGTCCTCTCTGACTGGCCATCGGTCTGTGGGTGAAACGCCGTACTGAAATGGAGGTTCGTACCAAGGGCGTGCTGGAGGCTACGCCAGAACCTCGAAGTAAATCTCGCGTCTCTATCAGAAATGATACTGACCGGGGTGCCGTGGAGACGAACGATCTCTGAGACAAACAACTGCGCCAAGGTGTCCAGAGAGTCGGTGAGTCGGACGGGGAGGAAATGAGCAGACTTCGTCAGTCGGTCGACGATTACCCAGATGGCATCGCGACCTGAACGTGACTTCGGTAGACCCGAAACAAAGTCCATAGTAATCTGCTCCCACTTCCACTGAGGAATCTCAATGGACTGCAGCTTCCCCGCAGGACGCTGATGCTCCGACTTCACCTGCTGGCATACTAAGCAACGGGCAACGAAACGGCCAACATCTGCCTTCATCCCGCGCCACCAGTAACCACGACGAAGGCCCCTGTACATTTTCGTGCTCCCGGATGCACTGTGTACCTCGAGCGATGGGCCTCGTCCAAGATCTTCTGCTTCAGCTCTGCGTCGTCAGGAATACATACCCGGCCTCTGAACCGCAGGATCCCATCCTCATGAATCTGGTAGTCCGGTCGCTCGCCCCGGGCGACGCCTTCAGAAAGGACCAGAAAGTGCGGATCCCGCCCCTGTGCCGTGCGGATCTCGTCGAGGAGAACAGGCTGCACCACCAACCTGGCTAGAAAGCCACCAGTAGGCGTCTCCCGAACACTGATCCAGCAAGCGGCCTCCTCCAGAAGCCTCCAACGACGCACAGCCAAGTGGGCAGCCATGCCCAAAGGCTGCCTACTGAGAGCATCTGCCACGACATTCGCCTTACCCGGATGATAAGCGATGTCGCAATCATAGTCCTTCAGGAACTCGACCCAACGTCTCTGACGCATGTTGAGCTCCGGCTGGGACTGCAGATAAGTCAGGCTCTTGTGATCCGTGAAGAGCTCAAACTCCTCACCATAGAGGTAGTGCCTCCAAATCTTCAGCGCAAAGATGATCGCTGCTAACTCCAGGTCATGGGTGGGGTAATTCTGCTCATGGGGCTTCAACTGACGCGACGCGTAAGCAACAACCTTACCGTTCTGCATCAGGACGCAACCCAAACCCAGCCGCGACGCATCGGAGTAGACTGCGAATCCGCCACTCCCCGACGGAATGGTAAGAACGGGCGCTGAGGTGAGTCTCCGCTTCAACTCCTGGAAGCTCTCCTCGCAAGATGGGGACCACTCGAACCGGACATCCTTCCGAGTGAGGCGGGTCAGAGGGACGGCTATCTTCGAGAAACCCTCAACAAACCTCCGATAATAGCCCGCCAAACCCAGGAAGCTCCGAATCTCGGTGGGGTTCGACGGTCGCCGCCAATTCGACACGGCAAGCGTCTTCTCCGGGTCCACAGATATACCCTCACCGGAAATCACATGGCCAAGGAAGGCCACACGCTCTAACCAAAACTCGCACTTACTGAACTTGGCGAACAACTGATGCCTGGCCAAAGTCTCCAAGACAGTGCGAAGATGGTCAGCGTGCTCCTCAAGACTCCTCGAGTACACCAAAATATCGTCAATGAAGACTACCACGAAGGAGTCGAGGAAGGGTCGAAACACCCGATTCATCAAATCCATGAAAGCTGCCGGCGCATTCGTCAACCCAAACGGCAGTACTCGAAACTCGTAGTGCCCGTAACGGGTACGAAAGGCCGTCTTCGGAATATCCGACTCCCGGATCTTCAGCTGATAGTAGCCCGAACGGAGATCGATCTTAGAGAAGACACGCGCTCCCTGGAGCTGGTCAAACAGATCGTCAATCCGCGGCAAGGGGTACTTGTTCTTCACGGTCCGCTTGTTCAGCTGTCTGTAATCAATACAAAGTCGCAGCGAACCGTCCTTCTTCCGGACAAACAGGACAGGGGCTCCCCACGGAGAGACGCTCGGACGTGCGAACCCCTTCTCGAGCAACTCCTCCAGCTGCTCCTTCAGCACCTTCAACTCTGCTGGGGCCATCCGGTACGGAGCCCTCGAAATCGGCTCGGTCCCCGGAATTAGATTAATCTCAAACTCGATCGCGCGATCCGGTGGTAGACCCGGAAGATCATCGGGAAAAACCTCCGGATATTCCGCCACGATCGGAGTCTGACTGATATCTGCCCGCAGTGGTGCATCCTCCTCAGCGATGTACGCCAGAAAACCCTCGCATCCGCCCTGTAGGAGTCTCCAGGCCTGGATGGACGATACGAACCCCAAAGGAGCTATGTCCCGATCACCTACGAACTGGAAAGACCTCTGGCCTGGGATGCGGAAAGACACCGATTTAGCAAAACAATCGATGCTGGCGTGACTAGCAGAGAGCCAATCCATTCCCAGGATGGCATCAAAGTCCGACATGGCGAGCTCGATCAACTCCACCGGAAACTCGTGCTCCTCAATCGCCACAGAACAATCCCGGTACACAAAACGAAGGAGAATACGGTCTCCGACAGGTAGTGATATCTCCAGCAAGGCATCAAGAGGGACCGACACCGCACCCATCCGTCTCGCGAAAACGGGAGACACGAACGAGTGTGTGGCCCCGGAATCAAATAGCACATAAGCAGGAAGCTGGGAGATCAGAACAATACCTCGGACGACGCTACCCGAAGCCTGAGCCTCCTCGGCCGTAAGTGCTGCCACACGCCCCCGAACAAGCTGTGGCTGAGGAGCAGGGGCACGCCCCACAGGCTGCACTGGCTGCTTCCCCTTGTCAACCCGGCCGGTCTGTGGCTGCTGCTGCTGTGGCTGCTGATGCTGGCGCGGATGCTGCATCTGTGGCTGCTGATACTGGCGTGGCTGCTGCGGCTGTGGCTGCTGATGAGGCACAGGAGGGCGACCAGCATCGGGGCAAGCATAGGCGAGATGCCCGGCCCGATTGCAGTGGTAGCAACGTCGCGTCTCCGGTCGCCTGGCCTGGGATGGAATGGCAGCTATGGGTGCAGGACCCCGCACTGGCATCACATCTACTGGAGTAGTGGCGGTCGCTGACTGATCAAAGCGCGCCCGCTTGTTCTTGCGACGCCCCAAATCCCGACTCCTGGGTGGCTTCTGATCCTCAAACGGAATAATAGCTGAGGAGAGCCCAAGATCACGCTCGACTGTCCTCGCCCGAGACACCAGGTCGGTATACCTCGAGAGTGCCTCTGAGGAAACGTGCACCCTGATAGCGCTGTTGAGACCCATCTCAAACCGACGGCATCTCGTCTCCTCGTCCATCACCAAGGCAGGGGCAAACCGCGAGAGCCTCATGAAACGCGTGGAGTAGTCCGACACTGACATGGTACCCTGCGTCAGCTGCTCGAACTCCCGCATCACGATCTGCCGCGTCGAGAACGGGAAGTATTCCGCCAAGAAGTAGTTCCGGAACCCGGCCCAAAGGAGTCGCTCCACACCCTCCGGAATGTCCACAGATCGGGTGGCCCACCAGTCAGCGGCGCTACCCTTCAACATGAACGTGGCCAACGAGACACGCTGGCGGTCGGTGCAGTGCATGGTCGAGAAGATCTTGTCTATCTCCATCAACCAACGCTCTGGGGCAAGGGGGTCCCTCGTCGAGCCATGGAACTCAGGAGGATGAAGCTTCAAAAAGGCGGTGAGGCCGGTCTGATGCACACGGGCCGCTGCCTCTAGCTCCTCCTCCCTCTGCTCGGGTCCATGAGCTCCTACTGCAGGAATCTCTACTGGTACAGGGGGTACCTCTGGCACCACGGGTGGATCTGCTGCTAAGGGTACCTGCGGAGCCGCCTCGCGAGCTGCCCGCAGTTCCTGGATCTCTCGCGCCTGCTCAGCCAGCGCTCTCGTCTGAGCCTCCAGCGCCCTCGTCTGACTCTCCAGAAGATCCGCTATCCGAGCGTAAGCACGCTCCCATGCAGGAGGCTCCTGCGCAGGTCCTGGCCCAACGGCCGAGGACCTCTCAGTAGACTCCTCGTCTCCGGCAGGTCTGGAATCCACCGAAGCCCGAGGGCGACCACGTCGACGTATCAATCCCCGAGGAGGCATATCAGCAACCTAAAGAACCAGCACTAGGATCAGGATACTCATATAGAAATCCTAGGACTCATCTCTAACAAGAAACAATTGGCTCTGACAGGACCAGGCTCTGATACCAACTTTTGTCACACCCCAGGGCGGCCGTCCCCGAGACGTGGCAAGTATATATATGATATCAGTAATACGTACACGAAGTCAATAAATACACCACAATGTCAAAGGCGATAAAGCGAAATCAAGTAACTGACATCAAATACATACGAAAATAGCGGAAGCAAAACGACTAAGTCTGTGATTCAAAGATATATAACAGACCAGAGTACTCAATCAAACTGTCCTGTGAGAGCCAATATGTACTACAAAAGACAACATCAACCCATACACTGTGCCCAAGCACAAGTAGAAATACATACAAGAAGACGGGGGATGCTGAGGGCCTCTCACTCGCAAGATGTCTGACGTGAACGCTGTCTCCTACTGGAATCGCGTCTCAGGGAGCTCCTCCTTCGGATCCGGATCAGCGACAACTGGAGAAAACATATGCGAGGGGTGAGCCGCACGCTCAGTGAATGGAACAATTCATGCATCACAACTCATATAACTTCCAATCATCATCAAAGTCATTTACCCTCACCCCGAAGGGTGACCTAGGTTGTTGGGAGTAACTGTACTAATCCCTCACCCTCACCTCCGAAGGGTGACTCAGGCTCTTGGGAAGAGATTAGATTGTTCTAAGCCCTTGGTCCACCGGTAGCCCTTTCCCCGGGTAGCCTCTACCTGACATACTCCCACGATCAGTACACTCTCGACCGAAGCGATGGTACCTACAAATGGGAGCCCGGTGCCAGGACAGCGTTTCCAACGCCGGGAAGTTCCTACACGGATCCAACGAAGGGGAAAAACAATCTACGCTCGCGGATACGATCCTCTTGGATCCGTCGTCACCGGTTACTAAACACCGATACGGAAATGAATTCTCAAGAATTCCCTCCAGGGCGCATAACTCAGATGCGGGGAAAATTCTATCATTCGTAACATCAATATTTTGGTATGACCCCACAGGTGGTCATACGCTTGCTTATTAACAATATGCAAGAATACATGGCCTAAGCATGCGCTAAACACTTAAAAAGAAACAATAATAATCATGGAAGCATCTTAAATTAATCAATATAACAAGACATGATTTATCTAAGGTATGCTTATCTTATGCAACCACATATGTATAAGTTTAATAAAGTTAAACTAGGTGGGGACATGTCTAGGTCGGGGTTATGTTAATCATGAGGCATGATATCTAGGCAAGGATGACTTTCATACACTATACATGGATGCATAATACCTAGCATGCTACATACAACATGACATGGTTGCAATCTTAGCGAAACAGGCATTTACATAAACATTTATACAATATACAATATGTAGTTATGGTACCCCAGGGGAGGGCGATGCACTCCAACGTGCATCGAACACCTCTCAACTGGGTTGGATTGACCCACTCACCGTAAACCGGGTCGTCGCGCGACCGCTCGCCAAGATCTGCAAGACAAGGCATCCCGATAGGTGAGTTAAACTACTTAACAACACTTGAAATTTACAAGAAATGTCTAAGACTCATATATGCGCGCATACGGGCCCGCACACATGCGAGTATGCGCGTACGCACGCCTATCCGAGCACCCCGACACTAACCCGAGCCCTCGGGCAGCCACACGTGTGGCCCCGCACGCGTACGCACGTGCATGCACGCGCGCACGCGCCCCCCATGCCCGCCGGCCCACTGCCCCGCGCTCAGACGCGCGCCCAGCAGCGCACCCGAACACCCCCTGTGCGCCCAGAACTCCTGCCGCGCGCACGCGCACGTTCGCGCGCGCTCGCGCGCACGGCCCCCGCGCGCACCCGCTCGCTCCTGCGCCCAGTGCCCGCGCTCCGCACGCGCCCGATCGCGCTCTGCGCGCACGCGCGCGCCTGTTCGTCCAACCAGCCTGCCTGGGCTCTTCTGCGCGCGCACGCGCACGGGTGGCCCCGCGCGCGCGCCCAGATCATTTTCAACCCTTACCCCATGCCCACATACACCCAAAACATAACCACAAGCATGCATGATCCCCCTACCACCCCTTAACACCCAAAAACAGAATTTAAGAGAAGAGAGAGAGAGCCTACCAAGGGAGGGGGAGTGAAAGTGGGGAAAATCCGGGCCCTCCGCGCACCCGAAGTCACTCCAACGACCACCACTACCACCACCACCTCCACAGCCCCACAACGGCCTCAACTCAGCCCTAAAAACAGAGGATTATGGGGGGGGGGGGAGGACATGAGAGGGAGGAGGAAGAAGAGAAACAACAACAACAACAAACCCACAACCTTGCATACCTTGCTTGTGTGCTTTCTTCTTCTCCAACCAATCCAAAACACACAACACCCACACAAAACCAGGAAAACAGAGAGGGAGAGAGTGTGAGAGAGGGAGAGAGAGCCAAAGAGAATGACATTCACGACTACAATTCTCTTTAAAAGAAGAGAAAAAAAAAAGAAATCAAAAGGGGGTGAGTTTAACTTACCCTCACCCACTCATACCCACAAATATCTCAACCTTACTTAATCCCTAAGTAAGAGGGGGGTAAGCTTACCCAAGGTGACCCCAACCACCAAAATATCCAAATACTATTCCTCCCACAAAACCAGTAACGAAGAAAACCCGGATACGGTTCGGAACTGCATAATTTTTCAAACGTTACCGGAATTCGATGAAATTTTTATGGGTAGAAGAGGACGGTACCAGGACCCATAATATACAGTTAGATTTTCAATCGGAGTTCTCTAGCTCACGCAGATGGCTAAAAAGCCAAAATTTTAGCGGTTCCGATCGAAAAAAGAAAATTTCGAAAATGGCCAGAATTGACCCAAACGTTACCCATAGGCTAAAAAGTGACACATATATAACATAATGAGATAGATGTTTTGATGAAAAATGTATATTGCATCATTTCAAGTTGAATTAATTTGAAAAAATTTAACGAAGTATATACATCGTTCAAAGAGGTATATATTTCATTGGATGACTAATGAGGTATATGAGACTGTATTTTAAACTGTAAAAATAATTATGTAACAACGCTTTTTGAAAATGATAAAACTTGATTCGGAAAATTTATTTGAAAATGCTTCAAAATGAATATCACATCGAAAGGAATTTGAATGCTGATTGGATTGGTCCACTTGACCCAGCATTCATACAATATAATATGAACTACAAATTTTGTTAGTGTTTTAAAACCTGAACACCGATTGAACCGGTTAAACCTTTGCCATCTTTGAATTCCAGTTTGATTTACCCTTCAAATCCAATGATATAAAAAATCGTTAAAACTCAATCAACCCCCTGCGGTTGAACCAACAGTTTTTGTGAACCGACACGGGTTGATTAAATTGAGCGATTTTTTATTCATAAAAATTGTGATTAATTATTTGATAAAATATGAAATATAATAAAATGTTTAGATTTTATATGCTAAAATTATATTTTGATGTTAAATAGAAGTTTTATGCAAAATTTTCTAAAATATTCATATTTTTATTTAGTGTTGATAATATATATGTATTATATTGTATTTATATTACAATTCAAATCTGATTCTTCTAAAGGTTGAACTAGTGACTCATAATTTGGTGAATTTTTTGGTTTAATTTTTAAAAATATTGGATTTTGTTGCACATTGACTAGGAATTCATAGACCGTCCCAATGACCAGTTATAGTAATTGAATATAAATCAATTTGGTTTGATATAGACCTTAGTAATTATTAGTTCAATCCCAAAGATTTTGGGTAAATTGTCGAAATGCCCCTGGATCGACCCCCTCATTTTTTCTGTACCCCTGGACTTTTTGAAAAAAAAATTACCCCTGCAGAGCAGTTCTATTTTTTTTGTCCCTCATCCCTGCCACATCACATTTGTTTCCTAAACTACCCCCTCCACCTTTATTTTCCCCCAAAATCTGTGTAACTTCCCCTCAAAACCATCTCTCCCCAAATCACTTTCTCTACCCCCACCCAATCATCCATGCAGCACCTTATCACCACCACCACCGTCACCTCTATTGAGGGTCCACCGAAAGCAATCGAAGAAGTGCATAATGGTGGCAACATTGTCGGAGAGGCTGAAGTTTGGGTTCATAGGGGCAGGATGGATGGTCGGAGAGCATATGGAGAGGCCTCATCTCTCCCTCCAACATCCACACTGCTGACCCAAACTCCGACTGCTGTGACGTCTTCACCTCCTTCAATGTCACCGTCCTAGAATCCAACTCACAAGTAATTAATCAATCAATTCCTCTCTTTATGTCTTTGCCTCTATCAATAAAAAAAAGGGAGGACTTTTGCCTACATATATGTTGGGTTTGTGAAATAATCTAAGAGTGAATGAGGGTTTTTTTGTTGAGGATTCTTTTTTTGGATTTTTTGACACTTTTAAGATTTGGGTACATGTAGAAAAGATTTTAACCGTATTTTAGAAGTAATAGATTCCATAGTTATGACAGCACCATGTTGTCACCGTCTCTATTGAGGGCTTGCCGAAAGTAACTGGTATACATTTTGTAATTGGTTATAAATTTTTTGTAAATAGTCATTTATATATATGTAAATTGATATTACAATACTGAAATTGATCATTATATTTTTAAATATTTCTTTGATTGCTAAGTACATGAATCAATAAGTATTTCTATGAAAAATTATAGTTGTTGACATTTATATGCTTCCATTTTTTTTCACTTTTAAGATTTGGGTATGTGTAGAAAAGACTTAGATGGTATTTTAAAAGTAATAGATTCGATGGTTATAACAATGCCTTGTTGTTGCCTCTATTGAGAGCCTGTTGAAAATAATTAGTATACATTTTGCAATTATTTACAAACATTTTTGTAATTGGTTATTTATATATCTGTAAATCGATATTAAATTACTGCAATTGGTTATTATACTTTTATAGAGTTATACGTCAAATCTTAGTTTAATATTTTGTAATTGGTTATGTAATGTTGTAATTTCTTTGATTGCTAAGCACATAGATCAAGAAGTATTTCTATGAAAATAATACAGTTGTTGATATTTATAAATTCCATTTATTTTAATTTTTTTGCACTTTTAAGGTTTTAGATGGTATTTTAGAAATGATTCAATGGTTAACTGCGCCTTGCCACTACCTATGTTGAGGGTTTGCCAGAAGCAACTAGTATATATCATGTAATTGTTTATAAAGTTTTTGTAATTTGTCATTTATATATCTGTAAATTGATATTATATTCCTGTAAATGATCATTACATTTCTATGAGTTTATTTGTCAATCCTTAGTTTAATTTTATTGATAGTGTAAACATGTTATTACTAATATTATTCATATTGTTAAATGAAAATTTATTTATGTGGTTAACTGATTGTTGCATCTTTAATGTAGCTTGGCCAATGCGTTCTTCCTTATGAAGTATGTTAAATACCTAGTTCGAAGGCTTCTCAGCGAGTTTAATTTCATCCAGGAGGACATGAAGTATGTTAAATACCTAGTTTGAAGACATCAACTAATTTAATTAGGATATGCAAACAATGTCATAATTCAAAGAGTTGAGGTATTTATTTTAATAACACTTTGAGAATGTATCTATAATCATTTTATATTTAACCATTTTATGTATGTTATATGCAATTATAGATGATAATTACATGTCTTACCATTCATGAATTTATTGTAATGATAATGAGAATATATCTAGAGCAATTTTGTGTTTAAACATCTTTATGTACGTTAAATGTTGTCTGTAGATAACTATTAAATATCTGTAATTATGTGTCTACTTTCTGTATGCATTACATTATATTTATGTACATCTGTAACTCTATCTGTAAGGGGTAGATTATATATTATGAAAAGTTGGGGGTAAAAAAAAAATAGGACAACACTGCAGGGGTAAATTTTTTTTTCAAAAAGTCCAATGGTACAGAAAAAATGAGAGGGTCGGTCCAAGGACATTTCGATAATTTACCCAAAGATCTTTTATGATATGGACTTGAAATTCACATTTGAATTGCGGAGATTCAAAAATCATTGGATTTGTTTGTGTAGAGAATTTTATAGGATGTGTCTATATGTGTAGGGGCCGAACTAGAACATTATTATGGGATGAGCTAATGTAATACGTAATAAAAAATTTATTCTTATTTAATAAAAAATACTAAGTATTTTCTTAATACTAGTTGTTGTGAATGTGCAAATGCACATAGACAAAATGTAATATATGTTTTGATTAATATTAATGTCAAAAATTTAGTTACAATAACATTTTCTTAATATTGACTTCAAATGTAAGGATTCTAATGTCTATAGTTTACCCAATCAAATGATAAAAATAATGGTGTCAAATATGAAAAACACAAATAATTTTTCATGATATAATCGTTCATGAATGCTCCATAAACAAATATGATTTTGATTTAGGGATTTTTAGTTTTAAGTCCCCGGAAACTATCAAATTTAGCGATCGATCCCTCACTTCTTCATATTTTGGTTTTAGTCCCTGCATTTAAATGATAATTTAGGAATAGGTCCCTCCCAGAGACTAAAAAACAAACTTAATAATTTAGGAATAAGTCCCTCCTAGGGACCTATTCCTAAATTATCATTTAAATGCAGGGATTAAAACCAAAATATGAAGAAGTGAAGGATCAATCGCTAAATTTGATAGTTTCCGGGGACTTAAAACTAAAAATCCCTTTGATTTATTATGTGGAGATGTAATTTTTTTCCATTAATTTCTTATACTTGCCAAGAATATTAATGCATTAGACCAACACTTTTTTGTTATGCAGGTCTGGGATATAATAGATTTATAATTGCATGAAAATATACTTTGTTATTATTGTACATTGAATTTGGCAAACCGTGAGGAGGATCTAGCTTTTGCATAACATGACATGACTTTGTGATAAATATACAGAATATGGAAGGATTTGATGTATGCCTTCTGTTTTGTAGGATTAACACATAACTTTTATAGGAATTTTATTTGAAAAACATAAAGCATCGATCTCCAACAAGATCGTCAAAGAAGGTGTTGCACGTACCAATGCTTGAGGGAGAGAGAGAGAGAGAGAGAGAGAGAGTTTGGTGTTTGTTCTTTGAAACGTCCATGCATGCTTTGTGAATGAATATACTATTACGATTTCAATGCAAATTTTAAATATTTGAGATGTGATTCCAATAAAGCAAACCACCCACTTTTAGTGAGAGATATTCAAACTAAGTTAAAATGGTTTGTCTCATGTCAAAAATGAATCGATTTAGAGGATTACCGTTCCAAATAAAGGTAAAAGTGAACCATAGAAAAATTCAAAAAACTACGATAAATAAATTTAAATAAATGATAGGAAAGAAAAATAAAAAAAAATCTTCTAAACATATATTTTTCACACCATCATCTAATTGAACACACCACCACACACACACGCGCGCGGCTGATATTATTATCTCTATTTTTTTAATTAATATATAATAACATATATATGTAGAGAATGAATCATTTGATAAACACATTAAAATAATACAACGTGAAGTTTTTATAATAGAGATTTTAGATTCCAAATAATCCTTTTTATATGATCCAAATATTGCATAATTATAATTGATATTCATAGTTTTTACATTTGCATAAAAAAATTTAGCACTACTTACTTTATAGTGTTAACAATCATTCCAGGGAGGATAATTTACAAAAAGTTATGAAAGAATAAATGAGGACATTGGGTTAACTTTTATTCATTTTATTTTTAGGTTGAATTTTTAACACACATGCATGCTATCATGCTTCATCAATTCACACCCTGCATTAATTATTATATGCCATTGATATTCTCATATCAATTATGATTCCTGCTTATCAATAGTTTGTGAGGAGTTCCATGAATTTTAATTGCTTTAAATGAGAGAATTAAATAAATGGATTCATTATTAATTGAGTTTAATTAGCCTTTAAATGAGTGCCCTTTAAATGAGAGAATTCATGTATAGAGTACTTTGAAAATTTTAAAAAATAGAAAATCCAAATGATTAATAGATTTGTTCAAATGACAATCCAAATCCAAAAACAACAAAAGCTAACAAACTCACATGAAAAATAAAAAAAAGTCAAAAACAATTTAATGAAAACCAACTCTAGAAGGCAAATCAATAAAAGAAAACACAATTTATTTTAAAAAAAACGACCTTCCAATCCCATAAATAAAAAATGATGATAATAAATAAAAGATCAAAATATCTTTTAAAAATTCATTAAAAATAATTATAGTTGATCTAAGAATATCAATTAAAATTAAATTAAATCTAAAAAAGTCAACAAGGACCCCATAAAAACTAAAAAATCCAAACAATTGAAAAATACTCAATTCCAACAAATATGCATGAAGAAATTTAAAAAGCCAAAATTCTGAATGGAATAAAACACTGTGTTAAGCTAGTTCGACAGAAATTACACAAATTTAAAAAAATTTAATGTCATCTATAAAATTTAAAAAATATTTTTATAATTCCTCACAAAAATAAGAAATTTGAAAAAAAAAAGAACCATGCTAAAGAAAATTCTTAACAATAAAAAAGCTCAACACATGTTTAAATATCACCAAAAAATATTACTTTTGGTTTATAAATATCTATTAAACTTTATAGAATTTTTAAAGCCCTTATACCAAAAAAATAGATGATGACGCGGAGGTGTTGGCACTACAAGGCGGATCCTCCCCTTCGTCGTTGTGGCACTACAAGGTGGAGGTGCCAACACCTCTGCCTCCCCTTCGTCGTTGTGGCACTACAAGGTGGAGGTGCCAACACCTCTGCCTCCCCTTCGTCGCTGTGGCCACCGAATCCATCACCTCGATCCCTTCACTTTCTGCTCTTTAATCAACAATGACTAAAAAAAAGAAACCCAATCGAAAAATAAGTTTCCCTGTGAAACCCAATTGAAAAGGTCAGATATTGTGTGAAACTGTTAAAAAAATTTCGTGTACTCAACGGATTTGGTGTATCCGTTGAAGATGTTGATGATCTTTTGAGGCTCGTTGAGGAAACCCAATCGAAATTTTAATTTTAAAAAATAAAAAAATCTGAATTAAAGTGAACTCAATGGAAATTAAGAAATAAATCATATTCATATTTTAAATAGATTGAAATCCAATCCCATTCTAATTGTAACCCTTACATATTAGATGGCATAGAAGACCAAGAAATTTAACTTCAAAGTATTTTTAATCTATGTAAATGAAAAGTGAATCATAATAAAATGGATTTAACATTCAAATTTAAAGATAAAAGTTAACCAGATAGCAAAGAAGACTAAATTTTTGAAAATCAAAATATTTTTGATCTATGCAGATGAGAATAAGCAGTATCGATAATACAGATGAATTCATTATAATTATAAAAAGATAAAAGTTAGACAAGTGGCATAAAAGACTTAAAATTTTAACATCAAAATAATCATGAACTATGCAAATGAAAAAATGAATTTTTCATAACACCGATGAATTCATTATAAAAAAATTTAAAATTTAAATATGCATCATCACATCACTCACATATATCCTAAAATCCCTAAAATCTAGGGGAATTAATTATTTGGTGAATTTTAGATATGAATAACATCAAAATTTCTATATACCATGCAAATATAAAATTAAACAAATAAAGATGTATAAATTCTTAAATGGAATAAATAGAAACCAATGTCAAATAAAGAAGATCAACTACTTTATGAGTAACCCATCAATAGAACATTTACGCGAGGAGGTAAGCAATTTTTTAAAAATTGAAAATTAAATAAAGTTTAATGAAAAAAAATCCGTATCTCTTTAAGTCTTTATTTATTTATATACATAATAAAAGGCAATACAATTCCTTGCCTTTCAATCAAGAGATCATACCATCACTGATGGTTTTTTTCATAATCGAATCCGAAAATGAAATTTAAATAAAGTTTAATTTTAATTAAAAAAAACATTCCACCTCTGTTGGAGTCGTTATTTATATACATAAAAAAAAGCAACCCAATTCCCTGTCTTTTACATTGGAAACGAAATATGTAAAACAACAAGGAGATAAAATATATTTCTCAAACATGGTGAATGCAATTCCAACAAATGATATGCGTAATAGAATTTAAGAAATTATTTTAAGATAAGAAAATCAAACAACATGATTAGATAGAAAAAAAAATATAGCATCCATCCATACATCCCAAATTTGTTATGGAAAGTTCAGAATTCCTAACATCACGATTATCACATCTACTATAATTCCTTTTTACACTTTTTTTCAGAATCAAAATTTTTAATACTCTTTTCATCATCATTAACAAAAGTGCCAATTTATGGAGAATAATAAATTTAACACAAAGCATTCTCATACTTCCTTATCTCTAGCCCAAAATATAAGGGGATAAAACATCATCTACTATTTTCATCCATTCGTCAATTCAAACAAAATAACTTCATCAAATGATTATTCAAATAACAAACAAATCCATATTGAAAAATGATATATTTTATGCTTGGCATAATCAACTATCAGATTTTCTATGTGTTGATCCATTAATATGAATGACGTGCTTATCATAAAAAAAAATTGTAGATGATTTTTCACAAGCACAGATATTTGTAGGTTTTGTTTGATGTGGTTCCAGTGATAAAATTTTAAGATGCTATTGAGTTGATTATAATGCAACCTATTGCTTCTTCTTTTGAAGCTTGGAAGAGATATGATTGAGAACATACATGTTTTTTGTTCTGTTTAAATAAACAAATTACAAAAGATATACGGATAATTACCAGATCCACTGTTGTGATACTTCCAATCAGAATAGAGAATCTAAGATGAATCTATTAGAGGGAAAGCAAATTTTTTATTAAAGAGGAACCAAAGGAAAAAAAAAACATATTAAGTTTATTTACAACGTAAAATAGATTAGATGATCAAAATAAGCTTCATATATACCAAATATAAACCAACCTTCCTGTTATATATGTGTCACTTTTTTTTTAGCCTATGGGTAACCTTTAGGTCAGTTCTGGCCATTTTTGAAATTTTCTTTTTCGATCGGAACCGCTAAAATTTTGGCTTTTTAGCCATCTGCGTGAGCTAGAGAACTCCGATGGGAAATCTAACTGCATATTATGGGTCCTGGTACCATTCTGTACTACCCATAAAAATTTCATCAAATTCCGCTAACGTTTGAAAAATTATGCAGTTCCGAACCGTATCCGGGTTTTCTTCGTTACTGATTTGGTAAGTGGAATAGTAAATAGATATTTATGTGGGTATGGTGACCTTTGGTAAACTCACCCCCCTCTTGCTTAAGTGGTAAGGAACCTTTGGTTATTTGTGATGTGTGAGGGTGATTTTAGGTCTAAAGTGACCTCCCCCTTTTTCTCTTCTCCTCACCCCCCCCCCCCCAAAGTGAGAATTTCACTCACTCTTCCTCACTCTCTACCTCTCACGTCTCTGTCTTCCTCTCCCTCTCCAGCCCTCTTGTTTGTGAGTTTTGTGTGTGTTTTGTTGAGAAAGACAAGGAAGAAGAGGATCAAGAAGGCTTGGGAGCACACAAAAGGTGTTGTTGGTTGTTGTTGTTGTTATTCCTTCTTTCCTTCTCTTCTCATGTTCCCCCCCCCCTTGTTTTCAGCCATTCGAGGCTGAAGTGTGGCTGGAGAGGTGCTGGTGCTGGTGGTGCTGATTGGGGTGGTTTCGGTGCACCAAGGGCACCCGAAGAACCTCCCTTTTCTTTCCCCTCCCTTGGTAAGGTCTCCTCCTCCCATAACTTTGTGTTTTTCTTGTTGTTGGGGTGGGTGGGGATGTCTTGCATGCTGGTTGGGTGGGTTTGGGGGTGTGGGAGGGGCTGGTGAGGGGTTCAAATGGTTAGGGCGCGCGTGCGGCTCTGTTCGCGCGCGTGCGCGCGCAGGCGTGCGCGCAGGCAGGGGCTGGCGGGTTCTGGCGGACGCGCAGGCGCGCGCGCACGCGTACGCGCAGGCGTGCGCGAGCGTGTGCACGGAGGGTCAGCAGGCGCGCGCGTATGCGCGACCGTGCACGTACGGGCGCGGGACGTCCGCGGGCGCACGCGAGGGGCGCGTGCGGGCGCGGGAGTCTGTCTGGGCGCGCAGGGAGTGCGCCACGGGCGCGGGGCCGTGCGCGGGGGGTGCCGGGAGGCTGGGAAGGGTGCTGGGGGCTCGGGCATGCGTGCATATGCGCGTGCAAGCTCGTATGTGCGCGTGTCTTTGCCCTCCCGCACTGCTTTTGCCTAAGTATGGATGTTTTATGTGGCTATACTCACCCTATTTTATACCCTTGTCTTGCAGATCTTGGCGAGCGACCACGCAACGACCCGGGTTGCGGTGAGTGGGTCAATCCAACCCAGTTGGGAGGCGTTCGATGCACGTAGGAGTGCATCGTCCTCCCCTGGGGTACCATAACTACATATAACATGTTGTTTATTATATAAATGTTTATGTAAATGCATGTTTCGCTAAGACTGCAACCATGTCATGTTGTATGTAGTATGCTAGGTATTATACATCCATGTATAGTGTATGAAAGTCATCCTTGCCTAGATATCATGCCTCATGATTAGCATAACCCCGACCTAGACATGTCCCCACCTAGTTTAACTTTATTAAACTTATACATATGTGGTTGCATAAGATAAGCATACCTTAGATAAATCATGTCTTGTTATATTAATTAATTTAAGATGCTTCCATGATTAATCTTGTTCTTGTTAAGTGTTTAACGCATGCTTAGGCCATGTATTTTTGCATAATGTTATTTAGCAAGCGTATGACCACCTGTGGGGTCATACCAAAATATCGATATTACGAATGATAGAATTTTCCCCGCATCTGAGTTATGCGCCCTGGAGGGAATTCGTGAGAATTCATTTCCGTGTCGGTGTTTAGTAACCGGTGACGACGGATCCAAGAGGATCGTATCCGCGAGCGTAGATTGTTTTTCCCCTTCGTTGGATCCGTGTAGGAACTTTCCGGCGTCGGAAACGCTGTCCTGGCACCGGACTCCCATTTGTAGGTACCATCACTTCGGTCGAGAGTGTACTGATCGTGGGAGTATGTCAGGTAGAGGCTACCCGGGGAAAGGGCTACCGGTGGACCAAGGGCTTAGAACAATCTAATCTCTTTCCAAGAGCCTGGGTCACCCTTTGGGGGTGAGGGTGAGGGATTAGTACAGTTACTCCCAACAACCTAGGTCACCCTTCGGAGGTGAGGGTAAGGGACTTTGATGATGATTGGAAGTTATATGAGTTGTGATGCATGAATTGTTCCATTCACTGAGCGTGTGGCTCACCCCTCGCATATGTTTTCTCCAGTTGTCGCTGATCCAGATCCGAAGGAGGAGCTCCCTGAGACGCGATTCCAGTAGGAGACAACGTTCACGTTAGGCATCTTGCGAGTGAGAGGCCCTCAGCATCCCCCGTTTTCTTGTATGTATTTCTACTTGTGCTTGGGCACAGTGTATGGGCTGATGTTGTCTTTTGTTGTACATATTGGCTCTCACAGGACAATTTGATTGAGTACTCTGGTCTGTTATATATCTTTGAATCACAGACTTGGTCGTTTTTGCTTCCGCTATTTTCGTATGTATTTGATGTCAGTTACTTGATTTCGCTTTATCGCCTTTGACATTGTGGTGTATTTATTGACTTCGTGTACGTATTACTGATATCATATATATACTTGCCACATCTCGGGGACGGCCGCCCTGGGTCGTGACACTTCCTAAGATTAGTAAAAATGTTGAGAGAGAGAGAGAAGAAAAAGGAGAGAGATGATGGATCTATTTATCCAAAAGAATGGAGATGACAATGAATGAGTTTGTGGAAGACCATCAGCCATTGTTTCTTAAAGATGATAAGGGGATTGAATTGAGAGGGGATGAATGATGAGGGGATTGAATGGAGAGGGGATGAATGATGAGGGGGTTGAATGGAGAGGGAGATGAATCTGATGGTGGCGGTTTGCTAGATTGAAGTTGAAGAGTCTACTGATTAAAATGATCAGGGTTTTGTGTTAGAAACAAACGATGACTAATTAGGCCCTTCAATTTGTTTTATTTATTGATATGTCCCTGTTTTTTTTAAAAAAAATTTGTTGAACTGACACAAAAGCATATTGAAAGAAGGTAATGATTTTTAAAAGATTGTATTGATAGTTTGTATTTATGTTCCAGGGACATGCAATGGAAAAGTGATTCCAGGGACCATGGATGCCTCTATTGCTATTGTCAGTTAGAAACAAATGATGATATTCAAATAATAAATTATAAAATTATAAATTTTATGATGTATTGTAACACTTCCATTTGTATTCTCATAATATTATGATATTCATATATAATTATAAAATAACAAATTGATTAATATAATTTTATCATATGATATAATTTTATGATATATTTACATATGTCATGTATGATACGATGACAATATGAATAAATTTTGGATGACATTACAATTACAATGATATGAATGGATTCTCATGAGATTGAATATAATTGAAGGGGGTAAAATAGTATAATGGTTGTCATTAAATAAAGGGGTGTAATGAGGAAATGGATTGTGATGGGATTGAATTGATTGATTTTAACAAGTAATCAATAATAATAATAATAAGGTTTGGGTGTGAAATGGTTTTGGGATTGATGATGATTTTGATTTAAGAGGGGTGTGAATTGATTGTCATGGGAGAGTTAAAATGGTCAAATGACTATGTGGATGGATTGGAATATGATTAAAGTGATTGGGAGGGGTAAAATGGTCAAATGGACGGTTTTTGGTTTAGCAGCTTTTTATATAGTAATATAGATAAATAAGTTGTTATTTAAAATAGATATCTATTTGTTTCATTAAATAACTAATCAAAATGACATATGTGTATATGTACAAGTGTTATATGAGTTGAGTCATATTATGTACATAGATATATATTATAATAATTTTTTTTTGACAATTTCGGATAATGTATGGAGTTGTTAGGGTTTATTTGATAAATACAAAGATGTAATTTTTTTTGGATAAGTTTTGGTTTGTTAAAGAGGTGAGGTTTATTAAAAGGTTTGATTAATCATGATAAAATTAATTTATTAGGATGAGATTAAGTTCATTATTTATACATATCATCAATTTAAATGATTTGAAGTGATGAATTAAATTCTTTTCCCACTAACTTACTGGATCCATTTGAATTCATTTAAATATACTGGACAAGTGGGTTGGATTTGGCTTTTTTTTTTAAAGTGATTTTTTTCTTAGATCACATTAGTCTATTTGATTTAAGATATTTAATGACAAAATAAAAGCATGTATTACAAAACAATTGTATATGCACTACACATTAGCAAAAAAAAAAAGTTGGCAAAATCTGGTCAGACTACAACTCGGGCCAACTAACTAATAGATTCGCCCCGCGGACCGAGGTACATGTTATAACTTATAAACTTCATAAGGGTTGTGCCTTACCACTCCAGAGTCAGTTAGGACATGACATCTAGAACCGTTAAGAATAGCAATGGGTCATGGCGGAGTCGAGTTTAACATAATCCAAATCCAACCAGTCTTTCTAATATTAAACTTCATACCTGCGCTATCCACCTCGGGTTTTATATGTTGAAATCCATATCCACCTCATCTTACCGCTGGTTTTACATCTTGAGATCCATGCCCGCCCCCACCAACCCCATTTAAAATGAGTTAACATATTTAAAAAAATTATATGACAAATTAAATTATTTTTAACATGAATGCGAGTTACATTATTTTGAGTTACATAAAAATATTAAAATCTCAAAATACATAAAGAAAAATGAAAAGATAGAATCTTTTGAAATATCAAATAAAATCTTTATTTTTAAGGTGACAAATGATTGATTGAACAAATGAGTATACATTTTGAGTTTTTTTTAAGATAAATGTAAATGAATGGATAAAGCGAAAAAAATTATGATAGTCGAGTTTTAACTTTTAATTATATGAAAATTAATTTTTATTTATAATTTAGAAATCTTAATGACTAAATATAGATCGGGTTAGCGAATTGGGTTGTTTTAAACATAAAACCCAAACTTAACTCATGTATTACATGGATCGGGGTGGATTAATGCAGGCTGAAAAAACATGGAATTCAAATCCACCCTAATAGGAGCAGATCAGATCAGGTTATCAATAAAACTCATCCTATTACCGTCCCTAAGAACTGTTACATGATAACCTCGTATTCACGGGAACCAATATATAATGGGGGTGATAACATCAAATTTCATGGATACAATTATTGTCTAGTTTTTTAATGTACAAGTTGTTAAAAAGTTCGGACCGTATGAGGGGTGATGATACAGAAAAGGATAGTGGGGGCACCAAATTTCCATATACGGATAGAAACGGATCTTGACCAAATATAAAACGAGCTAACATAGGCAGGCTTCACAATTAGTTATGCTGTACGTGATGATTTTTATTACTATTCTCTCTATTATAAAGCAAATAACCTAGGAAACCTGTCCTTTTCTTATTCTCATGTTGCCATGTTACCCCCCCCCCCCCCCCAATCTATAGATACAAATGAACCAACAGCTTAACCATTTATTCTTTATTTCAAAGTGGATCTTTTTATTTGCAATGTGTGCAACTTCCCTGGTACAAAAGTGACATGCATGTACATCCAATCAGCTTAACCAATAATAAACTAATCAAATGAGTTAAGCATTGAGGCCACCATAGTTTGGCTTTTGTCTCCCACTAGTCGATTGAAAACTTGTAGACGTGTTAGATTAGCAATTAATGAAGGGATCTGGTGAGTAATTCAGGCTTTTTTTTTTGGTTTGGGGGGGGGGGGGGGGGGGGGCTAGTTGCTTTTAATTCCTTTTAATTTTTCTCTTGAAATCCGTGTTTTAAAAAGCTCAAAAAATGCGATTTTTTTAATTGAAAAGCAACTTTCTTTACCAGACATTAAACTCCTTTCAAATATTGATTCCTAAATTAAAAAAAAATATCACAAAAAAGTCAAGGTTTAAAATTATCTTAAAAAACAGTTTTATTCTAAAAGCTACTTTTCAATATGTGTTTTCAAACGGAGGTTACACGAGGCGATTCCGCTTTTTGAAAAGCTAAAATTTCAAAATCGTGCAGCAAAACGGGGTGGATTCCGACGGAATCAAAAACTTGATTACTTTTAATTTTTTAATGTACAAGTTGTTAAAAAGTTCGGACCGTATGAGAGGTGATGATAAAAAAAAGGATAGTGGGGGCACCAAATGTCCATATACGGATAGAAACGGATCTTGACCAAATATAAAACGAGCTAACATAGGCAGGCTTCACAATTAATTATGCTGTACGTGATGATTTTTATTACTACTCTCTATTATAAAGCAATAACCTAGGAAACCTGTCCTTTTCTTATTCTCATGTTGCCATGTTATCCCACACCATCTTTAGATACAAATGGACCAACAGCTTAACCATTTATTCTTTATTTCAAAGTGGATCTTTTTTTATGTGCAATGTGTGCAACTTCCCTGGTACAAAAGTGACATGCATGTACATCCAATCAGCTTAACCAATAATAAACTAATCAAATGGGTTAAGCATTGAGGCCACCATAGTTTGGCTTTTGTCTCCCACTAGTCGATTGAAAACTTGTAGACGTGTTAGATTAGCAATTAATGAAGGGAGCTGGTGGGGGGGGGGGGAGATGCTAGTTGCTGTGGCTGAACATTATACATAGGATGTGGACCACTAATTGAGGTTTTTCAAATTTGCCATTCAATTCAGCTTTGACTGCTCTACAGTAGATTATCCAAACCTCAACTTTGTCAATGATATTAATTAGACTAAACAGCCAACAAATGGATCTTAAAAATTATCAGTGCATGAGTCATCTTCATGTGTGCTTTTATCCGTAAAATCTCTTTGGGATGATTAGTTTGTGATGGTAATACATTGCTATAGTGGTCAACTGTACTCCCAAAATCGTGTAGTCAAACGGGGTGGATTCTAGCGGTATCAAAATTAGGATTCCTTTTAATTTTTTTCTCGAAATCCGTGTTTTAAAAAATTCAAAAACTGCGATTTTTTTATCGGAATCGATTTTTTGAATTTAAAAGTAACTTTCTCTACTAAACATTAAACTCCTTTCAAATATTGATTGCTAAATTAAAAAAAGTATTCTAAAAAAATCAAGGTCTAAAATCATATTAAAAAACAGTTTTTTTTTCTAAAAACTATTTTTCAATGTGTTTTCAAACCTATCCTAAACTATTAAATCAAGATAATTGGAAAACAAATAATATATATTTTGCAACTTGTCTTGCATGTAGCGAACCGAACTCATATAATAATAATAATAATATATTTTAAGATAGTTGATTAGGTGTCAATGTGTCTTATCTATTTTACAGATTTTTTTAATAATATATTTTCTTTTGAGAAAAAGTAGATGGAGGTAAATTGAGATTGGACGTGTACGGCTATCGTCCGTTCAAGTCGTCAACAGATATCGCTCGCATTTCCAAACTCGTGAAACGCGCGGACAGAGCAGGACATCCAACCGTCCATCTGTGGGGACCAGTAATGTACGGTTCAGCGTAAGACCGCTTTCATCGGACGGTCAGGGGAAGAGAAGATCACTGATATTTTTCGGACCAAACAAGGATCCTCAGGTAGATAAATTTTGACCGGGAAATCCCGGTCACTATATTACAAGAATTATTATTATTATTATTATTTTTGTCAAGTGGTTCGCTTTATGAAAGATGAGTTATGGAAATGTAAGTAGATTTCACACACGTCCCATCTGTTCTTTCTTTCCTTCTTCGTCTTCTCCGACGGAATGAACCAAGAGTGGTTCTATGTTTCTTTTTGTGTTGTTTCGGGTCGCAGTGACCAACTTGTGAAGGGAAGATCTATTTAAACGTATTGATGATGAAAGTAGAATCTTTATCTTCGTTTTAATTGAGAGTACCCAAGCAGACAGTGCTTTGTTTTCTACAACAAAAAAAATGCTGGATCTCAATGTGGCGTCGGAGGGGGAGCCGAAGCTTCTAGAAGAGGCCTCCTCCGGGGGCGGGGAAGTCTTCGCCTTCAGTTTTGGCATACTCGGGAGGTCCTCTCCGTCGTCCGGAGACGATGGCTGCGGCGGCGATGTGAATCCCCAGGCGGAGGTGCCGTTGGTGACGAGGCATCTTTTCCCCGAGTCGGCGGTGGCGGTAGGCCATTGGGGGAGTGTGGGATTCGGGGAGGTGGCGGAGGCCAGTGGGGGGACGAAGATCAAGGCGACGCAGCTGCATCAACAGGTGAAGAAGAGCCGGAGGGGACCGAGGTCGAAGAGCTCTCAGTACCGTGGGGTGACCTTCTATAGGAGGACTGGGAGATGGGAATCCCATATTTGGTATTGAATGGATTTTTTTTATGGTGGTTTTGCTTTAATTTGTTCCTTTTTGGGGTTTTATTTATTTATTTATTGGAGTTTGATTGGATTTTATTTTGTAGGGATTGTGGGAAGCAAGTATACTTGGGTAAGAATCCTGCTCTTACAGGATATCCATTGAATTTATTATATGTTTTATTTTCATAGACTCTATGGTGATGGATCACTGAATAGTTTTTTTTTTTTCCTTCTTTTAGGAGGATTTGATACCGCTCATGCTGCAGCAAGGTTGATCTTTATTCCTTGTTTTTAAAATTTTGTTTATATATTTATTTATTTGGTTTTCATGGTTTTTTTTTTCTTTCATTTTTGGGTTTATTTTTCTAAGTTTTGATTGTTTGACCTGGTTTGATGTTGAGCAGGGCCTATGATCGTGCCGCAATCAAGTTCAGAGGGGTTGATGCGGATATCAATTTCAATCTCAGTGATTATGATGAAGATCTGAAACAGGTATTGGGATTTGCCAGAAAGTTAATTTTGTGTTAACTCTTTCTTATGATGTTTTTGTTTTGTCGTTTAGATGATAAACCTGAGCAAGGAAGAATTCATACACATCCTGCGCCGTCAAAGTACTGGTTTCTCAAGAGGGAGCTCCAAGTACAGGGGGGTGACGTTGCACAAGTGCGGTCGGTGGGAGGCTCGTATGGGGCAGTTGCTTGGCAAGAAGTAAGTCAACATCCTATACATTACCCTTGTTTGCAGTTTTCTTTGCTTTTAGTCTCCATGTCTTGGTCTTTTTGTCTACTTTTATTTTCTATAAAGGAAAATGTTAGACTTAGTCATTTTTACCGTCCAAAACTCGGACCACATATGTTTTCATTTTTTTTAAATGGTAAGCATCATCTAATGAGGTATATGCTTTAATAAAAAGCGCATATCTAAGTGTATGAAAAAATTTAACGAGGTATATAAGATTGCATTTTGGACTGTAAAAAAATTGAGTGTAATAGCACCCTTTTGTAAATCCAATTTTTATATTTACTTTATTGGAACTTATGATCTTGAGATTTTTATGCTCAACTCAGTCAAAAATTATTATTTTCCTGTTGTGTTACTCCCTATCAGGGGTTAACTGGATATTCCTTAGGATAGTAGTAGTAGTAGCAGAAATAATTCTAATAATAATTAATGAAAAGAATGATGAGTTGGCGAGCCGGTCTTCATGGATGAGAATACAATGCTTGGGTGCAGGTACATATATCTTGGACTATTCGACAATGAAGTAGATGCTGCAAGGTCTAGTGATATTGAATTTTTATCTCGTCATCAAATTAAAGATTAATTGGGTTTGCATCCAACTCAAGTTTCTCTCTCTTTGCTTTTGGACATCAGGGCTTACGACAAGGCGGCAATTAAATGCAACGGGAGGGAAGCGGTAACCAATTTTGAATCTAGTACATATGAAGGCGAGATTATCTCAGAGGCAGACCATGAAGGTATTATTAATCTAACATCAAACTGATCATTTGTTGTATTCAGTCAGTTTTCTTTCATTTCCTTTTTTGTATAGTTGTGTATAATTCAGATTAACAAGCTGTTCCCATGAAAAGAGATTGTGTAAATAACCTCTTAGAAGGTTGAACTTTAATTGTTTGTAATAGTTATTAGAAAAACAGTTATGACTAGATGACAATCTCGATAAATGATCTTCCCAGATCAAGAATAGATACAGGTTAACAGCAACTGTTGTCATATTTCAAGGTTCCAATGCAAACTTCATCTATATGAAAGGAAGGTTTCTTGTATATGAACTGATATGCAATTATATGTGAATGTTAATTGTGCAGCTACTGACCTCGATCTGGATCTGAGCCTGACAATTTCTCTGCCCCCAGCAAATAGTCCAAAGAGTGGTGGCAATTCTTTGGGCTTCCATCTCCAGCACCGCGCTGTCGAAGTTCCTGATGCCAGGATTTGCAGGGTAATTAACATGCAGCCTATATTATCTCCTTATATGATTGATTTGTCTGTTTGAGTGAACCATGCAGATGTAAATGCCATTTGAGATTCAATAAGAGGAAGCACAATTGTCTGAGCTGTTCGATATGTATGGTGCCTAAGTGACAACCACACAAGTGAAAGAGGTTAAGCCAGGTCAAGTTTCCTGGGATGAGAGACCTAGCAAGATTAAAATGGAGTTTGTATTATTTTGCATAACAAATTCTCTGAGAATAAACGCAGTCCCAAGTTTATGGGGTAGTAGGATTAGTTAAATCAATTTCAACATTTGCCTGAGAGCCGCATTGACTTTATATCATGTCCTAAGGCCATGTACTCATCAGGTCTGTCATACTGGTAGTGGGAATGTGGTGGAATTGGCACAAGGTATTCAATAATGTAGGCAAATTTGATTCTTCCTGTCAATATTTGCCTAACTCAGTGAACAGTAATCTTTTAGATCATTTTCTCTTTAAATGCATGGGAAGTCTTGAATGCCATAGTTTTATGGCTAACACTTCAGTATCTGATTTTCCATTATAACTTCTTCACTTTGGGTTTTTTTTTTTGGTCGGTAAAGTCAAAATGTATTCCTCCCAATAATCACAAGATGTACAAAATGTGCATGCTTACAACATGAGTAAGATGGGCTGAATAAGGAAATTGAGACTTTGATTACAAGAAGTTATATGGAAGACCAATAGAGGGCAGAGGGAGTTTTTACTTGCCCTCATCAAAATGAGTTATTTGAGCTTCTCGCGAATATATGGAATACCAGAACAATCCTTGTCCAATAGGCATTGAAGTTCAGCCCAGATCTGAGACGGGGGGAAATTGGTGATGCCGAGTTGGTTCCCTGCAAGCAGATCCGCTGGAGCGTTGCCCTCTCTATGGATATGAGTGATTCTGATGTTTTCAAAGGAGCTGCAGTCCTCTCTGATAGTTGTCCATAGCCGGCGCACTTTCCATGGAACTATGGTGCTCTGAACAGCTCTGGTGCCCTTCACTTTGGGATTGCTACTGCATTAGGATTGAAATATTGAAGCTTAAATTAGTCCATTTTTATTTGGAATTTGGTTTTACAATTTGGTTTAAACAATAACGTATAATGTGTTTAGGCCTTAGCTATGCCTATGTTATATGCCTTATTCCTGGTTAATGTCGTTGGATTTCTTTCTATATGATTTGTAAGTTCCATGCAATTTCTCTAAACTACTCCAAGTTTTAGCTGTCTAGTTGATTCTGTTGATGATGATACTGCATCTTAACATCTTTCTTTACATGTTATCTTAATGATAGTGTTACTCAGTAAATTTGTTCAGCTGTGGATCTTTAGTTGGGTTTGGATATTTCTCCAAAATTTGCAGGATGGGCCTTCCTTCATCCAACTTTTGAAGTGCAGGTAAGACCCTAGGGGCATGCCCTGGGGTTTTATCATGAGCCTATTAACTCAATTTCAAATGTCACAAAATTTCAAATAAAGTCATAGGAATTTTTGTTTTATTTTTTTGTGGTTTGTGGTGGGGGGTACAGAAGTCCCTAATGTGATATTTAAGTGCTTCGGGTGTGGACCACAATTTTCAGGGAATAACATCTCATTTTTTACATTGTCTATCCTACTGCTGCTACCAGTTTTGAAACTGGCCCATCTAGGAAGGGGGTGGGTGTTCTCTGTGTTGAACTTACGTGCGCCCCTTTGGGAGTAGGTTATATATACATTTCTTTTTGTACTCATCTTGTGAGTGATATATCAAAAGCATTAATAAGTAATTGTTGCTTTATTTAGTGTTCTATATTTCCAGAAGAAAGGACTGACATTCTGCTCATTATACTTAACAGACTGCTGGTTCCACCCCCCTTTCAACAAGCCAGCCTCATTGCATGACATCCAAGTGCTCTCCAGTCTGGCCTGCTCTGTACCCAAACTTCTTTCCAAACTATGAGGTATTAATATTTTGGAATTTAATAAAACATAAGGGTTTATTCATTTGAGTTGCAACTTGCAAGGGATTAAAATCCGGTCTTGATCCATGCTACCACATACATTTTCTTGTCCTTAATCTATGAAATGTGAATTGAATACTGGAAAATGCAATTTCTTAGACACTTGGCATCTACACATTGATGATTATCCATCATGCAAAGTCCTTTCAAAATTTTTGCAGTAAAATATTAGCTTTTATGCAAGGAAACTTTGTTTTTTGCTATTTTCCAGTGATATTTAGGATTATTTTATGAATTATGTTTTGCTCTCATGTACCACTGAATTGTGTACTCTGGTTATCAGTGTTTTTCCATTGGCAATCTTTTAAGTTCCCATTGTTGGTTAAGGAATTTTATGGCTCTATTTTTAGATCTTGCTTTTTCTCTAATTTTGTGGGCATCTCTTGTACTCTTTTCTTTATTTGGGCATCCTCTTTCTTTGAATAAAAATTAAGTCTGGATGCCTACTGTTCAGTTTCAAAAATAACTTTTATCTTTGTCTGACTCTACGTAGGTCCCGTTTGAATCTATGTTTGAGTAGATTTGAGAAGCTAAAGATTTTTAAACGCGGATTCAAATACATTTTCAGCGTTTAGCTTTTTAAAAATCTAGTGATAGAAAAGTTAACCAAACAAAGTTTTTCAAAAGCTAAATTTAAAACTCAAGATTTTAAGAATCTCAGCTTTTTAATCTCACATCCAAACACAACCTTAGACTAGTTGTGCCGATTTTTTTTTGCCCCAGATGCACTAGAAGCTAAATTAAGTAAAGGAATTTGGTAGTCAAATGTCTAATAAAATTCTGGAGAAAAAAGAACTGCGAACTAATAGTAGATACATAGAGTGATGCAAATTGAAAATATGCTTTACTTCTCTACATCATAGAGGCAAGGATTAGGGGCTCCAATTTTATGCTTTAAGCAGTGAAATAGGGATTATGGTTTATGAATCGCTGTCAAGCACAACTTATAACCTAATTACTTCACTCTACAACCAATTTTGGAAAATATTCATAATTTTGTTGAATTTGTTGGGTATCCCTCTGATACCTCTTGGTGTTTCTCAAAACACCACACCACTCTCACCACAACCCAAAAGAAAGAACACACACAAACTTTAGAGAACTTTTGTTTTATTAGCTTGAATTAAAAATTACACAACCCCTTCACATTCTTTTATAAGGTGATGTGAGAAAGACAAACTCTAGAAAAATCTAAAAAGTCAAATCTCCTAATAAAGGCCAATAACATACCATTAAAATATTTCTAAAAGTGGCCTATATATATTCATATATATGTTAAATTACTCACCAATTAATAGAGAGTAATTTATTGACTTCATAAATAAGGTGAAAATCAATGTGATTGATTCTCCTAATTATTCTTCTAATTATTTGATATCAAATCAAATATTTAGTCTTTATTACCTTCTTTATTTGGTGGTAGTTAGATCTTTCACCTTTTGATATGATATTTCCAATACACCCCCTCAAATCAAAAGACCCTCACTTCGAGCACGTCTCTTCTTCACATGGTCCTTGAAGAATTGGAATCAACTGTCAATGTGTTTCCTCCTTCTATGCTGCATGGGATCTTTCACGAGCTTTATGGTTGGTTTTGAGGATGATACATCGTGTTGTGTCGCTCGATCTGTCCCTCTGCAGTGCGTCTGATCTTATACACCCTTTTGACGCCGATCGCCTTGGTCTTTGTGGGAGTGTCATCAAATCTAATGTATCATTTTTCTGGACTACATGAATCTCCTCCTCACTATCTTCTTGAATGGCTGCTTGGAAGATGAGAGGCTCATGATCAACATATAGACAGAAGAGATTTGTTTCTCCATCTTCTGTATGTTCATAGATCTCTTTAATACTTCTCATTTTAATGGGGCTTTTCTTTGATGAGGATCCATTGTTGCTAGATCCTTGATAAGTTGGAGAATCTCTTGATGGAGTTCTTTGTGCCATAGAAGGTGTGGCTTGCTGAGGAGATGGCGGTGCTGCAGGTGGGGGAATCTCATGTTGATGATCTTCAGGTTCCTGCATCAATAGTTGCTTTTTTGTCACCTCTCCATCTATCCAATTTCATGCTTCTCCTTGATTGATGACTACATCTCTACTCTCCACTAATTTATTTGTAAGTGGATTGTAGAGTCGGTAGATTTTAGATGCTTCGTTATATCCGATGAAGATGCACCTTTCTCCACGATCATCAGACTTTTCTTTTTGCCTGCATTTATGCATATGCGATGCACCCAAAGATACGAAGATGCTTCATTTTTGGCTTTCTTCCACTCCAAGCTTCGTGCGGTGTCATTTCTCGACACTCTTCGTCGGACATCGATTGAGTAGATAGACGGTGCATACAATAGCCTTCGCCCGAAACCTCTTTGGCACGGCTTTTTCTTTTAGCACTCGTCATGTTGAGGATGATGCGATTCTTTCTCTCGGCTACTCCATTTTGTTGTGGCATGTAAGCAGTTGTGAATTGTTGTTTGATGCCCACCTGTCTATAATAGTCAAGGTTTTAAATCGCGATCGATTTATCGATATATCGATCGATATATCGATTTTGCCGACGAAAACGCGATAAATCGGTGATTTCGCGAGGTTTTATCGAAAAACCCACTGACGCCAGCAAAACGTCAGCGATATAATATATCAAAAAACCCCCTGACGTCAACAAAATGTCAGCAAAATGTGATGTTACGAATGTTAGTGTAGGTTAGGTTAAGTTAGGGTAGACCGCAATAACACTTTATATATTTTTTTTTATTTTTATTCTTTTTATTTTTTTTATTTATAACAGTTTATATTGTATTATTATTTCAATGTGTATGTATTATTAGCAATTATAAATACGTATATATTAAAATATAAAGGGTTGCATCGGTTTGGTTTTTTTTTTTTTTGAGATGTCCGTCCAAAGTGGTGGCGGAACTTTTTAAACTTGGGATGATAGGGATGTGTAAGATGTGTAATTACTGTCCCATTTGTAATTAGTGTAGTTAGTGTAGGTTAGGTTAAGTTAGAGTATAGCGCAATAACAGTTTATATTTTATATTTTTATTTTTATTTTATTTATTTTTTTTATTTATAACCATTTATATTGTATTATTTTTTCAATGTATATGTATTATTAGCAATTATAAATACGTATATATTTAATAAATTTAGCCAATCGATATATCGGTCGATATTTCGATATATCGATCGATATATCGATTGGACCCCCTAATCGATATATCGATTATATCGATATTTAAAACATTGATAATAGTTCTTGAACATATTTGATATGTACTCACTATTGGGAAAAATGAATCTCGGCTGCCAAGATCCGTCGATCAAGGTATAGATCAGATATCAATTTTTTTTTATTAAATCATTTTCATACAAACCCTACAAGGCAGAATTAGGGTCTACCTTCAGAATTTAGATCAAAGTTCTGCTGAAGAAGAAGATCAGATCTGATAGACAACGATGGATCGCTCGATCGAAACTCAACGATGGATCGCTCGATCGGAACTTTCAGATTTTTTGTCGTATGTTCTTCCTATGTTGTAGATTCACGGCGGAATGTGGCTTCCTTGTTGCTTCAAACAGCAACCGGGAATCCCTTCACTCTCTTCTTTCCTCACCTTTTCTAGATCTAGAGATCTTAAAAGATTTCTAGGTTTAGGGTTTTGATTTCGGCGGAAATCAAAATTGTCTTAGCGAAAGCCACATATTTATAGGCTAAGGCAGAGACCTAGAGAAATCAGTAATTGGCTCCTATGGGCCTGGGTACCATAACTCAACCCACAATTAAAAAACCATAGACCTATGTCATAATTCAATCTAAAGAATTATGACTGCACTCTAAATATATTAATCTCAAAATAATATCTCGAGTTCCTTATATTAAACGCGTAATATCTCCCCACATTAAGATTTCAATACTCGTTATGAAATAGTTATTACTAACAATATTATTTCATGACATTTTATTTTCCTTGAGATCTCCTGCTTAACTTATTTGATATGTCGCTTAGTTTAATCCACCGGCCGGGTTAGATATGATCAAACTTATAAGTATCTTCAAGAGAGTATCATCAATCTCCTATAGAATACGTGGATTCCATCAATAGCAAATATCCATCATACAAGTGTTATTGTCACCCAACTCACCGAGGCTATTGATCCATGGGAGGATCTCCCTCTTTAGCGTATCAAAATGACAAATAACAAATGCACATGTTTAAGAACCACTTCTGGATTAAGAGCATAAGCAATTATGACAAACATGGGGTGTAAATCATTTTATATAGTCAGTACAAAAAATGAGTACTCCAACTTGGTCCGTTCAATACATACAAAGTGCACTAGCACGATCACTCAAAATCTATGAACCGGTCTATTATAGCCAAAATAGACTCTGTAAGATGAATTGTAATACAACCTTTATCCAGTGGATTATCCAAGTCCATCTAAAGTTGTAAATCTCAACTTATAATTCACAGGGAACCGATAATCTGATCTTCTGTGTGTAAGCCGAACTCTACACACCAGATTATCTACAGTGTAAATTAAAGGACTAAATTAAAACAAGCACAATATTTCAAATAATATAATACAAGCATTTGTCAATAATAATTCTCATCAAAATGCTAAGACCATCTTAATAATAGAATTTATTACATAGGTCATGGCTTTTAGAAAATTAGATCTGAATGTTTTAATTTTACAATTACTCTCTAGATTAACACGAGCTTTAAAATTTCTAAAAATAGAAATGCGAGACTTTTCCTCCAAGTGAAAATAAAATAATAAAATACCGATTACCTCCAAGTGAGATTGCCTCCAATGGACTGTCAATATAGGTGTGCACCAATTGTAGTGGTTTTATCGCACGCCAGCATTAATCTTTTGTAAAAGGAAGTCTTGTTGCTTCCCAAGTGTGCATGTCTCGCACACGTGTCAGCCTGTCGATTGTTGGTAGACCTTCTACCATGCATGTCGCCGATAAGAACTTCAAATCGTAGAAGTTGAGATGCCCACAGTAGAGATGCCACTTCCACGACTCATTGTCCATGAGTCCATAGAAGCACTTCTGAGGCGCCATGTTGAGGTGGAGAGTAAACATGCGATTTTTTGCCATTCGAACACAGTGCAATGTCTCCCTTGTGCATCTTTATATTATTTTTAATGTGTATTACGTAAACCTTCTCAATGAGTTGTCTAATGCTAAGTATATTGCATTTCATATTGGGAACGTAATAAACATTGGAAATTAATTCAGGTTTGCCATTTCTAAGAAAAAAAATATTTTTCCTTCACCTTCCACCTCAAGCTTGGACGAGTCTCCCAATCTTGCATTGCCTCGATTATTTATTTCCAAACATTGGAAATCACACATCTTGTTGTCCAGTCACGTCCTCATGTGCGAAAAGAAATGTACATTCTACAAATTCATCAGTTGCATCCACAAAAATGGATTGCTCACCTTAATTTCTGGGGGACTCCAATCTTACATTGCCTCGATTATTTATTTCCAAACATTGGAAATCACACATCTTGTTGTCCAGTCACGTCCTCATGTGCGAAAAGAAGTGTAGATTCTACAAATTCATCAGGTGCATCCACAAAAATGGATTGCTCACCTTAATTTCTGGGGGACTCCAACAACCTGATGTGTAGTGCCCAAACTTGTTGCAGTTGTAGCACTTGATGTTCCTCATGTTTCTACGGATTTGCTGATTTCTGTGTTATCATTCTCTACGTCATCCATGATAGGTGTTGTCGCGTTATGGATTGAAACATCCATGACCACCTTTTGGGTTTAGAGTCAACTTTGACTCCAACGCCTACTCCACTGTTGTGGAATCCACATTTTTTTGAATGCGTTGCTCATGGACTTGGAGAGATCCCAAGAGCTCCTCCATTGTGATTTTCGACAAGTCATTCGATTCTTCGATTGCAACTACTACATGCTCAAATTTGGAGGTAAGGGATCAAAGTACCTTCTCCATGACGCGAGTGTCATCGATCTGTTCGTCGTTCATCATTATTTGGTTCACGATTACAAGCAATCGTGAGAAGTAATATGAGAACCTTCATCTTCCTTCATGTGAGTCACCTCAAATTCGGCCCTCAAAGTTTGAAAGTGAATTCTCTTGATCCGGTCGACTGCTTTGAAGATTGTGCTTAGGGTATCCCAAGCTTCCTTGCTCGACGTCGTTTCGGATATCTTTTCAAACGTCGATTCATCCAACCCTTGATAGAGTACGAACAACGCTTTCTTGTCCTTCTTTCTTGGGTCTTTGAGAGTGGCCTTTGCTCCGCCAACGTATGCGTAGCTTCTACCTCCAGTGTCGGCTCCACGTAGCCGTTGTTGATGATCTCCCATATGTCCTGGGACCCGAACAATGCCTTCATCTTGATACACCAATTCTCATAGTTGTCCTTTAACAACATAGGAACTTAAAGAAGCACCATATTAGATGCCATCTCCACCAACACTCCTTGAGATATGGATCTCACAAGGATCTGATACCACTTTATTGGGTATCCCTCTGATACCTCTTAGTGTTTCTTAAAACACTACAACACTCTCACCACAATCTAAAAGAAAGAACACACAAACTTTAGAGAACTTCTCCTTTATTGATTTGCTTAAATTAAAAATTACACAACCCCTTCACATCCTTTTATAGGGTGCTGTGAGAAAGACAAAATCTAGAAAAATCTAAAAAATCAAATCTCCTAATAAAGGTCAATAACATACCATTAAAATATTTATAAAAGTGACATATATATTCAATATGTTAAATTACTCACCAATTAATAGAGAGTAATTTATTGACTAAATAAATAAGGTGAAAATCAATGTGATTGATTCTCCTAGTTATTCTTCTAATTATTTGTTATCAAATCAAATATTTAGTCTTTATTATCTTCCTTATTTGGTGAAGGTGAGATCTTTCACCTTTTGATTTGATATTTCCAATAGAATCTTCTATGAAATGAATCCAAGAATTATAGAAATTAGCCATGTTCTTTCATCCTCTGCACTTGTTAAATTATTGGGATTTATATTAAATGATATGAGCTGCTGATTTTTTTTCTTGGGTTGTCTGCTCCAACAAATGCTAGAGGCCAACCACCACCTATTATTCATGAATTTATGAATGGGAGCATTAAAATTTATTTGTTTTTCATAAGCTGGTAATTTTGTTTTTATTGAAGAAAGTTAAATGCGCACACAGATAGACATATTTAAGACTGTTGCATCACTGAGGAAGTCATGAAATTCATTTTTATCCCATTAGCTATTTTGTGTCAGGTGTTAGGATGGAGTCTTTACTTAAAATTGTATCACAAATTAACGCAGAGGTTGAACTCGTGGTAATAATTTCTTGTCATTCCCATATATTTTTGATCCTTCACTTTCCTACATCTTGAAGATAGCATGTTGGGTGGTGGATTGCCATTCTAATCTTTTAATTCACACACATATACATACATATGTATAGTAATAACAGATATTTTTATTCATTCTTCTCAAATAATTTGATGTTTGAGGCAAGGTGCAATTGATAACCCCAATTATTTCAGTCAATTCATGAGTATTATGTCATTTGCTGACTAACCATATGATTTGGAGGAAATTTTGGTCAATCTTAATACCCTCAATTACTGATCTTCCATCTTGTTTTGTGGAGATCATTGATAGATGTTCTGTTGTCCCCATAAGTACACAGCTTTCCTCTTTTTTCTTCTTTGGCTGTGTCTTTAGCAAATCGAAATGTTCTAAACGACTGCACATTTTAATGTGTGATTGATTTTCTCTCTGACTACACATTTTAATTTGTGTGGTTGATTACAATACAGGAGAGAGCTCTGGACAAAAAGCTTGAAGGGAGTACGCCGACCATCCCCAACTTTGGGTGGCCAAGGCTCGACTCCACTGCGGCTCTTTCCAACTGCAGCATCATCAGGATTCTATACCAGCAAAACAACAGCTGCCCCTGCACCCCCTCATCCTCCTCACCCCACTAACTCCACCTTCCACCACCAATGCCCTTACAATCCTCCACTCCACATTTATATTTCAGGAACAGAAATCTAAACTCCTGTCTCACCAAGTTCTGTAAAAGCTGCATGTATTTATAATTTGATCCACCAGAGAAGAGACCCCACACCAAAGGAGTAACAATGAAAGGCAGGCCCTTTTCCAATTAAGAGTTTATAAGACAGACTTAATGCGTGGTTGATCTGTGTGTGCGCACCAGGCACGTGTATTGTTATTTATTTATTTTTTCTTATTGAAATCTGCCTTGTTTAAAAATCTTGGAAGGAATCGCTGTTACAGGGCTTTTCATCATAGGCTTTGTACCAGGTTTTTCTTACTAATAAATAAAGCCTTCTCTCTTTTTCTATGGGCATCCTCTTCTCTGATTGGTTTCCAGCTGGAAGCCTGGAACATCTCAGCTGCAGGTAAAAGACAGACGTGCATTTTATTTTTGTCTGATTAGTGAGGGTATGATTGTCATTTAAGTTTCAGATGGTTGTGTTTGGGTGCCTCTAATTGCACCCCTCAAATTGGGTGCACACCCCCTCATTAATGGATAGGTACAAAAGATCCATTTATAGCACATTCCATTTTTTATGCCGACAATGCTTGTGTTGCGGGGTTCAAAAAATTGAACCTGTAGCATTTGAATCCTTCGTGACACTATCAGTGTCGATAGTTGAAATTTATGTCGATAGTGATTGTGTCGCAGGGTTTAGAAAACTAAACCTGTAGCATCTGAAACCTGCGCGACAATAACAGTGTTGATGTTTTGTGTTTGTCGATAATTTTTGTGTCGTGAGAATCACATAACTGAACCTATAACATCTTTAATGTAATTGATATTAGTAGTGTCGATATATAGGTTAATCAACGACATCACTTATGTCGAATGTGATTATTTAAGAGACTTGAGTGTGTTAAGAATAAAAAACAGGGGGATGCAATTTATTCAACCACCAAATATCCACCACAACCCATTTTTTCTGCTTCAACCTCACTTGATAAAAAAATGAATGTCATTGCATTTGTGAAATAAAAATGCTATGTATCTGGGTGTGCCGATAGGGTCTTTGTTGATGAAAATACTATATATCGACAGTGTCACTGTTAACGTAAATACCAAATATCGACACTGATAGTATCCGTACATTAAAAAATAAATTTATGGGCGTAACGATATAATAATTGTCGACATAGTAAAATTATCTCGACAGTTTCGATGTCACCGAGGTTGTCTGAATGTTCATTTAATTTTTTTGTGACCATCGACAATAGAAGTGTCGACATATGTGATATGTCTTGACACTGTCAGTGTCATTACTAGCAGCAGAAGTTCATTTTTCAATTTTCCGAGAGGTTCAAACATTTAAACATTCCAAAATAACTCATTCAAACATTCAAGCATTAAAACATAGAAACATGATTATATTAAATAATATTAAACACTCAAAACATTCAAACATTCAATCACTGATCTAGTAAACATTCAAACATCTTAAGATTGAGATGCCAGATGTTATTGCCTTCAAATTATTATACAAAAACAGAACTTCTTCCCTCTGCTCTTCCTCTTGTGGCAATGTCTTTAGATTGAGGTCGAAGATATTCTTTTGGAGCCATACTGCATCATTTCCAATGAAAGAAGGTTTAAAACACACAAAGGAAAAAAATTATGAACTTTTATATTGTATGAATAACTCATAATTGATTAAATCAATATAAAAGTATACAAACCTTAACCATGATTTCTAACTATAAATAAAAACAAACAAAAATTGGCACATTGTATAACTTCAAAAAAAAATCTACATTCGTATTGTATGAATAACTCATAATTGGTTAAATTATTCTTAAATGATTTAACCATCAACCATGAATGCTATTCATGAATCAAACCCTACAAAACTACAACCAACACAATGAGATCATTTAAATAAATAGAATCTAAGCTAAACGTGAAAGTTAAACATTAATTGTGCCTTAAAACAAAATTTTAAACATGAATCAAATCCTAAACAACAATCACTCTTCTCATCACAAGTCCCCCAACAAAAACACAATGTAGACTCAAATTAACATAATAACCTAACACAAACTGACCCGTAGCATCAACTAGCATATGAAACCTGTGCACAAAAATAAATAAATCCCTTCAAATCATATCAATCTAAACATGAGAATATCTTAATGGAAAGAAACGAATGTATCTTATCCGAATGTTCTGGTGTCAAAGTAGACAGTCAGTGAAACCGGAGGTTTTGAACCCTCGTCAACACATGCAATGTTAAGTGGAATAGAAATACCTCGACACAAGGATGATCGACGCATCAACCAGTAACTTTAAATATTTTTTCTGGGCATATCGACATAATAACTGTCAACAAAGTTAAATTATCTTGACAATTTCAGTGTTGCCGCGGTTGTCTGAATATATATTCAATTTTTTGGGACACCATCGACAATATATGTAATAACCAGAACCCTCTTATGCCGGTTTATGCTAATATTTACGTGTTTGGAATGCAGAATAAAATAATTTTATATTATTGAGCTTTGGGTCCTTATTATTCTTGAAGCCTTGCATTTGGTTTTATTTTCAGAAAGCATCTTTGAGGCATATTTGGGATTCGCGCTATACAATTGAAGCCTTCATTTTTTAGTCACCTTTCATATAAAATTGATGTGGCGTTAGTTGGAGCTATATTAAAAAAGTTATGGCTGTTTTACTGTTTCTGCCCTTAGAAGAAGAAATCACGAGGTCTTCTGTTCGTCGCGATTTTTAATATAGTTGAAGGCTTCTTTTGATCTTGGCCTAAGCATAGAAATTGTAGATATTTTCGTTATCTTTTCAACAGAAGTTGTATCATCTAAAGTGGACTTTCCTACAAGAAGTTATGATGGTTTGAGCAGAGGCCGCAGAATTTCCTTAATTTCATTTGGGAGACGGTGGGGGCTGTTTATATGGTGTGAGCGCGAGAGTCATCCGTGACTCATTTTGAATGAAAAATAAAAAGGGGAAATCAAGGGAAAATCAAGGAAAATTAGAAAAAGTTTTGTGGAGTATTTTTCGTGCTGCACTGGGTAAAGATTCTTGCTCTTTTCATTGTTATTCTTTATATAGGGTTGTTCTATTTCAGTTTTGAATCAAATTTGTGATTTGGGGCTGAGATATGAATATGTTTTTAGGCTGGATAAATAGGTATTTGAGGGTTAATTTTTACTTTATCAATTTGGGGTTTGTAGTAGGGATATCATATTGTCTTGGTGGATTTGTAGATTGCTTGATTAATGGGGTATTATTTCATGGGGGCATGTTTAGTATCTGATTGAGATTATATTTTG
This sequence comes from Acorus calamus, assembly GCA_030737845.1. Taxonomy (NCBI): domain Eukaryota; kingdom Viridiplantae; phylum Streptophyta; class Magnoliopsida; order Acorales; family Acoraceae; genus Acorus; species Acorus calamus. Next base: position 9,980,476 of record CM060877.1, on the reverse strand, counting down.
ATCAGTGGGTTCCTTTCTGCGTGGTTTAGGAGCTGGGTTAGGGTGAGTTCAGCTTGGATTGTAAATTGTGAGGTAAGTGACCCGACTTTTACTTATTCCATTCCATTCCATGCTCTATTGTTGTTGTCACTATTTGATTTGTTGTTTGGGTTATTCGAGATTCTATAATTGATCGAGATTCTGAATATTCATATCATTGGTCTATTTATTTTGAGATTCCAAGGTATTCCTTATTTTTTGACCCTTTTATATAATCCATTATTGATTATCGAGAACTTAATTGACTTGTTAGTATGGTGAGCCTTCTTTGATGTTATGATATACATCCTAGTAATTTGTTGGCATCCTATGATCAGCGTGGTTGTGCTGTCTGACCATGGAGCCTTGTGGTGTACTTGATATCGCTACTTCTTATAATACTTTTTTGCTTGCTTGGAGTTGGATGACCATAGACTTTACATTTGGGTTGAGGATTAGCTCCCCATGAGCGCGCATGTACGTACGGGTCCTGTAGGGGGGCAGGTTAATACCCTACCATGCTTGGACAACGGGGGGCCAGGTAGCGTTTTCCACGGTGGATGTTTCGAGGGCCACGCGCGAGGTTTGTGTGTTGTGGACATCTCAAACGGTGGGGGGCCGACATGGGGTCATGTAGATGGATAATCCTGTGCTCTGGACGTTCTTGGGTCAGAGTTGCGATTCTTTATCATTCAGATTGGTATGATTCAGCTTGATTTGTGATTTCACGGTATTTGTTCTTAGTTCATTGGTGATGCACCTTGATGTTATTTGTTAGCCATATCGATTGTGATGTGCTATTCTGAGCTATTCATTCCTCTTTGATGGATGAGTTTATTAGCAATGTTATTTCTGTTCTCTGTTGATGACCATTCAGTGATTTCATTTGCTATTCATGCTTTGACCTAGTTTTTTTGATATTATTGAGTTTGATTATGTTCTACTTTTGATGTCATATCTGGTTTCCATATGCGTGGAATGTCTGGGTTACTTACTGAGCAACTTTCGCTCATTCCATTCTCTTTCTTCTTATTTTGCAGAGTAGAGGTAGAGTTTCTGGGCGTTGGCTTTGTCTTCTTTTGGTGCCATGTCCAGCTGGTGATAGGTAGTTACAGATGTGTATTTTTTGATGTTTTGGATCTGTACATGATTATTTTGGTAGAGGCTGGTCTAGCGAACCATGCCTATGTTAAAATGTTCTGTATATATGGATGACTGTATATGAGGTGTGATAGAGACTCTGTTGACTGCTTAAACTTTCTTGGGCGTGTTGTAATATAGGTGATTATATATATATATATATATATATATATATATATATATATATATATATATATATATATATATCTTGTTGATTATATGTTATCCCAGGGTTGTCATCATATGTGATTATATGGGGTGGACATTTCGATGTTTTAGAAAAAGGAAAAATGGTGAGTTTTGAGGCACGTGACGCGCACGTGTCGATGTTTCGGGCGCGGGCCGTCACAATATAAGTGTCGACGGATGTAATATACATCGACACTGGTAGTGTCATTAGTAGCAACAGGAGCTCATTCTTCAATTTTCTAGGTGGTTCAACAAAAAAACACATTAATACAAGAGAGGTCACGAGATGTCGACGGAGAGGGAGAGCACGAGATGAAAAGTATCGTCGGAGGGAGAGCGCCAGACGGCTTGAGTGGACAGTGAGGGACAACATGGAACAGCTTGTGATGAGGGGAGGAGTGATGAAGAAAACTAGGGTTCTTGGTTTTTTCCAATGCCTTCAAAAGGTGGGTGTGCTCAAAAAACCAAATCCCATTTTATATACAAGGGGTGTTTTAAAAATATGATGGATTTCTGTTGGGTGTGTAAATATAGGGGCGTGCACCCCAATTTGAGGGGTGCAATTAGAGGCACCCATTGTGTTTTCCCGAAAAGGATTTATCGACAAAGGATGGCTTTGGAACCTTCGGGGGAAAAGGTTAGGATGTTTTGTTTGACCGGTAGTGGCCGGTAATGCATCTATAAAGTGGTCCCAGAGGACTCGATTTGGGGAGGGCCAAGTCGAAATTTTAAATGAAAAATGATATTCAACTCCCATTTACTATATCATTTTTTATTTTTTTTAAATTATATATTTTTTTCATTTAAATAATTAAATACATATTATTATATGAAAAAAGTATATACTGAGATGTGTATTTTATTTTTAAATTCATTTTTTATATTATATACAAATTATGACACATACTACAGTATCAAAGTATATGAGACTGTAAAATAGACTGAGACACTCAATAGTGTATCAATATTCATCACTTGTTTTTAAACCTAACCCGACCCCGGGTTCGGGCCAGGCCGGGCCGGGCCGAGGTGGACCTGAACCCGATCCGAGGAAAGACCCGATGGAGCCGGGTCCTTGAAAATCTGGACCCGGACCCGGATCCGAGACTGGAAAGTAAAAATAAATAATAATGGGGCTTTTGGTGTGATGGAGTAGGGATGGGTAGGGAGAGCACTCTCACATCAGCCATAACAAATATTAAGGGCAAACAAATGTCATGGGAAAGAAGGGGGAGATGGAGAATACAATGTTTATACGCATATTTACCTTCCCATTCACTCTTCTTTTATTTCCTTCTCTCCTTCTCCATCTCTAACTCTCCTTCCCTTCTTCACATTCTCGGCAACCCAACCAAACCACAAAAAAATGAGTCCAGAGAGAGAGAGAGAGAATCAAATATAAAAGTTTTAAAAGGGGCAGCTCTATCCCCACTTGAGTACTTGCTTTCCCCCCAAACCCAAAAAAATAACTCACAAAATGTATTTGATTTTGAAATCCATTAACCCCACTAGCCAAAAGCTAAGAGAGGCCTTCCCCACCACCTTGTCGGTGTTAAAAAATCCGCGTGAGTGGGGGTTCTTCGGGGATTCGGATCCGGTGCGCGCCTTAGCGGGCTCGATCGGATTGTCTCTCGGAAGGGTGGTGGGGGTGTCATTCCTGGTTGAGGCGCCCGACAGCGGCTCAAGGGGGTTCCGATGTGTGTGTGATCGCCACCTGCTTTTTTGAAAAGCAGAAAAAGTTGGGTTGGATTTGATCGCCTACGTGAGGGAGTTTGTGGGGTTTGCGCTCTGAGATACGGATATACCGTACACAGAGGTAAAAAACAGGTATCCTATTCTACTGTTGGCATGGCTAGAGGAGTCTTGGGTCAAATGGGGTGTAGGTGAGGGGAGGCTAGTGGACTTGAGTTGTCGGGTATGGGGCGGCTAGTTTAGATTAGCCGTCCGGGGCCTGAGTCAATTTGGGAAAAACCTGGGTAGGAAATGGGTTTGGTTTTGGCAGATGTTAAACCTAGGTTTTGGAGGGTGGATTGAGAGGATGATTTTGTGTAGGGAATGAGTTTTTCTCTCACAAATGGGATTCTCTCTCTCTAGGGATTTTAAGTAGTGGGTGTGGGAATTGTTGTGGATTTGAGGATTCAAGGTGTGAATGTTGATTGAAGATGTGTTAGAAAGGCTTGGGACCCCCCTATATATAGTAAAAAAGAGGCAGGGGAGTGTCCAGTGGGTAATAAAATGACTTGGGTAATAGTGTGTTTGATTAGACCCCTCATTAATTCTCTGTTCTTCTATCAGAGACCAGGTGAAGGGCGGCTAGTTAGGGTTAGCCGCCCCCATCATGACCTGCCAAACGTCCCATCTCTGACAAGCGGTGACTTGGGTTGGTCACTTGGGTTGAACCAGCCAAGATGGGGCGGCTGAAGGTCACAACCCGCCGCAATGATCAGCATTGAATGCTGCTTTATGTCTCATCCAGGGAAGCGGTTTGGGGTCGGTCAGGGGGGTGGCTAGTGGAAACTAGTGGTGCGGGATGGGGCGGCTAGTTATGGTTAGCCGCCCCTTTCCAGGGTCCTAGGCTTCTAAGTGTTTGGGTCAGGATTTCTTGGTTTTGGTTTCTTCTAAAATGGTTTTCTATTTGATGTCCAAATGTGGGTTATTTCTTAGTGTTACTTGAAGTATTTTCGTCTTTCTGTATAGTTAAAATTGGGGTATCTACAATTGTCCCTCATCGGATGGATTCTTTCCGCGAATAAGGAAAGACTTCGACCGATGATAAAGAAAGAGACCCCTATTTTGGTTGGCCCGACTTTCAAGAAGTTAAGACAACATGACCAATACTATTCAGGGAGTTGATTTAGACTGTCAGAGGGTAGGTCTTGACTAAAATTTTCAACTGAAAGAGTGATCCAGGTGGAATGCAGGAAAAGTAAAATGGTGAGTGATCCAACCCACGGTCAGGGTTCTTAGCTATCGTGCCCGAAGCAGCCCAGCGTCAGTTTTCTCATGCCTACCGTTCCCGTGCTTGGGAAAACTTAGCAAGGAGGGGATATCGCTGATAGAAAGCAAGTAAAGTGTTTGAGTTGGTGGATTGGATCATCCGAAGGATAAAAACTCAAAAAAAGAACCAGAACTGAAGAAATTAAAATTGAATGGTACTAGAAGTGTGGTAAAACTTCAGAAAAGTCATGTTCGATCAAGTAGTGCTTGGAAGTAAACCAATACATGGCTGTTTGATGTAGAAAACCTTGGAATTAGGATTGAAAAGGAGTTGAAAAGGGGTTTTAAGTGAAAGTTGAAAAAACTGGAAGGGGCAGCTAGTTGAAACTAGCAGCTTGAGAGGGGGCGGCTATTCTGGGGTAGCCGCCCCATCACTGGGTCCCTTATAACCGAATAAGGTCCCTCTCTCTCCCCACTTTTTAAAACGGTTTTCTTTCTTCCCTCTCTTCTTCCTTTTCATTTTGAAATTGAAAATGTTGGTTCCTTTGCCTTCCTATCATGTATTTTGACCTAGATCCTTCTCTCCCCCTTGATTTCAAAACCCTAGGTTTGGGTTCTGCCTTTTCTTTTCAAATCAAGGAAGATGACGAGGTCGAAGGCAATTGCTTCGAGAGGAAAATGACTGCGGGTGGCTCGCGGAGAGCATAGCCCGAGCTGTTCATCATCAGAGAGCGATAGGACAGAGTTAAAGGCCGTAGGGGAGGCTATGGATGCGGCGGAGGTACCGACGGTGGGCACCGGCGTGGGTGAGGTTGGGGGCACGCCTTTGGGGGCTATCCCAGAGGTTGGGATACACGCGTAAGAGGAAGTGTGGGGATCGACCGGTGGTGGTCGAAGACGTGGTTTTGGAGGTCGGAGAACTGGTCGAGGGTGTAATCAAGGAGGTAGGGGATGAGAGAGTTAGTGAGGATGTGAGGGCATCGTTGGATGCCATTGTTGGGATGCTAGATGGGGAGGCCACAGAGGCCAATGCTGAGGAGGAGGAGAGAAGGGCCATGGGTGCTTTTGAGGAGTTGACTTCCGGTGCGGTGGGCATGGAGGAGACCGGGGGTATTGGGATCAAGACTGGAGAGGCCGAGGGTGCAGACATGGGGGCCACAGAGGCCAGTGGTGTTGAGGCTGAGGCCAAGGAGGTAGTGTTTGAGGAAGACGAGGAGGAGGGAGATGATGATGGGATGGACGATCCCAACGAGGCCGGGGTGGACGCTCCTGGGTCCACACGGGCCGTGGTATTTCTTTAACCCTTATGCTCTAGCTTTTTATTATATATATATGTTATGTTTCTCTAAATATTGTAGTATAAATGAGTGATAGCGTGGGATATTTGCATGTGTGTGTTTTTAATAGGCAGGCTTATATGTGTAAATTAATCACTGTGGGATAATAAACATGCTGATGGGCACGGGTTTATGAAAGGGGGATAATTTTTATAGGTTCATTCATGCTTATTGTAAAAGAGAAATGGTACGGCTAGCATGCGTCTATGTGATGGTTTTGTATGCATATAACACTTTTGAAGTATGTTTTCATATGTATTTGATCATGGTGGGGTAAGAGGGATTGTATGCATGCATTCCATGGGTCTAAGTTCCTTCACATGCTTGGGTGAGTTTGTTAAAAGCGTATAATCGTGCTAGATGGTAAGAAAGAAAGAAAGTATGCAAGTAATGATCACGATGGGATAAGAGGGTAGAGTGTGTGATCATATGAAGATTGTTTCGCAAATAATGGAAGGTGAACTCTCCTATTTTTCATGCTTTTGTTTTGATTTAGTATGCGGGATTTTGTCTTACGAAGCATGGTTTCTAGAAATGAATTTGTAGGCTTGGATTCTCACCTCTCGACTGCTTTTAAACCCATGTTCCTTTCGTTTGTTTGTAGCGGCCGAACTGCATCCGAGCTTTGTGGCATGGGACGAAAAGGTGGTACGCTGCCTTGGGCCAGGAGGAGAGGAGTTTGGTGGATGGGGCTGGCTTCCGTTCGTTCTTTTTTATTGAGCTGTTCGACATTCACCAGCCCAATGTGGAGGCGTTGGCGGAGAGATGGGATCCCGAGAGTTGCACGTTTATCCTTCCTACGGGTGCGGTGATGCTGACGCTCGAGGACGTTCATCGAATTACCAGTCTTCCAGTTTCAGGGGAGGTGGTGATCGCGGCTACCCTCGCTGATCGGGGAGTGGGAGTTCATGGAGCGAGAGCGAACACTGAACCGGATCTCGTTGGGGCGGCTATTAGGACAGTACGGCCTTGGCTCCTTTACGCAACGTCAGAAGGGCGAAGCTGCAGCTAGCTTCGAGAGGAGACGAACAATGATCGAGGCGAGAGAGGCGGCCGCGTGCCCACAGAGGGCGCGGAGGGAGCTGAGGACATTTTTCCTTTACTTCTTCAGCCGGGTCCTCTTCTCAACGGCCTCTAATAAGGTCTCCTCTCATTCTTTGTTGCTGATGAGGGACTTGGAGGGCATGGGACGCTTCGTTTGGGGAGCCGCGATGCTCGCCCACCTCTTTGCGGAGCTCTCGAAGAAGCTGAAGCGGGCCGGGGATAAGAACCTTGGCGGTTTTGCTCCCTTTCTCCAGGTACATGTTTAGTGAGTAGAGGGTGTTTTCTTGTTGGTTTAACTCACTTAATCTTGGTAATTTCTATCTTGTTTCGTAGGTCTTCGGGTACGAGCACTTTGCGATTGACTGCCCGACTTCGGCGTCGTTTAACCGTGCTCTCCCTTGGACCATGAGATAGGCACCCCAGGGATCTTTACGCTTACATCACCTTGCTTAGTTCTGGGAGGCCTTCTGCGTCTTGACAGAGGAAGAGGTATATATTTTTCTTCGAGTTTCTTGATCTTGTATTTGATTCTTCTTTTGACTAAGCACCCTTCCTATTCTTTTGATATTTTGTAGATGACTTGGAGGCCCTACCTGAAGGAGAAGGTCTTCGAGGAGCTGTCGCGGGACGTCTGTTCCATGAGGTCGTGTTCCACGCGATCAGCCGAGTCATTCGCTAGCTCGGGTACCACCAGTGGGTGCCTGATCCCTTGCCGAGTCGTCCCTCGATCCCTGTGAACAGAATTCCTCGAAACACGAACCTCCCGAGGAACTATGCAACGTACGTGGCAGTATGGATGAGCAGGGGTGCCCTGGTGGAGCGTCGTCCTGAGGTGACCAACAACGAGGAGTATTTGGCCAGGTATCGCTAGGAGTATGTCAGTGTCCTCGGGACCATGGAGGAGGAGATCCCGGATGCTTACGTAAGATAGGACCCTTCCCCTTTTTTCTTTTCCTCTTCTCGTTAAATATTTCTCAGTGGTGTCGCTTTTGCAGGTTGAGTTGAATGAGCTGGAGAAGAAGCTTCAGACGGCCAAAGAGCACCTCTGAACGCGAGGTGGGCAAGTGGAGCATCTGAGGGCTCGGAGGCGTCGGTTGCATGACCAGGTTCGAGTCCTCGAGGCTCAGGTGGACGCCTTGTCGAGAGCGAGAGCTGTCGGTGCCTCTTCTTCTTTTGCTCCCCCTCCATCCATGATTTTCAAGCGAGAGCTCGAGTTGATGAGAGAGTTAGACGTGACCCGAAGTGAGCTGGTGGCCACAAGGATGGAGCTTGGCCAGGCAAGAGGCAGAGCCTTACGGGCTGAGGAGGAGATGGGCCGGTTGGGGTCTGTGATGGAGTCGAGAGAGGTGGAGTTCATCATCCTGTGTCGTGAGAGAGACTTTCTTCAGGGCCGGGTGGTGGAGTTGGAGTCATCGGTTGGGGTGCTTGGCGGGTTGAAGGGAGACCTGGTCTGCTCTCTTCAAGCGGCCGGGGATAGGGATCAAGAGGCGTTCAGGGCATCGGAGGCAAGGGCACGGGAGTTGGAGGAGAGATTGAGGGCGGCAGAGGATCGAGCCAGAGGGATGGAGAGTCACCTCCGATAGAGATTGGAGAGAAGAGACAGAGATATGCAGCAGGTTCATCTCTGGGAGGTGACCATGAGGGGGAAATTGGTTGGAGGGGGTTCTATGACTAAGGCAGACCTTGATCTCCTCCCGCTTGAGCCCAATTACTCGGTCTCTCGCCCATCCGCGACCCAGAGCCGTCGGAGATCCTCTAGGGCTACCTCCTCCGTTCGAGAGACCCCCGCAGTTCAGGATGCTCCAGAGGTTCAGTCCTCTCATCAGCCACTGCTTCCCTCTCAGCCAAGTCAGGATGCTTCCCCTTCAACTTAGCCTCCCGGGGATGATGATACGCCAAGGTATAATCTTTTGTGTCTTGATTTGAAGTAGAAGAATTGTATATATGCAAGGAATTCATGTTTTTCTTTTTTTCTTTTATCTTAGGTGACCCTTTTGGCGATGTATAGCTCAAGACTTTTTGGATTTGGAGCTTTCAGTGGAACTATCTCTTCCTCACTCTTTATATTTTAGGTTTTTAGAAGACAATTTATGTTTATGGTCATGGTGGGACAATTTTATAGTCTTTTGTATGCATGATTTGGTGTAGTTAGCATGGATATACTGGTATCTTTCAAAGAGTTTCTTTTATTTAGGAAGATGCATATTGCACGGAGGAATGAACTTGGTTTTTATAAGTTTTAATTTATGGATGGATGTAGGACTTTGACATATAATCATTCTAGAATGGTATCTATACAGGTTTTGTGTGTGAATGTGTCTGAAATGTGTATATGCATGTTTGGGAATGATCAATTTTGCAGGTATTCGAAGAGTTGATTAAGATGAACTGATTGGGGCAGCAGGTGGAGGGTGGCTAGTTCAAATTAGCCGCCCAGGGCTAGGTGGCTAGTTTGGTCTAGCCGCCCCCTGCTTGGGAGTGTTCTACCGGAGAAAAATTATGAGCAGGGGGCCGACATGTGGGAAATAGCCGCCTGGGGACTACTGCTTCTACTCCAAATGTAAGTGAATAGGGAGTTTGGCCAGTGGGTGTTCTGATGGAGGTTTGGTATGCCCAGAGGGCGTCTACAAATTTATTAGGCCAGTCAGTAGCTTTGTGGGTTTCTAATGTCTTTTTTATGATCCTGAGCAAGGTTTTATTGGTAGCCTCCCCTTGTCCGTTTTTCTGGGGATAATATGGTGTGGAATGATGAAGCTCTATGTGATGTTTATTGCACAAGTCTCGGAATTCTTGAGAGATGAATTGGGGGCCATTATCTGTTATGATTATCTTGGGGGTACCGAACCGCGTAAGGATATGAGTGCGAACAAAGCGGGCCAGGGTGGAGCTTTTGATTAGTACATAGGATTCGGCTTCAGCCCATCTGGTAAAGTATTCTGTAGCAGTGAGGATAAAAGCTTTTTGGGTGGTGTTTTCTACAATGTCCCGGAATGGTCCTATTACATCTAGGGCCCACATAGAAAAGGGCCATGGTGAAGTTATGGGGTGTAAGGAAGATGATGATGCATGTATTTTATTGGCATGGGTTTGACATTGAATACAGCGCTGAACATATTTGTTGCAGTATCCTTCGAGTGTGGGCCAGTATTAGCCCATCCGTAGCACCTTCTATGCCAGCATTTGAGCATTGACATGTCCTCCGCATACTTCAGAGTGAGCTTCTTCTACGATGGTATATGCTTCTTCATCGTCCAGACATCTGAGTAGTTCTCCGTTGAAGGATGCTCGAAAAAGTATTCCTTCTTGGAGGCAGTATTTGGTTGCTATCCTTTTAACTATTTTCTGGTCATTGTTAGTGGCGTATCCTTGAAATGAACCGTCTTCGAGATAGTTTTTTATGTCAAAGTACCACGGATTTCCATCGTCCATATCTTCCAGATCAAGGGCTAGGATTTTCGTGGTACCAGTGACTCCGTCTGCTTGGTTTTGTTATTTTAGGAGATCTCGAGTTTTACAGTCTCAAAATTCAGTGGAAGGTGTTTCTAGTCTCTGGATGGTGACCGTTTCAGATGTCCTAGATATGGGGAAGGTAAGTGATGAAGCTAATGAGGCTAGAGAATCCGCAAGAATGTTGCCTATCCGATGTATAAAAATGTGAGTGACTTTATGAAACTGCTTTAACAGGACTATAACTAGTTCCCCATATGACTTTAGTTTTGGATCTCTAGTTTGGCATTTCTTCAGAGTTTGGCGGATCACTAAGAGGAAGACCCCAATGATGTCTAGATTTTTAACACCTAGGGCTAGAGTTGCCTTCAAACCTGCTATTAGGGCTTCGTATTCAGCAATATTGTTGGTGGCGTTGAACGTAAGATGAAATGCTCGTGGGATAATGACGCCTTCGGGGGGGGGATTAATGCTATTTCTATTCCCTTCCCTTGTTGATTGACTGCTTCGTCGAAGTATAGCGTCCAAGTCTTCCTATCTTTTTCTTCGATAAGAGCAAATATTTCTTCGTTCGGGAAGTCAGTTTTCACCAGTTTGTAATCAGGGAGAGGGCGTTGGGCGAGGTGGTCAGCGATGGCTTGACCATTGACGGACTTCTGAGTAGCGTACGTGATGTCAAACTCATTAAACTGGACTTACCATCGGGCTAAGCAACCAGTTAATACAGCTTTCTCGAATAGGAACCTTACTGGGTACACTTTGGCAAAGTACTTGACTTTGTGGGCAAGAAAATAATGGCATAATTTTTGGGAAGCCCAAACTAATGCTAAGCAAGTTTTTTTGTGAAAGGGTAGGCTTTTTCATATTCAATCAGCGTTTTACTTAGGTAGTAGATATCCTTTTCTTTCCTTCCTACATCATCGTGGTGCGCGAGTACTGCGTCGATGGCCTCCTTGGTTGCAGCTACTTAGAGGAGCAGAGGTCGTCCAGGTACCGGGGCTGAGAGGACTGGGGGATTAAGAAGGTATTTCTTTAAACTATCGAAGGCCTTTTGGCATTCGTCCAGGTACCGGGGCTGAGAGGACTGGGGGATTAAGAAGGTATTTCTTTAAACTATCGAAGGCCTTTTGGCATTCATCATCCCAGTTAAACTTAACTCCTTTTAATAATTTGTAAAAGGGGCGACATCTTTTGGCATGTTGTGAGATAAATCTCCTGATAAACTGCAGCCGACTGATGAGTCCTCTCAATTCCTTTAAGTTCTTGGGCGGGGGCATTTGGGCGATGGCTTTTACCTTGGTTAGATCGACTTCGATCCCCCTTTTGCTCACCATGAATCCCAAGAGCTTTCCGGAAGAGACACCGAAGCGACACTTCTTTGGATTCATTTTCAGTGAGAACTCTCTGCATGTTTGCAACACTTGCTTAAGTATGTTCGCGTGCCCTATTCGAGTCCTAGATTTAACTAGGATGTCATCTACGTAAACTTCTACTAGCTTGTGCATCATATCATGGAATATCGAAGTCATAGATCTTTGATATGTTGCACCTGCGTTTTTAAGCCCGAAAGGCATTATGACATAGCAGTAAGTCCCCCAGGGTGTGGTGAAGGAAGTTTTTTCCTGATCTTTTTCTGCCAACCTAATCTGGTTGTATCCGGAAAAGCCATCCATGAAAGAGCATCTCGTAACCTGCCATGTTATCAACAAAGAGATCAATATGTGGGAGTGGGAAGTCATCCTTTGGGCACGCTCGATTGAGGTCCCTGAAGTTGATGCATACCCGGATTTTGCCATCTTTCTTGGATACCGGAATAATATTAGCTACCCATTATGGGTATAAGACTACCCGGATAAATTTAGCCTGGTGGAGTTTGTCCACCTCATCTTTAATTTTCAAAGCTACCTCGGGATGAAGGCGCCTCAGCTTTTGTTTTACTGGTTTGGCATTGGGCTCTAAAATTAATCAGTGCTCGACTAAAGATGTGTCGAGCCCGGGCATATCTTTGTAAGACCATGCGAAGACGTCACTATATTCACGTAGTAGTTTAACTAGGCCTTCTCTCTCATCGTGCTTCAACTCCTCACTAATTAAAATAATCTTGGGGCTAGCCTCAGTCCCCAGGTTTAGCTCCTCCACCTTCTCGTCTGCTTCTTCTGTCTTTTCATCAAATCTATGGAGGCTCTGCTCAAATTCCTTAGAGACGTCTTCTTCTTCCCCGTCATTTTCATCGCAGATTTCGAAGACTCCCAGACCATCGTCTAGGTTCTCTATATTATCTAGGTTTGGTTCTTCTATAACTGTTATCAACTCAAATTTTTTGTAACGCCCCAGGCTTACATAGCAAGAAATTGTCTGCTCTGCCCCTAAATGGACTCACGGGTTTAAAATGCGTCTTGGTGTGTAAGAGTTGTGCTCACATATAAGCACAAACTATCTCCCATTAGGCGATGTGGGACTAAACACCCTCACCCTCACCCAATCCATGGGCCTCTTGAGACTCTTGGGCCCGGACCAGGCATCACATTTTTCCAAGCCTAAAATATCCCCACTACAGCCTTTTATGCTATTAATGATCTGGTCAGGTATCTGATTTCTGGTAGGTATGACCGTTTTGAATGCGGTATCAGGGTCAGGATTTTTAGCTTGACTGGCGAGACGCTGTAGCTTATTTAGGAGATCGGAGTCATAATTGAAAGGGTGCCATGCTAGGGTGAAGTCATCTTTGTCGAACAGGGACCCTAAGGTTTTGGCTTCCATCCTAAGATTGATTTTATTTTTTTTGTTTTTTGTTTTATTTACAACCTAATGGATTGGTTCGAGCGTTTCAATCGACTTTCCTCCAACAGCCGGGGCTCCTTTGTTGCGATGCTTGAGCACTGCGAGGAAAGTGCGCTTGGTCAGCCGGAGTTTCATCGTTTGGTGGTGAATGTGTGTTTAAATGTTGATCATGGTGTGGAAATAGCCAGTCAAGAGAGTCCGAGAGATAGTCTGGCTCTCTTTCCTGAACAGGGTTTAAGGGGTGGGGGTACGCGGCTTCTTCAGCCTGTTCCATGGTCGTCCCTCTTATGAAATGTTCATATAATCCCCAATTATATTTCCTCTTTAACTTAGTGTGGTGTTTGGATGAGCCAAGACCTCTCTTATCTAACCAGGCCGGGAGCTTGATGGGTTCCAAGATTCCATCTTTTAGTCCCAAAGCCCTCCCCGGGATGTGGCCCAAGATCTTCATTATATGCCAGCCGGAATTTTTAATTTTAGAGTGGCTTGTCTTTGTAGTACTGGAGGGGGGACTTTGGGGATTCAGCCAATCGGCTGGGATGTCTAGAATGTGGATGGTGGCTTCTATGGGCTTTGGATTGGTGATTTTTATGGCGATGGTCTCATTATTGGTGAACCTCCTTTGGGTTCTTTGACCGCATCTCCCCGTATTTTGATTATTTGACTCCCCAGGGGGAATTTCAAACATTGGTGTAGGAGGGAAGAGACTCCTTTTATAGAGGCCTTCCATTTACGCCCCAAGATCATATTATAATCTGAATCCATTTCTAAGACGTACGCTTCAGCGCTAGTTTCTAGGGGTCCTACCTTTAACTGGAAAATTTTTAAAGCCAAGAACCGGATGAGCCATTTCAAGGAGCGTGATTATGTGTCTGTCAATGTGTTCAAAGGTGCGCAGTGACATGAGGTTTATCCCTGCACCGGTATCAATTAGAACCTTATCTATTGGGTACCCTTCGAGGTCAATTGTTATGCGTAAGGTAGAGGTGTTGACAACCTTATCATGGATTTCTTCCTTGGGTCTAAAGGTTATCATCGGTCCTAGTACCGCAGAGGCTAAACCTATTGACACACCAAGAATTGAGATTTGTGGGTCAACTTGGACTCTCTCCAGAAACATTCTTAGGACATGTTGATGATTTTCCAAGGTCTCGATCAGTTCTAAGATGGAGATTTTTGTGAGAATTCTTCGGTGTTGGTCGAGAATATCGATCCTATCTTCGACATTGGGCTCCTCAGTTTCCGTTTCAGGCACATGACGTCTATAAGAGGGGAAAAAGTTGAAGATTCTTTCTACCCTAGTGGTATGATGATTCAAGGTGTTGACCGTGGTTGGGGATGTCGTTGTGATGGGTTCAGACTTTTGTTAGTTGGTAAGATGAGTGATAGTTGAGGAACTAGTTTCATGTTAGGGAAGGGAGACCTTATGGGGCTTGGAAGAATGGGAGAAGGGGCTGGTGGAATGGAAGAAGGGGCCGGTAGAATGGGAGAAGGGACTGGGAAAATTAAGCCACCTGGGATGATCCTGGGTGGTTCTTCGTGGTTGGTAGCCTTTATGGTGTAAATGCTTTCAAAGTTTAGGTTATCTGCCTCTTCTACGAGGGCCTTCATGGCTAGTTTTGGGTTTTGCGTTCTGGTTTCTACAGGGCTGAGATTTTCTGGGGTTTGCCTGGATAGTGGATTTAACTGGGCCTCTGGTGATTCTGTAGCCAAGCTATTCCTGAGTCCCATGATGGTGGCCCAGTCTCCTCTATTCATCAAGATCATAAATAATGTCACAAAATGAGAAGCATTGTTCGATGGTGTGACCGTGATATTGATGATATGGACAGAAAAGAGCGGTGTTGGCACCGATAGGTGAAGGCTTGGCTGCGGGTAAGGTGATGCTATCGGTTTTCATTAGGGATTTGAAGATGTTTCCTAAGGTTTCTGGGAGGGGTGGGTAGCAGTTCCTTTTACTTATCCATCTTGGGCCATAGGAGAGGGAAGATGTAGCCTCTTTGTAGGGGCTCTGTGTGGGTGGCCTAATATTTGAGTTTTGTGCTTTGAGGGGAGCGGAGTAAAAGGGAGTCCTAGTTTGGGTTTGGCTCTAAATTATAGGACTCTAGAGTGGAGAATTTTGGACTGTGGGGTTTTTTCGTGTCAGCATGGGGGTAGGTACTGATCGAGGAGTGAAATTTTGATTAGTTGGCCGAGGCGGCGCATACCCGGATGAACCAGACGTGTAATGTCTCGAAGCCGTTCCTCGATCAGGAACTCGTGCTTCGTTCAGGTAGAGTGCCGATGTAACAACTGTGACTTTAATTGGGTCAGGCAGGGCCTGATGGATCTTATAGGTGCCGTCGGGCACCTGGGCGGCGAATCCTATAGGAGCCGTCGGGATTGTTGGGTGACGGCTCTTAGTGGAGCCGTTGGATAGGTGAGCGACGGACTCGATCAGAGCCGTCGATCTGGAAAATTTTTGAGTTTGAAATTTGTCCATTTTTTGAAGGAACAAATGAGTTAATTGCGAATCGTATTTTCGTTAATTGGCTTTATTGGAGTCATATTTTGTCCCCCACGTGTTTTCTATTATTTAAAACATTCTTTGGCACAGAAACCCTAGAAACTCCAAAACCCTAAGAATATTTCTTCTTTGTTTTCGGCCACGTTCTTGAGGAGCTAGGGAAGGGTTCGGTCTGGGAGTTTTGGTGAGTTTTTCAAAGAGTTTTTGAAGAGTATTTAAGTTATAATGATTCCCTTTTGGTATTCTTTTGATATAATCTCGTTTTCAAAGTTTTTCCAAACAAAAAGATAGTTTTCTTCTTGCTTTCTTGAGTGTTTTCGCATGATTTCGGGTCCTTATGTTTTAACCATAATATAATGATGATTTCATGATGTTTTTACAAGTTTTGGTTATAATCTTTGGTCTTACATGTATATACTCCAAATCTATAATATTTCCTTAGTTTTTTTCCTATTTGATTTATATGCTCTTAAGATGTTTTAAATTTAGTTTTTCGGATCTGTTGTTATATAGCTAGGGTATCATGATATTTTATGTTTCTAAGCCTTTCATGATTTAGAATGATATACCTCATGTTTGGGTTTATTAATCTTAAGTAGAAATCGTGTTTTCGATCTTTAAAACCTTATTTTTGAACCCTATATGCTTAGATCTTAACCAATGATGTGCTTTCATGATTTTTGGAAAATTTACACGTATATACTTATTAATATTTGCATCTATGATAAACCTAGGGTTTTTGAAATATTTTATTTAAGCTTTGGTTTATTATAATCGGATTTGTATGACTTGATTTCAATGTCGATCCGTTTCTGTTTAACAATGTTTTTAAAATGACTCTTTACTGTTTTCAATAGTAGATGATTTAAAGGATTTTTATAAATAATAATAATAATAATAATAATAATAATAATAATAATAATAATAATAATTAGGGTTTTGTGCTACTGTTCCGCGACGGCCCCTGTAGGAGCCGTCGGGAATGTTTGGGACGGCTCCCAGAGGAGCCGTCGATTTGTTAGGGGACGGCCCCTATGGGAGCCAGCAGAAAGGTCTCTCACGGTTCCTATGGGAGCCGTCAGGTTCTATGTCTTCGGATACCCTCGGGTTTCATACAGTATGTACGGGTTATGATTAGTTGTATTGTTTACAGGTCGGGTTAGGTTTGCTTAGACCTACTGGAGTTATTTTGGATTGTGGTTGGACCTTAAGGTGAGTGGGTCTCGTCTCCTATGTAGTTTTCAATGGTTTTAAAGAATGATTTTTAAATGCTATTTTATGTACAACTCGAGCATGTCGCATTATATAGGCTGATGCCTTAGTATGTAAAGTATTGAAAATATTATTATATTTGAAACTATTGCATGCATTTTTTGAAAGGAAAATATGTGTTGATCATGCATGCATCGCATTCGTCTAGGTGACGCAGCCTAGGTGGCTAGGTCTAGGTGATCCTGGTTCAGAATGGACCCAAGTCTAGGTGACTTAAGTCTAGGTGACATGATTTCCTGTGCGAAATCCTTACGGCTAGGTGTTGTAGATGGCTAGGTGCTATCATACATGCATGCGTGTCCGTTGCATTCATACGCATCATGTATTTGATAAGATTTGGAGAATATGCATTGGAATGAGATTTCTATAAGTTGGATTATTGGAATTTATCATATTTGCAATTATTGTATTATCGTATGTTGCAAATTGTTTATAATGATATCTTATTAAAGATTATATTTTTATATATTAATTATTATCAGGACCTCAAAGGTCCTTTCATTGAGCGTGTAGTTGTTGGTGATCCTTGATCTCGGTGGTGGAGATCGTAGCTGCGTTTTATTTCCGTTGCATTTAGGTGGATTGAATAAGCCTTTTCTTTGGCATGTAATTTCCTTAGTCCTTTTCAGCAAAAATAGTTGGATGTTTGAATTTAATTCAATTCGTATGTAATCATCTGCGTTTAGGATGAATTGTGTTTAGATCTTGGTTATGTTTTAATCGACATTATTTTAAATAAATCCCTTTTATGTTTTTTTTTAAATGTCTCGTGTTTGTGAAAAATTAGAGGTTAACGACCCGTATCAAAGCTTCAAAACTGAGTCTTGGGTATGGGGGCGTCACAACCAAAACTTGTGTAATCCCCTCCACCGTAGGGGTTTGCGCCTTACGTGGCGGTTGTCCAACCGTATGGCTGATAGGTGGGGACTGGGTTTGGACTACTGGGGTGGCACAATAGAAAATCCTATTTTGGCGGTCAATCAGAAGTTGATATGTAGTACAGTCTCTGTAAGAAATGCTCGTACGAAGCTCTGGACTCAGACTCTACAACATCATGTCAATTTATTGACATTCCGTGAGTTGCTGGCCGGTCCGGTGGACAAGTGTGCGCCACCGAGACACGTATTGTTCAAATTCCTCCCTAGGCCTCATTCTCTCTATGGTTAAATCAGAAATAGAGGGGTTCTGATCCTCTGGTAACCGTAGCGCCCTAAGAACTTCTCTCTTACAGCCGAGAAGTTCGATAAGTGATCTACAGGGAGGGTGGAGAACCATTATAGTGCTTCTCCTTCCAATGATTTCTGGAATAGGAAGACTAGCAGGGTTGATTATCTAGGAACGGTCGGGCATCTAGATAAAAAGTAGTTAGATGAATGTATGGGTCTCCACGATCGTTATACCTGCAGAATTTAAGGATTTTGAATCCCTCTGGTAAGTGGACTGACGGGAATTGTCTCAGATTGTGTAGAGACATGTGCTTGGGGGCTGAGGGACCAGTCATTGTGTATTTTTTGATAATGTGATGGCTGATATATATCCTTAGTTGACACTTTTAAATTTTATGGACTGAACAGTTTTTTAAGTGATTCGATTGTATAAAGGCACTGAATTCAGTTTTTTTTAATTATAGTGTAAATACACATGGGCTTGCTTCTATTCGACCACAGAGTAATTGACCTAGGGTTTTTCAAGCGACGGGAAACCCAAATTTATGAGTCAGAACAACCTGCAGAAGGATAGTTCTGGACATCGTTCAACAGACCTCGCGTCGATCAAAAGTACAACTAATCGACCACCGGTCAGTTGACCTGGGATAACAATGGCGACGGGTGTCCCGTCGAACAAACCATTGGGAATTCATATGATTCGATGGTGTTTGACCCTAAATTGTCGACCATATATAGTATACGTCGACCATATCCAGTCGACCTGGGATAACATTTGCGACGGAAGGCCCATCGAATGAGCCATGAAAGGAAGCATGTGTTCTGGAATCCGTTCGACACACCAAAAGTCGACTAGTTTCATTATCGTCCGACAGAAGGGTCGTTGACATGGGGTTGTTATGGACGATGAATGCCACGTCGAACAAACCCATGAATGAACATGTGTTCTAGAAACCGTTTGACACACCTTGAGTCGAGTGGTTGTATTAAAGGCCGACAATAGGGATGTCGACCTGGTTTGTCCGGGACAACGAAATGCACGTCAAACAAACCATTAGGAAGCATGTGTTCTAGAATCCGTTCAACAAACCTCGTGTCAAGTTGTTGTATTGATGGCCGACAACAGGGCCGTCAACCTGGGTTGTCTTGGATGACGAAAGCCACGTTGAACAAAACCATGAATATGCATGTGTTCTGGAATTCGTTCGACAAACCAGAGTCAAAAGGATACACTATTCCATGACAAATGTTTAGTCGACCTGGATTTTAATAGGCGACGAGAGGTCCGTCGAATGAACTATTATGAAGCATGTGTCCTAGAATTCGTCAAACAATTACAATGTAGTCAACTAGTACCAGCAGATAAACGGGAAAAAAATCTGATGCATGTTGTTACACAAGATTCAACATTTTATCATGATGTGGGGATCCTCACATACATTAGCTTACCACATGAATACATAAAAAACTATACAACCTGTCAAATCGACCACATGATTTTTCTTAGTCATTCACATCCCAACCGATCATTCACACACATTTTAAAAAGGCATTCAGTGCAAACGTGAATATTCAGAATGTTATGGGCCATTCAAAACCAAAGAAATGCCATGTTCATGGGGTTTAGTCTCCCCTCTAACAAAATATAACAAGTTTGTTTTTGACACTTGGGCTGACTTAACAATGATAACAAGGCGATTGTGATAAAGTCATCTGTGTCGAAGCATGTCTTTTCTAGGAGTGTTGTTCCACCCTTGCTGCATCGGAAAGTGGTGTGCCATTCTCCAAGTACAAAAGCAATTGTCAGATGCTGGATTGCGCTAGAAATAGTTGTCCTCCTATCCAGTAGTGGCTGAAGATGTTGTATTACATCTTCCTTAAGCTACAAATAGACAATGACATGTTAAAAGAAGGGGTAATGTAATTAAAACTAATGTTACATGTTCATCAAAAGCAAAAACACTTTGATCGTGTATACTCTCAACTACCTCCCTTGTCCAACCAAATAGTCCATTCCGTGTTTTTAAGAAAAAAAATTGAACCCACTTTTGATACAGAAGATCTATTTCCCTCAAACAAAAATCCCAATGATAGAGTGGTCCTTTCAAATGTTGGTTTTCCATTTTATGAATTATTAATTAATTGTTTTGGCAACCACATCAATCTAAATATTTGTTCCACACGTGCAGGACAACTAAATGAGCCAAATAAGATATATTTTCTCACTTCAAATAATCAAAATTAAACTTGTAATATCTTACTAAACATATTATAAAAACCTGGGATGTGTTTAATTCTTTATGATATCCACCTATATCTACCTTCTTTTTTCTTTTCTTCTAGTCTACCTAGACTAGTTTTATTATTGTCTTATGTAACCAATTGGACGACCAATTTAATTCTTTTGGTTCACAAATCCTGAGAGGATAACAAAACAAAGTCACAGAGTTCAAAATTCAACTATAATAAAGAGTATTGCATTCATGCTGCATATAAAATTTTGCAATGAATAAGGTCGTCTCATACAAATGGATGTCATAGTCTTCTACAGGTCATCAAATTATGTTTTCTAAGAATGAGAGCTATACAAAAACTATAGTGGAATTTCCTAAGAAAGAAATTCATTTATATTAAATATTAATACTGTTGTGTTAGAAACTTCAATAGCCGAATTTATAAATACATCCATCTTCAATATTGAACATTAAACACAATTCAATTCAATAAAAAATAACCCTAAATTTCTATCTGAAACCATAATTTTTTTTTTTGAATAACTAATCTTTCTATCCCAAACCCTAATTTTATTTTTTGAATAACAAATCTTTCAATCACATATTTAGTTATAATATCAAACCCTAGATTTCTATCCCAAACTTTATTTTTATTTTTTGAATAACTAATCTTTCTATCCCAAACCCTAAATAATTTTTTGTTCAATAACCAATCTAGAATAAGATAAGAAATATACAATCAAGAACAAAGAATGGCACATACCTAATGCAGATAGACGATGGCGCGTGGGTTCTCCTTTTCAATGGTTCATCCGGTGGGAGGGAGAGTTGAGGAGGGCGTCAGGTGGAAGGGAGAGAAGAAGAGGGCGGATCAGGTGGGATGGGAGGGAGAGGAGAGGAGGGCAAATCAGGTGGAAAGAAGAGAATAAGAGGACAGATCAGGTGGGATGGGAGGTTGAGGAGAGAAGAGGAAAGGAAAGAATAAAAAATGAGTAGGAGGCAGAGGAGAGAAGGAAGAGGAAAGGAAGAGAACTTAAGGGAGTGGTGGGATTAGGATTTGACTTATATGTCATATATATGGTGGTGGGATTGGATTTTATAATAAGCATGGCTTGTGGGAACAATCAAGTGGTGGGGAAAGCAAGTACCCATGTGGGGATAGAGCTGCCCTTTAAAAGGGGGCTTTTGGTGTGATGGGGTAGGGAGGGGGTGGCTTTAAACTAAACTCACCACACACACAAATATTTCAAAAACTTACTTGGGGGCTAAGTCTGTGCACCACTGATCGAGCAAATCTCACCATAACCAATCCTGTAAATAAAAACCCAGATACCACTTGGAATTGCATAATTTTTAAAACAATATCAAAATACAACGAAAAATTTCAGGTATGCCAAAGAGAATATTAGGATCATAGATATGCAATCAAATTTTAAAGTTGAGCGCGAAAACTTTTAAAATAATTAAAAACACGATATTTGACCGTTAAAAATGACACAAACATAACAGATCGGAGCCTTGGAGGTGAACGACAACAATGAGGATAAGAGGTGGAGATGAGATGGAGAGTGGAGATGGCAAGCGTAAGTCTGATAACATGTAGACTTATTGTAACACCTGTGCATTTTCTCTTATTTATATATTTTATTTAAATATATAAATAGGATATTTGAATTAAAATTAGTGTGTTTTGTGTGTTTTTAAGTTTTGGCCCATTTAGTGTATCCTTATGGGCTCATTTCAGTTTACAATTTAAATACTATTTGTTAATATTAAAAAATTTATATATTTTCTTTTGAAGATTTTCAAGATTTTAAATGATTACAATTTTATGAACTTTTGATCTCAAAAGATTAAATTTTGAAATTTCATTGTAGGAATTGAATGCTGCTGGTACGGGGGGTTGATGTTGTCCCGCTCGGCCCAAAGGTGTTCATTCCCTCCCGCGCCATCTCAATGGTGCGAATAAACTCCTCAACCCTTCTTTCGTCTTGCGTTGCTTGAGATAATGCTTTGTCACAAATCTATTACAAACTGATGACTTCAGGATTGGGGTTGTTCCCTTCCGTTATGCCGGGGAGAAAGGATGAATTGGCCATTGATGCACTTGCTGGAACAGAAGCGGGCGGAAGAATTCTCTTGGGAGGCATGATGAAGAGCTAGGCTTTTTGTCCAGATCCCACAGTGAGTGCCAAGCTAGAGGGACAAAAAATCAACATATCAGGTTCAGGTAGTCTGATCCGTCCGCTCCTGCTTTCTTCCGCTCCGCTTCTGGTGGTTCCTGCTGGTGAGCGCTCCTCTTGAACATTGAAGACATAGGGAGGTAGGGACCTGCGAAAGACCCTCCGACGCTCAAGTTAATAATGATGGCCAAATTAGGATTTTAGGGAAAAGAATTTCACATACTTCAATTGTAATGTTTCTGTATTTTTCAGCATTATATATTTGTTTTAAATATATAATGAAAAATTTAATTGAAATTAAGTTATTTCATTTTTCAGTTTTGGTGGTGGGCCCAAATGAGTCAAATTTGATTTATAATTATGATAATTATAAATTGATATTGAAATATTTATTTTAAATTTTTTCAGAGATTTTTATAGTCTGAAGATACTTTGGTTGAAATTTAGTGAGATTCAGAGTTTGGGAAATTAAAAGTTTTAGGATTTTGTGTTAAGTTATTGGACCTAGGGATCTGGTTTTTTTTTTCTTTTGATATCGGAGGGACCCTCCGTGGCTGACATTATGGTCGAGCTGGGAAGGCTACCTCCGCATGTTTGCTCCGGTCCCACGGAAAATTCTTTCGAATAATTGCCAACAAACAAGTGAGTAAGTCAGCGCCAAGACTCGAACCCATGACCTATCAGTAACATAACTAAACCCTGAACCGTTGTACTATGATAACTGGGGACGCTGAGGGATCTAGTTGCGAATGCAGAATATCTTTTCATAGGCGTCAGGGACCTGTCTGTAAATGATAGAGATCTGTCTGTAAATATAATAGGGACCTTGTTGTAAACCTGGAAAACTTGAGGGGTCATTCTATAATTTTGGTAAACTTTTTTAAATAGCACGTTTTGGGTTAAGGTTTGCATCTAATTTTTAAGGCATGAGGGGTGGTGATTACTTAACCCTACCCGTCGTGTACCACAAGGTGAGAAATCATTCTCTATTGATTTTGTTGTTTAGTGTTTTAATTTATTTTTAGTTAGAGATGATTGTGTCAATCGATTGTTTGGGAAAGAAGGTTGATAGATTACGGTTAGGGTTTGATTGATCTTAATTAATGATTATTTGATTAGATTTCAATGGATCTCGAAGGATTTCTTAAGATCAAATTAGATTTATTGGTTTTGGGGATTTAAGGGTTATTTTCAGGTTGATAATATAACTGAATGTGAAATCGTGTTTTTGACCATGAAGGGATCATTTATGTGAAAAATATATTTCATGAACAGAAACAGATTTTGAAAAGATCTTTCCAACGAGTTATGAATTGTCCAATTCAAAGTTAGGTAGAAAGTTAGGATTTTTCAAAGATTTATGTGCAGTTTCTTAGAATTTAAATATTTAACTTGATGAACAAGTTTGATGAATTTTAGAGATTAAAGAGATCCCAAATGAATGTTTAATAGATGTTAATGGATTTGTGAGTATATGATTTTTCTATATTTATTTGGATTTGGGATTTTCGTTAGGCCTTTGAGGTGAGTTGCGGATTGTAGGTCTATTAGGTATGGACTCTTGGGATTTATTGAGCCGAGTGTTGTTGTAAGTTGATTGTCAGTTGTTTGGGTCATGATCCAACGATTTCTGATTTATTATTGCATAATTGTTATACTAGGTTATCCACGTGCTAGTATGTATCGTTCATGCACGTGCATCGGTTTGTATTGCGTGGACTGGAGGTGAGTGGACTCGAGTCTCATATGTAGATTTCAAAAGAATATATATATATAGAAGTGATTAGGTGCGGTCGTGCGGTCGGTGCGGCCGCGATCACGGGTCCATCGCATCAGACGGTCGGGTGCGAATCACGTCGACCGTTGGATGCGATGGACCCACAATCGCGACCGCACGTAATCATTTTAATATATATATATATAGGCAGTTGATAAGCTGCGCGACGTGGGTGACGACATTTACGTGCGCGACGCAAGGTGGACCGTTCGATTCAATTTCCACCGATTGGATGAGCAGATTAAAAAAAATAAAACCAAGCATGCTTGTATGGTCCGACTAATTAAAAAAAAAACCAAGTATTCCCATTATACCCTCCTCAAATAATCCCCTTTCAGACCCCTCTCGACCCTCTCTGGTCCCCTCCCCCCCCCCCCTCTCTATTTTTCTTTGACCCCCAAATCGGACAGCCTCACATTGGCATCGGCTCCTCACGTCGACGTCGACGACACTCCTCCTCACGCCGTCCCCATACGTTCGGCACCCAGTCCCCCTGCGTCGTTGC
Source organism: Acorus calamus (assembly GCA_030737845.1). Classification (NCBI taxonomy): domain Eukaryota; kingdom Viridiplantae; phylum Streptophyta; class Magnoliopsida; order Acorales; family Acoraceae; genus Acorus; species Acorus calamus. Next base: position 9,955,940 of record CM060877.1, on the reverse strand, counting down.
CATCCTGGCATCGTCCACATCCTGGCATCGTCCACGCCCTAGCATCGTCCACTTCGTGTTAACATCCATTGTAAGTATTTCTTTTCCATGTTCTGATTATTTAGGATTTTTTGGATTGCATATGTGATTTTGTTTGATTAGCTGGGGGTTTCATAATTTTTTGTGATTTTTTTAGGGGTTGCAAATATGAAAGTGTCAATGGTTTATGATTTTGTTTGTTTATTTTTCATGGGGGAAATGATGCTTATATATCCATATCTTCAATCTGTTTTTTTTCCTTGAGTTTGAAATAATCTAAAAAAAATGTTAGTACTTGTTTGAATGGAGAATTCAATTTATGACATATAGATCTAAATTTTTGCTGATGATGTTTAATGTATTTTGTGATAATTTTTATCCAGTACTTCAAAAAAAAATTATGTTAGCTTATTCTGGGCCATTAATTTGCCAAATGTTTAGTTTATTTCATTGGCGTGCTAGGATTTAGACTTTTAGTTGAATTAAACACTTCATGTTCACTTAGATAATGCTGGGATTTAGTAGAAAAATGTATGTTTCCTTGTAATAACATTGAAACACTTAGAAGCAACCTCTTTGGCTGGGATTGAAACACTTCACGTTCACTTTTCAAAACTGAGTAAAAGAGAGTGAGTTGTTAAAGAAAAATAATTCATGAAGTATATATGTTCTTTAATCAGAATGATGGGATTCCCAAGCTTAAAAATTATTATTCAAATCTCAATAACAGATGTATTCTGATTTTGTTAAATTCATATGTCATGGATTGAGTGTTTTTTGTGCGTATGAATTGAGTGTTTATTTTTTGTGATGACCCATATGTCATGGATAATTAGATAATGTTGTGATTCTGATGAAGCCATTCTTTACATTATGTAATATGTGTTCTTATAGATGGAACATTGGAGTCATCCAATGGACATACAACCATATTTACTGTTTATGTGGGAACAAAGCTATTCTAAAACAATTACGAACAAAATCTAATCCATGGAGATGGTTTCGGTCTTGCCCTAAAAGAAAGGTAATCACTGGTTAATTTTTTAATGGTAATTAATTGTTTGATTTTATTTGTGAATCATTGTTTCTTTTTTACTATATTTAAATTAGTCAAAGACTGACGTCAACAGTGGTAACTTCTTTCAATGGCAAGATGAGAGTTTGAGCAGCACGAATATGATGATTTATAGCAATGAATAACAATGTGCACCAATAGAGAAAAACTCTAAAGTGTTGGTGAGATTGCAAGCTATGGAGGACAGAATTTCTAACATTGAAGCATTACAAGAACACGTGAAAGAAATGGAGAAGAGAATTTATAGAGTTGAAGCACTACATGAATGTGTTGAAGAACAATTGGCCATATTAGGGCGTCGAAATCATCAATCTTTCTTGACTATCTTTTTTTTTTATCGTGTTCATGTTGATTGGGTTATTTTAGGCTCAATGTTAAATGGAGTTTGAAAAATGAGTTTCAATGATTGTAACTTGTTTTCTTAAATGGATATGTTTCAAATGAAAGTTGAAACTCTGTTTATGCTATAATGAAGGCACTGTGTTAGAAATGCTACATGTGTGGAACTGTGTAATTTAGAGAATCTGGAGACTATGCTCAATCCTTAGGCCCACTTTTTTCCACAACATAAATTACTTGTGACTGATTGAATCCAAAACCTTAAGATGATAGTATAACTAATGCAATCTCTACTTCTTCTGTCTGGAGATTGAGAGTAAGGTGGGTAGCCAATATTAATGTGTTGGGCAACTTTGTTTGTTGGTAAATCTATTTTGGTGGATTCTCCAGTTCATTCTGTGGCCCAAGCATCAAATAGAAGCACAAATATATATTTTTGGTGAGATGGACTAAAAAAATGGTCCTCAGCTTGTTGTATTCTGACTTGAATTGGTCCCCAGCTTGTTGTGAATATGGATAGCCAAATCAAAATTGTGGCCTTTGTTTTGAGATTGGTTTGTCATATATGCCAATACTATTTCCTTGATACCGGTCAACATAGATATCTACAGAATCTGGTCTAGTGATCATTTGAACATTACACAGATATCTTGTTCACAATGCAGGATGGTTTTTCAGGGAAGAAATATAAAAAATCATTCCAACCCCTTCACAAGAGCCAGGTTGTCAAGAGGCCCCTACTGTCCAGACACTATGGGAGGGTCTACACTAATAAAACACTAACATGATTCCTATCCAATCATGGTCTGCCAACAGTCCTCATTGTTCTCTTTTTTTCTGCAGATGAACCACAATTGTTTTGTAGTGTACATGGCATGGTATATTCACTTCAACTCTTGATGGTTTTTTCTTCATATATATACAAAACAAAGAACCAAATATAAAAAAATAACATTTCAAAATTAATTTCCATATCTAGATATTTCCACCACATAAAGAAAACAAAAAAATAAAATAAAAACAAAGTAAAGGATCTAAAACTCCTAAAAAAAGGATTTTTTTTCTCTTTCTACCTATGACTACAGATGTCCAAGATCTTCTTCCTACCTTCAACAATCTCATCAAAGAAGTCATCAATCTGCCCCACAATCCCATCAATCCCAACCTTCAACACCCCCAAACACCCCTTCATCATCTCCACCCTCTCCTTTATCTTTCCCTCCATTTCCTCCCCCTTCTCAAGCTCCACCTGCAGTGACAGGGTATAGTCAAGCAATAGTATTTGAGAATAAAAATATAGTCAATAATTAACATTTGAGAATCAAAAGCAGGAAATATCTTTAAAACAATAATTAACATTCTCCACCTAACTTTGATCTACAGAAGAAACAGGGAGACAAATATAGAATATAATATTCAAACATTAGCATTGACACTCTCAAAAGCTTATGTGGTTGACACCAAACCCTTCTTCACTCAAATATCAGCACTGCACATCTCCCTGTCTTCTCAAAAAGTGACCTGGGAATAAAACAATAACCAACAAATTAGTGATACAACAAAATCAATTTAACTAAAAAAAATGTGAATCCAAAACCATAATTACCAAGTTTCAGTTAATGGTTAAAGCTTGAGTTTCATTAAATGCTATTGGATCATTTTGGGTGTTTTGAGATAACCTGAGACATTCACAAACTCTATATATTATTAACAAATCCTAAATGACATAATTAACATTGAAAAAATAGATTATATACTTACATTTATTTCAATTTGGGATAAATACGTGCATTGTGTTTCTCTTTTTTACCACACTAAAAAGAAATACTTACAATAGATTACACTTCATGAATGATTTTCTTCAACAACTCACTCTCTTTTACTCAGTTCTAAAAAGTGAACGTGAAGTGTTTCAATCCATGCCAAATCCCAGCCAAAGAGGTTGCTTCTAAGTGTTTCAATGTTATTACAAGGAAACATACATTTTTCTACTAAACCCCAGCATTATCTAAGTGAACATGAAGTGTTTAATTCAACTAAAAGTCTAAATCCTAGCATGCCAATGAAATAATCCAAAAATATGACAAATTAATGGCCCAGAATAAGCTAACATAATTTTTTTGAAGTACTGGATAAAAACTATCACAAAATACATTAAACATCATCAGCAAAAATCTAGATCTATATATCATAAATTGAATTCTCAATTCAAACAAATACTGACATTTTTTATAGATTTTTTCAAACTCAAGGAAGAAAAAAACAGATTGAAGATATGGATATATAAGCATCATTTCCCCCATGAAAAATAAACAAAAAAAATCATAAACCGTTGACACTTTCATATTTGCAACCCCTAAAAAAATCATAAAAAATTATGAAACCCTAGCTAATCAAACAAAATCACATATGCAATAAAAAAATCCTAAATAATCAGAACATGGAAAAGAAATACTTACAATGGATGTTAACACGAAGTGGACGTTGCTAGGGCGTGGACGATGCCGGGATGGGAACGACGCGGGGGGACGGGGTGCCGAACGTAGGGGGACGGCGTGAGGAGGAGTGTCATCGACATCGACGTGAGGAGCCAACGCCAACGTGAGGCCGTCCGATTTGGGGGTGAAAAAAAATATAGAGAGAGAGCGGGGGGGAGAGGGGACTAGAGAGGGTCGAGAGGGGTCTGAAAGGGGATTATTTGAGGAGGGTATAATGGGAATACTTGGTTATGTTTTTTTAATTAATCGGACCATACAAGCATGCTTGGTTTTATTTTATTTTTTAATCCGCTCATTCAATCGGTGGAAATTGAATCGGACGGTCCACCTCGCATCGCTCACTTAAATGTCGTCGCCCACGTCGCGTAGCTTATCAGCTGCCATATATATATATATATATATATATATATATATAGACTCGTGATTACGTGCGGATTACGGTCGGTGCAGATTCGATTACGGGCCGTCGATCACGGGGTCCATCGCATCGGACGGTCGGGTGCGATTCACTTCGACCGTCGGATGCGATGACCCGTATCGACGGTCCGTTGAATCCGCACCGTGCGGAACCGCACGCTATATCGACTAATATATATATATATATATATATATATATATATATATATATATATAGGAGTTATTACGTGCGGTGAACAGCGGGTGCGGCAGCGACTACGGGCCGTCGACGGGTCCATCGCATCCGACGGTCGGGTGTGATTCACTGAGCGTGCGATGGACCCGTTGCGGCCCACGTCGCGGCTGCACCCGCCGTCGCCGCATTATTTCATATATATATATATATATATATTGTCGAGCGATTACTGCGGTGAACGGCGGGTGCGGCCGCGTCAGGGCCATTATCGCGGGTCCAAGACCAACAGTCGACGTAATCGACCCGACCGTCCGATGATGACCTGTGATTGACGGCCCGTGATCACGCTGCACCTGCCGTTCGCCGCAGTAATCACCCCTCATATATATATATATATATATATATATATATGAAAATGATTAGATGCGGCCAAGGCAGGTGCAAACCGCGTAATACTTCATTTCTGGATATGTGTGGATAAAGAAAGTATATACACTAGATGTATATACTTAAATGAAGTATATACGCGGTTCGCACCTGCCGCATGGCCGCACCTAATCATGTCCCTATATATATATATTGTATTCATGTACGATCATCTTATTTTATGAAATATAACTACTAGTTTTAATATAAAAACGTGATTTTTTTGATATCTTATATTAAGCGTGCACGCTGTCTTTTTAGGTTTTGAAGATGTGGTAGATTATCAAATGCATACATTCCGTCTATGTTTGGTCGTGGTGGCCATTCTAGGTGGGCGTATAGTTCAGGTGGAACGTAGGACCTAAGTTTTGTGGCTATGTCTAATGGCCATGCACGTGAAAGGCCCCAATTGTAGGTGTGCGAAGACGGACATCTTGTTCGTGGTGTTGCGATTATGTTTGATAGGATTGTGTGTGTAATTTATTATTGTGTTGGTGTTTTTTTTTTATTTTACTCTTTTGATATATTGAATGCCTTGACAATTGATTATGTATTTTGAAACAACTATATTAACGGTAACGATGTTTTCTGAGCGTGTGGTTGCTCACCCTCATTATTTCCCCTTTTCAGTTAAAGACTTAGATGGAATCTCATGTAAGTGATCAAAATAATAATTTCTGAATGTTGTGTAGAAGGTGTTGGTCATTTTTTTGGCTGAGATGACCCATTTGAGTTTGGAATTTATAAATAGTTGTTCCCGAGAATTGAATTTGTGTTGGATTTTAGCCTTGACAATTGATGTATAAATATGGTGATGTTTTCTTATGTTCTTTGGAATAAAAGAATGTTAGTATTCTGAGATTTTGAGAAATTAAGAACGTAAACGGATTTCACGCTTCAAAAACAGAGTCATGGATTCGGGGGTGTTATAAAATGGTATCAGAGGGTAGGTTCAACTCTCGAACTGTAAGTTATGGCCATCTTAGTTGTCCTGTTGAGTTTAGGGTCTAAGCTCAAATAACCTAAGGAGATTAAGTTTTGCTATCCTATAGAAAAATTTGGTTGGGCTATTTTGGTTACCCTAGAGTTTTGATTATGGAGCTTAGGGCAATCTTTTATGCATAGTTATCTTTTTGGATCTTAGACGGCCTATAGGAGAATGTAATGAATGTGACTTTTAGGGCATAATTAATCTACTTTTGTGGTGTATCTAGTATTCCAAATTCTGATAATTTAGCATGTTTGGAATCTGTTCTGTTAGCTTTCCAACGCTTTTTACAGATCGTGAATCAGATGCGTATAGATCAAGTTATGGACCAAACAGTAACCGGGTGTCAGATAGTGTCTGAAGGATCTTATAGCTGCCGTCGGGCACATGGGCGACGGATCGGGGAGAGCCGTCGGAAACCTGGGCGACGAATGTTATAGGAGCCATCGATCTGGAAAAAATCGTATTTTCAAAAATAGGTTCCATTTTTGGAAGGAACAGGTGCATTAATCGGGATTAATGAAAATTATTGGCATCGTAATTGTTTCCTCACGTGTATGAGAGGCTTATAAACCTCTTTTTCTCTCTCATTGCCTTGAAATCCTAGAAAATTTCAAATCTTAAAAGATCTTCTTCTTCTTGTTTTTAGCACGATTGTTGGGGGGCTCGGGGAGGAACTCGAGCAAGGGTTTAGGTGAGTTTTCTAAAGAGTTTTGAATAGTTTTTGGTCTATAATGATTCCCTTTAGATGTTCTTTGAATATGATCTCATTTTCAAGGTTTTCCAAACAAAGAGGATAGTTTTCTTCTTGTTTCTTAGGTGTTTTCATATGATTTCGAATTGCTATGTTTTAACAATGATATAATGATAATTTTATGATGTTTTGTAAGCTTTGATGATAGTATTATGCCTCACATGAATATATTGAAAGTTTATCCTTTCTTAGGTTTTTGGATTTTTCATATGATTATAAAGGGTTTGAGACCTTATGATATAGCCATGATAAGTTTTTTTTATAAAGATGGTTTGTAAGTCTTTCATGTAAAAATAAATATGCTTATGTATATACCATGTTTAGGTTAATTCGTTTAGGTAGAAATAATGTTTTTATGATATTTAAGCCTTATTTTGAACCTTATACGCATGGATCCGAACCTATGCATATAGTATTATGACTTTCAGATTTATTGAACATAAATCTATATTATTATATCTCTATGATAGATCTAGTATTTTTCAAAGAATTTAATGAGTTTTTGTTTGGATTTAATGGATTTTTCATACGCATGGAATTGATTTTAAACAAATACCTTTTGCTGGTTTACATTGTTTTACATGGCTCAAATAAGGTTTTCGGTGAAAGAATGTGTTAAAGTATTTTCTTATATAAAGAATTAGGGTTTCATTTTCTGCCTCAGATGACTCTTATAGGAGCCATCGGGCTTGTTCGGGATAGCCCCCAGAGGAGCCGTCGGATTTGTTTCGGACGGCCCTTGTTAGAGCCGTTGGGTTTTTGACAAGTACGGACTCGTCAGGTCCCGTACTGATTGATTATGTTGTGACCGAGCCATATCGTTTCTTGCCATATTAGATTTACTGTAAAACTTGGATTTGGTTTGCGAATCGTTGGACCAAAGGTGAGTGGGTCTAGTCTCTATTTAGATTTCAAAACTACTATATTTATATCATATTCGCATCATGCTTATGTTATAAATACAACTGTTATATTGAATATGGAACACATGAGCATGACATCACGTTTGAGACATTATTTTATGTATGAACTATATGGTGGATAATATGTTATTCTTGCATGCAAACTATGAGTTGTTGAATTAATCTTGCATCCATATCATTGGTCTGCGTGACACCTGTCTGCGTGACATCGTTTGACTGATAACCGGTTTGCGTGACCCAGTCCAGTGGGACCTTGTCTGCGTGACCAGGCTCTAGATGAAACATCTTTTAGTTGCGTGCCATACGGGCATGCGTGTCCGTTGCATCATACGCGTCATGTAGTTTTTATGAGATTTGTGGCTATTCCTCTAATGAGATGCATAATGTTTTATCGTTACACTTGTGAAAATTATATGTATATGTTATATTCTGCTACTTTGGATTTTATTATTATTTTTATTATTATTATTATTGGGACGCTTTAGGTCCATTCACTGAGCATATGGTAGCTCACCCCTCTTTTCCCCAACCTTTCAGAATACCTGTTGGTGATTGTCGCTCGTGGTGAGGTGTTGACGATTTAGTTCGCATTTTATCTTCGTTTGCATCGTAGGTGTCGAATAAGCTTTCTTCTTGGCATGTAGTGGACGTCATTAACCTTATCAGCAAAACCATATGAATTATTATTAGTATTAAATAAAGAATTCGTATGTATTCATTCAAAAATAAGAATGAATTATTGAGATCCTGTGGTTGGTTTATGTTTTAAACTTGCAAGACTATGAGTTTATTTATATTATCCGATATATTGTGATGGTGTTTACGTAACGCACCGTATCGCATGCCTTAATTAAAGATAATGAGTACGGGGGCGTTACAGATAATTTCTTTTGAAGCCTAGGATAGACTTAGAATGTGTTAGAATGCATTGCATGTAGGGTTTGCATTCTAATCGTTTGTTTGTTTTTGTTATAATGAAATTTTGGTGGATGAAGAGCATGTTGGAAGGCGCACCGAAAATGTTGAGATTTGTTTTCAATGTTATACATGGCTAAGTGTTTGCAACATTCGAGAATGTTATTCATGTTTTCATTGTTATACGTGGCTAAGGGCTACCAGGATCCGTTCCGTTTTGGTGGACTAGAAAAATGGCCCCACAATCACGTGTCACAAGATCCGCCGTCTATCATGTTCAAACATCCTTATCACAAGATTCACTAAGTCTCCGTTTGAGATCAGCTTTTCTTGGGCCACCGCATCCACCAAAGCAGGTGTAAGCAGTTTTTCTGAGCATTCGTGAAGAGACCAACAAATACACACTAACCACACAAAATCGAATCAAATGCAGAAGTTGTGAATTTCATTTGTTTGAGTGTCTGCGAGTCTTGGTGTTCGCCGATACAAACTCGGGGCAAACTCCCTCCCAAATGGAGCCTAAGAATCAGATCTCCTATAAACAAATTGATCTAGAGTACGGATAACTAGTGAGAAAATTAGAACATAATCCACAAAAACTCAAATATAAATATGACGTAGGCACATGTTTAAGAACATGCGAAAAATATATCAAGCCACCCCTAGCTTGAGAATTATTAAATGATACATATATTGTAGTTAGATGTGATTCTAAAGAATTAAACCGATAGGTTATCATAGGCCACTTGGGAGAAGATCAATAAGGTTTTGTGAGGGTTTCTTTATTCATCATTGAAAATCAATTTTGTTGTAGTGATTCGACTGATTACAATGAAAATAAAGATAGATATACAGATAAACAATGCACGCGTGAAACACACACAAAAAAAAAAAAAAAACCGTGGAAGCTAGAAAATGAAATGGGTCCTTCTTCATCAACCTCAGGAAAGATTAGGCATAAACCAGACGGGTAGTGGAAACAGACATTGTTTTTTGTGGTAGTACCGCTCTACCATACCATCCTCCATGTTGAAAATCCCGAGGTCACGGACACCATGCTGATCAACAAAAATGGCCTCCTCATCATCGTCTGTGAAATAGTTATAGTTCCTCTTAAGCCCGCATACACCATTAGTAGCAGATACAGACATAGAATGATCATCACCCAAGAAGAGCGCGCAATCGCTGATGCTTTTCACCTCTACCCAGTCACACCCATCTCCATCATCATCACCCATTCTGAACACATCAAAACCCACCGTCCCAAAATGGTTGTGCTTCCTATAGACGCACAACAGCCGCCCAAGGGGGGACATCACTATATACCGCTTATAGGCATACCATTTTCTTAAAACCGTCCCCTCGATTCTTAGACTAGTACTAATGTGGAAAGGTCAAGGGCCGGCCCTCTGAGATTAGTAAATTCAGATGGAATCCTAGACCAATTTATAAGATAGGGTCCCAATGGATTTACATTAAAAAAAATTGAATGTAAAAAAACATTTTTTAAAACAAAAATGTCTAATAAATGAATAATAACGAACTTAAAAAATTTATGTTTCAAAAAAAATAAAAATAAAAACAAAAAAAGCAAAAATTGGAAATCTAAACTGTATTCAAAGAAAAAAAATCTTTTTTTTTTCATAAAAAGAATAAAACATTCTTAAATCAAGGAATTTGATGTTAAACAAATCATTTTCTTTATAAAAGATAAATAAATCTTATAAAATAGAAAAAAAAAATATGGATAAGATTTTAAAAAATTAAAAAAAATTAAATAAATAAATGACTGTTTAAATTTAAAAATTCTTAATATATAAAAAAATCATCCTAGATTTTGGGGCCTATTTTGGAGAGGGGCCTAGAAAGTTTGTTATGGTGGCCTCTGAGGGCCACCGGCCTTGGGGGAGAAGTCATAGATGAGGACATGATCTGAAAGAGTGAGTGCATATAGCTGCCCCTCATGGTACATTATATCAAGGAAGCCATTATAAGTAGACTCCAAAACGATCCACCCGGTGTCATCGTCGTCCCCTCCCACCTCGCGACCCCCGGATGACAGCCACGGTATTTATGTGAAAAAATGGCCTTCGTGTTGTAGAACATCCGTGTCTGCCGCCATGGCGGTCAATTCTCATAATACACCCCCGCTATTGAACCTGTATTTGTATATACGTCCATTCTCGTCGCGTATAGGGATCACGATGAGGTAGCACCGGTAGAATCAGCCATGGAATCTGTAGCGCACTTGTCTTCTTCTTAGGGAGATGACGATTGTTGTTGCTGTTGTCGTAGTTGTCGGTGATGGATTGGTGCCAGGACACGCAGACGGCATTGAGATGTGGTAGAGGAGGTCTCCGGGAAGAGATGACCAATCCACCACCTGCTCTATCACTTCTTCTTCCTCTTGTACTTCCAACATGAATGCTCTACCTAATCAAATCACAACGGTATAATTGCATGACTATTTATATAGAGTAATTGGACTGAACATTTCGTTATAACTGACATTACGTTATAATGTAGTTAGGATTTTTTTTTTTTTTGTTACAGATAACACTTATCGTAAGTTCTTAACCATCCTGTTGATTTAATTTCTAATCTGATTCAGGGATTTGATTTTGTAAATATTTTTTTCTAATCTATGACGTAAATCTAATGCTTAAGTTTTTTTGGTTAAAAGATAAATTATTTATTAGATTTATTTTTTTAGGTTAAAGGATAAATATAAGAAAATAGGAATAGAAATAGAAGTAAAAATAATAACAAAATATACAAAAAGTTGGATACGTGGAAAAAAATATATATACAGCATATTTTTGTTTTTTATGAAAAATGTATATCATTCTATTTCGAGTTAGAAGAACTTATTTTAATAAATATAAAAAAGGTTACAAGATATATACCCCGTCTAACTATGCATATGTAAATATAAGATTGTATTTTGAATTTTAAGCAGTGCCCGCCCAAAATAATACCATGACACTCTTATTGTCAATAGCACTTTTGAAGGAACAAAATACCAATACAAGATGAGAAATGTTTTAGTGGGAGTTTTTCTTCATTTTGTATATGGTAATATATTGGTCATGTTTGTTGCAGTTTAAATTTACAGATGATAGATTATAATTTATAAATTACAGATTATAACTTTTCTGATAAGTTGTAGCCATGTTTGTTGTAACTGTTTAAACACAGTAAATAAGTAGTAGGGGATGTTTGTTTAACAAGTTGTAAAATAATTTTTTATTGTACAATTGTCAAAAATACCCTTAAATTATAGAAGTAAAAAATTAATTTATGTTTGATAAAATAAGTTAATTTTTACATATAAAATTAATTTTATAAATTGTTTTTTGTAATAGTAAAAAAATTGAGAAGAGGAAAGGTGGTTTTAATGATTTTTAGTGTAATAGTAAAAAAATAGATACGCATATTATCAATAAAAAGAATTAAGGGCACGAATGTCCAAAAGAAAAAAATTTAATGCATTTTATAAATTATAATCTCAAAAGCACCCCTTTCCCGTTTAGAGATTATGATTTTTAAGCTATTTTTAACTTAATTAAATTCCAATAAATTTAAATATACTTGCAACAACTGCTTATTTTATGTTAAAAGCTTTAATCTGCAGCTGATAAATTTTAACAAACATGTACATTATAAGGGTCCTCATCGATTAATCTTCTAGCCTCGTTTGGATAGAGAATTAGGTTATTATAGGATAGATAACTATACCTGTACGGATATCGAATGAGTCAGTACTTTCTATTTGTTTATGTTTTCAGTTATTCTTATTAGGAAACATAATAATGGTTATTGTTCGTTATTTGAATTTGGATAAGTCGGATAGGATGTGGAATTTTTTATATTTTTTTAGAAATTTTTTATATTTTTTAACAAATAATATCATTTAATTTTTGGGATTATATATGTCAAATTTATAAAAATGCACATCTCATTAAAAATAAAAATTATTTTATTTATCATGAATTTTAAATTTAAATTAAAAATAAACGGCTGTTTTCTATATTTATCTATTTACAAAATTCATTTTGATCAAAATTGATTTTCGATAACATTATTATATTGTGAGAATTCAATAATAAGATTGTTTGAATTAGAACAAATAATTAGTTTTAACTAAAATTAATTTTATATAAAATTATTTATATTGTGAGAATTCAAAAATAAGATTGTTTGGATTGTAACGATTGGATTAGTTTTAATTAATATTAATTTTATATAAAATTATTATAGTGTGTGAATTCAAAAATGCTTCATTTAATCACATATCATGATTTTAGCATGCTTTAAAATTTATCATTTTTAGGGAATTTTGCATTTATACCTCTATTAAATATGGTATTTTGGCGTTATACTCCTCTTAAAATGCTAATTGCATTTGTACCCCTGAAAAAATCTTTCTTGTGGCAACTGTGCCCCTCCGTCTGTCTCCATTACCATGGCTGAACCAATCATGGTTACGAACCTAACTATACCCCATGAAATGTCTCTTATACCCCCCCCCCCCATGGAATTTTACATTTATACCCCAGTTAAATATGATATTTTGCGTTATACCCCCATTGAAAAGCTAATTGCCTCTACACCCTTGAAAAATGAAACTTCTTTCATGTTACAACTGTGTCCCTCCGTCTAACTCCGTTACCAAGGCTCAACACATAAGTTATGTTGTTTTTTATTGCAATTAGAATATGACACTCATGTTGATCTAATTTTTAGGTATAGCTGGTTTTGGAAGATTGATAAAAGTTCAAGAAAAAGAACATATAAGAGAACATATGTCTTGTTATATTTTTCAATGCTTATATATTTCACATATCATTATGATATTGTTCATTAAACAGCAAAAAGAGAGAAGACTCTTAATTACCAAAAATCATGGGATTTGATTCTCCAAATAAATTTTAAAAATCATGACATATCAGCTATTGTAACCAACTCCTTGATTATGGGTGTGGCGGCCCGTGTCCCAAAACACCGACACAAGCGCGTCACGTGCCTAAAAACCCACCATAATCTTTTTTTTTCTAACAGAAAACATCGAAATGTCCACCCTATATAATCACATATGATAACAACCCTGGGATAACAGATAATCAACAAGATATGTATAATCATCTATATCACAACACACCCAGGAAGGTTTAAGCAGTCAACAGAGCATCTAACACACCTCATATACAGTCATCCATATGTACAGAGCATTAACATAGGCATGGTTCGCTATACCAGCCTCTACCAAAATAATCATATACAGATCCAAAACACCAAACTATACACATCTATATATACCTATCACCAGCTGGACGTGGCACCAAAAGAAGACTAAGCCAACGTCCACCAACCCCGCCTCTACTCTGCAAAGTAAGAGAAAATAGAATGAAATGAGCAGAAGATGTTCAGTAAGTAACTCAGACATTCCACGCACAAGGAAAACAAGAATGACATCCAAAGTCAAGCTCAGTAATCTCAATAAACACCAGGTCAAAGTATAATGACAAATGGAATCACTGTATAAGTATCAGCGGAGAACAATAACATCGCTGATATATAAACATATGAATGAATAGCTCAAACTAACACCTCACAACTGATAAAGCCAATGAATATCATCAAGATGTATCGCAATTGGACTGAAAGCAAGTATTCTGAAATTACTCATCAATCAAAAGGATGTTAAATAAATCACTGATGGCCCTGGAAATGTCACAATGCTACAAGAATGATAAGGAAATCACAATTCTGGTCCCCAAATGTCCAAAGCGTAGGATTGACCATCTGCACGACCCCACCATCTTGGCCCCTATGTCCAAGATATCCACATACCTCGCGTGTGGCCCTCGGAACGTCCACCGCGGATTCACTACCTGGCCCTTGGAATGTCCAGGCACGGCAGGGTATTCTCAAGTCCCCCTCGCTGGACCGTACGTACTTATGCGCGCTAGGGAGGCAAACCTCAACCCTCACTGTAAGGTCTATGGTCATCCAACTCCAAGTACACAAGAGGAATATAGAAGCAACGATGTCAATCACACTACAAGGCTTTATGGTCAAACAACACGAGCATACAGATCATAGGTTCATAGAAAGACACTAAGATGGATGCATATCATGATCAAAGACAGACTCACGATACTAACAAGTCAATTATAAGCTCACGAGATATAAATAAAGAAAGTAAGCTGGAATCCAATAAAGAATAACTCTAAGATACAAATAGACCAATTATAGAGAATAACTCCAAGATATAAATAGAACAATTATAAAAATATTTTAGAATCTCAAACAACCACAGTCTAACAACAATGAAGAATATGTCTCAATAATGGGCCATTTAAATGTGGTCCTCACAATCAAACTCATATGGATTATCAAAATAAAATTGAATAGCATCAACAACAATAAAATGTGGGGTGGAATGGAAAAAGTAATGTCAAATCAACAATACTACGCGGAACGGAATTGAACAGATAATGGAATGGAACGAAACAAGCAAATATCGATCAGGTTACTTACAACAATACAACGTGGAATGAAATGGAACAGGCAAAAGTCAAACGGGTTACTTACCTCACAATTCACAATCCAAGCTGGATTCACCCTAACCCAGCTCCTAAACCACGCAGACAGGAATCCACTGATAAAATTATAACCTCAATCAGATACTAAAATATAACCCTATTAATCAAACTATTCCCAAATGCACCAAGACAAAAATGACATCCCCACTACAAACCCTAAAATGATACTATAAAATCAACCATCAAATACCTATTTATCCAGCCCCAAAAACATAATCATATTCCAGCCCCAAATCACAAATTTGATTCAAAACTGAAATAAAACAACCCTATACGAAGAATAACAATGAAAAGAACAAAATTTTACCCAATGTATCGCGAAAAATGCTCCACGAAGCTTTTCCCAATTTTTCTAATTTTTCCCTGATTTTCCCCTCTTTTTTTTTCTTCAGATAGAGTCTCGGTGACTCTCACTCTCTCTCTCGCAATATATATCACCAACCCCCTCCACCGACTTACCATATATTAAAAACTTTAGGTTTCTGCCAAATGACGAAAACGCCCTTCCATTAAAATCTGTGTAGCACGACTCAAACAGCCATATCTTCTCGTAGGGAAATCCACTTCATATGAAACAACTTCTGTTGGAAAGATAACGAAAATATCTTCAACTTCTATGTTTGAGCCAAGATCAGAAGAAGCCTCCAACTATATTTAAAATAACGACGAACAGAAGACCTCGCGATTTATTCTTCTAGGGGCATAAATGGTAAAACAGACATAACTTTTCTAATATAATTCCAAATAACGCCAAACCAATTTTATATGAAAGGTAATTCAAAAATGAAGACTTCATATGTTTAGCGCGAATCCAAAATATGCGTTGAAGGTACTTTTCAAAAATTAAACCAAATGTACGACTTCAGGGAGAATAAAGACCAAAAGCCAAATAACATACAATTATCCTCTCATGTAAACCAAACATGTAAATATTAGCATAAACCGGCATAAGAGGGTCCCGGCTATTACATCCTACCCCTTAAATAGGATTTGGTCCTCCAAATCCGTAAAGCATACCTTATGATGAAAATAGGTGAGGATGATGCTCCCTCATCTCTGCTTCAGGCTCCCACGTCGCATCCTCGGATGTCTGATGTTGCCATAGGACCTTAACCAAATGGTCTTAGTCCTCAACTGCTGCTCTCGACGTGCTAAATTACGGATGGGTCGTACCTCAAATGTCAAATCCGTATGAACCTCTAAAGGTTGATAATCGATAACGTGCGTCGGATCTGGATGATATTTCCTCAACATGGACACATGAAACACATTATGAACGCCTCCCAACTGCGGTGGCAATGCAAGCCGATATGCCGACGTTCCAATCCTCTCTAGGATCTCAAATGGACCAGTATATCTAGGGCCCAACTTGCCCTTCTTCCCAAACCTCATCACCCCTTTCGTCGGTGATATCTTCAGGAAAACGTGGTCCCCAACTCGAAACTCCAAATCTCTCCTTCTGTTATCGGCATAGCTCTTCTGCCGACTCTGAGCTGTTCTAAGCCGATCCCTGATGATACGAACTGTGTCGGTCGATTGTTGCACGATTTCTGGTCCAAGCATCTGTCGATCTCCCACCTCCTCCCAGCAAATAGGAGTCCTACACCGCCTACCATACAATGCCTCAAAGGGTGCCATCCCAATGCTGCTATGATAGCTATTATTGTAGGCAAACTCCATCAATGGTAGGTTCTTTTCCCATCCACCCTCAAACTCAAGAACGGATGCTCTCAACATGTCCTCAAGAGTCTGGATGGTCCTCTCAGATTGACCATCGGTCTGGGGGTGAAATGTTGTGCTAAACTGCAATCTAGTCCCCAAAGCTTGCTGTAGACCTCTCCAAAAATGAGATGTAAACCTTGGATCACGGTCTGATACGATACTGACAGGCACTCCATGATATCGAACAACTCCATCAATATACTTAGCCGCCAGACTATCCATCGACTGCGTAGCTCGGACAGCAAGAAAGTGGGCTGATTTCGTCAGTCTGTCCACGATAACCCATATGGTATCGCACCCCTTCTGGGATCGAGGTAAACCGCACACGAAATCCATAGTGACATGTTCCCACTTCCATTCTGGCACCTCCAATGGTTGCAACAGGCCTCCCGGTCGCTGGTGTTCTGCTTTGACCCTTTGACAGGTCAGACATCTCCCAACGAACTCCGCAATATCCTTCTTCATGCCTCGCCACCAGTACAAGCCTCGCAAATTCTGGTACATCTTTGTGCTACCAGGATGCATAGTGTATGCAGAATGGTGTGCCTCCTGTAGGATCTCTCGTCGGATCTCCTCATCTGACGGAACCCAAATCCTTCCTCGGAAGCAGAGCAATCCATCTGTCCTCATCTTCCACTCTGAATCTATTGCCTCAGACTCAGCTACACGATGAAACTCCTCAAACTCGACATCCTTCCTCTGAGCTTCTTCGATCTGAGTCAACAAGATCGGTACCTCATTTGGGCGATTAAAACTCCTGGCCTTCCCATTTGCAATATCACATCAGAGTCTCGAACTTGCTCGAGCAAACACCACTCATGAACCATTAGGTGCGCCACACTTGCAGCTGACTTTCTGCTTAGAGCATCAGCAACGACGTTCGCCTTCCCGGGATGGTATTGAATGGTGCAGTCATAATCCTTCAAAAGTTCGAGCCACCGTCTCTGACGAAGGTTCAATTCCTTCTGTGAAAATAAATATCTCAAGCTCTTGTGGTCTGTGAATACCTCAAATTTCTCACCATAAAGATGGTGCCTCCATATCTTCAATGAAAAACTACGGCTGCCAATTCCATATCATGGGTAGGATAGTTCTGCTCATGCGGCTTCAACTGTCTCGATGCATAAGCTACTACCTTGCCATGTTGCATCAATACACAACTCAGCCCTCTTTGTGAGGCATCACTATAGACCACAAAGCCTCTTGTACTATCAGGAATAGTGAGAATCGGAGCTAAAGTCAAACGCCTCTTCAACTCCTCGAAACTGGCTTCGCACTGATCTGTCCACTCAAATCTAGCATTCTTCTGTGTTAGACGAGTCAGTGGAACTGCAATCCTCGAGAAATCCTCGATAAATCTGCGATAGTAACCAGCCAACCCAAGAAAACTACGTATCTCTGTGGCATTGGTGGGGCGCTTCCAACTCATCACTGCCTCCACCTTAGCAGGGTCCACCTCAACTCCCTTCTTCGAGATCACATGCCCTAAGAATGCCACTTTCTCCAACCAGAATTCACACTTGCTGAATTTAGCATACAGCCTGTGTGCTTGTAGGACACCAAGGACAATCCTCAGGTGTTGCGCATGCTCCTCTCTGTTCGGCGAGTATATCAAGATGTCGTCAATGAACACCACCACAAACTGGTCTAGATATGGTTGAAATATCTTGTTCATCAACGCCATGAATACTGCAGGAGCATTCGTCAGCCCAAAAGGCATGACGACAAACTCATAATGGCCATATCTGGTCCGAAATGCTGTCTTCGGAATGTCCTCTTTTTTGATCGGTAATTGATGATAACCCGATCTTAGATCAATCTTGGAGAACACCTGTGCTCCTCTCAGCTGATCGAACAGATCATCAATCCTTGGTAATGGGTACTTGTTCTTTACAGTCCTCTGATTGAGAAGGCGATAGTCAATGCACAACCTCATTGACCCGTCCTTCTTTTTCACAAATAGGACTGGTGCACCCCAAGGAGAAACACTAGGCCTAATGAATCCCTTCTCTAACAAATCCTCAAGTTGTGTCTTCAACTCTTTCAACTCTGCTGGTGCCATCCTATATGGGGCTTTCGAGATAGAAGTCCCAGAGAGTAGCTCTATAGAAAACTCAACCTCTCGAGCTGGTGGTAATCCAGGTAAGTCTTCAGGGAACACATCTGGAAACTCTCGAACCACGGGGACATCTTCCACTCGCCCAGATAACACCGTGCAATCCACCACGTGTGCTAAGAAGCAAGCACAACCATCTTTAATCAACTGTTGCGCCTGTAGACATGAGATGACTCGACCTCTGCTGCACCTCGCTCTCCGTCAAACTGAAATTCTGGCTGATTAGGAAGCTTGAATGTGACTGTCTTGGAGAAACAATCCACATTCGCATGATAACTAGCTAACCAGTCCATCCCCAGAATGATATCAAAATCTACCATCTCGAACAATATCAAATCGGCCCTCAACTCATACCCGCGATGAAATGGGACATGATCGACATATGCGATCAGTGATCACCACAGAGCCCGTCGGAAGAGATACTGCTAGTGGACGAAGTAATGGAGTCGGCTCGACTCCCAAACAAGGTACAAAATGCAGTGCAACGAAGGAATGAGAAGCTCCTGGATCAATCAGAACAGATGCGATAGACTGAGAGATTGTGATAGTACCTCTCACTACATCGTGAGCTACTCGTGCATCCTGCTCGGTCACGGCGTACACGATCCCCTGAGCTGGCTGTCTCTGTGACTCTGTAGCTCCTCCTGACCCTGCCCCTGCACTGCTGGACTCCTCGCTGTCTGATGACACTGGCGTGCTATATGACCCTCACGGCCACAAGTGAAATAGACTTTAGGAGGTCCAACTCGTTTTTGCCAACAATCGCGAGCCTGCTGTCCCATCCGACCACATGTAAAGCATCTAGGCTGATAGGTTCCCTTACCCTGCTCCCTCTGCTGTAGTGGTTGTCGCTGCTGTCGTTGCTGGGATGGTCGCCGATCTCGCTGTCGTCTATCTTGATGGCCTCTCGATGGGTTGTCTCGACGAATGGGCCCTCCAGTTCCTCCAACATGACCTACTCCAGATACAGTAACACCACTCGGTGGTGCATGGGCACGCGCTATCTCCGCCAGGTTTTGTTCCAGCAACAAAGCTCGCTCTAATACAAGGGCATAGGTGGGAAACTTCAATGCAGTCAATGTGATACGGATATCAAGACGAAGCCCCCTCTCAAATCTCCTTGCCCGAGCCTCCTCATCTCGCAATACATGTGCTCCAAATCGCGATAAACGAGTAAACTCTGCATCATACTCAGCCACTGATCGTCGCCCCTGCTGCAGATACAGAAACTCCGGCTCCTTCTCCCTCCGAACTGCCTCTGGAAAATATTTCTCATTGAAAAGTTGTACAAACATCTCCCAGGTGATCGAGGATGTCTGTGTATGCTCCATCATACGCCACCACAACTCTGCATCGCCAGCCAATCGGAATAGCGTCAAAGGAACCCTATCCTCCTCCTGGCACTTGATCGCCTGGAAGGTCTTCTCCAACAAGAATAGCCACTCCTCTGCAATCAATGGATCTGTCGTACCATAGAACAGTGGTGGAGCCATCCTCATGAAAGTATCATACATCCCCCGCTCCTTGGCTATCGCATTCATCTGCCTGAGCTCCAGGGTAGCATTAATATGCTCCCGCAATGTCCCTGTCATGTCCCCAATGGCCTGGATCACCCTAGCAGCATTTGATGATTCCGGATGAGCCGTAGGCGTCGATTCAGATCCCTGATCCATCAAGACCTACAAAACACAACATCAAATAAATTAAAAATACTTTCTCCTATCCCAAATGCTCTGTATAATACTCTAGACAACTTACCCTATCATATAGCTTTGTTGAACTTCAGCTTAAATCCTCAATCAAGTCAATGAGGCCTAACCTATGCTCTGATACCAACTGTGGTAGCCCGTGTCCCAAAACACCGACACGAGCGCGTCACGTGCCTAAAAACCCACCATAATCTTTTTTTTTTCTAACACAAAACATCGAAATGTCCACCCTATATAATCACATATGATAACAACCCTGGGATAACAGATAATCAACAAGATATGTATAATCATCTATATCACAACACACCCAGGAAGGTTTAAGCAGTCAACAGAGCATCTAACACACCTCATATACAGTCATCCATATGTACAGAGCATTTAACATAGGCATGGTTCGCTAGACCAGCCTCTACCAAAATAATCATATACAGATCCAAAACATCAAACTATACACATCTATATATACCTATCACCAGCTGGACGTGGCACCAAAAGAAGACTAAGCCAACGTCCACCAACCCCGCCTCTACTCTGCAAAGTAAGAGAAAATAGAATGGAATGAGCGGAAGATGTTCAGTAAGTAACCCAGACATTCCACGCACAAGGAAAACAAGAATGACATCCAAAGTCAAGCTCAGTAATCTCAATAAACACCAGGTCAAAGTATAATGACAAATGGAATCACTGTATAAGTATCAGCGGAGAACAATAACATCGCTGATATATAAACATAGGAATGAATAGCTCAAACTAACACCTCACAACTGATAAAGCCAATGAATATCATCAAGATGTATCGCAATTGGACTGAAAGCAAGTACTCTGAAATTACCCATCAATCAAAATGATGTTAATTAAATCACTGATGGCCCTGGAAATGTCACAATGCTACAAGAATGATAAGGAAATCACAATTCTGGTCCCCAAATGTCCAAAGCGTAGGATTGACCATCTGCACGACCCCACCATCTTGGCCCCTATGTCCAAGATATCCACATACCTCGCGTGTGGCCCTCGGAACGTCCACCGCGGATTCACTACCTGGCCCTCGGAACGTCCAGGCACGGCAGGGTATTCTCAAGTCCCCCTCGCTGGACCGTACGTACTTATGCGCGATAGGGAGGCAAACCTCAACCCTCACTGTAAGGTCTATGGTCATCCAACTCCAAGTACACAAGAGGAATATAGAAGCAACGATGTTAATCACACTACAAGGCTTTATGGTCAAACAACACGAGCATACAGATCATAGGTTCATGGAAAGACACTAAGATGGATACATATCATGATCAAAGACAGACTCACGATACTAACAAGTCAATTATAAGCTCACGAGATATAAATAAGAAAAGTAAGCTGAAATCCAATAAAAAATAACTCCAAGATACAAATAGACCAATTATAGAGAATAACTCCAAGATATAAATAGAACAATTATAAAAATATTTTAGAATCTCAAACAACCACAGTCTAACAACAATGAAGGAATATGTCTCAATAATAGGCCATTTAAATGTGGTACTCACAATCAAAATCATATGGATTATCAAAATAAAATTGAATAGCATCAACAACAATAAAATGTGGGGTGGAATGGAAAAAGTAATGTCGAATCAACAATACTACGCGGAACGGAATTGAACAGATAATGGAATGGAACGAAACAAGCAAATATCGATCAGGTTACTTACAACAATACAACGTGGAATGAAATGGAACAGGCAAAAGTCAAACGGGTTACTTACCTCACAATTCACAATCCAAGCTGGATTCACCCTAACCCAGCTCCTAAACCACGCAGACAGAATCCACTGATAAAATTATAACCTCAATCAGATACTAAAATATAACCCTATTAATCAAACTATTCCCAAATGCACCAAGACAAAAATGACATCCCCACTACAAACCCTAAAATGATACTATAAAATCAACCATCAAATACCTATTTATCCAACCCCAAAAACATAATCATATTCCAGCCCCAAATCACAAATTTGATTCAAAACTGAAATAAAACAACCCTATACGAAGAATAACAATGAAAAGAACAAGAATTTTTATCCAGTGTATCGCGAAAAATGCTCCACGAAGCTTTTCCCAATTTTTCTAATTTTTCCCTGATTTTCCCCTCTTTTTTTTTCTTCAGATAGAGTCTCGGTGACTCTCACTCTCTCTCTCGCAATATATATCACCAACCCCCCTCCACCGACTTACCATATATTAAAAACTTTAGATTCTGCCAAATGACGAAAATGCCCTTCCATTAAACTCTGTGTAGCCGCGACTCAAACAGCCATATCTTCTCGTAGGGAAATCCACTTCACATGAAACATCTTCTGTTGGAAAGATAACGAAAATATCTTCAACTTCTATGTTTGAGCCAAGATGAGAAGAAGCCTCCAACTATATTTAAAATAATGACGAACAGAAGACATCGCGATTTATTCTTCTAGGGGCATAAATGGTAAAATAGACATAACTTTTCTAATATAATTCCAAATAATGCCAAACCAATTTTATATGAAAGGTAACTAAAAAATAAAGACTTCATATGTTTAGCGCGAATCCAAAATATGCGTTGATGGTACTTTTCAAAAATTAAACCAAATGTACGACTTTAGGGAGAATAAAGATCAAAAGCCAAATAACATACAATTATCCTCTCATGTAAATCAAACATGTAAATATTAGCATAAACCGGCATAAGAGGGTCCCGGCTATTACAATGGGAGTAATTATTGAAAAAGGCAAAATGAGCAAAATAGATATTGACACTTGTGTCAACTCATGGGGCATGTAAAATTGGGCTAGTGAATCATTATTATTTTTTTATTTCAAAAAATGTCATGTAATTGAAAATAAAAGTACTAAATGTATTCGTTTATGGGGATTTCTTTTTTCAGAATCTAAAATAATTATAGCTACATATAGCTAAATATCGAAATAATTTATAAAAAAATACCAAATTAAATCATCCAGTTTGTTAAGATAACAAATTTAAAACGGGTTCATTAATTACACGTATGCGTGTATATATATGATAATCTATGAAATCATTAATTGTGTTCCAGTTAGATAGATCATCCATGTTGAAAGGAATGGAGGATCAGGTGGTGGATTGGTCATCCCTTTCAAGAGACAATCCCCGATGATGACAACGACGACGACGAGGCGATCTTTGTGGATCGACATGGTGTGAGTGGGGTGAAGAGGAATTGCATCTACTTCACCGATGACGACGACGAGGCGATCTTTGTGGATCGACATGGTGTGCGTGATCTTGGGGTGTTCAACATGGAGGATGGGAGCATAGAACGCTACTTTTACAAACAACGTCTATTCCCACCGCCTATCTGGTTCATGCCTAATCTTCCTTAAGTGGCTTAGTTTTGTTTCATTAATTCCATTCTTTGTGGATGTTTTATGTTTGAAATTATTAATTACACGTTCCATGTTTACCATATAGCGTGAAATCGATCTTCACAAATTTTATTAATGAAATTATATCATTTGGTATTGCACTAGCTAATGGTTTTTGGAGGGGCAAAATCCTATATACCGGATTCGGGTAATCGGATCTGATCTCTCCCGTTCTCCTCCGCCCGAGATGGTTCCACCCGTAAGCAGCCTCTGAGTGTCGATCACACCGGGAGGTGGGGGTCCTGCGGAAGACCCTCCGACGTCCAAGTCAGTATATTGGCTAAATAAGGACTTTTAAAAAAGAGAATTCTACTTTCCTGTTTACTTACCATTGCCCCATATTTATAGTGGAGGACTGGGTTTAGGGTTTTCCCACTTTTCCATTGCATCGGACGGCTCAGATCTGATCTAGCCATTAACCAAGAATTAATAGATAATATTCTTAGACGTAATCCATAATGAGGACCATATTTGGTGGAGATTTGATGGATAGGGTCAATAATGACCTGATCCTGTAATTTGTTTGGATTAATAGAGGATCAATGTTGATAAATACCCATATTTGCTTAGGATTCACTTGGATTACCTCAGCCATTAAATGGATTTGATACTGACTTGGTCAATCTTGGGTTTCCGGGTCGGGCCTGTTTGTGTTCAAGATTGGTTGGGCCACCGTGTTGTTGGGTCGAGGATGCTCGTCGAATTGGGCTTGGGCCTGGAGGACCATCTTCTAACTGGTCAGATTTGAATGGGCTTAGTTCCCTAGCCCACGATCCGTAGCTAGAAAATTTAGCGCCTACAGATGCCCCCTTTTTTCCATTCAACTGGTTGTCGTTCCAGTCGAGTGGAAAAATCTTTTCGGTGCGCCACGTGTCAATTGCTACCTTTGTCACGTCGAAATGATTTGTCACGGGCGGGATGCGTATCCTTTTGGATTTGGCGGCGCCTTTTTGCGTCGAAGATGGTGTCGAATGGGGGTGTCAGACGCCAAACTGCGTGAATCGAGGGGGCGCCATTTCGAGAAGAGCGACTGTCGCCCTCGTGGCGGCGATTTCGGGGTGTCATGATGGGTCGTCCCTCTCGGTAACAGTGCGGAGATATCGAGGAGTCATCGGCGTTGCTTATAAATAGCGCTGCGGGGGCGACATTGGCACTCCTCTCAGTCCTTTGAATCATTTTCCTTGCTTTCCTTTTGCAGTCGTCGTTTTAGTTAGGCAAGAATGGCGCAGAAAAGGCTTCCGCTTCCATGAGGGGTGACCGTCAGGCGGATCGAGGGCGGCCCGTTCGTTCGTGACGGGGCCGGTCTCCTCGCCGGAGAAGCCTACTTCTCCGTATACCATCTTACCGCCGTTCAGTTTCCTTTCCACCCTTTCATTGCTACCTTTCTCTCGTTCTTTGGTCTTGCGCCGATGCAAGTCCACCCGAAGGTGTTCCGGTCCTTGCCGTTGCCCTTTTCTTGAATGCGACCAGGGGTTATGTCCTCGGGGTCCACGAGGTGATGCATTTCTACCAGTTCGTCCGATGCCCTGGGAGCTCATAGCGGTACTACTACGTCATGCGGGGTGACCGGTACCTTATGCATGGCACCCCGGACCGTGACCGGGGGTGAAAGGACGAGGTGGTGGTAATCAGGGGACCGTGGCGATGCCATGTGGTTGGCGTGCCCCTGATTAGCAGTTCTTTCAGCAAACTCCGTAAGTGAACCCTCGGTCTTTGGTTGTCGCTTGCATTTCTCCAGAACGTATTTGCTTCCTGACCCTTCGCATGGCACTGCTTTTTCAGGGAACCTTGACCAGATGGTGGACATCCCCCGATCGCAGATTCGGTTTTTGGACGACACCGTGTAGGAGGCGGTGAGGACCCTAATGTGGGACCAGGCTTTCTTCGAGTCTATCTCAATCGAGACGCCTTTTCCCGATGCTCGGGAGCTAGTGGTTGTCGCCGATGCTTTCCATTTCCTCCCCTCTGGCCCATGTGGTGAGGCGAGCGGAAGCGTACAGGTCCACAGGGAGAGCAGTAGGGCCGGCGATCATTTGACCCGAGCAGAGGATCCCCGGGGGAAACGTCGACTCATCCTCCACAGCGACGAGGAGTCATGGTCTGACGAGGAGGACGTCGTAGCCCCTGCCCCGGTACCAAGTCGAGAGATTTCCCCCGGGGCTCTTGCGAGGGCGGAGGAGGCCGCGATAGCGCTGTCGGCGGTGACCGGGGAGCGCGATTCCCTCCAATGGTCGGCCACTAGATGGCAGACCCGCGCGCTGGAGCTCGAAGGGGAGGTGCGCACCCTCGAGGACGATCTTGATGTCGGCTGAGCGTGACGCGAGCTCGGACCTATAGAGAGGCCTGGAGTGCGGCACTTTTGCCTGTGGGGTGCGCAAGGAGGATTCCACCAGAGGTGATCGACCGTGATGAAGGCTTCATCCCCGGTGTTTACTCCGCTCTTCCCCTTCGCTGCATTTATCGGCCACACGGTTCTCACCGGTTCGGGTGGTGATATTGGAAGGTCTCTCTCCTTTTTTCTTTTTTTTGTACCCGTTTCTGATACTGGCAATAAAACATTTCTTTAGTGCTCCAACTACTGTAGTTTTTTTTTGTCGAACGAGTATTGATGGCGTTGGCGCCTGATGTGTTTGCAAACTTATCTCGAATGCTGGACCCCCTGCTTGATTCGGGCTGACACGGGTGGGGTCAGTTGGTGCGGTTAATGTGGAGTGAATAATCAATATTCTCTCTGGTATGGTTGATGTGCGACATCCCTGCCGCCTTGGGTTCGAGCATTCGTGGATGACGGGGTCTTCGTGATTGAGTGGTTTGGACTGACTCGGGCTTGAGCCGCTCGTGGGCGATGTGGCCGGCGAGAGGCAAAGATTGAGTGTTCATACCAACTCAGGCTTGAGCCGCTTGTGGGCGACGTGGCCGGCGAGAGGCAGAGATTGAGTGTTCGTACCAACTCGGGCTTGAGCCGCTCGTGGGCGATGTGGCCGGCGAGAGGCAGAGATTGAGTCTTTGTACCAACTCGGGCTTGAGCCGCTCATGGGCGACAAGGCCGGCGAGAGGTAGAGATTGAGTATTCGTACCAACTCGGGCTTGAGCCGCTCGTGGGTGACGTGGCCGACGAGAGGCAGAGATTGATTGTTTGTCCAAACCGAGCACACACAGGGTAAATAAAAATACCAATTCGAATTTATGGAAAAAGCTGGTTGAAAAGGACGTCCGTGATAAACGGCGTTTATTCATAAATAGTACTAGGAGACTAAGTAACAGAAGTTGAGTCCGCTACAGTTATTTCATTGTGACCATTGAGGTCCTAAGCATAGAATTTTCTCAAGTTTGAGGCATTCCAAGGGGTCGGGATGAGTACCTTCCGCGGACCGACGGTACACAGACGGTATGCCCCCTTTTCGTAAGCGTCGACCACTTTGTAGGGCTCCCAGTTGGTCCCCAACTTCCCCGCGTTGGGTTCGCGTGTGTTTTGGGTTGTTCATCTAAGCACCCATTCGCCGGGCGAAAATGAGCACGGGCATACCTTCTTCTCAAAGTGTCGAGCCTGTCGGCGCTGATAGGCAGCCAGACGCGTCGAGGCATCCTCTCTGACTTCTTCCAAAAGTACAGTGTTAGTGGTGAGGGCATCTTCATTTCGCTTGGTGAGGGCGAATGTGGTTCGTAAAGTGGGCAAGCCGATTTTCGAGGGGATCACCGCGTCAGTTCCGTAAGCGAGGTTGAACGGTGACTCCCTGGTTGGCTTCCGCCGAGTGGTGCGGTAGGCCCACAAGACCCCTAGGAGTTCTTCGAGCCACGCGCCCTTCTTCTTGTCAAGTCATTTTTGAGGATGGTGAAAATCGTTCGGTTGGTCACCTCGGCTTGCCCATTTCCTTGTGGGTACGCTCGAGAGGAGAAGCATTGCAAATCCCGTATTTGTCACAAAACTGGTGGACCGGTGTGTTTGCGAATTGGGTCCCGTTATCTGCAACGAGAACCTTTGGAACACCGAACCTGCAAATAAGATGTTTTCAAAGAAAATTTTTGACGTCAGAGTGTTTCATTGTCCTGTATGCCTCTGCCTCAACCCACTTAGTGAAATAATCGGTGGCCAGGAGTACGTATTTCATTCCTCCTGCCGCGGTTGGAAATGGGCCAGCAATATCCATCCCCCATTGAACGAATGGCCAGGGGGAGGACAAAGTATGGAGCTACTCGGCCAGTAGATGAGTGATCGGGGAGAATTTCTGACACTTTTCGCAGCTGCGGACAAATGCTTTAGCGTCTTTCCTTAAAGCGGGCCAATAATATCCCTACGAGAGGATACGATGGGTAAACGACCGCCCGTTGGAGTGGTCACCGCATGACCCTTCATGGATCTCTTCCATGAGCGGCTTGGCCTCGGTTGAACTTAGGCATCGGAGGAACGGGCCGCCAGCATTGCGTCGGTAAAGCAAACCCTCTATGATGACGTAGTTGGCGGAGCGGTGATGAATCTTTTGTGCCTCGACTTGAGCTGTGGGTAGCATGCCGTCATGGATATAGGACTCGATCGGGTCCATCCAGCAGGGAGCTTCCCTTTCAATCACGTGGACAGTAGTCTCCTGGTCGATGGAGGGAGACCTAAGAATGGTGGGGGCGACCCAACATCCCCTTGGAGTGGCGGCAGCTACTGCAAGGGAATCCACCTGTGAGTTCTCATCACGGGGCAGATACTTGATTTCGAAATCGAAAAACTCCTGCGAGAGTCGAAGGGCGAGATGGTGGTATTACCCCAACCTCTCATCCTTCACCGAATACGTTCCCTGGACCTGCAACACGACTAGCTGTGAGTCACAGCGCGTTCGCAAGTACGTGACTTGTAGAGCTTTGGCTAGCTGCAATCCGTTGACGAGGGCCTCGTATTCCGCGACGTTGTTGGTGGCGGGAAAATCCAGCCTTATTGCATGTTGCAAGTGGACCCCGACAGGGGATACCAGCATGATTCCCGCGCTGCAACCTGATGTTTGAAGCCCCATCAATGAACAGATCCCATCATTCCGAGAGCTCGAGAGGGTCGTTGAAATGCATCACGGCTGCTCGCATGTCCTCCTATGGTTCGAACTCGAGCAGGAAATCGGCCAGTACTTGACCTTTCTTGGCGGTTCAGGGGTGGTAGTCGATGTCAAACGGTGACAATTCGAGAGCACATTTCGCTGTTCGTCTATAAAGGTCCGGCTTGTGCATGAAGACCCGAATGGGAAAGGATGTTAGCACAATGATTGGGTAGGTTTTGAAGTATTGCCGATTTTTTCCGCAACTACTAGTGCTAAGATGAGTTTTTCAATTGGAGAATAACGGGTCTCCGCGTCGAGAAGAGCCCTGCTCACGTAGACTTCTTTGAAGGTGCAACGCTGGTTGCAGCCATGGACACTGCAAGGTAAAGAAAGAGCATGTCACCCACCATCGAGACGGACTGGATAGGCGGTCGGCTGAGGTAGTCTTTCAGACCTTGGAATGCGATCTGGTGCGTGTCCATCCAGACTTTGCCCTTTGTGCTTTTAATAGCCTGAAAGAATGAACGACAATGGTCCGAAAGACGAGAAATAAACCAGGATAGGGCGGCGATTCGGCCGGTGATCACCTGGATGTCACGGATGGTCTTTGGGGTGGTGGAATCCCGCAGCACTTTGACCTTGGTCGGATTGGCTTCGATCCCCTGCCGATGCATTATGTGGCCCAAGAAATGATCAGAGGAAACGCCAAATGAGCATTTACTTGGGTTCAATCTCATGCGATGCTTGCGAATGGCATCAAAGGCTTTGGCCAAATGTTGGAGGTGCTGGCCGTGCTCGCTGCTCTTCACCACCATGCCGTCAATGTACACCTCCATCGTTCGCCCGATTAAGTGTCTGAAGACCTTGTTGACCAGGCGCTGGAAGGTGGCGCCAGCATTCTTGAGTCCAAAGGGCATTACCTGGTAGCAGTACAAACCGTGTTCTGAAATAAACACAGTTTTCTCTTGATCGTTCAGATGGAGCGGGATCTGGTTGTAGCCTGAATAGGCGTCTAAGAATGACAGACGCTCATATCCCGCCGTCACATCCACGAGTTGGTCGATCTTCGGCAGCGGATATGCGTCCTTGGGACAAGCCTTGTTGAGGTTGACGAAGTCGATACACACTCGCCATCTTCCTCCCTTCTTTTCTACGAGGACGACATTAGATATCCAGTCGGGATAGTGCACCTCGCAGATGAAGCCTGCTGCGAGGAGTCGATCAATCTTGTCAGAGATTATTTTGTTGCGTTCGGGCATGAACCGGCGCTGTCTTTGTTGGATGGGGACCGCATCTCGCCTTACGTTCAACTCGTGGACGGCGATGCCAGGATCAATTCCTGGCATATCAATGTGGTCCCAAGCGAACACGTCGCGATTTTCCTGTAAAAACGAGATCAAAGACATCCTTTCATTGTCAGGGAGGAGGCTTTCGATTTGTATAGTCTTGGGTGGATCACGATCGTCCAGAGATATAATATCGACCGGCTCGAGAGTGGATGGGCCTGGTTCGATTTCGAGTAGCGGTTGCATCCACTTCGATCGCCGGTCAGTTGATTGCTATAAGGTGGAAGGTGGTGGCCCCTCCTCGGGACCTTCAGGGGCATGACACGCAAGGGCGTAGCACCTTCGCGCGGCCAGTTGATCTCCCCGAATGTCGATGGTGGACTGTCTGTTCTTCGTGAGACACCGCATCACCTGGTGGAGAGTGGATGGAACCCCTTCCATTTGGTGAATCCAATCGCGCCCCATGATGGCGTTGTAGGCTGACGGGGAGTCGATGACGATGAATTCAACGTTGAGGGTGCGGTCGACGGCCGTAACAGGGAGATTGATTACTCCCATTGGGCTCACCCGTTTGCCGTCAAATCTGACTAAAGGAGGGGTGGCGCGTTTGATTGCTTCGATGTCCAACCCCATTCGTTGATAAGCGTCTAGGAAAAGGATATCGGCGCAACTCCCTCCATCGACCATTACCCCTTGTACCTCGCAATTACATATAAAAATGGTGATGACTAATGGGTTAGCGTGGGGGAAAGATATTTGTTCGAGGTCATCCGCTCCGAACTGGATGGAGTTGACGGCTGCCTCATGCCCATGGACCGGACCGGTGGTGTGACGTTTTCGCGATTTGGAGTGATTCCCCAGATCCTGGTTGATGCTGAAGATATCTAATTCGCCGTGTATGACGGACACCACTCTAGTAGGGGTCGCATCGGGTTTCACTGCATTTGATCCATCGTTGAGGCCGGGCTTGGCACCGGGAGGATGTCGTTCTACGTAATGCGCAAGCCTGCTGTCTCGTATAAGGTTCTCGATCTGACCACGCAAGCTCCTGCATTCTTCGGTGGTGTGTCCGGCTTCGTTGTGGAACTCGCATTTACGGGTTTTATCTCTTCCCTCGATGGGACTACGCAACGGAAAGGGTGGCCTGAAATAACCTTTGTCTTTGTTTTCGAGTCATACCCGTCGTGCGGACATGGTGAGTGGAGTAAATGTGAAGTCCCTCGCCTTCGAGGGGTGATGCCCGTTGGGCTTTTCCTGTTCCTTCTGGGACATTGCGGAAGATTGTTTCTTTGGGGGGAAAGCGTCTTTGTGCGGTGGCGCGACGGTCACGACAATTGTCGCCTTCCGCGCTGTGAACGAGACGTCATCTTCAAGGCGGATGGAACCTTCTGCTCAGGAGAGAACATCCGCCATATTCGTAGGGGATTTATGAACCAGGGATTCATAGAGATGGCCCGCCGGGAGCAGGCCACCACGGAAGGCCATGGCCGCGGTTTGAGGGTCACACGCCTCAATTTGCGTCATCTCAATGCTGAAGCGCGTGAGATAATCTCGGGGGCGCTCTCCTTCGGCTTGCTTCATACCGAACAGACTCGCAACATCTTTCTTAGGCTTGCAAGGACAGATGTAATGACTGATAAATGCTTCGCAGAGTCCCCTGAAGCTGTTGATGGAGCCGGCGGGGAGTTTTCGGAACCAAGTCAAGGTCTGCCCCCCAAGACTTTGCGGGAAGACCTTGCACAATAGCGCGTCGTCCCCTGCGTCCAGGGACATGAGCTGCTGGTAACGGAAAATATGTTCGGTGGAATCGAACTTCCCTTCAAACAATTTGAATTTCGGAGGAGTGAACTTATCTAGTTTGGGGGCACGGATGATCTCGTCGGTGAACGGAGAGTTGTGATCAGGTGTGTTGTCTGCATAACAATGTCGGCCGGAGTGCGTGGCCTCATGTTGTGAGGGATATGACAGTCGACCTCTTTATCATGTTGTTTAGCCTGTCGAGCCAGACGTGATCCTCTTCTCGAGGGCACTTGGAAGGCATCGCCGCACTCAATGAAACAGCATGTTGCTTGGGATGCTCCACCCTAGGGATGTGCCCGTTTGTCTGTTGAGGGCCGACAGGTATCGGAGAGGCGGGTCGACTCGGGTTGGGGAGATTAGGATTATCTCGTTCGGCCCTGAGGCGATTATTTTCCTCACGGGACACCTCGATCGTTCGGATCAATTCTTCAACGCGCTTTTCCGCACGCTCGGCACGGGTTAGGGCCTCATCGCAGATCTGTCGTAACGCGATGGTTTCGAGACCAGGTTCGTTTCCATCGATGACATCGAGAAGGGTCGACTGGTTGGCCGCTGACGTGTTGGCCGGCAACGAAGTGAGCGGGCGAGTTCTCTTGGGAGGCATGACGAAGAGCTCGGCTTTTCGTTCGAGCAGACGGTGCCAAACTGGAGGGGCAAAATCCTTCGTACTGGATTCGGGTAATCGGATCTGACATCTCCTGTTCTCCTCCGCCCGAGATGGTTCCACTGGTCAGCAGCCTCTGATCGTCGATCACACCGGGAGGTGGGGCACTCGGTGAATAAGGACTTTTAAAAAAGAGAATTCTACTTTCCTGTTTGCCTACCATTGCCCCCTATTTATAGTGGAGGACTGAGTTTAGGGTTTTCCCTCTTTTCCATTGCATCGGATGGCTCAGATCTGATCTAGCCATTAATCAAGAATTAATAGATAATATTTTTAGACATAATCCATAATGAGGACTATATTTGGTGGAGATTTGATGGATAGGGTCAATAATGACCTGATCCAATCTGTTTGGTATTATTGATCATTAATAGAGGATCAATGTTGATAAATACCCATATTTGTTTAGGATTCACTTAGATTACCTCAGTCCTTAAATGGATTTGATATTGACTTGGTCAATCTTGGGTTTCCGGGTCAGGCCTGTTTGTGTTCAAGATTGGTTGGGCCGCCGCATTGTTGGGTCGAGAATGCTCGTCGAATTGGGCTTGGGCCTGGAGAACCATCTTGTAACCGGTCAGATTTGAATGGGCTTAGTTCCCTGGTCCACGATCCGCAGCTAGAAAATTTGGCGCCTACAGTTTTCTTGTAGGCCATTATTTAGAAACGGGTTTGAGCAGTTTTTGAATTTACATGAAACTGTTTTTTTTAACCCGTTTCAAAATAGAAAAACCGAGGCAAAAATTATAAAAATATTTATATAAAAAAATGTTCAAAACTTGAGTTTTCTAGAAGTTATGGAGATGCAGCTTCCTACAAAATTAGTTTTAAATCTAGTTTTTGCTTAAAATTAATTTTGCAATTATGCAACAAAATGCAATCATGGATTAGTAGATTAGTAGAAATGATCCACTTAAAATGGCCTTCGAGGCATATTTAGCATAATATTTTTTAAAAATGAAAATAATAAATATAGTGGAGGGGCAGAAAATAACGATCTGGTTTGGGTTGATTGAAAGCACAACCGTGTCATGGATCGATAAAGGGATTCGCGCTTTGCCACTAGTGAGCGACAACACCAGGAGAAGGCGTCCTCTGGTCCTCAATAGTTGGAGCCGGAACGTCTTCCCCATCGTTGGACTCGGAGTCCTTGTCGTCGCTTTCGTTGATAAGCTGATGCGATTAGCGACCTGAGAGGAGCACTCTCCTCCCTGGCTACTCTCTTCATGAACATACGCGCTCCCACCAGCACCACCGATGCTGGCCGAAGAAAAGAAGAAACCAGTGCCTTCAATCTCCAGTAGATTCCTTGCATCTGAAACAAGCGTATATATGGAGATCAGGTTGAAGAAGGTTGGGTCCCACATCAGCCCCTTCACAGCCTCGAACACGGTGTCGGTCAAAAAATGAATCTGAGATTCGGGCATCCCCACTATGGGGTCAAGATGTCCTGGGAGAACAATAGCATGCAAGTTACTACATAAAAAGAAAAGAAAGAAAAGCAACTCCAGCTAAAAAATCAACTTAGTTCGTCAAAGGTCGTTCAGATGGGGGGTACCTTGGCGATTGGACACCGCCACAGTCCCCCAAGCACCACGACATCTCCTTCCAGCCTCGGTCCCTGTCCGAGATGCCAAACAAGAGGAATCGGCTCTCCCTCATCGTGAAATGATACCTCTGTGAGCTCTCCAAACATCAAACGAACTTGTAGAAGAACATCACCTCTCGCACTCCAAGGTCATATCCCTGCGTCTCGTTAAGGTAAAGAGCGGTGGCAAGGACTCTGAACACATTCGGGTGCACCTACATCAGCGCCAACCCAAAAAACGAGAGGAAGGTGGGGATGAACGGATGGATCGCCGTCAGATGGAAGGCGAAGAAGTACACCTCCCCCAGACAGAGGCCAACATCATCGCGAATGGCCGGCCCGGGTTCGACCACCCCCTTGGACACCCCCCTCAACAATGGAAGTCTTTTATCCACCATCTCAAACAGGTGATGGAAAAAGAAAAGGGAAAACAATGGAGTCATCTTCGCCTCCGTTGGGGAATTTATAAGCCGAGGACCCGACCCTTTGTAGTCACTGTGCCATTTCTCGAATCCAGATGACGATTGATCATGGAAGCATAATGAAACCTCATCATAACCGTCTGGCACACCACACGATGCGTCGTCCCATCGGTTCAGTGGAACTGATAGATGTACAGGCAGACATGCACTTCCTCGGAATTCGACATGCCACCAATCGAAAAAGGTGCATGAAGATTGAGAGATGTCATTTCGATGAGATAGAGGTCACACCCGACGCATGGCACCTCGAAGAATGTTTTTTTCCAATCAATAGGAAGAGCAACCTATTGAGTGACAAAAGGGGGGCATCTATGGGGGCCATTTTCCTAGCCCACCAAAATGGGTCTCATCCCGATAGCCCATGACCCGACTACTCTTCGGCCTGCTTAGATCTGATAGCAAAATCCCAAGTCATTATATTTCAATTAATGGTTTCATTAATGGTCATCAAGAATGGATTTCTTGAATTCCCCAATTAAATTTGTTTGATTTGGAGTTATCACTAATTAATTCCTAAATCACAATTATATATCATGGATTCAAAATCATCATTGACTGATCCCTGAATCCTAACAAAATATATATATCTTTGATCGGGATGATCAATGATTCATTGGCGAATCCCTAAGATATATATTTTGATCCCTCAGAATCATGGATCTGTTCCCATCCGTCCAATGGGAAGGAGATCGACCATTGGTCCTAGGGCAACCCTAAAAAATACTATAAATAGGAAGTTAATCTCTCTATTGAGGTATGTGAAATTCTTTTCCCCAAAATCATAATTTGTCCACCATTACTGACTTGAGTGTGAGAGGGTCTTTCGCATGTCCCCACCTCCCTGTGTCTTCCATGTTCAAGATGAGTGTTTACCGGCGACAGCCACCAAAAGCGGAGTGGAAGAAAGCGGTAGCGGACAGATCCAACTACCCAAACCCAACACGTCAATTTTTGCTCTGCCCCTCCAATGATCCTATCCTCTAATGTGAAAGGGATAGTTATCTGCCTTGGAGATTTTATCGGTTTATTTGATCGAAAATCATTAATCAATAGATCTGATTGATCAAAGGGGCTCGATTGATCATTTGAATTGGGCGGATATATTCGATTGATCGACCAATATCAATTGACCGACGACCCTACTCGATTGGATGATATGATTGATCGAGGTTCAAACAGAGCGATTGATAATCCTATTAAAGTTTACATGACGTAACCAATCAGTCAATCTCGTCATCACTTCATTGATACGTAGCATCTCAATAGGAGGGTAATCTTTTTCGAGCTAAGATGGGAGAGTAATCTTACAATTAAACGCTTTAACCACCACATGTCATCCACTTTCTAGGGGCAACAAACAGGGTTGGGAACCTCTATGGACTCGCCATAGGGTTTCCCAATGAAACCCAATCCTCCTCCAATGCATGTTCCACAGCATCACATGATGCTCGCATGATTTCATTAACGGGCGAACTCCATGAGAACCTTCATTTCGATCATCTTTAATTATCCACTGTCCATCATAGATCAAAACAATCCTCCCCCAAACCTTCATTGCTCTCCCCTCTCGGACCCTAGCCACCCAATGCCATTCGCAAACCCCTGCCATTGCAGTGTGGATAGACAGGGGAGCAGCGACGGTGTGGGAAGAGCGGTGGGGGATTGCGAACGGCGTGGAGTGGCTAGGCTCCGACAGGGGAGAGCAATGAAGGTTTGGGAGATGATTGTTTTGATCTATGATGGACAATGGATAATTAAAGATGATCAAAACGGAGGTTCCACGGGGTTCACCCGTTAATGAAATCACGCAAAAATCACATGATGTTTTGGGACACGCGTCGAAGGAGGATTGGGTTTCCTATGACGAGTTCACAGAGGTTCCGAACCACAGCAAATGTAACCACATTATTCATTTTTTAATAAGACAAAACTTGTAAATAAAATGAGATAAAAGCTTCCGTGGACAAAATAAATTATTTTATCCTTTTCTTTTACTATGTGCATAGAAATTATTTTCAAGCTTCTCAACATTTTATTCCTACTCATCCATCCTCTCATAGTTTGCTCCTATGACTAGATTAAGTTCTTGTATTAAAGAAGTCTGCGGAGATGACGGGAATGAGTTGTGGTGGGCATCGGCAACGGGCTGGCCTGGGCCAGCCCGTTGAAACAGGGCCCAAGCCCGGCAGCAAGCCTGACCCATTGAAACAGGGCACAGGCCTGTGGACCTGCTTGGCCAGCGGGGCCCGGGCCTCACGGGCCAGGCTTGGGTTCAAGCCCACAGGCGGGCCTACGGGCCCAAATTTTAAACATCTTTTTTTTTTAAGTTGTTCATTTGTATATAATGTTAAAATAGCATAAAATTTAAAGTATAATGTTAAAAACAATATTTATATCTATTGAATTTTTAAAATAAAAATATTAAATGAATTAATTATATGAAAAAATGAATAACTACATGTACTTAACTAGCTTGGCACCTACATAAATGTTAATAAAAATAAAATTTACATGTTACTTATTTATTGGATTGCTCCCCATAGGCCTCCGGGCCGGGCCCATGGGCGGGGTCTGCAGGCCAGCAGCCTGAACGAGCCGACTTTGGACGGGCCTACGGGCCGAGCCCAGGCTCCAGAAAACAGGCCGGGCTTTTGGGCCTTGGGCTTTTTGATGACCCTTAGCTACTACTAGATGAAGGAGAGGGCGTCTGAGTCATACTACTTCCAGGGGCGTCCTAGATCACCATGTGTTTGTCATACGATCCACGCAGAATCAATTGTGCTAGTGGGCATTATCATTCATGTTTGATTTGAAAAAGAGTACTTAAACTGGCTATCCCGTGAGATATAAGAAAGATTTGGACATTTTTGTGCAACTTGATTTAAATTTCTGAATCACTTTAAATAGAGTTTGAATGATTTTCATGATAAAAATACATTTTCCACTGCTAATTGGGTAATCTTTTTCCTTTTGTGTTCCTGTTTAATTAATTAAAGATGAAGGATGAACAGTTGATGTGGTAGATGGGGCACTGGTTCGCCGAGATGGAGGAAGAAATTTGGCAAGGATTTTTATATGCAAACCATTTTTTTTACTATTGGAGTTTTATATGCAAACCATTTTTTTTTGCTATTGGAGTTTTATGTGCAAACCATTTTTTTTAACTATTGGAGAAGACAAGGATTTTTTAGTCATTAAAAGGAGCTTCAGATTTAATCAATTTTTCATAGACTTATGCAAATATGGTTTTGGGTCTTACTATTATCCCAACAAATATTCTGTTTAAACTGATGGATATTTGACTCAGGACTAAAAATATTAATCAAGATAAATGTAGAGATTTGTGGGGATTTATCAATTTTACAGGAAGCAGGAGATTTTATAGGAAGCAGAAGTTGTATCAAATTTTTGCCCAAAAAAAAAATCCAGGGGAGAATCAATCATGACCGTCCAACCCATGGACAATGATGTAAACCCCACCAACTAATCTACCCACCTCTTTTTTTATTTATTTTTTTATCCTAACCCACCCCCCCCACTACCACAACCTCCCCCTGCTCCCTCTGCCGCCTCCGAGACCCTCGCCTCGCCCTCCCCCGCGTCCACCACGCTCGACGCCGACACTTCCGAGGGCGGCGACGAGGACGAACGAGTTAACGGCGACGCCGGAGCTCTTCATGCGTTCGAAGAAGTCGGTGGCATCAGCATTGGGCGTGGTGGGCGTGGGCGAAGCGGGGGTCTCAGAGGTAACGGTGGGCACGGGCGAAGCGGGGGTCTCAAAGACAACGGAGGGAGGAGGAGGAGGTGGTGGTCGTGAGAGGGGGAGGGTGGGTTAGGATTAAAAAATAAAAAAAAAAAAAAAAAAAAAGTGGATGAATGAGTTGGTGGAGTTGAAATAACCGCCCCTAATCCCTCATCATCATCATCACTTTTAAACCCACATGAAATCACTGAAACACTGCTCGTCTCGTACACCAATGCACGTGGACGGCCTTCATTGGTCATCACCGTTGGGCCCACATGGACCGTCATCTCTAATTCTAGACTCGATCGAACGGCTGTGATTCCATTATCGTCTCTTACGACAACAGAAGATCGATCGTGCGAGCGAAAAAAAAATCTTAATAAACGTTTAATATATATTTCTTCCCTCTCTGGTTCTCTCTCCTGTCTCTCAATCTCTGATCGGATCGAAACGAAGGTATGCTTTGTCCTCTTCATCTCTCTCGTTCTGAATCGAATCGTTGAAATCTGTGTTTTTTGGGTTGTTGAAGTCAATCTTCGCCAATATCGGGCATCTCTTGTTCGGTTTTTTTATGTGAAAAAAAGAAATATTTTTTGAGGACCCATTGATGCGAATTTAGGTTTTTTTTGGGTGGATCGGGTGGGAGATCTATAAAATCCTCTCTTTAACTGACTATATAAGAATTTCGGGTAGGGTTTTTGATGGTGTCTCATCATTTCTTCACGTCTTTGGTGTATTTGTCTTTCAAAGTTTCCCCCTTTTTGAGTTGGAACAAATCATGTCGTTTTCTGCTTTTTTTCATGCAATTTTTTAGCGGGATGTTTTGTGGCCTGCTTTGCGGTGAGGAGTGGTAGTAGTTTGAGAATTGTGGATTGTTTGCCCCATTATTTGATTAGTTTTTCATGTGTTCTTTGTTGACTTGTTTGTTTGATTTGTTGCGATTTGCTTTGATTTATGCAGTTTGAAATATGGGTATCGCACAAAATGGTTCCGACTTGGAGGAGGGATCCCTGGAGATTGGGATGGGTATGTATCCTACTCTGGTTGTAACTGTTTTTTTTATTATTATTATGTTTTGGTTTATGCTCTATGTATCTGTTACTCTCTTTTTTTTTAATCAAAACATGTGCTGCATGCATTATTTGCATTTCATTAGCTAATGTTTACAACTCAAAAACTCACTGTTGTATTCTTGAAATTGATGTTATGAATCTAAGAAGATGTCCGTCTAACTATCTAATGGTTCATGTCATGAAATTAAAACTTGAAAGACTTATATTTATTTGGATTTGGATGTCTTATAATTTTTCTGGGCTTTGGACCAAAAGTCAGATTGTAGTGTATTAACAACAGGAGAAGAGATGGTATTAGCTTTGTTGTACTTGGAAGGTCTGTTTAAAATTAGAAATAGAATACAGGTATTATGGTTTGTTTTTAATTTGATGTCAAATCTTGAACTAAGTCAAAGCACAAAATGTGTGTGTTCATGGATACATGTTGTTGTGCAGATTACCTTGTTTGTAATTCCTTTTTTATTTTGATGTCTTTCTTATTCTATTTCTCATTTTGTTAACTATTGACAAGAAAAATGTTTTCACATAAACTCAGTCCTTGCAAAGTCTCATATGTAGTGTTTAATTATGAACAACATGAAATCATTTTGGTGATGTATCTGTCATGAATCATGATATATTGGGGGAAGGGGCACCAGGGCCGGCCCTAAGAAATTTTTTTTTTAATGGGGCCCTAGGCGAACTTTTAAAACGGGGCCCTATATACATTAATTTTTTTTTAATGCATATCCCTTTAAAAAAAACCATGCACGTAATTTTAAAAATACATCAACTGCTCTAAAAAAGATACAATTCAAAATAAAACTTGAAAAGCAACAAAAAAAATGATCTTAATAGAATGAAAAAAAATTCTAAAAATACCTTAAAATTCTAAAAATACCTCAAAAAAAAGCATTTTGGATACTTGGGGGATGTATAATATATGTTGTTGGGCCTAGGCAGGGTCTTGAGGTGAGTAATGACTAATAATTAAGCAGTCATTTTAATTTTTTTTCATGGGCTTAAACTGTATGGGCCATGAGTGGGGCACCTCCCTGGGTGGGGGCCCTAGGCAGTGTGCCTTGGTGGCCTCTGCCCAGGGTCGGGCCTGAGGGGCACTAACAAGAAGACTCAGCCCTTCTATTATGATCTTTTGCCATTTTTCTTCTTGAAGTCTCATTTGGGGCGTCTCCATAAAAATCTATCAAGAATAGAGGTCCATCTAGGGATATGTAAGTTCCTATGTAGTTTTTTAAAGATTGTCCATAAGTACTCTTAGTTGCAAATACAGTGCTTCATAAAATTGATACTTTGCTATTACATGGATTTGTATATGCTGCAGCTCAGTTTAAAATCTCAGAATTTGATTGTATAATTTTTTGTGTATGTGCTGTAGAGTACCGGACTGTTTCTGGAGTAGCAGGACCACTGGTTATACTGGAAAAAGTCAAGGTATTTTTTTATAAAATATAAATACACATTATTTCAGAGCTACATTATATAATTTTCCTCATTCAAAGTCGCAGTGATGTATGTACTATTATTAATTGTCAACGCTGTATCAGGGTCCCAAGTATCAGGAGATTGTCAATATTCGACTAGGGGATGGCTCTACTCGTCGTGGTCAGGTTTTGGAAGTTGATGGTGAAAAGGCTGTTGTCCAGGTTGGTTTTTTTTTTCCTAGGCATTTCTCAGATTGTTCCTTTTTCCACTTAAATTTGTCATTATTTTAGGAGGAGACATCTGAATGACACACTTCCTTTGGCCCCTAAAAGGCTTCCATTTCATGCAAATTGTTTGGGATCTGAAAGAAGTAGCATGGATTTAAATCATCATCATCATCATCATCATCATCATCATCATCATCATCATCATTCAGCTCTTTAGATGCACTGGCCATTTTCACATCATATCAAAAATTGCAATTGATTATTATGCCTTCTTTCTCTCATGTTTTACTGCTCCTTTATATGCAAAAAACTGTTTATGCCTGAGCTTCTTTTCCTTCCTACTTTACCTTCTGTTGGATGTGCCTCTGGAGGGTCCAGGTCACTGTACTCTTCCAATTCATGGGGATTGCTGGAGATCTATAATTTTCTGCTTTCACATTTTCTTCTTTCATATCTGAATTCAATTGGTTGGTTTGCTGATGGAATGAGTAGAGGATGCTATTATATCCTGCTATTTTTCTATTTCCATTACCATACAACAAATTATAATACAAAGGCCTTCTGTTTATATATACTCAAATGTTGACTCTTTGGCATTTTGGTGTCAGGTATTCGAAGGAACATCCGGAATTGACAATAAATATACGACTGTACAATTCACCGGGGAGGTAATGGTCTTCGTTATGTTCTATGACATATCCTCTTGTGCTGAGCTTCCTGTTACTGTTATCATCATTCTCATTGTAGAGAATTCCACAAAAAGTTCTTCTGTAAAATATTATGAACCCTTAAAGGATAAATAACAAAATAATTAGCATGAACACATCCACATTATTGCATCAATTTTCTTGATAAGTCAGTATATTTGATTTAATAGATATGACAGATTTAGGTGTACATTCTGTATGTATCTGTATACAAGGAGCAAGGATTACCAAATTTAGGTGTACATAAAAAAAAATGAAGCAAGGATTACCGCATTTGGTTGCAGTTAGAAGAATTGCAGAATCAGGAAAATCCAGTGTTATTAGTTTGCTGCTTATCGAGAGGAGTGGAAGAAGCAGGTTCTGCAAGAGGGATTAATGTTTTGGAAACTTATAGCCCCCGTTTGGATACATAATTCTTGGGTATTTATTTATCTGAGCATAAGTGAGTATAAATAATGATAAAGTGATTTTGTGTTTGGTTGTATTTTGAATTATTCTCGTTGGGAATCGTAAGACTAAATGTTTGTTGTTTGGGTAAAATGTGAATAAAGTATGAATAAGGATTTATAAAAAATAAAAAAGTAATGATAGTTGATTTGACAGATGATTTATAAGAGGTGATGACAATTGATTTGATAGTGGGCCCACTTATTCTTTGAGTGGAATAAGCTATGATAAATTTTATTCTAGGGGTTGATTGTAATCCATATACTACTTTATACCAGTTTATTCTAGCACACTTTATCTGGGTTTATCCGAGCTTTTCAAACGGCTTTAAAATTTTATCCGGGTTATCCGGGGCTTATCCGACATCCAAACGGGGGCATAGTGTGATGTAAAATAGGGACTTGATAATGAATGTTAAAATGTGCTTGTAGTCTTTTGTCTTCTCAAGTGATTAAGTGAACAACATGTGAACTCCAAGATATGGGAAGATATGTGGTTGGACGAGATTTGGGGGGAGTGGGGTGTGAGTTCTGTAAAATAAAATCTTATTATTTTGTTTTTATGGAATCATTTGACTTGCAATGGGGTCGTACACCCATAACATAAAGAACCATGATGCTAATGGAACTTGCCCCGTTGGATAATTATATTGGGACATGTGTCCTGATTTGTGCTTGAATTCATTATTGGAGCTATTTGCATGCTGGCATTTCAATTTGTGTGCACAATTTTTTCATTTTTAGAGTTCGCATCAGATTGCGTAAAGTGCTTTAAATAAAAATTTGAATTTTATTGTCTGCCTTGGGATCCTTCTATGGAGTAGTAGTCGAAGCACAAATCTTTTCATCATGTGCATCAGTCTGCTAACTACGTCCATTTCTATGTGTCCAGGTTTTAAAAACTCCTGTATCAATTGATATGCTGGGGCGTATTTTCAATGGATCTGGAAAGCCTATAGACAATGGGCCTCCAATCTTGCCCGAGGCTTACTTGGACATTTCCGGTTAGTAAGTTTGGATGGTGAATTGTGCGGTTGTGCATATATGAACTAATCCAATGAACCTTTATATATTCTCTAGCTGGCATTTTGATCTATTTATGATCTATTATTCCAGGAAGTTCAATTAACCCAAGTGAGAGAACTTATCCTGAAGAGATGATTCAGACCGGAATATCTACGATCGATGTCATGAACTCCATTGCTCGGGGACAGAAGATCCCCCTCTTCTCTGCTGCTGGGCTTCCACACAATGAAATAGCTGCCCAGATTTGTCGTCAGGCTGGCCTTGTGAAGAGATTGGATAAAACGAAGAATCTTTTGGAGGTATGTCTGGACCCCGTGTTCTTCCAATGAACTCAACAATCAAATATTAGACAAACATTTGCTGATAAATTAACCAGGCTTGAACTGACATTCAAGTCTGGAACAAAATATATCCTAGATACATTTAATATATTTATGGTCATACCTTTGGAATTAAACTTATTTTGAAAACCTGTGAATTGCACAAATTTTAATAATTTAGAAAGAAAAAAATCATCGATCCTAGGGACTTTGGAACCTGGATATGAGTTATAAGAGATCGCCTACATGTATTAAGCAATCTCATTGAAATGACAGTCAAAGCACATAGCCTTTCCTTGATACCTTGATAGCATTATTCACAAGTCTCTCATAGAAGGCACTTGTGGAGATGGGGAGCGTCTTGTGTGGGGTAGCATGTACCACCTGTAACTTCAATACTCATTTCTCCCAAATAAAATAATATGTACAACTGTGAAAAAGGTATATACTTAAGTTTATGTATTTTCACTTGCCAGTCATGCTGTCACAAGTAGAATAAGTGCCATATGGTCATTGTTCTTGAATTTGTCTATACATTAGAGGGCATGGTGTTTTTAGAGCCACAAATTCTTATATATTCTATGTTTTGACAGGGTGGGGAAGAGGACAATTTTGCTATTGTGTTTGCGGCTATGGGTGTAAACATGGAGACCGCACAATTCTTTAAGCGTGATTTTGAAGAAAATGGATCAATGGAGAGAGTGACCCTGTTCCTGAACCTGGTAGAGTTTTGACATGATATTACTTAAATTGCTTATGATGTGGATGTAATGTTGCTTTTTTAGGTTGTTGTTGCATTTTTAGTTGGTGCCTCTGACACCTGTTTTTGTTATTTACATATGTGCTTCTATACAGGCCAATGACCCCAC
Organism: Acorus calamus; assembly: GCA_030737845.1. NCBI lineage: Eukaryota > Viridiplantae > Streptophyta > Magnoliopsida > Acorales > Acoraceae > Acorus > Acorus calamus. Next base: position 9,911,161 of record CM060877.1, on the reverse strand, counting down.
CATTGAAAGGATTATCACTCCTCGCATTGCACTAACTACCGCAGAATATCTGGCTTATGAATGCGGGAAGCATGTCTTGGTCATACTTACAGATATGAGCTCCTATGCTGATGCTCTTCGTGAGGTATTAACATGCCATTTCCTAGTCATCTCAGTTTCATACCAATGAGTATAGGGCCCATATATGGTATCTATACGTATAGTTGTTTAATGAGTACTTTATATTGGGGTGATGGATATTTCTTCTCATAAGCATAAATAAAAAGAAATACATAAATGTTGTATGATCCCTCATGTCCTTTACTGGAACATATATGATGATTTGCTCTATAATATTATAGTGGCGAACTTTGAAAGATCCATCAGTGTTGGTAATGTTGCTGCACATAACCTAAAATCCGCAAGTGTTGGTAATGTTGCTGCACATAACCTTTATATGGAGCCTACTATTTCCAGATAGGATGATTTTGCAGTATCATGATTATTCATTAACAGAATAATGGAATTACTACAATGCATCTGCTTCTCTCTTTTTCAACTTAAGACGGTATCTCTACTTTCGCATCCTTCTATAGAAGAATCTATTAATTTTCATCTCGCTTGGTGTGAATTCTCAATTTTGTATGCAGGTATCTGCTGCTCGAGAGGAGGTCCCAGGTCGACGTGGTTATCCTGGATACATGTACACTGATTTGGCTACAATATATGAACGTGCCGGGCGTATTGAAGGACGAAAAGGCTCCATTACACAGATTCCCATCTTGACCATGCCCAATGATGGTGCCTTTTGTCATTTTGAACTCCTCCTGTCTACAGTTTCAATAATCATATTCATTTTAGACCAGCAATTTTGTTTCTCAAGTTTTATTCTTGCACTATACATCATGCGTATACTTATTGAATGCTCGCTCTTGTTTGGATCAGACATCACGCACCCCACACCAGATCTTACGGGCTATATCACAGAGGGGCAAATATACATTGATAGGCAGCTTCAAAATCGGCAGGTATTTGTAGTATCTCTATCTTGTACATTAGACCTCACAGTTTGATTTATCATGGGTTTGATATCCTGTCGAGTGTTTCCTCCCTTAAGCTGATATGTGTACAGCTTGTGACGCAGCTTGCATAAAAGTTGTCTTTAGTATTTGCATCATGCATGATTTCTTTTATATAACTAATACTATATTTATTATCTGTAAAGCTGCAATTAGAAACTGTAATATTTTACAGCAGCTTTGGACAAGCTAAAGAGTTGTCCTTATCTGATGCTTTTCACAGATATACCCTCCGATCAACGTGCTTCCATCTCTTTCACGATTGATGAAGGTGATTATTTTCATGAATGATGGGTTTCTAGGAGTCTTGAGATATCACTAAATTCTTTCTGTTTGTGGTACATTTTGCGTGTGTAATGTGTTAAACTTGTGTTTTCATAGAGTGCCATTGGAGAGGGGATGACTCGTCGTGACCATGCTGATGTGTCCAACCAGGTAGGTCCTTTAAATAATAATAAATATTGTTTAATTACTGTTTATAAGTTGGATTGATTTCATCCATTTTTCACGTATAGCTGTATGCCAATTATGCAATTGGAAAAGATGTCCAGGCGATGAAAGCTGTTGTGGGAGAAGAAGCACTTTCCTCTGAAGATCTGGTCTCTCTCTCCCTCTCTTATGCACACACGCACGCCCACGAACATGCAGACACATAACAGTAGGAATAGCAGTAAGCTAAGAATAACAGTAAGAAAAATAATAATAATAACAGTAGGAATTACAGTAACAATAAGAACAAAATTAAATATTGTAGTAAGAATGTCGGTAAGAGTAGCATAAACACAATGTCCCCATTTGGATAGCGGAATTGAGTTATTCTGGATAGATAACTATGCTAGTATATATAACAAATCTACATGAATAAGAGATTTTCTATTTGGTTGTGTTTTTTTTTATTCTCATTGGAAAACGTAAGAATAAAGGTTGAGTTGTTTGGTTGATAAAGAATAAAATATAAATAAAGTGTAAAAAAGTTGATTTGACATGTGGACCCTTTGATGTATAAGACGTATTGATAGGTGATTTGATGTCATAAATGTAAAAAAGTTGATTTGACATATGGGCCCATGGGAATAGATAAACTGAGTATAGCTTATCCTAGGGGTTATTTAGAATTGGTATACTCTCTTGTACTCGTTTAAATTGGCTTAGTAATACCAAATTATACCCTGCAAATAAACAACCATATTCTCTATCCATTCTTGTGCCACCCTTATACTACCCTTATACTTGCTTATTCCGTTTCCCAAACGGGGTAAATAAGAATAATAATGAGTAGCACCAACAGTAAGAATAACCCTCAGAAGTAATGAAAAGAACCACACACACACATGCGTGTGCGCGCGCGCACACACTGCTTTGCTTTATAACACTGCTACCTGAACTTTACATTGTACTTTTTGTTAAAGCATGATTATGATGTCCCTATTTTATGTAGCTATACCTAGAGTTCCTTGACAAATTTGAAAGGAAGTTCGTCGCACAGGGAGCCTATGACACGCGTAACATCTTTCAGTCCCTAGACCTCGCGTGGACACTGCTGCGGATCTTCCCCGTGAGCTTCTCCACCGTATCCCCGCGAAGACCTTGGATCAGTTCTACAGCCGGGAAGCCGCCTCTCACTGAGAAACACAATAATCTCCCCCACATATGCAGTATTTTCGTCGGCATGAATTATAATTAATAAATTCAGGGGAAATGTTATGCAGAGCATTCGAAAATCGAAACCCCTTTAAATTGTAGAGTAGGGAGGTATTCTTTTGTTGCCCAAAATTTTTATGAGATACTGTTCTTGTAATATCATTATTGTATGTCCATTTAGAGAGAACCACAGATGTCCTCACCAATGGATCGTCTCCTATGTTTTAGATTGTGCTTTGTTGTTTATGGTTTTTATTGATGTAGAAAAGAAAGGAACAAATAGGAGGAACAACTATTTTATGGTTCATTTCATATTTTGTAGTACGCAAAAGGACTCATTTAGATCTTTATAGTGGATCATGTTGTAATGTCATTTTGGCTTGAAATCATTAGGCCTGATCCTAAAGTGGTGGTCAGCAGAGCGATCTCACATATGAATGAGTGCTTGAAATAACAGTGCAACTAAAGTGTCTGTACAGTTGTCCGTCCAACCCACGCTCGGCGTGGTGGTTAGGACACCCCCCATTTAGATGGGGGTTGCATGGTCGAATCCTGCCTCTGGCAGGAAGGAAATCCAGCCCTGTGGGCTGTGTTTGTGGGCTCTGCCCCGTCTAAGTCGCCCAGTCCGGGCCTATGATGTACCAAAAAAAAAAAAAAAAAAAAAAGTGTCTGTACAGTTAACTGATTAAGATACAGGACGAAGCCTCAAAAGAGACTGGATCTTTGTTGTGATAGGTGGAAGCGTGGATCTGAATACTCGAGCAGCGGGGATTGGGTTTGTTATAGTTCAGCGTGGTCGGGAGTTTCAAGGATATAAATGCATTTGTCTTTGCTTAGATTCAGTGGCCTATTATTCGGCTCTTCCAACAAGAATGTTAGAGGCTACCGCAGTTTATAGATACTATTAATAAGGTAATACAAGGCTAGAAAAAAGATGAACAATATGTTTTTGCAAAGTTACACGAGTGGCACTCCAAGTGCCAGATTGTATAGATCAATCTTTACCAGATGTAAAACATTTTGAATACATACAAAGTTAAGCCTGGTTAAGGCTTCTAACAAAAAAAAAAGCCTTCCAGGAATATTTTTTTTTTACAAAATGAAATATACAATTCAATAAATTGTTATGAGTGAATTTATAAAAAGTGAGATATAATCACCTAAATTGTATCCACGCAATTTATTTTTAAACTTTGTTATTGTCATTTTTTTTGCTCTCATTGACATATTTTTATTTTTTTAAAATATACTCATGTATAATAAGGTAATCATTTATAAAACAATAATGATTTTTGGGCCCCAACTAATAGGCCCTATCACAACCACATAAGGTGGCACATTTGAAATTCCCCTTTTACCCTTAAGTGTCCCATTTAATTTGATATCCAAACCCTTAATTGTCGGAGGTGGTTAAGATTTCATCTGATTTGGTTGTTATTTGTTTTTTAAATAAAAAAATCAATTCAATTCAATCCAATCGTTTATACGAAATTGCAAATCGATTCATAGTTCTCGATTGATCATGTGCGAAATTAAACACAATACATAAATCTAATTCCAATTTTTGTGAGGAATTTCATTTTTTTTTTATCCAAGTGAATTGTTTGTGATGTAATCAATGGTGATTGTTTCAGGTTTGGCCAATTCAATTTTACTGATTTTTTTTATTACACGGATGTTAATTCTATGATGAATCTCATTATGCGCATATAAATCTGTTTTTAAGCTTTGAATAATTGTAGTATTTATTTGCCTAGCAGTATAATCATTTATGTTGTTTTCGATGTGTATAATTGTTTATGATATTTTAGATGTGCATAATTATGTATATTGAAACTATAAGCATGTTTAACTTTTACATTCGTTTTTCAACTTATTTAAATTCATACAAATAGAGCTTTTTATTTTGAATATAGATACATATAAAGTGTCTGAATAATACATGCATATTGTGTTTATTTTCAATATGTATAATCATTTATAATGGTATAGATGTATATAATTATGTATATTGAATCTATGAGCATGTTTAATCTTTTACAATCAATATTCAACTCATATACATTCGTGCAAAAAAAGTTTTTTATTTTGAATCTAGATACATCTATGCATCTGAATAATACATGCATATTGTGTTTGTATATTTTATTTGCTTTTTTTTTATTTTATTAATGTAAATCAATGAAATTTTTTTTTTTTTTTTGCCATATATATTTAATAGTATGTATTAATCATCAAAGCAATGCCTTATTAGCATATGAATCAAATTTTTGTCTTTTTGGGTTCTTGCAGTAATATTATTTTGAATGGAAAGAAATTGTATTCAATTACATTTATTTGGAATCCTATTAATATAATATTCAGATACATATTCAAAATTGAGGTACATCCAGATATTAGGTTATAACTTCAATAAAGATACATCCAAATAAACAATTTATATTTCAGATTAAACTACTAAATAATGCCTTTCACAAAGTTATTAAACACACTTACATTCTATGAAATCTAACTAGGGCTGCAACTTGGGCGGGTTGGGTTCGGGTTGACCCCAACCCGAACCCAACCCGAATTCCAAATTATTTAATCCTAACCCGACCCAACCTGATTTTCAACCTGAATTGGACCAACCCGAACCCAACCCGAAATTAAATAAACCAACCCGACCCAACCCGACCTAACCCGAATTGGACTAACCCGACCCCAACCCGATTTTCAACCCGAATTAGACCAACTCGACCCAACCCGAATTTCTAACATGATGTGTAAATTACATAAATCAACCCGACCCAACCCATAAGATTATTTAAGTTTACCTAAAATTTGGACTACCCATATTTAGAAGTTACAGAATGGACGGCCATGATCTTTTTTAACTATTAATTTACGGGTTCAGGTTGGGTCGGGTTGTGAGTGACAGAGTGAGGTCAACCCGAATCCAACCCGATTTGTGAGTCAACCCGAATTGGCTAACCCGAACTTGATTTGGTCAACCCAATCCATGTACAAATCGGGTTCAACCCGTCGGGTTCAGGTTCAACCCGACCCAAGTTGCAGCCCTAAATCTAATCCCATGTACAAAGTAAGCCTCTACATCTTTATTACAGACCAAATATTAAACTGCTTTTTAACAATGTACATTGGTTTGTATATAGAAACTTAAAAATGGATGTCATATTAAGAATCTAAAAAAAAAATACCCATCAATTTAGATTCATTAAATTCAATTAACTTTAAATAAGTCCGATTGATCTTGCAAAATAAGCTAAGTATTTCATACATTATATGGATTTAAATATATTTGACACTGAATACACTATATATATTAATTTTAGATAATTGTACGGATTTAGATACATATAAATTTTAGTTACAATCCAACATATTTTAATCAAGCACTGAAAGTTAATAATAGACAATTTACATTCATATGGAATCTAACACATGTTTTTGCCATAAGCAAGTTTTATTCTATATGTTAGTTGTTGCATATAATATCTGAAAGTTGATATTCCATCACATTATTCAGATTCAGATACATGTGTAAAAAAAATAATTTTTAGATACGCCTGGATAAATAGAAATGATTCATCATAAACTATTTATACCATTCATTTGCAATAAATCATTTTTTAATAAATCACATTAATTGGATTCGCATGCATGTTTGTAAATCATTTTTTTCAGATACACAAATTAACAATATGAGCTAGAGATACTTCTGATGATTGTATGAATCATATTCATTCAAATATGTGATTGTTCTTCAAATATGCAACCTAATCTTCTAATAAAACAGATTTATGGTCATTTTTGAAAAACAATCAATATCAAAACGGGAGAGTATTATTACATTGTGGGAAGAAATCAAATTTGAAATTGGGGAAGAAATCAAATGACCATTATTCATTACCTTTCTTCACCATCATTGCAGAGATTGAGGGAAGAATAACTGTCGAAATTGCAAACCCTAGGTCGTTGAGGGTTTTTTTTTTCAAAATCTGTTGATTCATTTTTTAAGCCAAAGATGTGGGAGGCAGGTACACACAACATTTAATGGGGGAATGTTTTATTCGGAGCAAATATTTGAAAATCAAATGAAGGGGTAGTACTATTTTTGCATCTTTTATCTTTTTGAAAAGTCAAACAAAGAACCAATGATGGAATGTCACTTATTATAGCTTTTCAATGAGATTTAATTTCTAGGGCCCAGGTGGTAGAACTGTTTATAAAAATAAATTATGTGTATATATATTCATTCAAATGCAAACATTTTTAAATTATGTATAAAATATAGGGTTTTTTTATTTTTAAGTGCACATAAACTACATGATTTAATACTTATTCATATTTCAGTTTAAATTTCTAGATTTAAAGGATATGTTCCTTTTAGTCTTTCTGAGGGACTAAAAACAAAATCAAATAATTTAGTAATAGGTCCCTCTTAAATCCCAAAGACTAATAAGAAACATAATCTTTAAATTTAAGGACTAAAACTGAAATATGAAGTAGTGAGAGATCGAACACTAAATCATATAGTCGATGATAGATGATTTGACATGTGAATGTATTTTCTAGGGGTGCAACTTTGGTTAGTTAAATCGAATATGAAAGGATCCAAACAATTTTTTTTTTTTTGTTTGGGTCAACAATGTTTTGATTTAGTTTGGATATAGATTGAAAAATCAGTGAACCGATTTAATTTTGTTTTGGTTTAGTTCACTCGTAGAAAAACTAGAAAAATCGAACCGAATCGTACTAAATTTAAACCAATCATTATTTCTTCTTATTCCACACTATTCTCCTCCGCTCATTCCGCGTCCGAAACACGTGTATATGACGCGAACAATTGCACGATCTTTCAGAGGTCCCAAAACCCTAAAAACCCTTTCGTTTCCCATTCAGCCTCTGTTGCCTCTGTTGAGCCCCTGCCGACCCCGCATCAATGGCGATCACCGCCGCCTTGGACGAAGAGAAGGCGAAGAAAGTCCTCCGTCAGGTATAAAACCCGATCATCTCATCACAAGATTGGATTTTCGAGCCCTAATTTGTCATCGAATTGGTTTCAGGTGGAGTTCTATTTCAGCGACAGCAACCTCCCCCGAGACAACTTCCTCAAGAAGACCGTGAGCGAGAGCGACGACGGGCGTACGAATCGATCCAATTCACTCTTTTTTTCCCTTTCAAATCTGTGACTTTTTTGGTGTTATATTAATTTTTAAAGTGGTTTCTGTGTTTCAGTGGTTAGTCTTGCTTTGATATGTTCCTTTGCGAGGATGAGAGGCACCTTGATTTGGGCGATTTGAAGCCTGAGGAGCTGCCGGAAGAGACAGTCTTGTCCGTTGCAGAGACGTTGAGGAGGTCTTCTTTTCTGAGGGTCTCTGAAGATGGTGAGAGTCCCTTGTCTCTTTTTTAGGTCCTCTTCTTTGTGAATAAAAGTTGTTTCTGCTTGTTATTGTGTTTGATTAGTATTCAATATGGATTAACTTGAGGTTCATTTGTAAAGGTGGTGCCTTTTTTTAGCGTGTGTTGCTAGCAGGAAAAGGGAGTAAATTTAATAGATAATCCGGGTACTGAATGTTATTCTTTTGAGTTTTGATGCGAACATAATTGAGTCCAGTTGAAAACACTTGGGCTGTCATTTTGGCATTTCTTCACGCTTGAGTTTACTTATGGGGGAAAAGTGGTAAGGACTGTAGTTTACATTCTTTCATAGGGCCTTCTGGGGCTGCTGTTCCTGGCTTTCTTGGGTCTTGTTTCTCATTCAAGTTTGTTTTCCTTAATTTCTTTTCTTTTCTGGGAGAACCCTTGTCTCTGTTTTTGTTCGAGGGGCGCCATTGAATTGATATGAATGCCCCCAATCTTCCTCAAAAAAAGAGTATAAAGTTCAGTTACTGAATTTGTTATAAAGAATTTTAGTTGGGTTTTTAATGAGCCTAGTTAATCTCCTTCAGCCCTTTCTTCTATTATGCCTGATGTCTGGATTGATGAGTGACATGGGCAAGTACATTTGGACAAAAATGATCTCTGGTTGATTGATTTTTCCAGTAGTAGTACCTAATGTGACATCTGTCATGGGTATAAGTGGGTCTTTGATTGTCTGAGGTGCAGATGCTCTGGGCAGTTCTGATTCTGGCATTATTATGCATCACCGAGAAGGAATTTTTGGAATTGAAGAAGTAGACTAAGCAGATCACTCTGTAGCTTGCAGTTGGCTCTATAACCTTCAATCGGTTGCTTTTTTATTTGTAAAGATAAAGACATGCTGGTTCACTCGGTTCTCTTCTCTTTCTTTTGCTCAATTGATCGTATATTTGTGATTTAACAGGCTTGTGCTAATATTCAGCTCTTCACATCTTGTCATCTTGATGCTCGTATCTATTTATTTAATTCTATATGTTTTCTTTCTTTTCCTTAATTTTTATAATTTGATAATTTTCTTTCTTTCTTTATTTTTTGTCTTCTGCCTTTCAGGAAAGAAGATTGGTAGGTCTACTGAACTTAAAAAGCCAGAAGAGGTCATAGAGCAAGTAAATGCTAGGACGGTAGCAGCTTCACCTTTGGAGCATGGTGTTAAGCTTGAAGATGTTGAGTCCTTCTTCAGTCAATATGGAAAGGTATTACAGCATCCTAATTTAAATTTCTATGAATTAGTCATAAATAAACAATTTTATTTTATGGCAAATTTGAAATCTCTAATTGTCATAATGTCGCTAACAATATATTTTACTAGCCATAGATTAAACTCACACATGGAAAGTATGGATCTAGGGATCTAATAATTTTGAGACCTTCAAAATTCAGGTCTCTGTTCAAAATATTGATGAGTAGTCGATGTGTTCCACCTTTTAAAAGTTAGAATCTGGCATTTCTCTAGCATTGGATTGTCAGAAATTCAAGAGAAATATCTGTACCTTCCCTTATGAGCTGATACGCTGTTGATATTCCATACGCGTAAATAACTATTATCTTTCCCAAAATTTGCACAAGCAATGTGCTTCAAGTCCTTAAAAGTTATTATGAGTCAACACTTGATTTTCTTCCACTTCTGATTTACCGCTTCAGACATTTGGCTGTTCCTAAATTATCTGATTTGCTCTAATACTTCTTGGTAGTTACTCTCATATTCCATTCTTTTGTTGACCACCTAACAGTGCTCGTCTTTTTGTAGGTGAATAGCGTGAGGCTACCTCGTCATGTGGCTGACAAAAGATTTTTTTGTGGAACTGCATTGGTTGAATTTTCAATAGAGGAAGACGCTGAAAAGGTATTAAAGGAGAGTTTGGTTTATGCAGGAGCAGAACTAGAACTTAAGCCCAAGTAAGGATCTTTTCCGCTTTGTTCTCCAAATTGTTCCTCTGAAATCTGCATCTTCTGAAATTGATACCCTTCTCTTGTCAATGTTGTATGTCCAGTGTGGAGTGAGATAAGACTACTGTGGAACTGTAGTCTTTTTGGGCTTAACATTCATCAAAAAAGTTTTTCTTGAATAAATCTCATTTTCTGAAAGGCCTTCTGGGTTGGTGATTCAAAGTGATTTTGGGTTGGCCTCCAAGTTCGGTTTGGGTTTTGGTTCAACTCCAACCTGACCCAAAACCCACCCACGTAGCAGCCCTAACTTGGAATACTTAGTTTATGTGGCCAGTTTTGTCAAGTTCCCTTAATCTCTCTTGCCCTTTTAGATGCATTTTACTCTGATGATTATGCTTTTGGTAGATGGAATGATTTTTTAATTCAAATTGATCCTCATCTTAAATCATATTCTTATTGTGAATCAGAAAAGAGTTTGACTCTGAACAAGAAAAGATGTTGGAACAACATGAGGTTTCTCAATCTCTCAAACAAAATGGTTCCCAGGCAAACGGGAGGTAGCCTTTTGCAATTTAATTTTATTTGAGTTTTGCTATACTTCTTTTCCCCTTCCCTTTAATTTTTTAGTTTATCCATTTATCAAGGATTGTGTCAACCTAAGTATTGTTATTTTGTGATGGTGCTAGCTATCAGAAAGGCTTGATTATTGGCTTCAAATTAAAAAGTCTGTCAGTTGGTAAATCTGCAAAAATAAATCTACCACTCAAGCCATGTGACAAGGAAGATGCCCAGAAAAAAGAGGCTGAAAGTACTGTAGAAGATGACAACAAGGAGGACAAGGCAAACACCTCTGAAAATGTAAAAAATAATGAAGAAGCTCCTTTAGCTGATGCTGAGAGTGCAGAAAAACTTGATAAAAGTTGTGCTGGAGAGGGTGAAAGGATAACTTCAGAAGACAATGGCAAAGAAGGTGAACAGAAATCTACAGAAGACACCATCGTGGAGAGTGAAGAAAAGGATACTGAAGACTCCATGCAGGATGATGAGAAAGCCATAATTGACAAGCAGAATTCTTCAGCTACAGAAAAGGATATAGTAACACGAGAAGATCTAAAGCAGGTGTTCCAGAAATTTGGAATTGTCAAGGTACTACTAAGAGTTCCATGAAAAAATTTCCCTTGAATGTTTAGTTTAATTATCTTAATTATCACTTGATTGGCTTGGTACTCTGGAATTTTTCCGTTTGTTTTGGGCTAATATACCCGATAACTATGCCCGGATAAGCTAGGAACTAGCCCGATAATTATTCCAAGGGATGTTGGAATTGCTTGTAGGATTTATCCATGCCAATGAATACAATTAATATACTGCATCATTTTAAAATAATTATCTCATCTAACACTCTTACACAAAATTGTGTGTTGGATGGTAACATCATTCTTTTATGGTTGCCTAATATATCATTCATCTTTTATAGTATATCGACTATTCTATGGGGGAAGAATCAGGATTCATCCGTTTTGAAGATCCTGAAGCTGCCGTAAAAGCACGTGCATCTGCTGTCCTTGTTGAGGAAGGTGGCATAGCCGTGAAAAGCTACATTGCTACCTTAGAACCAGTGACTGGTAGGAGGACATCCTTCTGTTTTGTTTCTAGTTTTGTTTGCCTATGCGTGAGTTCTGTCTCCAATGACTAACCCCTATTGCTAACTTGCATTGGATCAGGTGAAGCTGAAAAGGAATACTGGGGCCGACTCCGTGATAGTCAGGAGAAGAAGCATAGGGAATTTAAAGGAAAGAGAGGAAGGTATGTGGACTAACTTACTCTTAAACAAAACCATCCGAGGTTGCATTTGACAACACATTTGGAAAATAGTTTTCACTTAAAGTGGCTTTTGAGAACATCTTTCTAGAAAACATAATTTTATTAGATTTTGAAAAGTTATTTTTTTATAATTAAAACTGTTTTTCGCTTTCTTCAAAAAGCTAAAACCGCTGGGGACGTTTGTAATTGAGTTTGGACTAGGTATGATTCCTAGAAAAGAGAATATCCAAAAGTTGTTCAAACTCCTTCCAAACGCTACCTAAGATAGCTCGATAGCCATTTTTTGTAGGGATCATGTGTGATTCAAACTCATTTCCAATGCTTTTGAAGAAATAAAAAAACAGCTTTTAGTTATAGAAAACACTTACAATTTTCAGGAATCTAACAAAAATATGCATCTTGGAAAGCTACTTTAGAAGTTGTTTTAAGTGAAAAGTTGTTTTTCAAACTCATATCCAAAGGCTACCTAAAAGTTCTTATGTTTCTCTATAACTGTGTTTTAATGTCTATAAAACCCGAACAAGTAATTTGGCATTACGAATGCTAAACCATGTCTTGTGGTTTTGAACCGGCTTGTCTTCTACTCTTTGAGGAGCTCACTTTTGGAATGCAATTAATTGATTGTCTTGTAGGGGTAGAAACAATGGAGGCGGGCGACATTTTAATGGCAAGCGTCCTCGACGTAATGCGTGACAGGTTGATGTCGTATCTTGAAATGAAGAGACCCGGAAACCTGTGTAGCTGTTTCTGCTGATGAGCGGTTTTCCCCACCCCAACCTAACGTTATCTAGACCGGCAAACAAGATGAACAACTATAACAGATGAGTTATATTACTCCATAGTAGTTGCAGTGATATACTATGTTTTTATTTAAGAAATGATCTTCTTCGAATGATGCTATCTATAATTTATGGATTTAGTCCTTGTAAGGACATTTATAAATTTTGTAACATGGATGGCAACTTGGGTGGGAATCTGTCCCAGAGTCTGGAGAATGAAAGGTATAATTTCCATTGGGAAGTTGTTCTACAGGTCATGATGGAAACACTTTTGAGGGTATCTGAATGGTAATTTAGTTTCCCCTATCACAACTTTTAAAAGTGATACAACCAGGTCCTATTTACATGTTTGGAATGCTGCTTGTGTGTTTACTTGAACTGCAGGTGTGGTTAGTACTATATATATTATATAAACCCTAAAAATTGGCATGTTCGCCTTTAATTAGCTGATTAACTATGCAATAATCTTTAAATGAAGGAGACATGCTGCTTGTTCTTGAAGTCTTTATCTTTGATCAAGCTGGACTAGAGACTATTCATAAATTGGGCTAATTCTATTTAACTCAGTGCAATTTCCTGATATTTGAAGATTCAAATATCAAATAATTTTTATTTTGAGGAAATTAATTACAGGCCCCTTAGCATACCCCTATATTAATTTTAAGTCCTTGCAATTTTTTCAACTGAACAATAGGTCCCTGCATCCCAAAACCTATTATGTTGAGGTCCTTCCATTCATATTATGTTAACTCCAGCCATTTTACTTCCTCTTTTACCCTCAGCCCCTTCTCATCTTTGTGAACCCCTTCTCTCCCCAACCCCCTTCTCTTCTTTGTGAACCCCTTCTCTCCCCAACCCTCGCAGACGGCGGCCCTCCTCCCCTTGTGCCCTTCCGTCGTCTTTCTCTATTTTTGCTTTCTCCCGTCCCCGTTTTCATTTCTCTCTTCCTTTTATTCTCCATCAAGGAAGGACGATGGTGATTCCCACTCCACCTTGTGCCCTCTTTTCATCGCAATGAAGAGTCCTCCCTCCATCCCAGCTCAATTGCTTCTCCCATGAATCCACTTATGTATGTTTTTGGTGAATGTTTAATTAAATGTTTTCTTCTTTGATGTAGTTTTGAATGGTTCTGTTATGGGTTTGTTCATCTCTGATATAGTTTTGGATGTTCATGAATCAAGTAGCTTTCGAAGGTCTGAATTTTTTAACAATGTACCCAATGCACTTAACAATGTAAACCTCTATGTAGTTTTGCATTGAATATCTTGTAAGCAATGAGACTGAAAATCTCTCTCTTTGTACATTTGTAAGTTCCACGGTAATATAATATTTATCAAGCAAAAAAAATAAAAATTTGACAGTGTACAGAGGCATTTTAAGGGTGCACACAAGGTTGTCAAAGGATAAACCGAGGAGATTAAATGCTCCATCTAATGACAGTTACTGTAAGGACCTGAAAAAATGTCTTGGGGACTTTTAGGGATTAAAAAAAAAAGAAGTCAAGGGATTTAAAATTCATACATGGATATCTCGAGGGACTCCGAATTAATTTTTTCTTTTATTTTATATATATATATATATATATATATATATATATATATATATATATATATAGAGACGCTTAGGTGCGGCGAACGGTGGGTGCGGGCAGCGATCACGGGCCGTCGATCATGGGTCCATCGCATCGGACGGTCGGATGCGATTTACATCGACCGTCGGATGCGATAGACCCGTGATCGGACGGCCCACGTCGCGGCCGCACCCGCCGTTCGCCGCACCTAATCGTTTTAATATATATATATGGAAGTGATTCGGTGCGGGAATGCGGTCGTGCGGGAAGCGATCACGGGTCCATCGCATCGGACGGTCGGGTGCGATTCACATCGACCGTTGGATGCGATGGACCCGCGATCGAACGATCGACGTCGTTTTCCGCATTCCCGCACTGAATCACTCGACTATATATATATATATATATATATATATATATATACACACACACACACACACACGAGTGATTAGGTGCGGTGGCCATTCGATCGCGGGTCCATCGCATCCAACGGTCGACGTGAATCTCACCCGACCGTCTAATGCGATGGACCCGTGATCGACGGCCCGTGATCGCTGTCGCACCGTACAGCCGCCGCACCTAATCATCCCTCTATATATATATATATATATATATATATATATATATATGAGTGTTGTTACACTCAGTTACAAACATAGTCTAAACCTCAGACCCCACGTCAGCCAGTCCACGTGTATTATTATTTTTTTATTCCACGTCAGCATCCAAAAAAGGCTGTCAAAATTTTCCCCCAAAAGTTCCCGCCTATTTTTTTCGAGCTACCACATTGTTTTGTATCCATTTTTCTCTTTCCTCTTTTTTCTAATTTTCATTTATTGTTTCTCTCTGTCTCTCCTCGGTGACAACTACCATAAAACAGCTCCACGAAGATGATAATCACCACCACCCTCCGCCGTCGCAGATGGAGAGACGAAGGAGAACACCGTCGTCCCCTCCGTCGTCCCCTCCGCCATCGTAGACGAGGAGACGAAGGAGAGGATTGTCTTCCCCACCGCCGTCCTTTTCGTTGCTCGCCGACATGAAAGCTCAGATCTCCTTTACCCCGCCGTCCAATCTGACTGCGTTGAGCGTCATCAGACTATCCATTGATGAGCTCGCAAGTGGTGATCACAACCTGTTTGATGAAATGCGTGAGTGGAGTTGTCGATGCTAATGTTGCGTTTGTTTGTTGTAGGTGGATGCGCAAGTGCCGCTGATTGGCGAGATGGAGAACCTGTTGGACGTGGCGGAGACATTGGTGGTGGTGGAGGAGGAGAGGGTGACGCGGTCTCTGTTGGAGCTCCCGTTTGGGTGTCTCCAAGGGACCTCATCACTGCTCTAGCTAATGGTGGTGATGACGATGGTTTAGATTGATTGAGGTTATGATGAGTCTTTGTAGATGTGTTATTTTTTTTGACAAGTGAAGTTAAGAATTTTTACTAGTGATTGTGATTAGTGTTTGTCAATTTTTTTTGGGTTGGTGTTCTTGCTGTTTGAATTTGCATGGCTGCTTGGGTTTTGTCATTCCATTGGATCTTTTTTGTTATTAAAGGATAATAAAATTAATGAAGTATATATCTCATCTTAGAAGGTATATACTCATATAAGGAGGTATATAACTCATTGGATGTCAAACAAAGTACATAAAGACTTGGGACTATAAAAAGAATTCTATGTAAAGTCATCCTGCCTTGGGTGAAAGAATATGCTTGGATTTGATATTAAAGTAAATATCAAGGATAGTCTTGTTTATCATGCCAAGCTGCTATCTTAGGCTTTTGAATGTGGTTTGTTGCTGACGATAGATGACGACATATTCAACCCTGTTCACCACCATGGACAACTTTTTCTTTTTCATTTTGGAATGTGTATGCACAGATCTTTATTAGGTATATACTTACTTAAATATCGCAGGTAAATCGCAGCTCCCGATGGTGACCTGGTTAGCTTGTATTGGGATGCTGACATGGCATTAACCTATTGGGATGAAGTTTAATAGTATAGATGGGATCAAAATTATAAAGTTCAGTGTTTGCTTTTTTTGCTGGTTGGCATTCTTGCTGTTTGAATTTGCGTATGATACGTGAATTTTGTCATTCAATTGGATCTTTTTTGTTATTAGAGAATGATAAACATTAATAAGTATATACCTGATCTAAGTAGGTATATACTTATACAAGGAGATATATAATTCATTGGATGACAAATAAAGTACTTGGGACTTGGGACTATAACTTATAAAATTCAACACCCATGAATTCAATGGTAATCATAGCTCGCATATATTTTGGCATTTTTTTGCTCCCTTGGTTTAGGTTAGGTTGTTCCTCTTTTTTTCAAGTTTCACCGCACGCTATATCCATCTGATCCAATTGATTTAATATTAAAATATTTAAATTATGAAACCATATGCTAAAAAATTATAAAACATGGAAGAAATTTATTTTATATTAAAATATTTAATTTATGAAACTAATATTGGATGAATAATCCGTAAAGTGGTATATACCAACCTAATGTAAGTATATAACAGTAAAAAAAAGGTGTATGTTTATATAACACGAATGTTAATTTTTAACATAGCATATTTGGACAAATTGAAACACCAAGTCATTGAATGAAAGCCAACGATTTATGAAACCATATGCATGGTGTCCTTCGTCGCGTTCTCCATCTTGTTCTGGAAGTAGAACTCGAGAAGCTTTGCCGACTTGAGCTGTCGGAGCACCGGCACGTACGACGAGTTGAGGAACGTGTAGTCCTCAACTGCCATGACCTCGATGTGCACGCCATTGTAGTCCTTCCTGAACATCACCTGCATCGCACCGAGGTTAATCTTGTCGGCGATGAGGCTGGAGAAGGCACTAGACCTCTTGGCCTTGGTGAGCTGTTCGTTGACGAAGAAGATCGTGTCCTTCAGCTTCTGGATCTTGAGCTGGTTGTCGAAGGACTCCTTCGCCTCGGAGACAAGTTGTTTCCTGATCCGGATCCACTCCTTGACCTGCCTCTCGAGGGAGTGGAGGTCGGAGTTGGAGATGTCGATGACGGGGTGGTCAAGTGAGGAGTCAGATTGGAGGGGGGGGGGGGGGAAGGGAAGGAGAGGTTGTGGGAGATGTCGGAGAAGATGTGGACGTGTTTGGAGTGGTTGAGCTTGAGGCGGTGGGCGAAGGAGGGGTAGGAGGTGGTGAGGTTGATGTGGTCGTTGATCTGACGGTGGATCAGATAGAGGCGGGGGCGGTTGGAGTCGGATCTGACGGCAAGGAGGGAGCAGGGGCGGAGGAGGGGATCGGACATGGTGAGGGGAGGGACGGAGAGGAGGAAGCGAAGAGGATCCTCCATTGTTTAGGGTTTGAAGAGGATCTGAGTTAGAAGAGGAGAGGAGGGGGTGAGTGAAGAAGAGGAGTTAAAATAAAAAAATATTAAATCATTTAATGCTTGTCAGTGGGTTCTGTGAGTCGGTTTCAAAAATTTGAAATTCAAAATCCTTAAAACCCATTCGAGCCCGCCTAAAATCTTCAAAATGATTCCATGTCACCCTGCTCTCGCCACGTCAGATCCTACGTGGGGTCTGAGAAACTGACTGAGATGTAAACTGAGTATAACATTTCCCTCTATATATATATATATATATATATATATATATATATATATATATATATATATATATATATATTTTTAGATACAGAGCCCCACACAACAATTATAGACTTAGGTGGGCAGAGCCCACGAGTACACTGAGCCAGTGGGCTATTTCTTTTTTTTTCTTCTAAATCTCCTGTTAGAAGCAGGATTTGAACCCATCTCTCCATCAAAAGAGAGATGACCTCACCACTGCACCCGGGCGTGGGAGACAACTTTTAGATACTTTTTAGATACAAATATTTTTTTGTCGCTGCATGAATGAAAGAAAGGAAGGTGTGATTATTGGATTAGTTAAAATGGATAGTCAGGTTGGTGAGGAGGTTAATGTCACCTGCAAAATATGATACATAGCTGCAGGTGCTGGTTTTGGGGGGGACCACTGGTGAGTGACCTAAAATAAATAAAGAAATAAATCCAGAGCACACCTTGAAAACTCTCACCACCTTTTTTGTCATTCCAACATCTGTATCCTTCTCTCTCCGGAATAATGTTAATGAAGGATTTGTAACAAAAATAATGATCGGTAAGGGGGCTTGTGTGCTTTAATATAAGTCTCGAGGATCATTGAGTCTTTTATTTTTATATTTACAGTTTTTATGCACCTGCCAAGTGATCTCACCCTATTTTTTTACATGCATGATTCTAATTCCAGTGAAGTTATCATCATTTAATAGAAAACAAAAAGTAAAAGAAATCAGTTTGATCTATGAAAGTGATATATATATTTTATTTGAAACTTATATCATAAAAATGAACAAAAATCAATTTGATAATAGAATTTACTAAAGTACATACTTTATTTTTTTGTTAGTGGTGATATTAATGGTAATCTCATTGGAATTAGAATCATGCATGTGAAAAAATAGGGTGGGATTAAATTCCCACCATTTTTTATGGTAATATCAAATTTCACCAAGAATCTTAAATCAAATTATTATCCTACCAGTTACAAATTAATTAAATTATTGTCTACATCTCTTATAAAATAAATAGTTTCTTTTTTTTTAACCCACTGCCTCCTCTTTTTATTTATTTTCATTCAACATATATAACTAATTTAGAAAAATTACTCTAAATATGCATTTAATTATATATTTATTAAAATATTTATATCTTATAATTTTATTAATAAACATTGAGAAACTATTGCATGGAATTTCACGAATTAGAAGTTTGGGAAATGATATTTTAAGATGATGGATCTGGTCATAAATATGAAAATATGGATGAGGCACATATTTGTAACATAGATAGGGACCTGTTTATGAAACTGATATAATGGGGATCGATGTGGAAGAAGCCCAAGACGAAATTGGCCGGTTTTAGCGAGGGGCCTGATTATGAACTGGTATAACTTGGGGATCTATTTACAAATAGCCCAGAGGAATTAAAAATTGGGTGAATCCTTTAATGGTAGAAAGTGGGGGGCTTTATCCAAGTATCTCATAAGATTTGTCCACACGTGGTTACACCGTTTTGTCCTATTTGATGCCCATTCTTTTAATAGAAAAATAAATAAATAAATAAATATAATAATATAGATAAAAATTGTATAGATAACGAAGAGTCGACTTTATAAAGATTCATTTGGAGAAAAAATATAAGCTATTCTGAAGTCCATATTTATTTAAAAACTTATTGACTTTATCAATCAAATAAGTGATTATATGTTTAATTGTGTTTTTAGTTATTTTCGTTGGAAAACATAATAATAAATATTAGAGTGTTTGGTTGATGAAGAATTAAATGTGAATAAAATGTCAAAAATTGATTTAACATGTGATCCTATTGATAAATAAGAAGCGATGACAGATGATTTGAAATAAATAAAAAATGTGGAACCCACTTATGATTATTGTTGGAATAGTCTAATTCTATGGGTGGGATTATTATACTCATTTATTCTTTTTTATTCCATCATCTAAATATCATTTTATTCCCCTCACCCAAACATTTTTTTCCTATTCCATGCCGATTCTTACTTATTATTTCTTTTAAAATTGGGGATGAGAGATAAAAAAAGAGAGAACAAAACAAAAAGAAAAACAATTTGAAAAACCAAATCACGAAGGTAAGGAAAATGATGTTCAATCATGTGTATAGTCTCAATGACAACTCTCATTGGTTTTATCTTTTAAAAGTTGTACACTTGTCCATTAAAGTAATTACTATTATAAAAAATAAAATACACTTTGTGATATACTAGTATTCTTCGAAAAATAAAAAATTATTTTTGTATACAGTAATAGTGCACTATACATTGCTTATAGTGTATACAGTATTATCACATAGTGTAGACGGATGGAGGATCATTTTTAAACTACAAATGGGACTAGCTACGGACGAAAACATAGAGAACGGCCTGAGCATCACTAGCTGAGTATTCTTTTGTGCAAGTGATATATATACCCAAATTCTGGATGGAAAAATGCAAGAAAACATGCATTCAAATAGTTTGAAGACACATTTATCTATGTACTATACTATATACTATATATTTTATATATAAAGTGGTACAAAGAAGAAAAAAAAATCGCCAACCCGCTATTTTGATAAATTTGTTATCCAATAGGGATAAATAACTATGGTGCATTTACTGGCTAGTTTCATTTAAAATGACGGATATGCCCTTTATCTGTCTTGGTGTTTTCTTTCTTTTGTTTTTTTTGTGATCAGGTGAAGGAATTATGAAATTTGTTAGGCAAATTCGATTGATAACTTAAAATCTATAAGTCATTTCATTATTTATTTATTTATTTATTTAGACCGGTGAGATCCAATGTTGGTTTAAGAAACAATCTGAGCCCTTCATACTGTTGGAATAAATAGATCTATTATAAGACAAAAAACTGGAAAATATGAAGACAAGAATTAGAAGAGCCTGGTATGGAGTCACGTGGTAACGCTTGTCGGTGTCGAAAAGGGGGGTCCGCGTGTGTGGGGTTTCTTCGGAGGGTTCGGATCGGATGCGTGCCCTGGCGGGCTCGGTCGGATCGTCTTCTCGGAAGGGGTGAGGGTGTGGTTCCTGGTCGAGGCGCCCGACAGCGGCTCAAGAGGATTCAAGGGGGTTTGTGATCGCCACCTGCTTTTTCTAAAAACAGGAAAGGGTTTGGGTTGGATTTGATCGCCTACGTGGGGAGTTTGTGGGGTCTCCGCTCTGAGACACGGATATACCGTACACAGAGGTGAAAAACAGGTATCATATTCTGCTTCTAGGGCTTGACTAAAGGAGTTATGGGACAAAGGGGTGTGAGTATGGGGTGTGTATAAGGGGGGGGCGGCTAGTTGGATCTAGCCGTCTGGTCAGGGGCGGCTACTAGAGTTTAGCCGTCCCAGGTCTGGTTTGATTTGGGCAGAGGTTTGGTAGGAAATGGGTTTGGTTTTGGGCAGAGGCTAAGCTAGGTTTAGCCCGGGTTTTTGGAGGGTGGAATGAGAAGGTGTTTTTGTGTAGGGAATGGTTTCTTCCTCTCACAAAAATGGCTCTCTCTCTCTCTCTCTCTCTCTTGGGATTTCTAGTGTAAAAAGGGAATGCGAATTGTGGGATGTTGGTGTGGAATGGTTGTTTGTGGATTTGTTGATGTTATATTTGGGCTTGGGACCCCTCTATTTATAGTAAAAGAGGGGCAGGGAAATATCCCGAGGGTAATGGAGTGGGTTGGCTTCGATTGGACCTCTCATTAATGCTCTGGTTCTTCTGCCAGAGAACAGGTGAAGCACTAGCCGCCCGGGATGGGGCAGCTACTTCCTGGTAGCCGCCCCTATCATGACCTGCCAAACGTCCCATCTCTGACAAGCGGTGGCTTGGGTCGGCTACTTGGTTTGATCCGGCAAAGAGAGGGCGGCTAAAGGTCATGACCCGCCGCAATGATCAGCATTTAATATTGATTTATGTCCCATCCAGGGAACTGGTCCAAAGTCGGCCAGGGGGGCGGTTAGGGGGGCGGCTAGTGTAAACTAGCCGCCCAGTGAGGGGCGGCTAGTTAGGGATAGCCGCCCCTTTCCAGGGACTTTAGGTTTTTAGGGTTTTGGTTTTTAGGGTAGGTTTAGGTTTAGGTCTGGGTTAGGGTTTAGGGCTAGGGTTTGGGGTCAGGTTTAGGTCAAGGCTGGGATTAGGGTTTAGGGCTAGGGTTTTGGGGGTCACGGCTAGGTTTAGGGTTTCTGGTTTACCGAACCTTTGGTTCTCTATTGGTGTCCACTTGTGGGATATTTCCGTGTGTTACTTGAAGTATTTCTGTCTCTCTGGACGGTCAAAATTGGGGTATCTACAACGCTGTCTTCAGAACAGAATACGCCCCCTCAATCGCACAAGGTTCTCGACGATCTGTTCCCAAGATAAAACCACCTAGCCCTGCTGTTCAATTCTAGGTGCAAACAAGAAAAGAAGTCGAACCGGTCGTAGACTTGATCGCCCAAAAGAAAAATTAAAACTATGTTTTTGTGGAGAATTTCTGGTGAACACTTTGTTTTTCGCATACTCTTAATCTCTGCAAAGGTAGCCTTTTTATAGGCACAGAGAGTCGACTGTTGGAGGTGTAACGTAAGCATTAATTACATGCGTTAATTATGGTAAACGTTTACTATTACCATATTAATTTCCAACGTTTAAAATTTAAATTTAAACGTTGTCAGCCGTTGCGAAAAAACATAAAATATTCAAAAAGAATTTTTCCGTTTAACCCATACCCATACCCATACCCGTACCCGAAGTCCGAAGTCCGAGATACGAAATACGCAATACGCAAAAGCAAATGCAAATGCAAATTACAAGCCCCAGCCCCTGCTTGGGTCCCGATCCAAGATCTACACGAGACATATTTAAAGACTGCTTCATCGCATTCTTTAACCGATGTGTGACAAAACATTTTTGAGTGAATTAAACATCCCATATATTCTTTAATCTATATTTGGAAACTAATTAATACATTTTAAAGAAAATGTATTAATTTTTCCAACAATCCCCCACAAAATTAAATAATTTTATTATAAAGAAAATAAAAAAATAAACAATTGGGCGATACAATACTGTGCGTTCGGTGAGGTAGCTTAGGGCTTTGAACCTCACTTAGTGTTAACTAACTTTCATTTGAAGGGACGTAGTGAACTAGGTTTTGAACTAGACCCTTTTGATCAAATTTCAGTAAGTCACACAACACAATATAAGCACTAAACCAGGTTCTTTATCGGTATACGCATTATGGCCGTTACGCTTATCTTGTTTCATGAGTGCTTTAAAGATCAGCCCTTGTTCTCATAGATCGCGGCCCCACGATCACACTCACATAGTAGAATTCTCAAAGGGTGCACTGTGCGGTGCTACACCCTGCCTTATAGGCATTGAATTCATTCAGAGCGTTTGCTCTTCCTATACCGACACAGTTACAAGTACTGGCACCATAGGGATGTTCTTTTAAAAATAAAATAATGAATCTCATTTATTTATTTTTATTTCAGTACTTAACATAGATACACATTAGTTTGTTTTTTCTTTTGAACTTATCCTCATGGGATCTCCATTTGGATAAGTAGGGTATTGTGGTACTACATTATGGGCTTTAGACCCATCCCCCTCGATGCAGAAAAGACTAGCCTCCTCGCTAGACATTTAGTTAGTGGATCTATAATATTGCTCACTGATTTGACGAAATCAAGTGAAATTACACCATGTTGTATGAGATCCCTCACATTTTGATATATGAGCCTCATGAATCTCTTTCCAGGCTTGTCCTTTGTTTGTTTAGCCTTATCGATTGCAGTTTTATTGTCACAGTGAATTAAGATAGCTGGTAGAGGCTTCTTTATTATTGGCAAGTCCAGCAAAAGAGTTCTCAACCATTCTGCATGTTCTCCAGCGATATCGAGTGCAATAAACTCAGTCTCCATGGTAGACTTTGCCCGAATAGTCTGTTTTGCTGATTTCTAAGAAACAACTGCACCACCTAAAACAAACACATAACCACTGGTAGGTTTTGTTTGATCAGAATCAGAAATTCAGTTAGCATCAGTAAATCCTTCTAGAACAGAAGGATATCCTGTATAGTGCAATGCATAATTAATTGTACCCTTAAGGTATCTAAATACTCTATGCAATGCAAACCAATTATCAGCATTAGGATTACTGATATATCTCCTCAATCTCCCTATGGCATATGATATGTCATGTCTAGAGTAGTTAGCTAAGTACATTAGACTATCAATTATTTGAGCATACTTAGCTTGTTGTATAGGTGCATCATCATTCACTTTTAAATGAAAATTTGCATCATATGGAGTAGAAACAATAGCGCAGTCAAAATATTCAAATTTTTTTCAACACTTTTTCAACATAATGAGACTGAGATAAAGCAATACCATTATCAAATTTTGTCAATTTAATACCCAAAATAACATTAGCCTCACCAAGGTCTTTCATATCAAATTGACTAGATAAAAAACTTTGGGCTTTTTAGTTTTAAGTCCCCGAAAACTATCGAATTTAGCGATCGATCTCTCACTTCTTCATATTTTGGTTTTAGTCCCTGCATTTAAATGATAATTTAGGAATATGTCCCTTCCAGGGACTAAAAAAAAATTTAATAATTTAGGAATAAGTTCCTCCGAGGGACCTATTCCTAAATTATCATTTAAATGCAGGGATTAAAACCAAAATATGAAGAAGTGAGGGATCGATCGCTAAATTCAATAGTTTCTGGGGACTTAAAACTAAAAATCCCAAAAACTTTTAGTCTCATTTATAATATTAATATTTGTGTCAAAAATCAAAATGTCATCCACATACAAACATAGAATAATACATGCACCATTTTGAATTTTACAGTAAATGCAATTATCAGATTCATTGCTCATAAAATCAGCAGATAAAATAATTTTATTGAATTTTTCATTCCACTGTTTAGGAGCCTGTTTTAAACCATACAAAGATTTAACCAATTTACATACTTTGTATTCTTGTCCAGGTACTACAAACCCTTCAGGTTGATCCATATAAATCTCCTCATCAAGATCACCATTCAAAAATGCGGTCTTGACATCCATTTGATAGATCTCGAGTTTATGGATAACAGCCAAGGCAATTAGTACCCTAATAGAAGCAATTTTTGTTACAAGCGAAAAAGTGTCAAAATAATCTATACCTTCTTTTTGCTTAAAACTTTTAGCAACTAATCTTGCTTTAAATTTATCAATATAACCATCAGTTTTAAGTTTCTTTTTGAAAACCCATTTACAATCAATAGTTTTGCAACCAGAAAGTAAATCATCAAAACCCAAGTGTGATTATGCATGATACTTTCAAATTCATTTTGAATTGCTTCCTTCCAAAAATCAACATCCACAGAATTCATTGCCTCATGATATGTCTTAGGATCATCTTCAATAAGATACGTATAAAAATCAGGACCAAAACTTTTTTCAAATCTTGTTCTTTTACTTCTTCGAATATCACCCGAAGCTTCAGGTTCATTTGTATTTGGATACTCAGTTTCATCTAAAGATGAAACTTCACTAGTATCCAAATTACTGGATGAACCTTCACTAACATATCTAGAAACTTTATCTTTCATTGAAAAAATAGTTTCATAAAAACAACATCTTCAGGTCTAGTTTCAAAAATAGTATTAACACGAAAATCAGAAATTTCAGATTTAATAATAAAAAATTGTTAGCATGATTGTTATCAACATATCCAAGAAAAATGCAATCTACAGTTTTAGGGCCCAATTTCCTTTTCTTCATCTTTTTAAACCAAAGTTCAAAAGGAGTTTTATCAACATGCTTAAAAGGAATTTTGTTTAAAACAGAATTTGCAGTCAAAAGTGCTTCCCCCCACATTCTATTACTAACACCAGATTCAGAAAGCATAGAATTAACCATATCAATCAAAGTTCTGTTTTTCCTCTCAGCCACCCCATTTGATTGAGGTGAGTAAGGGGCAGAAACTTCATGCACAATGCCATTTTTTTCACAAAATTTATTAAGATCATTGGAAGTGTATTCACCACCTCTATCCGATCTTAACCTTTTAATTTTTGTTTTGTTTGATTTTCTACTAAGTTCTTATATGTCTTAAATTTATCAAATTGCTCATCTTTTGATTTAAGCAAATAGACATAACAGAATTTAGAATAATCATCAATAAAAGTAACAAAATATCTCATATGATCCTTAGTAAGAATACCATTCAAATCACAAACATCAGAATGAACTAATTCAAGCATGCAAGAATTTCTTTCAACAGACTTATATGGTTTCTTATGCAATTTAGCTTGAACACATATTTCACATCTCTTGGAATTATCAATATGTGATTTAGGTATTAACTGCATATTCATCATTTTTATCATGGAATTTAGATTAACATGACCTAATCTAGCATGCCACATATTACAAGATTCAGCCATAAGTGCGATAGAAGAATTATCATTGCTACCAGAAACACAAGAGTCTAAAACATTCAATTTAAATAAATCATCACAGAGATATCCTTTGTCAATAAAAGTACCAAACTTCGTTATTACAATCTTATTAGATTCAAACACTAACTTGTAACCCTCTTGAATTAACAAGGACCCACTAACTAGGTTTCTTTTTATTTTGGGTACATATTGCACGTTCTGAAGCGCTAGGACCTTTCCAGAAGTAAACTTCAGGTCAACTCGTCCGAAGCCTTCAACCATTGCAGCCCCAGAATCTCCCATTATCACGCTTCTTCCATCGCATTTTTGATATGAGTCAAAAAGGGAGTGACAGAAGGATACGTGTGTATTAGCTCCGGTATCAATCCACCAATCAGTGGAAAGATTAACAGAATTAATTTCAGGAGTTAAAGAAACAAACCTAGCAGTGTTTCCAGAGGTGTTCTCTTCTAAGGTCAACATATTGACTTGGGAGGTAATGGCGGCTTGAGGGTTTTCTTTGGCCTTGGGATCCTTCCGTTTGCGACAATCTTTAGCAAAGTGCCCAGATTTGCCACAAACGTAGCAGTGAAAGGTCTTTTTCTGATTTTGATTAGTGTTGCTCTTGGAGTTTGTGGGTTTGGAGAAAGCTTTCTTGGGTTTGAAATTTTTCCCTTTAGGTTTGAACTGCTTCTTGGTTTCTACAAGACTAATCTCAGCTTGTTTGTTTTTCTTGTCTTTGGTTCTATGGATATCTTCTGTTTTAAGGGATTTCAAAAGATTGGTCATAGACATGGAACCCTGACGGTGCCTAAGAGTTTTGGCAAAATCATTCCAGGAAGGAGGAAGTTTTTCAATAAGGGCCGCAGCTTGGATATTTTCTTCTAGAGTAAAACCTTTGGTCTTAGCATTTTGAACAAGGTTGGTATACTCTAGGATCTGAGCGGTTACAGTTTTTGTTTCGACCATCTTGAATTCAAGCCAGTCAACAAAAGTGTATCGCTCCAATCCAGCATCCTCTAGGCCATATTTTTCCTCTAAGGCAGTCCATAACTCTAAGGAGGTTTTTGTTAAACAGTAGGCATCGTACAGTTCAGGGGATAAAGTGGACAAAATACGACCATGACAGAGGTAATCAATTTTGATAAAACTAAGCTGAGGTGTACTGGTAGAGGGAGCAGTCTCAGTGGTGGTTGTGATTTTAATCGGGTCAGGGGTGGTATCTGTGGACTGAGTTTCTGTGGAATTTTTCTCAGTCTCGGTAGGGGTAGGCTTGAGGATGGCAGAAACAAGGCCAAGTGTGGTAAGCCAGTACCGAACTTGTTGCTGCCATCTTCGGAAATGGGAACCATTGAACTTCTCATCAGGTTTGGCAGAGGTTTTGTCATCGTTAAAAGCCATAGCAGAAGACAAAGACTGATAATAGAAAGATATTCTGTTATGAAATTGTTGGAATAAATAGATCTATTATCAGACAAAAAATTGGAAAATATGAAGACAAGGATTAGAAGAGCCTGGTATGGAGTCACGTGGTAACGCTGTCTTCAGAACAGAATACGCCCCCTCAATCGCACAGGGTTCTCGACGATCTGTTCACAAGATAAAACCACCCAGCCCTGCTGTTCTCTTCTAGGTGCAAACAAGAAAAGAAGTCGAACCGGTCGCAGACTTGATCGCCAAAAAAAAAAATTATAACTCTGTTTTTGTGGAGGATTTCTGGTGAACACTTTGTTTTTCGCATACTCTGAATCTCTGCAAAGGTAGCATTTTTATAGACACAGAGAGTCGACTGTTGGAAGTGTAACGTAAGCATTAATTACATGCGTTAATTATGGTAAGCGTTTACGGTTACCATATTAATTTCCAACGTTTAAAATTTTCATACCCGTACCCATACCCGAAATACGAGATACAAAATACGAGATACACAAAAACAAATGCAAATGTAAATGCAATTTACAAGCCCCAGTCCCTGCTTGGGTCCCGACCCAAGATCTACACGAGGCATATTTAAAGACTGCTTCATCGCATTCTTTAATCGATGTGGGACAAAACTTTTTTAAGTGAATTAAACATCCCATATATTCTTTAATCTATATTTGGAAACTAATCAATACATTTTTAAGGAAATGTATTAATTTTTCCAACACATACGGGAAAACCAAGTCTTCCCGCAGGGAGCATTGCGTGTCCCGTAGAAGGAAAAAAAGGGTTTTGTTGTACACAGTCTTTTACAGTTTCAAATACAATCTCATACATCTATTTAACAATCTAATAGTTGTTCAACGAAGTATATACTTCTCTAGCTGAGGTATGAAAAACATTTTTTACTGTAAAAAATAAGTCCATTCAATACGGGTTAAAGAGGTAATTTTTTTTTTTTACTTTGAAATATAAATGTTGTGAGAGATGACATCTTAACGGGTATAATGTTCATATGGCATGTTGCATATTTTTTCACTTGTGTCATTTACAGTTTTCATTAAAATTTGTTATAAAATTAATTATTTATACAATGTAATGTATTTTATTCAGTTAACGTATTTTCAATTATGCGCAACTACGCCCACATCTCACTTGTTTTCTTATAAAATGTCTTTTAATGGATAAATAGATAACTATCAAAATATATTTAAAAAAAATCAGTGGGACGTGGAAATGACGTACTGCCATAACGACTCTCTCTCCCATTCTCCAATAACATTCGGTTCCTTTTTAATACTATTATATGAGTCTTGACGTCTCCTAAAATGTACAAAGTATGAGGTCCCTTTCAGTGAAAAGAGCACTATTTAAACTCTGTTCTTTCTACATTTTTAAATGCAAATATAATTTTTAACAATTGTAAAAAAATAAAAATTAAGTGATATACGTTCTTTTAAGAAGATAAAAAAAGTTTTATAATTCATTGAAAAGCTAACTAATTATATAAGATTGTTCGTGAGACTGTCTACCCGACACTACGTGTAACAGCGGTCTTATTTTATTAATGAATGAATGATTCCCCACGGAATCCTTGCCTTATCCCCTCACACTTCCAGCTCTATCCATTATCACTGTTTGTTTTTGTCTCCACCACAAAATTAAAAAGACCCTAAACTCACTCACTCACACACCCCCCCCCCCCCCCCCCCCCCCCCAAATCAAGTGAAGTAAAAATAAAAGCCAACCTCGGTTGTCGTGCTCTCACCCGGAAAATACCTTTTGCATGCAATTGACACCACCTCACACCTGGAACCTTCTGTGTATCGAGTTTTGTGTCTCTTTATTTAGCTGGTCTACACTTTTTTTTCATTGAACCTCTCTCTCTCTCTCTCTCTCTCTCTCTGCAAAGATGTTGGAAGGGAAGGCAATGATACAAGACACGGACATGCCAGTGAAGATGCAGATGAAGGCCATGACCTCTGCCTCTCAAGCTCTAGATCTCTACGACGTCTCTGATTGCAAGAGCATCGCCGCCCACATAAAAAAGGTTCCCCCTTTTTGTTTTTTGGCTTTCCCTTCTCTGTATCTGTATATGGGTTATTCTTTTTTTCTTTCTCACTTCATCACTAACAAGTATTATTAAACATTTTTTGAAAAATGTTATGCTCTTCAGTCACTTTTGTACACATTCTATAATTTTTTTTTTGAAAAACATACGTACTTGTATATATATATTTTTTTTGGTAAATATGTATTCGATTATAGAAGTCATAGATACAGAAATGACGGTAAGTTCGTAAAAACTCTCTTTTTTGTTTTGATTTTAGGAGTTCGATTCGATGTATGGGTCAGGGTGGCAATGTGTGGTGGGATCCAACTTCGGGTGCTTCTTCACTCACAAGCATGGGACCTTCATCTACTTCTGTTTGGAGACCCTCAACTTCCTCATCTTTAAAGGTGCTTCTTATTGAATTGGTGGGGGATTCAAGTACACCCAGAAGGGGATATTTCAAGATGAGCTGATGCCCTCTGTAGTCTTAAATTGTACATATGTGATTAGTTTTTTTTTCCTTCTCCTCCTCCCTGGAATCCTCTGCTTTTTGTGAGATATAAGGAGAGTTGTAGTGGTTTGCAGTCTATATCTTTTGTGTATTTTTTATATTTATTGTTATGTTATGTAATAGTTTAAGTTTTTTTTTAATAAGAAAAGTAAGTATTTGCTGCCCGATATCAGTTACTTATTAGTATCGGATTACAAACTCACATTTAAGTTGGGGAAGAAAAAAATGATGGGGGCGCTTGTTAATCAGCTTGAACCAGAAAAACTGATTGACTGGAGATAAAAGTTTTTCACAACCATCATTGATTGGATAAATCGACATTTTAAAAGAACCAGTCTTTATACTAGTATACATAAATATACCAAAAAAGAAAAGAAAAAAAAAACATTGTTCTGATATAAATAGGCTAAACTCTCAACATATTTTAATCACATAAAACATTAAAAAATTACCATAACATCTCAAAATTTTATATTGCGATGCATTTTTTTATTAAAATATAATATTTAAAATTTTATGATACTTTTTTTTTTTATTAAAACACAATGTTTAAAATTTTAAACATCTGTGGACTATATGTGGAGCTGTCATGACATTTTTCTGGGTAAGGGAAAAGTTCATCCGCAAACAGATTGTATGATATAAAATAGAAATATAAAATAGAATCCACATTTCCTATTTTATTTTTCAAAGTTTCATATCTTATAAGTATCCACTGGACCATTCAAAACCTGATGATCCAAAACAATCAGAAGCCAAGAATCACAATTTCCAAACTCCAATTTTACCATCCCTTCCATTCAAAACAATAGATCAAACCACCGGAGTCAACAATGGCTTGTTCTGCACATGCGCCTCCAGGTTTTCAAGCACCAGGTCCGCCATCGCCTTCCCAGTCTCCAATGTCCCGCTCCCCACGTGCGGCAGCAGAACCACGTTTTCAAGCTCAAACAGCTCTTCCGGCAAGTGTGGCTCCTGTTCATACACGTCGAGCCCGGCCCCTCCCAACCGCCCCTCGACCAGCGCCTTCACGAGCTCAGGCTCATCCACGTGCGGCCCTCGGCCAATGTTCACCAGTACACCTTTCGGGCCCAGTGCGTCCATCACGTCACGGTTCACGATGTGGTGGGTCTCCTCGGTGAGCGGGCATGCGACCACGAGGACGTCACAGTTGGAGGCCAGTTCGATGATGGTGGGATGGTATTTGAAGTTGGTCTCTGGTTTCTCTGTTCTTGAGTAGTAGCTGATGGGGCAACCGAAGGCTGCGGCCCTCTTTGCGATGGCCATTCCGATCCTGCCCAGCCCCACAATACCCACTGCTTTGCCACTGAACTGCAAGAAAATGAACCATTGATTTTGGATTGTAAGGACAAAAAAATTCTAATGCGATTTTTGTTTTCCCATGCGAGTTATGCAATTTTAAAAAATAGAAAGCCCCCAAACGTTAGGAGACGAGGGATCTCTGTAACAATAAAACTAAAAGAAATTCAAATTACAAGAAGTTAAGTAGGCCTCCACACCCCCAACGGATCTGAAATGGCCACCTCCCGAACCAAAGATTACCATAATCGAGAATGGAGGATCAACTCAGATTCTCA
Organism: Acorus calamus; assembly: GCA_030737845.1. Taxonomy (NCBI): domain Eukaryota; kingdom Viridiplantae; phylum Streptophyta; class Magnoliopsida; order Acorales; family Acoraceae; genus Acorus; species Acorus calamus. The sequence goes on along the minus strand of CM060877.1, from coordinate 9,879,362 downwards.
GAAAAATCATTTTCACCCAATCTCTATGCGTATAAGAATCATTGTCCCACGGAAACTTTGAATCTGGCTAATAAATAAACAGGGGAACAAACAGCACTGTTGACTCTGGTTAATAAATAAACAGGGGATTCTCTATTTTGTTGACACAAAATCAACAGAACTACTATAAATCATTACAGCCTTGACCCCAAAAGCATGTTTGTTAAACACATAATTCTCCCCTTTATTAGAACATCTGCATAGGATTGGTAGTTCCTAGAGGGGATGCTACTAATTCATGTATGCTGGCAAGAAAGGGAAAAGAAGAGACTTCAATTCCGATCGATGTTTCAATTTTACAAATCATAAATGCAGACATGCAATTAAAGACCAAATCTAAGTGACCTTTATGATGCAAATTATTGGGTAGATTATATAATGGAGAAGATAGAATGGGACGCCAATATCACTAGAGCAGGATGTGTCAAGGCTCTCTAGGACTTCTAGAGTACAATGAGCGCCTTTCGAATCAGCAAATAACATCCCACTGTGGTCGTATATTTTAACATTACATGTTTGCTTTCTCTAAAAAAAAAACATTGTTCCTATTTTCTGAGCTCGACTTGTACAGCAGTAAATGTGAAGGAATGATCCTAGAATATGAGCACATATACCTTTCTTCTAACAAAATATGAGCATATACCTTACTTCTGCCAATTTTACTTGTATAAAAATACAAGCCCAATGCAGTAATTTTCAATTTCATCCAGATTAACAAGTTTCTATAAATGTCTATCGAGCAGCATCATATTATCCACTCAAATCATTGAATGAACTGCCAGAAACAACATTCGCAGATTTTCTATATAAAATTAGCAGCAGGAGGAAGGGGCTGGTATTCTGAATTTGGAGGACATAAATAATGCTTTGCTTTGCAAATGGCTTTGACGGTGGTTCCATCATCCTCAGCTCCTTTGGTGTCAGGTAGTTGGGTCCAGATACAGATGCAGTAGAGCCATTCATGCTAGATCTCCCCGTGTGTCCGTTCATCAAAAATTTGGAAAGGAATCTTGTCCTGTTCAGAAGAGTTCCAAAAGGCTATTCTTTGGGCTGTTGGAGATGGTTCTGGCATGACACATGGGTGGGACAGTCCAGCTTCCCTGACTGTTTTCCAAGCTTATATGAGATTGCAGTTCTGGAAAAACGAACCAGATTGCCAATTTTGGGAAACTGGGGCTGAGACTGAGTCATTGGGTCATTCGGGTTGGCAGACTCCCTACTGAAGAGGAAGCTGGTGCACGGCGATCATTCTAGAGGAGTTGCAGGAGACCCCCCTTCATCTTGAGGCAGCGGATGAAATGGTTTGGAAGCCCACGGCTTGTGAAGGGTTCAGTCAAGAGCTGTTACGGATGGTTGCGGAGGGACAGATCAATCTTGGAGGCCAGTGCTCGGAAGGCAAAAGAGATATGGTACTTCAAGCTCCCCCTCAAAGTGAAGACATTATTGTGGACGATTTATTTGGAAAAACTCCCGAAGTCATGGAGAGCACGGTAGGCTCTGATGGCAGACATTAATTGTGCACCATGCAACATGGAGACGGAGACTGTTAGCGACCTGATAATTTCCTGCCCAGTGGTGAGACAAATTTGGAGCTGGCTTGCATCAGCGACTGGTATGTGCTGTGGGTTCTCATCGCTGGAAGGGATGTGGTTGGCCAACAAGCAATTGAAGCTCCATGTGGACAGGAGTAAGGCCGCAAAGATCACCCAATCTTATGTTCCTGCGGTTGCTTCGTCATTGTGGCTCACAAGAAATCAGGTTGTATTCAAGGAAACTACTCCCTATGCGGAGAATATTTGGGCGGATGTTTTCTTGTTTGTCCAAGATTGGGGAAGAATCTGTGCCTCGGCGAGCTCAGTTCGGAAGGTTAGGGGACAGTTTGTAATTCAAAGTCAACACAACATTAAGAATTTATCTGAACCAACACACAAAGTCAACACAACATTAAGAATTCTTCCAATGAAAAAAGTGAAAGCTGCCACCTTTCCGCTAAACAAAATGTGCTTCTCCACTACCAGAGATATCAATCACCTAATTCTATCACCCAATATAAACACCTAATTCTATCACCCAATATTACACAGACAACGGTTACATCCCAATACAACTCAGAGCTCTACCTTTCCCCAAAGAATATTCTCTCCAAGCCCAACCAATTTCTGGAATTGGTATTCCATCCATTTCCAATTCCAACTAATTCTTGAAGGATTGCAATATCAGTTCCACTGGATTCTTTTTTTTGATATCGTGTTCCACAGGATTCTTCATTGTCTTCATTGTCTTCATTGTCTCCAATAGCACATTTGGATTCAAGGAATTGGGTGGAATTGGATTTCAATTTCTATGTTACTGATTAGAATTTAAATTGGTCAGAATTGAATTTTGACAATTGGTTGAAATTAAAACTCCAACTAAACAGGTTGAGACTGAAAAAAAATGGTTTGCGGCAGTGATTTGAACCCCCACTTCTATTCGATTCAAACTCTGATGTTTTCAAATCCAAACAGGTGAACTCGATGGAATTTTAGAATTGCAATCCCAAATTCACCCAATTATTTGAGCATGAATTCAATTGCGAGAAGCTCTTCTTTCTAAAAACTTCCCAATAAAAAAGTAAACTTTTTCAATCAATATCAAATAAGAGACTGAAATAGAGAGACAGGGGGACTCGAAACCCCAACCTTCGTAGTGAGCCTGAAATAGCCCTTGGCCTTCCAGTTCCCGGAGCGGACGTACCCGTCCGCCTGAGGGATCCGCCTCATGACGGCAAGGGCGAGCTCGATAGCGATGTCGGCGACGTCCTCCGTCAGCACGTCGGGGGTGTTCGTGACCCTAACCCCCCTCTCACTACACTTCTTGAGGTCCACCTTGTCGAGGCCGACGCTGTAGGTCGACACGATCTCGAGGCGTGGGAGGGCGTCGATGGTCTCGGCGTCCGCGCCGACGTTGGTGTTGCCGACGACGGCGCGGATGGAGGCGAAGTTCGAGCGGAGGAAGTCCTTCTTGTTGGGTGACTCCCAGAGGCGGAAGAGCTTGAAGCGCTTGTCGAGCTCTTCTTCCAGGTAGGGGTTCATCGGGTAGGTCAGGAGGACGCCCAGAGCCTCCATTTTTTTTTCGATCGAATTCAATCTGACGAGGAAAGCTAGGGTTACGGTTTTGGTTTTTCAGTTTTTTTTGGGGGACATTAATTAGAGGTCCTCCTAGCCACCCCCGTATTATTTTTAGGTCCCTGGATCTTTTTTACTTTTTTTTAAATCCCTATGTATTTCATTATTTCTAGGTCCAAATTAACTCATTCCGTCGGATCCTGCCAGATCCCTTTTTTAGACTTCCAATTATACCCTTTCAATCATTACATTTATCTAAACTATCCAATCTCACTGTTTCTCTTTTTCCTTCACCAAATCGACTGAAACTTTTCTTATTCAAATCATTTTTTTTCCCAAACCCCTCTTCTTCCCCAATCAATTGAAATATTCACACTCCAACCCTTTTTATCCCAACCAGTGTTCAGGAAAACGGGATGCGATTTGCGTTGGGTTGGGGTACTGCATAAAGCATATGCGGTATGCGGGAGTATATGCGGTTCTGTAATATTTTATTAATAAAAATTATTTTTATGATATAATACAATGAAATGCACAAGTTAACCAGTACATGTGCTCACTATTGAATCATTTATATGATATATATACACACATGTATATTTGTTTGGGTAAGTATATATATTAAATTAAAAGTTTGTATTTTCTATTAAGTATGCATTTAATTTATTGTGTGTATATCATTTTTTATAAAAATATACTCTACTAATTATTTATATACCCATTCCAAAACAATTAAAATTTCACATCAAACACATTCTCAGACTCTCACACGTGACATGAAAGAGCACTCAACATTTTATTACAAAACATTTCAATGAATCTCACTAACCCGTGAACAATAAAATAAAAAACAATCTCAAATGAATGTCACCTATCAAAAGAAGGGTAAAGCTATTCCCACTGCCCGAGTTACCATTTTCCACCACCTAAAATTACGAAAATGCCATTATTTTTTTAATTTTTTCGTCTTCCTTTTCCACTACCCAGTTCGACAGCGTCCAGTCGAAATGTTCTTCACTGAGACGACAGATCTCTGTCGCACTGTCTGAATAAGTGTCGACAGAGGTCTAGTCAAAGTTTGTTTCACTAAGACGACAGAGACCCGTCGATCTGTCTGAACAAGTGTCGACATAGATGTGTTGAATCCTTCAAAACAACAACTTTCTTCTAAGAATTAATCAATTATACAATCATTTAAGTCCTTATGAAAAACAAAAATGTCATTTAAGTTATTTAAGTCTTTTTTAAAATCATTCATATATATATATATATATATATATATATAAGTATAAGAAACAAAAATATCAAACAAATAGTTATTTGAATCAAATAAACAGTAAACATTTCATATAGACAAAAAACATTATTTTCTTTTCTAAACAAATGGAGTCTTTTAATAAACAAACTCCACTTGTTTAGAAAAGAAAATAATGTTTTTTTCCTATATGAAATGTTTATTGTTTATTTGGTTCAAATATATATGTGAATGATTTTCAAAAAGACTTAAATAACTTAAATGCCATTTTTGTTTTTCATAAGGACTTAAATAATTGTATAAATGATTGATTTTTAGAAGAAAGTTATTGTTTTGAAGGGTTCGACACATCCATGTCGACACTTGCTCAGACAGATCGACAGATCTCTGTCGTCTAGTGAAACACACTTCGACTGGGCCTCTGTCGACACTTATTCAGACAGTTTGACGGACCTCTGTCATCTCAGTGAAAAACACTTCGACTAGACGCTGTCGAACTGGGTAGTGGGAAAGGAAGACAAAAAAAATGACATTTTCGTAATTATAGGTAGTGAAAAAAATAAGTGGGGCAGTGGGTCTATCACTGCCCTTAAAAGAATGGCTAGCTGTTTTAGTTTGGGGGAGGGGGGACTGAAATAAGATAATGAGAGGGGGAGAGGGGGCGGGTGACTGGGAGAGATAGAGGGAAGGGCCAGAGAGAGAATCGTAAAATGAGAGAGAGTGGGAGGGGCAGACAGAGGAGCTGCTGTTGTGTGAAGAGGAGCTACCGTTGTGTGTCGGTCAGATGACGTCAATGTAGCGCCAATGAAGGAGAGGGAGACGCTGATGAAGGAGAAGAAGAAGAAGCTGTCGATGAAGCGCAGATCGGTTGACGACGCCGATAAAGGAGGACTAGAGAAGAAGCCCTGACTCTTTTTTAGGGCCGGCTGGAACTGGTTGAAGACTTCATCAAGTCGTCCATTTTTTTTATAGTGTTATACGGGTCGGGCAGAACTAATGGGCCTGCCCGACCCATTTATCCTTCAAAGCCTGTGCACCCGCTTAGGCGGGCGCATACCCGTTTTTTGGGCGTTTATGCGGGCCTTGAGCGCATATAGGCCACTTTGGCCAAGTCGGTTTGGTGGTGTCACCGAACCGCCTGTGCGGCCGCATATTTGGCCGCACAGACCGCTTTCCTGAACACCGATCCCAACCTTTCTTCTTCCCCAAACCACCACTCCCTCACCATATCTTGTTCCCTACACCCCCTCCCCTTCAAATCGACCGAAACCATTTTCCCCCAACCCTTCTTCCCCAAGTGACGAAGATGATGGCCGCGAAGGCAACGGCGACCGCCGTGACAACGACAGATGAACATTTCTTCTTCAACCATTTTAAGCAAAAATACATTTTCAAGAGGTATGTAAAACAATAGTTTTAATGGAGGATTAAATTGGGATATGTGAAACCCACATTACCTCTGTTTTAATGGATTCTTATTTGCATCTTTCACCTGGAACTTACATTGCCTCTATTTTTGCAATGTGATACACTGTTAATAATATATAGTACACTGTTAATAATATATAGCTGTTAATATACATCAATTTAGATCAATATTTTTTTTATCCTTTTGTTCTAGATTATATTGACGTTTGAAATACTCACTAATGATGGCATGACACTTCTAAATTTTTTACATTGTTAATGTTTGTTCTCTACAAACCCTACCATGAAAAGCCATTGGTGTGCTCATCTTGTGTGAAAATGAAAAAAAAATCAAAATTTCATCTCCTAAAAAAATTAGATCTTCAGATGCCCATAGATGATTGCCGACTCTCTCCATTGCAAATGGTTTTATGTTTGATGCATGAGAAAAAGAATGGATGTATGAAATTAGGGGAATCCTACCGGTTGATACTCCAACTTTTAGATGCTACAACGTATGGACTCTGGATAAAAGACTACACAAGGGCCCTAGCACACATGTCAGGATACTCTGAACAAGCTGCGAAGTGGGTTGAAGACATGCAGATATCCAGTTGTAGTTGAAGAATTGAGTCGTGTGGTGTAATTTTGGAAAACAGTGGATCTGATGATGCTTAAACTATTGTCATGTATAAACATCTATTTGTATCACATATTTTCGGTCGGCCAGTACAACTGCTCACTACAACTAGTTGTGTTATGAATGATAGTCGTGTTATGAATGATTCACTTATAGTACATTGTTAGTCCATCTGGGTGCACTGTTAACCATTATAGATACAATATTAAACTATATGGGTACACTGTTAAAATGTATTTGATAATTCTGAGTTCCATTTATTTTCTTGTGATTTTTTTTGTGATTCTTGGAAGAAAATGAAGAACTTAGATATGAAGGAACCAATTCTTTTTAACTTTGACTGCCCCACACTAGTTCATTTAATGCATCACTTCTTCTTTTTTTTTCTAATAAATATTTCATCACTTGTAAAATGTGATTTTGGAGATTGGCATGAACAAATTAATAATATTTCTTTTCATAGTAAATCATAATTAAGCTGATTTATCATGACACATGCAAGTTATTACAGTTTTACTCTCATTTTACATGTCCAAAAATTGATTTCTAATTGGATATTGCTAAATCACGTCAATCATAAGTTCATAACATATGCTAAACAATTATGCTTGCATTAGAGTAAGATAAGAGCTGCAAAAAAAAGGGTTAAAAGTCTATGTTTAAAGTCATTCAGAATCAACCCAAATACTACCTGAATGCACTCAGATAAGTCATTACTAGATATACTGGTACATTGTTATGCACTACTAATACATTGTTAGGCCATCTGAGTACACTGTTACATACTACCGAAACACTAGTAGTCCATTTGGATCCACTGTTACCAACTATCATGTATACATTCACAATAGTTTAAGTATCATCTAATCAGCATGCACTCAATAAGCATGCTAGTCAATCTGACTAAATATAAATAACTGTTCATACATGATAATCGGAATATATAATATAAATATATGTTTATACATGACAACAGTTTAAGCATCATCGAATCCATTATTTTTCAAATTAGACCGTTGACCTTATTCTTCAATTGTAACTGGATATCTACATGTCTTCAACCCACTTCGTGGTTTGTTCATAGTATTCTGGCATGTGTGTTAGGTCCCTTGTGTAGTCTTCTATCCAGAGTCCATATGCTGCAACATCTAAAAATTGGAACAATTTTTTTTCTTATGGTTATACTAAATGACTTTCAATGCATCGAACTTCCATCTTTCATATATTACTTACAATATCTGAATATGATATAGTTCTATCAATATGAACTACCCGTGCTTCACCATTGTATGAACAAAATGCCATGAAGGAATCCATGAATATACTCAAATGTTCTGCAAAAATGAATCTTGTAAGGTTATTGCCTAACAACAACTGAATTGTTCTATATACATGGAATAACATATGACAAACATAGGTTATTCAAAAGAACTAACAATGTGCCTATAAGCCCTAATAGTGTACTAATAAGTTTTAACAATGTAACCGTAAGGCCCAACCATGTATCAATAGACTAATCATCACAACAACTAAATTACAACATTCAGCCATTTCTATTCAGTGTCAACAATATATCTCTAAACCAAATGTGTTAAAGTAATGATTTGCACTTCTATCTATAACTATAGGAAGGGGAAAAAAGAGTTCGATAAAATAGAACATTTTTTACCATGTATTTGAAAGCCTAAATAAATCCATATACATACATGAAATGAATTATTCAAATCGTTACACAAAAGTGCAATATAAGCAACATAAAATAAGGGAATGTTTATATATTCATTGGGTTCCAAATATACAAACAAATTTGAAAAAAAAACAAAAACAAAATATGAGTAAAACATGACCTGTGCTTGGAAATAATTGTATAAAACAATGTATATACATTACTAAACTACCCATCAACCTGTAGGATTCTTCTAATTTTACACATCCATTCTTTTTCTCATGCATCAAACATAAAACCCTTTGCAATGGAGAGAGTCGGCAATCATCTATGGGCATCTGAAGATCTAATTTTTTTAGGAGATGAAATTTGATTTTCTTTTCATTTTCACACAAGATTAGAGCACACCAATAGCTTTTCATGGTAGGGTTTGAAGAGAACAAACATTAATAATGTGAAAAATTTTAGAAGTGCCATGCCATCATTAGTGAGTTATTTCAAACGTAAATATAATCTAGAACAAAAAGATAAAAAAATATTGATCTAAATTGATGTATATTAACAGTGTATATATTATTAACAGTATATAGTATATTAACAGCTATATTATTAACAGTGTAGTATATATTATTAATAGTATACCATATTGCAAAAACATAGGCAATGTAGGTTCCAAGTGGGAGATGCAAATAAGGATCCATTAAAATATAGGTAATGTGGGTTTCACATATCCCAATTTAATCCTCCATTAAGACTATTGTTTTATATACCCCTTAACAATATATTTTTGCTTACAATGGTTGAAGAAGAAATGTTTCCCCGTCGTTGTCACGGTCGCCGCCGTTGCCATTGCCGTCGTCATTTGGGGAAGAAGAAGGGTTGGGGGGGAAATGGTTTCAGTCGATTTGAAGGGGAGAGGGTGTGGGGAATAAGATATGGTGAGGGAGTGGTGGTTTGGGGAAGAAGAAAGGTTGGGGAAAAAAGGGTTGGAGTGTGTAAAATTTTCAATCGATTGGGGAAGAAGAGGGGTTTGGAAAAAAAAAAATGATTTGAATAAGGAAAGGGTCAGTCGATTTGACGAGGGAAAAAGAGAGAAAAAGTGAGATTGGATAGTTTAGGTAAATGCAATGGCTCAACGGATATTTTTGGAAGTCTAAAAAGGGATATGACGGAATGGGTTAGTTTGGACCTAGAAATAATGAAATACAGTGATAGGGATCTAAAGAAAAGTAAAAAAGGTTCAGGGACCTAAAAGTAATATGGGGGTGACTGGGAGGACCTCTAATTAATTTTTTCTTTTTTCCCCAGTTTTTTGTTCCTTCAACTGTATGGGTTTTTAAAAAGACCACAGGAGATCAAAATCTGAGCCGTTCAACACAGACCAATTAATTATTATCTGCTTTGCTAACTTATTCAGAATTTATATATATACAGTTCGGATATGAAACGAATGCCTGCAATCTCATATTTGTGGACGTCCACGAGTCCACCAAATGCATGGTGGTGATTTTCCTAATAAAGTCCACCAAATCAAAAGTTTTAACCACTACTTTAACCCAAGTCAAATGAAAAAACCACTATTCACTTTCTCTTTCAAAACCTCTCGCCCGAAACACTCTAAAACCCTCCCCAAAAGAGAAAAACAAAACTCCCTAACGATCCGATCTCCCCGACACTGCTCGCCCTCCCCGACGCACGCCTCTCACCTTCCCCGACGCCTCTCGCCCTCTCTCTCTCTCTGCCCCCCTCTCACTCTCAAATCGCCGACCGCCACCACAGCCCACGAACACCCCGACTCTGCGATCAAACTGATAAGGTTCATCCTAGTCCCTCTATGATGATTTATTTTGTAGATCTAGGGTTTTTTTTTTTTTTTTACTGGATTCCATTGTTTTAGCTTTGTTGATTTAGGGTTTTTTCCCTTGGTTATTTTAGAATTTCATATATGTTGTCTCTGTGTGATCAAATTTTTTGTTACAGAGGTAGCCAAAAGCATACTTTTTTTTAACAGAGTTGGCCAAAACAATAATGTTTACATGCTGTGCTCAAATTTTTGGTAACAGAGGTCAACATTCTGTTTTTTTACACAGGTAGCCTACAATTCCAAACATCATCTTTAGATCAATTTGTGCTGCCTTATTATATGTGATTGGACTTTTTTGCTTTCAAATATTAGTGGGAGATTTATCTGAAAGAGCATGATATCCGTGAGTTGTTTAAAGATGATGTTTGGTGTAACATCTGGATTTTTTTTCCATTCAACTTAAAGTGTCATGTTTCTCTTTTTCTAATATGATGATTTTGTTGGTTTAAAATATCAAAGAGAATTCTGGTTTTTCATTTCTTTGTTTCCTATGAATTCTGGTTTAATTTTCTTAGTTGGCATTTGAATTTTGGAAAAGAATGAGCCAAGTTCTTTGATACATTGGTGGCTGATCAATTTGTTTGTTATACATACATGAATATCGAGCAGGTTTGGAGCATGTTATGCATGCTGTGTCATCAGCAATGCATAGTGTTGATCTCTTATTAAATGGGTTCCTCAAATCACAGACCATCATCACACACAAATAAGAAATGAAATTAAAATTGAATACATTTCAATAGGTGGACTTCCATTTAATCATGCATCTCTTTGTTAAATTTTTCATAGAGGTGTATTACTCATAATGATCTTTAAATATGAATTTTTGCACACTGGATTAGGACATGTTATATAGAAAATATCTTCTAAACACTGTCAGAATCTTATAAAATTTTTATACCCTTCAGATTTTCAAACACTCAAATTTGTAAGGATCCCCCCATAAAATTCTGATAATCAAATACATCCACAGAAAAGGTACTCAGGATATACGCACATTGAATGATTACTATACATAATAAATACACGTCTTATGAATGAAAACTTTCACAAAACCATACAACAGGAAACCACTAAATAACTTCTTGATTATTCTATTTAACGCAATCCATTAAAGGAAATACAAGAATATGAACAACTCAACACATTTATTCTTCTTACTCAAACTCCATAACTTCATCACAAAAAAAATATATTTTTGCATACACATTCTTAAGAAGAAACAACGTTTTCACTGGAAACAGAGGATGGTCTGTGGATTAAACAATCATCATTATTCATTCAAAAGAAAAGGTGACTCAAAATGATGGAATTCCCTGCATTTCTTGAAATCACTAGAAGATGCCCACATTGAGGTATTCAGTCCCAAGAACAGCATCCCATCACCCAAGCTTTCAATCTCCACCCACTTTTTTGCTTTCTCCTTCAATCTGAATGTCTCAAACCCCACAGTCATAAACGCCAGTATGAAAAGAAAACCCAGGCATCACCATCCCTTGTTCATCTTAGTGGAGGAGATCAATAGCTGCCACACGCGACCCTTTCATGATTGTTTTATAACTGTGTTTTTCCCACAAAAACAGTAATAGGGGGGTAGTCAATTAGAATTTTCATGGACAAATTGTCCATGTCCATGGATTTGTAAATCTTATGTTTTTCAATCAGGACATTGGTTCGTAGACAAAAAGTCCAGTGTTATTCAATTGAAACATTATTTCGTTGACAAAAAGTCCAGCGTTATTCGATTGAGACATTATTTCGTGGACAAAAAGTCCAGTGTTATTCGATTGAGACATTATTTCGTGAAAAAAAAGTCCAGTGTTATTCGATTGAGACATTATTTTATGGACATAAAGTCCAGTATTATTCGATAGAGACATTATTTCGTGGACAAAAAGTTCAGTGTTATTCGATAGAGACATTATTCCGTGGACAAAAAGTTCAGCGTTATTCAATTGACTCTTTATAGTAGACATTTTGTCATGTGTTATTCAATTTAAACAGGATTTGTGAAGACTTTCATAAGTGAGAGATTTTTGTGGACTTTTGTGGACTTTAGAAAGAGAAATACAAAGGAAAATGTCATTTCAAAATCCCACCCAAATGAGTGGGATTCTCATGGACTTTTATTATAGTATTGTGAATATTTTTTTTCTTTTAACAAAACTCTTTTATAATTTTTGTCTCATGCCTTTCATATTTTTATTCACATTTTTTTTCTTTATTTATCATTTTTTTTTCTCTAAATGTTCATTTGTATAAAATATTGCTATCACCTCATATGTTTGCTGAATATATGAGAATGATAGATTTGCTTGTGTTGCAATCATGCATATTATTTTTATAATGTTCAGACATATATAAAAATAAAATTAGGCGCATATATATATATGACCAAATATACTGATTGCTTTTATTTCATTTTTTATTTAAAGTAATATAATGACTACTTTTATTTTATTTTTATTTTAAGTAATATAATTTATTATTTTATTTCATTATATTTGAAGATATGTAATATATGATTTTTATATAATATATATATATATCCTTATTTTTTATTGTCTTCCTAATTAAAAACTCATCCCTCCCCTCTATAAAAGCTTATGAAATTTTCTCTCTATAACAGAAAAAAAAGTTAGCTCATTGTGGATTTTTCTCAATATAAGATATTATTTTTATTTTTTAGATTGATTGTTTTTAATGAAGAAGAATTTTTTTTATGAATGTAAATATATATGAAATATTATATCGACTCATATGTATAGCTAAACGTATGTGGGATGACCGTGACATTAATATTCATGGTGAACTAATGTAATATTATATAGTTAAAAATGGTTTTTATTAATATTTATTATATTAAATTATATTTTATCTTGGGTATGATAAGTTCTTTATTTGTTATTTAAAAATCTAAAAACGTTATTGTGTTTATTAATAGAAATTCATATGTAAAAAGAGTCGATCTGTTAAAGTCTGTGAAAGTCTATAAAAGTCCATGAGAGTGATTTGTGAAAGTCTGCAAATGTCTGTGAAAGTCTGTGAAAGTCCAAGAGAGTGATTTGAGAAAGTCTACAAATGTCTGTGAAAGTCCATGAGAGTCAATATGTAAAAGTCTGCCATTGTCTATGAAAGTCTGTGAAAGTCCATGAGAGTCAATATGTGAAAGTCTGCAAAAGTCTGTAAAAGTTTGTGAAAGTCTATGAAAGTCAATTTACGAAAGTCTGCAAAAGTCTACGAAAATCTGCAAAAGTTTGTGAAAGTCTGCAAAGTCTACAAAAGTTCATCACTTAAACAATGTCCACAGAAATCCATCAAAGTCCATATCGACTACCCCCCCCCCCTAAATGTTTATCGTAAGTCCATGGTTGGACTCTGTGTTGGAATGTTTCATTTATACAGTTAAAGAAATATGTGATACTAATAACCTTTAAAACAAGCCCATAAACACAGGAAGAGTATTGATTGGATACAAAAAATAACTCATTTGATATGACCATGGACAACACATTTTCACACACAAGTAAAAAAAAGGGATTTTGCTAAGCATCTTTTAATAACATAATGATAAGGTTTCCTTAAATATAAAAAAAATTCAATTTTTTGACAGAAAAAAATGAACTTTTTTATGACTAAACAATCAAAGAACATCCTTATGATGACCTTTAACAAGTCTATCCCACCATGAATTAAGAGTACACCATCTTTACACCCAATGAAAGTCACCCAACAAAATTAGACTAATCAATTATCAATCCTAAATTTTTTTGGTAGACATTATAAATCCTAAATTGCTTTCACATATATATATGCACATAAATTACAGACCCTTGAAATTTTTTTTACAAACTCTTCAAAATATAAAACTTACAAGCCCTTTAAAGGAAAAAAGCACACAACTTAGAAACCCATTTTTTATGAAAAAAAACCTAAGTAATCAAACAAGCACACAACTTGGAAACCCATTTTTGATGAAAAAAACCCTAAATAATCAAACAAGCACAAAACTTGGAAACCATTTTTGATGAAAAAACCCTAAGTAATCAAACAAAACAATAAATGAATCAAAACCCTAAATAATTAGATTTATCAAAAAAGGTTAAAGAAAATCTCAACGGAGGGGAAGGGGATGCCGGACGGGATGCCGAAAGGTGATGTCCGAATCGATCGGACGGCCCAAATTCCAAACCGCACCATTTCAATTCGTCCGCTCGACCGCAACAAATCGCAACCCTATATATATATATATAGGGAACCGATTTAAGTGCGGCGAACGGCGGGTGCGGCAACGATCACGAGTCCATCGCATCGGACGATCGGGTACGATTCACGTCGACCGTTGGATGCGATGGACCCGCAATCGAACGACCCACGTCGCGGCCGCACCTACCGTTCGCCGCACCTAATCGCGATCGCGAGCGTGTGTGTGTGTGTGTGTGTGTATATATATATATATATATATATATATATATATATATATATATATATATATATATACGGAACCGAATAGGTGCGGCGAACGGCGGGTGCGGCAGCGATCACGAGCCGTCGATCACGGGTCCATCGCATCGGACGGTCGGGTGCGATTCACATCGACCGTCGGATGCGATGGACCCGCGATCGGACGGCCCACATCGTGGCCGCACCTGCCGTTCGCCGCACGCAATCATTTTCATATATATATATATATATATATATATATATATATATAGGGAAGTGATTACATGCGAACGTGCGGTCGGTGCGCACGCGATCACGGGCCGTCGATCACGGGTCCATCGCATCGGACGGTCGGGTGCGAATCACGTCGACCGTTGGATGCGATGGACCCGCGATCGGACGGCCCGCGATCGTGTGCGCACGTTCGCACGTCCGCACCCCAGCATTTCACTATATATATATATAGTGAAATGATTAGGTGCGGCCGCGAAATGGGCTGTCCGATCACGGGTCCATCGCATCCGACGGTCCGAGGTGAATGCGATGGACCTTCCGATGCGATGGACCCGTGATCGACGGCCTGTGATTGTGGCCGCACCCGCCGTTCGCCGCACATAATCACCCCTCTATATATATCTATATATATATATAGTGAAGTGATTGGGTGCGGCGGCCGCGACATGGGCCGTCCGATCACGGGTCAATCGCATCTGACGGTCGATGCGAATCGTTCATCACCATCGATGCGATGGACCCGTGATCGCGGCCGCACCCGCCGTCCGCCGCACCTAATCGATCCCTATATATATATATATATATATATATATATATATATATATATATATATATATATATATATATAGTGAAATGATTAGGTGCGGCAGACGTCAGGTGCGGCCGCGACATGGGCCGTCCGATCACGGGTCCATCGCATCCGACGGTCCGAGGTGAATGCGATGGACCTTCAGATGCAATGGACCCATGATCGACGGCCTGTGATTGTGGCCGCACCCGCCGTTCGCCGCACATAATCACCCCTCTATATATATATATATAGCTATATATATATAGTGAAGTGATTGGGTGCGGCGGCCGCGACATGGGCCGTCCGATCACGGGTCCATCGCATCTGACGGTCGATGCGAATCGTTCATCACCATCGGATGCGATGGACCCGTGATCGCGGCCGCACCCGCCGTCCGCCGCACTTAATCGCTCCCCTATATATATATATATATATATATATATATATATATATATATATATATATATATATATATATATATTCCTCTAAACCTATAAAAATCAGATAAAGTTTTCGTCTCCTTTTTGTTCGGGGCTTTTTATTAAATAAAAATTCCTACCTCTATTAAAAAAAAAGTCTAAAATTCGAATTCCCTAATGTTTCTATTTTATTAGACAATATTTATTTGTGTCCCTATAACTAATCAAATATGTGGTTAACCCTAACTATGCATGGTAAATTATTGTTATACTCTTTTTAAAAAATTTCTTTGTTGAAAAAATCAATATAACTCTTTAAAAACTTATGAAAATCGAAAAAGTCTCTGTAAAATTTAAAAATCATTTGACTCTCTGAAACCTTTTTAAACTCACAAAAAGCCCATCTGATTATCTAAAAGCATATACTAATTTATGTAAATTTTATTAAACAAATCATAGTTTTATAATTAAGGTGTTATGCATTTTGTTGCTAACAATTTAGAGTTAAATATGTATTATAGAATTTTGATTTGGCTTTTAAATTGTTTTATCTGATTTTGTAATGGAGTTGATGAAGCTGTAATTTTTTTTTGTTCGGTCTATGCGATGAGATTGAGGAGGTGAAAATATTGAAAAAAAATTTGATTTTGTAGATTAAATGAGGTCAATTTCGGTTATTTTTTTTTACAATTGAGGATGGCATTTCAAGAGATCGAGATGTTGAAAAATGACGAGGGATTTTTCTTACAAAATGACTAAATCTGATTTTATAAACTTTTGTAGGAACTGAATCCAATTTTAATAATTTTCTATGGATTTATTTTGATATAATTTTGATCCGAAAGACTAAATTGGTTAATCATACACACCTTTTAAAAAAAAAATGAAGTGGAAGGCTAGCTACTTCAATTTAATCATATACACCTTCTTTTTTTTTTTGAAAAATGAAGTGGCAGGCTAGCTACTTCTTATCATTAAGTGAAAAAGGAGTACAAACTAGGATGAATTAGTGCTAACGGTTATTAATCATATATACTTTATGGGGACTTATGACGATTTTATGATTTTAGAGGGAATTTTTGAGATTTTAAGAAGATTTTAGGGAATTAAAAAGATTTTTCCTTTTTTATTTCTTCTAAAAAGGTAGATCTTACTGCCATAACTTCATTTCTAAAAGAAATTCCACATATGTTGTAACAAACAATAATCAACCCCTCGCTAGAGGTAGTAAATACAGAGGGTCAAGTAAATACGGAGGACAAAAGAACAAAGGTGAAGATAGGTCAAAAAATTTACAAACTATGAAAGCGTGGTATATTTTAGGATTATAATATACCACTCAATACATTTTGCGGCTCGTTTTACAGCACCATACCCTATAATAATATAGCATATACCGCGTTATTATAGTGTATAAAGGTTCTATCGTAATATATGGCGCAAATTTTTTTTAATATTTTTTTAACTTGAAAAAAATATATTAATGTAAATTAGTATATACTTCATTTCATATAACAACATGCACTTTATTTAAAGAGTATATGATTTTTTTAAAAAGAAAACCGATGTGAACTGCAATTGAGACAGCAATGAAGCTGGACGTATCATTTTCCTTATAATAATAACAAATTCAAATCGGGCCCAAGTAACCTAATCTCTCAGTCCAAACCAAACATGAATTAGTTTTGTTTCTGGTTTTCTGAGGGCCAACACAAGCATGCCAAAAAAATCAGGTTGGATCATATTGGATCTAATTTTAAACCCACCTGAATTGCACCCCTACTATGAAGTATGACTGATCCAACCATGCATGTCAATCAAACACATCTGAATGGAGAATTGTTGTTTGGAGGTTGATTATATACAACAAATCCAAAACTTGGATTTATATACGACAAATACAGCAAATCTCTCAAACAAACATGGTATTATATGCAGAATAGAATTATGCCCCCAAAGGCTAGCAAACAAAAATTAGGAATCCAATGCAACCAACCAAAAATACTATATTGAGCACTTCACATGGCTCTTCATTATTTCTATGCAGTACATCAAATCCAACAGATGGTGTTGTGGCAATCACTATTCACTACTAACACACAAGTAATCAAAAGATATTCATGATAGCAGATCCATAACAACCTCCCCAATAAACCCCATCAAGAGCAGCTCAACCACTTCAATCACAGCCTGCTCTCCCTCCTCAAATGAGACTCCTTTCACCCAACCCAACCCCCAAACACCATTGATCAACACATCCCTGCACATGAGGTCCCTCTCCAACATCATGTACAAACTGTTCCTCGATATCACATCCCCACCGCCGGTCTCACCATAGCTTTTCAGCCTCTCAATCCCTGCACTCACTTCCTCTACCACCTGACCTAGGGGGACTCTCAACTTTCGAGCGCATATGTGGGAATGCCTTTTGCGCGTTATTAGCTCATTTGCGCAGTCCAGATAAAGCCTCACATTGCTTGTTATGAATTCCTCCATGTCCATCATCGGGATATCTATGGATTGGTGTCTTTCAATATCGAATAGTTCTTTTGCGTGGCTAATGAATGCTGGGCTGCTCAAGAGCATTAGTTTCAGAGAGTCACTTGGTTTGTGCGGTTTCTTCATTGTGGTTCGAATGTCTATATGATGCTTAGTTTCGGTTTCCAACTCTTGGTCAGTTATCAGTGTAACTCCACGAACAGGACTTGGTATGGATATTCCATGACCTGAAACCAACGAGAAAAACATGTTCAGTAAATTGTAGTTTTTGTTTGGATTTCATTTATTTTTTGTGATTGCTAGAGAGGACAGACAGATCTATTGACCCCCTTTTCACAAGCACGAGAAAATAGGCATATCAATCTAAAAACTGAGAAGAATGGCAGTGGTTATCACATTTTTTTCCTCTAAAAAAACATGTATATGATTGTATATGAATAGATGCAATGGCCATGAAGCGTTTATACATATATACACATACAAGTGACTACAGTCACTTGTATCTTAATTATTTCATTATTTGATGTTGCATTAATCTACGAAGAGATGCACTCAATGGAACAATTCAGATTTTTTTTTTTGATAGGTAAGTGCTGGGGTTTGAACTTAGAACCTCTTGGTTGCTATTAAACTATGGGTCCACGACCAACAATTCTGAGTGAGTTATCAAGTGGTAGCTACAATCACATCAGCAATATCCATATGCTTCTAATCTTACGATAACACTATCTTTCATGTTACTTTATGGTTTCGACCATCAAATTGAACATTAATTATCAAGGAATTAAATGGGAAGCAGAAAAAATGGACAGAAATTTTAAACTACAGTCATATGATGGTGACTCATGGTCAAATGAAGGTTTCACCTTTGGAGTCATTTTCATCTGATCTTCGTTCTGTTTGTTTGGTGATTCGTTCATCCACCAAACTACTTTCTTTTGAGGAAATACAATTAATTTTCCGAGACTGATTGACGTTGTTTCCACCCCCTTTGCACCGTGATTTCTCAGTCTGCGGCAAAGAGAGTACAATTATACAAGATGCAAGCCAAAAGACGAGGCGCCACTTCATAACGCTTGATAGGGTCCAAATAATGTAGAAGAGGCCAACGACATAAATGTGATTCAGAGACATTGTGCTATCAACTTCACATCCAATTGATCTGCTCTTATCTAAAATCGAGAGAGTTTTTATTTATGATGCCTCTATTTAAGGATAAATAAGTTCACACAGTAGCCAACATTCCAAGCATGCAAATGCAAAAAACTGGTTGCTTGAGGCACACATACACACCACAAAAAGTAATTCTTTATCTGACAATCAAGCATTGTAAAATGATGGCCTCATTTGGGGGAGGTCTTCTGTACCATTCACTGGATGTGAGAAGATAATATCTTGCAAATGCCTCCAACCTTTAAGTGAAAGGCATCACAAGTCAAGTTGTGATGCTTTGCTTTATAACCAAGAAAATATTGAGAAAGGCATTCCAGTAAAACATCAACACAAATGTTGCACATTTTAAAGATTAAAACATACTCTTCAGTCTTCATTTCAAATATTCAAAAATTTGTGAAACCTAAAAGTCTTTTGAACATAATTTATGCACACAAATCAAGGTGTTATGAGATTAGAAGGCAAATTGCATATCATATCTTCCGTTTTTCCTACGACCAAATTTTATCTTTGAGTTTTAGCAAAAAAAGGGTACTCACATCTGACTTTGCAACTGCAGATTCTCTGTTCACTTGTTTTATCTGGTTCTTCTTCGATGGACCCACTGGGTTACGTAGTATGGGCCTGGTAGGTTTGCACTGATGCGATGTACTTTTTGAGGGAGCAGTCTTGGCTGAGACCGGTCTTGTGTCCTGCTTCCTTGGTTTCACTAAAGGCGCAGTTTTGGCTTGAGAACTAATCTGTCTCTTAACAGACACTTTTTGTCTTTCTGGTTGTGGTTTTCGCCTCTCCTCCAGTTTCTTGTTTGCCTTAGCCTCCTCTTTTTTGTTGGGTTTATGAATACTAGAAAGCTTGGTCTTGGGAAGAGGTTCCTCTTTAATCAACACAGCTTGAATTGCCTTAGGAGCTTCTGAATTTTGGAGAACTGATTCATTTTCAGAAACTTTTTCTTTTTGAACCAGTTCCAAAGTTTGGGTCTCCTGAAGAACTAAAAACAAAGGCTTTATAATCACTATTGGTGGCATTTCATCATTCATTGTCCAATACTCCGACCGGAAACTCTGTCCATACGATGTGAAAGAAGAATGATCGTCTTCAACTTGGTCAGCCTTCAAAAGCCCCTTAAGATGCATCGACTCGAGGATCTCATTGAGCGTCTTCCGTTTAGGATCCGCTATTCTCTGCTCCACAAACTCGGGTTTCCTCGGCTTAGAAAAAGAAATGTCAAAGACTGATCTAGGTGGATTTGACTTCTGGTTCTTCGGCTCTGGTTGGATTTTGTTAGTCGAAATTGTTCCAGTTGGCATCGCCCCTTCTAGACCCATGAGCTTTGCGATCAAATTTGGTTCATTTGCCTTCTTTGGCTGATCAATCACAGTATCAGTGAAAGAATCGGATCGCCACCTGTCCGACAAAGCCACTCCTTCATCTGCAGAGGCAGATAGCAAGTTTTTCTCAGAGAGGCTCTCCCTGATCGTTCTTTTCAATTCCCCAATTCGATTACTGGATGACCTATCACTCAATATCTTTGGTGTCTCAAATTCATGATACGAATTCTCGCATTCAAACTGACTCGAGCCAAACTTTCTACATCTGAACCCTTCTTCATTGAACACGAGTTCTGACGAACTCTGCCTCTGCTTCGCGCACGCCATGAACTTCGAAGCTTCTTGGAGTCTCTCCAGCATGACTAATGACTCCTGAAGATCCAAAGCCCCCCGCGAGAGGTCCCTCGTGATGTCCTTCGATGACCCAATCATGTCATTCAGCTTATGAGCTCCTTTAGAGACCTCCAATGGTTGACATGAAGAACCTCTTAAACCCATCTCCTCCTCTTCATTTCTGAACTTGTGCTTTCTCCTCCTGTGCATCAAAGGCTCCACAACAGAAGAAGCTGAAGAAGAAGAAGATGGGTTCTTGGAGCTTCTCATCGTCTAGTACTCGATAATCTCTTTCGAGCCCTCGCACGAGAAGCGTCGGGTCTTTTTCAGAGATCTGTAAATAACCGACCTCAGGTTGTCCTGATGCATCTTCTCTGCAACAAAAAAAATCCATTTTTGACAGAGTCTGATTGAGACTCACATTAAAAATGATGAAAAAATTGGCTCTTTGAAAGCAAGGCATGGCCTTTAGAATGAATTGAAAAGTTTTTTTTTTTTTTTTGGTCTTGCATCACTGGAAGAATCTATGTATCGGCTGCGCAAGTGAACAAGCACATAAGATACCCAAATAAGTCTGAGCAACAAGTGCAAGAACTAACATCAGTTTCAAATGGAGTTTTGTATTAGATGATCAAAATGAGAGATTTTGAGAGATACCCACCTGAGAATTTGAAGGGAATCCAACAGCTCAATGCAAATTTTGGGGGAGCAAGATCTGTTGAGGATAGAATTAATGGTTTTTGTGCTTCTGGTGAAGGGTTTTTGTTGGGTTGGCTCATAAGTCATGATGGGTTTGGTTTCTCTCATGAATATTGAAAACAGGCGATCACATTTCTGTCACTTGAAAATTGAAATGATTGTTTGGTACTTTTTTTATTTCATTCAATTTTAATTGTTTTTTTTATTTTTTTATAGGAGGTTAGATTTAGGCTCCGTTTAGTTGCGTGTTTGGACGGATTTCGTTTTTTGAAAAACAGAAAATCCCCAAACGCGCAATCAAACGGGTCAGATTCCGACGTAATCAAAAGCTGGATTCTTTTTAATTTCTCTCGAAATCCGTGTTTTTAAAATCTAAAAAAGAACGATTTTTTATCGGAATCGATTTTTTGAATTGAAAAACAATTTTTTCTATCAAACATTAAACTCTTTCCAAATATTGATTCCTGAATTAAAAAAAAATATTCAAAATAAAATCATCTTAAAAAACAGCTTTATTCAAAATCTAATTTTCAATCTGTGTTTTCAAACGGAGTCTTATTACCATATAAATCTAATGCACTGCAAACCAAGCAATCCCTTTCCAGTACGGGGAATGGTTTGTTAAGGCACTGCTGGTTCTGTTTTGTAAGAAGAAAAACGGGTGAAATGTCGATATCATTCAACATTGATAAAGACATAACACCGTATAATGTAAAAAGGACCAAAAGGACCAACTCTCATGTACTCTTTTTGTCTCTTTCGTTTTATTTTCTTTAAAAAATTAGTCGTTAGTTTAATTTGTATTACCAATTGACACAGTGAACACATTTGATTTTTTTTTTCATTCATTCTCGTTACCAATACATAAAAATAAAAAAAAATTTAAGGCCCATCTCATAGGCCATTGTAAGTCTCATGAGGTGACATAGAGCAAATAACTAATACCCTCTCTTGCACTTTCGATAACTTCTCCCCCTAACAAAAGAGTTTTGTTATATTTTTTACATTTGGACCTGACTAGTGGGGTCATAATTCCTTTTTTTATATAGTTTTATTATCACTATTATTATATCTAAGAAGAACTATCAACTGATCGAATTTTTTTCTGAAGATTCATCAACCACCACTTATTTGATTTGAACGATTTTGGTTGTCGATTCAATATTTGACGATTTAGGTGTGCCTTTTTTTTTGGGTTATGCAATTAAGATCGAAAATTCTATTTTTAAGATTTTGGAAGGCAATTTTTTTTATTTGGATCTCACCTCAATGTCTCTTGGATCATGTTTGAAATTATTGATTCATAATCAGATTGTATTTTGCTCATTATTTTAAATGTTTCAACACGAATTTTTTTCATGTATTAAATGTCATTTTTCACAGTCAATACTGTTACATTTTATACATTGATAGTTTGTTTAAAGCTATTGCTACATTGTTGACAACGTAACAGTCAAACATTGTTAACAATGTAACAGTCAAACACATTTATACATTATTATTTATTACATTGTTGCACATTTTAGTCATAAGACTGTCAGATTAAAGTTACTGTTACATTTATGCAATACATTTACACAATCATAAGACTGTTACATTCACATTTATGCAATATTGTTATTTTCTGTTTACCTCATGGGTTCTTGATTCTGGGGTTTCCCATCATATGACATCGGATGCATCGATTCTTGTTAATTGTACACCACCACATTCTCCTTCACTTATTCGCACTGCTGATGGTTCTCCTATGTCTGTCTCAAGCTCTGGCATTCTCTCTAATCGTTCTCATCGATTTAATGTGCCCAATGTTTTGCATGTTCCTAAACTTTCCATGAGTTTATTTTCTGTCAGTCAGCTTGCAGACCTTAATTATACGATCACATTTGATTCATCATCTTGTTCTGTTCATGATCGACTTACTGGGAGACAAATTGGGACTGGACGACGACAGGGTTGACTCTATTACATGGATCAGCTTCATGTTTCTCAGTCTTCCGCTATCTCTATTCGGTTAGATACTATTTCTCCTTCCCTTTCTCCTTTTGATCTCTGGCATCATCGTCTTGGCCATTTGTCTCAGCCTAGACTCCGATATCTTGTTAGCCCTGGTGCATTAGGATCATTTTCTCATACGGATCTTCAACCATGTGTGGGGTGTAAATTGGGTAAGCCCGTGACTCTCCCCTTCCCTTCAAGTTTGCATATTTCTGAGTCTCCTTTGATTTAGTACATTCTGATATTTGGGGTACATCTCCTATTGTAACGCCCCATATTTACCTAACCGTTTATCGGATGGTAAATGGGTCGCTACTAAACTTAATCCAAATATAAGACCAAAATTTGTACGTTTTTTTTTAAACGAATGATACCAATATAATATAAATATAATTAAAAAAACGATAACAATAAAATAAATAATATCAAATGGTTTTAAATCACCAATTGTCTTACAAAATATCAGAGTTTAACGGAAATAAAATATTCGAATGGAAAGACATACTAAACCACCCCTGTGGGAGCCATCTAAATTAAAGTAAATCCAAATAGTTTACCATGACTATTATTTATTCTCCAATACTGCTACCTCGATGAGATCCCTGGAGCATATGAAAAGTTCAAGCTTTGTCTTGGTCCTCAGAAGATGAGCTACCTGGTTATGAAACAACCAACCCATATCGAAAAGGGTGAGTGATTAACTCAGTGAATAAGCCCACTGACAAATTACCTCACGTGACAGTATATATAAAAACAAAGTTTTATGAAAATTAGAATTTTATTTAATAAATCTTTTATTTTATTAAATCAATTTAAGATCATGAACTTTTTAAAAAAAATATTTTAATGCGCACGTAGCCCAATCCCTGGCCCACATCAGAGAAATCATAAGAGTAAAAAAAATATCATCACATATATATAGTTATATATAAAAAAAATAAGAATTTTCTTTAAAAAAATCAAATTAAATTCATGAGCTTAATAAAATATAATTTTAATACAATCACATGGCCCAATCCTTGGTCCACGTCATAGAAATCATGCAGCTTAAATGATATGACCAGGTAGGGTTCTCAATCGGAAGAATCGTTCCCCAAAACAGGTGTGCCAAGCCCCAAGCGACTAAATCGCTCAAAAAGCTCCCTCGATGAGACGTCGGATCTAGAAAACGCTGATGGGTCGCCCCTGCCATCACTACGAGAACACCAGCCCAGGATGTCCGGTTACTCCAGACTCCAAACAAAGGAATCCGCCGCTGTAAGGAATACTTTACCACACTCCTTACCAATCTTGGGACTCTTCGAGTCCTAGACCTTTCTCCCCAAAGGCGAAATACTACGAGGGGATTTATTCCAGAAATATGTCATGATATGCATCTTGATAAAATCTCCTAGGACTAGGTCGTCTCCACTAGTCCTAAATTTTCTAAAAATCTCAAAAGTACCAAAATCCTTAATTCAAATAATTATCTAAAAAAATATAAGCATCAATATATGCATTTTATTAATTCTTAAAACACAAATAGCATAATTCATGCTATATTAATTGTCATCATAAAGAAATGAAATCATGCAATTTTATTCAATAATAAAATGCAATTTGATCAAATATGACACCTATTTTTTCAAAAGGGAAAAATCGATATTATGTTATTTTTATCGACGACTATTTTCGTTTCACTTGACTTTATCTTATATCTAGTCGTTCGGATTTACTGCGTATTTATACTTCTTTTGCTACCATGGTTGAGACTCAATTTTCTCGTCGTATTAAGGTGCTACGCTCTGATTGTGGTGGTGAATATTGTTCTAAGATTTTTAGTGCATTTTTGGCATCCCAAGGCACTATTCATCAGTTCTTCACTCCTTATGCTCATCAACAAAATGGAGTTGCTGAGCGAAAACACCGTCACATTCTTGAGATGACTCAATCATTTTCTTTTTGCGTGAGGCTGTTCTCACAAGTGTGTATCTCATTAATAGCATTCCATCATCCATTACTGGTGGTATCTTGCCATCTGAGCGACTTCACAATCAGCCTCCTGATTATACCCGCTTTCGTGTTTTTGGTTGCACATGTTTTGTTATTCTTCCTCCCACTGAAAGCACCAAGCTTTCTCCTCATTCTACTATGTGTGTTTTTCTTGGATACAATATTCAACATAAGGGTTACAAGTGTTATAATCATGTTGCACGACATCTTCGCATTTCTTGTCATGTCACCTTTTGGGAGCATCATCCTTATTATGCTCTTCTATCACCTCTGGCCCCACTTCCTCCATCTACCGTTGATGACCTTATTTTTTTGGATTTCTCATCTCCTAAGTCATCTCCATCGTCTATCCCATCTGCATTCAGTCCTTCATCTATCCCATCTATGATTTTGCCATCGTCTGTCCCACCAGCATCCACTCCATCACCTATCCCATCTATGACCTTGCCATCGTTTGTTCCACCCGCATCTAATTCTTCATCTGTCCCATCTACGTCCTTGTCATCCCCTCCTGCAGATGATTCATGTGAGCCAAGTTCCCCTGTTGTTGCTCCTGCGCCTGATCTTGGCCGACCCCACACCAACTCCTCGCCGCAATCCACCTCGTGATCGTCGTCCTCTTCAGAAACTAAGTCTAGTTGCATCTTATTCTTTTTCTTCTAGTTTTCAGTGTTTTCTTTCAGCTCTTTCCACTCATTGGGAGCCCCAATCATATCGTGAGGTTGTCGACATTCCAGAATGGAAATGTGCCATAGCAGAGGAGCTCAGTGCATTACAACGAACTCATACGTGGGATATTGTACCACTTTCTCCATGGAAGACTCCTATCAGCTGTAAGTGGGTCTACAAGATCAAGACCACCTTTGATGGTTCGATTGAGCGTCACAAGGATCGGTTGATTGTCCGTGGTTTCACTCAACAGCATGGTATTGATTATGATGAGACATTTGGTCCAGTCGCAAAGATGACAACTGTTCGTACTTTGATTTCTATTGCTTCTATTCGTCAATGGCCTATTTATCAGCTTGATGTCAAGAACGCTTTTCTTCATGGTGATTTATCAGAGGAGGTTTACGTGACTCCTCCTTCGGGTCTTCCTCATCCTTCTGGTCATGTATGTTATCTTCGCCGCGTTCTTTATGGTCTCAAGCAGGCTCCTCGCGCTTGGTTCGCTTGATTCACTGATGTTATCTGTGCTGCTGGGTTTATTCTGAGTTCCTCTGATCCTGCTTTAGTTGTTCACACCTCGGGTCCTCACCGGACTATCCTGCTGCTTTATGTTAATGACGTGATCATCACCGGTGATGATTCGTCTCATATACAGTCGGTCAAACAATATCTTCAGCGTCAATTTGAGATGAAAAATCTTGGCAAACTTCGATATTTTCTAGGCTTGAAAGTTGCTTCTGCTCCACATGGTTATCTTCTCTCCCAACGCAAGTATACTGCTGACTTGATCGACTGTGCCTGTCTGACTGATGATTGCATCTCCCCCACTCCTATTGAGCTCCATGCTAAGCTCCAGCTTGACGATGGAGAACCCATGTCTGATGTTACTCGTTATAGACAGCTTGTTGGAAGCCTCGTCTATCTCACTGTCACTCGTCCTGACATTGCTTATGCTGTGCATATTGTCTGTCAGTTCGTCGCTGCCCCTCGTACTGTTCATTATGCAGCAGTTCTTCGGATTATATGCTATCTACATGGAACTATATCTCATGCTCTACTGTTTCCGTCTTCTTCTACTCTTGAACTTCGCGCTTATACTGATGCTGATTGGGCAGGAGATGTCACAGATCGAAAATCCACGACTGGTATATTTGTATTTCTTGGTGACTCTCTTATATCTTAGAAGGCCAAGAAACAAGACATTGTTTCTCGTTCAAGTACTGAGGCTGAATATCGTGCTATGGCATCCGCTACTGTTTAGGTTGTTTGGCTTCGACGCCTCCTCTCTGACATGGGCATCATCCTATCTGCGTCTACTCCTCTATATTGTGATAACAAGAGCTCCATTGAAATTGCTAGCAATCCAGTTTTTCATGAACGTACGAAGCACATCGAGATCGATTGTCACTTCGTCCGTTATCATTTTCTTGCGGGCACTATATCGCTCGCATATATTTCTTCTTCTCTTCAGTTATCTGATTTTTTCACAAACTCACATACACTTCAGCGGCATGATTTCTTGTTGAGCAAACTCTCGGTGTATGATCCACCTTGAGTTTGAAGAAGAGTGTTAAATATATATATGTTAGGGTTAATGGTAGATTAATTTTTTTCTCGTTTCCCTTTTTTATACTATAAATATTGATACAAACCCTAATAATAGTTTTGGTTCATTCTCTTCAATTAATTCTAACAATATATACCTGCTCTAAATTGTTTAATAGGTGTTGTTTGTTGTGCTAAAAATGTCTGATTTTCAAAGAAAACATGTCAATCAGCCTTTCAACCAGTTGGCCCCACTCGCTGGCCCTTAGATATTGTGTATTAGTGACAATGATTAGAAGTTATTAAAAAATAATGAAAAATGTGAATGAGACAGGGTAGTGGACATGCATGCATGTTTTCGTCTTGGTGCCACAAAATTCACACAAAAAAGATGAATCCCTCCTCTTCCATTGGACAATCAAATGTTTATAGGTAGTTGATCCACTCTACAATTCTACATTGGGATGTTTTCAGTGAGTCGATCTAGATCCCATGTGTCACAACTACAATGGATCCCTTGTTAGTCATTAACAAGATATGTTAAGTATGTGGCAAAGCCACAAGGTGCAAGCAAATATAACAGCAAGATCCAAAGCATATAAATCAAAGCCCACTAGGGCTAGCTCATCCCACGAGGAGATTATCGAGACACGAACCCGTAACCTCTCAAACAGGAAGGGTGCATCTCAACCAACTCGTTTGAGCGAGTGGTGGTGCAAAAATCATGCATGCATTTTTAAAGTGTATATATTTATACCATCTATGTGATAGTGTAATTTTGTTCACACATGATCTTCCAATAGGATAATGTTACACATTCACACAGAAGATAAAATACCATTCATTAACAACCTTGACTGTAAGCATTGGGGAACCACAATGGATAATCTTTTACTTTTAATGAATCAATTAATTGGGTGGTCAGTCTTGACATTAGGGGTACGTTTGGATGCAGTGATTATTTGTACGTGTTTTTTTGCACAGGCAAATTTTACATTGTACGTGCAAGGAAACTTTGTACATTGTTTGCACATGTTTGTCTATTTTCATATTGTGTTATCATTTACACATATGTTCTTATTAGTAATTGTTTGTCTCATATATGTGAAACTGTTTGTATATGTGTCAATTTATTATGTTAAAAGATAATAATATTATAAATAGATAAAATATTTTTTTCAAATGATTATCAAATATATTATTTTTTTAAAACCCAAAAATTTTATGAAAAATATATTATATAAGTCAATGTGGTTAAAAAAAGTTCTAATATAATAGAATATAAATAAAAAATAATCGGATTTCAACTAACCAATAATCCTATAAGGTTTTTTTATATTTTATAAATAACAATTTTGTTGGATAATATATATGATAATTAGTTAAGATTTCTTGACATATTTTAATATTTTCATGCCACATTAATATTTATTATCCACACAATTATATTATTGTAAGTTATATAAATTTATAAAATATAATTATCTATTTTATTACTTAAGATAAGATTAAGAGATGAAATATTTGTTTTGGATAATATAGACTTTAATAAATTTGTTCGATGGTAAAAATGTAAAATTGCTTTATATACACTTGAGAGGTGTGAAAATAAAATCTGTTACAAATGAAAACATATGGGTTGGTTGGGATTTTGTTTCCCCATATATTGGGGGCAAATGAAAACCTTGGATTTTATTTGTCACACTTTAAATATCATAACCAAACAAAATATTATGTTTGAACATGTACAAATAAAAACTCACCCCCATTTGCCTAGTATTCAAACATGCCCTAGAAGTGATCTTTTTTCCCATACATGGTTGCAAATGCAACTGTTAGGAATCAATGTGATTTTATTTTAGTAGGCAAATATTTTTTATTTTCTAGTTAATTGTTCTTCTATCAATATAATAAGACTCGTATTTTTTAATGAAGAAGTGGTACATCTAACAAATTATCAAGAGGTGATGTGATTGCAATTATTTTGATTAGATCAGAAAACAATGTCAACCATTTTTCATATAAGCTTAATTTAGTTATAAGAAGAAACAAGAATTTTTTTTCTTTGAACTTACTATTAAGAAATTCCATCTTTGTTTATTGTCCTCAAATGTGCTTTGAGTTTTTGAAGATGCATATCTTGTGTGTGGCTGTCAAACTCTTTATGGCTCATGCAATTTTACTCGTTTGATACTCGCTCATATGATTTGGTTTTTATTAGAATGTATGTTTCATATAACTAATTAAACATATATACATTCATTTAAAAAATATAATATACATGCTCCAATGAATACATTGATTGCACAAAAAAATCATCTAATAAAAATTCATCTAACAAAAATTCATTTAATATAAATAATATATAAAAATTGTGCATAGTAGCGCACAAACATACATAAAATGTTTCACTTTTCATAAATCCCACCTTGATTTTCAAATAAAAATAATAGTTCGGATGGAAGGTTAAAAATCTCTCCAACTATAGCCACAGTTCTTAAATTATTTCCGAATTGTGGGTACATTATATTTTATTTTATTTATTTATTAAATATATAATTTTGACATTAAAAGGGGTCGGAGGACAAAACATTTGTTTTGAAAGAGAAAAGATATATATTGATGTAAATAAAATTATTATATGTACTTTTTAATAGTCAACCAAGCACACACATTCAGTGCATGTTCATTGAGAAGGAAGTACATGCACCCACATTGCAGCAGTTTTATTTATTTATTTACTTAACTTTATTATTTATTTAACTTATCTTCGTTTTGACTTTTTTTCCTTTTTTGGGTGCATATCTTCATTTTGACTTTGATGCGAGTAGCGATGCCCGTTGCAATGTCCGGCCTAATATGATACTAGTTTACATGCACGCGTTAATGCGTGTGTTAATTACTAATCATAAATATGTAATAAATAATGAAATAAAAATACATGTTGTTAAGAAGAGAGTTATTTAAAAATAAGCTCATAATTTTTCTTTGTAATGAAAAATAAATAATAGTAATTATATCTTAATTGAATTCTAATATGGCAACATAAATAAAAATCCGTTCCATGAGATGATAAATTTGAGAGTTCTCCATAAAATAAAAACAAATTATTTTTCAATCGAAAAACTATTGAAAATATTTATAAATTATATTTCAATATAATGGAATCCCTATATATGAGCAATATATACAACAAAATATAAAAGCAATACATACGTGAACAATATATAAAAACCTATATCACTAATACATCCAATACAAAAAATATATAAGCAATTCATACGTGAACAATATATAAAACATACATCACTAATACATCCAAAAAATATGAAAACTAAAATAGCTATATGAAAATAAATAAAATCGTTGTAGATGAGCAATATATAAATAATCTAATATCCCTATATATAAAAACATATATCACTATATACAAAATATGAAAACTAAAATCTCTATATAAAAACAAATCATAAATATCAGAGACCTATATTAGTGGTAAAAAAAATTAGATAAGATTTTTATCCTCAATGATACAAATTGGATTTGGATTTTGGAGGGACCTATCCGCCAATATCATGGATTTGGGGGCTGATCTGCAAATAACCTAGATTGTCCTCAAAATACAAATTGGATTTGGATTTTGGAGGGACCTATCCGTCAATATCATGGATCTGGGGTCTGATCTGCAAGTAACCCAGATTGTCCGTCGAAATTTTTTGTCCTCTTGTGTTGCTTTTAGAGACCAATTAATAAATATTATCTCTTGTGTTGCTTTTAGAGACCAATTAATAAATATTATTTATGCGGGGGGCTATCTGTAAATAACCGGGGGCCTATCTGCTAATATCAGAAGAGTATGCGGGGGGCCATCTATAAATTATCGGGGGCCTATCTGCTAATATTAAAAGAGTGTCGACCTTGTCTTATTCGACCCCAATCCTTATAATAGGACTCTAGTATAGATATTCAAGCGTGCAACTTAGACTAGTTAAATCTGATCTAATCCGAAAATTAAATAGGTTTGAATTAGGGTTTTAATGTTCGGGTTCAATCTGAACCCAAGCAATTCAAACATTCTCAACCCGAAATTTGGGTTGGGTTGGGTTTGAGGGTGAGGGTAACCCAAACCAACACAAACCTGAAATTTTCATATCTAAGTAAAATGTTCTAAGTAAAATTTAATTTTTTTTAATTTGTACTATAAAATTTGAATTGTACAATTTATTTTTTCCTAGTATCTTCACTTCTATAGTTTTCATATATTTATTCTCTAAGTAAAAATATTTTTTATTTTCATCTTTTTTTTATTTTTCTTATGCAGAGAATTGACTTGTAAAATTTTAATTATTTAAAATAACACATTTTTCAAGTCAAACCCGAACCTGAACAAAACTCAACGGTTGGGTTTGTTGGGAAAAAAATTAATCCCGACTGCCAAGATCCGTTGATCGAGTTATAGATCGGATAACAAAAAAATTATTATTAAACCATGCAAACCCTACGAGGCGGAATTAGGGTTTACCTTTAGAACTCATATCAGATTTCTACCGAAGAGGAAGATCGGATCTGAAAGATAAGGACGGAACGCTCGATCAGAACCTTCAGATCTTCTGCCGTATGTCCTTCCTATGTTGCAGATCCGCGGCGGAGTATGGTCTCCTTGCTTCGAACGGCAGCCGCGAATCCCTTCGCTCTCTTTTTCTCTTTTCCTCACCTTTTCCGGATCTAGAGATCCTAAAAGGTTTCTAGGGTTAGGATTTTGATTTCGGCTGAAAATCATCTCTTTTGAGAGAGAGAAGAAGCCACATATTTATAGGTTAGGGCAGGGACCTAAAGGAGAAATCAGTAATTGACTCCTATGGGATTGGGTACCATAACTCAACCTAGAATTTAAACCAAAAGCACATAAGTCATAATTCATTCCACTAAAGGATTATGACTGCACTCCAAATACACTAAGCTCAAAATAATATTTCGAACTCCTTATATTATATATTTAATATCTCCCCACGCTAAGATTCCAATACTCGTTTGAAATAATTATTACTGACAATATTATTTCACAACATCTTATTTTCCTTAAGATCTTCCGCTTAACTTATTTGACATGTCGGATAGTTAAATCCACCGACCGGGTTAGACATAATCAAAACTTATAAGCATCTTCAAGAGAGTATCATCAATCTCCTATATGAGACGTGGATTCCATCAATAGTAAATATTCATCATACAAGAATACTTTGAGTATCATCAATCTCACACTATAATGAATCAAAATAACAAATAACAAATGCACATGTCTAAGAACCATTTTAGGATTAAGAGCGTAAGCAATCATAATAAACATGAGGTGTAAATTATTTTATCTAGTCAGTACAAAAATAATTCTCCTATCTTGGTCCGTTCAATACACATAAGGTGTACTAGCACAATTACTCAAAAACCTATGAACCGGTCTTTTATAATAAAAATAGACTACGTAAGATGAATTGCACTACAACTTTTATCCAATGGATTATCCAAGTCCATCTAACAATATAATGCAAGCATTTACCAATAATAATTCTCATCAAAATATTAATAATACCTTCTTAATAATAGAGTTTATTACATAAGTCATGACCTTTAGAACACTACTCTAACATAATTGACCTTCTCAAACTCGAGGATCAGGTTTGGTTAGGTTTAGATTGACTTTCTCCAACCTCATATTGGGTTTAGGTTGAGCTCCAACCTAGCCCAACCCACTTATGTAGCTGTGTGAGACATATTTGTTGTGAATAAAGCCACTAGAAAAACATGATTTTTCCAAATTTGATTAGTTTGGTGTTCACTTTCATTTTGGACCGGTGACAAAAATAAATCATCATATACTATTATTTTAAAAATGATTGATCATATTATTATTGGTTCACATCAGTTTTAGATCATCAAAGTATTCTTAGTTATAGTTATTGGATTTTTTAATCTTTTTCGTATGATTATTCTGTAATACATGTGACATACCTTTCTTTTATCGTCTTCTAAATACATCAAATATACTAATAATCATCATATACTATTATGATATGGTAATCGACTTTGTGCACATGTATTCAAAAACCAAGGGTAATAACTTTTGGTATTCGTGTGGAATACATGGTATTCATAAAGGAATAATCAGATTCTTTTTATTTTCAATATTGCCCTAAGTTATACTCTAAACAATAAATCATCATGTTTGTTTGTTATTTATGGGTTTGAGAAGCTTGTAATTTCATAAAAATGGAATACACAGTTCAATAATTTATAAATGCACCCCCCCCCCCCCCCCCCCTGTAAAATAAAAAAATCAGCTTCAACTTGTGAACACACATTGCATGTAATAAACGTCAACTTGTACACACATTGCATGTAATAAACGTCAAAGAAAAATTCATGCATTTTCATGTGATCCAATTACATTGTATGCGTGAGTCAATGAGAGACTTTGATAGTTTGATGTGATTTATTTAATAATAATTGTGGATTAATATTCTACACCCATGTGAGTTAATTTTAAAAATTACTCAAAGAGACAAAAAAAATTTTGTTTTTTTTTTGTAAGAGAACGATAGACTTTCACCTTTCAGTTAATAAAAGGGGTTACAAAAATAGCATAAAAGAAAAACAAACTTCCTAGAAGATAGATCAAAGAGACAAATTTTAATATGGATTAACTTTTTTTTTCTGTATATTTCTTCTTTTTTTTTAGTTTGGCTTTCCTTTGAAGAACGTTATGGGGTCATTTTTTAAGAACGATCCAATCTTTTTTTTTCTCAAGGAAAGAACGATCCAATTTTTAAATGTAATAAGCGAATAATATCGAAGATTTAAATTAAGCCATTTGACAAACTCTTTTTGGGGTGAGGAATAAAGGCCAAATGGATGAAAAAAGCTTTAAATATAATTTGTTTAAGAAAAGTAATATAAGTCTTGATAGTAATTTCAAGGGGATAACATATCTTATACATGCTTCATACATTTCAAAAAATATTAAAGACAATAATGATAACAAAATATGAAAAAATGTAACCAAATAATTTATGTCCTAATAGCTGTATATCCTGAATAAACTTATGTCCCATCCATGGAGGGGGAGGATTATGAATTAGGAACTACATTTCATGTGACAAACATCTATTTATATCTGTATCATGAAAATAAAAATGGATAGTTATATCTGGCTAAATTATTATAAACATCCACAATATTTTCAAAAATAAAGGACAAAATGAATTATCTGCATCACTGAATTAAATATTACTTTTTCACCTATTCACTGCATTTTCAAAGGCAAACAATTAATATAAGAGCATAAATATTATTTTAAAAATTACAAACTTGAATCAATCTCCAATCAAAAGCTGACACGAGTACATGAAATCCACGAAACCTATTGAAAAAGAAAAACAAAATGGACATAATCACCCCAAAAAACCAAAAAATTAAAACAAGTACCCCAACATATATCCAACCCAACCACCCATCCTAAATAAGGGAAAATTCAGGTTTCACTTTTTTCAAAAAAAAATTATTACATTGAATAAAAAAACCCACAAATTATCACATAAGGACTCTTTACAGGTCAACCACCCATTTTAAATAAGAGGTACAGAGAGATAGAAAAGGAGAACCAGGTTTCCCGGGTTTTCTTTGCCATTCAAAAAAATTAAAAAATAACAATTTAAAAAAAAAACCCTCTCTCTAAAGATAAAAAATGGGACAAAAAAAAACAGCAAAACAAACCTCTCACGTTAACTTATAATATCTCCTCCTCCCCCACATTGCCTCTCCTTTTGTTCCTCAAAAACATGCGCACCACCACCCATTAAAACGACCAACCAATTCAGAGACATTTGAATTTTCAATCACTTTATCTCTGAATCCAAACCATTGTTGAAGGCTTGGGTCTGCTCTGTTTTCAGCCAATTATCAATGGGTCGGATTCAATCCGGCTCCAATAGCTAGTTCTTCACCTTTGTGTCTCCTTTCAATCCAAGAACAACAAGAGATGCAGATGTTTGAGATCCCGACGGGGCGACAGGCCCAGAGCTTGATATTGGATAACATCAATGGATCATCATCTCCGGGGGTCGACGATAAGCTGCTGTCGAGGAGCCATGGCGCGAGGTCCTCCGATCGCCAACTGGAGGGACAACAGATCGGGTGGGCTCTCGGTCGGAATAATCAGGCTCCCAGGTCTCGCCTCAGCAAGGACGGTGGAGGCTCCGGCGGTGGTGGCAAAGATAGACCTGCTTCAGGTAGCGTTTGTTTTATTGGAAAATTAAAATTCAATGCCTTGCACATTATGAAATATAACCCAATATATGTTTGTTTTGGCTTTCCTGGCTAATCTGATTTTCCTTTTTTTCAGATGTGGAGATGATGAAGGAGAGGTTTGCAAAACTGCTTTTGGGTGAGGATATGTCAGGTGGGGGGAAGGGTGTTTCATCAGCTTTGGCTTTGTCAAATGCAATTACCAATCTTGCAGGTAACATTTTTTTTTCTCTTTCATTAATTCAATAGTGTTTGGAAATACGTTTGGACGATTCTACTTTTATATAAAGAATCGTGTTTACCCAAACATGTTCCTAAGTGGCCTAGATGGTTGTTTTAGATACCGTTTAGAACGGGTTTGGTTAGCTTTATTGAGATTATGCTTTTGTTTGAAACATAAATCAAACTCGTTTCCAAACATCCCCAATGATTATTGTTTTTGAATAAAAAGGAAAACAACTTTCAGTTTTTTTAAAAAAACAAAAAAAACAAAAGCGCTTCCGGGAGAGTTGTTTGCAAAAGTTATTTTAAGTAAACTCTTTTTCAAACTCATTTCATAGAATCACAGCCTTTTTTACAATGGGAAGTCCGTTATTTTTGAAGGCAGATAATGAATCATGGATACAACTAAAAAAATATTCATAGAATCACAGCCTTTTTACACGGTTTGACATTTGTTGAATTGTTGGTTTTTATCTCATTAACAGTATTGTAGCTTTTGTTGTTCAGAGAATTAGTGGTTAATGAAAATTTATAAAAACAAAAACAAAAACTAATCTATTGATGATATTCAAATTGGCAAAAATTTACAACTACCATTTGAATCTTGATTTCAGCTTCTGTTTTCGGGGAGCAATGGCGGTTGGAACCCATGTCTCCAGAGAGGAAGGCAAGGTGGAGGAAAGAGATCGATTGGCTTCTATCAGTCACTGATCACATTGTCGAATTTGTTCCTTCCCAACAGAAATCAAAGGATGGAACAAACATGG
Organism: Acorus calamus; assembly: GCA_030737845.1. Lineage (NCBI taxonomy): Eukaryota > Viridiplantae > Streptophyta > Magnoliopsida > Acorales > Acoraceae > Acorus > Acorus calamus. The sequence goes on along the minus strand of CM060877.1, from coordinate 9,842,197 downwards.
AGGTGATGATTCAATCCTATCAGTGTTTTGATATTAAGACCTGAATTAACTTACATTTTTATTTCTATCATATACAGATAATGGTGACTCGCCAACGGACAGACCTTCACATGAACATCCCTGCATTGCGCAAGCTCGACGCAATGCTCATTGTAAGACAAAAAGTCATTTCACCAAACTTCATAATTCATTTATAATAACTCAATGTGTTCATGTTTTATCCAAAACAGGACTACCTTGACAACTTCAAGGACCAAAATGAGTTCTGGTACGTCTCCAGAGACGCGGATGAATCAGAAAAAGGAGGGATGCCAAGACAAGGAGACAAGTGGTGGCTTCCCACTGCGAAGGTCCCCCCAAATGGCCTCTCAGAGGTTTCAAGGAAATGGTTGCAATTTCAAAAGGAGTCTGTCAACCAAGTGCTTAAGGCTGCTATGGCCATCAATGCCCAGGTTCTATCAGAAATGGATATCCCAGATGCTTATATGGAATCCCTACCCAAGGTAGAGTAAGAAAAAGAGAGAGAGATTTTAATGGAAGATTCAAAATTTAGTCAACAGATTCATATTTGACATTCAAGTTCCGAAATACAAGAAAGCCAATCTATGTGATTTTTTATGCTTGAAAGGCATTTCAGTTAAATCACCAATCTCACACACCATTACAACTCATAATACACCCGGTTAGTTTGGCGATCATTCTTGCCGTCCTAATTGAAATCTCTAATCATGTATATACTCACCTAGGTATATACTCGATTTTTGGGAAAATGTGATATGCATTCAATTCATTCGAGTATCTACTTCATTTTTTTTGTGAAGGCATGTACTTCACTAGATAACTATATACCTTCTAATTCAACATGTGTTGTGATTGCAAAAGTGATTGCAAGAATGACTGCCCCTAAAAAATTTAATACAAAAGTATCTCATCATTTCATTCTATAATTGAGCTTGAGGTATCCAATTGTGTACATGATTGAATTTACAAGGCTCTTATGAACTACTTCTATTTCCAGAATGGAAGGGTAAGCCTTGGTGACTCGCTGTACAAGAGCATAACCGGGGATAACTTCGACCCTGAGCAATTCCTATCAACTCTAGACCTGTCAACTGAACACAAGATTCTGGACTTCAAGAACCGGATAGAGGCTTGTGCCATGATATGGAAGAGGAAGGCCACTTCCAAGGATGGCAAGTCTTCTTGGGGATCTGCTGTAAGCCTCGAAAAGAGGGAGATGTTTGAAGAAAGATCAGAGACCATTCTAGTCCTCCTCAAGCATAGGTTCCCCGGCATTCCTCAATCAACCCTCGACATCAGTAAAATCCAATACAACAAGGTAAGCAACAAAAACCGTTCGATGTATACATCAATTTTTTCGCTATCTAGATAGTTTTAAGACTTCTCAGTGGATTTTGTTTTTGTTTTTTCGGGCAGGATGTGGGGCAGTCCATACTAGAAAGCTATTCAAGGATACTCGAGAGTTTGGCATTCACTGTCATGTCGAGGATAGAGGATGTTCTCTACGCAGATTCACTCACCCAGAATCCTCCACTAGCAGAATCAAACAAGCAACCTCCAATGATGGATACCGAGTCGGTTCCAAACCATAAAGAAGAGATTGAGAAGTTAAACTCTATGGAACCTCCAGTATCTATGACGCTTTCAGATTTCATGGGATGGCATTTGGACCAAGACAGTGATCAGAAGAAGGACTCGGGAAACTTGGATGATTACTTGGGCACGGATAATGAGAAGTTCATGAGTAAGCCTCCTAACATAGTGACCAACAAGAAGGTCTCATATATAGAGAAGCTTGAGAACCTGGGTGGGTTGAGAAGCCCAACAGCCCGTCATTGAAAATCAGAATGCAAAAAAAAAAAGAAAAAAAAAAACTAATGAAGAGAGAACATGAATTCAAATGTAAATACTTCAGATCCATAAGGAGACAAGCATGATTTTGGTCTTATATGTTGTGTCTTCTGCATTTTGGTTCTACCTTTCCATTTGTAATTTATAGAGGGTCTTTCAAGGCTTTGTAGTAACTGGTATCTTCTGTTGATGTTGGATTCTGACTTTCACATTCATCTCTTAATGATACTATGCATGGACTATCTTAACATGTCAGGGCAGTTGATGCAGCCCAAACCTGATGCAGATTCATTAATGGAGGCGTAGAAGCAGCCAATGAACCTCAGAAGTGGAGCCAACTGACCAGAAATCATGGCGGACATGGATGGTTTGATAGGCTGTATTTGTCAGCTATAGCATCCGGATGACTGATACAATAGGCCAGACCTTTTGGATGCCACTCAGAGTTGCAAATTGCTTTTCAGGCCGACTGCTGACTCACTGACTCCGAAGAGCACTACTAAGTGACAGAGGCATGAAGTGTGTTACATCATGCCACATCAATGCCATTATAATTGTGGGGTATACCTAGGAGCTGAGACTTCACAAGTGAATCTCTGAACCCCTAGGCTGTGGGATTTTTAAGTTTTGACCATAAATCCAAAAAGGAAGCTTATGACTCATTAGGAGTTCTATGGAGCTTGTATCAAGTCTTCATTATGTAATCCTAGACTAGTTGCAACTTGCAAACTCACTTCCCTTGTTAGCCATAGGAGACTAGGAAATGTAATCCTGGAGAGCTTACATCCATTGTACATAAGATGATTTCCTTCCATGACTAACATAAAAATGGTGATATGTGCACTAATCAAAGCCATTGTATTATAAATAAAATGAGACGTAATCATCCACACATTGAATCCAACAAGGATTACAATCAACATGGACAATCAAAGTAGTTCCAAACGTATCACATGCAAGAGATGACATAAAATCACTTTAAGCACTACTTACATGCCAATGACTACACAAGGGGTGGGGACATTTATATCTTGCCACGCGGCCCAAGCTTTGGTGGAAGCTGAGGGCCCTTCTTGATGGGGAGAACATCTCCGGTTGCAGAGGAGCTGACATAGGCGAGGGTTGAGCCACCACCCAATATCAAGAACTTGAGTAGTAGGCCTCTCTTGGTGAATGGAGCAGCAAATGTCTCAAAGAACTTGCTCTGCATTACGCCCAAAGTTCCCCACCAACACAGAACATGAATATCAGTAAGCATAGAAGCAAATGAAAGCAGAGAATTTCATAGTACATGCATCACACGCATACAAAGGATTCAGAAAATCTCACATGCGAATTATATTAGAAAAAAAAAATTAAACAGCACCTTAGCAAGGCGCAAGGCTGCAAGCTGCTTCCAAAATAATTTGAAAAAACACACATTATAATCATGCAATAGTAGATATCGGTTTATGGCCTGCATACACAAGGATTGCTTTGTGGGATTAAGTCAGCTTTTGGAAACGCGTTTGAAGGCACTTTTGCTTTTTAAAAAAGCAAAAAGCGCAAACATGTTTCCAAATGTCTCCACAAAAAAAAAAAAAAAAAACTTAATTTAAAAAAATTTATACAAAAAGTATGTTTTTTAAAAAGTGCAGAAAGTGAGCTTCCTCGGAATTGATTTTATTTACGTTACTTTATTCAAAATCATACTTTTCAAACACGTTTCCAAAGGCAGCCTAAAAAGAAATGGAGAGTTTTTAATTTTTTGAAGTCTCTACATCCAAAATCGAATGTTTTAAAAATGATACCATTCATTGAACCAAAAAAACGGCTAGATTAAGGGGTTATAATTTCAACCGTCGTGTTAACATGGATTGTGACATAATGAATATATTAATTATTGTTATTAACTAAAAATTTTGCAAAACAAATAAAAACTTTAGAATTTTCTTTTACAATTATATGTCTTATCTTTTAATATTCTTTATAAGTCTCTATATAACATCACAATAGCATGAGATGGGTATGATTTAATTATGTGAAATTTTATTAAATTCAATATTTTAAGAAACAAGAAATTACAACTCAATGAATAAAACCATATGAATTATATACTTAAAACAGTTTTTTCTTTTTGGGTTTTGTGAAAGTAGAATGAAAGGGTAAGAACAGAAACCCTAACATCCCTATGATTTTTGATGTTATTGTTTTATATAGTTTAAGAATTGTATTGTTCAAGCAACATGTAGCTCGTTCTCAAAACAGTCGGTGAACCTGGTGGATGGACCGTTTTTTAAAATATAAGTGGTTATTGTACACTACTAGGTTTTGAGAGTGACCAGGACCGGAATCCAGGCAGATGTATGATTCAACACCAGTCCGGACAAGTTTTAAAATTAATATCAAGATTTGTTTAATGGACGGACAATATGGTTTGTTATTGTTAGAAATAAGAGAGAGAAAATAATAATGAAACCCTTAAACTTTTGTTTAATTAGAGAGGGATTAAAGTCCTTTATATAATAATACAAAGTGGTGTTACATGTGTAACACACTAACAAACTAATATCATAACAAACTAAGATAATAACAAATCTAATATCTTTTACACCCTCTCCTAAACTTTGAAGGGTTGTACCCTTAGAGTTTACACAAAAATGATAAACTAAAAATCTTATTTCAAACACTGCCAATTTATTTTTGTGAATTAATAATTGTCATCTTACTTTTGGATCTATCACTTTGCTCCCACTCTTCTTCAGTCAGTCGAAGTCGCTCCCGCTCTTTGAGTCAGTCGGAATTGCTGGTCTACTAGATCAGATGGCGTACGTAGGGCTCGCGGAGGTTCAAGGAGAGGCTGTGAATGCAGATGCTCACATAGAAGGCACAGACGAACGTGGACAGGCAGCGGAGACAGCACGCGGACAATGATGGCGGAGATTCTTTAACACCTTCTCCTAAACTCTGAAGGGTAGAACCCTTAGAGTTTGCACAATAATGAGAAGGTGGCAGAGGTTGGCGTCAGCAATGGGCAGCCGGTGGCGGCTAGCATAGACGAGTGCGGACATGCCTCAACGGAGAAGAAGAAGTAAAAGAAATGTGACGCGGACGGCGACGTGGACATATAAGAAGAAGAAGAAGATGAAAGAAATGCGAAGCAAACAGCGACGTGGACTGCGCGAGACGAGAAGAGCGTTGACAGAGAAGAAGTATAAACAGTGCGCAAATACAACGACGGCGCACGAAAAACGAATGTGCGTGAGGATGACAGCGCACGAAAAATGACAGTGCGCGGGAACAACGGCGCACGGAGACAACGGTGCGCGAAAACAACGGCGCACGAAACGATGGTGCGCGAATACGACAGCGCACAGAGACAGCGATGCTGCATAAAAACGACGCCACTTGACGAACGACGACGACGACAGTGGATCTCAAATGAAGAAGAAGATCCAAGGAAGAAAAGAAACGGTGATGTTGCAACTAACGGAAATCAGAAGAAAATGAGAAAAAACACATACAGATGCGTAGATAATGAAAAACTGAACAGAATGAGTACCTGGATGACTAGATTCGGAGTTTGAATGAAGTCGTAACAGTCCTAGAAAGAAAGAAACGCATCAAAAACAATGTCAACGGCGGTCGGCGGTGGCCGGACGGTGGCCGGCGGATGTCAGATGGTCGGACGATGACCGGGGACAGTCGGACGATGGCCGGAGGTGCCGGACAGTTGCCGACGGTGGCTGAGTGGAGACGGCGGATCCGGGTAATAGGATCGGAGTCCGATTATTGGTCCGAGTTCGGGTGGGTCGACTCGGGCGAGTCGACCGGCGAGTCAAAATGAGTCAGGCGAGTCGGATGAGTGGACAGCCGAGTTGGGGCGAGTCAGCTTGCCGAGTGACTCACGAACTGACTCGACGAGTCGGATGACTAGAATCTCATGACTCACGTGAATCACGTGGATTTATTCAAGCAGATTCACACAATCTTCACGCGGATGCGGTGGACATGATCCTCGGGATCTCACGCGGGACTGGTTGATTTGCCGGATACGATGATAATGGATGAGCTGATCGCAACAGGAGGCGCGGAGAGCCTCGACGACGACAACCGTGGTTGATCAGCTCATCGGCGGATCTGAACGGGCTGGTTGGACGGTCAAGTCATGCGTTCATGTCCACGTCACTTCACAGGTCCACGTTACATCAGGACTTCACGTGGAGAAGGTGAGATTCTTCATGCAGGGTGAGATTCTTCACAGACCGTGCTAGTAGGGCACGGCGGAAGTGACTACTGCAACGGGATTCACGATATTCATGATCTCACGTGTACATGCGTGAATGCATGCGGAAAACAAGCAAATGGGCGGCGTACGCGCAGACGAGCGGCGCAGACGAACGGCACGGGACTGGCCGCGTGGACGGGTTGTTGATGGGGCGCGGCCGGGGCGGCGACGCGTGAGTACAGACAACGCGGTTGGTGTGTGACGGGCGCGACGGTCATGCGGACTAGCGCACGTGGGCGTGCAGACGGCGTGGACGGTCGCGCAAGATGCGTGGTGGCACGGGCAGAGATCGTGCATGGCGCAGAAGGCACGCGAAAGCAAGGTTGCAATGGCCACGGAGGTTGGCCGCAAATGGTCTTCGGAAGACGCGTGCGCTAACCGGTGGTTGCGGAAACAAATCCGCTGATTTGGTGCACGTGAATGAACTCATTGTAGGTGAATCTATTGGCGGAATCGGTTGACGGTTGATGATCCTCAAACCAAATACTCATATTGACTTGATGATAGGTGGGTGCTAGACCTAGCCCGGGTTGGCATGCTTATTCCAAGCGTTCGGCTCGTGCGGGGCGTTCGGAAGGTGCAGGACGTTGATGTGCAAGGCTGGCAGTCAAATCTCCTTGAGATTTGACATGCTAAATCAGAGGAGAAATAAATTATTTAGTTTTAATTAGTTTCCTTATTCGTATGCCTAATTAGTTTCTTAATTCGTATGCTTAATTAGTTTAATTAGTTTCCTTATTTGGATTTATTAATTGAAGGAGAATTCCTAAATTGTAGGAAGTTGTTAGGTGTTTGGCTATATAAGCCTTATGGATCAATAAAGAATGCATCAGAGAATATTCCAAATTCCTTCTTGTTTCCTTCTTGTTCTTCTTTCTCCTTCTCCTCTGAATCTCTTTAACCTCTTCTTCTTATTATTATTTAGATTGCAGCTGTTTGATAGATCTCTTCCTATCAATTGGTATCAGAGCCAATATGTCTACCAACAACCGCTCCACCTCCGATGAAGATCGATTATCGAAACTTGAAGTTGATGTGCATGTCTTACAGATGACTCTACGCAAGCACACCGATCAGCTTGAAACAATCTCTAACCATCTCGACACGATTGCTATAAACATGTCCGCCCTCATGAAGGAGAGAACGCTGGAGTCACCGGGTAGCTTGGACCGTGACAACCGACCAAACCGTTTTCAGTCACCGGAAAACGGGAGCATGCAATTTCGTTATGCTCGGATTGATTTTCCCCGTTTGTCGGGGGAGGATCCGACGGGATGGATCTACAAGGTAGAACAATTCTTCACTTATCAGAGGACCCCTGAGGATCAAAAGGTTCTCTTAGCGTCATTCCACCTACAGGATGAAGCCCTGCAATGGTTCCAGTGGTATTCATCAAACCATCCACGCGCGACCTGGCAGGAGTTTACCAAAGAATTATGTGTTCGATTTGGGCCCTCTGAATATGAAAACTTTGATGAAGCATTGGCCAAGCTCCAACAAACCGGAACCGTTCGTGAGTACCAAACCCAATTTGAGCGCTTAGCATCTCGGGTTCGAAACTGGCCGGAAGAGGCGCTCCTCGGCAGTTTCATTGGCGGGTTAAGGGAAGACATCCGGATAGAGGTGAAACTATTTCGACCGACGACAATGGCACACGCCGTTGGTCTTGCGCGACTGCACGAGGACAAGATCTTGCGTGTCCGAAGGTCCAACCCACGGATGGGGCTCCTACCTACACCTCAACAACAACCAGCACTACAGTCCCCCGTGAAAACCGCGACAAGTCATGCACCACCGGTTTCCACAACACCAACCCGATTTTTCCAAACACCAGGTTCTCCACGACCGCAAGCAAGGGAGGGGTTTAAAAAGTTGACATGGGAACAGATGCAAGCACGACGCGAGAAGAACCTCTGTTATAATTGCGACGAACGATTCGTGCCGGGCCATGTTTGCAAGACTCAACAGTTATTCCTATTGGATGGTTCCATAGAGACGATCGAAGAAACTAATGTTGAGGAGGAGAATTGGAATCGAGAGCCCCAGGAGACAGATGGCACATTACTAAGACCCGAATTGCCCAAAATCTCGATACATGCATTGCTAGATTGCATGTCCCCACAAACAATGCACGTGTCAGGAGTCGTGGAAGGTCGACGGGTCTCCATTCTAATTGATAGCGGTAGTACGCATAACTTCATCAATGATCGGTTAATCAAGAAGCTCAGTTACGTTGCGTCACCCGCAACACCATTCTTAGTCATGGTGGCCGACGGTAACAAGATAGCGTGCAAGGGGATATGTAGAGAGGTGGGAATTCAAATACAAGGATATCGTTTCTCTACTGTCATATATCCTTTGAAACTCCAAAGCTCAGACATTATACTAGGCATCCAATGGCTAAGGAGCTTGGGTCCCGTGATTTGTGACTGGGAGAAGCTCATCATGGAATTCACGATGAATGGGGATCACTACCGGGTTGTGGGAGATACTATCGAGTCGGTGCTACCAGGAACAGTGCAATCCTATTCTTCTCCTGCCCTGCTGGTCAAAAAAAAATATGTACCCTGGCGATTTTGTGTCGATTATCGTGTCCTTAATAAGATTACCATAAAGGAGCGATACCCAATTCAAATGATCTACGAGATGTTGAATGAACGGCATACAATAGAGTACTACACTAAACTGAATCTGAAATCTGGTTATTACCAGATACGGGTTGCGGCTGAAGATGTGAACATGATCGCTTTTCATACTCATGATGGACATTATGAGTTTGTGGTGATGCTGTTTGGCCTTACCAATGCTTCAGCCATATTCCAAGCCTTGATGAACAACACAGTCAGGCTCGTGGCGAACCATAAGAAGTGTACCTTCGGCCAAGGAACGAACAACTTTTCAGGGCTATCGTTGGAGAATGCTATTTGGGAACCTTACGAGAGATTGAAGCTTCAATTTTTTCATCTAAACCTTGAGGACAAGGTTTGTTTGGAAGGGGAAGGGAGTGATAGGTGGGTGCTAGACCTAGCCCGGGTTGGCATGCTTATTCCAAGCGTTCGGCTCGTGCGGGGCGTTCGGAAGGTGCAGGACGTTGATGTGCAAGGCTGGCAGTCAAATCTCCTTGAGATTTGACATGCTAAATCAGAGGAGAAATAAATTATTTAGTTTTAATTAGTTTCCTTATTCGTATGCCTAATTAGTTTCTTAATTCGTATGCTTAATTAGTTTAATTAGTTTCCTTATTTGGATTTATTAATTGAAGGAGAATTCCTAAATTGTAGGAAGTTGTTAGGTGTTTGGCTATATAAGCCTTATGGATCAATAAAGAATGCATCAGAGAATATTCCAAATTCCTTCTTGTTTCCTTCTTGTTCTTCTTTCTCCTTCTCCTCTGAATCTCTTTAACCTCTTCTTCTTATTATTATTTAGATTGCAGCTGTTTGATAGGTCTCTTCCTATCACTTGACGATAATTTGATATGCGGCGATGACGATCTCACGTGTAAACAAGTGAATGCTTGCGGCAAACGAGTGGACGACTCACGAGACTTGGGAGCGGACGATTGACTAGTAGGGGGCGGCGGCTGATGAATGATGTCACGGAAGCACAGGGCGCGGAGGCAGCGGCAGTGGAACTTGAATTTGATGCGGCAGAACTTGAATTAGGCGAAACCCCGATGTGGGTTTTCTTCGTTTCTTTGATTTGTGAGATGGGTTTCAACCAACCACCAGGACAAATAAACAATGACGATGCTTCATCATCAAAATCCAATCTTCTTTTGCAAATGCCTCTTGATTGTGATCATCGCCCACCTTGGCATCTCATTCATTAAGGAACGATTGCAGATTATGAGGCTACGCGATGACTCTGATACGGAGACGACGATGATGCCGATACAGACAGCGCGCGATGAAAGGCACACGAATGGACACCACGCAAACAACGGAGACGACGACGTAAACAATGGAAGAAATTATGAGTATCAAAAATCCTCTCCCGCTCCGATTGAAGGCATTTCAATCGGAACGGGGAAGAGGGAAGAAAAACTTTTGTGGATCTAGGGTTTATTGCTCTGATACATGTTAGAAATAAGAGAGAGAAAATAATAATGAAACCCTAAAACTCTTATTTTATTAGAGAATGACTAAAGCCCTTTATATAATAGTACAAAGTGGTGTTACACGTATAATATACTAACAAACTAATAATCTCTATACACAAACTCTATAAGTAATGATTCTTTCCAAAAAAAAATGTATTAAAATGTTAGGGGTAACCAATCCTCTGTGGTCACTTTTTATAATCCCAACAAATTTCAAAAATTTTATGCATGATGTTTATCTAATGAAGTACATATTTTTACAAAAAAGAATAAAACATATACTCAAATAATTTAATCACTCACCTAACCTACCATATAATGAAACAGAAAAAATCACATACTCATTAAAACTACAGGAATACTGCGTATATCAATGCCTTTTATGAAGTTACTCATTTACACTTGCATCACTAATTCCTTAATTTGGGTACCCAAAACTACCTCTAAAAAACTAAAAAAAGTGTTGTTACACACAATCCATTTTCCAGCTCCAATTTTAGTCTTGTAAACTTAGTTAAAGTCATATACTCACATTAACGAAATATATGATTCGATTAAAAAAATTACATTTTCTCTAAATGTATCCACGCAATTTTGAGTATATGTTTTATTTTTTTTTGTAAAACAATGGACTACTATTTTATAAAAAATCACTACATGTATTGACTAAAAAAATCACAAACACTATAGGAGCAAAAACAAGAAAAACTAAAAAAAAAACTGAGAACCTGAAGGGGGTTGTAAGGGGAGGGCGCATCAGAGCCGTACAAATCCCACTGACCGGTTGTGTTGGGGATGTCGTCTAGGTCGAAGTACACGCTCTTGTCCCCGTATTTCGCCACCACAGCTCCTCCTCCACCCGACCTTCGACAACAAAGCCATCCAAACAGCCCTCGGTATAACATTATACAAGGATAACGTATAACACACACACACACACTCTCTCTCTCTCTCTCTCACCTGACTTTGGGGCTCCGGAGAGAGGAAGGCCTGACGGAGAGGTTTGTCCCCTTCAGAGAGCTCCGGCCGAGTCCCTTGACGGTCGCCGGTTGTACGGTCATAACCGTCGCCATTGACGCCATCGGTTCTTTTGAAACACTCACTGTGAAAGTGTGACTGACGGACTACTTTGTTTTTGTTTTCGGTGGATTTTTTAGATCGGTTGGCTGAGGACGTGCCACGTGGCATACTTGGTTTTGGATTGTTGAGGGCCATTGATGGGGTGACACGTGGCTGATGACTGGATAAGCCTATCCTTTCTCGTGGCCTTCCATGGAGGTTAGTGTTTTTCTTTTATTTTAAATTAAATAAATATATACATATAAGAGAGGTTGAATATGTGGTTAAGATTATGGCGTGAAGACACAACGACATAATTAAATAATATAATAATACAACTCAAGCAGGTTAAACTCAATCCACACCCAACTTTCAAACTAAGACCATGAGCCATAATTGGAATTGGTTCACATTGGATTCCTATTTGATTCAAATAAGAGGTCAGGCTCAAGTCAAGTTCCATTCTAAATACTTCAAAGAACTTCAAACTCGAGAACAATAGTAACAGAAAATAATCATTTCAAAAAACCCATCGAGGGGGTGATCGGATAGAACAGAAAATTGAAACCGTGTTAGTGTGATAAATATTTGGGCAAAAATAATTGGATGCCTCAAAATTTCATTTCACTTGAAATTGTCTAGATTTGATCAAACTATTAAATTTACCACTCACCTCATCTGCTCATCAGGATTGGAAAGAAGGAATCAGGTCCCTCAACTCAAATCCAATCCAAATCGGATTCCAACTTGCTCGATTCGGGTTAGGTTCACCCACTGTTAAATCAACAACTAAAACCCGCTCAACAGTTGAGTTGGATCAAGTTCAACCCGCCAAATTGCACCTCTAATGCCTAGGGAGACAATGGCCAGTGCAAGCACCAATCCAATACCACGTCAACTTAACTCACCAAAAAAAGGTGCTCATTTGACAACCATCAAAAGTATTCAAAAGGTATGCAATAGCACAAAAAAGAAAAGCAAACTAGAAGGCCTATTCATCAAACAAAATTTCCCCATTAAAACCCTCCAGAAAATCAGTACAGAATAACCGACCGAGAACAGACATTGTTGATGTTGATGGAAAGAATTACTCCACTTTTACTCCGTCCAACTCACCAATGATCTCTTCAAACTGACACAACAAAAGGGACAGATATCAATCAGGACAAAGGGGATTAAAATGAGTTGCTCATGTGTAGCAACAGAAATACACATTTAGTACGAACCTTCAATGTCTGGAGCATGAAATAATCACCGTATCGCTTAATTGGTTTTGTGTCCATGACATGTACGATATCCTTCAATCAAGAATATATACCCAAAAAAATACACTGGGTCAGTCCATGGGCCTAAAAGATATACAAGTTATAGGCAAATAGTATTGTTTCATCATATGAAAAGGCATTATCCATTGATATGCCCATATATATATCACTAAGTGGCAACAAGACCATATTAACACTCCATTAAACTTCAGATGAGATCAGAGATGACTAATTAGTTACAATGTTTTAAAAAAAATATGCAACCAATAAATGGCCTGAATATAATAATTGATCCGAGCGGGACTCACTGTATTACTCTCGAACAAAGCTACCTTATTAAATAAAGGGATTTTTAGTTTTTAGTCCCCATAAAAAATGGGGTTTTTTGCATGTGTACCATCTAAAAACATATTAATTATTTTTATACCACTCCAAATAACCTATTTATTTTTATACCATTAGAATATGTAAAATTTATGCATATTTACCATCCTAGTTAACTTCCATCCAAATTTCTATAAAACAGTTAAAGTCATGGATAAATGACCAAATTACCCTTATTTTTTTCTTTTGCATATTTTACCTCCAAATATAATATTTGTAAAAATAAAAAATATTAATCTTAACATGAAAATGATAAATTTCATCTAAATTCAAACATAAAAACTAAACATACAAACTATTTATTATCTAAGACATAGTATTTAGTAATACTTACTTTAATAGAAATGAAATAAAATTATTTTGAGAATAATTAATCATGTAAATTACAAAAGGGTTTTTTGCATGTATACCATCCAAAAACATGTTATTTAATTTTATACCACTCCAAATAACGTATTTATTTTTATACCATTGAAATATATAGAATTTATGCATATTTATCATCCTAGTTAACTTCCATCCAAATTTTTATTAAAACCGTTAAAGTCTTAGAGAAAAGATTGAATTACCCTATCTTTTTTTGGCATATTTAACCTTACCAAATACAATATTTATAAAAATAAAAAATCTTAATTTTAACATGAAAATGATAAATTTCATCTAAAATCCAAAAGCATAAAAATTAATCATACAAATTATTTATTAGCAAAGATATAATAATTATTAATACTTACATTAGTAAAAATGAATAAAATTATTTTGAAAACAATTAATAATATATATTATAAAATACAAATTTTTAAAAAAATTAGATCTTGATTGGAAGAAAAGGAAAGAAGGGATAAGGTTGAATGACTCACGATTGATTTAGAAAGAACATAAAATTAATTAGGTAATTATTATATGTTAAAGTTATTTTTGCCATTTTTACTTCTTGATTAAAAAACTAACTATAGTTAAGGTTCATTTTGGTTAAAAATGATAAAAGGGGCGCATTTTTACATTAAGAAAAATTTTAATGGTATAAAAATAAATATGGTATTTGTAATGGTATAAAATAAATACCATATTTTTTTATGGCATACATGCAAAAATCCCATTACAAAATGACAATTTTTTTAAAAAAAACTTAGATCTTGATTGAAACAAAATGAAAGAAGTAAAGTTGAATGACTCATGGTTGATTTGGAAAGAACAAGAGATTAATTAGGTTATTATGTTTAATTATTTACATTATGACAAATACTATGTTGAGTTTAATTATGTCATTTTTACTTCTTGGTTAAGATCTAACTATGATTAAGTTTCATTTTGGCTTAAAAAGGATAAAAGAGGGGCACATTTTTTTATTAAGAAAAATTTTAATGGTATAAAAATAAATATGTTATTTGTAATGGTATAAAAATAAATAACATATTTTTTTATGGTATACACAAAAAAAAACCCAATAAAATGAGAAAAAACAGAAACAACAGATTTATTATTAAACTATTGGAGTGCAACAATATGTCAGCCCAACCTGTAGTTCTCAATTTAAGATGAACAGAGATGTACCTCATTGATGTAAAAGTCCACATCCGCATTAGAGATTATTTTCCCAGAACTATTAACTGCATGCATCTTATGCTTGTAAGTCATCAAGATGACCCTGAAGGAACACAACAGCAGCAGCATCATATGAGGGGTAAGTCCACATGGCACAAAAGGCAAATTAAATCGCATTAAATGGTGGAACATCAACCTCAGTGTGGATTCATCAACTTCCATATAAGTTGCGAGCTTCCCAAGAGAAATGGTCGAGTACAGTTTGAGGTAATTGCGAACACCTGATAATAACTGTTGTTGCTTCACTTCATGAAGGAAGAGCTTCAACTGAAGTCTATAGGCGTCCTGAGCATATAAAGTCCACAGATATATATTGGCTCAGGAAACATGGGCAAAGGTAGGAGTGCTTTATTTCACTCCCAGAGGTGTCCCATATCAACATGAACAAAAGACACCAAGCAAAAACAAAGCATCTACCATACTTTAAATAAATAAATAAATAAAAACCTACCTGGTTGTAATTTACTATGGGCTCTTCATATATTGGGGCAGATGGTGTAATAAATTTTGGGCAGGCATAAGAGAAGAGCTCATCATAAAGAGCAAAAGCCTCATCATCATACCTCTGCATCCTTGACATCTTCTCACCATATTTCTCTCTCAGTTGAGTGTTGACATTCTCTTCAATAAGTTTGACTTGGGGACACAATGAGAGACAAATAGCCAGCAGTGCATACATCTGTTCATTTTTCTTCAAGATCTGGTCAAACTGTGGAGATTTCTGATGATACTGCTTGGTTTTCAAAATATACAGAAGAACTTTATTGAACTCGCTGATTGCCTCCGTATACCTGTATGGAAGATACTTATCAACCACAGCGAAAATGAATTCAAAATCTAGTCAAAGAAGATAACGAACATGAAAGACAATATATTACACATCTATAAGAAAACCAGTATAAGGAGCTGGCATAGTGGCATGATGTAACTCAAGTATTTAGAACAAATTTGAGGTAAGTTGATAAACTGGATATAAATTGGGGAGAAACAAAAGGAATAAAGGCAGGAGCTTAAAAATTGAAAAGAAGGGACTGGGAATCACTGGTGGATCGATACTCAAAGAAGCTTCCTAGTGCACTTGAGTATTGGGGGACGTGAGGCCCACTTGAAGGCGGTTCTTACTAGCTCCCCGACAGTTGTAAATTTTCAAAATCCCAATCAATTGCCACAATCTTTCACAGGACATTTTTTTTTTTTTGAAAGAAGGTAGGCCAATTTTATAACGAAGGAGAGTGTAGATTTGGGGGGGTGCAACATGAGGACTTCCCAGAAGGTCACCCATCCTAGTATTTCTCTCGCCCAAGCACGCTTAACTTCGGAGCTCTGATGGGATCCGCCCAAGCACGCTTCACAGGACATATTAACCGTCCACGTTTTTTATATTGATTTGCTACTCTTTTTAAACTCGGCTATACTATCCCAAAAGTAAGATATAACTTCTTGAAAAGGATGGGAAATTAATAATTACATTCTTATAGAATGTCCAAACAAACCAGAAACAGGCATAACATTTTTTTTAAAATGGACCAGAAGGAAATTGACAATATGCACTGTCTCTGCATTCAACATAGACAAGTGATTATCATTGAAATTTGACTTTACCTTCGCAACATTAAATTTGCAAATCCATAATGATAGATGGTTGTGATGTGGCTTCCAATTATGATAGTATAAAGGCCCTGCTGACTGATATCAATGGGGGCTAAACACTTGAGACCAGTTTGATAATCGCCCAGAAGACAATGCACACGGAGCAAACCCACCATGCTGTAATAACCTAACACTTTCAAAACATTGCTTCCACCATTGTAGTCATAGCCATCATTTGCTGTAAACTGTTCCAGACCTTCTTTCTCCCTTTCCAGAATCTGGATGATCTGGGACTTCTCCATAAGGGCTTGCAGGTAGTTGAGCACACCATAAACATTCCATGCCTACCAAAAAGAACACAGAGAAAAGGAGATACTATGATTAATTTAGACCCAATATGATCGTTGATATGATAGCATATAAAATTATGGTGAAAATGCCCTTCCACAAGAACCATTGTGCTTTAACGAATACATGCGCCATTGTGCTCCCAGCAAATGCATAGATCAACTTTTGTACCCCAGGGTGGAATTTTGTGGTACACTGCCTACTGTTTCTTTTTAAGAAAAAAGAATTGTAGTACTTTGATTCAATTACTGTGAGCATTTGGGAATCTGTGACATTGGTCAAAATGCATGCAAAAATAGCCCATGCAGTGTACTAACATAAATGTTGTCATCATCCAATAAAACAACCTTACAGTTTCCATACAGTGAGGATGAAAAAAATAATTAGAAGTAGATAGACAGCTTCAAACCCTCAAGCATTACATATAAAGTAATGATATGTACTGTTTCCCCATTTTGATTCGATCATGCATCTCAAAAACCAATACATAAAAATAAAATCAGTCCCAACCACAGATCATAAGAGATTAGAAAACATCAACTGGGCAAAGAAACAAAAACCCTTGCTGTTTTGTTGATGTGCGACAATAAAATCAGTGGTTTTAAATTTTGTTGGACTTAGATCTCCCAGCGATCCAAGGGTCCATACACTTGCTCGATGGGCTCCCACGATTGATACAACGTGCACATTGTGTGGTCGGGAGATGGAGACGGTGGATCACCTCTTTGTGGGGTGCCCCATTGTCCGGCGGGTGTGGAGGTGGTTGAATTTAGCTACAGGTATGAGGGTTATTTTTTATGATGTGGAGGGGAGGCGGGTAGGAGATTGCGGACGCCTGGTGATCGGTCTTTGCGAGCTAAGATTTCCCAATCCTATATCTTGGCAATCTTGTGGGCGGTGTGGTTGACCCGAAACGCGACCGTCTTTAAAGACCAAGCTGCTTACGCCGAAAAAATTTGGGAGATGGTAATTTGTTTCATTTAGGAATGGGGAAAATTTTGTGGAGGGGCACAATCGATGAGGGTGTTGGGGGGAGAGGTGATGGTCTCGTGCTCTCTTTCGGAAGGGGTCGGGAGGGGGGGAGTCCGTCTTACTGTTTCATGCATAGAGCTCTCTTCTACCATTGTCACATTAAACACGGGGTCTCTTCTCCTTGTGTTCCCTTTGCTTGGGGGTCCTTATGTTATTTATCTTTAATTGTATCTTCTCTTGGGCTTTGGCCTTTTATTAGTACAAATACCATTACCATAAAAAAAAAACATCCCTACTTAGATCTCCCAACGGCCCAACAGTCCAATTGATAATTCCATTGTTATTCCTTTGCAAAAAGGAAAATATTAAGGACAAGAAAGTCATTCCTGCAATCAGTTTTGCTGTCCCAATACATTTTTAATTTTTGTGGTAGGCATATACCTGTCTAAAAAATGTAAACATCTCACAAAATATGAATTATATACAAGAATGAATATACTCGGTTAGGAATCAAGATCACAGCATGATTGCAAGAATATCTGAGTGTCTAAGCGCCATTTACAAAAAGACTCATCTTAAACAAAAAAATTCACATATAAAAAAGTTAACTAACCAAAACAAAACAAAAGACACCTAAACACAAAACCTAACTCAAACAAAGAGAAAAAAAATCAAACAACCACAAACCCAGAAAAAATCCAATTCAACAGATATACCTGATCATACTGCCTGAGCAGCTGCATCTCCTCCTCACTCTTGTTCTTCAGCTTCGCCCGGTACTGGCAATGACTCTGAAACTGGTACACGAACTCATCCACCATGTCCCACAACCACTGATTGGGCAACTGCATGTTCACCACCCCATGAAGCACCACCCCAAACAGACTACAATAGTTGTCCCAAGACTCGGCCCTCTGGCGCGGGCCGGGGTTCCCCCTCGCGTAGAGGTGGCGGAACCACATCTCCTTGTAGAGGAGACAGAAGACGTGGTCGTTATCGACGTAGGGGGCGACGGCCTCCGTCGACGGCCAGGGGGACTCCTTGAACATCCGTTCGGAGAGCCTCTGGAAGGAGCCCTCGTACATCTGGTGGATCTCGTACACGTTCTTCTCGCGGATGTGGCGGTAGAGGTGGACGACGAAGGTCTTCACGGCGTCTGGGACGAAGTCCGGATCGTAGAGGGACTGGGAGCCGCCGCCGCCGCCCTGGTTTTGGTAGTCGGAAGCAGAGGTCGTCATCGAACGCTCGTCGTAGTCGTAGCTCGCCATGGATGGAGAGATCTTTTTAGGGGAAATTAGGGTTTTTAGAAAGAGAGGAGAAGAGCAGATTAGGGTTTCTGATCGAAGGAGAGGAGAGAGAGAGGGGGAGAAAGATCGGGTTGTTGTGGACTTGGCGGTTACATGGGATGTGTGGGGGGGTTCGGGCCGATCCATGGACCCGAGCGGGCTGAATTGGGCCACTATTTCCATCTTCCACTCCATTTTTCCATGATTTGATCTCGGTTCTAGTATTATTTATTTGGAAAATAAATTATTATTTTGTTAGTCACACACTCGCTTTAATTATACATCATAATTTTTTTACATTTTTTACAAATAGACTCGTATGATTTATTAAAATATATGTTTCATTTCATAAAAATATATACATCATTTAATGATATATATTAATTTTAAAAAAATCAATACACATCTGGATGGAATTGAAGCTTGAAAATGAATTGTACGTAACATTTTTCGTGTATATACACATCTAATAAAAATGTAAAAAGAAATGATTATATTAATCTCATGAAGTTGTAACCCCACAAAAATTTTAGAGGAGATTACAATAGGGAAGAAAAATAGGAGGGGGGAGAGAGAGAGAGATGAGGAGGGAGGTGACCGTGGTGGACGAGCAGGGTGAGCAGGGCGTAGGGAGATGATGAGAAGAGAGAGAGAGGGAGAAAAAAAGCAAAAGGGTTGGCCTCCTTTGCCTCCACCCTAGCTGCCTCCTCCGCCTGCGCCCTATCCACCCCTTCACTCTCTCCCTCCCTCCCTCTTTCACCATCTCCCCATTTTTGACATCCTCTGTTTGTTTCTCTCCTCTGCCTCCTATCACCCTCCTCCACCTTTGTCTTTTCCTCTCTTTGCCTCTCGCTCTGCCCATCTCCTTATAGTCCTCTTTTTGGTTGGTGGACTTAGTTAATGGATCAGTGGAGATAAATGCACCCTTCTAGAACCAGTGGAAAGTTTGAAAGTAAATTTGAATTAAGCATGATTCATGCAAAAACAAAATCTATACAAGTTGACCAACCAAACTCATTTGCAATCGTTGACGATAAACAAATAAGCAAATGCTCTGAAACTTTTGATTTTCCAGGTGCAAATATGGGAATCCAAAAACCAAATTACAAATTGTGGAACTCCCAATCATGCTTTAGTACATTTATATACAATCAATTCAGTCCCCCCCACATAACAATCACTCCCACAACGGAGCAGAAAGATCAGTCTCCAACATATCCAAAACACACACACACACACACACACAAGACATAAAGAACAGGAAAAAAAAAAGAGTGAGTGAGTGAGTGCCTGTTTTATACATCTTATCCTTCATCAGTGTTTCTACGCAAATCAGAAAACCTGAATCACGAATAGAAAAAAGACAACTCAACCATTATGCCGATCAGAGTTCGTATCAATCGTGTAAGCAGGGGCGGCCTCATAATCATCTGGTCGATCATCATCTTCTTCGTCGGATGAGAGCAGTGAAGAACCCATCCAAGCTTTAAAACCCTCACTGACCCGCCTCTCCATCTCTGGCGTCACCACCATCTGTTGAGACTCCAACATCTCAACCCCAAGATTCCGGCGCTCAAAGTTGCCCTCGTCGAGGATGAGGGCGGCTTTCCTCTTCAGGAAGAAGGCGGTCCCACCATAGAGGGTTACAAGCCCCCATGTGGCGATTTCGTAACACCAGAAGAGGGGGATAGAGCAACTGGTCCCCAGGGTGAGGATGCTCGAGCCGAGGAACAACGCGAAGAGGCCGAATATCACCGCGAATACGATGTTGAGGATCGCCAGGCAGCGGACACCACCTGTAGATGGATGCAGGGAGCAAAGGCTACTTACTGCTATTATTATTCTTACTGTTATTGTTATGTTACTGTCATTGTTACTGTCATTCTTTCCTATTGTTCATACTGTACTATTATTCTTAATTTACTATTATTCTAATTATCATTGTTATCCTTGATTTCGGTGCAGCTGTAGAAGTTAACCGCATAGCAACTCAATCCAATTAATCTAAATGGATATACAGGCTCTTCTGTGAGTAAATAGAATTAAATTATCCGATTATGGAAGCCATGGGAAGAAGTCTATGCCTTTGTCACTAACTGTGAAGAATATTGAGTCCCAAAAATGATTTTATTCTTGCAGAAATAGAGATTACATCTAATTTGCAAATTCCATATGGATCATTATCTTCATTCTTCGGCATTTTGACTTCATCAGACATGAACTAGATATGGGCATATAACCATATGCTCGCAAAGTTTCCCTTGATTTATGAAATTTATGTTCAGAGAAAATCCCTTGGTCAAGACAAAAAATGTTACCCAGTTATTCTTTAATTTATCTAATTGAGGGCATCAACTTCCCCGCCTGTTCTACATTTTCAATGACAAGTACATTTGCGGAAAAAAACTAATATCATAGAATATCTCCTAGCTAAGGTGACAATCACAGAGAAAACATACCTCTCTTTGAAGCACAGTAATTATTTTCCACAACCATGAGGAATGCATGCCGCCTTGGGGCAGAATATGCAACAACCATTCCTGTAGATTACAGAAAACCATGAGAAGCCTTGATTGGAAGGAGTGACACAGACAAAAGGCATGATAAAAAAAAGTGAGAGTGACTCATCTTTAATATCTATCTGTAGGAATAACTTCACATATGGCCCAGAAGCCTCTTTCATATTTAGAAATTAGATGTCGATTCTTTTTAACAAAATTTGAGAAGAATGCTTCCACACTTGCATTCTTCTTCATAAATGTTCAAACATTAGCTTTAGTCCGTATCCACTTCCGCTGATTATGACTTAAGACCAGGTTAATCAGTGAATCATCTAGCATGATAGACTTCCAAAGGAATGATGAAACCATGCTAATGGCATCACAACATCAAAAAGAATGTAACAAGACTTACCACACTCGATTCAACAAATCCATATTCTCATCCTTCATTCACATGCTCAATACACCTTATATAACAAAGATAACATTACTCAAAATTTTGACATAGTTAAAGTACATTGTTTACAGCCATGTCTAGAAGCGTCCATACACATAGCCGGGCAATCATGAAGATATTGATTGAAGATCTCAATTAATCTTTCAAGCTAAATTTCTGTTGCTTCCTAGATATTTAGAACAATGTGATTTTGTTTCTTAAAGATTGTGCACATTGAAGATGTCAACTAGACTGAAAATAATAATGCTAATCAGCTGAAGTTTAGCATTTCATTAAACAGTAGTTCCAACAATTAAAACTCTGGTCCCATTTTCCTAGCTATTCAGGACAGCAACTTATCCAATCCAGCTGTCCCTTGAGGAAATTGTGAACTGGACTCAGTACAGGTTTCTTTCATAGGCATTACCATAGTAACAAAATTCGGGATTCGGTAATCATTCGGTAGGGGTTTAGTTCAGTACGGTTCAGATTATTCAGAAAAGAATTAGGTGAAAAATTCGTAAAATTTCAGGGATCTAAAAACAGTCTAATGTATTATCGAATGGCATGTGGTTGACTCAAGTACATAAAGGGCATGCAGATAACTCAGACAAATGGTCAAACAATTGATGCACGTAGGTGTTCTAGCTGGTTTGGACAAATGATTGAACATTTGGTAAGTGGAGGTGTAGAGAATCAACAAACAACATTGAAAGAACCTGTAAGCCACAAATGTTGACAAATCAAGTCGTATGGGGGTGGGCTTATAATATTGTTGAAACAACAACACAAACATATTAAACAAATGGGGATAAAGGGGAACCGATGTAAAAGGTCCATAAACATCATGTTGAAACAACATATTAAAGAGGGGGAGAGTGAGAAACACATAAAGGAGAGGGACATTCGGAGAGAGGGAGAAGTCATGGAGAAACACAGAAAGGAGAGGGAATTTCGGAGAGGGGAGAGTGTGCCGCAAGACATCTTCGCAAGCGTCAATTTAGATTTAGGGCTTTCTTTACACTGTTTTTAGGTTCCTAAAATACCCAAATTTTTACCGAATCTATCCGATTTGACCCATATTTCACGACCTACTCCGAACTGCCGAATCTGGCGGATCATCGGCAACTTGTTCGATAGCGCCTTGAGTCGGCGTATTTTACCGGATATTTGCGACTAAATCGGCGATCTTGTGACTATGGGCATTACGAGCTGCATTAAATTACCCTCTTATGACTATTACGTTTCTGCTCTACTACCTAATAAATTCATGCATTGCCACCTATAATCCATCATTGCTAATTTGCTATAAATCAATGATTTGCGGTTCTAGTTTAACTACTCTTATATCTATGGATTAATAAAATTGACATGAAATAAAAATGCAGAGCACATTTGTGAAAAGTAAATAAAACCAATATCTTTTACATGTCAGATTGATCTAACCATTTATGTGGCTCATTGATGTAGATGAGCGTATCATAGACACAACTGAAAAAAAATGAACGAGAACTTCAGAGGTAACATACCCATGGAAAAAACAAATGCAGATGTTTTTTTTGTGGAGATATCAGTAATGAGCAGAGATGCAATTTATGCTTTATGAATACTAACTGATAATTTACCAGCAAGCATAATAAAATAAAATAAAAAAATTGATAGAATGCCAACAATGCAGGTTATGTTTCATACACTTAAGTTAAATGAGAAAGTGAAGAGTTCATGTGCATGGAAAAAGACTTCGGCGTGCTAGGTAACAATCAGGGAAGATATAACAACTGAATGTGCTAAAGAGATGACTACAGAAGAGTCTAAGAATAAGCGGATATTTACAAGAGATTTTTGAGCAAGACTTGAAGATGAATATGAACATCTACATGCTTGTGGGATTGCGAATTTGAACAAAAATGAATGGAAAAATTATACCAAAGACCCTGACTACAGAAGAGTCTAAGAATAAGCGGATATTTACAAGAGATTTTTGAGCAAGACTTGAAGATGAATATGAACATCTACATGCTTGTGGGATTACGAATTTGAACAAAAATGAATGGAAAAATTATACAAAAGACCCTGACATCTCAATGCAGGTAACAACATCGAGGTTCTAATTTGACCAGCATATACCTGGTAACCATTGAGAACCTCATACAGTGCAATCTTTTGCAGCTGCGACTTCTCCCTCAATAGGACCCCACCTATATACACATAATTCACATTTTGATACAATATTTTCAACCTAAATTGCCTCCTTAGAGGCCACCAAATCCAACTGAAGACTATACATACTAGGTGACAGATTCAATAAGAAACACTCAATCATCAACCCAAAATAAGCACAATCTTGAAGAATAAACCTACCCTATTATTGGCTTCATAGCATCCATTAAGTCCCTTTTTTCGCAAACGATGAAAATTTAGATCCATAGAAACTCAATTGGTTAGGATTTTTTTAGAATGAACATCACATAGAATTTCTGTCAAGTTCTTATAAACCCATACTAATTAAATTCATATAAATCAAATTCAGCATTCATGAATTACACTTCCATCGAATCAATCCTTCAAGCCAATGATAAAATGATATCAAAGTAATATAAATTCTCCATCAAAATCAAAAACTTTTTGGACCCACTCACCCGCTAAGAGGTACACCACGGACGCCAAGAACACTATCAATGATGGCACGAACACGACGAGCCAATAATACTCCGAGACCTCCTCGTCGGTCAGGTAAAGCGACCCACGGTAGAGATCGGGCTCGTCGTCCACGTTCACCGACAGCGGATGGATCCGTCGGTCACGACAGAACGGCCGCCTCCCGCTCTCCGGCGGGAAGGCTATGGCGAGGCTAAGGTGCACGGAGCCCGCGATCGAGACGGCGACGGCCGCCGCCAAAGACACGAAGAGGGGCCTCTGGAGGCGGCCCCACACCTTCTCCTCCTCACGGAGGCTCTCGTACTCCCGCTTTGGCATGAACGCCTGACGGAGCGCGTCTCCGATGATCGCCATCGAATTGGGGAAAACGGAATCGATTGAAATTAGGGTTTCTTAATGTGAAGCCCAGAAACCCTAACCTTGACTTCTGGACGGAAAACCATGAAAGCAGAATCCCGAACGAAAGGGTTTTCTTCGAGTGGAGGTGAAGATCGAGCAACCAGAAATTTTTTAGGATTTTTTTATTGTTTTGATAAATATATACTCTTTTATATATATATATATATATAATATATATATACACGGGGGCGATTAGGTGCGGCGTGCGGCAGGTGCGGCGGCGACGTGGGTCGTTCGATCGCGGGTCCATCGTATCCAACGGTCGACGTGAATCGCACCCGACCGTCCGATGCGATGGACCCGTGATCAACGGCCCACGATCGACGCCGCACCTGCCGTTCGCCGCACCTAATCGACCCCATATATATATATATATATATATATATATATATATATATATATATATATATATATAGTCGTGATTACGTGCGGTGTGCGGTCGGTGCGGTTTACGACGTGGGCCGTTCGATCGCGGGTCCATCGCATCCAACGGTCGACGTGAATCGCACCCGACCGTCCGATGCGATGGACCCGTGATCGACGGCCCGTGATCGCGCACCGCACCGACCGCACACCGCACGTAATCGGATCCCTATATATATATATATGGTCGCGATTACGTGCGGTGTGCGGTCGGTGCGGTTTACGACGTGGGCCGTTCGATCGCGGGTCCATCGCATCCAACGGTCGACGTGAATCGCACCCGACCGTCCGATGCGATGGACCCGTGATCGACGGCCCGTGATCGCGCACCGCACCGACCGTAAACCGCATGTAATCGGATCCCTATATATATATATATATATATATATATATATATATATATATATAGATTTTCGATAATATGCGGTCGGTGCGGTCGTGCGGATTCGACGTGCGTCGTCCGATCGCGGGTCCATCACATCCAACGGTCGACGTGAATCGCACCCGACCGTCCGATGCGATGGACCCGTGATCGACGGCCCGTGAATCGCGACCGCACGACCGTATAATATTACGACTATATATATATATATATATATATATATAAGCTAGGATAATAAGCTAGGATAAGATTGAATAGTAAAAAATAACTGTTTGTTTACAAAGTATAAATGAGTATAAGATAATATAGCAATTCTAAATAACCCCTATGATAAATCTATACCCAATTTATCTATTCCTATGAAAAATAGAACCCACCATCACAAAAAAAAATCGCATATCATCAAATCAAATCACATATCATCAAATCAAATCAAATATCATCACCTCTTATATATTAATAGAGTACACATGTCAAATCAATTTTTTATATTTTATTCACATTTTATTCTTCATCAATTAAATCACTCAACCATTATTATTACGTTTTTCAATGAGAATAAAAAAACACAACCAAACATAAAATCACTTATTTAATTGATAAAGTTATCTATTATTAGAATATGTATAAACCCCAGAATAGCTTATTCCTCGATCCGAACAGGAAAAAGTTATAAATATTAACTTTTTAAATGCAATCTACTTAATTCTAATTTTTGTTTGGTTACTTAATAATAACTTATTATGATTAAATATGGGGTAGTCAATTTGGGATTTTTATGGATATTATTTAAGTAATGGACTTTCGCATACTTTGTAGACTTTCATATATTTTTATATACTTTCAAACTTTCTCATACTTTCATATATGCATTTTCACATATTTTTATAGACTTTCACAGACTTTCACATATTTTTTTTGTTTGTTGAAATAAGGTAGATAACCGCTACTAATTGATTTCATTACGAAAAGAGTTAATACAGCTCTGATTTGAGGTGAGAGGATACAGAATAAAATGCTAAAATAAAAGGAGAGGACCCTGTTTTCCCTAAGGATGGCACCAAAGGTGTCGATAGATTATCGACTCGGAGAGGTGCCGCTCCCACGCCATAAGCTATGTCACCACTTGTATTCCTCCTCCACCAAGGAGTACTCCGCGCAACCCCCCCCCCCCCCCAACACAGACTTTCACACATGAACTTTCATTTACTCTTATAGACTTTCATATACTTGTCTTTGGATTTTTAAAATAACAAATTCAAACACAAGATTATCCAACATACCAAACCAAACATGAGAATCATTATTGAAAATATGTCATTCAAATACATAATTTCTATTTTATATATTCTTAAACATTATAAAAACATATATAAACATACATATTGTTGTGCTGAAATATAAGCATTCAAAGTCAAATTAAATCATATATTATGAAATTATTACACAATCAACTAAATAATAAATTAAATGTATATCGTTCAAAATAATTGTGGATGTAGGCATTATTATATATATAATAAAAATTAATAAAAATGATTTATTGCAATTCAAGTAAACTCATCGTTCATCACATATATGAGATAATATCAATAGTTCATGCGTATGCACACTCATCAAAAACAAACGTACATAGAAAAATAAAAATAATTTAATATAAAAAAGAACATAAAAAGAATGGAGTTTTGTAAAAAAGAAAAAAGAAAAAAAAAGATGTTCATGATACTAGAATGCAAGTTGACGAGAATCCCACTCATTTGAGTGGGATTTTAAAATTTTTTTTTTTCATATTTCTCTCTCTAAAGTCCATGAAAGTCCATAAAAGTTTATCATTTATGAAATTCTTCACAAATCATATTAAAATTAAATAATATATGTTTATGATAAGAAGTCTTAATCGAATATAATATCACGTCATTTGTTGATTCGTGGAAAGGGGTATCTATCTGTTTTGATGAAGTTAGGTGTTAATAACCGGCTCCCCATCCTTTGATTTGAAGCCATGAGTTGGGGCACTTTGTCGAAGTTGAGAGTACAATCAATCTATGACCATCATTAGCTCGTAATCGCTTGGAATGACAATATTTTATCATTTCTTTTTTTTAGTAGACTATAAGACAAAAAGATCAAGCCAGTAACCAACTGAGCGAGACGAGGCACGAGGAACGAGCAGCAGAGCGGTTCTTATCGTCGCGACGCTTGCATCTGATTTTACTCGGATTGATGATCTCTCCTTGAGCAGCTTCAGGGTGCCATGTCCGTCGTACGGACTACTTCTATGGCTCGCCAACAACAGCAGTGGAGCCTCTTCCACTCCCCGCCATGTCAACCAACCCCTCGCGTACTAAGAAACGGTATAGAGAATAGGTCAAACTGGTTGATCGGATCGTGGTCCTGGGCAATGAAATATGTAATAGACAAATAATGTTTTTTAGTTCACAAGCTAATTTTTCAATTAAATAACACTGAACTTTTGTCCATGAATTAATGTCTAAATCAAATAACGCTAGATTTTTGTCAATGACTTAATGTCTTAATCGAATAACGGTTAACTTTTTGTCCACGAACTAATGTTCTAATTGAATAACTCAGGATTTAGAATTCCATGAACATGGATTTTTTGTATATGAAAGTCTTAATTGACTAACTCTCCCTAATTCACTATAATTAATGACCGAAAAAGAAAAATAAAATTTATCTTATACTAAACAATGATAAATTGATTGTTGTTTTTCTCTTTTCATATTTGCTTTTAATTAAGTGAAAGTAAATTGAATTGTCTATGACTATTATTTCTTAGTTGATATGGGATTATCATGTATATAAAATAATGATTTCTTCTCCTAATGTAATCAAATATAAAGAAATCCAGTTGCTGTTATTTTTGTTGTGTATATATATTGCATATCTTGGTTGAATTACATCATTTTTCCCCTAAATTTTGAAAAACAAATTATGTTATATTAAGAATATAAATATTATATTTTATGAAATAAATATACAGAAAGTAGTATATAGATTTTTTTATGTTCATGAAAATATTTTTAAAAATTTGTTAAATGAATTAGGGGTAGTTTAGTCATTTCAGTATTTTCCTTTCCTGTACTATAAATATTAGGTGCAAACCTAATAACATTTAATGGTTTATTCTCTTCTATTCTTAATTTTAACATAGTATCAGTGCCTCCACCTCAAAAATCATAAATCCACAAAAGTTTCTCATTCTCTTTTCCGCTTCGATTGAGGGGACTTCAATCGGAATGGGGGAAGACTTTTGTTTCAGAGATCTCAATGCTCTGCCATTTGTCGTTTTGTCCACGCCCTCAATGCCTGTCCACGAGTTCTCCTCTGCGTCGTTGCATGCCCTCCATGCGCCACGCGCATCTCCATGCAGATCTGTGCACTTCCCAGCCTCTGTGCACCACTGCGCGCATTCTCGCGCCTCCGCGCTTCTCCACACATCATCATGCGCCTCCCAGTGCCTCGGCGCGTCATCACACGTCTCCCCGGGTCACCGTGCACTTCTCGCACCTCCCTCGGGCCACCACACATCTTCCATGCATCCTAGGAACCCTCCACGTTGTCCCTTGCCGTGCACCCGACCGTGTGTCTTGCCGCACCCTCTGCACGTCTCTAGGCACCTTCTCGAGCAATCGTGCACCTTCAAGGGTCACCACTCGTCTTCCCGGGCCAACGTGCACATGCCCAGCCCACGCCGCGTGCCGTCCTACATGAGCACCCGAGTGATAGACACGTAAATAGGACCAGGACGCACTTTGCCAGCGTGCGTGAATGCGCTTCGCGCGCCAGCCCTGGACACGCTTTGCCAGCTCACTTGATAGCGCACGATCATTGCGCGCCAGTTCCCGGACGCACCTGCCAGCTCACATACGCGATTCCGCAATCTACGCGGCCTGTCGCACCATCCCGAGCACACACTAGCGCGCCTGTGCTAAGCTGTGCTAGCACTACTCGCACGCGCGTTGCATGTCCCAGATATCCTGGGATTGTCCCTAAGCCACCCTATGCGCGCTCCTATGCGCCCCTGCCACCACCGCGTGCCACCACCAGTCGTTTCCCTCTACCGTCGGTCACCACTGGTTGCCGCCCTCCGGCCACCCTGCGGCACCTCCTCCCAGGCCACCTCCTTCCAAGCCACATCTGACGCTCCCCGATTGCCCTCCGGCACCTCCAACTGCCCTTTGGTCACCCCTGGCCACACTCCACCACCTCAGGCCACCCTCCGATCGACCTCGACCACCTTTGGCCACCTTTTGACGCTCTCTACTACCCTTGGCCTCTCTCCGTCGACCCCCAACGGCTCTCGAGCACCTCTTGGAGCTCATCGGTCACTCTCTAACCGCCCTCCGCCACCTCCAGCGATCATCTGGCCGCTCTCCAGTTGCCCTCCTCTAGCTTCAGCAGCCACCTCTGGATTTTCATAATACTAAATCAGACTTTATTTCCTACCCAAATGTCCAATTAAGGTGTTCTGAGGGTCCGTCTCAATCAATTTTTCGTCTGTGACATCATTGTTTGTTTTTTTAGCCCCATCCCGGAGTTTATCGACAAACTCCCTCTCCTCGCTGACTTGCACACCTCCACGCATCTACCTGCAACACTGATCATACTCTTGCGCTCTCCATGCAATCCGTGACTCCCCTTGCACACCTCCGCACATCTCCGTACAGCACCGACTGCCATCTCGCGCTCTCCGTACAATCTCGCGACTCTCCGTACAATCTCGCGACTCTCCGCGCCATCCGCACACCGTCCTCTCCTCGCGTCTCCACGAGCCTCCGTGCCCTCTCCTCGCATGTTCTTTGCGAGCCTCCTTGCACTTTCGCAAACCTCCACGCCCTCTCCTCGGGCATTTTCTATGAGCCTCCTCATACCTCAGCGAGCCTCCACGCTTCTCTCCTCATGCCCACAATGAGCCTCCGCGCGTCTCCTTGCACCTCCTCATCTTGTCCGTGCACCTCTCGTCCACGCCGTCAGTGTCACCATCAACGTTTGTAGTGTCGCGGAAAGACTTTATTACGCTTCGCCATCATCGTTTGCAATGTTGTAGAAAAGCTTTAATCGTTCCTTCTTCTTCTATGTCCGTGTCACCGTTCGCATCATGTGTCGCCATCCGCATCGCATTTCTTCTACTGTTGCTTCTTCATCTGCGTGCCCATCTGCACCACCGCCAGTCGCCACCGGCCACTCGTCGTTGCTGTCTGCCTCTGAACACGTCTTCTTTTGTTGTGTTCTTTATATCCTCTATGTTTATTCTCTTTATCATTTTTTTGTACGAACTCTAAAGGGTTCTACTCTTCAGAGTTTCGGAGGAGGTGTTAAATGTATTAGGGATAATTTAGTCATTTCATTTTTTCTCTTTCCTGTATTATAAATATTGGGTACAAACCCTAAAAACATTTAATGGTTCATTCTCTTTAATTCCTAATTCTAAAAAAATTAAAAAATAATTAGAATGGTAAATATGCAAGAAAATTTTAAATTAATTATATGAAAATAAGTATAATTTTTTGGAGATTATATATGCAAATACCCCAGTTAATCGGATAAAAAATGGAAACCTATGTTTAAAATAGCGGGTTCTACTTTAAACCTCAATAACTAAGAAATAATTAAAAATATTAAAAAAATAATATCGAATCAATAATTTTTGAGAACCCACTGCATGTTAGTTTATTGAAAATATAAACTATTTTTTTTGTATGTACCAATTGACAAACATTTTGTAGCACCCCGAATCCGCCACCCATATTAGGCGAGAGAGATGGTGCGCTACGTGTCATAAACCTCGAATCTCAGAGTAATCTATGGAAAAATTTACCATTTTTCTTCCAAGCATAATTAAATAATCAACTAAATTACCCTGATAAATTATAATTTAAGACATCACCAGGATCTAACAATAATTCATTCCAAGTTTGGATGGTTACACACATAAAAATTTTAAACTTAACAATCTCTACTGTTTATTGATAGAGCTAAGGGAAGGTCTACTACATGCCAAAAAGAAAGGCTTTATTCATCATAATGAAAGCAAAACTAAACGATCAAGGATGACGACCCAAACTTGATCTCGCTAACGCCTTCGTGATCCACAAACGCTACTACTCGATCTTCAAATCTGAAAGGGGAAAAGGAGGGGTGAGCTACAATACGCACAGTGAATGGATCATCATCATCCCGTTAGTACATTTATATTCAAAATATCAATATCAAGTATGTCCACGCAGACATGTAATATATCAAAAATAATTATACAAAAGGCCACCAAGACATGCAATAATAATATATATATACACACACACACAATCCTATCCAACATGATGCATGCAACACCACGAACACGAATGTCCGTCTTCGCAGCACCTAGCTCGCGGGGCCTTCCACAGGCATGGCCACGTAGACATAGCCACAAAGACTTGGGCCCCACGTTCTCGTACCTGGCCACGTAGACGTAGACATAGCCACAAAGACTTGGGCCCTACATTCTCGGACCTGGCCACGTAGACGTACGCCCACCTAGACGTTGGCCACCAAGACAGAGCCACCTAGATGAATGTATGCATTTGACAAACCACTATATCTTTAAAATCACAAAATGACAGAGCATGCACGATCTCAACATACCAATCATACAAGGATAAATAAATCAATAAAAGTATGCTCAAATTTTATATCGAAACTAGCAGTTATATTCCATAAAATAGATGGTCCTAGCATGAATACATAATATATAGTTTTCAAGTCTACATATGAGACTCAAGTCCACTCAACTCCAATTCAACGACAATATGCGGGGCTAATCCGTATACGAAACGCCTGAAATAGAATAATAATTCTAATAAATAAAAATAAATTAAAAACCATATTAAATAAACCACTCATTTATTCTAACTCACTTATTCTAATAACCCACACTGAACAATGGGCCTCTGGAATAACCCACTGGCTTATGGGTCAGTCTGGTTGGGCCCAGAACCATTGTCCAGAAATCCAGAACATCAAAAGCCCAATACCCATTGTCCATCGGGCTGGGCCCAGGCCCACTGTCCAGAAATTCTGGACCCAAACTAAACCCAAACACTTTTTTTTGTTTTCCTTCATCTTCTTCTTCTTCATCCTTCTTCATCTACCTTTTCCACCCAAACAAGAAAATTTTCAAACCATCACCGCCACCATCACCCTTCCTCCTCCAGCCATGACCCACCACCGGCCGCCGTCCGGAGGTCCGCCGGCCTGAGTCCCACCGGCGACTCAAATCCTCTCTCTCTCCTCTTTTTTTTTTTGAACCTCTTTGCCTCTTCTTCTCATCTCCTTCAAATACCCACTCTCTCTCTCTCTCCCCAAATACAAAATACACACAAGACAATCACCCAAAACCCTTCTTCATAACCCAATCACCCAAATTAATTATTAAACAAAACCTCTTTCTAACCATTATAAATCCCTATCACAACCACAACCTAAGAATACATAAACACCATGAAAAGAGAACCTAAGATCATGGACAATTTAGAACCTAAGATCATGGACAATCTAGAACCAAAATAAATAAAAGATTCAAGAGGAAAAGAATGAACATACCTAGATTGACAATAACAATGGCCACAAGTTCTCAATCCGAATTAGGGCTAATAGGGGAGGTAATGGGGGTATTTAAAGGGGGTAATTTGCTGTTAAAATCCCTCAAAGATTTGGTTGTTACAGATTTAAGATTGAGCAAATCGGGGGGACAATTTTGGATAGGTCCAGACAGAACTAGAATTTACAAACAGGTCCTTCCCTGGCTAAACCAAAATATAGAATTACAACTGAGTCCCCAGATCCAATTAACATATCAACAACTTCTATTAAAGCCCACATACTAGATCCCCAGGCCCATTTAACATACTAACAACCCCTACCAAGACCCAACGAAATAATATACTAACCTTTTGGCCTAAACAACTGCACAAAATAAATTATTATTTCTCTCTCTCTCTCTATATATATAATATAATTATGTAAAATATGCGGTTGTTACATTCTTCCCTCCTTATAGGAATTTAGTCCTCTAAATTTAAAGCATACCTTCAAAATCCTCACGAGTATCATGCAAGTCTTTGACGGAAAGGGCATTGATTTTTCCACGTGGCTGGTTCGAACCCATTGTGTCTTGACCGCCCTTCGTAGATTCAATATTTTGTTCGACTTGAGCACCACTGCGCTCCTTCCTTGGTTCGGTGCATTCCGCTTGACGATGTCCAAGTTTGCCGTGATTGTAGCATGCACGACTATCGAATCGCCTTTGGGGACACTTAGCCGACTTGTGTCCATACTCCCTACAATTGTAACACATGATCTTTCCGTTGCTTCCACGACCGTGCCCAGCATCATGTTCAGATGAGTCCCTTCTTTGACGTTTGTTCAACCCGTGGTTCTCTTCCGATGTTCGATCATCCTTCCTTTTGTTTCGTGCTTGACGTTCCTTGATCCATTCATCACAATCTTGCTCTGTGACTAAGGCACAATCCTTCAGCTCTTCATAGACACGGATTCGAAGGTTCCGTATTCTATGACGAATGTCGCTCCTTAATCCTTCTTGGAAGCGACGACACTTCTCGCTCTCAATTTGAATGTATTGGGGCGCAAAAATTGACAGCTCCAAGAACTTCTCCTCGTATTGGGTGACCGTCATGTCTTGTGTCTGGCGAAGCTCCAAGAATGCTTGAATCATGCGATCGCGCTCCGCAGGAGGGAAATACTTCTTGTAGAACATCTCCATGAACTCCTCCCAAGTGAGCAGCTCAATCCCACGGTTTAAAGACTGTTGATGGACGTTCCACCATTGGATGGCAGTTCCTCGCAATTGATGAGCCGCCAAGAGGATACGTCGGCTATCAGTCAGCTGCATCGACTTAAAGATCTGCTCCAGTTCGGTGATCCAATGCTTTGGGGCCAACGGATTGGTGCCAACACCTTGAAACACTGGTGGATCCATCTTCTTGAACCGCATCACCAATTGCTCCGGCTGGTTCTGATTCTCTCCTAGGCGACGCAATGCCATTTCATTCTGATGTTGAATTGACTGTGCCACCAAATTGGTCAGGGTTTGGAGATCCTGACATAACATATTGTTATTTCCCGCCATCTTCTGTTTCTCCTATTATGAAGCAACACACGGTTAGAACGCATCCTATATGCATGCAAACTTATGTCTCTATTCCTATTCATTAGTCCTAACAGGAAAACATAGGCTTTGATACCACTATGTATTCAAGCAAATAAGTATGTCTACTCCATAACTCCAGAGGATAATTGAGCCTAAGCTTATAGGGATTGTAAACCTAAGCCCTAAGCTAACTAATATATCCATAACCTACAGTCCGAGGGTTGAACCTACGCTCTGATACCACTCTGTAGTGCCCCGAATCCGCCACCCATATTAGGCGAGGGAGATGGTGCGCTACGTGTCATAAACCTCGAATCTCAGAGTAATCTATGGAAAAATTTACCATTTTTCTTCCAAGCATAATTAAATAATCAACTAAATTACCCTGATAAATTATAATTTAAGACATCACCAGGATCTAACAATAATTCATTCCAAGTTTGGATGGTTACACACATAAAAAAATTTAAACATAACAATCTCTACTGTTTATTGATAGAGCTAAGGGAAGATCTACTACATGCCAAAAAGAAAGGCTTTATTCATCATAATGAGAGCAAAACTAAACGATCAAGGATGACACCCAAACTTGATCTCGCTAACGCCTTCGTGATCCACAAACGCTACTACTCGATCCTCAAATCTGAAAGGGGAAAAGGAGGGGTGAGCTACAACACGCTAAGTGAATGGATCATCATCATCCCGTTAGTACATTTATATTCAAAATATCAATATCAAGTATGTCCACGCAGACATGTAATATATCAAAAATAATTATACAAAAGGCCACCAAGACGTGCAATAATAATATATATACACACACACACACAATCCTATCCAACATGATGCATGCAACACCACGAACACGCCTGTCCGTCTTCGCAGCACCTAGCTCGCGGGGCCTTCCATAGGCATGGCCACGTAGACATAGCCACAATGACTTGGGCCCTACGTTCTCAGACCTGGCCACGTAGACGTAAGCCCACCTAGACGTTGGCCACCAAGACCGAGCCACCTAGATGAATGTATGCATTTGACAAACCACTATATCTTTAAAATCACAAAATGACAGAGCATGCACGATCTCATCATACCAATCATATAAGGATAAATAAATCAATAAAAGCATGCTCAAATTTTATATCGAAACTAGCAGTTATATTCCATAAAATAGATGGTCCTAGCATGAATACATAATATATATTTTTCAAGTCTACATATGAGACTCAAGTCCACTCACCAATTCAACGACAATATGCGGGGCTAATCCGTATACGAAACGCCTGAAATAGAATAATAATTCTAATAAATAAAAATAAATTAAAAATCATATTAAATAAACCACTCATTTATTCTAACTCACTTATTCTAATAACCCACACTGAACAATGGGCCTCTGGAATAACCCACTGGCTTATGGGCCAGTCTGGTTGGGCCCAGAACCATTGTCCAGAAATCCAGAACATCAAAAGCCCAAGACCCACTGTCCATCGAACTGGGCCCAGGCCCACTATCCAGATATTCTTGACCCAAACTAAACCCAAACACTTTTTTTTTCCTTCATCTTCTTCTTCTTCATCCTTCTTCATCTACCACTTCCACCCAAACAAGAAAAATTTCAAACCATCACCGCCACCATCACCCTTCCTCCTCCAGCCATGACCCACCACCGGCCGGAGTCCCACTGGCGACTCAAATCCTCTCTCTCTCCTCTTTTTTTTTTGAACCTCTTTGCCTCTTCTTCTCATCTCCTTCAAATACCCACTCTCTCTCTCCCTCTCTCTCTTCCCAAATACAAAATACACACAAGACAATCACCCAAAACCCTTCTTCATAACCCAATCACCCAAATTAATTATTAAACAAAACCTCTTTCTAACCATTATAAATCCCTATCACAACCACAACCTAAGAATACATAAACACCATGAAAAGAGAACCAAATATCATGGACAATCTAGAACCAAAATAAATAAAAGATTCAAGAGGAAAAGAATGAACATACCTAGATTGACAATAACAATGGCCACAAGTTCTCAATCCGAATTAGGGCTAATAGGGGAGGTAATGGGGGTATTTAAAGGGGGCAATTTGCTGTTAAAATCCCTCAAA
The DNA here is from genome assembly GCA_030737845.1 of Acorus calamus. NCBI lineage: Eukaryota > Viridiplantae > Streptophyta > Magnoliopsida > Acorales > Acoraceae > Acorus > Acorus calamus. The sequence continues at coordinate 9,805,364 of CM060877.1, read as the reverse complement.
GATTTGGTTGTTGCAGATTTAAGATTGAGCAAATCTGGGGGACAATTTCGGATAGGTCCAGACAGAACTAGAATTTACAAACAGGTCCTTCCCTGACTAAACCAAAATATAGAATTACAACTGGGTCCCAAGATCCAATTAACATATCAACAACTTCTATTAAAGCCCACATACTAGATCCCCAAGCCCATTTAACATACTAACAACCCCTACCAAGACCCAACGAAATAATATACTAACCTTTTGGCCTAAACAACTGCACAAAATAAATTATTAATTCTCTCTCTCTCTCTATATATATATATAATATAATTATGTAAAATATGCGGTTGTTACACATTTACAACCCCTACCAATTGCACAAGATACAAAATATCGGGAGTATACTGATGAAAAATATTTGTATACGGTGGAAAGTTTAAAATGAAAATCTATGTGGTACCATTTCAATTATTGATAACAATGGTTATCTATCTAAAAGAAAAATATTTAAAATGTAATCTGCATTAAACATCTATTTTTAAATGATAATAAAAGGTTTTGTGGATTTCAAAGAGTAAATTTAGGAAATATCTATATCATACCTGCATGTTTTTCAAAATTATATATTTATTTTAATTCGTTATTTCGTTCACAGATAATATTAATAATATGAAAAATCTAGCTCTAATACTCAAGCATTAATATACTAATTTAACAAAAATAGGACCCCTTTTAGCTATTTAACAAAAAGATAACTAAGGCATATTTGAGATGAAAATCCGTACGTACAATGAAAGATTCATAAATTTTGATACAACTGACATATTAAACATATGAATTGACACGTGCTAATCTCTTATCCAACATTGAATGGATCAAATCCATTAATTTTTTCATAATGACATGATGGCTAATGTCACACTACTGTAGGAATCGGCAACGGGCCGGGCCAGCCCGTGAAAAACAGGCCGAAGCCCGAGGGCTTTTTTGGCCAACGGGCCCGGGCCGTGCCGGCCCATCAGAAAAATCCAGGCCCGCGGCCCGCCCACGGGTTGGGGCTTGAACGGGCCTTATGGGCTGAGCTCAGTTTCAGGCTTAAGGGCGGGCTACGGGCCTGTTTAAAATAAAAAAAAAATAAAAAATTGAAATGGGTGGGAGAGGCTCCCGCCCATTAATTCAGGGGGTCCACCTTGGGCCCCCTTTTTTTGGTGGGGGGACATTTGCCCCCCATTAATATTCGTTTAAATTGCCCCCCTTTTTTCAATGGGGGGACAGGTGTCCCCCCTTAATTAAGGGGGCACAAGTGTCCCCCATTTTCAAAAAATTGAAATGAGGGCAATTCCCGCCTCGTCTCGAGGTGTCTTAATGCTCGGGCGGAGTTGGCGGACATGTGTCGAGGCTGGTGAGCACTCGAAGATCGGGACTGTAATGCCCCCGTACCCATTATCCTCTATTAAGGCATGCAATACAGTGTGTCACGTCAACCACAATCTTTTTCAATGAAATAGACTAACATAATAATTCAAAACACATAAGTTTTTAAAACATAAACCAATTCAGGATCTCAATAATTCATTCTTAGACAAATGATTACACACGAGTACTTTATTTGCTAAAATAAAACATCTCCTGGTTTTGCTGATAAAGCTAAGGATGTCCACTATATGCCAAGAAGAGGGCTTATTCAAACACCTACGAATGCAACGGAAACTAGACCGCCAACGGCCACCACGATCGACGATCGCCAACGACTACTGTGAAAAGTTAGGAAAAAGGAGGGGTGAGCTACCACACGCTCAGTGAATGGACCTTAGCGTCCCAATAATAATAATAATAATAATCATATTTAAAACCTTCAGAATATAATCCAACATATATGAACCAACATAACATAAAATTTACACCATATTGCGATAAAACGGAATGCATCTCATTAGAGGAAATAACCAACATCTCAAACTATCTACATGATGCGTATGATGCAACGGACACGCATGTCCGTATGACACGCAGCTGAAAGTGCTCCAACTAGAGCTTGATCACGCAGACCAATCGTCACGCAGATGGGTGTCATGCAGACACGGTCCCACTAGATTGAGTCACGTAGATGAATGATATGCATGCAAGATGTCCTCTACAATTCACATATTAGCATGCAAGAATAACATAATAATCATTATACAATTCATACGCAAAATAACGTCCCAAAACATGATGTCATGCTCATACAATTCTAAACTCAAGATAACAATCGTATTCATAACATAGGCATGATGCGAACATGATAGATATAGGTAGTTTTTCAAAAGTTACTAGAGACTAGACCCACTCACATTCGGTCCAACGACTCACAAATCAAACCCAAGCCTTACAGTAACCTAATCTGGTAAGAAACGATAGCAATCGATAAAAATACGCACAACCCGTATGGAAATCCAATGTACCCATACACACAGAACCCGACGGCTCCCATTGGGACCGTCACTGACCTATCCGACGGATCCCGTATGGACCGTCCGAAGCACACCCGACGGTTCCTACTGGAACCATCACTTATTAGCCCGACGGCTCCTCTAGGAGCCAGCCCAAGTCTGCCCAACGGCTCCTATGGGAGCCGTCCCGAGACAGAACACAAAACCCAAGTTTTAATTTTATAAAAATTCTTTAAAACATTTTATCATTTAAAACAGAATATAAGTCATTTCAAAACAGTGTAAAAATAGTGAGAAAGCTTAATTTGTATCAAATCTTACATATCGAAATTCGATTTCAACCGAATCAAAAACTTATAGAAATATCTTCAAAAACCCTAAGTCTATAACATAGGTGTGAATACAAACACGGGCTTACGTTTGAACCTTCAAAATCATGAAAACACATCACCGGTTTAGATCTAAGCATATTAGGATTTAAAACGAGGCTTTAAGAATAAAACATGATTCTTCTTAAAACAATAAGCCTAAACATACATACTTAAATATAATTCTTTTTCCCATGAAAGATTTATAAAACACCTAAATCGTCACAGTATCCTAGTTATCACATCAAAGTCAAAGACTCGATCAAATCATCTTAAAACCATATTAAAGATCATGAAAATCCAACAATGAAACCTAAGAAATCAAAAACTCTGAAATACATGCATTGAGATTCAATATTATCACCAAAACTTGTAAAAACTTCATAAAAGTACTAGCAATACATTGGTATACAACAAGACCCAAAATCAAATCATGATCTTAAGAAAAGCAAGAGAAAACTCATTCTTTTTATTTGAAATTCCTTGAAAACGAGATCATATTCAACATAACAACCAAAAAGACTCACTACTATTCAAAACCCTTCAAAACCTGAAGAATGTACTCACCAAAGCCTTAGATCGAACCCTTCCCGAGCCCCCTCACCACAGTGGCCGAAAATAAGAAAACAAATTTAGGGTTTTAGGTTTCAATGCCAATAGGAGAGAGAGAGAGAGAGAGACTTAATAAGTCTCGCACGCACGTGGGGACAGAAAATATAACGCCATCAAGCCAATTAATTACAAATCAATGCGTTTATCCCTGCCAAAAATGGATCAAATTTGATTTCAAATTTTTTTCAGATCGACGGCTCTAACTGAGCCCGTCGCATGCATGCCCGACGGCTCCATGAAGAGTCGTCGCCCAACAATCTGACGGTTCCTCATGGACTTGTCGCCCACTAAACCGATGGATCCTCATGGATCCATCGCCCAAGCGCCCGATGACACTTATACAATCCATCAGGCACTGCCTGAACCGGTTGAAAGTTACAATTGTTACATCATTTCTCCCTTAAAGGAATTTTATCCTCAAAATTCAAGGCATACCTAAGGAAGATGAAAACAACGCCGGATACTTTTCTCGCATCCCCTCTTCGCGTTTCCAAGTCATTTCGGGTGGTCCATGATGATACTACCACTGCACTTTGACCAATGGAATGGTCTTGTTGCGCAAGACTTGCTCCTTTCGATCTAATATCTTTACCGACCGCTCGATGATAGATAGGTCTTCTTGTACTTGAACCAAGTCTGGATCGATGACATGCGAAGGATCATGCACGTATTTCCTTAGCATCGACACGTGAAATACATTGTGCACATGGTCCAACTACGGCGGCAATGCCAAACGATATGCCACTGGTCCAATCCTCTCCAGAACTTCAAACGGTCCGATGAAACGCGGATTCAGCTTTCCCCGTTGTCCGAATCGAACCACGCCCTTGGATGGAGACACTTTCAAGAACACGTGATCTCCCACCGTGAACTCCAATTCCCGCCTTTGATTGTCAGCATAGCTTTTCTATCTACTCTGCGCTGTTCGAAGTCGATCCCGAACCAATTTCACCTTGTCGATTGTATCTAGTATGAGTTCTGGCCCAATAAGACTTCTCTCGCCAACCTCGTCCCAACACAGAGGTGTGCGACAATTTCTTCCATACAATGCTTCAAAAGGTGACATCTGAATGCTTGTTTGGAAACTATTGTTGTAAGCAAACTCCACCAAAGCTAGGTGATCTTCCCAGTTTCCATCAAAATCGATCACGCAAGCCCTCAACATGTCTTTCAATATCTGGATCATTCTCTCAGACTGTCCATCTGACTGAGGGTGAAATGTTGTGCTGAAGTTCAATCTCGTACCTAGTGCCAATTGAAGAGAACTCCAAAATCGTGAGATGAAACATGAATCACGATCCGAAACAATACTGACTGGAGCTCCGTGAAGATGAACAACTTCACAAACATATAATTTCACCAGCGTTTCTAGTGAATCATTCACGCGCATTGCCAGAAAGTGTGCGAACTTCGTCAATCGTCCACTACAACCCAAACAGCGTCATGCCCCTTCTTTGACTTTGGTAGGCCAGTTACAAAGTCTATGGTGACATGTTCCCACTTCCACTCTGGAATTTCCAATGGCTGTAGTTTTCCAGCTGGATTTCGGTGTTCCGACTTAACTTTCTGACACACCAAGCATTTCGACACAAACTCCGCAATGTCCTTCTTCATTCCATTCCACCATATGTTTAATTTGATATTCTGATACATCTTCATACCACCAGGGTGTATGGTGTACCGAGATCTATGTGCCTCGTCAAGGATCCTCTTTTTTAACTCGGCGTCCGTAAGAATGCAAACACGACCTCAAAAACAAAGGACTCCATCATCTCGGATGGCAAAGTCTGGCTTCAATCCTTGGTCCTTCTCATATGAGACCTTCTTCAATTCTTCGTCCACCAACTGTGCCTTCTTTCTTTTATCGATGAGATCTGGCTTAACAACAAGCCGCGCAATGAAACCTTTTTTCGATGGACGTATCAAACTGAAAAGATCGGCCGCTTCATTGAAGAGTTTCCACTGACTCACCATCATGTGAGATAAAATTCCTGAAGGTTGATGACTTAGTGCATCTGCGACCACATTAGCTTTGTCAGGGTGATACTGGATTTTGCAATCGTAGTCCTTCATAAATTCAACCCATCGCCTCTGATGATTATTCAATTCTGGCTGAGATTGCAGATACGTCAAACTTTTATGGTCAGTGAAGACTTCAAACTCCTCGCCGTAGAGATAATGCCTCCAAATCTTTAGAGCAAAGATCACTGCTGCTAATTCTAAGTCATGAGTGTGATAATTCACTTCGTGTACCTTCAGCTGTCGAGATGCATATGCGATTACTTTCCCGTGTTGCATCAACACACCACCCAAGCCTTGATAAGAAGCGTCGCAATACACCACGTATCCACCAGGACCAGATGGAATGGTCAAAATAGGAGCAGACGTAAGTCTCTGCTTCAGCTCTTGGAAACTCTTCTCACACTACTCAGACCAGACATACTTGGCGTTCTTTTGGGTTAGACGGGTTAATGGAACTGCAATCTTTGAGAAATCCTGAACGAATCTTCGATAGTAACCCGCTAAACCTAGAAAACTCTGAATTTCCGTAGCATTCATCGGTTGCTTCCACTCATCACCGCCTTGATCTTCAAAGGGTCAACTGAAATTCCGGTCTCAAAGATGACATGATCGAGAAACGTCACGCTCTCTAACCAGAACTCACACTTACTGAACTTCGCATAGAGTTGATGCTCCTTCAGTTTCTAGAGTACCAAACGAATATGTTTAGCATGCTCTTCCTTGTTCTTTGAGTATATCAGAATGTCATCAATGAAGACAACCACAAACATATCAAGGAAGGGCTTAAAGACCCTATTCATCATGTCCATGAATGCTGCAAGGGCATTTGTCAAACCAAAAGGCATCACCAAAAATTCATAATGCCCATATCGAGTACAAAATACCGTCTTCGGAATATCCTCCTTCTTGATCTTCAACTGGTAATAGCCTGACCTTAAGTCGATCTTTGAGAAGACCATAGCCCCCTGAAGTTGATCGAGCAAGTCATCTATTCTCGAAGAGGATATCAGTTCTTGATCGTCTTTTGATTCAACTTACGGTAATCGATGCATAAACGCAAAGAACCATCTTTCTTTTTGACGAACAACGCCGGTGCACCCCAAGGAGATACACTTGGTCGTGCAAATCCTTTCTCCAGCAGTTCCTTCAATTCTGCCAACTCTACAGGTGCCATACGATAAGGCGCTTTTGATATTGGCTCTGTACTGGAAATTAGATCGATAGAAAATTCAATCTCACGATCAGGTGGTAGTCCTGGTAGATCGTATGGAAAGACTTCAGGAAATTCAACAACCACCAACATTCCTTCGATACTTGCTTTCACCGCCTTAGTATTAACAATGCTTGCTATGTACCCCATGCAACCGCTCTCCAGAAAATGTTGTGCTTACAATGTCGAAATAAGACCCAATGGTCCTACGCCTCCATCGCCGATGAATCGCAACGTTCGTAACCCTAGAAGCTTGAATGATACGGTCTTTGAGAAGCAGTCCACGTTAGCATGATAGGCAGAGAGCCACTTCATGCCAAGGATGATGTTGAACTTTTGAATCTCTAATAGCAAGAGGTTCGCCACCAAACATTGGTCTTCTATCTGAACTGTGCACCCTCGATAGATTGATCGGATGGCGACTAATTCGCCAGTAGGAGTCGCGACAATAAAAGGTCTCTCAAGAGAACTCGACACTAGACTCACACGATTTACAAATTTGGTAGACACAAACGAATGCGAAACTCCAGAATCAAATAGTGCGAATGCATCATAACCAGTGACAGAAACGGTACATTGAACGACTTCGTCAGTCGCGCAAACATCTCCCACAAACAGGGCATGAACCTATCCACGCGGTTGCGGCTGACTACGAGAACTTGAAGCTCCTAATCCTCCAGTGCTTTGCTGCCTTGGCGCTCCGCCTTGCGCCTTTCTTAGTTCAGTGCAGTCGGCCTGATGATGTCCCAGCTTTCTGCAATTGTAGCATGCACGAGTGTCTCTCCGTGGTTGGGGACATTCGATAGACTTGTATCCTGGCTCCCGACAGTTGACTGTCGTAGATGATTTTTCCGCACACCTCTCGCCCTCGATTAGTGTCAACGAAGTTTCTCTTTCGGTTATCTGTCCTCTGGCCACCACTGAAACGTTGATTGCTCCGGTTCTTCGCTCGAGCTTCATTTTCTTTCTTCCATTCCAAGCAATCTTGTTCTGTCACCAGCGCGCAATCCTTCAACTCCTCATAGACATGGATTCGGAGGTTCCGCAGTCTATGACGAATGTCGCTCCTTAGCCCTTCTTGGACGCGACAACATTTTTCACTCTCGATCTGGATGTAATGAGACGCAAAGTGTGACAGTTCTAGAAAATTTTCCTCGTATTGCACCACCGTCATTTCCTGGATTTGGCGCAGATCCAGAAACGCTTAGATAATACGATCATGCTCTGTCGGAGAAAAGTATTTTTTGTAGAACATCTCTACAAATTCTTCCCAAGTGATTTGTTCTATCTCGCGGTTCAGAGATTGTTGATGGACGTTCCACCACTGAATAGCCATCCCTCTCAGTTGATGAGCCGCTAGGAGAATACGCCAGCTGTCGGTCAGCAATATAGTCTTGAAGATTCCTTCGAGCTCGGTGATCCAGTGCTTCGGTGCCAATGGATCGGTGCCAACGCCTTGATATACTGGTGGATCCATTTTCTTGAATCTCATCACCAGTTGCTCCGGCTGATTCTGGTTTTCTCCCAAACGACTCAACGCCATGTCATTCTGGTGTTGGATCGTTTGCGCCACCAGGTTGGTCAGGGTTTCGAGATCCTGACGCAAAGTGTTGTTGTTGCTTGCCATCTCAAGTTTCTCTAATGAATAATACCCGGTTAGAACGTGACCTATATGAATGCAGGCCTAACAGCTCTATCCTATGTCCTTAGCCCTAACAGGAAAACCTAGGCTCTGATACCACTCTGTAACACTCCCGTACCCATTATCCTCTATTAAGGCATGTGATACGGTGCTTCACGTCAACCATAATCTTTTTCAATGAAATAGACTAACATAATAATTCAAAACACATAAGTTTTTATAAAATAAACCAATCAAGGATCTCAATAATTCATTCTTAGACGAATGATTACACACGAGTACTTTATTTGCTAAAATAAAACATCTCCTGGTTTTGCTGATAAAGCTAAGGACGTCAACTACACGCCAAGAAGAAGGCTTATTCAAACACCTACGAATGCAACGGAAACTAGACCGCCAACGCCCACCACGATCGACGATCGCCAACGACTACTCTGAAAAGTTAGGAAAAAGGAGGGGTGAGCTACTACACGCTCAGTGAATAGACCTTAGCGTCCCAATAATAATAATAATAATAATCATATTTAAAACCTTCACAATATAATCCAACATATCTGAACCAACATAACATAAATTTTACACAATATTGCGATAAAACGGAATGCATCTCATTAGAGGAAATAGCTACCATCTCATACTATCTACATGATGCATATGATGTAACGGACACGCATGCCTGTATGACACGTAGCCGAAAGTGCTCCAACTAGAGCTTGATCACGCAGACCAATCGTCACGCAGACGGCGTCACGCAGATGGGTGTCACGCAGACACGGTCCAACTGGACTGAGTCACGCAAACCCTCGTCACGCAGACAAATGATATGCATGCAAAATGTCCTCCACAATTCACATATTAGCATGCAAGAATAACTTAATAATCATTATATAGTTCATACGCAAAATAACGTCTCGAAACATGATGTCATGGTCATACAATTCTAAACTCAAGATAACAGTCGTATTCATAACATAGGCATGATGCGAACATGATAGATATAGGTAGTTTTTCAAAAGTTACTAGAGACTAGACCCACTCACCTTCGGTCCAACGACTCGCAAATCAAACCCAAGCCTTACAGTAACCTAATCTGGTAAGAAATGATAGCAATCGATAAAAATACGCACAACCCGTACGGAAATCCAATGTACCCGTACACACAGAACCTGACGGCTCCCATTGGGACCGTCACTAACCTATCCGACGGATCCCGTATGGATCGTCCGAAGCACACCCGATGGTTCCTACTGGAACCGTCGCTTATCAGCTCGACGGCTCCTCTGGGAGCCGTCCCAAGTCTGCCCGACGGCTCCTATGGGAGCCGTCCCGAGACAGAACACAAAACCTAAGTTTTAATTTTATAAAAATTCTTTAAAACGTTTTATCATTTAAAACAAAATATAAGTCCTTTCAAAACGGTGTAAAAACAGTGAAAAAACTTAGTTTGTATCAAATCTTACAAATCGAAATCCGGTTTCAACCGAATAAAAAACTTATAGAAATATCTTTGGAAACCCTAAGTCTATATCATAGGTGTGAATACAAACACGGGCTTACGTTCGAACCTTCAAAATCACGAAAACACATCACTGGTTTAGATTTAAGCATATTAGGATTTAAAACGAGGCTTTAAGAATAAAACATGATTCTTCTTAAAACAATAAGCCTAAACATGATATATACATACTTAAACATATTCCTTTTTCACATGAAAGATTTATAAAACACCTAAAATGTTACAGTGTCCTAGTTATCACATCAAACCCGAAGTCTCGATCAAATCATCTTAAAACCATATTGAAGATCATGAATATCCAACAATGAAACCTAAAAAATCAAAAAATCTAAAATACATGCATTGAGATTCAATATTATCACCAAAACTTCTAAAAACTTCATAAAAGTACTAGCAACACATTGGCATACCAGTGGACCCGAAATCAAATCAAGATCTAAAGAAAAGAAAGAGAAAACTCATTCTTTTTGTTTGAAATTCCTTGAAAATGAGATCATATTCAACATAACAACTAAAGAGACTCACTACTATTCAAAACCCTTCAAAACCCGAAGAATGTACTCACCAAAGCCTTAGATCGAACCCTTCCCGAGCCCCATCACCACAGTGACCGAAAATATGAAAACAAATTTTAGGGTTTTAGGTTATAATGCCAATAGGAGAGAGAAAGAGACTTAATAAGTCTCGCATGCACTTGAGGACAGAAAATACGATGCCATCAAGCCCATTAATTGCAAATCAATGCGTTTGTCCCTTCCAAAAATGGACCAAATTTGAATTCAAAAATTTTCTAATCGACGGCTCTAACTGATCCCGTCGCATGCATGCCCGACGGCTCCATGAAGAGCCGTCGCCCAACAATCTGATGGTTCCTCATGGACCCGTCGTCCACTAACCCGACGGATCCTCATGGATCCGTCGCCCAAGTGCCCGACGGCACTTGTACGATCCGTCAGACACTGCCTGAAGCGATTGAAAATTACAATTGTTATAGGGATGATCGCCATTGTGACTATAAATGGAGACGAGGGGAAGCCTGCCGAACCATCGCTCGACTCTCTCTCTCTCTCCTAAGCTCTCTCTCCCCTTGTGGTGCTTTCGTTTGTCTCCGATGGCTAGTCTCCCACGAGGGGTGTTCGAAAGGAGGGTCCGTTATGCCCCTGGGATCGAGGACGGAGAGGGGTTGTGTCCGGGAGAGGCATACTTCTCTCACCACCACCTCTCGGTCATTCATTTTCCTCTTCATCCTCTGATCCCCACCTTCCTCACCTATTTCAGACTCGCGCCACTTCAGGTGCATCCGAACGTTTTCCAAGTCCTTCACGCCGCACTCTATCTGAACGAGATGCGGGGATATGGTCTCGGGATTGCCGAGATCATGTATCGCAGTGTGTCCGCACAAGAGGCGCCGCTTCTACTTCGTCACCAACGGAGGGTGCCGTCTCCTCTTCTCACTTTCAAACGTCGACCGGAGGTGGAAGGAGGAGGTTGTCACACTGGGCGGGGAGTGGCAATGCCCGATCCGTGGTGTGCCGCCGGTGCCTACGAGGTTCGGGACCCTTCGTAAGTACTCGCACACCTTCGGCCTCTCATTTTTATTATTATTATTTCCTCAAGCCTTACGTGCATGCTACTGTGCCATGCAGGACGCGTCGACCTGGGGAGGGAGCTGTCAGCCTCCCGAGTCTGTTTTATGGAGCTGACGGTTAAACCAGTCATCGAGTCCATTGTCTGGTCCGCTCGGTTTCTTTCGTCGATCGACGTTCACACCCCGATGGCCGATGTCGAAGAGTTGTTGGCGTTGTGCTGCGCGAGGAGACCGCCAGGCGACGAGGGTTCGTCGCGAGACGAGGGTCGTCGTCCTGGTGCGGACCCTGAATCCTCTTCAGGGGAGGAGGGGGAGGATGATGGCGAGATTGATTGGGACTTCGAGGACGTCGAGGATCCTGCCCCGGCCAGCCCCGACCCTGCCCCCAGGGTGCCTTCTCCTGACGCTCTCGCTCGCACTGAGGATTCGGTGATGTGCATCATTGCCAAAGTATCCCGGTTGGAGGCCGGGCGTGACGAGTATCGACGCTCGGCCGAGTATTGGCAGTCACACGTGTTGGAGCGAGAGGCGTCTGAAGGTGATCTTGAGGGCCAGATTGACGCTGGTCTGAGGGTGACTCGCGCCAGGAGGTTCTACAAAGGCTGGGACTCTGCGAGTCTACCTGTGGGCCACCCCGAGGCGACACCATCCAGATTCTGTTGATGCGGCTGAAGGCTTCGGCCCAAGGGAATACCCCGAGCTCCCTCCTTGTTGCTGCTATTGCACTAGTGGTGCTTGGCGATGGTGGTAGTTTTTTTGTAATATATCTAGGAAAGATATCAATGAAAAGGAATTTTTCTTATTTTAGTTCGTACCTTTGTTCGAGTCATTGGGATCATGTACGACCTGTCCTTGTTTCATTGTGTATGTTCCGATGGAGATTTGAATCGCGAGCACGATCAAAGCATCATTCTGCCCCCTTGGCATGGTCCCGTCAATGACTCAGTCATGGAGTCTCTTGGGCCACGTTCTTGGCATGGCAGGAGTCGCTCCATTCTCAGTTCCTTTCTTTACTTATAATTTTTGGGGGTGCACTTTAACATGTTCTTCAGTGGGGTTAATTTTTTTTTTAAGTTTAGGCTCTAAAGTTTTTTTTTAGGCTCTAAAGATTTGAAAAATTTATGATGAAAATCTTTGAATGTTTTTTTTAGTTATATAAAGATTTTGCTTTTGGTATTTAGATTGTTCTTGAAGTTTGATTTGATGATGTTATGAATTTTTAACTATGTTTTTCAACTTCTTATGGATTCTCATTGAAATTATAGACTTCCTATGTTAATTCCCCTCAAAGATCAGTGGGATTTAACATTAGCATAATCGATATGTTCTGCGCAGTGAATCTGGTCCATTTAGTGTTTGTTTGCATATTTATAATGTTTCAGTAAATTTAATATATGATTCATTTTAAGTATATTTTTTTAAAATGCTTGAACTTTAACTAGAGATCTCTTCTAGCCCCATATTATTGTTGCAAACACTCAAGAAACAAATGAGCTTTATCTTTGCTTAGGAGACATACTTATTTACATAGGGCTGCACATGGTAGAAATTTGTGAAAACAAAGACTCGATAAAGATAAAAATGAATGTATATTTTGAGTTCCTTAATGATGGTAGCTTATGAAGACCAAAAGTATTTGGGATACAAAATGAATTGTACATTTTCTACATATTGTTCAAGACATTACACACACATTTTATATAAAATCAATAGCAAAGGATGTGTTGGAATCTTAAGGGACTTCCATGTTGTTTGTTGGTCCTTTTTCTTCGTAAAAAGTCATACTTTGTTACTTTAGTTACTTAAAATTGTTCAAAATTTTCAATTGTTTGGTATAAACTAAAGTATAGATATAGAATAGTATACATAAGTGGCAGTATTGGTGCTTTTCAGGATTGGTGCTTTTATATTAAGTATAGATATAGAATAGTATACATAAAGTCTTTTGGTATGCTCATCTCAATTGTTTCGATGGCATTAGATGCTTTAAAGTTCTTTGATTTTTTAGCATTCATTCCATTTTTTGCTCTGGAATGTGTGTGGAGTAATATATAAATGTAGTATTTACTGATGTCTCTAAATTTTAATTTTATGATACCAACCTAATAATGTAGAAATTCTGTTGATTAATATTTTGTTTTGCTTCATTGAATGATCTACATTTGTTTTCATTAGATGATATCTTTTTATAAAAATATGTTTTCTGCAACATCTGATGATAACATTGCATCCATGTCTTCTAAAAAAGGATTTGATTAATCAATGGATGTTTAGGTTAATTGCATCAATAGATTAGAACAACTATATTTATGCTTGTTTTAATCCTAAATCAGGACTCCTATTGTAATTTATAATAATTAATCTGGAACATGAACTCTGCACTTGCTCCAACAACAATTGCCATTAAACAGCAAACTGGTAGTTTTCTAAAAAGCTATTATAAACTCAAAATTTGTCCCTCTTCCTTTGCTGCTCATATCTTCAAAGGTGTGGTAGCTTCTGTTTTGGGTTAAGGATTCTTATTTATTTGCTTTTTTGAATTGTTGCCTTCAATTGTTGCCGTTTCAATTTTAAAATGGGTAGTTTATTGATCTTCTCATGTGTTTTAGGTGTGAAATTTGTTTCCTTGTCCTACAGATTTTTGTAATATTGGATTATGTCCCAAACCAATCACTCCATTCTCAGTTCCTTTCTTTGCTTATAATTTTTTGGGGTGCACTTGAACATGTTCTTCAGTGGGGTTAATTTTTTTTTAAGTTTAGGCTTTAAAGTTTTTTTTAGGCTCTAAAGATTTGGAAAATTTATGATGAAAATCTTTAAATGTGTTCAAAAAGCATGGCATGTGAACTAAATTGTAAGTGTCGGGATTGGGAAAAAAGGAAAGAAATAAGAGATGTGTGCAATATCCAATTATATTGGGAATTTTGAGCCTATAATGCAATTTACACATTAACAGGTTGTGTGAGGCTCCCCAAAGACATGAGTTTCAGACCTAACCCTCATGTCATTGGATGAGAGTCATATCACATCTGATGTTTGTTAGAAAGGAAAATTGACAGTGAATATATATTACTCTTTACACTTCAGAATATGTTCATATTCTAGAGATTTTTGGGTTGTCTATTTGCAGGAATTTCTTAAACCTTCATTTTTCTGTCATGGAGCCATGCTTATGACACTTATAATTTTTTTAGGTAGGGTTAATTTGTGGTTGTTCTCATGTTGGATTGTTGGTTTTGACAAATTTTATGTGCGTGTAAATATGAATGAATTGGATTTATTTAAAAAGGATTTCAACATATTTCGTTGTTTGTTTTTCTTTGATTTTAAATTTTTATCACCCAACAATAAAAAATTCCATCAAGGCTCTCCGACTATGTTATATATCCTTTTAAAGTTATAATCTGATGTGTGACTACGAAGAACACTCCCCAACCGATTCTCATTCTCTCTTACATAAATTTTTTATTTGCCAAGTATGATTTATAAAACATTTTTTCCTATCTCAAATAGTAATCCTCTGACTTGTATTTTTTAATTCTTGCAGAAGTTACACATTCTACAGTCAACCATTGGGTGGAAGACAAGGCCTGTCATTTTGCTTCTTCATAGATTCAGACTGCCAGGTATTCACTAACTCTGTTTCACATTATGTTTGTAGGAGAGAAATTCATATTTAATAACAATTTGCTCACATATATCGATAGATTAATATTTTAACTCTCAGCAACATTCATTTATTATAGCATATGCCCTTTCTAGGGGTCTTCATAAAGTCTGATCGGCCTTTTGTACCTCTAAACATTCATTTAATATTAATATTAAACTATTAAAGGAGGTAAAAATGGGTGAAAAAAAAAACAACTTCTACTCCATAATCTCAGACTATCTTTTGAATTGTTCTTATGTCACTATAAATTAATTATGGAATTGGAGATGGAGATTAAAGTTAAACCTCCAATAGACCCATAAGAAAATCCTATACAACTCCCATCCCCGAAATTAAACTATTAAAGGAGGCTAAGGTGGGTGAAAAAAAAAACTACAACTTCTAAAAAATAAAAATCACATCCCCAAACATCCTTTTACTGTTCTTGTTAAAAGTTGGGGGAATTCGTGGACGTTATGATGTACGTATTGAAAATATAGTTTCATCTGTATTTATGAATGATTTTTGTGGTTATTCATTTTGTTTGTGTTCCTATGAACATAAAATATAAACAAATCTAAACCAACCAAAGATCATTAAGCCTCGCATCAATAAGAAGTCAAATTAGATTAATCTGCTGCCCACACAATGATCCCACATGTTCCCTCTAATTATTTATTATCTGTTTATAGTTTTCTTTCATTGGCTTGCCATAAATGTGGGACTTCTTATGAAAGTTGAATTCTATTAAACATTTAAAAGTATGAGTTAGATATCTTGCAAAATATTAGTATTACTATTACAAGATATTAGATGTAATATTAAGTTCAATATCCTTTATAACAGACGAAAAGGTCACCTCACACTCTCTATTGCTTTGTTTTTTTATTATAAACTTTTAAAAAGTTATTAAGAAAAACATTTCATTCATGTTTTTTTTTATGTTGGAGTGGGTTTTAAAGTTTCCTTAGGAGGTCAAATTATATTACTCTGATACCCAATAAATGATCCAACTGAGTCCCTCTAGTGATTCCTTTTCTGTTTATAGCATTGCTTCATTTCATTACCATAGCTATGACAATCATCACCTCCGCTGTGAACTTCATAAATGAAGTGAAATTATTAAAAGGATTTAAATTTATGCATTTTAAGGAAAAGTTCTATTCAATAACATGTTAATCAGATATCTAATATTTTTAATATAATATTTGTATTCAACAACAAGTTGTTGGAAACTTGGAATAAAATCATCAAGTGATCCAACCCTCCTACAAATCACACATGGAACTAAACATTGGAGTTTGGCAACATTCTTTGATCACCTCGCCTACGGTGCTTCAGAACATCCTTGTTGCTCAATACATTGCATTTGGAATCTATTTGTTTGGTCCTCTGGATCTCATTGCATGTGCATGGATGGAAATATGTGATCATGGTTTTTTATGATGATGAGATTAAGGGCACTCAATTGAGGCCTCAATAACAGATTTCGCTGTCTTCACAGTTTCAATATGTACAACAAAATGATAATATTCTTTTTCTCTTTCCAAAGATGCAGGTCGGGCTGACATTGTTTGTAGCCTTTTCTATAAATTACCTGTGTCATATCTTGTAGTTTGTTGAAGCAAAATGTTTGTGGCTTATAATATATATCTCATAAGGGGTTCGGATCCAGTCAGTGCTCGACTATGGTCAGTTCGGTCAGTACCGAACTGCACCACGTTCAAATCGAACTGCACCACGTTCAAATCGAACTGCACAACAATTGTTGGGTATATTTTTTTACTCTCTTATTGGATTCAATCAACTATTGTCGAAAATATGAATTCCTAAGTATTATCAGTATCCAATAAGAGAGTAAAAAATATACTCAACAATTTGTTGTGCAGTTCGATTTGAACGTGGTGTAGTTCGATTTGAACGTGGTGCAGTTCGGTACTGACCGAACTGACCGTAGTCGGCACTGACCGGATCCGGGCTCAGTCCGGATCCGGTCAGTGCCGAGTTCGGTCAGTTCGGTCAGTACCGAACTGCATCACGTTCGAATCGAACTGCACCACTTATAAATCGAACTGTACAACAAATTGTTGGGTATATTTTTTAT
This sequence comes from Acorus calamus, assembly GCA_030737845.1. Taxonomy (NCBI): domain Eukaryota; kingdom Viridiplantae; phylum Streptophyta; class Magnoliopsida; order Acorales; family Acoraceae; genus Acorus; species Acorus calamus. The sequence goes on along the minus strand of CM060877.1, from coordinate 9,788,239 downwards.
TCTCTTATTGGATACTGATGATACTTAGAAATTCATATTTTCTCCAATAGTTGATTGAATCCAATAAGAGAGTAAACAAATATACCCAACAATTGATTGTGCAGTTCGATTTATAAGTGGTGCAGTTCGATTTGCACGTAGTGCAGTTCGGTACTGACCGAACTGATCGAAATCAAGCACTGACCGGATCCGGTCCCATCCGGACTCCTTCTAAGATGTGTATTATTGGTTCTTTTCGAATTTCATTATATGATTTTTTAAAAAACACACTAATTTCATTGTGTGTTGTTGCATGGTCTTCTGTTCATTTCAGTCTGCCAAGTTCATCTACAGACTGGGAAGGTGGGGAACCTTATTTTCCAAAACATTATCTTGGCTCTTCTAAATATATTTTAAGATAGTTTGTGAATGGTGGATGGTAAAGTACTTGCTAATTTTAATATAATATCTCTAGCAAAACAAATTCTGAAATGCACAGATCTGTTTTATTTAGAAATCATCTTCCTCTATTTCACGTTATAATATCATTATGGTTGTGTACTGTTCACTATGTGTTGGCTATGCTCATTTAAAAAATGTAACAAAAATTCATATTTCAACATAAATAGGGTGCCATTGACAATCATTCTGAGATTAAAATATCTTTGAAGTTTATATATCATGTTTGAAATTTTTTCAACAACATGGTCATTCATTCTTCGAATGCATTGAAATGCTTGCAAAAATTGATTGTCAGCAATATATGATCCTACCTCACTTTATTGATTTTTTTAAAAATCATGCATATTTTTAAAAATTAGTTTATAATAACATTGTGGTTGTGCTTCTTATTCACTATGTGTTGGATATGCTCATTAAAAATGTTTATATAAAATGTTTTCAATTGCCTATTTCAACTTTCTCATTTCTTAATATTAAATTTGAGAGAGTTTATGAAGATTCTTTCTTGTTTTCATAAACAAATTTATATTTTTCATTTATACGTATTGATGGTGCCTAATGAGTCTTGCGTTTTTTACATTAATTTCCGGTTCTTAAGATTTTGGACGCGCATCGTCAAATAATTGTAAAATGATTCTAACTTCCAGACATGCTTGTTAGGATCAACTTTCAGGTATTTTATTTTAAGAATTTATCTATTCTTCCAGATATCAATGTAATGCATAGTGCTACTTTTCCACGTGAAAGCATGTTGGAGTTTGGTATGGAATTTATTTGATTCGATAGTTATTTAGCTTAGTTGTGATAAACATAAATTGTCTACGTTGCAATCAAATAAATTGTTATTTTCAAAACATTGTTTAGCAGATTTTGATGGACATAAAAAAAAATTCTTATGACAGAGATATCAAATTTAGTGTTTCAAAAACATTTGCGAAACATAAGAATCGTGAAGCAATGAATACATACGCTGGATTGGGTAATGAAGAAAAATTGTTATATATTCAAAGAGTTGTAGAGCGACGAAAAAGGAGGAGGTCAATGAACAATGCTGACACAGAAAAACAATTACAGAGTACAAGTCATAGTATAACTAGAGCATAGAGAACAATTTTTCTGCTTAGAGCGCAACTAAATTCATATGAATATGTAGGTCAGTGAAATATAGGAAGTACATCTTTCAAGCTAGGTACAGGCAAATAAATTTCTTAGTTTCTAATGCTACAATCATTCTTTAGGTCAGCAAGTATATGAACCAATATGTTCAACTTTGAACCAATTGGGGAGCTATATCCGTTGCATCCATTGTGGCGCAAAAAATTCCAATATGAACCACCAACCTTCTGTTGCTACAATGGTAAAATAGAACTAGCTGAAACAGATGTTCCGCAAGATCTACATGAGTTATTCTAAACCAATTCAGTGGAAGCAATCCACTTTAGACGAAACATTCGAGCCTATAATAGTGTTTTCTCATTCACATCTTTTGGAGTACATCTAGACAAAGAGCTTGCAACATCAAGACAAGGTGTCTACACTTTCCACGTGCAAGGCCAAGTATATCACAACCTACCATCATTGATCCCTAAACCGGACACGCCGACCTACTTTCAATTGTACTTCAAATAATGAAGTAGACAACAGAATGCAGGTCCTGCCAGGTGCTGAGTTGAATGAGGTTGTCATCATGAAACTAATGAAAATTCTCGAAGGAAACCCTTATTCTCAGATCTTACGTAGCCTAAAGGACTTTACATCATTGGATAACTTCAATATTCATATCACAAAAGATGTAAGGCTAGACCAACGAGTTTACAACTTACCCTCAGCAGATCAGGTTGCTGCAGCCATATGGATTGAAGGAAATAATCCAAATGTACCATTTCAGAGGGATATCATAGTTCATGCTCAATCTGGCCAAAGGCATACAATCAAACATTATTTTTGATGTTATGATCCATTACAATATCCTTTATTATTCCCAAAAGGAGAGGTTGGATGGCATTTAAATATTAAAAAAAAGGTTTCTCAGAAGATTCACAAGACAATAGAAGATCTCAAACACAAGACTCATCGGGTACATCTGGCATAACAACAACTGAAGACATATTTGATGAAGAATGTCACGGCAATCTTATATGTAAATAATTTTTTTAAGAGATTTATTATTACAAATACAACTCATAAAAAAATTTCAATGCAGAATTCTCTCATGAGAGGATTGGAAGGGTCTCATGCCGCCAATACTATTCCTATAAGCTACAGATTCGTGACACAGGACAGTCTATTCTTTTGTTAGCTGGGAGGTTACTCCAACAATTTATTGTGGATATGTACATAAAACTTGAAACAACAAGGCTAGATTATTTCTGGAGACAACAGCAAAAAATTAGAGCAGAGTTGTATCAAGGAATAGTTAGCAGCGTCACAGCAGGGGAAACTAGAGGAAGTGAAATTGGCCAAAGGATAGTCCTCCCTGCTTCTTTTGTTGGAGGACCAAGAGATATGCGTAGGAGATATCTCAATGCCATGGCATTGGTCCAACGGTTTGGGAAACCGGATTTGTTCATTACTATGACATGTAATCCAGAATGGAAAGAGTGAAGGAGAATTTAAAAGAAGGACAAGTTCCCCAAGATAGACCTGATTTAACTTCTAGGGTATTTTGTGCAAAGCTACAGGATCTAAAGGATCAGCTCTTCAAAACAGAAGTATTTGGCAAAGTAGCAGCACATGTTCATGTAATTGAATTTTAGAAAAGAGGCCTTCCACATGCACACATGTTGGTCATAGTGAAGACTGAATATAAGATTAATACTCCGGATGATTATGACAGATTCATATGTGTTGAGATCCCTGATCAAATAAAATTTAGAGTCCTACATCAAATGGTTGTCAAACATATGATGCATGGACCATGTGGTAATCTGAATAAGAACAACCCCTATATGGTAGATGGACAATGTAAGAATCGATACCCAAGATCTTTTTGTTCAAAGACATTGCAAGGACAAGATGCATATCCAATTTACAGAAGAAGAGATGACAATCAACAAGTGAGAGTGCGCAATAAGATGCTGGATAACAGATGGGTGGGTTCCATATAACCCTTATTTGTTAGGCAGATACGATTGTCATATTAATGTTGAGATCTACTCAAGTTTGAAAGCAGTAAAATATTTGTATAAGTATATTTATAAAGGACATGATAAGGTTGTTGTTTATATTGTACCTGGTGAAGGAGAGCGCACAGTTGACGAGATCCAGCAATATCAGGATGCCAGATGGGTGTCAGCACAAGGGGCGATATGGAGAATTTTTGAGTTTAACCTGAACGACATATATCCAGCAGTGATAAATTTACAGTTTCATCTTCCAAATAAACAATCAATGTGTTATCAGGAAACTCAAAATCTTCAGTCTGTAATCTATAGGGATAACATCGATAGAACAATGCTCACAGAATTCTTTCAAAAATGTTCAACTGATAATGAAGCACGTTCTTTGTTCTATTCAGAGTTCTCAGAGCATTATATGTGGAATAAACAAATAAAATGTTGGACTAAAAGGAAGAAAAGAGAGGTCACTGGCCATATTAATGGAGCAAATCCCATAGAAGGAGAAAGATATTATTTAAGATTATTATAAAATCATGTAAGAGGCCCCACTTCATTTAACAATTTGTTAACCGTTGAGGGAGTGTTGTGCCCGTCATTCAAAGAATCGGCACAAAGGAGAGGTCTCTTGGAATCAGATAACAACCTATGGGAATGTCTAAATGAGGCAACGATGTACAAAATGCCACGTGCTCTTCGTTCATTGTTTACCCTCATCTTGGTTCACTGTGAACCATCGAATGTAACAGACCTATGGAATGCATACCTCAAACATATGTCTGAAGACTTTCAAAAAATACATGGGCAATCAACTGAAAATTGCATTTCTTACACGTTAAAAAGCATTGAATTATTATTGAAAAGTATGGGAAAAGGAATCACAGATTATGAATTGCCTCAGGGGACTCCAATACATACCAGTGTCCCACATTCCTATTCGATGGAAATTGTAGAAGAAATAGCAGTGAAAACCCCACCAGAAGATTTCATTGCATCATCCAATTTGAATGAGGAACAAAGAGCTGCATATACAATCATAATGGAATGAGTCTTTCATGGACATTCAGGAGTTTTCTTCATTGATGGCCCTGGTGGCACTGGAAAAACATTTCTGTATTGTGCAATACTTGCAGATGTGAGAAAGGAAGGCATGATAACACTTGCCTCGGCAACATCGGGTGTCGCAGCCGCAATAATGCCTGGTGAAAGAACAGCACATTCACATTTTAAATTCCTATCTTAACCACTGCTACAAGCTCCTGTAGTATATCAAAACACAGTGGGACAGCACAACTCATTCGAAAAGCGAAACTCATTATCTGGGATGAGGCGCCCATGGCAAAGCATTATGCTATTGAATCTTTAGATAGGAGCTTAAAAGATATTATGGACATTCAAACTCCATTCGGTGGAAAAACCAGTGTTTTTGTGGCGATTTCAGGCAATTGCTTCCAGTGATGCGTCGTGGTACAAGAACAGATAATATAAATGCATGTTTGGTCTTCTCTTACCTTTGGGATGACATGGAAAAGATATGTTTGACAAAAAATATGAGGGCAAGGATACATATTTCAGTGATTATCTTCTAAGAATAAGAAATGGAACAGAAAAAATAATTAATAATGATATGGTCCTACTACCAGGTGAAATGGTCATTAGGCATGACAATGACGAGGATACTGAAAAAAATTAATAGCCAATATATTCCCATGTTTAGAAAATAATTTTCAATCGTCTAAATACATGACAGAACGGGCAATTCTTACCACAAAAAATGAACATGTTGATGCGTTGAACGAGAAGTTGATACACATCTTTCCAGGGATTAGCAAAATATACTACAGCTATGATGAGGCAATAGATGATACAAATAATTACTACCAACAAGAATTCTTGAACAGCTTGATGCCCAATGGACTTCCCGCTCATAAATTGGTCCTCAAGTTAAATTGTCTGATCATACTACTAAGGAACTTGGACCCGTCCAACGGTTTATGCAATGACACAAGAATGATATGTCGAAATTATGCCGACAATGTTATCCAAGCTAAAATCGCAACCGAACAACATGCTGGCAAACAAGTGCTTCTCCCAAGGATTCCGCTATCACCGGCAGAAAAAGGGTATCCATTCAGGTTTAAAAGAAAACAGTTCTCAATTCGTCTATGTTTCGCAATGACCATAAATAAAGCACAAGGTCAAATAATACCACATGTCGGTGTATATCTACCTGAACATGTGTTTTCTCATGGTCAGCTATATGTTGCCTTGTCTAGAGGGGTTTCCATGTCTACAACAAAAATCATTGTCAAAGCAGATTAACCAAGACATGCACAAGGAACATACATGAGATGGTTTACAAAGAGGTGTTCCTTAGAAATAGGTAAAAAAGAAAAACATTTATTGACATGAAATATAATATATGAAAATATCCATGAAATATTCTAATATGTAACATAATGCAAATGTATAACTGTGTCACTATTACATTTCCTTTTAAACTCTTTATTATTGACTTTATATTATTTGTTTCATCTATGTCATTCCTAACGATTTTTTTTTGCGTAGACAGGGAGCTGATAAAGATGATGTCTACTCATGATGATCTTATGTATCATCCTACTCCTATAAATTCTCTAAAAAAGTTTGACAAGCTATGAAATATTAATGTTCGAGTTATGCGGCGCGGATTGATTGAAAAATATAACAACGACAAAGGCTCTGGCGAGAGATGAAGAGTCATTGTCCTTGATGCTGAGGTTAGTATTGTGTATATGGTTATATTGGGTATTTAATTTTAAAAATAAATCTTTACCAACGTACATCTACAGGCCGCAAAAATACAAGCTGTAATCTTCAATGAGGCAATCTCCAAATTCAAGGCAATGCTCTTGAAGGATAAGACTTACCACATTTCAAACGGAAGATGGTTTGACTTTAACAAATTCAATTTATGATTTTGTACCACTAAAAAAAGTCATTCAAAGTAAAAATGTGGAGGATCAATTTGGTATGTGTACTTAAAGCAAATTTTTAAATTAATTTAAATTCTTTGGATTGCATAATTAAATGCTAATAATGGTTGCCTAACTATTTCATACAGATACTATAGCTTTCGTATTGGATGTGAGGACTTCATTTAGAATGGGCAAGGATCGTCCGCCAACAGAAGTTCGAGAGATAATCATTAAAGATATAAAGTACAACATATCAACCATCATTTAATGATCCTCTATCAAATCTTACTATAACATAAGTAAATAACATTTCTTCTCATTTTGCTACTATAGGTCAGACTCTATTCAACTAACGTTATGGGGTGACCTGTCCGAAAATGAAGGGAAGCAGTTGGAGGAATTGATAACAAGCAATCCAATCATTGCAATATCAAGAGCGAATGGTAGAAATTTGAAGGTAATTCAATTAAGTTTGTCTATTTTCATGGAGTTTAAAATTATTCATTTTTCAACGTCAATCACTTTCATTCCACTCTCAAGAAATTGGTAACATTATGATTGCTTAAATTTAATTTATTCACCCCAATAAGAATTAGGCCAAAACTAATAATAAGGAAAGCAAATATGTGTTGTATTATAATTCATGATTATATAAATGATAGTATTATCTTGTTTGTTAAATTATGTCTCATATAGTATCTTCATTTATAGTCCTGTGGTGAACAAGTATGTGAGGTTGTGCAATTAATTGAATATCTATATTTGGGCATTTATGTGTAGCATATGAGGTCTTATAAAGCCAATCCTAATTCATTGTTTTCGTACTTCATGATGTCTGGTTCTCAACAATTGTATCGTGGCCTCCAAGACTAAAGAACCTTTTTTCAATTATTTTATCTTTATCAACAAGTAATATGTAAATAACTTATTCATGTATATCTATTATTTATAAACTATACTCTAATTTTGGCCATTCACATTTTGTAAATGTGGAGGTAAATAGTACATAGAAGACATAAATTGCATGACTACATAACATTTCATTATTTTCTAATTTAGTTTAACAAAAACATTAATATTCATGTCAGGAGAATTTTTTATCAATCCACTTACAGCTACAACAATAGAAATAAACCCGAAAATTAAACAGGCGAATGAGCTTCAACAACGGTATGGTCTCTGTCTTCTTTTATTCGTTATATTATATTTCAATGGATCATATTACTCTAGATAAATAACTAACATAAAATTATAGTTTGTTGTTTATGAACAAGCTCGATGAACAAAAAAACATCTTCTCACAGACAAAGACTGTTCGACACTCCACAGAATTGACAATTGACCAAATCATCCGAGAAGGGACATCTACAATCCAGGTATATATGAATTATAATATACACACAAATACACATATAATAACTACTTGTACACTCTAAATTTTCATACTTCATCACAATAATTAACATACCATAATTATTTGAAACTGTAGACAACCTTCTGCTCCTACAAAGGAAACATCCTCAGCATCGAAAACAAAAGACAATCATATTACAATGCATGCAAAAAGTGCTTTGGTAAGGTGGAGATGAAAGAAGGGGCAGTGGAATGCTACAAATGTAAAAAAAATGATGTCGAATGCATTCAGAGGTACATATTACTAAATTAATAGGTGGCCTGATTGTATGACAACATATTACTTTTGACAGACACTTTTATTTTAGGTACATCCTTAAGCTTATTGTGACAGATGAAACACAAAGCGTTCTTATTACCCTGTTCGATGAATCTGAGATCTTAATTGGTTGTCCCATTTCACAGTATATCAGCATGAATGAGGAGGTAAATTCACAATTTAAGTTCATCTATTATTAAATATTTCAATATACTAATTTTTCTCACATCCCAATACAGAAAGAGATGCAATCCAAGTTCAATAGGAATTTGATATCATGCATTGGGAAGAAATATATGTTCTATACAAAGGCAAATAAAATTTACCAAAATGACATAGCAATGGGACGTTGGATCACTCAATATGTAGAGCATAACGTGAGGTGGAAGATGTGGACATCAACAACAACAATGGAGTCTGCAACAAAAGAAAAAAATTTAGATTCTACTTTTGAGATTCAAACCTTAATGGTAGAAATTGGCTCGTTCTTTAGTTTATTTAAAGTACTTAGCAGAATAAAAATGAGTGTTCGAACCTTAATGGTTCTTTAGTTTATTTTAACTACTTGACTAAATAAAAAGGAGTGTTTGAACCTTACTCTTCATCTTTTAAGCCTTCTCATTATTATGTTTTAATGTGTCATTGTATTTCATAAAACATATTTGTAATTGTTTATGTTGTCTTGACTTTTGGACAAATAAAATGCAATGGAATTGGGTTCTTCATTACTTGGGCATCTTAGGATTAATTAATATTATTTTGCTTAATACACTAAGTCAACCAAGAAGAAGGGATCAAAGGAATAAATAAATAAAATCCTTCCCAACACAAGTGTACATTTTATTAGAAATTCATCATCTCTCTCTCTGTAACTGTTGGGAAACTTGTGATTGTAACTTTCATATATGGACATCATATGCAATTTGGATTGTTAAATATAAAGTAAATTTTCATAATTTGGATATCATTATATATTGATGCCATATTTGATGGCGAATCATCATAGTATAAAGTAAATATGATATAAAAGTTATAAATATAATGCATTTACTATGATTAATGTATTTATGAAAGTGTAACATGGTTTTTCATTTGGTGCACATCATCAAGAATGTTAAACCATTCTTTCTGAAGATTATAATACTCATACCCTCTGTTGGTCCATCTAATTTGAAAAATGAAAAGATCTTCCAAGAAGAAGAATGTTATGTGGTATATTGTGGAATAGGAGACGAAATCTTTTGATGTATACGGCTTTTCGGCTTCACTCTATCTTTCTTTCTTTTTTTTGTCTTTGGTGGGAGACATCTTGTTCCACACCTTATCAGTTATTACATGATTGGTAGACATCCTTTTCTTACCTGCAAAGATGAAAATTTAAGAAATATTTTGTGGTGCATCATCATAGTATATTTCATCAACAATTACACAAAAATAAATTTTGGTATCATATCATCATACAATTTTTCATCAACAATTACACATAAAAATCATTCATAAAAATTTTCATTCTAATTTTCAATCCAACATCTCTGAATGTTTAGATAATTGTAATTTATATTATATTACATCGCGCATCGTCCCAGGTATATTACATGTGCTCTTCCACTAACACATCATTCATGAAATTAATACATATGCAACGCATATGCGCTTCAACTAGTAATTTAAAAAGTAAAAATAAAAAAAAATTCATAGATAAAAGAATCCCAACAATTCATTACATTATTTCAATCAATATTCCATTACATTATTATAAGAGTTCCAATGTGCAAAAATAAAATATTAACGTCCTTGAAGAACACTGTTCCTCTTCACTTTTGTCCAATCTATCTCCACCTACAAAATAATGATTATAAAAAATTGATTAATGAAACATCAATTGATTAAGGAAATAAAAAAATTAATACACACTTACAAAAGCTTGAGGCCATGCAATATGGTGTCCAATAGCATCCTTGATGGTTTAAGTGTTCCATGTCGCCTCATCAATTTTTCTGTAGAATCTAATGGAGATTTGACCACTACTTCACACCATCCATCACCCAATGGTGTTCCTCCAACAATTTTGGTTGGTTGTTCGCTAAGGAGCATCTCGTTTGCTAATAATTTCTTCTCGATTGATAAAATCTTAATAAGAAATACTCGAAACTATTATACATGTCATAAAAAAAATATAAAAAAAATTAGTAAATACACATTGCATGTATACATAAAAATTAGTAATCTTGTAGGATTTTATATTACCTCGTTGACCGTATTAGTCTTTTTGTTCATTGGATTTATTTGATTAGTGTTGTTGAGATTTGCTCCATCATTGATGTCAAGAAATGGAAAATCATCATCATCCTACAAAGCAAGTATATACAGCCGTTTCAATTCTTAGTGCATCCTAGATAGTTTATAAACTATAAGAAATAATGAAAAAGTTTGCACATAATAAAGAATATAATATAATGTACTCATCAATACAAATCATATCTATATAAAAAGGATGTAAATGAGAAACTAATTAGTTTTAAATTACAAACCTCGGGAGACAATATAATTACTTGAAAATTGCTTCAAATAAAATGCCTAGGGTAGCTGATCTCCATATTAAAACCAAACCAATCCTAATACCCATAAAAATTATTTTATTTATCTTTGTCATTCATGTTTCTTTCACCTTATTAATGATAAAAAAAGATATAAAAGTTCATTGAAAGAAGTAAACATAATACCATGATGCACAAATGCATAATTTGATATTCTATGAATAAACTCAAATACACGATATATCTGACGATAAAAACTATTTGTGGATAAAAATAAATAAAAAATAAATTAATTAGTGGGTGTTGCAACAAGTCATAAATAAAAAAGAATTAAAAGAGAAGAGGAGGATCTGGTGGTTTTTTTGCCGTGCGGGATTGGAGGACGCAGAGGAGATGACGGAGATAGGGAAGTAGAGGAGAATAGGATCTGGTGGGGGTTTAACTTGTAGAGGAGAATAGGAGATGGTGGGGGTTTAATATCACATATTTATTTCAATCTTTGGTGGTGGCTTGGTTAATGTAAAATGCAAAGATGTGAAAACGGCAGAAGAGATGAAATTTTTTTTTCTTGTTTAATGGGGAAGCACTCATGGCAAAGGAATTGTAGTAAATTAGGAGAAACATTGATTTTTTACCTCTCTTGATTCTCATATATTTTATAAGATTTATAATTACAATATGATTATATGAATACTAACTATAGCTTTTAAATTTAATTGTGAATATACCTTTTGTGACATTCCATTAGTGTGTGTCACCTCATAATTACAAATGGTAACATTCCAAATATGTTTGTCACCAATAAATATCATTTGTGACTTTTTTAATATGTGTGTCACAATAATTGGTATTTATGTGAGACACATTTTAAGCAACTATCACAAAAATAGAATTTTGTGACAAATAAATATAACGGTCACAAAAAACTATGTTTATTGTGACATGCATTCTTGACTGTCACCTAACAATAGTTTTAGGTGACATCTATTCAAAATATCTGTCACCAAAACCCTGTTTTGTTGTAGTGTAGGTTCATTTCTTGGTTGCTATCAATCATGAGATCGAAGCCCATGTTAGAAAAGGGCTGGTAAAAAATGAGGTCTCTTTTCTTATCCACGAATGGTGTTTCAAATTTCACCCAAAACACCATCCGAGGAGGGGTAATTGTAGATACCCTATTTTTTATCGATCAAAATAGCATAATACTTATCGCTTGTAATATCTGGTTTATGCAGGCTTGAACCATATATTCTCACAAATAATCACTCAAGACCAGACAGCAACAAACAATCCAAGATGAGGGTGGTTTGGCCCAAGAAGCAGAAGTCGACACCCCCCACAAGATTGGATCATAACTTGATCGATACAGCTCCGATTTTTGATCCGTCAGTGGCGTTGAAAAGTTCAGAGAATGAGGATCATGATTTCCAAAATTGACATCAGGGACAGGATCTGTTGGTGTTGGGCGACGGAAACAAGAGGAGCCGTTGGTTTTCTTTTCACAGTCGGACACCCCCACAAGATCGGACCATAACTTGAGCAATACAACTCCGATTCTCGATCCGTCAGCAGCGTTGGAAATTTCATAGAATGAGGATCATGATTTCCAAAGTTTACAATAGGGACAGGATCCTTCGGTGTTGGGCGAAAGCAACAAGAAGAACCGTCAGTTTTCTTTTCGCAGTCAAACACCCCCACAAGATCGGACCATGACTTGTGCAATACACCTCCGATTCTCGATCCGTCAATGGTGTTGGAAAGCTTACCGAATGAGGATCATGAGACATACTTCAAAAATAATATTTTGTATTAATTTATCTGATGGTTGCTAATAGATCCGTCGATCTGGGATCAAACGGATCTGCAAGGAGCCGTCGCATTTCTACATTCGAGAAGCTGGCGAAACAGCTGGACAGAAGGAAAATGGCGCTCCTCCTTTGACTACCACTCTAAGGGAACGTGTTTGCAGGCTCTGGGCGATGGGAAAGGCAGCATTTAAGGCTCTCATGTGTTGTCTAAACATGGTTGGTTGAAGAACACTATACATAGAGGGGTAGAGTAAAGAAGAAAGGCATCCACAACCCAAGCAAGCATAAGTAAAGAAAGACGAGGGGCAACTCTATCATTTTCGGATCCCATTCTTCCCACCACCCAAACCAAAGAAAGAGAGGAGAGAATGTAGAAGAAATCATCATTTTTCTTGTCCACTCTTATCTTCATCTCTTTTAGTTCTTTATTTAGGGTTTCCTTAAGAAGAATCTCCCTTTTCATATTTGTAAACCTTTGTAAACAAGAGTTTTATAAATTTATAATTCAAAAGAAGCTAGGTTAATCAAAGTTGACTGTTGGTTGTCTTCTTTATGGACTTTGAACTGCTCTTTTGGAAATAAAATGCAGCTGACGGACTAGGGTCGTTGGCCAGTTGGTCTTAAGACCATTTGAGAACCCCCTATCTCATCAAGTTTGGGTTCATCCGAAGGACTACTAACCTTTTTGTTTGCTTTCATTTTCATTTCATTTATTTTTCTTTATTGTTTCTACTTGATTATCATTGTTATTTATTATTTAATTTACTGTTTCATTGCTCCTTTATTTTGTTTACTACTTTATTATTGCTTGTTTTTCATAAAAGGCAACTGCTCCTTACTGACTTTCTGAATTTTTTGAGTTTGGTTTCTGACGGCTCTTGTTAGAGCCGTCGGCTTTTACTTGTCTTCAATTTGGTTCTGCCCGCTTTCTGATTCGTTAAAATGCACTGCTGAATTTTCTTGTAACCGTCTGGCGACGACTCATAGTAGAGCCGTCGGTCCATAGAGGAGCCGTTGGTTTATCCATCACTATCCTAGTTTCAAATGTGTTTAAAGGTGTTTCTGGTTTATTAAGCTATTTTGTTGATCTATTCCTACAATTGTTTTGCAAAGGATTTTTATTTTATTTTATTTTATTTGGAGAGTGTGTGGGTGTTTTGGGTTTATTAATAAAAGGAGACTTGGATGTTTTAGGGGTGGAAAATGGTCGGCTGTTTTGTAGAGAGGGGAGGACTGTTTTGAGAAGTCAGTGGGGGGGGGGGGGGGGTTTGCATGATTTTTCTTTAAGTGTGAGAGTGAGAGACACACAGGGAGAAAAATAAAGGAGAACATGAACAGGGGGTCTTTTGAGTGGTTAGGTTCTTTTATTTACTTTATTTAGTTTATTTATTTCATTTAATTTTATTTACATCATTTAGTTAGAGCATTATCATCCAAATCTATCTTTGATTGCATTCTAAAGGGGTAAATCTTTTGGGGAGGGGTTAGTAAAATCATTGCTAATCCCCTCCCCAAACAAACTAACGTGGTGTGTATCCAAAATTCATATTTAATATTTTTTTATTTAAAATAATTTACTACACTTTTTTTAAACCAGATCTTAATCATTTTGTGCGAGATACTTGAACTTCACTGCATTGCGTGGCCGGCTGCGCCAACGTGAAGAGAATCCACAATTTCCCGTTGAAGGCGAGTAACAGAAGAAATCCTCTTTTCTTGCTTTTGAAGAAAAACAAGTGGCTATCACAATAGTGTCCTAGTGAGCAGTCGAACGAGCTTGAACAATCTTTTGGGGTGGCTTAGGTCGGTCACTAGGAGTGAACCGGCCGAGATGGGGCGGCCAAACGCCACAACCAGCCGCAATGATTAGCATTTAATGTTGTTTTATGTCCTATCCAGGGAAGCGGCTTGGGGTCGGTTAGGGGGGCGGCCAGTTAAAACTAGCCATCCGGAATGGGACGGCTACTTCCAAGTAGCCGCCCTTGTCCAGGTTTTTTTAGTTTTTTTCTAAGTGTTGGGTTAAAGTTTCTGGTTTTGGCTTTTCTATGATTGTTTTCTATTTAATGTTCAAAAGTAATTGTTTTCCAATATTACTTGAAGTAAATTTTTTTTCTTTGGACGGTCAAAATTAGGGTATCTACATTCATGTCTGGCTTCGTCAACGTCGTGCCGTGGGCAGCCACCATCTGGACGCGGTGCGTCGCTCGGCAGACCTCCGGGGTCGAACAAGACGATCTGTAGAGCAGATCAGGTCACCGGGGGGCGGAAGGGACATAAGGTTTTTCGTGGGAGGCATGATTCCAACCACGCGCATCCCTTACCTGGTGGACCAAGCTGGAGGGCCGGAATTGGTTATCCGGATTCGGGTCACCAATCTGCTCCGCTTCTCCCTGTCTCTTCCTTCGTCCGGCCGGCTTCTCTCTCTGGGATGTGGTGGGAATTTGTTTTGAACTGAACCTTGAGATATTTTTCTAGGCTGCCTATGTACCCCTTTCTTTGTCTCTGGGGATTAAGTTATACGCAGTTCCTTTTTATAGTGTTCTTAGGGTCTGGAGATCACATCTATTTGGATTAGTGGGATCTCTATTATGGTTATCAACAAAGATTGACCTCACCCACAATTTGGATTTACTAATATCAAAAGGTTGATCTAGTCCTAGATCCTTTTTCTAGCCTTTTTAGAGGATTAGGATAAATCTATTGGATTTGTCATATCTAGGAGGTCAATAGGCTTGACTAGGTTATGATTTTGACCGATCGACGGGTCAGATCTGCTATGGTAGACGATCCAGGTCGTGGGCTTTCCTAAGACGGGTCACGGGTCGGCCTCAAACGGGCCGTGGGCCGGCGCTGCGTGAAGCTTGACGAATGGGCCTTATTTTTGGGCACTACACCACTTCATTTGATTAATTTTAAGTCATATGATAAATCGAGGAATATAAAACAACTCAACAACAAACAGAGGATCCAAATTTCCTTCTCATATGCCTATGGGACGTAGGATGCCGGCCCGGCCACCGTGCCGTGCCACCATGACACAACATATATAAACGGGCCGGCCCGACCCGGCTTAGTCCGTCCGATCAATGAAAGCTGAAAGCATTCGGTACACATCGTCGTATGTCCTCTATTTTAAAAGAAGAGCGAAAAAGAGACAGAGCAAGTTAAGACTTTTTTTATTTGGAAGCTTTTTTTTATTGTTTGCTTCAATGGCTTCTTCTCTGGCGTTCTTGCCGAAACCCGTCTCTGTAACCCGTCCCGTTACGAAGACGGAGGACCTCGTATCGGGCGGAGGCCTCCGCCGCATCGCCAACGCATCGTTCCTGTGGCGCGGCCCTTTCAGGCGTTTCGGGCGGTGGACCGACCCGAAATCTCTGATCGAGGGGAGGAAGAATCCCATCTCAGGTGGGTTTGTGATTTGAACACTCTCTGATCATCTCTGGGTTGTCTTAATAATGTCTTCTCTCTGTCTGTCATTTTTTGTTCGATTTGGGTAAAGTTTGTATTGTAGATTGACTGTGTGAATGTTTCGTTGACAGGTTTTGGAGAAGTGGGTGTCAGCAAAGTTCCTCTGTTGTCATGTTCAGAGGTACACAACTACACATTGATAGTTTTCACATTTGTATGTAGATGAATATCAGACTATAGATAGGCGAATTGAATTTTGTTGTTCTAATTTTGAATGTAAAATGAGATGTCATGACACTTTTACATGTTTTGCAGAAAAGTTAAGTTAGTTCATAAAGGGGAGAGTGTGTTGTATAGTCAGTTTGTTGATCATGAATCGAAGTAGAGAAGATAAAGAAAAAACCACAAATTATACGAGTCAAGATTTACGTTGTTCGATAAAATATTGTTTACATTCATGAAGTGGGAAGAGAGTTTTTTTCTTCTTCTTCTTCTTCTTCTTTGGGAGGTTACGGACATCCTCTCTTAATAGATGAGAAACCCTTATTCAAAATAATATACATAATACACCCACATAACACAAAAATTATAGATCTGACATTGAGTGTACAATCATCCTTTGGGTGTAGCTCTTCTTTGATGTCCAGTCACTATAATGCAACAAATCAACTCAACATAAGTCTATAGAGATGGTTCCACAACCACTTGATGGAAGTTTATGCGACGATGCCAAGTGGTTTTTTTTAATCAAGATTTATTCTTTGATAGTTGATTATTTAACTTGATCATTCGAAAATTGTGTTTATGTTAAGTAATACATTAATAATTGAATTCTTGTTTTCTTTGATGAGATTGGTTATGCTTTGAAAATCTCCTTTATTTTTTGTGAGTTTGAAGTTTGAGACTTGTATGAATGCCTAATATTCAGTAATTGATTTTCACGTGTGGGTTCGGGTTGCCCCAACCAATGTTTAAATCAAATAGAAAACTAGAGCAAAGGGATATCGACACTTTTTATTTATATCTTCCGTAGCGGCAATGAAGATCTATTGGGATATTTGAATAAGTTAATGATTACTAATATATCAGAGAAAAACATTAGCCATGCTTTTGGGGATACATTATTTGTTTATTTCCTAGGTATAATTTTTCTATTCCAGTAGTTCTTTAATGACTATAATCTGATGGATTTTAAGGTTTTGGAAAGGCTGAAAGAAAATCAGGAAAACAGAACTGGCATGCAAAAATACTTGGCTATGTACTCTAGTGTCTTTGGTGGAATTACTACCGATCCCGTTGTGATGGTGATCCCCATGGATGATCACATGGTCCATAGGGGGCATGGTGTTTTTGATACAGCAGCTATAATGGATGGGTAAGATTTCAGGCATCTGAATTACCTCACATATGATTAAAGAAATGTAAATAAGGGTTGTTATTGGTCCAAGATTGTTTAAGATCACTCTCAAGCACTGTTCTCTATTTCATTTAAAAACAGCTGTACTCTTGTTATGTTGTTTTTTTCCAATTAACTAATGTTTTTTTTTTCTTTTGCCTCAATAACAACTTCAGGCTCTTTAACACTTCACACCCATCCAAACAAAATCCTCTTTCTGTGTGTATAAGCCTCTGCTATGGATTTTTTTCTTCTTCTGTAATTAAATTTTTTACTGGTTGTCAAACTCTAATATTGTTCTTCTAAAATCCAAATATAGATTCAACATGAAGATACCTCTTTTTAACCCAATAAATGCTAGAACAACTCGTTCAGAAAACACAAAATCATTTGAAAAGGAAAGGCACAACCTGTCTCATTTCAATAGTAAGTGCAATACACTCTTTTCCAACTCAAATTGCTTATTTAAGTTTTTTTTTTGCCAGTCATCTCTATGAGCTTGACCAACATCTAGACCGCTTCCTCAAATCTGCATCAATGGCAAAAATTGGCCTCCCTTTTGAACGTTCGAGGATTCGAAGCATCCTCATACAAACAGTAAGTGCATCAAACTGCAAGCAAGGTTCACTTCGGTACTGGCTCTCTGCAGGACCTGGTGACTTCCTTTTATCGCCATCTGGATGTACAAAACCCGCTCTCTACGCCATTGTAATCCAAACTCTGTCTCCGGCTGATCGCAGAGGTGTCAAAGTGACTACTTCAACAATCCCAATAAAACCACAGCAATTCGCAGTCATGAAGAGTGTGAACTACCTACCAAATGTGCTTTCCAAGATGGAAGCCGAAGAAAGTGGAGGATTTGCAGCGATTTGGTTGGACGAGGAAGGTTATATCGCTGAGGGCCCTAACATGAATGTTGCATTTGTGACAGAGAACAATGATCTTGTGATGCCACAATTCGACAAAATACTAAGTGGGTGCACAGCGAGGAGAGCATTGGTTCTTGCAGAGAGGCTCGTGAAAGAGGGAACTCTTGCTGGAATTAAAGCAAAAGATATAACGGTGGAGGAAGGAAAGGCGGCTCGTGAGATGATGCTCATTGGGAGTGGGATTATTGTACTCCCAGTCTTGCAGTGGGACGAGCATGTCATTGGGAATGGTAATATTTCTGTTTTATTTTCTTATCCTTGCTTTCTCTTGTTGTCATTTATTATCCCTAAACATTTTCGTTGAGTATGCTTCTCGTGATGGTATATATAACAAGGATGCATACAGACATCATATTCAAGTTTGCGTGCATACACATGCATGTACATTTGTTTGTAGCTTCCCAACTCCTACATTGATTCTTCTGCATATATGCATGTGATGCTGTCCATAAGCATAAAGGTAAAATCATATATCAAAGACACATTTCCATCAATCATATACAGTGTTGTGTAGGTTCAGGCATGAATCTTATATATACGAGTGTTATTACGCAAAAAAAAATTTCCAATCTCATATGTGTCCCATATGCGTCGATAGAAAATCACCGAAGCATGTACTCACATTAACGAGGTATATGCATCGATATAAATTTTTCACATTTTCTATAAATACATCTATGCAATTCATTAGAGCATATGATTCATTTTTTTAATATAAAAGCATGTAACTCATTAGATGAGGTATACTATTTTTAAAAATTCAAAACACGTTTAGACTGGAATTGGTATTGGAAAAGGGGTTGTACGTAACATTATCCTATATATAATATTGTGTAGGTTTAGGCATGGGAACATAGACATTGTGCTCTGCTCTTTTATTACAAAGGGGATACAATTTTCTCTTCTCACTGGTTTTTTCATGGTGGTCATAGTTGGCATTACGCCTCTACTAAGGGGGAATTTCTTATGCTGCTCAACCAACCCACATCAAGTCTATTTGACATGAGTTCAAGAAGATGCGAAAATCAGGTCAACCACCGATTATAAAACTCACTTTAATTTTATGGATCCCTTTTTCAGTTTTTACTCGTTTCTAGAATAGCTCCCTAGTTAGTCCGAATGTTAAACCACCTCTTGGCAGGTTGATAGAGGCAGCACCCCTTTTTTTACCGATGGGTCTTGAGTTGGGGTCTTACTCTTGATAATAGGAGAAGATTTAACCAGAAAAAAAAAAGAAAAACATTTAGTCGGGACAGGATCATGTGGGTTACACATCTTATTTTTTTAAAAAGGTGAAGCATATATCACGGCTTCATTGGGGGTATATAGGAATTAGTCTGCTTTTAGTGTGGATTGAACTATTTGTCTGCCTCATGACAAGCTAACCTGAAGTGCATTTGTGATCCTGTTTTGTAGACACTGTAAATAGCCATTTTATGCCATAATAAATAAGATCCTAGTTTAGCCATGCCTGAATTTAAAATGGTTGTACTGATTATATTTTATGTTTGATGAGGTTTTACAACCAGTTAAAACCATACATTACATTTTAGCTAGATTGCATTGGTTTGGATATTCCTTGTACTCTAAGTACTTTATTTGATTTTTCGGTAGTCTCAGATACTTGTGACATTTCAGTGACTACAATTTAAGACTTTTAAATTTGATAAATAAAAGGCTGTTATTTTGATGCACATTTTTGCTGATACACATTCTTTAATCAGTAACCTTGAATTCATATTATTCATTGACAAATACTAATCCCTTTTTCATATTTATCGGGATTTTTTTTAATGGTGGTTATCAAGTCACCTTCATATCTAACCAAGATGACTATTCAGTTCGTGTGGTGTGCATTCAAATTGCAATAAATGTGTAAGTTTTGACATGAAACTTTGGTATCACGATATAACTATAAACTCATGTTACCAATCCTAAATTGTTGCAAATGTTCAAATGCCTGTGAAATCTGATGCATTGCAGCATCTGCATGTGTTTTTACAGGAAAAGAAGGTCCTGTGGCTCAAGCTCTGCTGCATCTCCTCTTGGAAGACATGAGATCCGGCCCAAGTGCGGTCCGAGTACCAGTTCCTTACTGAAGCTTCTTTAAAGATCTTTCGTGAGGTCGATAGGTATCCATGTAAATAAATGCATTGAACTTAAATCATGTTGGATTTGTTGTTCAATCTCTCTTGATTACTGCATCTTAATGAAATATGGAAATTAGTAAAGCAGGGCAGATGCATTGGAAATCACTTGTTAACTTGAAAGGCTGATGTGGAGAATTTATGATATGATTGTGTGTATAATCATAACCAGTAGTCATGGAGACTGTTTGCTTAGTTAATTTTGATGATTTTCATATTCTTCGTTACTTAAAAATCCTAATCCTAATTGTTTTTGCCGTTTCGTGGATATTGCATATATATTTCTCATATTAATGATCAGAATACATCTGAAAACAGTTTCATTATTTATGTATTTTCACCTTATTTATTTACCAGAATGAAACTCTAAACTCTGGTTGAATATTTTCCAGACAAGAACTTTGTACTATGATTGCGTTTGGTTGCGCGATTGCGCTGCGATTGCGATTGTAGAAAGCTGCGTTTGCAATCGTGCAATCAAACAGTTTTGTAATCGCAGTTTTAAACCCAGCGATTGCAGACAAATAGTGCCTAAAAGCTGCGATTTCAAAAAGCTGAGAAAGTGAGCTTCCTGCAGAATCAAGTTTGCAATCGCAGATTCCTGCAGAATCAGTTTTGCAATCGCGCAACCAAACTGCGTTTGGTTGCACGATTGCAAAATTGATTCTGCAGTTTGGTTGCGCGATTGCAAAACTGATTCTGCAAGGATCTGCGATTGCAAAACTGATTCCGCAGAAAGCTCACTTTCTCAGCTTTTTGAAATCGCAGCTTTTGGACACTATTTGCCTGCAATCGCTGGGTTTAAAACTGCGATTGCAAAACTGTTTGGTTGCACGATTGCAAACGCAACTTCCTGCAATCGCAAACGCTGCGCAATCGCGCAATCAAACGCACCCATAGTCATAGAAGAATTACCTTGTTGTGCTTGTGGCATCTCAAAATCAATGGTCCCTGCCAGGCCTGTCAACGGGTTGGGTCTAGACCCGGACCCGATTACACGTGTAATATATCCGACCCGATTTGGACCCGACCCGAGTTGGACCCGACCCGGCAGACCCGAACAAACAAATGGGTCGTGTCCGGGTCCACCCCACCCCGACCCGTTGGACCCGAGACCCGATTGTTTTATTAATATATGCTCATATATTATAAGACTATTAGTATTAGTTGATACATAATTTTATTTCTTACTTAACTTATGTTTGTATTAGTTAACGGGTCGGGTCCGGGTCCACCCCACCCCGACCCGTTGGACCTGAGACCCGATTGTTTTATTAATATATGCTCATATATTATAAGACTATTAGTATTAGTTGATACATAATTTTATTTCTTACTTAACTTATGTTTGTATCCATAAGTTTATAAATCATAATCATAACATTTTTTTCGTTGTGTTGATGTTGCAATTTGCAAGAACTTGATTGTTTAATATGTAATAAACTTAGTAATGAATTGTCGTCGGTTTATTTTGGACAATTAATTTATTAGCTTTTGAATTTGTATAATTAATTAGTTTGTTGCATGATTTATGTTTATTATTTTAGTTAATATGTTAGTGTTTATTGTTTTGAATGTTGTTTAGGTTAATATTATTTTGAATGTTTGTATAATTAGTTATCTTTATTGTTTAGGTTAATATGTTTTTTATGTTAGTGGTTATTGTTTTGGATATTGTTCAATAATTCATTTACTTCTTTTGAATTGTATAAGATTATAGTCAAATATAGTCTCATTAATAATAATGTTTTATTACAAAAATTTTCAAAAAGAATGATAAAGCAAACAAATACATGAGCTCTTCATCTTTTTTTTCTTTTTTTTTTCCAACCATCCGGGTCGGGTCGGACCCGTACCCGACCCGGACCCGACGGGTCCGGGTCCACATTTCCCCGGACCCGCCGGGTCCTAGATTGGACCCGGACCTGTCGGGTCTTGCCAAGGGTCGGGTCCAGGTCCACCACGACCCGACCCAGACCCGACTCGTTGACAGGGCTAGTCCCTGCTGTGTGAGAGGATTAGAATATACATTTGCCTTGAAATCTTGGTGCAACTGATTCATTTCATGGAGCATGGTAAAATTTCAGTCCATGCCAACTAACTATAGTATGTTTAACAATTGTTTTCACATTTATTAGTAAAAATTTGATCTATATTAATACTGGTTATATGTGTGTTTGGAACTGGAATTGCAATTCCAAATTACTGTCAGTTTTGTGAAAACTCAACCAACTCAATTCCATGTTTACTGGTCTAACCAAACTTTTATGAGATTCTCAAAATTCCAATTCCAAGTACCAGTTTCGCATAGAAATATAATCCCAATTCCAGTCATCCTTGTATCCAATGCGCCTACCTTGTTAGAATTCTTATTCTTGTTCAAGGAATATATTCTTCAAAATTCCTTATGAGGGTTAATGCACACGCATACAAAAACATCGTCATCGATTGACTGAGAAACCGAAAGAAAATGTTTTTCTGTTATATATAAGAGTATTAGTTTCCAACACTCATACATGGACAAACCCAATGAAAATTTGTGATTTATTTAAGAGATGATGTGAGCATTCCAACCTTCCTCTTTTTTATATATATAAAATATATATTTATATTTATAAATCATGCAGAGAATTTTGACTTTGTTGTTGTTGTTTATCAGTGAAGCCAATCTTGTCATCCAAACAAAAAAGAAGTATAAACAAATAGACAAAAGGGTTAATGATCCTAACCCATGTCAAGTTGCTTGTTATGGTTATTTGACTTCCATGGTATGTCTAATTTGTATAAGTCTTGATAATGCAGCATTAAA
Organism: Acorus calamus; assembly: GCA_030737845.1. Classification (NCBI taxonomy): domain Eukaryota; kingdom Viridiplantae; phylum Streptophyta; class Magnoliopsida; order Acorales; family Acoraceae; genus Acorus; species Acorus calamus. The sequence continues at coordinate 9,765,019 of CM060877.1, read as the reverse complement.
TAATAGAAGGATCTAATTTACGTTAAGATATAAAAGATGATGACATTTTTTTATATGCTGCAAATATAAAAACTTATCTAAGTATATTATAAATAATAATTGCAATATATTTTTTTTAAAGAAAATGTAAATATTTGTTATTCGATTTCATTTTTGAAAATGACTTATAAACTCTGAATGAGATGATGGGGGGATAAGGGAAGATAATAAAGAGAAAAAATAAACAAAGACACATAAAGTAAACAGGATCAGATCTCTGATGGCTCGGTTGGAAGAAATAGCCACACCAAGGCCCGCCGCCCTACGCGAGACACGCATCCCTCTACTCCCGATACTGCATCCCTCTACTCCCGAGACTGCGGGAGTGGGATCCCCCTACAAAGCATCTCTCCCAATCACGAACAAATAGCCCGAACATGTCTCCCATGTTCTCAAGGTAGACCCTCGCACTCTGAAATATCACCTTAATTTTTGTTCATTAAATTGTCCAAGCGGCCACCGGCACAACGTCCAAGAGGATAATTGTAATATATTATATGCCACTAAATACAATACCCTCGTAATGAAATAATTGAAACTTCTAAAAATAATAAAATCATAATGAGAATCCTGAAAATCCTATTACGATCTTAAAAATCTTAAATTCATATTTCACTTATATAAAAGTGATTATTGTAATATTAAATAGCGATTTGAGAGATTTTTTTAGTCATTTTCCCATATAAAAATATATTGTACTATTCACACATATTCCAAAGCATTACATATTTTGTGCCTGGTGTATATAATTTCAAACATAATTATCATTTAAACACCTATATATTCTTATTCATCAACAACTTTATCTCATGTTATCAACTATGACAAAAATATAGATCTATACATTTTTAATCGTAATAATAATAAAGAAATTCAACAATTTTATAGTACTGTACTTATTGTTGTTTTTATTGAATCGGTCATGCATGACTTCTAGAAGTCCCACGTCATTGATAAAATTTTATAAATCAAGCGCTTGCAATTTTGTGTCATTTGTTGAGTTTTTTTTTTAATTTTTTTTAAATTTTTATATTTTGTTAAGTAATCTCACAATGGTAAATTTGTTATCAATTATTTAGTTATGGGTGTATTTTTTTCATTTATTTATATATAAATATAAATATAAAAAAACTTGTCTAGTGAAAATGGCATTCTCAGACATTTCTACAAGGGAGAATGACTAAAAAAGTCTTTCAAAAGTTAAAAATACCAAAATCAGTCACTTTTAAAATTATACCTAAAAAATTCACATTTTATAATTTTAAAAACACAAAAGACTAATCTACCCTTATTCAATTAGATCATTAATACATTTCATATCTCTTAAATTTGTTAAAATATTTTACTCTCTTAGTTTTATTAATATATTTTACACATTTTCATGTAGATCAATTTTTTTTTATTGTAAATTCTTTGTGATTAGGTGGATTTTGTAAAATATGTACCAATATAATTTGAGTTTTTTATGATGAACTCCATTAAATATTAATGATTTTTTAAAAAAATGAATATTTATTAATGATATCATAAAAATATTTAAATAGCTAAAAAATAAAATGTGAATAAAGATTTAGAATACTAAAATATCATCTATTGCATTGGAGCACAACACATATTTAAATTACATATTATGATTATACATAATGAAAAACTATAAACAATATCATGTAAGATATATATAAAAAAACATACAACATGATATGTAATAACAAAACCTCTTAGAGAATTGATTTTCATCATGTATGAAGAGATTGTTGTTTTGTAGGAAAAATAGGTTTTTAGTGTGAAATAAAGAGGGATATTAAAGATTTAATTAGAGAAGAGTAAATTAGTCTTTTATGTTTCAAAAACTATGAAATGAGATTTTTTTAGGTATAATTTTAAAAAATGACTGATTTTGGTATTTCAAACTCTTTGGAGATTTTTTTGGTCATTTTCCTTTTCTATAATCCCTGAGGTTTTTTTTAGTATATATATTTGACAAAATAATTTTTTTTAAAATAAAATACATATTTACTAAATTGAATGTCTGTATTTTTAGATTATTTTAAATTAAAATATATTGACACAATAATATATATATTTTATTAGATAATGTCATATGCTGATGTGCTGGTTCCACAGTGCCATATATTCACTTTAAATTTGATTATAAAATGCATTATAGGTACAGGTGGTAAACGAGCTGAACGAGCTGAGCTTTGACATGTTCAAGCTCTGCTCGTTTATAAGCGAGTCGAGTCGAGTCGAGTCGAGTCGAGCCGAGCCGAGCTCACGAGCCTCAACGAGCCCAACGTTCTTCTTTATTTAGGGTTTTTAGGGATTGGAAACAAAATTTTAGCCTAAATGAGCCAAGTTCATGATATTAAACGAGCATAACTTTGTATTAATTTAATGTTCTGATTTTATAAAGGAGTTTAATCAAGCTTTAATGAAGTTTTAATAACACAAACGAGTCGAATTTGAACATAAAATGAAACCCGATCTAGGTCCCGAGTCTAACCGAGCTTTTAAACTTGTTCAAGCTCGCTCATTTGTCTAAATGAACAAGCCTGAACGAGCTTAAACTGAGCCAAGCCCGAACCAAGCCCGAGCGACTTGGTTCGTTTACCAGCCCTAAGTATAGGTGTCTCAGAGCCATTAAAAAGGAAATAATTTTTTAAAAAATTATCATTTAAGAAAGAGCAATTTGTAATGTTGATCTATGATTTTGAATATTTATAACAATAGCATTTCAGATCCAATATTTACATATTCGACTGCATTGAATAAAAAAATATTTTAAAACAAACTTTTTTATATTTTTCTATTAAAGATCTCTATCCTAAAATTTTTTCATAATTTTCTCTTTACTAAACGGAATATTTTTTTAAAAAAATTTCAATTATTAAAATTTAATCAGTAACAATAAAAAACATATTTAAAATAAAAAAATGAATGGCTATGATGATCAAGTAACGTAGACGTGCATATTAAACATGTTTCATATTGGACACGTGGCCGCTTTTGATTGATTAGTTTTTCAAAACTTTCTCTAAAAAAAATTAAAAATAAAAACAAGAACAAAAATATCAATCACTCTTGAAAGGTCGAAAGAGTGTTTCAGTTTCGAAAATCGCTTCCGATTATCGTAAATTTTTTTGGGGCCGGATCTGACCGGAACCGCCGCCTCCGCCGCCCGTGCCACTGCTCGATCGATCCAGTCCGAGATGGCTAGCTCCCTTGTTGATCGGGCGACGAGCAACATGTTGATCGGTCCGGATTGGGCGATGAACCTCGAGATCTGCGACATCCTCAACCGTGATCCAGGGTTAGGCCCCATTCAATCGAAGGAATTTTTGAATTTTTTTAGGGTTCGTCATTCTTGAATTCTTTTGGTGGTTGATTTGTTTGTGTGATTGGACTTTGTGTTGATGATTGATTGAGCTTAGAATTATGTAGATTGATTCAATTTTCAGTTGTGTGAAGCTAGGTAGGGTTTTAGTTCAACTGTTGGATTGAGTGGTTGTGGTTGGGAAAAAAAGATGATCTTTTGAGAGAGAACAAAATTGGTTGAAAAAGGTGAATTTGGATGACCTACCAAAAAAAGAAAAGAAAAAGAGAATTGGCGAATGTTTGATGAGTTGCACTTCGATCCGAGGTTTTATGTATTGGGCGCGCACTTTTGTCAATGCCGGGGTAATCATGTTTCTTGGTAATGAATCTTAAACCCGATATGTTGAACATCAGAATGACTTGTTTTGGCGCAGTTTCCGGGATGGGTGATTTTTCTGAGATTATTCACTCTATTGACTGCTCACTTGTTTTCCATATAAAGTTTCACTTCTAAATAATGTATTCATACCCATAATTGTAATTTTTTATTTGAATTAAGACTTGCAATTTTAAGAATGGAGAATGATGCAGGCTCTTTTGTTTTCTCTAATGCCTGGAAAGAATCATTACATTGAACTGCTTCTTCGTAACCCATAATTGTCATTTGTTGCAATTTTAAGATCGGAAAATGAAAGATTTAAATGTTAAAAAAAATTTATGGCAAGAAAGTAATATCATATTGTTAGTTGATGTGACTTGATGTTTGCAATTTGCAATCTCTAACATATGTTATCCAAATTTTTTTTTCTGCTTGATAACATTGTTAGAGGATGGGTGTGTTCTGCCAAATAACACACATTTTTACAATTCTTTTCAGGAAGTTATTATAACCCGATCTCTACTTGCCCTGTTGTGTGACATTATTCTTGTATCCTGTATCCTGTATTATGCACGCTAGATTTGCTGTGTTTGACACTCCGTGTCCATTCTGATAGACTGATACTGACACCTGTTTCTGTGTTATTGTAACATAACTTGTATTCACAGGTTTCCTCCACTGTGTATTTGGAATATATTAGTATACGATTTCATATTTGTCTTCCTCCTATGGAAAGAGACTTCTGTAAAATTTTTTTTTTGGATGATCTACCTAGTTTGTTTTAATCTCTTTTTATCTTTGGATGAGCAGGCAAGCAAAGGATGTTGTAAAAATACTCAAAAGGCGCATTGGAAATAAAAATCCGAAGGTTCAGCTTCTTGCACTAACGGTAAGCATTTCGACATCTTGATTCTCTTCTTGATTTCTGGACAATGTTGGAATTTAACAATGGCAAGTCGATGGAAAATAATTGAGTATTTCGATAGGTCATCTGTCTTTTTACTTGTAAAGAAATTATACATGTTTATGCTTATTCAAGCACATTAATCAGATGAGAACTGTCCTTATTCCAGTTGTTGGAGACAGTGATAAAGAATTGTGGGGACATGGTTCACATGCACGTTGCGGAGAGAGATATCCTGCATGAGATGGTTAAGATAGTTAAAAAGAAGGTTGGTTCTTTTTCCCCCATGGTATTGAGTTACATATCATTATTTAAGGTTACTTTGTGAAGGGTCTTCTTCATGTCATTGTTTTGCTCATTCTTGCAGCCTGATTTTCATGTCAAGGAGAAAATACTGGTTCTAATAGATACCTGGCAAGAAGCATTTGGTGGCCCAAGGGCAAGATATCCACAATTCTATGCAGCATACCAAGAATTGCTGGTATGGTTTTGAACTTCATGGGGCAAAGTCCTCCATTATAATGGTATCATGTGAACATGTAAGGGTTAGTAAGACCACTGGTTCATTAATTTAACTATATAAGTGCCTATCTTCTGTAAGCTAGTATCCTTGAATAATGTTCGGTAAATGGTTGAATAGATCCAGTTTTCTATGATTATTTTGGAACTTTTGGAAATTAAAATGAAAGTACTTCTTTTCTCTGAAGAAAGAAAAAGAAAAGAAAAAGGAAAAAGAAAGAAAAAAAGAAGAAAAAAAATGAGGTTTATGAATGCCTTCAATCTTAAATAATTTCACAATCGTACACAATTGATCTGGAAAGCAATATTTCAATTCTTTTGTTGAAGGTCGTTTCCTTTTTCCATATTTTCTATTGTTCAAACAACCTTTTTTTTAACACTTTCTTAATCTCTTTTCTGTTCAGCGTGCTGGAGCAGTGTTTCCTCAGAATCCTGAAAGGGCTGCACCCATATTTACTCCTCCACAAACACATCCTCTGTCATCATATCCTCCATCTCTAAGAAGTCCTGATTATCGACAAGAAGCACCTGAGTCTTCTGGGGCTTCTGATTTTCCAGCTTTGAGGTACATTGGCATTTTGGCCGGGCTCTTCTTAAATATTTACTAATTTTTCTTAAAGCAAAGGATAAATTTCTGATAATTATTTTGCTCCATCTTATCTACTTCTCAGATGTATCTGGTTCTTATGAATGCACTTTAGAGAAAAAACAAACAAACATCATTCTTTTTCTGCCATGCCATTGATAAAAATCTCAAAAACCACTAACCTTCTAAGTTGATATGTATATATAGCCAGTGCATTTTTCTTCTTATCAGAGTATTAATCGTGTGCTATTTTTACTTATGTGTACTATATATCCTGTGGCTGCTGCTAAATTATTGTTAGAACTTCAGATCCTTAATGCTGTCTGTATCTCTATTTGCTCAGCCTTACAGAAATTCAGAATGCCCGGGGAATCATGGATGTTCTTGCAGAGATGCTAAATGCTTTGGATCCAGGGAACAGAGAGGTGACACTCTATGAAGCATAAAATTTGGGAATCCAAATCATTCCTTTCATTTCACAAATTATTTGTTGTGCATTTTAAATTCCACCTTGAAATGCAAGTAGGCAACATATATTGAACTTACAATGTTTCCAAGAAGAAACAGTTTCACTGCCATGATCTAGGTATTGATACTTTCAGTTAGAAAATATCGTTCAACTTTTTACACTGTAAAACACTCAGTCCGTGGGATCCCCAGAGCAAATATTTTATGGCAATTTACAGTGTAAGCTTTATAGGCACTGATCAACCTGAAATAGGTATTGATACTTTCAGTTAGAAAATATCGTTCAACTTTTTACACTGTAAAACACTCAGTCCATGGGATCCCCAGTTATGAGCAAATATTTTATGGCAATTTACAGTGTAAGCTTTATAGGCACTGATCAATTTGAAATAGGTATTGATACTTTCAGTTAGAAAATATCGTTCAACTTTTTACACTGTAAAACACTCAGTCCGTCGGATCCCCAGTTATGAGCAAATATTTTATGGCAATTTACAGTGTAGCTTTATAGGCACTGATCAACCTGAAATATGTTGATATGTTTGATAGAAATATCCTTGAACTTCTTACACCGTAAAACAGTCATTCCATGGGATCTCCATTTTTGGTTAATTTTATGGCAAATTACAGTGTAGTTTATTCTAGGCACTGATCAAACTGAAATAGTGAAATTTGTTGAAACTTGAAAGTATACGATTAATTTTTTTTAACATATGGTTTGTATGTTAGCCTCAATATGTTTTCATTGCATTTCATGTTATGTTAGCTGCAATTTTGTTTAACATGTGGTCAATCTTTACCGACTCAATTTGACTTAATTTCTTTATCACAGGGACTAAGACAGGAGGTAATTTTTGACCTTGTTGATCAATGCCGTACATACAAGCAGAGAGTGGTTCAGCTTGTAAACACTACTTCGTAAGTACAGGTTCTGCATATTATCTTTGGTAACACTGACACCTTAACAGTGCATATGCAAAGTGGTTGATTACAACGAACTCTCTCAAAATAAAAATAAAAATAGCTGTTCAATTTTCTGGTATTTATTTTTCTCTCATTTTGCATGGTGCCAATACCTGTTATGAATTGTATTTGAGAAATTCTTGGATCATTTAGGGTAACTGCATGGTTGAATTAGCAAGTGGGTAAGCTTCCTTCTAGTCTGCTGTCTGCAGAATGGTTTTCATGCTAATAATCTTCTACTTATAGGGATGAAGAGTTGCTCAGTCAAGGACTTGCCCTAAATGATGATTTGCAGCGTGTACTAGCTAAACATGATGCAATTGCTGCTGGGATCGCTGTTCGAGTAGTAGTAGAAGAGAAACCACAGCCACCTCGGGCCCTTGTTGACATTGGCAATGTAGAAAATACTAAGCAAGCAGACCGAAGGTACCTTATGTTTGTATTAAAAAACATGGATGTTATTTTTAACTGTTAGCAATCACTTCTTTCAATGTTCTTAAAGTTCATTGGTATACACTTCTTGTCGAAGCCAAATGTTGAATTTAGGTCTCCATCAGTGGGACCCTTTTAGCCTTCAATATCTCCTCGTTTTGATAACAGAAAAGGAAGCAACAAATTGAAAGTGGTTTCTGTGTGCAGGTCCACTGCAAGTACAAGTGAACAACCACCTCTTCTTGAGCAGCTATCACTTCCTGCTCCTCCATTGGCAAAGAGTACTTCGACTCCACCATCAAAGGTTGATCCCCATATAGACCTCCTCAGTGGTGATAATTACAATTCACCTACAGCTGAGAACACACTGGCTCTTGTTCCTGTCAGCCAACCAGTCACGACTCCCACATCTGACAACAACATCCTGGCTCTGGTGGACATGTTCCCAACCCAGAGTAACCAGAATAATAATCCTGCCAATTCTTTTGATTCTCAAGCACTTCATCCAGCGCCACAGATGTATCCACTTCCTATTCAGTCCCAACAGCTTCCTCAGTCGCCCTCATTCTATTCTAATGGAGGCACTCCAAACCAGGGAACCCCTCGATATGAACAGTCATCACCATTTGCCCAACGTCCTCAGTTAAACCAAACCAGTCCCTCATGGAATGGTCAGGTTGCTCAAAGCTTCAACCCTCAACAACAGACAGTTGCTTATGGTAAGATGTGATTTCCATATTGAATAATTCTACCCGGTCTTTTTCGATTCATTTTACACTGTTGCACACACTCCCTAGTGTTGGTACTTCCTATTCAATTGTGCATTTGGAACTAACAACCAGGAGTATTCCCAACCCTTGTTACCAAAAAATTGAAATCATTGATTCATTCACGTACTAAATGTGCATTTTTCAATAAAAGTTTATTTCCCATATACATTATGCTCATCAACAATAAATGTCATATTCAACAATTCAAATGTTATAACTGTGGTTTAAAAGTCCTTGTATTGCTTCAGTGTCTGACCATCATCGAGAATCATGAATTTGGTTTAACCTTGCTGATTTTGCATGTCATAACTAATTTTTCTATTTTCATATATATTTTTTAAATTTTCCCAAACTTTTCTCGAACTTGACACAATTATACCTAATGTGAATATTTATCCTTGCTGAATGTGATATTGTCCCTTTCCCTTGAATAGGTACAAACTCTCAGGAGGGCGGGGCGCTCCCTCCGCCACCATGGGAAGCTCAACCAACAGCGCCTAGCCTACCAGCTGGCCCTAGTGCCGAACCAACACAGAGCGGCCAAATGGCAGGTATGTATTCGCAGCCCATCCAGGGTGGGCAAATGGTCCCGAATACATATCCCCAACCCTTCCAGGGTGGACAAATGGTCCCAAATATATATTCCCAACCCTTCCAGGGTGGTCAGGTGAACATGTATCCCCAGCAACCAATGCATGGTGGCGGGACAATGAACATGTATCCCCAGCAGATGCAGGGTGGACAGATGATGATGGGTGGGTATTCCCAAGGGATGTATGGGGGACAGTTTGGAGGATACCCCTACAATCAGCAGCTACAGCAGGCCCAATTCATCGACCAGAGATCTGGATATGCGTACGCAGGTCAGAGTGATATATCACAGAGGATGTCTGGTCTGTCTGTGACTTCTTATGCGACGACACAGCCTATGAGACCATCGAAACCTGAAGATAAGCTGTTTGGAGATCTTGTCAACATGGCCAAGACGAAGTCCAGTAAACCTGGTCCGAGTTAGCTGTTTGTAAAGTCATTGCTCATTCTTTTTCTTTCTTTTTTTAATTCTCTTGTTTTCCTTTTTTATTATGGGATTTTGGTATGTATGTTTGTGCATTTCTGTTGATTTAGGTCTTGTATATTCCACCTTTGGTATATATAGGAAAACAGAGAGGGGGAGGTCAATTTATTCTGAATTTGTGCTGATTGGATGTGTTAACTTATTAGCTGGTGGAAGGAGTTTTGTTTTTTCTTTTCATGTCCATCTTTGTTTGACGGTTTTTCTTTCCTTTATGCTTGTTTATGTTTTCTATTCTATCCCTCACCCCCCCTTCTCCCCCCCCCCCCCCCCCCCCCCCCCCCGGCTCATTTGTAACTCGCTTTGTTTGATATGAATGAATTACCACTTTCTCAAAAAAAAAAAAATGCCTCACTTTCTTGCAATTTCCATGGAATAAAGAATGACTAAAAGCAGTGAAACTTTGAAGTATGTCCCCTCCCTTTGCTTAAATGTGATCTGTAAGTTATATCCCATGGAAGGCTGAATCAAATTTATCCTAATTGAGATTGGATTCTTTCAAGTGAACTTCATCTTCATCGTGACTGATTCAAATCGTTTAGTTTTAAGGTGAAAGGTCGTAGAGGAAGCAGAAAAAAAAGTTGGATTTATATATTTGTTATCAAGATTATTTGATCAGTTCTGAATTTCAAAAATAAAAAATTAACTAGCATTTGAATATGCAGAATGATTTAAAAGCAGTTACACCTTCATAAACTATTTTGATATCTTATATAATTATATATGCAGTCGAGTGATTCAAAGCGGGAATACGGGAAACGACGTCGATCGTTCGATCGCGGGTCTATGGCATCCAACGGTCGATATAAATCACATCCGACCGTCCGATGCGATGGACCCGTGATCGACGGCCTGTGATCGCTTCCCGCACGACCGCATTCCCGCACCGAATCACTTCCCTATATATGCATATCATATATGGCTATATATGCTCGCATTATATAGTGTTGAAATTTGATTTTCTTATATGATTAATATAATCCTTAAAAACTAAATAACCCATGCCTTTTTCTATAAAATCTGAAAAAGATACAAACCTTAAAAATCTGAATTTTTAACCCTCATTTTTTTATTGCACTCTCTCACACGCATCACTTGATCACCCAACAATGCATTCCGGATTGGAAAATTGTGAATTCAAATATAAATATCTATATATCTAGGAACAAATGTGAATATGAAGGTATCTGACCGACTTAAAACTATATAATTGAGCAAAGTATGCAAATGTTTGCATTATAATGGATCATGATGTTTGAAGTTTGGTTTGAGAGGGAGAACTGTTGTCTCCATTTCTTTTATTAAATGAATGAAAAATACTTCATTCTAATTTAACATATCATTAGTTTAAAGAGACTATTAAGGCTTAAAATGAAAGAGCAAAAGGAACCATTTAATGCAATGATTTGTGTCAGATTTGGAAATCAATGACACAACCAGAGCGTTTCTCTGCAACCTCCAGTCCAGACATGAGCGTTCGACGAGCCAAGTTTTTGTTTGTCAATGAAATCTTCCTTTGACTCGAGTGGACTTTTCGAGGCAGACTTTGAGCTTTAGCATCCGATGTATCATTTACTGTCATTTTCTGAGGATGAATTTCTGTTTATTATAGGAATTAGAACAGTTTGAAATTAAGTAGAGTTAATAAATATTTTGTTTTTACAGGTGATCAGATATGAATACTGCTGATAGTTACCTCCAGACATGGAAGATCGTGTGGGATGAGTTGAACACAAAGCATTTCGTGTCACACATAGCCAAGTTCTTGTCTCTGAATCATGCTCTTCTCGTATCGGGACATGCCAATGGCCTTTCGCCGATTCCTGAAGTACAAAATGCAATAGATGATATAAATCCTTTTTGTACTTTCAAATTTCTCGGTGTGCTTAAATCAATTTTTTACTGCCAGTCATTTTCACTAGTGCACTGATACACTTGGTCATTCCTGCGGTACTAAATCGGTATACGAAATCTCTAATAGAATATATGCTCTACTGTGTGATTATATACTTCATTAAGGAAAATGTAAAAAGAGATTCTTTTAATTCATTTGAGTATATACTTTATTTTTTATGAAAATATGTAATTCAATAGAACAATGATATACTTCAAAAGAAAAGAAAATCAAAACATGTTAGACTGCAAAAGTGACGGTAAGATTAACCGTTCGAGTTTAGACAATGAAGTTCTTTTAACAATGAAATACACCAAAAGAGGAGATCAATTAAATGGCATGACATGATTAGGTTTCTTATGCATAAATGGATCCTGACCTGGATAACGACGGAGTAGGGAGGAGGCATGTGCAACACCGGGCCATCATCATCGAAACTGAAATGTACCTTTCATCAAAGAGCGAAATCCATATTTACTCATAAATAAATAATTGCTATTTGTAATTATTCGAAAAATGAGCACCCATCAATAAATTATACTTTCATGTGAGGATAAACCTCACAATTGTTAAAGAAAAATGTTATAATGTTGTCCTGCATAATGTCGTGTGTCCACCGTGTCAATGTTGTATCCAATGTGTGTCTGAAATTGATGAGATGTGTCACATGTCATATCATGTCCCATGTTTGATACATGTTAGACACTGACATAGCATGTTCATTGAAGTGTCCATGCTTCTTAGATCACTCCTTGGTGACTCCTTGTTTGAGTCAAAACTCTGCTATAATGAAGAAGCCATGTTTTTACATACCTGATGTCTTTCTTTCCATTTGGGGAAGAAATCGTTTCCTAGAACATGGAACAAATGGTCTCTCATCTCATCATTGGTCACAATCAAGCACTTAAACTTTATAGCTGCATATAACCAGAACCTGAGAGACATGTTATTACCTTTATCGTCTTAATGTGGTTAAGGAAAATAGATGCATGTTAAACATAGTCCAAAAGGCAAATCAATTTTTGGGATATCCAAAGCAGAAAAAAGCACCACTCAATAACTTGCATTGGCCATACTTTATGTAATGCCAACTTGAGTTGCAAGACATTGAGAAAAAAAAGACAAAATATTCATCAAATTGTCTTAACATGAACTACGCTGTGTTTCTCTGATCCAAACAACTTGTACCACCTTTCAAAATCAAATCTTTATTATTTATACTTATATAAATACTGGCACCAAATTACATTCATCAATTCATTGAAAATATAATTTTGTCAACTAAAAGTAGTGTAATCACTTTCCTTCATCACCACTAGTATGACATATCTTTTCCCTTTAATGAAGAGTATAAATCAAAGTATAAGAAAAAACGGAATTTATGAAGAAATTCATTCTTTTTCCTTCATCCAAAGAGGCAAGTCTCACCAGTCATCATTTGACCCGGTAGGAGTGGCATAAACTGCATCCGCATTCTTCCATTTCTCAATCTGTTTCTTGTTTATCGTTTCATTCATCTTGCCGGTGCTTAGACGCTTATGATGCACAATGATCAGTGGCCATTTCTTCGATGGAAGTTTCTGTCGTATGCAGTTGACAATGGCGTTCACCTAAATGAAGAATCACACCAAAAACTTGAATCAACAGAACCATTTACAGAGAATATAATTTATATTAAAGGTTCGACCCGCAGTGCAAACCTTGGTGATTGAGAAATTCCTTTGACAGAACAGCCCAACATTAGCAGCATCAACAACAGCTTCAAAAGGGCCATAGTATTCCAACCATTTCTACACATCCCCACAAAATCAAGTTCAAGAAATTCACCTAGTAAATGTTACACTTGTCATTCCAGAGTCACTTTTGCAAACTGAACACATTTTGATTTTTTTTGAAGTATAAACTTGCCTAATGAATTACATGATTTCACAAAAAATAAAGTACATTATCAAATGAATTGAACACATACACTTATTTTTTCGTAATAGAATATATACTGACATAGTAGTATATATATTATATCAGAGATTTCATATACTGTATTAGATGACGTGACATCTACATGAATGAGTGTAGAAGTGTCCGAGTGTATCACCGCCTTTCACCACATATGCAAAACTTCCTAGTTCATGTAATAAAAACTAAATGCAACATAAATAAATAGAATTGCACAAGATCATTTGTTTCTCACCTGGAATTTCTGGAAGTTTGTACTCCGGTCTCTCTTCCTAGCTATCGATGCCACCGATTCTGCAAAATTTTCAGTCTCAACCGGATCAATGTCTATGGTGGCCAGTTTTTCTCCGCACCCTTCACAAAATCCATCATTATTGACATGTGTTCGTATAACACTCCATTTTCCCTTACCCAACCATCCCACCCCATGCCACCCCCCTCCACCATTCTCCATTTCCCGCGACACCAATCTCTCATCCCATTTTCTTTTCCCCACTCTCGAAGCGGCTGCACTTTCAAACCATCTCACAATCAAATCTGCAACAGATGGAGTAACTTGTCTAACACTTGTTCTAAGTTTGTGCATTACTTCATAAACCTTGTCTCCCCTACCAGCTCTAACACTCACCATCAGAAGCGCCTTCAATTCAGGTTCTTCCGGACAAACACCTGAGTCCAACATGTGTCTTTCGACCTCAAAAGCCTTCTCAACATTTCCCTTGTCACAGAAAAGATACAAAGACGGATCGTAAGACCTCAACCGTGGAGTTAGGCCCAAGTCCTTAATCTTCTTCACCATCTCGAATGCCATGTCTCCATCTCCCATTGACACAGCCATTCGTGCCACTGATGTCAAAGCAGCTTCACTTGGAGCAATCTCACCAGAGCACATCTTTTCATAAATCTCGAACCCCCTCTCGCGCGCATAGTTCCTAACATCGTCACTGACTTGAATTTCATGCCCAAAACCATCATCTGAATTCAAGTCCATTTGGATTGAATCCTTACCATCAATTAGTCCATTTGAAACTGGAAAATTAGTCCCACTTTTTGCGGGATGAACGACTCCTACAGCAGCCGAAGAACATAAGTAAAGAAGCACATTGTAATGGTACTGCTCCAATTTCAATCCGCTTTTCATCGCGGAGTCGTAAAGAAATATTGCCCCCATCACATCCCCTCTTTTGGAGCAAGAGTCCAATTTGATCTTCAGCTCAATCTCCACCGGAAAAACCTCACTTTTCTTCAGCTTCTTCTTCTTCTTCTTCAACACTGTTTCACCCAAAAATGAAACAACTTTGGTTTTCCTTGAAAACCCAGTATCAGTTTTACCATCACTTCTAACACCCACATTGTTTGATGAATCTTTTCCACCTTTTCCACTATGGGTTCTAAAAGATTCATTTTTTCTCAGCTGGGTCTGCTCAATTTGGTCCAATTTTTCAGCTGTGTTAATGGAATGTGACCTTACAATAGTGGGAGCAGAGGATGCTCTGAGAAGTGTGTGTTTGGGTGGTGTGCAAGTGAAGAGACTATACAAACAATGGAAATTTTTGAGGCCTAATTTTGATGGGTACCTACAGTGAGTGATGAAGGAGAGGTTCTCTTGCTGAAGAGATGGGAAAATTATGGAAGAAGAAGCCATGCATAAGGGATGGCCACACTGAGTTTCGATAGAATAGATGATGAGATATATGGGATTTGTGGATAAACCCAAAAGACATAAATGCCCCTCTTAAATCTGGATTTTTGAGATCCTAGATTTTCTTATTGTCAGCACATATTCTAAATTGATCCAATTTAGAAAGATTAAGAAAAATAAAAATGTGTTAACCAATTTTTTTTTAAAATTATTAATATGTAAAAGAATAAATGAAATTACAAAAAAATACATGAAACATAGAAAATTAATTATAATAAGAGTAAAATATTTTAAGCCACTTATAAATAATATGTTATCATAATATTATTTATATATTAGTACAATGCATTGAATCCCATCAAAACTCTCGTGTCTGAGCGAGAGTAGTACTAGCACGAAAAGTCATCGTTTTATTTTGATATTTATTTTTATTCTCCTTTTACTAGAACATTGAAAATAAGGAAAATTTCGTAAATAACCTTGATTATTTTTTTAATTTCACTTTTAACACTCCTCCATTTTTATTTGCAGATTCTAACACTAGACTCGGTCAGCGCAGCCACGTCAGCGTTGACTATGTTTTTTTTATTTTTTTTATGTGATTAACACTGGAGACGTGTTATATATAACGCACCTCTAGTGAAAAACCTAGTGTTGTTTTGTTTTTTATTTGATTAACACAAGAGACGTGTTATATATAATAAGCCTCCAGTATAAAACAATTTTTAAGTGGAGACGTGTTATATATAACATGCCACCATTTAACAACACATAATAATATGGTAATGTTTGATTTTTTTTATTTGAATCATATTTAATATTTTTTTTGGTTTGTAAGAACAAGGGTGTGGATGGGAATATATTTGTATTTGAACAATGAACATGTAAGAATTTTAAATATTTGACAAAAAAAAAAGTTCCCATCCACTCCCTTGTTCTTATAAACCAAAAAAATAAAAAACATTAAATACGATCCAAATAGAAAAAAAATTCAAGCATTGTTTAATACTAGAGGCATGTTATATAACACACCTCTACTTAAAAACTGTTTTCCATTTATATAAAACATACATTCACTTAAAAATTGTTTAGCACTCAGGGTGTGTTATATATAACACATCTTTAGTGTTAATCAGATAAAAATTAAGATTGTTAAGAATTTTCTTTCAACACGAGTACCTAAATTGACCAAAATAAATGTGGATGAAGGATGGGGTGTTTTCGTAAATTAAAAAAAAGGCAATGGTACTGTCCAAAAAAATATCCACTCCTTCAAAACATAGAGTGAGGTCTCAAATTAGTGGACAGAGGTAACCAAAAATCCTTGCTTCTGTTCATATGTAAATTATCCTCCACATTTGGTGATTGCTGGATTTCAAAATAAAAGAAACCCAGAAAACAAAAGTGTCTGATTTATTGATTTTGTTGTCCATAGTTTCTTCATCTTTGGTTTCTTCTAACCAAGTGGGGGCATTCAATGGCATCCACAATTGCAACTGCTTCTCCTTCTTCTATGCTAGTCTTCGGTGGGAACAGACCCTTTTTGGGGAACCTCCGGAGACTTCCGGTTCTCCCGATTTCAGGTGAGCATCTTTAGAGAGAAGTTTTGGTTCTTGAAATTGAGGTTTTGTGCTTGACTCAGTTTACAGAAAGAGTAATGCAGACTGACGAGTTTTTGTATAAACATCATAATTTCACAATAAATTTCTGATAATGGATTCCAACCTGGTGTTTTTAAAATTTTAGCTTTTGGTTTCAGATTTTGTGTGTTAAATGTCAACAAAACAAGAGTTATATGAAAAAGCTGGTTGAGAGCAGCTTTTATGAAAAAAAAGACCAATTTTTAGAAAAAGCTTATGCCCTAAATTGATTAAATATAATCATCTGGAAAAGCTTATGCCCTAAATCTCTGTGCGCTGTCGTATTCGCGCACCGTCGTTTCGTGCGCTGTTGTTTTTCGCGCATCGTTGTCTCCATGCACCGTTGTTCCCGCGCACCATTGTTTTCGTGCGCTATCGTCCTCGCGCACCTTCGTTTTTTTCGTGCGCCGTCGTTGTATTTGCGCACTGTCATATTTATTTATTCTTCTTCTCTGTCAGCGTGCCTCTCTTCTTGCGCTAGTCTGCACCGTTTGCGTCGCCATTCGCGTCGCGTTTATTCTACTTCTTCTTCTCCGTTGGCGCATGTCCGTGCTCGTCTGCACCAACCGCCACCGGCTGTCCGTCACTGTCCCCACCGTCGTCTCATTTTTATGCAAATTCTAAAGGTTTCACCCTTCAGAGTTTGGAAGAGGGTGTTAAAGAATCTCCACCACTATTGTCCGCATGCTGTCTCCGCTGCCTGTCCGCGTTCGTTTGTGCCCTCCGTCTTCTCTTTGAACCTCCGTGAGCCCTACGTGCGCCATCTGATCTAGTGGACCAGCAATTCTGACTGACTCAAAGAGCGGGAGCGACTCTGACTGACTCAAAGAGCGGGAGCGACTCTGACTGACTCAAGAAGAGCGGGAGCGACTCTGACTGACTCAAAGAGCGAGAGCGACTTCGACTGACTCGAGAAGAGCGGGAGCGAAGTGATGGATCCAAGAGACAGATGACGATTACCAATTCACAAAAATAAATTGGAGGTGTTTGAAGTAAGAGTTTTAGTTTATCATTTTTGTGTAAACTCTAAGGGTACAACCCTTCAGAGTTTAGGAGAGGGTGTTAAAGATATTAGATTAGATTTATTATTATCTTAGTTTGTTATTATATTAGTTTGTTATTATCTTAATGTGTTACACGTGTAACACCATCTTGTACTATTATATAAAGGGCTTTAGTCCCTCTCTAATAGAACAACAGTTTTAGTTTTAGGGTTTCATTATTATTTTCTCTCCCTTATTTCTAACAGCTACTATCAACCAACTCTTCCCATAATAGTTTTTTTTTTTTTTTTTTTGCTGAGCTTTATATCATAAAAATAAAAAAATCTGATACCAAATGCTGAAGTGCAAAAACACCTGTTTGGAACTGATTATCTAAAAATTGATTTTGCAAGAGCAAAATCTGTTTGACAATTTTAATTCCAAATGGGGCTTATCTGTTTGGAAACACGTTTGAAAAATAAGATTTTGAATAAAATGGCTTAAATAGACTTCATTCCTGGAAAACGCATTTTTTGCTCTCTTTAAAAAGCAACATTTGTGTATTAAAAATTGTAAGTAACTTTTTAATTAAGTCTGCTTTTTCGAATGCGTTTGACAATATTTTTTAGATTTCTGTTGAATTAAAAGCAGAATCACCTTATTTAAGTGATACCTAAATTGACACACACTTCTAATAATGAGTTATACTGTTCATCATCAAACATTTGATACTGACCTCAAAGTATACATTATGAAAAATTAGGTAGGCGATGATTAATAAATGCACATGAGAAATTAGCAGCATCTAAATTGGAGATCATAAAAAAAAAATGTTGGTTGTTTGATGTGTTAGGTTTGTGGAATGAAATGTAGGGAAGTCCTGTGAGAATATGTAAAACTGGGAATTTGGATTGGAATCTATTCTGACATGTAATATATAGTCACTCATAGTGGAAAAATTGTGTATATTTGATGCTTGAGTTTCATTATTGCATGGATCAAATGATCAATTTGAATGATGCAGGAAGGAGGCAGAGTGTGACAATTGTTGTAAAGGCTGTCACAGATGGTTCTAATTCCTCCGAATCTGAGAGTATCGTGAAATATGTTTCAAATGCAGTATGTTATTTTCACTGAATATACATGCTTGGTGCTATGATTTTCTTTTGATTCTGTTAAATTGATGAAAGACAAAAAAAACTCACACAGTGAACACACTTAGCATGTTTATTTGATGTCTCTCTTTGACACAGTGGAGCACGCCTGAAGATCGAATTGCGCTTGCTGGTCTGGGCTTTGCTGCCATTGTAGCATTATGGGCATCTACAAATCTTATAGGGGTAATTTTCAGTTTTTTTTTATAATTATTATGGGCGCACAAGTATGCAATTTTGTAGACAAACCTTGTTGGAAAATAGGCATGCGAGAAGAAGGAAACACTCACAAATCACATGAAAGGAGATTTACATGGTACATCAGAGGATTCCCTAAGTCCACGGAGAGTAAAGAGACATTACAAATATGACTCTCGCTCTCACAAAAAAAAAAAAAAACCTATACATTGTTATAACGCCTCGACGCATAATACATGAATTATAGAACTGTCCTTGCACATTAGAATACATGTGCACAAATAAATATGAATATTGTTACCTTTTCGGGGAACTTCAATTCATATTGGATCATGGGGCAACTCCTTCCTTGATATCCAAAACCAGAATGCAAGGCATAAAACCCACAAACCAATCTACCCTCTAAACATTTGATTTTAACAGAGCGCATAAACTTAACATTGTTTGAAACTTGGTGTTTTTTGCAGGCCATTGACAAGCTTCCCTTTGTTCCCGGTGTCCTGGAATTCATTGGAATTTTGTTCTCTTGGGTGAGTAGTCCAAAACATTTCACCCATACCTATCCAGAAGTATAATTGTATAAATGATTTATAGAGTTGTGGTCTCTAAAAGTTTGTGTTTTCTTTATTTGCAGTGGTTTGTATATCGCTATCTACTGTTCAAACCTGACAGGTAACAAATACTTCACAATGAAGCACAGTTTACATTAAATCTAATAACATCATGAGTACCATTTTCATTTCTATTTGCTTATGAACCATAGCTTCGTGATTAATCACTTGATTTTCAATTGCAAGCCAGCTCGAACTCAGGTTATTCATCCAAGAAAGTATTTTTGGTTTACAAGTATAATGTGAACTGTGTAGTGGAAATAATTTTTTTTTTCAATATGCAAATAAAGGTGACATGAACTAATCCATTAGGATGCCATCTCCTTCTCTAGGATTATCACTAATACATTGAGATCGAGATCGCTTTGATACCAATTGTTGGGAATAATTGTGGAAGCCCATAAGCGTTTGGTTGCACGATTGCGTAGTTTTTACAATTGCAGGAAGCTGGTTTTGCAATCGCAGCTTTCTGCAAACAGATTTCAGGCAAATAGTGCATAAAAGCTGTGATTTGAGAAAGCTGGGGGAAGACAGCTTCCTGTAGAATCAGTTTTAAACCCAGCAACTGCAGAAAATCAGTTTTACAATCGCGTTATCAAACGCTACCGCAACAATCAGTTTTGCAATCGTGTTACCAAAGATAAATAAACACCACATAAAAAACACAGACTTGCGTGGTTCGGCCTAAGCCTCAATCGGTGTATCAAATTCTGAAAACATAATGGCCACTTTAATATAGATGATATAACAAACTTTCAAGAGACTTACAAAACTCCCATGGCATCTCTCTCTGAACCTCTCCTTGGATCCCTCTACTTATTCCCGTGCCATGAAAATGACATTTTCATAGTCTCTCTTGATGTGATATTTATATAGATAAATTTCAACAAACTTCTTTTTAATATGAAAATTTATCTCTTATGATATTATCTAAGAGATAAACTTAATCAAATTAATAAGATCAAATCTTAACCTTGTCAAAGTGCCCAACTACAACAATGGCCATATGATGTGGGTACACTAAATGTGAGACATAATCCCAACATGTTCTATATAGGGTTCTAATTTGTTAGGACCATTTTGCCTCAGTTCATTAGTCTCATTTTTCACATTGTGCTTGGATTTGATATCACGTGCCTACTCTCTGTGTCAATTTCTCAGGGAAGAGCTGTTAAGAAGCGCGAAGAAATCAATTTCAGATGTTTTAGGGCAGTAAGAAAGATCATGGAAGATGCTTTGCAGCAGAAAATGTACCTGAAAATCAAAACCAATATTTGCATCTGGGACAATAGGAGATTGGTTTAGTCGTTCTTGTCGTTTACTATGTAAAAACCCTGTTACTATATGAATGAAGATTTATATTAATAGAGATGTGCCAATTTTGTGGTAATTAAGGGTTATTTTGGTATTTATTCTCCTTCTAATTCTGCCAGAGTACCAAGGTAAACAGTGTTTGAAATTCTTCATTCTTTTGACCATTGCTGGGGCTAGATAAAATTCTTTTAAACCCTCCTCCACATGGAATCTAACAGAATTGCAGTGAAAAGAGGAATTCTCTTTTGAAAGTGTTATCAAATTGACCGTTAAATAATGCTCTCTCATACTGGGTTAATGAAAATTGCAGAAGTCTTGGCAGTGTCTGAATTCACCCATGGGCGTGTCTATCCCCACCAAGACAATTTCTTATCCCACCAATAAAAAAAAAAAATCGGTGTTTTGTTATTCTCACCAATCCAGTTCGACCGAAATCGGTCGTCATTTCAGGTTTTGGGCTACCGTAATTGGTCAAACAAGGTTCAGAACTATATCAACTTATTCTTTGTAAACAAATAAATTTTTGGGTTTATCCATCATATTCTACATTTATTCTTTTATCCAAACAACAGTTAAGAGACTGAAAAAAATGTAAGTATGTATACTTTCGATTAATTCAAATTTTTATAGAAAAATATCTTATTAGACAAATATATATCATTTTTAAGCTTCGTTTGGATTCATAGTTAAGATGATTCTTTGTTTGAAAACAAAAAAATCTATCAGTTGATCCAAATACATTTTATATTTGGCTTTTGAAATTTGTCTGTAACTTATGTAAAAAAAATTGTTCTTATATTCTACATTTAAGAATAATGATTTATTCTCCCTATATTACAACTCAGACTTGGAGTGATATGAATGATTCAAGGAGGATACACGTCGTAGGATTATGTTTTCAAGAAAAAAAATTATAAACTTTATTACAAATCCTGTTCGACTAGGTTCGGTCGCCCAAAACCTAAAATGACGACTAAATTCAGTCGTCCAAAACCTGAAATGACAACCAAGTCCGGTTGTCCAAAACCTAAAATGACGACCAAATCCGGTTGAACTGACCGGATCGGTGGGGATAGCAAAACATCGATTTTTTTTAATCGATTGGTAGGGTAAGAAAAACGGTGGGTGGGACTAGACGGACCCTTCACCCATCAGAGTACATATTTCACTGTCTCATTATACATATTACATGGTTTTTTATTTTTAAGTCCTCATAAACTATATGATTTAGTGATCGATCCCTTATTTGTTTATATTTTGGTTTTAGTTTCTACATTTAAAGAATATGTTCATTTTTAGTCCCTCCTAGGGACTAAAAGAAAATCAAATAATTTAGGAATAAGTCTCTTTCAGAGAATAAAAAGGAACATATCCTTTAAATTTGGAGGCTAAAAACAAAATATGAAGAAGTGAAGGATCAATCACTAAATTCTATAGTTTATGAGGACTATATCATGAAAAACATAAAAATATATACATTCAATTCACATGTGTGTATATTTGAATGTTCTCCATTAACTAAGTATAACCTTCAAAAAAATTCAAATGTGTGCGGATTGTAAATAGGATTGACTGCAAACAAGATTGGACGTGTTAAAATGTATTTGAAACACTTTTACCATGTATAATTAATAAGGGATTTTTATTTTTAAGTCCCTATAAACATGCTTATTTAGGGATTGATCCCTGCATTCTTCATATTTCTTTTCAAGTCTCCATATTTAACCGCCTATTTGGTTTTTAGTCTCTCCGTCAAACGTCCGTCCATACACCGTTAATTAGTGAAATGTTATTTATTTTTAGGTCCCTGTAAATTATGTTATTTAGTGATTAATCCATCTCTTCTTCATATTTTACAGGGACTGATCACTAAATAATATAGTTTACAGGGACTTAACACTAAATAATATAGTTTACAGGGACTTAAAAATAAAATCGCATTTCACAAATTAACGGTGTATGGACGGACTTTTGACAGAGGACTAAAAACCAAATAGGCGATTGGATATGGGGACTTAAAAAGAAATATAAAGAAGTGAGAGATCGATCCCTAAATAGACATGTTTACAGGGACTTAAAACAAAAAATCCTAATTAATAAATATATAGTGATAGATCATCTGCCATTTTCTTAAAAAAATAAACAAAAATTGATATATTCAACCCTATTTTCAATCCCAACCATTTTAACTTTTTTTTAAAACTATATAATCATATAATTACATACTATTGTGAAAAATAGTACATGCTTAGATAAACAAGTACATTATTTAAAAAAAAACTAAAAGATTTTAATCAAGCATACGCTGCATTAGTGGAGTATACACTAAACTAGAACAATATATATTCTACTAATGGAGTGTATAGTCTTATGAATCCAAATCCTCTGCTTATTTTTTTTTTGGGTATGTTACTACCACATAATCATGTATAATATCATATGGTTGTAAATGCATATAGTGAAATTAATTCTTTCTTCTTTTTATATTTATATGCATTTGCAACTGTCTGATTTTCAATATGATGATTTGACAATCCCACATTAAAAGTCAAGAAAGATATAAATATACAACATCCAGTAGATTGCAAAAAGGAGATGGGTGCAGCTAAATGCACCTCTCTCTTTGTTTACTCTTCACACCCCTTTTAAATGGGTTAAGTTTTGAAGATCCTGGCATAATTGGGTACTAAATACACCCATTCTTTACACACCTATGGACCCATTTGTTTCCTTTCTTTAGATTCTGTTGCACACCCTCCACACTCTCCCCTAGTATATTATCCCGTTTATTCCCGCACTCCCACGCGCATGAGAGGAGGGGGAGGAGGAGAGGAGGAGAGGGGGGATGGGAGGAGCATGGCCGGCCAAGACGGGAGGAGAAAGGGAGGAGAATGGTCGGTCGTTAAGAGGAAGGGGAGGTTGAGGGTCGGCGGACTTGGTGTCGAGGAGGTGTTACAGCATGGCGTCTTCTTCTCCCAACAACTATGAGGTAAAAGATTTATGTAGGATTAACTTTGATTTGATTTTTTTAAGGATTTGAGGTATGGAAAGCTTGTCTAGGGTTCTTCTAGTTTTAATGATTTTAGTGATTATATGCATCTCATTTATTTTTTTATAACAATAGTTTTTTATTTAAACTCACATGCACATTTGAATTTGGATGAATTTTATTGTATTTTTTATATTTTTATGAAATTGTACGAGTCTTATTTAAAATTTTGTATGTTATGTGTGATATACATTTGAATGTGTGTATGAAAGAAAATGCTTACTCATTTACAAAATTCCAAACACTCATTCATTTATCAAATAAATGTTCTCATTGATTGTTCATCTTTTTTAGGATCATGTTATCGATGCAAATCATGAAAATTGATGAAGTCATTAGCTCTGCCGAGCAACTTATGACTTCTATGGTAAAAGTTGTTTTCATCATCATACTTTTTAAAATAATGATATATTTGAACATGTGTTTTAATTGTAATTTGTGTTTTATTGTAAATATTCAATCAGCGGGATGAAATGATTGAGTTGGCAAAGAAAGTCGGTAGAGACAATGGTATCATCATTGTTGTTAGCTGATTAGATTTTTTCGATCCTCGACATTTCTCATGTTTGTACCTTGGATGCAAGAGAGGAGGATATTATCGACCTCATCATCATTGTAGCCTGCTGAAAGAAACACGTTCAACATCTACTAAATGGTGTAGATGTTCTTTCAAATTGAAATACATGAAGCTATCACTTCTTGAGGACCTATGGATCATTCAAGTGTTGAATGAAAAATACCACTCATTGACCAAACATATGGAGGGGCATTCATTTGTTGGAAGATTTCTGAGTGACGAGTATGAGCTTTTTAGAGGCATGACAAAGAGTGGGGTGCATCTTAGAGATATACTTTCACATCTAAAGAAGAATCTGGTGAACATTTAAACATGCAAGATGATATATAAAGCTGGATATGTGGAACGAGACATGGAGGATCCTAATTCTGGGAGATTGCTAGATCTTTTTTGGCGCACCCTTCATCCATTGCATTGGTGAAAGCATTTCGTTTTGTTTTTATGATAGATTGTATATATAAAACAAATAGATTCAGATTACCACTGTTAGAGATCGTGGGTGTTACATCGACATACAAAACATTTGCAGTTTCATTCATGATGGATGCAGAGAAAGAGACAAATTATACATGGGCATTGCATTGCTTCAATGAGCTCTTTGATGGTTCAGTATTACCCTCAGTCATTGTGACTGATCGAGAGCAAGGGTTGACTAATGCCTTGAACAATGTTTTTCCTACATGGTGAATATAACTCACAAATTCATAGAGACAATGCATTCCTTCTTTTAATTGGTTTGGCTTGAATCTTAAAGCTCTATTGTTTTTGGACTTCCATCAACGGAGACTTTGTCTATATGTTACATTTTTATACACCCAATGTGTCTTATCCATTCATTTAATCTACGGGGTTCACTTTGTTTCCATTGACTGCAGCAGTGTCTAGAAATACATATCCCTAAACATAGATCAATAAGTAAAATATTTTGGTTGTAACATATTAAAATACTGATAAACATTCAAAGCTCATTTCTTTCATTTAAAGCCATATAAACACTGATCAACACCACCATACATAACTATATATAAACACTGTTCAATAAATAACAAGTGCTACAACAAAAACAACAATATACTTGTTGAAGTAATTTACATAATCACATCTAACACATAACTGATCACTCCATTGCTGTTGTTACTTACATAAACATTCATCTCAACAAATCTTAGAAAAACCAAAATGATCAGTTGAAGATGTTAGCAATTTGTGCATTTCAATTGTCGGCCACCCTCTTAGAATAGTAGGTGGAATGTGTTTGTTTCCGGGTGCCACCTCTCAACTACTGTAGAAATTAGATGACAATTTACTGTTTTGAAGCTCCATTGAATCAATGGTTGGAGGCCACTCTCCTTGTCTCTATTCACGAAGATGAAACATTTGTCATCCAAACTCCAACTATCCAATAGGGTAACAGGCTATTGACATTTCCAACACAGAACACCACTGAGCAAAAACATATATAAAATTACATGAAAATCTATTTTTATCCTAAATACAAAACAAACAAATATCTATGTATACAATATATATCTTGCCATTCCAGATACAATAAGCCTCATGGTGTCGATAGTCAACGAGAAGCTCATTATCTTCCGGCCCACTAGGAAAATGACCCTTTATACTAGCTTCATCAATATCTGAATCTGCTTCTATCTCTATTTCTTCCTTCCTCTTCCTCTTGTGGTTCGATCTCAACATTTCAAGAATTTGAGGCTACTTCTTCAAATCGATTATTTCTATTGGAGCCTGTAGGTCAAAGACAAGCCTTAGGAGGCATACTGGATCATTCCCAATTGATTTAGGATTGAAAGAAACACAACATTAACAACCAACCATGAAACACAATAACAAACTACTCATTAACATTCTAAATTGCTTAAATCCTTGGATATAAAAGACGTTCCTTAGAAGCTATACTCTTCTACCACGTTAATATATACTCTATTACAAATGACGTAAATATATATGCATTCAATTAACTCAAGTATGTATTTCATTAGCTAAATATATATTTCAACAAAAAAATGAAGTGTAAGGGCTTCAAAGGAAACTGCAAATAGGACTAATAGAACATTTTTCAAAATGAAGAGACGTATAAAGATAAGTGTACCGCAAAATGTAGCTAGTTATCGCAAAGAATCAGACATATTCAAAATTTAAGAAGAAGATGAATGCTAGGTAGAACCATAGTTGCTGGAAGGACCCAAGAGAAGCCAAAATATTGGAGCACTGCACAATCATTTAACACGTTAACCATTCTTGATGGGAAAGTGAATGATTTTCATCAATCAACATTCTACTTTTGCCAATCCAAAAAAAAAACACTAAACTCTGATTTTAAAAAGTGCATAAATGGATGAGGATGATCTGCTAGGTGCAAAAATTTGAACATTCTTCATTGATTTAATACCTCCCAAGCGTCCTCTTCAATTTTTCATGATTGATTCCTATTTCCTTTTTTTTTTTAATAAAGGGACCTAAATAAAAGCAAGTTGAATATAGCAATCAATTAACTGAATTGTTAGAGCACCAAAATGTTTGGAGAATGTAAATTAAATCATTGCATGAGGGTATGACCTCTGATAAATGCCTCCATCATTTCAAATTAATTTAAAACTTGGTTTTTCACTTGTGTTTCCTTCTCTCTCTTCTAATTCTGGTATCACAATCTCTGATAGAACAAATGATATTTAGAAAATATGAGCTGGAATGACATTTCTGATTTGCACCAAGATGATAGAGAGTGTACGATTCAAGAGTGCATGTACTAAAACCTCTACTATGTTATATGTTATTTCTTTATTCGGCAAGGAGAGTCCTTGAGGACTAGTACTTCAACATGCAAATGATGATCTAATGTGCCATGTTGTCACTACTTTCTCCTTTTAGTTTAGCCCACCCTCTATACAATTCTATATATTAATTTCTAAGCAATATATTTCAATTCATCAAACAAAAGAAAAGGTTTAAAGGAAAGGTAAAGCTTAAACTGTGATGCCTGACCCAGGCCCAAGAGTCCCAATAGGCCCATGGATTGGGTGAGGGTGTTTAATCCCACATCGCCTAATGGGAGGAGATAGTCTGTACTTATATGTGAGCACAGCTCTTACACACCAAGACGCGTTTTAAACCCGTGAGCCTATTAGGGGCAAAGCGGACAATTTCTTGCTGTGTAAGCCTGAGGCGTTACAATTGGTATCAGAGCCTGTCCATTATGCGATGGTGGGTGTGGGTGGCCCCACACGAGGACGTGTGGCCTATTAGGGGGGGTGATTGTGATGTCTGACCCAGGCCTAAGAGTCCCAAGAGACCCATGGATTGGGTGAGGGCGTTTAGTCCCATATCGCCTAATGGGAGGAGATAGTCTGTGCTTATATGTGAGCATAACTCTTACACACCAAGACACGTTTTAAACCTGTGAGCCTATTAGGGGCAAAGCGGATAATTTCTTGCTGTGTAAGCCCGGGGCATTACATAAACCTCGTTCAGAAGAAAGAAAAAGAAATAGAATAAGAGAAAGAAAGTTGGAAGGCAGAGAAAAAAAGTACTAGTAGTGCTTTTTTTAAAAAAATCAATTCTTTGCTAACAATTATAAAATAATAAAACAAATCATTCTACAAGAAATCATAACAAAGCTATGCCCTACTATATCTGCCACTTACAATAATGAGAATAATACAACACTTTAAAGCCCTAGCCATATGTAATATCAAGGTTGTTGAGTATTATCAACAACATCCTCCCCTCTCTCTCCACCATTACTTACAGTAAATATAGAAACTACTAGTGAAGTAAATCTGTTGGTAGGCTTATCAACGGGTCGGGTTCGGGCCGGGTCAGGGTGGACCCGGATCTGACCCATGGCAAGACCCAATGGGTCTGGGTCCAACCCAGGACCCGGCGGGACCTGGGAAATGTGGACCCGGACTCGGACTTGGACCCGGGTGAGTTTGTTTGCTTTATCATTCTATTATAAAATTTTTGTATAAAGCATTAGTTTTGAGTTTTCTAAATTGGTGTCCTGACATTATATTTGAACATATTTTTGTACAATTTAAAACAATAAATACTAACATATAACATTCAAAATAAACAAAAATATAAACAGTATAACAATAAACTAAAAGGGAGAGCTAATGGTTAATTATTTGTGTCACAAAGTAAATGTTTAAAACAATAGACACTACATATTAATCTAAACAACATTCAAAACAATAAACACTAACACATTAACCTAAACAATGAATATAAATCATGCAACAAATCAATTAATTATACAAATTCAAAAGCTAATAAACTAATAAGGTTTGTCAATGGGTAGGTTTGGTTGGTTATGGGTTATGATTTATGGGTTTGGTTGGTTATGGGTTATGATTTATGAGTTTGCTTATGCATACAAAAATGAGTTAAAACTTATACTTATAACTTGATAAATAAGAAACAAAATTATGAGTCAACTAATACTAATAGACTTGTAATATATAAGCATATACTAATAAAACAGTCGGGTCTCAGGTCCAATGGGTTGGGGCGGGGTGGACCCGGACCTGTTTGTAAGTTCGGGTCCATCGGGTCGGGTCTAAATCAGGTCGGTATATTACACGTGTAATCGGGTCCGGGTCGGGTCGGGTCTAAGTCTGGACCCGACCCACTGACAGGCCTACCTATCGACGAGGACGGCGAGGAAGGAGTCCAGGAAGTCGGAGCTTGAGGAGGTCGTAGGATTTGTAAATACTCGAGTCGGACTTAGACTCGAGCTCCGATTCCACTGGTGGCCAAATGTGTGAGGGAGAGAGAACCAAATGTGAGAGGGAGGAAGAGATTGAGTACATATGGGGGGTTCTAATTTTTAGGGTTTGAATGAAAGGGGTGTGCAGTGGAAAGTCAATTGTTAAGTAAATACTGGAGTGTGTACATAACCCAAGTTATTTGAGTGCGGTTAAGCCTGTCAATCGAACGGATACGGATCGGATATGCTAATATCCATATCTTAACTTTCGGATTCGGATATTAATTTTTGAATTCGGATCCCTTCGGATACAGATCGGATACGGATATTTTTTGAATAATTGACATGTTTGAATATTAACATTATTATTTTAGAGAGATATCAAAATTAAAATTGATATTTTAAGGCTTATTATCTTTTTCAGATACCATACATTAAAAATTTAATAGTATTATAATATTATCATTATGATTAATCATACATGATAACAATATGGATAATATATAAGACAAATATATATATATATATAGTATATGTCGGATACGGATATTTTTTGGATCGAATAGACTGATATCCATATCCGCACTCTGGATCTTCGAATATCGGATTATTCTGATTTTTCGGATACGGATTCAGAGCGGATTCGGATTTTTTTCGGATAATTGACAGGACCGTGCGGTGTGGTTAAACCGGTGTGCGCAGTAAATAGCAGAACCCAGGGCAGGCCGGGCCGGGCCGGGCCGGGCTGGAAGACATCACGGGTAAGCCTGTCAACGGAGCGGATACGGTCATATCCGTATCTGAATTTTTTTTATGTATCCGTATCCGTATCTGTATCCGTATCCGACGGATATTTAAAAAGTGTATCCGTATCCGATCCGAAATTTCGGATATGGATTCGGATAATTATCTGAAATATCCAAAATCAATAAATAAATTATTAAACATAACAAATTTTCATTTAAAGTTCAAAAATTGACTTAGAATTAAAAATTCACAAACATAAGTCTTAACTTTATAACTATTAGAAAGAATGTGAGCCACTTGATCAAAATCCAATAGTAGATATTGAATACTAATATTAACATTTTTTTAATGCCATCGGATGAAGATATTTTTCGGATCGGATATGGGTATATCCATATCCGATCCGAAAATTTTTGGATACGGATTATTTTTTCGGATATAGATACAGATTTTTTGAATATCGAATATTTTCTGTATTTTTGGATACAGATTCAGATCGGATGCGGATATTCTTTCGGATAATTGACAGACTTAATCACGGGATTTCTTAACCCTATAAATAACCTGGCGACAGCAGTACATCAACCTGGAATCAACGGTTGAGATTCTTCAAAGCCAAAGAGACATTCTTTGTAAATTTCAAAATACCGAAAATACCCTCCCCTATAATCCCGAATTGCCTTCTCTTCCACCAAAACGCGAAAGCTTCGTTTGCGGGTCAGATTTCCATCTCTTCTTCTAAAAATTGTGTTTTTTTCTTCTTATTTTTCAGTCTCAGAGTACAATTTTTGTGAAAGATCAGAGTTACCCATTTGTTGAATTTGAAGGACTTTCACTGTGATCCAATTTTGTTGTTTGTTTGGTTTTCCTGTGATTAGTTGATGATTAAAATTGCAATATTTCGATTGTTAGGTTTCGTGATAAAAAAAAAGCTTTGATTTTGGGTTCACTAAGTTCAGATGTTCCGTTGATCAGATGATGGTTTGGGTTTTGTTAATTTGGGTTGTTTTGAAAGACATGTTTAACTGGGTTTTGATTCAGATCCTATAAAAGAAAGCCTATTCACGCGACACCGCGTTCGTTCATCGTTTGCTTGCGATGTCGGAATTCAAAAGCGTTTGACATACAGTTCTATTGACACTTTAGTCCTGAACCAAAGCTCAACCTGAACATATAGTCTGTAAAGTTGATACATATATTTGATGATTTGAAACACTAACATCCTCTGTTGTTTTGTTTGATATAATGTTCAGCAGGATTTCTTTTTATGTTTTTGGTTAAATTTTCATTTGCGTATTTTTTTTGTCGTTATACTTTGTTTTCAGTTGGAAGGTTGAATTTTGGAAATTTCAAGCAAAGGGAACACCAATCAGCAATGGTCATGCAGGTTACTTTCACTATACTTTAATGTGCGTGTTATATATAATGTTGAACATTATACTCTATATACTATTGTTTCATATGCAATCGATTATTTATGTTCTGATGGTAGTAATACATTGTG
Source organism: Acorus calamus (assembly GCA_030737845.1). Lineage (NCBI taxonomy): Eukaryota > Viridiplantae > Streptophyta > Magnoliopsida > Acorales > Acoraceae > Acorus > Acorus calamus. Next base: position 9,733,574 of record CM060877.1, on the reverse strand, counting down.
AAATTTTGTTCAACATGATTATATAGATATTGGGTTGGTATATATGAATAAAATTTTAATGAAAACCAATGTGGCAAAGATGGCCCATGACAGTAACCTTCAGTATGTTCTTTGTGAGGAGGATGCTGAAACTTGAAACGATTGATCTGCTTTCATTGAAGATATTTGGGGGCAATTGTGAAGTTTCTCGTGAAGGAGGGCTTATTTTTCCTTGGTTCAACAGATGTGGCAGTTTTTCCACAAGAAATACAAGAAGGGTATGCTGGAGCATCTGAGTCACTAGAAAGGATGAATTTTTCCAACAAAAGGCAATGATATGTGGAAAAAGTGAACATCAGCAGGCTTGGAGCACTCATGTTATGTGTGTGAGGGTCAGCGTTTTTTCGTGGAGCAGTTGTTTCTTATTTCTGACACACACACAGCACATGCGTGCACACAGAGAGCACATGCGCGCACGTACACGTCACTTGTATTTGGGAAGTTCATAGATGGATAAAGGTCTGGTTAAATACATGAGGAGATTAACCACTGGAAAAACATTTATTTAATGTGTACAGGGGAAGAAATCCATTTATGGTTTGTTTATCTTTGGCATTCAGATTTTTTTTTACTAAAACAGGGTGCTGTTGATGTCTACTTATGCCAAATTGACACAAAATGTTGCCTGATCACTTTCAGAACAGCCATAGGTATAGGCTTGTCTTATATGACTGCTGCCATTTGAGAAATCTCCCACCCTCATAAAACTTTTCATTGTTTCTCCAAAGATAACTTAATAATATTGATAAATGTACGTTTTTCCATGTTTATATTATTTGATAATCCACTGAGAGCAAGAACTTGGCAAAAAAAAAAAAAGAAAGAAAAGAGGAAGGCATTGAAACCCAGTTTCAGTTGGGTAGGTTATTTTATTCTTCTAATTCATGACCTGAAAGTAACATTTTATTTGGCATTCGCCCTAAAATAAATAGAAGAGAGAATGCTCAGACAGGGATTACAAAGTCACCTGCTAGAAAAACATAAAAACAAAACCCCCTGATAAGCAACTAGAGTTGAAGAGAATTCTACCAACCAGTGCCTCACCAGGGGCCCCTAAATCATGCAAAGGAAGTAAAAAAAAAAACCCCACCACACATATTTTCCCTCCCATCACAATCCCACTTGACCCCGCACAACAAAAGCCCCAATCCGCAACAGACCTTGCAGCCCCCTCAGATATTCTCCACATAAGTTGAGCACCCGCGAAACACCACCCGATTCCTGGTCAGCCAGATTGACCAATGGACTGCTGGGATGAATGGTTGTGACACTTTTGCAGATACGCTCCTGTCCCCCGCAAGACGCTTACCCGACCGCCAAATATCCTCCAACGAGGCAAAAGACCCATCCATACTTGTCGCCAAACACAGCCACTGCCACACCTCCTTAACCAAAGGGCAAAGGATGAACAAATGCTCAACCGTTTCCACTTCCATTCCGCAAAGAACACAAGACATACTGATGTTAGGGGACCATTTGAACAGGTAGGCCTTGATGAGAACACACTGATGATAAACCATCCATACAAAGGTCTTGACTTTCAAAGGTATATATATGGCAACACCAGATCTCTTTATGCTTCCGAGAGACCTCCGGTGCCCCCGTTCTCAACTGATTCAGCCACGAGTAACAGCTCCGGACAGAAAAACCTGCTGATGGGGAGGGCTTCCACAGTACCCTGTCCCTTGCAAGCATATTCAATTTTACCCCCTGTAGTTCCTCCAATAGGCTCAGATATCCATCGACTTCCCTGTCATGTAGGTTTTGACGAACCAAAACCTCCCAATATCCACTATCACCCTGGCCCGACCAAAACAGGCTAGCGACACCACTAGGGGTTACCACAATCTGATGGAGTGCAGGTTATCTCTCAGAAAGGCTGGAATCACCCAACCATAGGTCCTCCCAGAAATCGATTTTGTCTCCTGCCTCCGACTCCCACCGAGACGCCTCCATGACTTCTGGGACACCCATCAGATAGTCTTATGGCAAGTCATTGGACAAGGTCTCTTATTTAAATTTTCCTTAGAAGTATGACATACAAAGTCTTTATCATCATCATGCAAACTTGAGTAACATGTTGGATATATATTCATTATTCTTAGTTTCAAAAGGATGACGGTTTTATTTTACCAACAGGCATCGAGAGCAAGGCTTTTCAAGGAGTACAAAGAGGTCCAACGAGAGAAATCAGCGGATCCAGATATTCAGTTAGTGTGTGATGATTCAAACATATTCAAATGGACTGCCCTTATCAAATTACGTCTTTTGAGTCAGGATTCTCCATATATTTATTTAATTATTTTTGTTAGGTAAGTGTTTTGTTTAATTTCTATTTACATCTTATCCTATCTCAGGAGTAAGACTCGAACCCTTTCGAGGGATGTTCATGCATAATTTAAAAAAAAAAATTTATTTGTATAGCAGAAGGGCATTATTGCACAACTTAAACCCTTTTGAGGGGTATTGCAAGGAATAGGGTTTCAACGGGAGTATTTTGACAAAATAGGAGGGTATTTATGAAAATAATCTGTTTTTTTTTTTATTATTTTATTTAGATTTTAGATTGTACCTAACATTGCAATTTCCATTTTCCCTTATTCTTTTTGGTATATAGGGACCCTCTGAAACTCCCTACGAGGGTGGGGTGTTTCAGCTTGCATTTGTTATACCTGAGCAGTATCCCTTGCTCCCACCACAAGTGAGGTTCTTGATGAAAATATTTCATCCGAATGTGCACTTTAAGGTACCCAATCTTATTTAGTTTTCATTTTCTCTATTATTTTTTAAAAGCATTTCTTCTCCGCAAATATTAAATTTTGCCATCTAGTTTATCATTAGAGCTTTAATAATGATAATCAAATCTCTTGCTCTCCTTCCATTGTATGTTATAGACTGGAGAGATCTGCCTGGATATCTTGAAGAATGCATGGAGCCCCGCATGGACACTACAATCTGTCTGTAGAGCTATTATTGCTTTAATGGCACACCCAGAACCCGATAGCCCTCTCAACTGTGATTCAGGTAAGGTTGGCTATCATTGCAAATTTTTGGTGATTAATAGCTATAACGCATGAAATTAGTGAAGGGTTGATTTAGAACTCCGCCATTTGACTACAAAGATGTTGGAATATCTTAGTTGTTTACAATATCATTTTTGATCCTGAGACAATGATTTAACTAGTCCACCCAAGAGATGGATTTGGATTTATATGATATTTTCAAGTACCAATGCAATTAAATCTCTAATACTCTAGTTGCAACCTGTATGAGTTTGCTAAATGTCGTGTGTTACAAAATAGTAAATTTTGAAAATATGTGGCACATTGATGTTGCATCTCTCTCATACAATATCTATATGTATCCTGCAGTACTATTGTGATATATATGCTACGTCTGCAGGCAATCTATTGAGATCTGGCGATACAAGGGGATATCGATCCATGGCAAGGATGTACATGAGGCTCACAGCGATCCCCAAGAAAGGTTCTTAATTAGAGATCACTCGCTCTTGAATTATAATTATGTTGTTACTAGACGCTTGCTGTCTACCAATCTCATACACTATTATCCATCCTATGTACATCATTATGCATCTTGTATGCTGTTAGATCTCGTACCTGTTATCATCCCTCTACATTGTTACATAACATTCGCATATGGACGGTATTTGAATGGCAGGGCCTGGAAAAAAATAAAATTGGGGGTGTTTCATTGGTTTCATAGCTAAAAAAATTAAGGGAACTAATACATGGGAAAAAAACAAAATAAATTGAAATGTGAAATTCATGAAAGGTCAACCCCACTCAGAGGAGACCTTGAAGATTACCACTCATAAATTTGTGTGTCGTTGTATGCTAGGCCGTCAAATATGCTTCAGAAGCATTCATGAAGATGACCACTCATAAATTTCACATTTTGTATGTTAGGCCAGTCAAACATGCCTCAGAAGCATTCATATGTTCCTTTTCTATTCAACAAGATTTGCTCCAGATTGTATCATCACTGATGAGGATAATTTGGTGGGTCATCATCCACCAAACCACTGTTTACATTCTGGAGTCTTATATACCTCGATTGCTGTTTTTATATTTTATAACAATGGATCAATACAATTCACTATAACATATATTTCAGTTTTGAAAAACTATATTTCTAGTCAAATAAAGTGTATTATTTTAAAAAATAAAAATCAAAACAGATGTGGATTGTAAGCGGGTGATGTAAAGCGGAATGACCCTGACCCGATGGACGGGCTATGCAGCCACATGGGCCCCCACCAATCAAGAAAAAATAATCACACAAAAAATTATTTATTTATGAAAAATGTTATACTCGGGGACATTCGTTGATCAAAACTCAAACTTCACATGTTTATATTTTTTTAAAAATAGTAAACATCATCTAATGAGGTATATATTTTGATAAAAAGTGCATATCGCGTCATTTCGAGTTGAATGAATCCATTTTTAATAAGTGTAAAAAAATATTTAATGAGATATATACAATATCTAACAAAGTATATGTTTCACTGGATTTCTAATGTAGTATATAAGATTGTGTTTTGGATTAAAAAAAAACTAAGTGTAACATCACTATTTTTTCTTACACCCAACCCTGTTTAAATGAAATTGTTGTACTCTGTCTTTTTTGCAGCTTTGCTTGCATGTCACACACGTTTTGATAAAAGCAAGCTTAGCTAAATGAAATATATTTATAATAAAATGAGTTATTTACTTAATTTCTTGTAAAAAAGAATATACTGACATAATATATATATATATATATATATATATATATATATATATATATATATATATATATATATATATGGTCGCGATTACGTGCGGTGTGCGGTCGGTGCGGTTTACGACGTGAGCCGTTCGATCGCGGGTCCATCGCATCCAACGGTCGACGTGAATCGCACCCGACCGTCCGATGCGATGGACCCGTGATCGACGGCCCGTGATCGCGCACCGCACCGACCGTAAACCGCATGTAATCGGCTCCCTATATATATATATATATATATATATATATATATATATATATATATATATATATATATATATATACCGACGATTAGGTGCGGTTTGCGGTCGGTGCGGTTTGCGGTCGGTGCGGTTTGCGACGTGGATCGTCCGATCGCAGGTCCATCGCATCCAACGGTCGACGTGAATCGCACCCGACCGTCCGATGCGATGGACCCGTAATCGACGGCCCGTGATCGCGCACCGCACCGACCGTAAACCGCACCTAATCGGCTCCCTATATATATATATATATATATATATATATATATATATATATATTTCCGATAATATGCGGTCGTAAGGTCGTGCGGTCGCGATCGTGGACCGTCCGATCGCGGGTCCATCGTATCTAACGGTCGACGTGAATCGCGCCCGACCGTCCGATGCGATGGACCCGTGATCGGCGGCCCGTGATCGATGACCGCACGACCGTATAGTACCACGAGTCTATATATATATATATATAGTTTTGATTAGTTGCGGTCGCGCGGTTTTAATGATGGGCCATCCGATCGATGGAAATAATATCGGACGGCCAATTTTTTTTAAAAAAAGAAGAACCCTTGAAGGGTTTTCAAAACCCATCGAAGACTTTGATAACCCATCAAAACTTCTCTCTCTTCCATTACGCGATTTCATATTCGCTAGTGTATCAGTTTTTCGGATAATGTTACATCCAGCTTCATTTTCAACCTTAATTCTAGTCTATTTATGTTTCAAATTTTTTAACAATAGTATACCTCATTTAATGAGGTAAATGCTTTTATAAAAAAGAAGTGTATACTCCAATGAATTGTATGGATCAATTCATAGAAAATGTAAAAAAAATTCTTTCGAAGCATATGACTTGTTAACGTGAGCATATGCGTCGATAGAAATCTATTGATGCATATAGGGTTGAAAGTGGGGCTGAAAATGGATCTGGGTGTAATAGTGCCCCAGTTTCCCTGATTAAAACCTATGGGACCATAAAAAAACGTGTTGCGCAATATTTTTTGTGCAATCTCATCTCACCAACTGGTATATACTGTGTAACGAACCATGTGATTTTTAAAATTTAATGCCCAAATGGATATAATACTGTGGGCGATAATAACATAATTAGGTAGAGAAATGCAAAATGGATATGTATAATAATGTGGGCGATAATAACATAGTTAGGTAGAGATATCCTCAAAAAACATAGGTAGAGATAATAACATGTGATAATATATTGAAGGGAAAAATCCATATAGCCCCTTATAAATTGCCAGAAATCTATATAATCCCCTGACTTTTCTTGATGTCCATATAACCCTCTGAAAATACTTATGTAAATCCAATTAATCATTTTAGTTAAATTTTTATTGACAGATGAAGAATATTTTATTTGATTAACCCTGACTGAAAATACATTATATAAAAAAATCCTTACAATGTGTTAAAAAATGCAAAAAATCATTTGTAAATTATGTGATTGGGTATTATATTTCCTTTTCAAACACTGCTTGGTTGATTTATGTAAGTAATTCTATTTATGTAAATGGAGATTATAATTCTGTATCTTGTCATTAGATTTCTGTGTATTAATTTTGTGTATATATATATATTACGCAGAGGAGGTCAATCATAGGTGTTGTGGAAAATTCTTCAAATACACAATGAAAGAGGTGAATTGAGTGCTGGACTCTTATCTCTATTGTATAAGACCCCCTTCCACCCCTTCATTGAGATGCCTGACATTCACTATGAGGGGCATTTAGTAGAAAAGTCGATGCTACGTTGCAGATGACAAATTCATTTTTGTTGACATTACATGAAACTTCTCAAAGGAGGAGGTTGTACTCATTATCGGCCTATCGTTCCAAAGGAAGACCATCAATTTGAAGAGCAAGAAAACTTCCGATTTTCAGATTCTGAACAAGCACTTTCCTGAATCGAAGGTTTTTGCACTGGAAAGACTTGAGGTCAAAGCTGATAGAGCTCTTTCAGTCGGAGGAGGAGGACATCCAAGACCTTGTGCGGATCCTCATACTCCACGTGTTCCACAATTTTGCTACCAAACAAAGGGTATGCATGTCTCTCTAACGTTGTAAAATATGTGGAGGATCTACAGGCCATGTGAGATTTTCCTTGGGCTTCCGTTGTCCATGACATGTTTATGGAGGACCTTCGGCTTTTTTCCTAAAGGATTCAAAGAAGAGATGCCAGGGAAATAGGGGTCAGCCTTGGATACATCAATTGTTGCACAGCTGCATTAATTATTAGTTAAATAAAATTATTGATTACTTTATTTATTATCATCTCATGTAATTAATAAAAACACTGTAATACAAGTTTGGTTCTATGAGCACACCAGAATGCGTAAGCCCTCAACCTGTGGCCTCTTTCCATGAATGCTCCGGTGGGTGAGTATGGAAGACAAAAGCCCTTTAGTACGTCTCTTTGAAAAAAATTTCATCTCCTCACAGTTGAACAGGTAAATTTTCTATATTTGTGAACTATTTTCTGTTTGTATCATTTGTGTGTCTGTAAAAGTTTTTGTATATGTTAACTACTTTCACAAATGTAATTAATTTGTTAATATCTGTAATTACAGTTTGGGTTTCTGTAACTTTCATTATCATTCATGTAACCTATATTAATTATGTAACTATAAAGATACATGTGTAACTCTAAGTACATTTTATATAATTAGTTTTCCTATTTTTGTAACTTTATGTCGGTTCTAGTAAGTTGAATCATCTTATAAAGTTTGATTGTATTTTTAGGTTATCCCAGAACTAAATATTCACCAAGATGAGGAGCAACTCTTCAAGCCCCATTAAGCAAAGTTGATTGCCGACTAACTCAACATGAAAGCCATTCAAAAGAGAAGTATAGAAGAGGGGATAATAGTGAGTAAGGGCAAGAGAAAACTAGTGGAGGTGAGAGAAGAGAGGAAGGGGAAAAAGAAGAGGGAAGAGGAAAAGAGAAGGGAGGGAGAGGGAGCCAACGAGGTGCTGTTTAAGGAGATGAGGTAGCATAATAATCAGCTCCAGCAAGAAATACAAAGGCTCAACAAGCGCATGCAGATCATGAAAGTGGACAATGGGCTTTTCGTCCATAATTTAAAGAAACAAATAGCCTCTCTTCAAAATGGGGGCAAAGATCCAGCTGCAGAGCCCTCCACTCCGTCAATGCCATATCAGAAACTCCCCGTTGTCTGATAGGAATATGGATTTGTCAAACGCTTTGGCAGTGGTTGATAAGGTGGTGGGGGACTCCATCTCTGTGATTTGGAACACAAAGGGTATGGCTTCCAAGAAAAAATCCCTAAAGAAGACCGTAACCCTTCAATTAACCCAACTCTCCTTTGGTGATCACGAGGATTAAGAAGCAGCCAAGGAAGAGGCTAGCTTCTAAGAAGATCGGGCCACCCTTTGTGGGGCTTGTCAAGAAGGTCTTTTGTGATTCTATCATTATCTGTAATTGTATAATAATCATTTATGAATTATTTTAACATTGGTCTATTTTCATAATTATATGTAGAAGGGGAAGGTGGAGGAAGAGAAGAAAGAGGAGAAGGAGAAGGAGTAGAACAGGAGGAGTGGGGGAGGAAGAGGATGAGGAGGAAAAGGAGGAGAAGGAGAAAGAGAAGGAGAAGAACACAGAGGACAACGCAGACAAGGAGGACAATGAGGAGAAGGAGAAAGACAAGGATGACAAGGAGAAGGAGATGGACAAGGAGGAAAAATGGGACAAAGAGAAGGACGAGGAAGAGGAGAAGGACAAGGATAATGACAAGGAAAAGAAGAAGAACAAGAGTGACAAGAAGGAGAAGGGAGACAAGAGAGGGGGAGGTGCAACAAGGGGTAGAGGATGCTGAGAGTCAGGTGGTAGAGTATGTATGTCATCTGTCACTTGTCTTTTATGTTTATGTAATTATTTATGCATATGTGTGTGCTTTAAAATGTTTATGTAATTAATGTAGATTGTGAAGAATTGTCAAGGTATTTTTGTAATATTTGTATTTTTTTGTACATTACATGATAATTTCTGTAATCATAAATATACCTTCTGTATCTGTGTTCTGTTACAATGTTTTTATATATTCAGTTGATGTCCTTGTATATCTTAGTCATTTATGTTTTGATAGCTGAATAGACAATCAAACTCGCAGATTGTGTACAATATTGATGATGATTTTGGAAGGAAAGTGAAGTTGTTGGACTTGACAACTCTAGATTCATTGATGACTGAAGAGATTATGATGGACATGATTTGTTATCGGAAGATTAAAAATCACAAATTAAAGGTTAATTTCCTAAGTTTTCCCATCACACATGAAGCAGTTTTAAGAACGCATAGAAAAACAAAAGTTCTTTGGATTCACATTCACGACATACATTTTGATGGTGAATGACTGAGGGGTACGTCATCGATGCATATTTTGACTTATTAGATGCGAGGTTCAATGAGAATCCCGACGTCTACAGGCAATGAATGTTTGAAAATCATTTTGCACATGTAATTTGTTTTTAATAACTAGTACAATTACATGTGTATCAGACATATAGTCACAATTATATAAACATTATATTTTTCTACAGAAACATAATATGTAGTAACATAAACCATATCTTCATACTACAAAAATCATACATGTAGTCACAAAAATAATATTCAAAAACCATTACAACACTTTTAATTACAAAAACAATATAGATTTTAAGGTACACTTTTAATTACATAAACAATGCATGTAGTCACAAAAATAATATTTGTAATCACAGAAACAATACTTTTAGTTACAAAAATAATGCATGAAGTTACAAAACCAATGCTTGTAGTTATAGATATAAATAATGTGTGTGATAGCTTCACAAATTTTGTATCTGTCAATCTAGTGTAAAGTATACGCATAGATTGCAGATCTATCACTCATTGTATGTGTGATATTCAAATTTCAGAGCCTTGCTTGCAAGTATTGGAGACAAATTGAATGGGTGTGATGACCAAGTACATGCATGAGTGTAGGGATGATATGATTAGTGGAGCAGATAGATATTTTATGGTCCTCAATAATAATCATCATTGGCACTTGTTGGTGTTGGATTTCATGGACTTCCACTTGTACAACTCGTTATCCCCGGTTCGTAACAAGAAATATGTATTTGATTGGGTAAAATGGATCAAGATGTACTTCATCAAGAACATCAAATGTGTTGATATCACAGATTGGAACATGAAATTTGGACGGACTGCGCCAAGCAGGAATGTAACGACTATGGTTTTCCTAGTTGTTTCTTGATTTTTGTGCATTGGGTCATATTTCTATAAGGTTTTAAATGACTTATATATCTCCAATTTCAAAAATTAAGGTATGGTTGAAATCGTTATTCTGTTAGCTTTCCAACGCTTTTTATAGATCATTAATCGGTCGAGTATCGATCAAGTTATGAGCCAAACTGTACCGAGAGATCGGGCAGAGGAAATAGCGACGACTCAAGGGGGAGCCATCGGTATTGTGACGGATCCAATAGGTGCCGTTGGGTTTCTGGGTGATAGATGCAATCAGAGTCGTCAGTTTTGCTGGGAGACGGCTGCTATAGGAGCCGTCGATCTGGAAAATCATATTTTTAAAAATATGATCCATTTTTTAAAAGAACAAGTGCATTGATTGAGACTAATTTACACTAATGGTTTCTTATTTTATATAAATCATATTTTCAAAATTTGATCCATTTTTGGAAACAAACAAGTGCATTGATTTGTATTTTTGTCTCCCATGTGTATATGCCTATATATACCCCACTTTCCTTTCTTTTTAGATTGAAACCCTAAACCCTAAAGGCCTCTCTCTTTCTTTCTCTTATTTGGAGCTCCATTGTTGGGATCTTATTGCACTATTATTGAGATTAGTTTGCACTAATTTAATTCCATTGTTGGGATCTTGAGGAAGAGTGTTGGGACTGGTTAAGTTGTACAATTTCTGGCTTGGTTTGCATGTCTTTGGACTGAAGGTGAGAGTGGGTCTAGTCTCATATGTAGTTTTGAAACTATTTATATCGTATATCATATCTACATCATGATTAGTTTACGAATACAACTATTATTTTGTGTATGGAGCATATGAGCAAATCATCATGATAGATATGAGGTGGTTATTTTATATGTCGGAAATGATTTATGGATACTATATTTTATTGTATTGCATGCGGTAGCAGTTGGTGTGTGAGTAGTTGATCATGCATGCATATCATTTGTCTGCGTGACCCTCGTCTGCGTGACGCCAGTCTACGTGACCACGGTCCACTGGGACCCTGTCTGTGTGACATCGGTCTGCGTGACCAAGCTCTACATGGAGCATCTTTTGGCTGCGTGCCATACGGGCATGCGTGTCTGTTGCATACATATACATCATATGGTTTTGTAGTTTTTATGGGACTATGCATCTTGAAATGAGGCTTCTATTAAGTTATGTTTTGATATATTGTTCTATTAAAATATCATCATATTGTATTTGTAAATGATTTCTTATGATATCTTATAAATGGTTTCTTACGCTATAGGTCCATTTACTGAGCGTGTGGATGCTCACCCCTTACTTTTCCCAACCTTTCAATTTTAAAGGATTAGAATGGTGGATCTTGTGTAGCTGCGAGCGAGATTGTGGGTTCGAGGACTTTAGACTTGCTTGGTGGAAGGACATATCAATTTCATTTGACATGTAGTTGGCCCATCTTCCTAGTAACCATGTCTGTGTATCAAGTTGTATATATTTTATGTGTAAGTTATATCCAAAATAATTGGGAGTATTGTGAAAATCTTAGATGTTATATTATTGTTAAAGATAGAAGTTCTTTGTAGTATGATTTTGTATCTCTGGATAAAGGAAAAGGAAAAAATAGAACTTTGAGATTCGAGAAATTAAGTTAACGCAATCGGATTTTATGCTTCAAAATGGAGTCGTGGGTTTGGGGCGTTACAAGGAAAGCAAATATGTGTGGTTCTTATAATGTCATAAAGTACACGCATAATTTGATTTATTTTAATCTTTCATTTGATTCTTTAATCTCTAATATAGTATGGATTGTGCTTTCTTTCTCATGAAGTATGCTGAAAGCTTAACTCGAAGGTTTTTTTAATGAATTCGATTTCAGCCAAACGGATATGAAGAAGATCCGGGGGGAGATATCAGCCGAGTTCATTGGGGTAGTTAAAGAATGACGTAATGCAAACATTTGATAAATTCAAACTTTTGAGGTATCTAGTGTGATAAGAAAGTTTCAGGTGTTATGCATTAATAAATGTATTTATAGTATTTTGCAAGCTACACTTGTATGCATTAACAATTATAGGTGATATTGCTTACAAGAACGATTAACGTACTAACAGTTTATGTTATGAACACTATAGAAAATAATATACCATTTACAGGATATATTAAAGCACTAGCATATTGTTCTATGAAAGTTATAGAAAATAATACACCATTTACATGACATATTAACACACTAGTAATAGTGAGAGGAAGGAAATTAGAACGATTAATATCGTCATATAGAGAATAAAATCGTCATACAGAGAATAAAACAATATCCTTACTGAACGATTAAAAACTAATAGAATTATATAAGTGGTCTAATGAACATATAGCAAAACACATAGTACTGATACAAATTGACTAGAGAAATGCTCTAAGATGATGATGCTACACCTCAGAGTCGAATGATATTTGACTAGGCAACGGATTCTCGCACATTTATCAATTATGACCCAATTATTTGCTAAAAGAGCACCTGTAAGGTAATGTGTCAATCTCACACTGGATGAAATTCTTCTCTTCTTTCTTCCTACTTGTTTATTCATCATAGGTGGTTTGATCACAATGTCATTCAACTTTGGTCTTGACATCCCAATAGTAGGTATTGGAAAGATATTATGTGCATAAGTTTTTCTGTATGTTTCAGTAGTATAAAACAGGTCACACCATGTGTGCAGCGATTCATTAATGCTAACAAGAACCGCATAGGCATGGGTGCACGATAACTTTGTAGCCTGTCATTTTTCACATAGGTGTCGGTATTGGATTTAGGAGGGGTCTCCGAAAAGGTGCCTCCCTTTCCTCCGGTTCTCCTGTGGCATGGCGGCGTGTGTGGGGGTTTTTCGAGGATTCGGGTCTGGCGCGAGCCTTGGCAAGATTGATCGGATCATCTCTCGGAAGGGGGGAGGGGTTTCATTCCTTGCTGAGGTGCCCGACATCTCCTCAGGAGGATTCAGGGGTGTTTGCTAGCCAGGGTTTCTTTTTATTCCTTTTAAAGATGTTTTCTTTTAGATGTCCAATTGTGGTCATTTCTAAATATTACTTGAAGTAAATTTCTTTTCTTTGGACAGTTAAAATTAGGGTATCTACAATTGCCCCTCATCAGACGGAGTCTTTGTGTAAAACAAAAAGACTTCGATCGATGATAATGAAAGAGACCCTCATTTTGGCCGGCCCAACCTTCAAGAAGTTTAGGTAACATGATCGATACTATTGAAGGAGTTGATTTAGATTGTTAGAGACTAGGTATTGACTAAAATTTTCAACCGAAAGGATGATCCAGGTGGAAGGCGAAAAAAGTAAGCTAGTGAGTGATCCAACCCTCGAAAGGGGTTCTTAGCCATCGTGCATGGAGCAGCCCAGCATCAGTTTTTTGTGCCTACTGTACCTGTGCTTGGGTAACTCAGCAATCAAGGGGATATCACAGATATAAAGCAAGTAAAATGTGTTGATTTGGTGAATTGGATCTTTCAAAAGATAAAAACTATGGAAAAGAACAAGAACTGAGGATATTCAAACTTTAATGTGACAAAACTTTAAGAGAGTTATGTTTGTTCAAGTAAGATTTAGAAATAAACCAATACATGGCTGTTTGGTTTACAAAACTATTGAAATAATTATTTTTGGCAAAGGGCATGGGGCGGCTAATGTACTGTAGCCGCTTGAGAGGGGCTGCTAGTCTATTGTAGCTGCCCGGTCTGGGCGGCTACTTGCGAGTAGCCGCCTGGCAAATGTGCCCCTTTATAGCTGAAAAAGATCCCTCTCTGTCCCGAACTGTTTTAAAACGGTTTGTCTCCCTCCACTTCTCCTTCTTCATTTCAAAACCGAAAATCTTCATTTCCTTTATTCTCTCTTCCTCCATTTTGACCTAAATCCTTCCTTCCCCCTTTGATTATGAAACCCTAAGTTTGGGTTCTCCTTTTTCTTTCCAATATGAGGAGATGACAAGATCGAAGGCTATTGCTTCAAGGGGGAAACAACCGTGGGTGGCTCGTGTAGAGCGTAGCCCGAACTCTTCATCATCGGAGAGCGATAGGGTGGAGGAGGAGGTCGTGGATGAGGCGATGGGTGCGGCGGAGACGCCATTGGTGGGTACCGGCGTGTGTGAGACTGGGAGTGTGTCCTCGGGGGTTATTCCAGAGGTAGGGAGGAGTATGATAGGGTATACACGCAAGATGAAGCGTGGAGATCGACCGGTGGTGGTAATCGAGGAGGTAGGGGTTAAGGGGGTTAGTGAGGATGTGAGGGCATCATTGGATGCTATTGTGGGGATGTTGGATAGGGAGACTACAGAGGTTTGGGCTGAGGAGGAGGCCTCGAGGGCCTTGGGGGTTTTTTAGGTGTTGGCCTCTGGTGTGATGGGCACGGAGGAAGGTGAGAGAGTTGGAGTTGGGAACGAAGAGGCCGAGGACGCGGATATAGGGGCCACGGAGGCCGGTGCTGATGTTGAGGCTGAGGAGGCCATGGTTGAGGAGGAGGGGGATGATGATGGGATGGACGATCCGACGAGGCTGAGGTGGATGCTCCTAGGTCCACACGGGCCACGGTATTCCCCTAATTCCCTTCGTCTAGCTTTTATTTTTAATTTATATGTCTTTGTGGTACGAATAATAAAGGTGTAAGAAATGTATATATGTGTCTTTAATAGGCATGCTTGTTTATGTATATAGAAAAATGATCACGGTGGGATTCTATGAGCATGTCTTATTTTTCTGAGTGTAAAATGATGTGAGCTTGTTTTTAGAAAGGTTTTGATTTTGCATGCATGTTTTGTTTGTGGGAGTTTTGTGATGGGCATGCTTTATGATCTTTAGCATAGGGGGTTATGGTGGGGTTTACAAGTTTTTAATGAGTCTTGGATATAATCATGGTAGGTTTACATATGGTGTGTATTTTCAAGGGAGGGACAATCTTTCATATGTTTTTATTATGGTGGTTTTGTTGCAAAAGAGTTATATAAGCATGATAGATGATGGCATAAAAAGGCCTGTAAGCATTATAAAGAGGACCGCGGTGGGACAAGGGGAGGGGTGACAATATGAACAAGTTTGGAATTTCCTTCTTAAGTTTATATATTCAATGCTACATTTAAACGTTTGTGTGAGAAATTATTACTAAGCATGGTTTAGAATGAATTTTAGGTTTAGGATTCTTACCCCCTTGGATGTCTTTGTTTAGACTAGTCCTTTCTCTTTGTCGTTTCAGCGGCCGAACCGCATTCGAGCTTTGTGGCATGGGACGAAGAGGTGGTACTCCGTCTTGGGGCAAGGGGAGAGGGACTTGGTGGGTGGAATTGCTTCCGTTCCTTCTTCTTGATCGAGCCATTCCACATCCACCGGCCCTATTTGGAGGCCTTGGCGGAGTGGTGGGATTCGGAGAGCTGCACCTTCATCCTTCTCACGGGCGCGGTGATGCCGACGCTCGTGGATGTTGAGTGGATCACGGGCCTCCAGCGTTGGGAGAGGCGGTGATAGCAGCCACCAGTCCCAATTACAAGGCGCTCTTCCGAGAGTTGATAGGTGATTGGGAGTATGTGGAGCGGGAGAAGGCATTGAACTGAATCCCTCTCGGACAGCTGTCGAGGCAGTACGGCCTTGGCTCATTCACGTGGCGTCAGAAGGGTGAGGTCGCGGCCAGTTATGAGAGGAGGCGGGTGATGATCGAGGCTAGGGAGGCCGTTGCATGCCTACAGAGGGTGCGGAGGGAGTTGAGGGCCTTCCATCTCTATTTCTTTGGCCGGGTCCTATTTTCGACAGCCTCCGACATAGTTTCCTCTCATTTCTTGTTGCTGATAGGGGACTTGGCGGCGATGGGTCACTTTGCTTGGGGCGCGGCCATGATGGCTGACCTTTTCGTAGAGTTATCGAAGAAGATGAAGAGGATTGGGGGCCAGAACCTTGGCAGTTTTGCAACGTTTTTGCAGGTATGGTTCAATAAGAATGAATGATTTTTCTTTGTGTTTTGTTTGATTTATCTAACTTGGATTTGATGTTCCTCTCCGCAGATCTTCGGGTATGGGCACTTCGCCATTGCTCACCTGTCTCAGCTTATTTTTAATCGTGTCCTACCTTGGGCCATGAGATGGGCACCTCCGGGCTCTTCGCGCTTGTGTTGCATCGAACAATTTTGGGAGGCCTTCGGGGCTTTGAGAGAAGAATAGGTACATATTCTATCTTTTCTACTTTTATCAAATTTCTTTAAACCAAGCTCTCTTCCTTATTCCTTTGTATCACTTGTTGCAGATGACATGGAGGCCCTACATCAAGGAGGAAGTCCCCGAGAGGATATCGAGGGACATCTGGCTGATATTCTTCAATGAGATCATTTATCATGCGATCAGCCAGATGGTCCATCAGCTTAGGTACTTCCAGTGGGTGCCTGCTGATCTGTTGAAGCGCCCGTCGATTCTAGTGACTGGCATTCCTCGGGATACGATCCTCCCAAGGAATTACGCTATGTACTTGCGGGGATGGGTCGAGAGGGGGACTTTGGTCGAGCGCCGCCTTGACATGACATCGATCAACGACTACTTGTCTTGGTATCGTTAGGAGTATTCGAGCATTCTCAGGACCACAGAGGAGGAGATCCCAGACCCTTACGTGAGTATATTTTCCATTCTTTCCTTTTCCTTTTCTTTCCTTCTCTTTAAGTGTTTTTAATGGACGTATATATTCTTTTGTAGTTTGAAATGAATGAGCTAGAGAAGAAGTTAGGAACTGCCAACCAACATCTCCAGGAGAGGACAAACTAGGTGGAACGCTTGAGGATCTAGAGGCGTCGCTTGCGGGATCAGGTTCGGATCTTCGAGGTTCAGGTGGAAGTGTTGGTGAGGGCGAGGGCCGACGGTGCTTCTTCCTCCTCCGCTACTCCTCCAACCATAGTTTCCAAGTGAGAGCTCGAGTTGACAAGGGAGCTAGATGTGGCTCAGAGCGAGTTGATGGCCATGAGGATGCAGCTCAATCAGGCGAGGGAGATGGCTATACAGGCTGAGAAGGAGATGGGCCGGCTGAGGTCTGAGAGGGTGTCGAGAGAGGAGGAGTTCACCCTCCTGCGCCGTGAGCGAGACTCCCTCCAGGTGAGGGTGTCAGAGTTTGAGGGATCGGTGGTTGTTCCTGGTGGCTTGGTGGGAGATCTAATCTGTTCCCTTTAGGTAGCGTAGGATAGGGACCATGACGCACTTTGGACGAGTGAGGAGAGGCTCCAGGCCGTGGAGGCGAGATCATAGGAGCTCGATTAGAGACTGAGGGTGGTCGAAGATCAATCGAGAGGGGTTGAGGCACGCCTTCGCCAGAGGTTGGAGAGGAGAGACAGAGATATCTAGCAGGCCCACCTCTGGGAGGCCACCATGAGGGGGAAGTTGGTCAACAGAGGGGCCATGACCAAGTCGGACCTTGACCTTCTTTCTCTTGAGCCAGAGTATTCCATTTCTGCTTCTTTGGCTACCGGAACTTCCTTAAGTAGAGCTTCCAGTCCCTCAGCGACTCAGAGTTGTGGGAGGTATGCTCGGGCTGCATCTTTGGTCTAAGAGACTCTCGTGGTTCAAGGCGCTCCAGAGGTCCAGTACTCTCATCATCCACCGCCTCCTTCTCAACTGAGTCAGGATGTTTTTCCATCAACCTAGCCTCCCCCAGATGATGATACGCCAAGGTATATTATTTCCCTTAGCCTTTGGTAGAAAACTTTGGTGTTTATAGCAATGAGTTTAAGCTTTCTTCTTTTCTTTTGGCTCAGGTGACCTTCTGATCAAGTGGTTCTTCAAGGCTCTGGACTCCCACTGACGTTTACCTCTATCTTTAGTTTAGTTTTTAGCTTGGTTTATGAACTCCTATTGGTGTTGGTTGAATTTCAGCTTTATTTTCCTTTTCATGAACAATTTATGCCTTTCTTTAGTTTATGGGTGGTTTATGTAGGTAGACATGGATGATTTCTGGTTGGCTTGTCAATTTAAATGTCTTGTTTGATTGATTTGAATTAGTAGGTGTACGTGTGGAGTGGTTGGTTTGTATGGATGAATGAATGTTTTTAGAGTTTGGTGCATGGATGAAGTGTATGGAATGGCGTATGGCTTTGATTTAGGTTGTTGTTTGATTCACATTTGTACAGGTTTTGGGATTGTGTATGTGTATGGAATGTGTATGTAAAGGTTTTGGAAGGAAATATTTTTGACCGGTCTTGAAGGATTCAAGAGTTGATTGAATTTGGGACTAATAGGAGCAGGTGAGGTAGCAGGTGGAGGGCAGCTAGTTCAGACTAGCTGCCCAGAGTCAGGTGGTTAGTTCTCTTTAGCTGCCCCTGGACTGTGAATTATACCTGAAAAGGGGGGGGGGGGGGGTAGGGGCGGCATATCTTAGGTGGCGGCCGTCTAGGATCCAGCAGCTTATTGGGAGTAGCAGCCCCCTGCCTGGGGCAATTTTGCTTCTGCTATTTGTCTACTACTGTTGAAAGTTTTTGTGAGTGTTTGGTCGACCTTCAAAACCTGAAAAACATTCTTTCCATGGACTAAGTGTTAAAACTGTCTGTATTGTGCCCTTGCTCTGACTTTCAAGCCCCTCCTGCTTGAATTGTCAAGGGCTACAACCCATTTAAGGAAATTTAAAAGTAAAGCAAGGAAAAAGGATGCGAGAAGCCGCACTCGGCATAAAAAGGAGGGAGTCTAAGTGACTCTAAATGTGAGAATATGGAAAAATCTCAGGTGCGTGAGAGTGGGGCAACTTTTCTTCTCAAGTGTGTGTGGAAGGGAATGAAATGAGAGTAATAGGGGCAATTTTCTTTTGGTATGGGGAGTCAATTGTGATATTTTAAGAAAATTCAATGCCTAAATGCTTGGAAAAGGAAAATACAAGCTTATGCATAAGGGTGAGTGACATAAGGGAGCATTTTAATTCTTCAATTGATCTTTCATGTGAGAGGGCAATGTTTTCAACTTTCTAAAGTAAAAGATACCTTGAAGTCCCTGAAAAGGGGCCCTTGTGGTCACTTATGTCCAAACCAAGATTGTATTTGATAGGCATTAGCTCTAGTTGTCAATTTTTTAAGTTCATGGTTCTCAAATGGTTGATCATATTCTTCTAAGCATGCTGAAAAATCCATGAATATACCAGGAATTATGTTAAATAAGCTTCCTTTGGACATGCATGTTTTAAAATGAACTCATATGAGTGTGTGTTGTTGTGAACATAGGAAAAGGTCTACCATTGGTAGAAATTTTACCTTTCTAAGCAGACATAGTCCAACTCCAAACTCCATTGCAAAAGATAAAAGAGGGGGGTGAATGGGGTAAGAGTAATATCTTCCTTTTTACAATATTTAGAATTGTCTCAGTCTAGCATATGTCATATTTTCTAGGTCCCTCTGGCTTTCTTCTTTTTACCACTTCTTTATTTGGGTGAAGAGTACAGCCCGCCGGGCGTGTACCCGTGTTTCGGGTGGAGAGTACAATCCATTTGTTTGGATATGTACTAGTATAGCCTTTTGTTCGACATATACTGTGTGTAAAGGCGTTTGTGCCTGCTAAATAGAGATTTTACCCGTTTGTTTGGGTGTATTTTCTTTTGTTGGCCTCTCATTGCCTTTCTTTTTTTTTGTGTTTTGAAGGGGGAGGGACTTTTCTGTTTTTCACCCCTGTACTTTTCTGCTTTTACTCTAGAAGTGTTTGTATGGTGTCAAAGCCAGTTTTAGGACATATGCCAGGTTCAGGTAATTCCTCATTTTAACCTTGGGTTCATATGAATAAGAGCGAGAATAAAGGGGAGATGCTTTGGGGTTTAAAAAATTATCCTAGTCTACAGGGTAGGCCATTTTTCCTTTTATCCGGTGAACCGATTCATAAGTCATACTGATGTGATGAAGGTGGCATGAGTGGTGAATATGAGCTCAAGAAAAATACAAGTTATCTTTGAGAATCTTATAATTCTATCATCAGGTGCTAAATATTGAAAATCGCAGGAAGGAAGAATAGTATTTCTCAAGTATTGAGAGTTTTATGCATGGAATTTCTTTAGATAAAGTGCATTCCATAAACTTGAGACTTCGATTCCCTCGGCATCCACCAAGCGGTAGGCATTCCCGGAGTAGGCATGGGTGATCACATAGGGTCCCTCCCCTATGGGCTACAGCTCTTCTTCTAATACTACTCGTAAGGATGGGATAAAAATCTCGTAGGGTACTACTGCTTCTACCCTGAATGTGAGTGAATATGGGGTCTGGCCGGTGAGTATTCGAATATAGGTTCGATAAGCCCAGAGAGCATCAACTAACTTGTCAGACCAGTCAATAGCTTTGTGGGATTCTACTGTCTTTTTTATGATCCTGAATAGGGTTTTGTTGGTAGCCTCTGCTTGTCCATTTTCCTGGGGGTAATATGGCATGGAGTGATGGAGTTCCATGTGATGTTTATCACACAGGTCTCGGAATTCTTGGGAAATGAATTGTGGGCCATTATCTGTTATGATCATCTTGGGGGTGCCGAACCGTGCGAGGATATGGGTGCAAACGAAATGGGCCATGGTTGAGCTTTTGATTAGTACATAGGACTTGGCTTCGGCCCATTTGGTAAAGTATTTTGTGGCAGTGAGGATAAAAGCTTTTTGAGTGGTATTTTCTACGGTCTCGGAATGGCCCTACCACATCTAGTGTCCACACGGAGAATCGCCATGGTGATGTCATGGGGTGCAAGGAAGATGCTGGTGCATGTATTTTGTTGGCATAAGTTTGACATTGGACAAAGCGTCGAACATATTTGTTGTAATCCCATTCGAGTGTGGGCTAGTAGTAACCCATTCTTAGCACCTTCATTGCTAGCATTTGAGTGTGTAGATGACCCCCGCATACTTCGGAATGAGGTTCTTCTATGATGGTGTATGATTCTTCATCGTTCAGGCATCTGAGTAATTCTCCGTTGAAGGATGCTCGAAAGAGTATTCCCCTCGAAGGCAGTACTTGGTTGCTATCCTTTTAGCGATCTTTTGATTGCTGTTGGTGGCGTATTATGGAAATGAACCGTCTTCAAGATAGTTTTTGATATCAAAGTACCATGGATTTCCATCATCCATATCTTCTAGATCAAGAGCTAGGATTTTTGTGATACTAGTGATTCCTTCTGCTTGGCTTTGTTGGTTTAGGAGGTCTTGAGTCCTACAATCTCAAAGTTCGGTGGCAGGTGTTTCTAATATCTGGACAGTGATCATTTCCGATTTCTTGGATATGGGAAAGACTAATGAGGCTAGAGAATCTGCGAGAATATTGCTTGTTCGGGGTATAAAGATTTGGGTGACCCTACAAACCCGTTTTAATAGGACTATGGCCAACTCTCTATATGATTTTAATTTTGGATCCCTAGTCTGGCATTTCTTCAGAGTCTGGTGAATCACTAAAAGTGAGTCCTTAATATCTAGATATATAACTCCTAAAGCTAGAGCTGTCTTTAAACCTGCTATCAGAGATTCATATTCAGCAATGTTATTGGTGGCATTGAACGTGAATTGAAATGCTCGTGGGATAATGACGCCTTTGGAGGAGATTAACACTATTCCTATCCCTCTCCTTTATTGATTAATTGCCCTGTCGAAGTACAACGTCCAAGTCTTCCTATCTTTTTCTTCAATGAGTGCAAATATTTCTTCGTCTGGGAAGTCGGTCTTTACTGATTCATAATTGGGAAGGGGGAGCTGAGCAAGATGGTCAGGATGGCTTGACCTATAACATATTTTTGAGTGGCATAAGTGATTTCAAACTCATTTAAATGGGTTTGCCATCGGGCCAAGCGACCAGTCAATACAACTTTATCGAACAGGAATCTTACTGGGTCCATTTTGTAAAATACTTGACTTTGTAGGCAAGGAAATAATGACGTAGCTTTTGGGATGCCCATACTAAAGCTAAGCAGGTCTCTTCTGTGGTAGAGTAGGCCCGCTCGTATTCGATTAGAGTCTTACTCAGATAGTAGACGACCTTTTCTTTCCTTCCCATGTCATCGTGTTGTGCAAGCACATCACCAATGGCCTCTTCAGTTGCAGCCACATAAAGAAGCAAGGGTCGCTCAGATACTGGAGTTGGGAGAACCGGGGGTTTAAGCAGGTATTTCTTTAAGCTATCGAAGGCTTGTTGGTCGCTATCCCAGGTAAACTTAACTCCTCCTTTTAGTAGTTTGTAAAAGGGGAGACATCGTTCGGCATGGTGTGAGATGAATCTTCTAATGAAGTGCAGCCGACCAATGAGTCCTCTCAATTTCTTTAAGTTCTTAGGTGGGGGCATCTGGGCAATGGCTCTAGCTTTAGTTGGGTCAACTTCAATTCCCCTCTTGCTTATCATGAATCCCAAGAGCTTCCTGGAAGGGACACCGAAGCGACATTTCTTCGGGTTCATCTTAAGTGAAAATTCCTTGCACCTTTGTAATACTTGTCTAAGTATATCTGCATGTCCTATTCGAGTCCTAGATTTAACTAGGATGTCATCTACGTAAACCTCTCCTAGCTTATGCATCATATCATGAAATATTGAAGTCATTGCTCTTTAATATGTTACACCCATATTTTTGAGTCCGAAAGGCATTACCACATACCAGTAAGTCCCCCAAGGTGTGATAAAAGAAGTCTTTTCCTGGTCTTCTTCCGCTAATCAAATTTGGTTGTATCCAGAAAATCCATCCATAAAAGGGAGCATTTCATATCCTGCCATGTTATCGACAAAGAGATCAATGTGTGGGAGTGAGAAGTCATCCTTCGGGCATGCTCGATTGAGGTCCCTGAAGTCGATGCATACTCAGATGTTCTGTCTTTCTTGGATATTAGAACGATATTGGCTATCCATTTCGGGTATAAGACTACCCGGATAAACTTAGCCTGGTGGAGTTTGTCCACCTCATCTTTAATTTTCAAAGCTATCTCTGGATGAAGGCATCTCAGCTTTTGATTTATTGCTATGGACTCAAATTTTTCTAAGCCAAAGATAGTCTCACTATGTCCTTTTATGTGGTTAATGATATGCTCATATATCTGACTTATAGAGGGTCTGATTGTTTTAAGTGAGGTACTGGGGCTGGGATGTTTAGTTTGGCTGGCATGATGCTGCAAGTTATTTAGGAGATTGGAGTCGGCACTGAAGGGGTGCCATGCTGGGGTGAAGTCATCCTTGTCAAACAAGGACCCTAAGGTTTTAGCTTCCATCGTAGAGACTTATATATATTTATATCTTTGTTTTTTTTGTGTTTATTTTTTTCTTTGTGAAAGGAAAAGGTAAATAATATTTACAACTTACTGGATTAATTTAGGTGATTCAACCGACTTTTCTCCAACAACTGACGCTCCTTTGTTGCGATGCTTGCGCACTGTGAGGAAAGAGCACTTCATTAGTTGGAGTTTTACTAATTGGTGGCGTGTGTGTTTTTAAGAGTTTATCTTAGTGTGGAAATAACCAATCAAGGGAGCCTGAGAGATTGTCTGGCTCTCTTTCTTGGATAGGGGTTAAGGGATGAGTGCATGTGATTTTTTTTAACTCGTTCCACAATTGTTCCTTTTACAAAGTGTTCATATAATCCCCAATTATATTTCACCTTTAAATCAGCATGTTGGGTGGATGAGCCATTGCCCTTCTTATCTAGCCAAACCGAAAGTTTGATGGGTTCCAAGTTTCCACCTCTGAGCCCTAGTGTTTTTCCTGGGATGTGACCCATGGCTTTCGTCATATGCCAGCCTGGGTACTTAGGTTTAAGGTGATTTGCCTTTATAGTGCTGGTGAGAGTGCCTTGAAGGTTCATCCAATGGGTTGGGAAGTCTAAGATGTGGATGGTGGTTTCTTTTGGTCTTGGGTTCATGATTTTTATGGCAATAGTCTAACTATTAGTGAACTCTGGTTTGGGTTCCTTGATTGTGTCTCCCCATATTTTGATTATTTGATTTCCTAAGGGGAATTTCAAACACTGGTGTAGGGGAGAAGTGACCCTTTTAATTGAGGCTAACCATTTACGTCCTAAAATCATATAATAGTCAAAGTCCATTTCTATAACATATGGTTTAACAATTGTTTCCAAGGACCCTATTTTTAATGGAAAGTCTTTAATACCAATGACCGAGAGAGCCATTTTGTCATAGGAAAATATCCGAGTATCCGTTTCTAGGAGTGTGGTGATATGTCTGCCAATTTGTTCAAAAGTGCGTAGTGACATGAGGTTTACTCCTGCACCGGTATCGACTAGTACTTCATCTACTGGATGTCCTTCGATATCGAGATGCATAGGGTTGAGGTGTTAACAATTTTATCGCGGATTTCTTCTTTGGGCCTAAATGTTATCATGTGCCCTAGTCCTACAGAGGCTAAGGCTACTGGCATGTTTAAGGTGGAGATTTGAGGGTCAACTTGGACTCTCTCTAAAAACATCCTCAGGGCTTGTTGCTGATGTTCCGAGGTTTCGATCAATTCTAGGATGAAAATCTTTGCAAGGATTCTTCGGAGCTGATCAAGGATGTCAATCCTATCTGTGATATTTGCCTCCTCGATTTCTGTTTCAGGTATGGGACGCCTATAGGTGGGGATAGCATTAAAGATTCTCCCGACCCTAGTTATGTGATGGTTTACGGTATCAACCGTGGTTCGGGGAAATTGGATGTTTGATAGGTTTAGGTTTTGTTAATCGGTAGGATGGGGCTGAGCTTTGGTGTTGGCTTTACATGAGAGGGAAGGGGCTTTATGGGGCTTGGGAGGATGGGAGAAGGTGCTAGAAGAATTAGGCCACCCGGAATGATCCTGGCCAGTTCTTCACGGTTTGTGGCCCCTATGGTGTAGATGCTCTCGAAGCTCAGGCTTTCTGGTTCTTCTATGAAGGCTTGCATGGTTGATTTTGGGTCTTGTATTTTGGTATTGACTAAAGGATAGAGACTTACTAGGGTCTGGCCTTGTTTGGGTGAGGGATTTAAGTGGGTTCCCGGTGGTTTCGTAGTTGGGTCATTTTTGAGTCCCCTGATGGTGGCCCAATCTAGGTGTCTCTCTTCATCGAGGTCATAAACGATGTCTCTAAATGAGAAACACTATTCAATGAAGTGATCATGATGTTGATGGTATGGAAGTAGCGGGCAGTATTGGCACCAAGAGATGAAGGTCTGGCTATGGGTAAAGAAATACTATTGGTTTTTATCAAGGCTGTGAAGATGTTTGCTAGGGTTTCTGGGAGAGGTGGATAACTGTCCCTCCTATTGAAGGGAGGAGTGACCTCATTGTAAGGGCTTTGTGTAGGCTGCCTGGAAGTTAGGTTTTGTGCCCTTGGGGGAGCAGAGTAGGCAGGGGAAGTCCTAGTTTGGCCTTGGTCTTGAACTATAGGGCTCTGGACTGAGGGATTCAGATTACTGGGTTTTGTCGTGTTGGCACGGGGGTGAGTACTGATCGGGGATGTAGATACCCCAATTTTAACCGTCCAAAGAAAAGAAATATACCTCAAGTAATATTTAAAAATGACCACATTTGGACATCTAATAGAAAACTCCCTTAGAAATCAAAACCAGAAACCCTAATTCCACACTTAGAAAAATAAAAGAAACTGGACAGGGCGGCTACTTGGCTAGTTTCAACTAGCTGCCCCCCTAACCGACCCCAAATCGCTTCCCTGTGTGGGATATAAAGCAGCATTTAATGCTGATGATTGCGGCGATTTGTTCCCTTTGGCCGCCCCATCTTGGCCAGCTCGAGCCTAGTCAACCCAAGCCATCGCTTGTCAGAGATGGTATGTTTGACAGGTCATCATGGGGGCGACTACTGAAGAGTAACCGCCCCTTACCAGGCGGCTAGTTTCAACTAGCCACCCCTCACCTGGACATTGTCAGAAGAACAGAGGATTAATGGAGGGTCAAATCAACCACTATATTATTCAATTTGATCTATTGTCCAATGGACACTCCCCTGTCCCTTTTTTTACTAAAAATAGGGGGCATCCAACGCCCTTTCTACTCATTCCCAATCCATTACAAGAATCATCAATTCACAACCAATTCACCTTCTTCACATTCCACCACTACTCAAGTCCACACCTACTACTTGAAATCTCAGAGAGAGAGAGAGAGAGAGTTTTATTTGTGAGTAGAAATTTTATATATGTGTCACTTTTTAGCCTATTGGTAACCTTTGGGTCAATTCTGGCCATTTTCAAAATTTTCTTTTTTCGATCGGAACCGCTAAAATTTTGGCTTTCAGTCATCTGCAGGAGCTAGAGTACTCTGATTGGAAATCTAACTGCGTATTATGGGTCTTGGTACCGTATTATACCACCCAATTATTTCATCGAATTCCGGTTACGTTTTAGAAAATTATGCAGTTCCGAATCGTATCCGGATTTTAGTCAAATTCGGGAAAGTCAAAGAGGGAGGACCTTGACCAAGTCAAAAGGTGACTTGGACCAAGTCAATGAAGACCTTGACTAGTCAAATGTGACTTTTGACTAGTCAAGGGATTTTGTTTGGTAGTGTGGTTGGGTTGACCTAGGTCAAACCCCACCTACCAACTTTTTGATCATTGATTGCTCTCTCTCTCTCTCTCTCTCTCTTTTTCACTCCCTCTCTCTCTCTCTCTCTCTCCCTCCCTATTTGTAGTCGTGCATCTCCATTTTCTCTCCCTCTTTTGCTTTTTATTTTGTCTAAGTGTGTGAGTGTGTGAGGAGTGGAAGAGGAAGCACAAAGAATAAAAAGCAAAGGTTTGTGTGTGTTTATGTTGTGTTGTTGTGGTTTCCCTCTCTTTATGCTCCCTTTCATGCCCCTTCTTACACTGATTCCCAGCCAAGTCAAGGCTGGTGGGGAGGCTAGGGAGTGGTGGTGGTTGTGGAGGAGGTTGCGCCGGGTGCACCCGAGGGGCCCCAAAACCCCCCATTTCCTTCCCCCCCTCCTTGGTAAGCTTTCTCCCCCCCCTCTTTTTCTTTGGCTTTTCAAGTGTTGGGGGATGTTAGGGAGTCATGTATGTTAGGTGGTTAGTTGGGGGTGAGTGGGGAGGTCAGGGGAGGGGCTTGGCAGCCCTGGGCGCGCGCGCGGGTCTGTCCACGCGCGTGCGCACACGTCTGCCCAAGTGGCCTGGCGGGTGCGCGAGCGCAGGCGCGTGCGGGGCACAGTGAGCGCGCACTGTGCGGGTGAGTGCGGGGCTGCGCGTCTGGGCGCGCGAGTGCGCGTCCGGGCGTGCGGCTGGGGGTCTGGGCGTGCGGGCAGTGCGTCTGGACGCGCGGCTGAGTGCGGGTCAGTGCGCCATCGAGCGCGGGGGCGCGTGCATCCGCGTGCGGGGGCCATGCGTGTGGCTGCCCGGGGGCTCGGGTAGGTGTCGAGGCACTCGGACATGCACGTGTACGTGCGTACTCGCATGCGTGCGAGCCTGTATGCGTGCATATCCAAGTCTTTGGCATTTCTAGTTATTTTTAAGTGTTTTTATGTGTTTATACTCACCAAATTGGATGCCTTGTCTTTCAGATCTTGGCGAGAGGTCGCACGACGACCCGGATTGTGGTGAGTGGGTCAATCCAACCCAATTGTGAGGTGTCCGATGCACGTAGACATGCATTGCCCTCCCCTGGGGCACCATAACCTCATATTAGCCTCTTTAAGTGTGCATGTTAGTGTTTACCTTGTTAGGTTGCATCCATGCCATATTAGACTTAATATGTTAGGATCATATACTCTAGTACCATGTGTAGGGACCCATACTTGTCTATGTATTGTGTCCCTTGTTAGTTTAATCATGTCTATACATACACCGTGACTCATGCTAGGTTAGTCCTATTCCGGGCATGTCTTACACCCAGTTAACCATGTGTTAGTGTTTACATGTATGCATGACTAAGCCATGACTAAGGTAGTGACCTTAAATAATTTCCTATCATGTTAGACTTGTATACTAGAGTATTACATCCATGTATTATACATATGAGCCCAAGCATGCCTTAGACAATATTATAATCTTGTTATAGCATTAATTGTATACTTCCTTGATTAATTCTTTGTGTAATCATTTATATGTTGTATACTTATCTCTATATATCTTATATATGGAGCCATGAACCTTGCTTAATAAGATTAAGCAAGTGTATGATCTCTGATGGGGTCATACCGTGGCATTGTCATTATGAATAATCTGTCTTCCCCGCATCTGAGTTATGCGTCCTAGTGAAAATTCATGAGAATTCGTAACCTTACCGACTACGGATCCATGAGGATCATATCCGCATATGTCAAGTGCTCTCCCCTTCGTTGCCTCCGTGTCGAAGCTACCCGGGTTTAGTTGTCCTGCGAGGTGCTCCCAGATACTATTCATGACACCGGTTGTTGCGTCCATAAGGTAGAGATAGAGATCATGGGAGGCTACCAGGTAGAGGTACTTGGGAGAGGGCTACCGGATGATGAAAGGTGTAGACCGGTTGACCCCTTTTCCCCAACAGTCCTATGTCACCCGAGGGTGAGGATGAGGGTGTAGTGGGTTGGGTTGATACCCAACCCAGTGACTTAAGTGACTGTTCCATCTGTTGGAACCCCAATCACTCAGAATATTTAATATGGTGTGGTAGGTTTGGGTTGACACCCGACCCACCAACTTAAGTTGTTGATTCAATTATTGAGACTTGATTGCTTGAAAGGTTAATATGAGTTGTGATGCATGGATCGTAACATTCACTGAGCGTGTGGATCACCCCTCGCATATGTTTTTCCTCCAGTTGTCGCTGAGCCAGACCTGAAGGTGGAGCTTACATAGGCGCAGTACCGTAGCAGAGCGGCGTACGTGTTTTGGATCTACGAGTGTGAGAGCCCATCATCATCCCCCTTTTACTTGTATGTATTGCTACTCGTGCTTGTGCACAGTACTGGTGTTTGATGTCTTTTGTTGTATATTGGCTCTCACAGGACAATTGATTATGTATTCCGGTCTGTAAATATGTCTTTGAATTACAGACTTAGTCGTTTTAAGTTTCCGCTATATGTTTATATATTATGTCAGCTTCCTTGTTAACTGCTTTAGTACCTTTGATGTTGAGTAGAATCTATTATTGACCTCGTGTATGGATTGCTGATATTATATATTTGCCACGTCTCGGGGACGGCCGCTCTGGAGCGTGATAAGAAAACCCACATCCTACCCAAAATCACTCACCAAATCCACTCTTCAAAAACCCAGGTTAAAGTTAGCTTAACATCCGTCAAACCCTAAATCTATTTCCTACCCAGGTTCTGCCCAAATTGAACCAAACACTAGGCAACTAAACTCCCATTAGTTGACCCTCACCTATACCCCGACTTTCAAATCTTCTTTAGCAAGTTTCCGAAGCAGAATATGAACTCCGCTTTTCACCTCTGTGGTATGCCCGTGTCCCAGAGCGGAGACCCCACAAACTCCCCCACGAAGGCGATCAAATCCGACCCAACTTTTCATGCTTTTTGAGAAAGCAGGTGACGATCACAAACACCCCTAAATCCTCCCGAGGAGCTGTCGGGCACCTTAGCCAGGAACGAAACTCCTTCCCCCTTCTGAGAGACAATCCGACCGAGCTTGCCAAAGCACGCACTGAACCCAAATTCTCAAAGAACCCCCCACACGCCGTGAACCAAGGAAAAAGAAGGCCGACCCTCTGAAATCTGATACCGATAGGGGAGTAAAGTTTTGATTGGCTTGCCGGTGCGGCACATATCTGGATGAACCGGGTGTATATTGTCTCAGAGCTGGTCCTTGATCAGGGGCTCGCGCTCCATTCGAGTAGAGTGTTGAGACTTGTGTGATCCCCTCTATCGTGGGGGTTTGCGCCTTTCGTGGCGGTTGTCCAACCCTATGGTTGATAGGTGGGGACTGGTTTTAGACTACTGGAGCTGCACAACGGAAAATCATGTGGTGCAGTCTCCGTACAAAAGACCCGTACGAAGCTTTGGACTCAGGCTCTGTAACATCATGTCAATTTCTTGGTATTTTGTTAGTTGCAGGCCAGTTCTATGGACTAGGGTATGCCACTTAGATAGGTACTGCTCCAACTCCTCCCTAGGCCTCATCCTTTCTACGGTTAGGTCTGAGATAGAGGGGGTTCTAATCCTCTGGTAACCGTAACGGCTTAAAAATTTCTCGCTTACAGTTGACAAATGGTCTATAGGGAATGTGGAGAACCATTGTAGTGCTTCTCCTTCCAATGAGTTTTGGTAAAGGAAGACTAACACAAGTTTATCATCTAGAAAAGGTCGAGCATCTAGATAGAAAGCAGTTAAATGAACATCTGCGTCTCTACGACCGTTATACCGGTGGAACTTTGGGATCTTAAACCCCTTCGGTAGGCTGACTGACGGGATTTGTCTCAAATTATGTATAGACATGTGTTTGGGGGCAGAAGGGCCAGTCTTAGAGAGGATTTTCCGGATGGTTTTCGTCAAGGGTTTCTGCCTTGGTTGGGTAGTTTAGTGGCCTTGGGTTGGATATGGCCTGGTAAGGGCCTGGGACAGAAGCTGCTGGAAACATTGGATTTGCGGGGTAAAGTGGGGTGAATGAAAAGGTGCTCAGATTGACCGAGAGACTAGGTGTTGGTGGGGTTTTGGGGTAAGCCTTGGGGGTTTTGGCAGGGTTTTCCTGCTTCAAGGTCTTGGAATGGCGATAGTCGGCGAGGTCATGGAACATGTCATCTACTGATTGATATCCTAAGTTAGCTATCCTCTCCTCTAGGTGGCCAAGGAGCTGTGTGGTTTGGTCTTCTTGGTCAGTTTTCTCCTCTAATATTTTCTCATGGAGGTGGGTTTCCATGGTGTGAATGCGTAACAGTTCAAGGGTGGAAATGAATGCAAGTTTAAAGCAGTAAAATGGTGTGGTAAAGAGGTAAAGGGTGTGCAGCTGTGTGCGACATAAAGCAGTAAAGGGTGCGCAGTTGTGTGCGGCTTAAAGTAGTAAAAGCTGTGATTAAAGCGATAAAGAGTGTGTAGCTGTGTGCGGCTTAAAGCAGTAAAGGATGTGATGCAGAGTAGAGGAGGGTCTAACTTGAAGAGTGAGAAATTTTAATTTTCCTAAAGGGGTGATGGAATTTTAGTCAAGTTATGGAAGGAAGCAGAAGAGGATTACCTTTTGTTATTTTTCACGAGGGATGTCACTTCGTGATCGCCAGATTGCTGATATTGGATTTCGGAGGGGTCTCCGGGAAGGTGCCTCCCTTTCCTCTAGTTCTCCTAGGGCGTGGCGGCGTGTGTGGGAGTTCTTCAGGGATTCGGGTCCGATGCGAGCCTTGACAGGCTTGGTCGGATCGTCTCTCGTAAGGGGGGAGGGGTTTCGTTCCTTGCTAAGGCGCCCGACAGCTCCTCAAGAGGATTCATGGGTGTTTGTAATCGCCACTTGCTTTCTAAAAAAATAGAAAAAGTTGGGTTGGATTTGATCACCTTCGTGGGGGAGTTTGTGGAGTCTCCGCTCTAGGATATGGGCATGCCACACACGGAGGTGAAAAACAGGATTCCTTCTCTTCTTCAAGAACTTGATAAAGGAGGTTTTGAAAATCAAGGTGTAGGTGAGGGTCAACTAATGAGAATTAGTTGTCTGGTATCTGGTTCGATTTGGGCAGAACCTGGGTATGAATGGGCTAGGGTTTGGCAGAGGTTAAGCTAGGTTTAACCTGGGTTTTGAAGAGTGGGTTGCTGTAGGAAGTGGGTTTTTCTCTCTCTTTTTCTCTAGGGGTTCAAGTGGGGGAGGGGGTATGGGCTTGTGAGTGTGGCTTGGGAAGGAAGTGTGTGTGTTTATTTGAATTGGGAATGAATGGGTGATTAATAGAAAAAGAGTTGAATGCCCCCTATTTATTGTAAAAAAGGGGCAAGAGAGTGTCCACTGGACAATAGATCAAATTGAATAATAGGGTGGTTGATTTGACCCCCTATTAATCCTTCTAACATTGTCCAGGTGAGGGGCGGCTTCGCCCCCTCTCTGGTCATTTAATTTTCCTAAGTATTTGGCCAGGGTTTCTTTTGTTCCTTTTAAAGATATTTTCTTTTAGATGTCCAATTGTAGTCATTTTTAAATATTACTTGAAATAAATTTCTTTTCTTTGGACGGACAAAATTAGGGAATCTACAATAGGCATGTCCGAAATTCTATGTTTATCATGTATGAGTAATCCATAGCCAAAACCTCAAACTTTTTTCAATCGGATGATCTGACCTCCATTCCCTTTCTCTCCTTATTTTTCTCTTCAACTCTTTTATGTACTCTAGGACACAACAAAGTCTACCATATTGCGGATTTAATCCTCCGTCTTGCTATTATATCTATAATCTAGGCACGAATGTGATCAATCATTTGTAAAATAGTCAAAAGGCATGCTTGCATGATCTAGTTATTGAAAGATTTGACCAGGTTGGAATACATAATCTAAAACAATGTACAAAAATAATTAATCCAGTTACAAAAATATAAAAAATAAACCATAGTTATAGTTAGCCTAGTTACGGATTTAAACCATATAAACGATTTTTGGTAGACATCAAATGTTATTGTACAGAAATTAAACTATTAAGTACATAAATTTAGGAGGATACATAAATATGATTGCATAAACACAGAAGAATATGACAGTGAATATCATACCCCAAATTTCTCACCTTGGAATAGTGCATTACACAAATGCCCAGGATTGTGTTCAGCCATCCAAACCTCAGCTTACGGCACCTCCCTTATCAAAACTGCAAGCCGACTTGACAAAACTTCATTACGTGTTTTGTCAAATTGTATCGGAATAGTACTCTTAAAATTCATCTTCAAATGCTTAAGACAATAAGAATGATATAAATATGAAAAAATTTGTTTAACGACAGCAATTAAACCTCTAGACCTGTTAGAAATAAATGTAATATGACATTCAGTAATAAGAACATTCTTCGTATTTGTAAAGAGCCACAACCAAGAATTATAATTCTAATTATGAACAACTGCAAACGCGACATGATAAAGCTTATCTTTGAAATTATATGCTGAGACGGTCAACATTATTCCTTGAAATCTAAACTTCAAGAATATTGCATCAACATACAACATAGGTTTACGTCCAGTCTCAAAACCTTCAACATATGCATGAAAACAAATGAATAAATATTTGAATCGTTCTGTGCTATTCGTTTCGATCATCATTGAACTACCTAGATTAGTGGCGTCAACCGCATCTTTATACCATCGCATTTGATAATTGCCATGCAAGTCTTTAATCATAATCTCCTTTCCATGCTATGACTGATTATATGAGAAACATCCCAAACCGTCTATTCAGTTGGAACCTCATGTCCTTTGCGACGAATAGGGGATTAACTTGAAGATCATCTCTAACAAGTTCAGAAGCCCATTTCCTACCACCCCTGAGATGCCC
Organism: Acorus calamus; assembly: GCA_030737845.1. NCBI lineage: Eukaryota > Viridiplantae > Streptophyta > Magnoliopsida > Acorales > Acoraceae > Acorus > Acorus calamus. The sequence goes on along the minus strand of CM060877.1, from coordinate 9,699,901 downwards.
TACTCTTCATAAACCACCCCCACAAGTATGTGTAGGTACGTAAGTCTTGATTCTAAACATTACCCCCTTAGATGCTTGTAAAAGCGGTGCATGAATACACCAAACGCAATTAAAAGCAACACATTTTGCAGTAATTCTGATTTTGTCGCTCTTAATTAGATAGTAGTCAAACCCATGTGCAATAGCAAAGTTGCGAAGGTCATGACGAAAGTGGTCCACATCATAAAAGATTTGGCCAGACTGTCTAATAAAATCACCCCACATGCTAGCCATTAGGCTATGACTTTCACTAGTCTCAGTGTTATGGATGTTAGCCAGTTCCATTGCATTTGGTTGTTCAACTGTGTTTTCATTGTCACCTTCTTTTGATCCATTCTCGTGAATAGGGCCACCTTCAGCTCTAATTATATTTATAAAAAATATACAATGCGTTACATAATATAAGAATAGACTCACTTAATGGAAAATATCAATTCACATAATAACTATGATAATTAAAATGATGATAGATATTACAAGTCTTCAGTATGATAATTACAAAATAAAAAGAGAGATTTATAAATTACAGTTTACGTGTACTCAATTACATATTGACAATAATGTTTGCATTGAAGTAAAAATGCAGATCAATCATCTGTTTGATATCGTTGTCATGAATGATTGTCATGAACTCTCAATCAGGTCCAGGAACAGAGTATTTTATCTTCATTTGCTGTGAATCCAACTTTCATCTTGAACACGAACCCACAATCAAACTCTAAAACTATGTACTTTCTCTAACATTTGTGACAAATGCATCATTTTTATATTTACAAATGGAATATATTATAGACATCGGTGAGTGGGATATGGCGGTCGGGTCGTGGGAGATCAACTGGTGGCAGATCGGGCCTGAGGGAGAAGGGTGAGCCGCGACGGTGGCAAGAGGGGTTTGAAACCAGGGGGGGGGGGGGGAGGGGGAGAAAAAGAAAAGAAGAACAAAAATGGGGTTCAGATTGGACAAGAAGAAAAGAGGGTTTTGTGATGGTTTTGTCTTTTTTGAAGGGGTATACAAGTTATTTAAAAAAAGGAGGGATAAAAAAATAAGGGGACTAAAAAGGAGGGGGAAATTTTTTTTCTCGAGTCAATGAACATGGAAATAATTGGGGGCTTGATCCAGGGGCATATGGACAGTTCATCCAATCAAAATACATATTCTATTATGACTTTATAATTAGAAAATACTTCGTGTGTGTGTGTGTGTAATATAGTTGACTAACTCGCTTGTTAGCGCGTGCAATTTCACTGGTATTGAATTACTCATGGGGGACCATGTGTTGGTTTTGAAATGTGACGATGAGATGTGCATGGAACACTTTAATTTAATTTTATTTTTATTTATATATAATAAATGATTATGAGTCAGTCAATAACAAACACTTCAAACAAATTGCGTGCTCATAGTGGATGAAAATACTGCTTTCATAAACCTTTTTTTTTCGGATCTAAAAAACATGTAATCCCACAGGTTTAGACTAACTCTCATTCTATAAGGTCATTATCATGATGTACTTTTAATTCCAATAAAATCAATGTAGATAACTCGTGGCATCTTTTTAGATTATCAAGTCAACACCACCAATAATAAATGAAATAATACACACACACGCACACTCATACAATACATTACTGTATAACCCAATTCATGAATTTAATAAGTTAGACTTAAGGATTTCTAATATAGATGTGAATTAATGAGACTGAACACCAAAAATTGTAATAACCATGAGTAAGTAAATAAATAAATAAATCAATAACGAAAACAAGGAGGTCCAAAATTAAAATCACTATTAAAAAAAAAGATAAATTCATAAAAAATATTACCATAATTTTTAAATTGTATTATGAAAACGACCACTGCAAAGTTGTCTATTCAAGTTTGTCATCTTTCAGTTGTAGATTATTAAATTTTTATTTTGTGTGAATTCATTTGGGGCCCATTCTCTCGAAATTTCTATCAGGATTGATCTTGTCCTTATTTAAAAAATTAAAATGTTTTTTTAGTTTTTAAGTCCCCGTAAACTATATGATTTAGTGATCGATCCCTCAATTCTTCATATTTCATTTTAAGTCCCTAGAGTTAAAGGATATTTTTATTTTTAGTCCCTCCCAGGGACTAGAAAGAAAATAAAATAATTTAGGGATAAGTCCTTCCCAATGACTAATAAGAAACATATCCTTTAAATTTAGAGACTTAAACTAAAATATGAAAAAGTGAATAATCACTAAATCATATAGTTTTCAGGGACTAAGAAATAAAAAATCCAAAATTAAAAAATCACATAACTATTTATTAAAGCATATATCTTACTTAATAAAATTAAACTCCATAGAGCTGCATATAAAGATTGTATGTAACAACATTCTAAAAAAATTATGCATTTCTTGATTGGTGTGGTGAACGAATGACCGATCGTATCACCTTGTGATCATATCTCATTGTGAATGGCTGTTGGTAGTACTTTCTGCATCATGGTTGGACCAAACAAATGTGTGTTGGAGTTAACAATTTATTTTCCATTCATCAATGTTTGATATTGAAAATGATGTTTTCTCTGAATAAATGTAGTCGGGTCGGACGTTTGACTCCAGGTGAAGATCTGGGTTGTCACACTTGAGATCCTGCATCAAAAGAGCCTAGGACACCGGTGTGGTGCCGGTCAACAGGATTCCAACACTCAAGTCAGTGGAGTGAATGAATGAAGAGGAAGATGCCTCTAAAAGCATAAGATTAGAGTGTTTTTTTAGTGCTTACTTGTGAATTTTCCTTCTCTCTTCCTCACCCAGACATCCCTCTGTCTCGGATAAAATCTTATGACATGGAAGATTTTGTGTAGTACGGGACTGGGGGTTTGTTATGATGTCGTAGTCACGTGGCGCAGCCTTATTGTTCCTAACCATAACTGCAATGAGCAGTCGTAGGCGGCTTGTTAGACTCAGGGCACGTCTCTACCAATTTAGCGGAGCAGAGAAGCCCTGGCATTGTCTTGCAGTATCAGTGATCCCCTTCCTCTTGTGGTTAGGACTGGGTCTGAACGCAGGTCAGGATAATTAGACTCGGGAATGTTCAAATGGTTATATTCTATGTCAGTGGCTAGTCTTGGATGTCTTAGAAATAGTGGCGGTCTAGTCGCCAAAATATTCGACCATGGTGAGAAGGCATCCCCCAAGCAGTACCTCTCGAGCAAGATTTTCTGAGTAGACTTCCCGAGTAAGGCTTCTCAAACATGCAACTAAGCCCTATTCCTTGAGCAATCCGAAATCGGTCATATTTTGGACCAGGTCGTACTTGCCTATTACCCAGTTGACAAGGACACATAGCCCCCTTAGAAAAAGTGCGAGATTTTCCCTCTATAAAGAGAGTTTTGTGTATCTAATCAAATTATACATCACTCTTTGTTTCCAAAACATATAAGGTTTTAAATTTTAAATTTGTTTCTTAAAAGGAAATTTGCGAACATACCCTCCAAACACTTTGTATTTGCGTGTCACCCTCCTTAAAAATGCTGATTGTTTAACACTCATAAAAAAAATGATAATGATCCTTGGGTTATTAAGATTTAACCAAAGTGATGGATTGCATTTTGACCTTTGTTAGTTAGGTTTTTAAGGAAATATAAGAGGTGTTATAAAGGGATACACATAAAAGTTTTTTTTTAAGGGGTACATACTAATTCGGATGCAATGAAACGATGCAATCTTCGATGGTAGACGCAAAAAATATATGGGAATCAACGTCTCAGACTCCTTGGCCTGAGGTCCTTATTTTGTTTGGTTTTATTTTGTCTTTTCATTTCCTTCTGTTTCCCATCATCATCGATTCAGAATAGTAACCAATTTTTGGTAATAAAAGTGTTAGTAGCCATTTCTATCTTATAAAAAATATTGGGAGGAGATGGGGTGGGGCACATACTAATTCAGAAAGGACAACTACACGTTGTTAAAGATATACAGATTATTTATTTCAATTTGAGGATGTACTTAAAAAACTCCCTTCTAAAAATGAGATGGCCATCTTAGAACTAAATAAAATAGTTGAGGGACTGCTCATTAAATAAAAATATTTTGAGGACTTAGGTAGGATTTAGAAATCTTTTGGAATTTTGTTTTTAAAATTATCCCAATAAGTGCATTTTTGGTAAACTGTTGAAAGTTTTTTTTCCCGACTATTTATGATTATAAGTTGTTTTTTTATTCCTTTCTTCAATTGTGGTTTTTGAAAATAAAGTTCAATTAAATTTGATTTTTATAGAAAAAAGTCTTCAACACATGTTTCCAAACGTTACTGTGGGCGCCAAATTTTCTAACTACACATAGTGGGCCAAGTAATCAGGCCCATTGGATCCAAACCGACCGAACAGTGGTCTACGAGGCTCAAGTCCGACTCGTCAAACCGGCTATTCAGGTTCGACCCGACAATACGATGGTCTAGACCGAACAGTGGTCTACGAGGCTCAGGTCCGACCCGGGAACCCAAGATCGACCAAGTCAGTATTTAATCCACTCAATAATTGTAGTGATCCCTATGAATCTTAAGCAATTATTGGTCATTATCAACATTTAATCTCCATTAATGTCAAATGAATCACAAGATCATGTCATTATTGACTATGTCCACCAAATCCCCATCAAATATGGATTCTCTTGATGGATCATATCTAACAGTTTCAATTGTCCCTCATTAATGGCTAGTTAAGTCTCAGCCGTCCGATGTGATGATAACAAATCACAAACCCTAAACCCATTTTCCCAACTATAAATAGGGAGTAATGGCAGACATAACATGTATGCACAATTTCTTTACAAACTCTTTTTATTTGACCATTTTACTGACTTGAGTGTCAGAGGTTCTTCCGCAGGACCCCCACCTCTCAGTGCGAACGACGCTCGGAGGTTGCTGACCGGTGGAACGAACATCATCTTGGATAGAGAAGAACAGGAGAGGTCGAATCCGATTACCCGAATCCGGTAAGTCGAATTTTGCCCCTCCAGTTATCTTAATTAAACCCTCATCAGAATCATTTTTCATATAACTTTTTAATAAAAGTTGTTCTAATTTAGCTTTCTCCATAAAGTGACTCAATCATTAGTTTTTCATAAAAATTATTTTATTGATTTTTAAAAGTCAAATTCTAAAACAAAAGCTAATGTTTAATATAAAAAAACTATTTATAATTGTTATCTGAAGATCGATTTTGCAAAATCACGTTCAGATTGAAAATTGGGTTCTATTCATAAAAACAATATTTTAAAATAATGATTATAAAAATTTGATCTTATATTTTTATTTTTTTCTAAAATGTGTTTAAATGATTGTAGTCCAACATCGAAATAATAATGCTAATGCTTAACACACTTGTCTTAATTAAATATGGCCCGATCATATGGACCATTTAATTAAGCATCCATGAGTGAATTGGGACAATTGATTATTCTTTCCAATGAAAAATACTATTACTGGCCAAAACATAAGATTATATAGGACAAATTAAGTTTTCAGATCGTGCTTCATGTGAAGAGCCATTACCTTGCATGATATGTATCATATGGTTAATAATACACAGAATGCACGTCTTACAATAATATTATATATATATATATATATATATATATATATATAGGGAGCCGATTAGGTGCGGTTTACGGTCGGTGCGGTGCGCGATCACGGGCCGTCGATCACGGGTCCATCGCATCGGACGGTCGGGTGCGATTCACGTCGACCGTTGGATGCGATGGACCCGCGATCAGACGGCCCACGTCGTAAACCGCACCGACCGCATACCGCACGTAATCGCGACCATATATATATATATATATATATATAGAAGTGATTATGTGCGGTCGTGCGGTCGGTGCGTCCGCGATCACGGGCTATCGATACTGGGTCCATCGTATCGGACGGTCGGGTGCGATTCACGTCGACCGTTGGATGCGATGGACCCGCGATCGGACGGTCCGCGATCGCGACCGCATGATCGCATCTAATCGTTTCTATATATATATATATATCTATTCTAGCATGTTTTAATATATTTTTAAAAATGATAGGGATCAATGTGGAATATATCTCTAATTTACTGTAGCATGTCAGTCAAGTTTATTAGATGCATGAACAAACACTTCAAAAAAATTTACGCACACGCAATGCATGACCTTGAAGAATCGGATATATTAAACAATATATATATTTTTTGTTCGCACATGTATAGAGTTGACCATACTTTAAAAAAATAACTATGCGTGTTTTTTTTTTTTTTTGTGAAGGAATTCAGTCTAAATTAAACACGTTTACACCACTTGTCATTAATTTAATAAAAGTCAAATCAAATCATTTGATTATATAAGATACCTATGTCAAGCGCATGGGTTCTTTCGAAGCTTAAACAAAAACGTCATCAAGATTGCCTTTTTTTACTATAAAATTCACGTCATTGAGCATTATCATGACCAATTATATATATATATATATATATATATATATATATATATATATATATATAGTAAACCAATAATATGCGGTCGTGCGGTCGCGATCGCGGGCCGTCCGATCGCGGGTCCATCGTATCCAACGGTCGACGTGATTCGCACCCGACCGTCCGATACGATGGACCCGTGATCGACGACCGCACGACCGCAGCATATCGGAAGTCTATATATATATATATATAATTAAAAAACAGAGCTAAAGTAGAGTTGAGTGTATCAAAACTCTGACCTAATACATGTCTACTTTGAAGTGGGTTAAAGGTGAACCAAAACAACCATTTTCTTTTGAGTATAAAATCATATGAATTTGTTTGAATTTGATACCTTCAGTTCCGTTAGCAACTCCATTTGCGGTCCATGTCCGTTTTGCTTTTTTAAAAGTATATATTTTGCTAATGAAGTGTATTCTTTTATATAAAAAAATAATATATACATAGTCATACGAATTAAATGCATATTATTTATATTTTCTGTGATAAAATATATGTTGGGATATAGATAGTGAAGTGAGTATATATGATAAGCAATTTTGTATATTGCGTTGGTCACGTAAAAAATGTAATTGAGGCTACAAAATAGACCTAATTTTAAACCAGTCTTATTCCATAACTTTGCACATTTGTTTTATGGCTTTTATTATTATTATTATTATTATTATTATTATTATTACTATTATTATTATTATTATTATTTATGTTTATTTTCACAAGTCAATATCACCATTATATGAACTTTTATAAACTAAGTACCAGGAAGTGTTCATGTCTATCTGTGTCTTTATCCTGCTTGGACCATGTACATGTTCTTTTCCATTCAACAATGTTTGATTCAGTCAATCAGATGTTGATTGGGGGAACAAAATTAATGGTGAGAATTTGGTAGGCCTATCATAAACAGATCCCTTGGATTTTAATTTGATGTGGGTGTCTAGCTACGTTGTTGTTTCTCATATTATTCATCTTTACAACACATGAAATGAATCCTTATTTTAAAAGTTTGAATATGCAAATTTTGCGAATATACCCCCCCCCCCCCCCTCCACTTTGTATTTGAATAAACATTTTCAAAATTGATGTTGATATACCCGGTCATTCTTGGAGTTTGTCCTAATCTAAATACATACTTTCTCTCATTAATTATATTATATATATATTAAAAATATATAAAAAGATATGCATTCTCTCAATTAATTCGAGTATGTGATTAATTTATCTTTCGGCTTTCGGATGCAAAATAAAAAACATGTTGGGAGAGTAAAAATGATTGTTGTAGATTGTCTCTAACATTTCATTTTTTTCAAAATGTTTTGCGATTGAAACCAAAGTAATCTGCCCTCCTTGATTAGGTTGCATGAGATTTATTTTAAAGGTGAACATCTTATAACATAAAGGTGCATTTTATTAACATACTGATTTGAAGGGGTTGACAGCAAACATTTGTTGACTTATTAAGGACATACATTTCATTTTTATAAAGGAATGCTGTTAAGTTTTGAGTATGCATGACTTTTTTTAGAGGCCCATTGACTAATGATCAAGAGTTTAGAAAGTGTGAATTTGAATTAGCTTAGCTGTACCCTTTTCTGGGTAGTTGCATAAGTACTTCACATTGTTAGGTATATGTGAATGCAACGCACATATATGATGGAGATTGTGTGTCTCTTTCCTTCATGTCACCATGTGACTATTCCCTAGTATGTGTAGCTACATGAATAATAATAATAATTTTTGACAGGCCTAACTATACATGACTTACCATAGCATGCATGCCACGTGTTTCGATTTTATATGTTTGGATTTTAGTATTTCGATGTGGCACGGCATGAATTGATGAATACCGAAGGCATTCTAAGGTCTGATACACTTCCGAGCGTCCTCTCATTCAAATAAAGAATGACATATAACTCTCACTTTCTCTGTCTCTGTTGCTATTCGTTTTTCTTTAGATTGATCACTCTGTTGAATTGAACATCAGATTGTTTGAAGCGGGAACTAATTTTTAAAACTAGAAGAAAATCAACAATGTATCTATTGTATCTATTGTGAAATGTCTTGCATTTTATACTATGAAAGGTATGTTCACGAATGTCTAGGATCACGTCATATTTTTGTAGTTTTTCCTCACTTTGTGTGGAAGTATTATTATATGATTGTCATAAATTTTTGTAAGTATTTTCATAATTTTCTCTTATTTGAGATTTTATTTTTTCATAGTAGTGTATGAGGCTCTTTAAAAGAAAATGACAGTGCTGAGGAGAAAGAGATTTTGTAATCCGATTATTTAATATAGTGAATCATTTCCTACTCTCCTCTATAAATTAGACAAATTTTATCGAACCACATAAATTTATGTGATCTTTTGTGTTCTTTCATTTTTCTAAGCAGTGATATCTAACCCTTAAAGCATTGCTGTGTCAATACAGGGAAATACATACTCCAAAAAATTAAACCGGGAAATCCATACGCAAGCTTTTCCTTTTTGTCTTTTGTTCTTCTTTCCTCTGTTTTGTATTTTTTTCCCTCTCCTATCCACTTCAAGGTTGTAACTAATTTTCTAGTTATAAAATGGACTATCGTTTCGTATATAAAAAAGAAAGAAAATCTATGTAATGACATGGCTGCCTTGACGTCTGACTATGATTTTGACTTTGAGTATTATTAATTGAAAGTAAATGATTTTGATTAAACTATGTAATGACAGGCCGTCTTGAACCCTAAAGAGTTCATAGTGTATTAATTTGATTTTGAGTATTATTAATTCATGGCAGGCCGTCTTGAAGTCTGAACTATGAAAGTGTGTGAACCACACAACTAAATATAGAAAAAACAAAATAAAAATTCCAGTCAACCCTAATTATCCAAAAAAAAAAAAAGGTTATTTAGTTTCACCCACTGGAAAACAAGCATATTATCAATAACCCCCTCCAAAAATTGAGTCGATTATTACCCCATTGTAAAGTTATTACGTCTTATTAAAAAATTCCAACCATTTCAGGTTATTTATTTTCTGCCCCTCCTAAAGAGGTAAATTATTAAAAACCCATCTCAAGAAAATATTATTATTTTAAGACTCCTACAAATTATAGTTGTCTTTATAAAAAGTTGAGTTATATCTCCTGTTATAGAAACCATTAAAAATGATTGATATGAAATTAGTATGAATACAATTTCTACAATAGATTAAATGTGTGATAAAATAATCTGTATTTGAAGGGTCCTAAAATAATAATGTGTATTTGAAATAATTTTTAAATAATTTATTTATTTAGAAGGGGTAGAAACTAAACACTAGACTTTTTTTTAATAAGGGATTAATAATAAATTCATTTTGTACAGCGGGTTTTCAATAATTCAAAGGGTGAAAACTAAAAGCACAAAAATAAAATATTTGTTTAAATTTAACGATTCGGATTCTTCCTGAACGACGTGCACGTAACGTCTGTTATATACAGTTAATTAAGTATTCCACATGCATCACATCTTTATTTGTCACAGTCGAAATCTGTTAACTTCAAAATAATAAAAGTTGATATAAACCCCTACAAAGTTTATGAAATTTCGATTAACCCCTGTAAATGTTCAATTTTTTTTCTTATCTTGATTTTCTTATAGTTAAATTCTGAAACTCGAATCCATGACTTTTATTGGGTTGTTTTAAGCAAACTTTAGTTAAAATCAAGAACATAATTATTTGACGAAATAACTAAATATATATTTGATAAGAGATTTTATATTCAAGACTCAGCTAGCATCCCCTCACACTTTTAGCAAATCAACTTCAGTTTTAGGATCCATTTGGGAGTGCGTTGCACTAAATTTTTGTTGTGATGGAGTTAGCGAACGCAACCGCTCACACAAACGGGATTTGAACATTTGCGTCAATAACCCACATATCCCTTGTCATATATAATTTTTAACCGTTTTTCTCTCCTGACCTGGTGAAAACAATGATTCGCGCAACGTGAGTGTAGACACAAAAAAAGTCAAAGTCAAAGTCAAACATGTTGCTAAGTCAGAACAGCCCTGTTAAATCAGAATGGCCCTGTCAACCAGAATGGCCTTGTTGCTCTAGAATGGTCCTGTAAGCCAGAATGACCTTGTTGAGCCAGAATGGTTTTATTGAGCCAGAATGGCCCTGTCAACCAGAACGGCCCGGCGGAACCAAAACGGCCCGGCGGGGCTAAAAATATTTTTAATTTAAGATAAATTAAATCAAATTAAGTTAAACTGAAGATTAAATAAAAAAATAAACTTTGAGAAATGGTTTATTCTTCAAAATAACCAACCACTCCTCTACAACTACCCACTCCTCTCCTCTATAAATAAGAGTGGACGAGAAAGAAAGAAAAGAAAATGAAAGTTAAAATCCATAACCACCCACTCTCTCTCATAACCACACATCCCTCATATAACCACCCACTCTCACTCATATAACCACCCCTCCCTTCCTCTATAAATAGGAGGGAGGGGGAGAAGGCAAAGGAGGAGGCCAGGAGAAGCCAAAAGAGGCCAAGGAGGAGAGAGAAATTCACTCATAAAAAAAGAGAAGTTCACTCACATTCGAAGAAAGAAGAGGAAAAAGAAGAAAAAGAAATGGAGAAAATCTAAGTGAGAGAAATACAAACTCTCCAGAGATTCAACATTCTTCTTGAAAAACATATTCGCTCTGTTCACGAAGGAGACAGTCCAGAGAAGGAAAGATCAAGAAAAGCGACTTCAAATCAAATCTCAAGTCATGAAGCTGAAGAAGGGTGAAGAGCAAAGCATTCCTAGTCCTAAAAAACAAGGCCCAAACTAAAAAAGCCTGAAGGATCATGCACCGCAAGCCTCTTCTTCCTATTAAATTTCCACCAAACTTGTAAAATCCCTAAAGTTGTAATTCTCAAGAAACTCTTCAAAGGATATTGAGGATTAGAGGATTAAAGAGATCAAGTTGTACCTACTTTTTTTATGTACTGATTGCTCTCCGAGCACGTCATTTTAAAATTTATAAGGAAGATTTTTGGCATGCCCAGTGGGACCATCATCTCCTCTAATCCCTCCATTTCCATCAAGCTTGGACTTTCTTCTTATAAGGCATTCGAAGTACAACCATTGCTGAAGCCAATACGAATGCCATGCCTACAGCTGATACACCTCCTGTTGATTCTACTTCACTTCAACAAGGAGGCTTGGAGAATCTCTTCTAAGAAGTGCACGATGCAGTATCGGTCACCACTCATGTCGTGCATGTCTACACTAGGTGAGATGAACTACGATGGCAACCCTCGCTTTAGAAACGGAAGGTGAAGGTACGACGAAGATTGCCAAAGATGCAATGGCACAAGAGGCGAATCACAATTCAAATGATCTTGGTGCTTATGTTCGAGTGGCGCGTACTGAAGATGAAGTGGAGATTGTAATTCATCATAATTACATTGCCGATGATGACACCAACACCGAATCCGACGGGCACACGCTGAGGACAAGGCATCAAGATAACCGGCGCACTTACAACCATCCCTCGATGTCCAAACTCAAGGAGCAAATTCAACAACTCAATCAATCCATGGAGCAAATGACTCAAATGATATGGAGAAGGACCATCATATCAGCATTCTTCTCCACAAATTGGGCTCGAAAGATGACACCGACGCCTCAAATCAGGTGCTCGTGTCACTAAATGTTGCCCCATCATCAACCTTACCCCTTGATCAATCGATGGTCGTTCCTTCAACGATAGTTCTCACGGCGTCTCAAACTTTGATTGCTCTGGTTATGATTGAACAACAATTACAGTCGTTAGTTACAGACATGGTCCGCACTCAAAATGGAGGGTATGTTCGATCTTCTGCAGGGTAATCCAAGCCATACACTCAACGCATCCAGCAGCTATGCTTTCCAACAGGATATCAGTCGTCAAAGTTTCAGCATTTGATGGGAAGGCAATCTAAAACATCACATTGTCCACTTCATCTGAACCTACAACAATGCTGGCACCTATGGAATTTTGATGGTGACGCAAGTCATGCATTGCCTTAAAAGGAATGTATTCGATTGGTACGTCAATCTCTTGCCTGCATCAATCAACAGTTAGGAGGCTTTAGAATGAGAATTGTTTACTCGCTTCTATAGCATTAGACGTACAGTCAGCATGATGGAGTTGGTTGTAGTTAAGCTACATCAATGTTGGAGGAATCTCACCCTTAATTCACGAGATCGATTGTCAAAAACTTTGACAATTGAAATATGCATCCAAAACATGCATTGGGTTCTTCTCTACATCCTCAAGGGAATCAAACCTCATACCTTTATTGGCTATTTGAGCGCACGATATAGAGCTCAGCATGGTCATTCACTGAGACTTCAAGCCAAGGACTTTTTGAAAGACGAGAAAGATAAAGCGTATCCAAAATCATAAATATCATAAATATTTATAAATATTGCATCTTTCCCAAAATCATGGGAGACGAGTGCTACATCAGACAAAGGCAGGCCCGATCCAGGCTCCTCTCAGAAGAAAGTGCCACATATGACCCTTGGAGAACTCAAAGCCAAAGTATATCCTTTCCCGGACTCCAAAGTCTCCGCCATGTTTACTCAAGGAGAAGATGATCGAACTCCCTGAGTCAAAGAGGCCTGAACAAGCAGATCGTGTCAATGATCTACTATACTGTAAATATCAAAGGGTGGTTAGCTATGCCATTGAGTAATGCTTCGTTTTCAAGGAGAAGGTTATGGATATTGCACGTCAGGAAAAAATTGAACTTGACTTGGGAGATGTCGCATAAGCAAATATGACATCAATCTCTTTTGGATCCTTCACACCTGTTCAAATCTCAAAGGAGCTTGACCCACCAAAGCCACTGCCAACTTGTAATTGCACACTTGCTTGTATGCAATATGATCCACATCTCCAACGCATTTCTCAAGATGAATATCAACTTTCAGCATCTAGAAGGAATACACATTGTCTCAAGATTGACGAGAGAACTCTTAAAGAAAAAGAATATTTTAGAAGGCTTTACCCCAAATGCTCCATCACTCCATGCTCGAACTATTTTAGGGAGAGTTGTTTCCTCCTGACATTGATGTCACTCCTGTGCCAGAACCAGCAATACATCCTGCCCCAGATGGGTGGGGAGACGAAGTATTGGAGTCCCAAATGCCAAGCGAGCTTGTTGTTATCTCTCATGATTCAGAAAAATGTTCCCTCATTCTAGGGGAGGAGGACCTCATTGATGAAGAAGGATGAACAATGAGGATACGCAATAAGAAGTCGCGTTTTTCAAATGACCAAATGAAGAGGATGGATACAAGACAGATGTCTAAAGCAACCTAGATTGACCCTACAAATCTTGTCGAAATGAATCTCCCGGGTCCACTTACTCTGACAGATTTCATCAAAGACGACGTCCTTAAAAATCTCTCTTCTTCCAATTCTTATTCAACCTCTTCCACGACAACTTGTTATATAGTGGAGGTCCATGATTCAAAGATAAAGAGTGCTGAAACTCTGACACTCTCTACTACCTCTAGCTTGGCAGAGTCTTGACTAACCCTGATGACTAAAAGGGAGAATCTAAAGCTGATCGAGAAAAGGGGCATCGCCTTCTTGCAACTTCACCATATCTTTCTCTGATGAAGATTTGCAACTTGGAGCCCACCTTCACAATAGGCCTCTCTATGTGTCAGGATACATCAGAGAGAAGTAAATAGCTCGCATATTGCTAGATTGCGGGTCCGCTGTCATCATCATGTCTGTCTAGACCATAGAGCACTTGGGCATCACAACCAGTGAACTTTCTCAAAGCCAATTGCTTATTCAAGGGTCCAACTAAGATGAACAATCTACTATTGGCATTATATGTCTAAAGCTTTCAATTGGTGAACTTGATACAATGATTCTCTTCCATGTCATTGATTGTAGAACTTCATATCGTCTTCTATTGGGGAGGCTAGGATTACGTGAAAATAAGATAGTTGTCTCTACTTGCACCAATGATGCAATATTATAAAGACGGTATGGAAAAGATTATCGCCGTTGACAGCAAACCCTTCAAAACAGAAATACATCTTGCTGATGTCAAATTCTACCAAGCAACAGTGTAGTCGCCAAAGCATTGCCGATGAAAACTCCACGCGACATCAAGAAAAATGTAGAAGGGCAAACTACATCTATTTCAAGCAGAAGGATGCGAATCAAGCATGTGTAGGGAACCAATCCACATCCTCCAACCAATGCTCAAGTTAGCCCTATGTTGCGCCTCATTTTCAAAGTACATCATACATCAGAACAACCATCATTCATATCAGCAAGTGTGAAATTGCAGTCATTTTTCACCAAAGCTGACATTGTCACACTTCAGCAAAACATTATTTTGCCCTTGCTTGTCTTGTCACCTATATCAGTGACCGCCCCTCGATTGTCAAGCTTCATCTCAAGAGGTTATTGGACTGAGAAGTCATCAAAATTGCTATAAAAGGTGGACTTTTGCATGAGCGATATGGCATCACTAGGGACGCTTCCCCCAAAAGCAATCCCTTGCGGGTTGACCAAGACTTAAGCTCATCTCATTCATGCCGAAGAAAAGACATCGATAGCCAGACGTGGTCTAGGCTTTGTGCAAACTCTAGTGATCGTCAAGTCAGCTACCAAAGGGGACATCTCCTCTAATCATATTCAATTGGAAATGATCAACAATTCTTCTACATCCGAGCCGAAGTCATCTCAAGCCAATCCAACATCCATCAATAATACTCAATCAAAATTCAGACATGCAAAAAGACGAGGCCGACAAGCACAACGTCAAGCTAGGCCCAGGAGGCATGATCAAGTCACTCAAGAACCTCATTTCGTACAGCAAGACCCTAAGCAAAGGGTTATTTTAGTTTCCCAAAGGCCTGAAAAGTTTCGAAGATCACCATGGAGACCACTAGCCCCATCAACAACGTCACCGACTTGGGGACGTCACAGGGAGGCTTGACAACTTGAGACATCCTCAAATAGCCCCATGTATCTGTTCTCCTCGAAGCTTAACCACCTTTCAAATATCTGTATCGATTGATTCTTCCTGTGTCAAACCAATGACAGTAGTCATCACTACTCATCTACCTTTCGATGCTCCCACGGATGACTCTTCTATATCCATTGTCGTCTCTGTCAACCACAATTCTATTCTTGATGGGCTAAACATTGAGGATGCTTCTCATTCAAATGATGAATTGTTGAATGCACATCTTATCTTAGATGAAAGAGAATAATCTACTGTAGATGACTTAAAAGAAATCAATTTAGACGTCGAAGAAGATCCACACCCAACCTTTCTTACTGCACTTCTAACTCCAGAAGAAGAAGCTGCATATGTTAACTCCTTCAGAAGTACAAAGGTGTCTTCGCATGGTCTTACAAGGAGATGTCAGGATTGGATCCAAAAATTGATGTACTCCAACTTACTGTTCATCATGGCGCCAGCCCAATTAAACAAGGTCATAGACGCTACTGACTCGAGTTGATTCCACAAATCAAAAATAAAGTCAACAAACTAATTGAAGCCAGCTTCATCTGATAGGTCAAATATCCTACTTGGATCTCGAGCATCATTCAGTAGAAAAGAAGAATGGACAAATCAGGGTATGCATAGATTTCAGAATTCTCAACAACGCATTCCCCAAAGATGATTTTTCATTGTCAATTACTGAACTTATGGTGGATGCAACAACTGTCATGAAGCTCTATCATTCATCGATGGATCTTTGGCTATAAACAGATTCGAATAGCACCCAAAGATGAAGAACTCACAATTTTTCGCACTCCAAAAGGCATCTATTGCTATAAAGTTATGCCATTTGGTTTGAAGAATGCAGGTGCCACTTACAATGCGCCATGCAGAATATCTTCAGTGATATTCTCCACCAAAAGGTTGAATGCTATATTGATGATCTCATCGTTAAGTCTAAGAAAGGACCTCTAACCTCGATGATCTTCGACATTTTTTCAATCATTTATGAAGATACCAACTTCGAATGAACTTGCTCAAATGCACATTTAGAGTCACTTTGAAATAATTTCTTGGCTTAATTGTTAGACACCGTGGCATTGAGATAAATCAATCCAAAACTGATGTTATCCTCAACATGCCCGAACCAAAATCATTGCATAACATTAGAAGTTTGCAAGGTCGCTTGGCCTACATCACAAGGTTCATTTTAAATTTGATTGGAAGATGTCACCCCTTTAGCCGACTCATGGCGTAGGACACTGTTGTGGTTGTGTCATTTGGAGCTTTCTTTTTTTATATCGGAGTCGTGAAAATTTTAGTTTTTAGCTATCTGAGGGAGTTGGAGTACTCTGATTGAAAATTTAACTGCATATTATAGATCCTGGTACTGTTTTGTCCTATCCAAATATTTTTTATCAAATTCTGGTAATGTTTTTAGAATTATGCAGTTATCAATCGCATCTGGGTTTGGTCGTTACTAGTTTGGGAGGGGATTTCATTTGCTTTGACCAAGTCAAAGATCTTCTTTGATCAAGTCAAAGGTCTTTGCTTGTGGTGTTGGTGAGGGTTGACAAGTCAACACCCACCAACTGACTTTTTTTATTTTATAGCCTCCCTCCCCCAAAGTAAAATTTCTCCCTCTCCCTCTCTCTGATCCAACCCCTCTCTTTTGCTCTCCCTCTCTTTTATGTTTGGTGGAGAAGATGAAGATGAAGAAAAAAGGAGTGTATGGAAGAAGAGGAGATAAAGAAGAAGAAGAATGAAAGGTGGGTTGCACGCGTGTGTGTGTGCATGTGTTGTTGCCTCTTCTTTCTCCTCCTCTAGCTCCCTTCATGTATCCCCTGGTTTTTCCCTCCCCTTTTGCTCAGCCAAGAAGAAGAGAAGCAAGGAAGAGGGGGTGGTAGTGGTGGTGGTGGTCGAGGTGTTCGTGGGTGCGCTCGTGAGCCCTCACATCTCCCCCTTCCCTCCCCCTCTCTTAGTAAGCTTTCCCCTCTTCTTTTATTCTGATTTTTATGCATGTTTTGGATGTTTGGAAAGGCATGCATGTGGGATATTTGAGTTTGAGCATATGTGAAGGGCCGAGGAGGGGAGTCGGACGAGCAAGCGGGTAGGCGTGTGCGTGTTGGGGTGGGCGTGCGCGCGTGTCTGCCGTGCTAGCTAGCGAAATAAGCTTTTTTTTCTGAGGGAGTTTGAAATCATTTTTGTTTCTCAAAAGGCTATCTTAGAACAAGTATTAGCTAACTTTCTAGCAGATTATCCGATCCCTACTGAATAGGAATTGACTGAAAATTTTCCAGATGAAGAAGTGCTATGTATTGACATTGTTCCATCTTGAAAGATGTTCTTCGACAGTGCTACAATATGTGAAGCGGCAGGAGTAGGAATTGTCTTTGTCACACCTAAAGACGAAGTTCTCCCATTCTCTTTCGTCCTATCCAAACTATGTTCTAATAATACGGTAGAATATCAAGCATTGATTATCGGCCTCAAACTCACCATCGATATGGGCTTTGAGGACTCCATATTCATGGTGATTCAAAGCTTGTTATTTTTTAGATTATTGGAGAGTATCAAGTTAATAAAGAAGACTTGATACCGTATCATACAAGACCATTGGCATTATTCCACATTATTGGTGATGCAATTGTTCAACATGTTCCAAGGGGTCTCAATCGACAAGCAAATACTTTGACAAACTTGGTTACCACTCTCACTCTCCCGGACACTAACCGCTTAGTCAACCCTTTTTGTCGCAAGTGGATGATTATCACAAATGATACAAGCAATCAAATTTCAGTACAAACAGATGTGGTCCATGTATTTATGACAGAAGAACTAGATTGGGGGAAACCAATTATAAATTATCTTGTCCACGACAGGCTTCCAGATGATACAAAACAAAAAATTGATATTCATCGCCGTGCATCAAGGTTCCTTCATTTTAACAATGAGTTATATTGTCATAGTTATGATGTTATTTTGATGAGATATTTAAGGCAAGAAGAAGCAGAAACAACTCTCAAAGAAGCACAATCTGGTATATGTCACACACATTAATACGGGCCAAAGCTTCATCTTCACATCAAAAGAAGATATTCATCAGTCTTTTGAAAGGGTGTCAAGCTTGCCAATTCCATGGGGAATATATTCATCAGTCTTCGAAGCCTCTACATCCTATTGTTGCTTCATGGCTATTCGATAGTTGGGGACTCGACATATTCAGACCCTTACGGAAGTCATCTAAACAACATTGCTATATCCTAGCCACAATAGATTACTCTTCTAAATGGGTTGAAGCGGTTCCTCTCAAAGAAGTCAATTAGAATTATGTCATTAACTTTATCCAAGATAATATTATTTTTCGGTATGACATTCCTCGCTTCATTGTGATAGACAATGGTAAATAGTTTAAAAATGCTTCCATGGACCAATTTTGTGCCAAGTTCAGGATCATACAAAGGCGCTCAACGATGTGCAATGCTCCAGCCAATGGATTAGCGGAACCCTTCAACAAGACCTTGTGCAAGATACTACAAAAGGTAGTTTTCAAGTCAAAAAAGGATTGGCACGAACATATGAGTGAACTCCTTTGGGCTTACCGTACATCATTCCGAACTCCTACACAAGTGATTCCATATTCTCTTGTATACGACGGAGTAGAAGCCATTCTTCCTCTCGAACTTCAAATTCCTTCATTAAGAATCACTATTCAAGAAGGGCTTGCTCAAGATGATAGCGTCCAACTTCATCTAGCAGAACTGGAAGCTTTAGATAAAAAGTGACTTGAAGCACAACAGCGCCTCGAATACTACCAGACACATCTTTCTTGCACATTTAATAAGAGAGTGTGTCACCACTCCTTCCAAAAGAATGATCTTGTATTGGCAGATAAACGTCCCATCATCATGTCCCACAAGACAAGGAAAAAATTCGATGCTAAATGGGATCGATAGAGGCTCTCGAGCTCCATATCGTTTCTATCACCGCAGGGTTCTCGCCCCATGTTATCGCCCTTACATCGCGCTCTTATGCGATCATGTAGCGGTAACACAAGCACAGGGAAGGGTTAAATTCAACAGTTAGACCCCCTCCGCAGACAGTTGATAATAAAACAGATAGCCCACCCTTCTCTTCACGACCATTGTCATCGTTGTTTGTTTTTGCATTTGTTTCTTTCAATTATTTAACACAGGGAGGGAGGGAACGGAGTGAGTGAATTGAGCTACCCCATGGTAAGAAGGGAAGCAGAGGATAGCTCTCGTCTGGTGTTACTCTACCCCCCGGAGGGGGGAGCTACTGGTATACAGTTGATGTAGCGATGTAGCTACCGGTATGCAGTTCGCATATTGTCAAAGAAGTCTACACCAACGGTGCTTACCTATTGCCTACTTCTGAAGGGACATAACTTGGTATAACCAATGAAAAGTTTCTCAAAAGATATTATCCATAAAATTAAAAAAAGGGTCCGACCCAGCTGGTATAACCAATGAAAAGTTTCTCAAAAGATATTATCCATAAAATTAAAAAAAGGGTCCGACCCAGCCTGACTATAGCCTGAACGACCTTGTTGGAAGGACCACTGGAAAAAAATACGTGTGACTTGATCCCTCAAATAAGCATTCGTAGGCAGCCTGAGAAGTTACATCAGGTTCAGTCAAGACAAAAAAATCATCATAAATCATCATCGACCAAGCCTTCATTATTAATGTTGATAGCCTGAGAAGTTATATCAGGTTCAATTTGAACAAAAAAATCATCATCAATCATCATCCACAAGTCTTTATTACAAATTTCAAAGCAAAAGTGTATATACAAGAGAGAAAAGAAGCTAATATATGGAGCTAAAGTTTTGAAGGCGCTGCATCAACTCTTTTCTCCTAGCGATGCCCGCAAACCTAACTTTTTCAGCTGTCGAAGATGATCCATTTTATCATGCTTATCGGTCAAAGAAGTATCCCAAGTACTTAGTGCATTGTTCTTCATGAAAACAATGTTGGATGCAGCAATGAGGCATGCCTGGGCCTCTTCAAATAAAATTTGAGCGGCCACTTCCTATGATTTTGCAATAGCAAGTTCAGTCATGACTGCATCATGACCCTAAGTGACAACTCTAATTTCCTCATTAAGGGAGGAAAGCCAACCATTTGTGTCTAAAACAACATTCATAGTTAGCATAGCTCGAGCGGCATGATAAGCATCACAGTTAGAAAGGAACGACTTCATGTGAGTAGCAAAAGTATGATCATTCACATTAAACTTCCAAAGTTGCTCAAAAAAAAATCTCACCAAGCTCCACCAATTCTTCAAAGTAGTGAATCAGGTATTCAAATAAGGTTCAAGAGTAGTGGCAATGAATTGACAGCAAAGTCCAAGCATCAAGGGTGCCGTAGAACACCTAAAATCTTCTCTTGTACATGGATTACCTCCCATTGCCACTGAAAATTTTGGTAAAGTCCCCTCAACCAGTTCAGATACATCAAATTGAATTTTAGCGTGTACTATCAGGGACTCAACTTCGGTTGCATCAGCAATAGCCTTTGTTATACCTTCTGCATCATTGTCATAGTGGCTATTCTCTCTCAAGTCTAGTAACATAGAATGGCTACAACCATTGTTCTAATTGTCCAAGCCAATATTGTCCAAATTATCCAAAGGGATGGGTAGACCAAAGCCAGACATATGTTCAAGTGGAGCTATATAAAAAGAAAGAGGAAAGGATATAGGTTTTGGAGTCATGGAATAGGCCTGTTGTCGGGCCTATTATTTTGGTCATTTTCCTATTCTAGGGCTTGTACATCTTGTAACTATAAAAGGGATCTTTCGGTCACCATTACACTATACAACATTATTATTCCATCTATTTCTTCTTGGTATCAGAGCCGCAAAGAAACCCTAGGGTTTCACAAATTTTTTTTTTCTTTCATCACGGGTCGTGGTGATCGTTTCCTCTCTCGGATCGATATTTGAGTTTTCCTTCTTGCAATGGATCCAACGCCGAAGGACCTCACGCTACTATCGGGTGGGGAGATCAAGGACGACGACTCATTAGGGCAGATCCAGAACACCTCGGTTGGTATCACCGCTATTCCGTTAGGGCATAACTCTCATGCTCAACGGATTACCAACGTGCTTCTTGATGGATGAAATTATCCATCATGGTCGCCTTCCGTTCGATTGTATTTGGGTAGTCGAGGCATGTCAGGCCTTCTTCTTGGCACCATTAAAAAGCCGGTTGAAACTGATGCAACCTTCAATCAGTGGGAGATCAACAACTGAACGGTTCTCGGGTGGCTTTACAACTCCATGGAGACCCGGATCTATAATATGTTCATGTATCATGATACGGTCGACTCTCTATGGGCTGCGTTGAAGAAGACCTATGGTCATGCCAGGAATGACTCACGGATCTATGAGTTGTACAAGGATATTGCTCAAGCCACCCAAGGTACCTAATCTGTTACAGATTATTTTGGTTTTCTTCAGGCTCGTTGGGAGGAACTTGCCCATTATGAGCCTCTCTCAGAGTTGTCTAAGGAGGCTGCCATGATTGTGGTTGGCCGACTACAACGCCAACAGACGTATGCGTTCCTTATGGGCCTTCGACCAGAGTTCGAATCTCTTCGTGTTCAGATCTTGAATACCACACTTCCTTCTCTATTTGAAGCATTTGCTATTATTGAGAGTGATGAACATCGTCGTCAGATCTCTGCCTCAGCACCCCACTAGAACCCTCGGCGATCAGATGGCATTGGTGGCCACCTCTGGATATGACTCTCGCGGTCACGGGGATAGTAGTCGCGGTCGCGGTCGCGGTCGTGGACGTGGACGTGGACGCGGCAATATTGTGACTTGTGGCCACTGTGGAAAAACAGGGCATGAAAAAGTCAGATGCTTTCTTCTGTACCCACAATTGATGCGACCTCGCAATGTTGGAGCTCCTTCATCTGCCTCCCGTGCTGCTGTTGCTAATGCTTCGGTTCTGGGTGATGCCCCCACTGCTTCATCTGGATCCTTTAATATGCGTACTATTCAGAACCATATTGATGCCATGGTTCGGGAGAGCCTTGCCTCTCATGCTGGTCTCTCTCATGCTGGTCCAACATCCTCTACTGCTACCTCAGGTATCTCCTCCGCCTACCATGTTATCCAATCAGGGTCTCCTACTTGGGTCATTGATTCAGGCGCTATTGAACATATGTCTGGTGAGTCTCGATTGTTTGCCCTCTTGACATCACCTTCTATGCACAGAGAGGTACATCTTGCTGATGGCTCGCTTACCCCTGTCATCAGTAAGGGTACCGTTCCTTTATCTTCCTCATTATCATTGCACTCTGTGTTACATGTTCCCAACCTTGCTCTTAACCTTTTTCTGTTAGCCAATTAACAAAGGTTTTGAACTGTTCAGTGACTTTTTACCCTTACACGGAGGATTTTTGGCAAGGGGTATGAGAGAGATGGCGTTTACGTCTTCAGAGAACCACCCACCACGGCCCATGCTTCAATTTTACCCACTGATCATTCGCATAGTTTTTCTCTACAATCTTTAGATTTATGGCATGCTCGTTTAGGACATGCCAATTTTCAGCATCTATGTTCTTTATTTCCTACTTTTCGTTCTTCATGTAAGACTCATAAGTTTCAATGTGCTGTGTGTGAGCTTTCTAAACATACACGTACTACTTATATTTCTCGTATGAATAAAGCTTCTGGATTGTTTAATTTGATTCATTCTGATGTGTGGGGTCCCTCTCCTGTTACTGCTTTTGGTGGTCATAGATATTACTTGACATTCATTGATGATTTTTCTAGATATACTTGGGTTTATCTTCTTAAATCTCGGTCTGAGGTATCCTCTCAGTGTGTTAATTTTTTGCGCATGATTAAAACACAATTTAACATTACTGTAAAGAGTATCAGGTCTGATAATGGGGGGGAGTATGTCTCATATTCTTTTCGGTCTCATCTAAATGAGTTGGGATTCTTCAACAGTTGACTTGTCCATATACACCTGAGCAAATGGGTGGCGGAACGAAAAAATCGTCATCTCATGAATGTGGTTCGTTGTCTCCTTCGAGGAATGAATGTTCCAAAGTCCTATTGGAGTATGACAGTCCTCACTGCTGCCTTTTTGATTAATCGGACTCCCAGTCGTACTTTAGGAGGTCAAGTTCCTTTCCATGTTTTATATCCTGATCGTACTCTTTTCCCCATCACTCCTCGAGTCTTCGGTGTACTTGTTTTGTTCAGGATAGGGGGCCCTCACGCACCAAGCTTGATGATAAATCTATACGTTGTGTTTTCCTTGGTTATTCTACCATGTCCAAAGGATATAGATGCTATGATCCTATTTCTCGAGATTGTTTCATTCCCTTGATGTCACATTTTTTGAAGATGTGCCATATTTTTCTGACACGGTTCTGCAATATTCATCTTCACTGGTTTGACCGACTTCATTTTTTCCATCATTGCCTTTGCCACAGCCACAGTCACAGTCGCTGCAACCACCGTCGTCACCTCCTCCGTCGTCACCACCGCAGCCGTCTCCACCACAGTCTCCTCTAATTGTATACACTCGTAGACCTCGGCCACCTCTCTCTCCTGCTCACTTGTCGACATCCTCCTCGGACTCAGGTATACCTTCTTCCTTGATCACTCCACATTCTGTTCCTGATTTGCCTCCATCTGACTCTGATGTGCCTATTGCTCTTCGCAAAGGTCGTCGGAGTTGTGTCACTGCTCATCCTCTTGCCCAGTTTGTTTCTTATCAGGGACTTTCGATTCCTATAGAGCTTACCTGGCTGCTACATCGTCTATTCGTATTTCTCATACTATTACCGAGGAATTACAGGATTCTCTATGGACCGCCGCTATGACCGCTGAGATGGATGCCCTGCAGAAAAATCATACGTGAGAGTTGGTTGATCTTCCACCAGGGGAGAGGACCGTTGGTTGTCAATGGGTCTTCACAGTAAAATACAAGGCTGATGGGGCTGTTGAGCGATATAAGCGCGCTTGTTGCAAAAGGCTTTACTCAGACTCCAGGGAAGGATTTTCATGCTACATTTGCTCCTGTTGCCAAGCTGACTACTGTTCGGCTTCTTGTCTCTCTTGCAGCTTGCCACAATTGTCCTCTTCATCAGATGGATGTGAAGAATGTTTTTCTTCACGGCAACTTGACAGAGAAAATTTATATGGATCCGCTGCCTGGTTTTCGTCTTCAGGGGGAGTATTCTGGAAAGGTGTGCCTTCTTCTCAAATCTCTATATGGACTGAAGCAGTCACCGAGAGCATGGTTTCAGAGATTCAGCGTAATCATTCTCTCTCTTGGATTTACTCGTTGTCATGCTGATCATACTTGCTTCATTCGTCGGAGTAATGGACGGTGCACCATTGTTCTAGTTTACGTGAATGATATTATTATCACAGGAGATGATGCTGATTACATTGTCAGAGTGAAGACTGAGCTTGGACAGGCATTTGATGTGAAGGATCTAGGTCCTCTTCGGTATTTTTTGGGGATTGAGATTGCTCGCTCACGCCATGGTATTTCGCTCTCCCAGCGAAAATACACTCTTGACCTACTTGAGGACACCGGTATGCTTGGATGTCGCCCTGCCACTTCTCCCATGGACCAGAACCATCGCCTTCATGTTGAATCAGGCGACCTTCTGTCATATCCTTCTTTGTATCAGCGTCTAGTGGGTCGTTTGATCTACTTGACAAACACTAGACCTGATTTGACTTTCGCTGTCAGCGTAGTGAGTCAATTCATGCATGCCCCATGGACTTCTCACCTAGATGTTGTTTACAAGATTCTTCGATACTTGAAGTCATGCCCAAGTCTTGGCTTATTCTATGCTACTAGTGCTCAGCCTACCATTTCTTGCTACACTGATGCAGATTATGCTGGTTCGCTCACTGATCGACGATTCGCTTCTGGTTTCTGTACTTTCCATGGGGGCAACCTTATTTCCTGGAAAAGTAAGAAACATAGTGTTGTCTCTCGTTCTTCTGCTGAGGCAGAATATCGTGCCATGGCCCAAGGCACATGTGAGATCATTTGGTTGTGCTCTCTTCTGACAGAGTTGGGATTCCCTGTAGCTGGTTCATCTACTTTGTTTTGTGATAACCGATCTGTCATTATGCTTGCCTCGGACTCAGTTCTTCATGAGCGGACCAAACACATTGAGGTTGATGTTCACTTTCTTCGAGAGAAAGTACAGTCAGGCGCCATTGACACGTTTTTTGTCTCTTCCAATGAAAAACTTGCTGATATGTTCACCAAGTCTATTGGTCCCTCTATTCTTCATTCTAGTTTGACCAAGTTGGACTTGATTGATATCTTCGCTCTAACTTGAGGGGGAGTATTGGAGTCATGGAATAGGCCTGTTGTCAGGCCTATTGTTTTGGTCATTTTCCTATTCTAGGGCTTGTACATCTTGTAACTATAAAAGGGACATTTCAGTCACCATTACACTATACAACATTATTATTCCATCTATTTCTTCTATAGGGTCATCTAAAATAAAAAAATTACCCATCTTCTTCGCAGAAGAAACTTCATCAACAACTCCTGATGTAGATCCACCATCACTAACAACCTCTAAAGCAATTTCCTAGGATAATACACTTGTAGGGATTGGTACTGATATATTTACTAGAGGAACATCTGCTAATGGCATTGGTCCTAATAAAGCGGCAGCCTCTTTCGCTTCCTAGTAGATACCTTGGGAGCATCAACATCTGTAGCAGTATGGGAAGTCGTCAAAGGTTGGTGTTCTTTTGCACATATGTTCGCATCTCTCAATATAGATGTCTGAGGTGATCTAAGCGACAAGAAATTGAAATTGATGTGCAAGAGATCTATAAACCCTTCATCCTTATTGTATTCAAAAGAAGCTTTTTCACTCTCCAGAAAGACTTCAATCAGGAAATCAGTAAGCATGGGCCTTATCTTCTCAGGGATCCATTTGTCATATTCTATAGAAGGTGCATTTCTTGAGCATATCAAAGAGTCCATTATTGTAAACCAGCTTAGCTTATTCCTAAAAAATAAAGTCCTTATCTTGACCAAATTAATCAAGGATGATAAAAGTCACCATTGGACTCTTTTATCCATCCTTGAGGGGGTAATTTGTAGACACACAAAAAAAAGTGAAAGTCAAAGTCAAGCATGTTGTTGAGTCAAAACGGCCTGCTGAGCCAAAATGGCCATGTGAGCAGAACGGCCATGTGAACCAGAATGGCCCTGTCAATCAGATAGACCCCGCTGAGCCAGAACAGCCTGACTAAACCAGAACGGCCCAACTGAGCCAGAATGGCCCAGCTTGGCTAAAATTAAATTAAATTAAATTAAGATAAATGCCTTCAAAGGGTGGGTGTGCTCAGAAAACCAAATATCATTTTATATATAAGGGTTGTTTAAAAAATGTGATGAATTTCTATTAGGTGTGTATATATATGGGTGTGCACATGAAAATAAAGAATGCAATTAGAGGGACCCATCCGACAACTCGACATGCCTTCAAATGGATCCCCCAAGTCAAACAATTTAAATGACATGTTTATATGACACCGACAATGCATACTTTATTTATAAAAAGAACCTCCCCCCCCGCCCCCGCGAAGGGGACTGTTTCCGTTAACCCCCTATAAAATATTTAATCACTTTACATATTTAATAAATAAATCCTAATATTATGAATTTTTCAGGGATTTAAATGTAAAATCATTCTTTGGTGGGATCGTATGTTAAGTATACACACCGATTTCTTGTTTTCTTGCGCGCTTGCAACTATAAATAACGACCCAAAGAACCCCAAAGAAAAACAAGAAAAAACTTCTCCTCCTCCGACTCAATCTCTTCTTCTTCGTTTCGATTTTCATGGCGAGCAGGGTCAGTTTGGAGGTTGGGGACGATGGGGTCGGCGTCATCAGGATCTTCAATCCCCCCGTCAATGCATTGGCTCTGTCTGGTGAGCTTTCAAAGCCAAAAAAATGGCTTCTTTTGGTGGTTTTTTGGAGTCCGGCCGGATCCAGGATTGGCTTCGGCCAGTCCGGTCAGCATCAAATTGCACAGTCATTTATAAGGTGTATGTATCACTCTCCTATTGGAAGTCAAGCCTAGGTTTGGTTAGTACCAATAGGAGAGTAACACATGTACCCAACAATTGATTGTATTTAATAGATTGTGTAGTTCGATTCATAAGCTGCGCAGTTCGATACTTACTGGACTGGTCGAAGTCAGTCAGACTATATTCGGACTGGGTTTTTTTGGGGTCTATGTCAGTTGGGTTTTCGAAAAAATTGAACTTTTGAATGAATTACGGTTGCAGTTCTGGTGGCGATTAAAGAGAAGTATATGGAGGCAATGAGGAGAGACGATGTGAAAGCTATAGTTTTGACTGGTGAGATGTTTCTTTGAGTTGTTTTGGATTTGGTGTTTTGGGTCTCCTTTCGTATGTTTTTTGGTTTGAAATGCCCAAACGTGTGGTTTTTTTTTTTTTTTGGTATCCATTTGAAGTAACTCTTGTCTTCTTGAATTTCTGATTCTTGAAATTTTGTATTTTTCTTATTAGACTGACCCATGATTCTGATTTTTTTTTAGTTCATAATGTTTTGAATCTGAAATTGTGGTTTCACTGGAATACTGGATGTGATAGCTTTAAAGTTGGTGTTAGATTTCCCAGATGAGTTGGATTTTTTGTGCTAGTTGAAGTGAATTTCAATTCATGGTTTTTTTTAGGTGAACCACCTAACCTTTAAAAAAAACAACCATTTGTGAGAAAATAGTGTTTGTTTTGGATTTAATCATTAAATCATAAAATTGAAATTCAAAGGTCAAATGTCAAACTCTTTTTTGGATTTTTTTTTGTCAAATGCAAAACGGGTCCACGATTGGATTTTATCACTAAATCGTAAAATTGAAATTCCTTATATTAATTTGTGCTTGTTTCTAATTTGAGATTGTAATTGCACTAGGTTTTGCACTTATATTACTCTCAGCTTTGCTGAGTATTTAAAAATAGAAAAAATATTCAAAAAAATCATCTAAATATGGAAAATACCCAAATCAATTATTTTTTAAAATTCTATTTAAAAAATCTTTTTTCAAAATTTTAGAAAGTGAAATGACTTAACTACCCTTATGTTATGTACTATTCAGACATCATCATACATATTTTATTGTTTAATATCCCAAATAAACAACAGTAATAAATAATAATTTTTTTTATTTGTGCATGAAGTTTATTATTATTTTTTGGATATCGAAATACACCATTAAGAATTAAATTGTAGAAAAATGATTTTTTTGTTATAAAATATTTTTTTAGATATTTCTAAACTTTATAAAAAATTGGGGACATTTATAATATTATATAAAAAATAATTTATGCAAGACATTTATAAGATATAAATAACAAAAAAATTAAAAAATTTTTTAAAATTTATGAAAATTCTAAAAACAAAATATGTTGTAAATTTAAAAATGACAATTTTGATCATGTTAACATTTTTTATAGCATACTAACAAAATTTAAAAAGATGTAAAATAACTCTTTTTGCATGTTAACCCATTGCATAAATGTTTGCATGTTTTTGTTATACAAATAATCAAAATATACGTAGAAAAAAATTTAATTATCTCAGTACTTTTGCGGTATTTATCCCACATTATTTTTTAAAGTAGATTTGCCTCGTTTTGAAAGTAACATTATCCTTTTTACATTGGCCCTGATCACATTATACTTGTTTGTTTCATTAAAGGTCAGAGCAATGCATTTTCTGGTGGTTTTGATGTTCGAAATTTCCAGGAGATCCACAGAACTGGTATGTTGTTTGTTACTATATCTTAGCTTATACAATCCAATTGCATTTTTTTTCTTCCAATTCACAATTTCTTTTGGCCCATGCAGGCGACATGAGTTTTCTACCAGAAATTTCTGTTGATCTTGTGTGTAACACGATTGAAGGTCTTTTATTTTTCTTTCCCCCTCAACTGGTGTTTACTAGTTCTTTTTATTTGCTATAGTGTTCTTTTTTTTTTTGGGAAGATTTTTTTTTTTATCTTACATAGTTTACTGAAACAATGTGGATGTTTTTGTTGTTCATGAATATGATGGATGGTTTCAGATGCCAAAAAGCCATCAGTTGTTGCAATTTCAGGGCAAGCTATTGGCGGTGGTTTAGAAATTTCAATGGTATGTGCTTCCCCCATTAATTCAAAGTAAAGCTTGTCATGACAGTTTTATGTTTCTTCATGAGATATAGTTTTTGGTGGTATCAGATGTCAGCAGAAGATTAAGTCTTTGCTGAAATTGACTTATGATTATTGGGATTATCTTATTTTTGGTAAATAAGGTCAAAAATTGTGTTAAGAAGTTAGAAAAATCTCTTTTCACCAGCTCAGCCATGGTGGGATGGATATTTTCTATTGAGGTGTATATTGCCTCACTAGGAAAATGTTACATTCAGCCCTATTTTCAGCCCCCATATGTTTTGATATTTTTCTTTGCAAATACTTGGCTTTTGAAATACATTACTTTTATAAAAAAAATTAATAAAGTGCATACTCATATGAATTGAATGCATATATTTTTACCATTTTCCATTATATAGTATATACTGACGTAGTGGAGTACATACAGTATTAGGCAATTTCATATATTGTGTTAGTTATGTGACGACCACAGACAGGGTTGCGAAATAGATCAAGTATATCAATGCCCTTCGAACTAAGTGTTGAGTTGTCTAACCACAGAATTGTATCCTTGGTTTAACGGCCCATGATGTATTGCACTTGCCGCAATACATTTTGCTGCTAATCTGGAGTCAGATTCTATTTGATTCTATTTGAATACATTGAACTAGTTGCAACCCCCAAGTATGGCAATTGATTTCAAAGTGTGAATTGTCATAGAAGTGCATTGGACTAAAAATGCAAGGATCATCTGACCATTGTTGTGCCGAATCAGTCCACCATAACTTGATCTGCTTTCATGTTCAACAACATCAGTATTGAGTGTGCACCAGTCTAGAGAGCAGTTATCTTCTCTGTTTTATAGGTTTAAAAGAACAGCCTAGTTCTCTACAAGAGCTTTGTTGAAGAACCATTGAAATGTCTTGAAAGATTGGAATAACAATAATAAAAAAATAAGGATGGTTGTGATTGTCTTCCTCTGAATCAATTGTGAATCACCATGTTTTGATGCATTATGATCAGGGATGCCATGCACGGATTGCCACTCCAGATGCAGTACTTTGCCAGCCTGAACTGACTGTGGGAATCATTCCTGGATATGGAGGTAATGGTGCTCTCTTGTCTTCTTGAATTATGCTGTGAATATCTCTGGCCATAACATTTGCTCTTTTTTCTTTCTTAATCCAGACTAATCTCTGTTTATTTGTATTGGGTTGTTTAAAGGGACCCAGCGACTCCCAAGGCTGGTAGGACTTCCAAAGGCCATCGAAATGTTGCTCGTGAGTCTTATCATTCCCGATTTTGAATTTGGAGTTCTTATGCTTTTTGATCGAATGTTTTCTATTTGATTGTTTTTTTGTTATTCTCATTGGTTAACTTAAATATTACACTTATTATTTAGTTTGCCTTGGATAAATTGAAGATAAAAGGTAAATAAATTTATAACTTTTTAAACGATAAGTCTAACCTTATGGAATTTGTCTGTGTTTGATATTCTTTTTCTATCAAACCCATACATCATATAGGTGGTAATAATTACCATCTTTACATATGTATTTTGACATAATGACCCTTCTCGGTTAAACAGATATTGCTCCTCTTATTTATTTTTTAAAAAAAGTTTCTATTAATCTTGAACATAAGTTAAAATTAATTTCATTACGAAGTTTTGGTATTAAAATAAGTCAAATTCAGTTTGCATTATATTTTTGTTATACAGAATTGCATTAAAAGGTTAATATAATAGTAAAAAGGAAAAGTAAAAAAAAAAGAACATTTAATCCACAAACATAGATGATAGAGGATAGTAATTCTAGTATTTTCCTAATATTATTGTGAGATTTATACACTCAAGAAATAAGCAACTTATTTTTTTATACCATCTCCATCCAAATTTATTCCCTCCTTGTGTTAATGCTTACATCATCACGAATAATTCCATGCAGCTTTCGAAGCCAATCACAGCTAAAGAAGGGAAAGAACTTGGGCTTATTGATGCAGTTGTTTCATCTGAGAACTTGTTGAGAGTAGCAAGGCTTTGGGCATTAGACATTGCAGACAGATGCAAACCATGGATGACTTCTCTTCGCCGAACTGACAAGCTGTGCTCAGTCCCTGAAGCACGCAAAATCATAGAATCCGTTAGGCAAAAAATGAAAGTGATTGCTCCGAATGTTTCCCACCACCAGGCATGCCTTGATGCCCTGGAGGAAGGCATTGTCTTTGGAGGACACGCCGGCATTTTGAAGGTACGGATGGCATAAATCATCTCCTCTTCATATATTTAATGAGCGGAGCAACAAAAATTATTCTTGAAAAAGTAACTCTGGACATGTCTCGAGTTCAAATCCAACCAGGTTTATCTGATGCACAGGGTTTGTGGTTTGTGCATCTGAAATTTTCACAACTAATGTTAGAGTTTCATCGTCAATGATCTTAATGAT
The DNA here is from genome assembly GCA_030737845.1 of Acorus calamus. Lineage (NCBI taxonomy): Eukaryota > Viridiplantae > Streptophyta > Magnoliopsida > Acorales > Acoraceae > Acorus > Acorus calamus. The sequence goes on along the minus strand of CM060877.1, from coordinate 9,667,752 downwards.
GATTTGCCTGTATCTCCTGATCTGCACCCATTATCAGCATAACAAGTGAATACATCCTTGACTGCAGGAATCACGGTTGATCCACAACTTAATCTACACAGACACCTGTAAGGGTCTAGTTCACACTTTCTTTGCTGAACGCGCAGTTTCCAAGGTATTATCCATTGTAAATTCAGTTAGAATTTAATTTTCCCTAAAAAAAAATTGTGGTCCAACTCCAAACCATATGTGCTGTTCGCTAAGTCAAATAATTCTCACTTTGTTGGATTCTCATATGACTGCATTGTCCAAATTTTTATGTGGGTCTTCATGAACAGGTACCTAATGTTACCAACATCAAACTCAAACCAAGGCCTATACGTAAAGCTGCTGTTATTGGTGGAGGTTTGATGGGTTCTGGCATAGCTACTGCTCTTATCCAAAGTGATATATCTGTTATTCTCAAGGAAGTTAGCTCAGATTTTCTAGAGAAGGGGATGAAAGCAATTGCAGGTTCTTTCTTCAATCACTCGAGCTGACCATGGACAATGATTCTGTTTTTTTTTTAAATTAGTCTAATGCAGCCTCTAAAACTTGATGTCACATTATGTACCAGAAAATCTCCAAGGTTTATTTAACGAAGGGTCATTGACAGAGGATAAGATGGACAAAGCTTTGTCTCTCCTAAAAGGTGTATTGGACTACTCAGAGTTTGGAGATGTTGATATGGTCATAGAGGTTAGTTTCATCTCCAATGTCGATTCAAACTTACATATTGGCACCTCATTGAATAACTATTTTATTTAACATTTAATGGCTAAATGTTCAACCTTATTGTTTAATTGACACTTGTATAGTACATTTGATAATCTAGTTTCACACACCATCTGAATTATCTAGTTTCAGACTTCATTCCAATGTCTAGTTATCATCATTGTTTTGAAAAACCTTATAAAGTCTGATATTTTTTTACATATGTAGGATTTGTTTGTGATTAAACCTTATAAACATTCTATTTGATTAGGCTGTTGTTGAAGATGTTCAACTGAAACAATCGCTATTTAGTGAAATCGAGAAGGTATGTCCCCCTCACTGCATTCTGGCGACAAACACATCCACGATTGATCTTAATATTGTGGGAGAGAAGACCAGTTCTCAGGATCGCATTGTGGGGGCACATTTTTTCAGGTTAGCTTCATGTTTACCCATGCTTGTTACAACTTGCACAGTAGACGTACTAATGAGCATGCCACATAATTACTTTAATCAAACTAGGATTACATCAGCATTTCTTGAAGGCCTTTCAATGTAACTGCTCTTCTAGTTTTTCTTTATTAATTAAATTTCTGTAAAGCAGCTGTCTTATTGTTATCTTCTCAGTTTGAACAGAAGAGATAAAAGGAGACAAGAAAACTTTCATTGCTTCAACATAAGTTGGAGTTTACAAGCTTCTCAACAACCTATATTTTAACCCCTCAACAAAATGGTCTATTTATAGGTCTCAAAGTTTGATGAGAATGGATTATATTTAATCTAAATCCTCAACCACTCTCAAAAAGCCAAGATATCGTAACAACTAATAAATCAATATAAACCTTGCAACCTAACCACTAAGAAATTCTAACATGCTATCTAATCCGCATATAAAATATATAGTTACAAAGGAAAAAAAAAAAAACCTCTATCTGGTTATTTAAACTAATTTTCCGTAAAAATTCAAGACCGCCCTTGATTTGATCTGCATCACCATGTCTGTTTAATATATGCACAAAGCTTGTCCAAATTTTCAATACATGCATTGTGTGCTTATTGCATTGCTTATTGAAATCTGATTCAATTTTCATTTATTGTTTTCCTGTACAGTCCTGCTCATTTGATGCCACTCCTGGAAATCGTCCGGACTGAAAAAACATCTGCCCAAGTCATTCTTGATCTCATGACTGTGGGGAGAGCCATCAACAAAATCCCAGTTGTGGTTAGAAATTGCACGGCATTTGCTGTCAATCGAACCTTCTTCCCATACACCCAAGGAGCGCAGCTGTTGGTTAGTCTAGGTGTGGATTTGTATAGAATTGATCAAGTGCTCAGTGAATTCGGCATGCCAATGGGACCTTTTCAGTAAGTTTTCTTGATATCTTGTAGTGCTTAAGCCTGTTTATGTTGCTTATGAGATAAGATTCAGTCAAGGATCCAATGAATTCTTGTCAATCCTTAATATGGGATTGACTCGTTACTAAAATTATCACAGAACTCCATGTTAAACATGTGAGATGACACATGTCAGTATTTTATTGGAGATTAATGAGAATTGACTTGGGATCGTCACGTTGCCTATATAATGGTTGCAAACGCATTTCTCATTCATATGAACTTCGTCACGCGTTATATAGTAAAGTTTCGATACTGGAATTGTCAGATTGCAGGATGTCGCTGGATATGGAGTAGCCGTGGCGATTAATAAAATGATTACCTCTGCATTTGGTGGCCGTTCTTTTGAGAGTCCACTCCTTGACCTGATGATTGCAGATGGAAGAAGAGGTATACAATGCCAAGTTATAAATCCACATTTTTTGAACTAACCATGTCACATTCTTCTCATCTGATGTTCATGATTTGATATATATTAAGATTTGGTTTGCAGGGAAAGCCAATGGGAAGGGCTACTACATATATGAAAAGGGAAGCAAGCCAAAACCTGATCCCAGTGTGCAGCCAATCATCCAGGAATGCATAAGACTTACTAATATCATGCATGGTGGGAAGGTATGACTTTACATAAGAACATGTGCTTTGTAATTGTTTCATTGGAAGATATATTGACATTATCATTAATGTTTTGTTTATGTTAGCAGGTAAATTTGAGTGACCAAGAAATCTTGGAGATGGTGCTCTTCCCTGTTGTGAATGAAGCGTGCCGAGTTTTGGATGAAGGCGTCGTTGTCCAAGCTTCTGATCTTGATATTGCAACTGTTCTTGGGATGAGCTTTCCCTCTTACAGGTATGTACCCTTCTTATGCTCATTCTCCTTGAATTTAGGATGATCCAGTGCTAGTTATCAAAGTTCGATAACTATAATTCAAAATGAGAATTCCTCCTCCTTCAATAATCCAGGTCTGATAGATTCTGTGGAAAAGAGGAATCAAGAGTATTCTACTTGAATTTTCCATAGAATTCACGTATCACATGCAAAAACAGCTAGCTAAATTTCACATCTCCTGAGTGTTATTTTTTTATGTCTCTTTTTCTTTCTTTTTTTTGCAGGGGTGGTATCGTGTTTTGGGCTGATTCTGTTGGACCTCTTTATATATATGAAAGCCTCAAGAAGTGGGAAGTAGAATATGGTGGCTTCTTTAAACCCTCACAATATCTAGAGGAAAGAGCAAGTAGAGACATTTCATTGGTAAGAACAAAAAAATAATGTGTCATAATTTCTTCTTTTTTCCCCTTCACTTTATTCCTTTTGATTCCTCCTTAGATTTGGTGAAACTCATAGTGGTGGATATAAACATTCAGTGTTTTTCCTTCACTTTATTCCTTTTTGCCAACCCTGAACCCCCTTGCAATATTCAATTTCTTTGATCACAAGAACTAAAAGCTTTTTGTAAAGTGTTTTTCATGCTTACGGCAGGCTTTTGGAAACAGATTTTGAAGATTTTGCTTTTACAGGAATCATATTTGATCCAAACTCATTTCCAAACACCCAGCCTTTAGAAATCTAGCTAAATTGTACTTCCTGGAAAGCTATTTTAAAGCTACCTTTAAGAGAAAAGCCTTATTTTCAAATTCATTTTCAAACAACACGGCTGCCTTCTCCTATCCACAGCCCTCATTGGGAAAGGGTATCTCTACCCAACATGTCAAGAGACTGTTCGATATTGCTAGCTCAATTTCTCTTAATGAAAACAAATTATCTGCTACGAGTTTGATCTTCGAGCATTCTATGGTATGATCCAGATATGTATATAATGTCATCATGAATTGCAATGTTTACCTGATGTCATATTTCTGTATATATTCTCTTGCAGGCCCAACCTGCTCCGCCGTCAACATTGGATTTAGATGCATTAATCGCGTCTTTCTAATTTCTTACATTGGTTAAGAATTTTGGCCATGGATATGGTCCCTCTATCAATACTATTCTTACCTCAACTAGTGGGGATTACGGATTGGAAAAGAATAAACAGAGTTGGTGTTGGCCAATGAAGTATTTAAAAAAACTAGCAGCACAAGAGGCTTGACTCTCTGTCCAATGTAGTGTAAAATCATTCTTTGTTGTATTTTACATTTTAGTTCATTGTTGTAGACAGAAAAAAGGGGCAGTTTTCTTGATGGAGTTCCCATCATGTATATTTTTGTGACAACAAAAAGATGTATGACTGTCTCTATTCTATCTAATCAATTTCCTTTTGTATTACTAGAGACATGCAATTTTTTTTTTTTTTTTTTTTTGAATTACTTGAATCACAGTTTGCTTTCTTTTTTATTTTTCTACTATCCTCGCTGCAATCCACCTTGTGATTGTCATCCCTCTCAGAGGCTAAATCTAGTTGCTTCTGACTCATTTTCTCCCCATTTTCAAAGCTTTCTTGCCGTCGTCTCATCTCATTGAGACTCTCAGTCATATCATGAGGCAATTGGTATTCCTGAATGGGAGAGTGCTATGGCAGAAGAACTTAGTGCATTACAACGCACTCACACTTGGGATCTTGTCCCCCTTTCTGTGGGTAAGGTTCCCATTGGCTGTAAGTGGGTCTACAAGATCAAGACTCACTCGGATGGTTCCATTGAGTGTCACAAAGCTCGTTTAGTCGCTCACAGTTTCACTCAATAGCATGGAATTGATTATGATGAGACTTTCGCTCCTGTGGCCAAGATGACTACTGCTCTCACCTTAATTTTTTGTTGCTTCTGTCCATCAGTGGCCTATTTACTAGCTCGATGTCAAGAATGCATTTCTTCATGGTGATTTATCAGATGAGGTTTATATGGCTCCCCCTCCAGGCCTTTCTCATCCATTTGGTCACATATGTCATCTTCGACGATCTCTCTATGGTCTCAAATATGCTCCCCACACTTAGTTTGCTCGATTTACTTTGGCCATTCTCTCTGTTGGGTTTCTTCCGAGTGTTTTAGATCCGGATATGTTTGTTCATACTTCTGGCCACCACCGTACCATTCTGCTGCTTTATGTCGATGGCATGATTATCACCACTGACAACTCTTCTCGTATTCAGTCAGTCAAGCAGCATCTTCAGTGCCAATTTCAGATCAAGGATCTCAGACTTCTTTGATATTTTCTGAGTTTGGGAGGTCACTTATGCTTCTCATTGTTATCTTCTCTCTCAGCGCAAGTACACTTCGACTTGATCGATCGTGCTTGTCTGATTGATGATCGCACTTCAGCTATTCCCATTGAGCTTAATGCCCAACTCCGGCTCGAATGATGGTGATCCTCTTACATATGTCACTCGTTATAAACAACTCGTGGGCAATCTTGTGTTCTCACCATTACTCGCCTTGATATTGCTTATGTTGTACACGTTGTCAACCAGTTTGTCGTTGCGCACCACACATTACTTTGCGGTTCTTCGGACCATTTTTTATCTTCGTGACACTATATCTCGTGCTTTGTTCCTCCCGTCTTCTTCAGTTCTTAAGCTACGAGTTTATATTGATGTTGATTGGGCTGGTAATGTTACCAATCATCGTTTCACGATAGGTTTTTGTTTATTTCTTGTCGACTCTTATTTCCTGGAAGGCCAAGAAACATGATATTGTTTCTCGCTCTAGTGCTGAGGCGGAATACCATGCCATGGCTTCCACTACCGCTGAGAATGTTTCGCTTTGACGTCTTTTGGGTGATATGGGTGTTATCATATCTGCGCCTACTCCGTTACTATAACAACAAGAGCGTCATTGAGATTACAAGTAATTCAGTTTTTTATGAGCAAACAAAACACATCGAGATCGATTGTCACTTTGTTCGTCATGACTTTCTTGCCGGCACATTGTCCTTACCCTATATTTCTTCTGCTCTTTAGTTGTCTGACTTCTTCACAAAGTCACATATGCTCCAGCGCCATGCCTTTCTTTTGAGCAAACTCAATATATGATCTATCATGAGTTTGAGGGGGGGGGGGGGGGGGTTAAATATATTAATATGTATTAGGAGTATTTTAGTATTTCTTGTCATTAAGAGTAGTCTTTTTATATGTTCTCTTTTGTACTATATATATTGGGTGTAAACCCTATTGAGATATTGGTTCATTCTCTTCAATTCTTGATCCTAACACTAATAATACTATGGTTGGTTGTTGTTGGTTTATACCGAGTTCACGAAGTTCAAGATTATCCTGCTACACTCAAACCCCAGTTGTTTGGTGAATAAGAAGGGCGAATAGATTTTTTTTTTTTTTTTTTTTTTTTAAGAATGGTGCTCCTAGGATTTGATCCCTTGACTTCTTTCACAGAGGTAGGAGGTGAATGGGAGAATAGACTTGATCCTAAAAAAACATGTTTGTTTCAAATGTAAAAATTATAATAGTTATGTCCGGATAAGTTAGAATAAATCAAGATAAGTATACCTAGGGGGTATGGATTATGGAAGAGTATTGTTTATTCCTGCTTATCCATCCAAAATTATAGCTACTCATAAGACAAACACAAAAGATAGTAATTTATCAAAACAGAGAGGAATATCAACCTAACACAAAATAATCTGATTCGCATCTCTCCCATATAACTATTTTATATCTGGACAAGCCATTCACAAACCAAACAGGGGGAAACTGATTATAGAAATTCAGAAATACCAGTAGCAGAAGAAAACATTTCTAAAGTAATTTTTTTAACTCAACAAACTTCCCCATATCAATTGAAGAATAACTTCATGAACCCAGAAGCCTAAGAAGCACCTGATACAACTCTCAAACTCCCCAAATAAGGCACAGAGGATTACAAAAGTATTTGTGTTTCTCAATGCAGATCCAATTCCAGATGACAACTAAACAAGAAAACATGCTTCATAAAACAAAATAAAAATAAAGGTTTGCATGAAAGACTGCCACATAACAGAGATGTCATCATTCTGAAAGCAGTGATTACTTACTCGGCCTCGGTCTCCGGCGAGGGATTGCTTGAGCTGCCATGAGAGACACCCTAAGCCGCTCTGATGAAACAAACCCACGTTCCTGCATCAACTCATGCACCCTCTTCGCATCCGACACAAAACCACCCGCCAAAAGCCCTTCCACGATCCTCTCGAACTCGTCTTCCCTCAACCGCTCCTTCTCTGCTTCCAACCTCTGTAGCGCCTCAAAAGCTTTCTCCTTCACACCCGCCCTCGAATACATCTCACAAATGCTCACATTTATCTCAAACGGAGCCTCCTCTCCCTTCTCGTTGATTTTCATAAGCATCTGCTCAGCCTCGTCGACCAGCTGAAGCTTCCCAAGCCAATCCACCAAAACCGAGTAAGTTGCAGTCCCGGGCTCGAACCCATCCTTCTCAAGCTCCAAGAGCAAGTTCAATGCCTTGTCGAGCATGTTCTTCTTCTCATAGGCCGCGATCATGGCGGCAACACACCGGTCGTCCGGCTTGTGACCGGCTTTCAACATGAAGTCGAAGTTGCTCCTCGCATGGTCCACATCCCCAGCTCGTCCATAGGCCTCAACGACTAGTGTACATGACTCGAGAGTCAGGTGGAGACCAGCAATTTGCATTGTTGTGAATATTCTTTGGGCCCCGTCGACGTGGCCACGTTCTGCAAACGCTTTCAACAACCCCATGTATATCTCGTTTGTGGGTTTGATGTCTCTCATCTCCATTTCTTTCATTAGGGCTTCGCCTGATTTGGGAGATCCGGCTTTCACGTAAGCCATTATCATCGAGGAGTAGAGTCTCAAGCTTGGACGGAAGTCTTGGCTTCTCAGGTTGTTGAAGGCCACCTCTGCAAGTTCAAGATTTCCTGCCTTGCTGTATAGATGAACCAATATTGTATGGACTACAGCATCAGGTTTCAAGCCTTTGTCTGTCATTTTGTTGAGGATTCTCTCTGCGTCTTCTACACGGCCTTCCTTTGCGTAGTTATCTATCAGTTTTGAGTAATCGCTGATAGTTGGTCGATAAGATTCCTCATCTAGGAGTAGTTCAGCAAGCTGCAGAAGGAAAACAAAATAAAACTGTGATAAAAACAGGCTTGATTACATAATATGTTCATGTGTGCATTAAATCAAGTCATTTGTTTTTGCAGTTGCATAATGTAAGATCATGTAGTAATGTGAACAGAAAATAAGTATTAAAAAGAAGAATAAATGAACATTCTAACATGACTAGCAAAAATTCGGCAAAAAAATGCTCTTAAGCAGAAATGTTGAAAAGGGGAGAAAGAACCAAATGGTATATAATTCGCAATTAGCAATTAATATGCTGATGGATTAATCAACTGCATATCAGCCTAATCATGTGTAATAGGAAGAGAGCTTTTTTTCGTGTAAACTTGATTTATATTCCACACTGTTATGAACAGTCTCTATTTATTGGAAACGAAAAATAGAAAATATGGCAAACTACCCTCTCAAGTTGTTCATAAAAACCAAATAATCATCCAAACATGTTTCCAAACGCTACTTTAGGGGGAGGTAGTTGATTGAGACTTCTGATAGATTTTGTGGACATTATTTAAATGATGAACGTTTGTAAACTTTACGGATTTTTACAGACTGTTGCAGACTTTTATAAACTTCTACGTATGGATTTTAATGGACATCCGATAGACTTTTAGAGACTTGTTTCATAGACTTCTAAAACACAAGTTTATCCAAGATCAATAACGTGAAGATCATTATCTAGAAATGCATCATTCAAACAAAAACAAAAAATAAAAACTCAATTACAGACATTCACAAATACTAAAACAAAAAATCATAAACTTCCTATGTAATGAGAAAAATGAAGGAATTAGCTTCTTTATTGGTAATACAATGGTGTTGCAAACAATCTAGGGCAACAAACTTCATATGACATGTAAAAAACATGGGCATGTAAGAATAAAAAATTCATAGAGGAAGGTTAGCCAACACCAACCTTGTAGTGAAGACCCTGACTCCGCTCCTTCGCCCTCTCCATCAACACGACCCAATCAACCCTCGACGGCTCGAGAAGCTCCTTCCACTCTCCCACCACCCCAGACAAGTCATCCCCCTCTCTCATCGCAAGCACCCTCTCCGTGACAAGCTTGCATTTCCCCATAACCGGCTTCGCCACCTCCGCGAACACCCGCTTCTCCCCCTCCTCCGTCTTGAACGCCACCTCCGCCCACTCGGGCCCTGACAAATCCAACCCATGTATCTTGTACTTGATCTTCCCCCGCCTCTTCGGGAGATCAACAACCTCAACGGGCGTCCCCGCCTCTTCCCGTGCCACGCCCGGCGGGTTCCGCATCAATTCGCGGTACCGCTCCGACTCCTCGAGTTTCTCTCTCGCCCACTTGAGCCGGAACTCGTGAAGCAAGTCCCCGCGCACGCCCACATCGGCCGCGAATCGGCACATCGCCTTCACGTCGTCGCACTGGAGGAAGCCCTTCATTTCCCTCCTCCGCCGCTCGTTCTTCATGCCCTCGAACACCGAATTGCTGATCTCCCAAACGGTCCTCCACAGGTCCTCGCTAAGGTCGGCCGACACGGCGGAGGCACTCAAAGATCGGAGCTTTGGGTCGAGCCCGGACCCGTCCATCTCGGAGACGACCTTCCGGGCGATGACGAGGAGCATCGAGTCGATCGTCGGCCTCTCGCAGTCAGGGTAGGCCTCGACGAGCTTGGACCGCATGAGCGACACGAACCTCGACAGGAACTCGTTCATGGGGCCGTCTTCTTCTCCTTCGGAGGCAGGGTCTTCGTCGGCGGAGGCTTCATGGAGGCTTCGGAAGTGAAAGAACGGGCCGCCTGCGGCGGAGGCAGCGGAGGTGGTGGTGGGTTTTAGGGTTTGGAGGGATCTGGAAGTGTTGAAGAGAGGGAGGTGTCTGGAGGTGGACGTGGAGATATTTTTGGCGGTGTTTCTGATGTGGATTTTGATGGATTGCCTCAACAGAAATATGGGTCTCATCTTTTTTTTTGGGGATTTGGAGATTGAATTAGTTCTTCGTCTGCGATGAAAACATGGAAACGTGAGGAGTTTTTGTGAATTTTTGATATTCAGAGAACAAACGCCATGAAAAAGGGGAAGAGACGGCGGTGAAGAAGTGGGGAGTGAGAGGAAGTGATGGAGCAGGGATTTGAATTGGGCCGGGTCGGATCGTGGCCCTTTATGAACCGGACCGATAGAGGTCTTCTCGGTGGGTGGCTCTATTCACCCCCCTCAAAAATTGGTGCACCCCCTTTTTGTAATTATCCCCCTTATTTTTAAGTGTTTCATTAAAACCCCCTCATATATAAACTCATTTTAGGTTCGACACTCATAGTGTCGAGAGAAATGACTTCTATCGACACCTAATCAGTCGACTGATATGTATTAAATCCAAAATGTTTAAACTGATCGAATCGACACATGAAGTGTCGACATTTAATGAATTTGTCGACATTTTAAGTGTCGACATATTTGAAACCCCTGAAATTGTCGTTGAGGTCGACTCCATCTCCTAAACCCATCGACACTCCGAATGTCGGCAGAAATCAATTCAGTCGACTTTAAATGGATATTGTTAAGGATCCATATAGGGGGTGCAACTGTATTAGAGGGGGTGAATAGAGCCACCTAGGCACCCCCTCGTCGATGGGTGTCTTTATTGCGGGACTGGGGGAGGGTTAAAGCAACCCCACGGTCCCCACCCCAAAAATTTCTTTTCGGGGGTTGAGGTTGCAATCTGTAAAAACAAGGGTAAAATGCATTTGGACCCTGAAGTTTTTGAAACTTACAGAATCACTCCTTAAAGTTTAAAAATATGCATTTACACCCCATGTCATTATATTTTTTCATTAAAATGTGACAAAAGTAATTTACAATTAATGTTTTACATTTAACTATCTAAATTATCCATAAAAAAATCAATCAATTAATTATATATATGCTTTATGAATATTAACTTATAAAATAATTAATTCTTTAAATACATCTAGATGTATTTTTGAGAGAATTGAGTCACTTAATAATTAATTAAAAAGTGAAAACAACCCACCAAAAAAAGTAAAAATATGATAAAGATTTAATAAAATTATAAAATTGTGTTTTTATCTCATCTTAATGGAAACATCAAATTGCAAGGGGTGTAATTGCATATTTTTAAACTATATGGAGTGTTTCTGAGGGGGTCCAAACACATTTTACCCTAAAAACAAATGGGTAGAGAATAGAAGAGAGATATTTTTCAAAAAAAAATAATCTAATAAATAAAAACTTTCATATTGTTATATAAGATGAACATAGATGTTGTAAATATATTTCAATGAACAATATTCAATAACTCAATATTAATAATTAGATGAGAAAAGGATAGCTAAATCATTTTATAACAATAAAAGAAGATTGAAGAAGAGGTTGGACAGATATTCCTTGCGTCTTCGAGGCGAGTGACAAAACTCTGTAAAGGAAGGAAACTTCGAACTGGCTGACAAATTGGTGAAAGCTCTTAAATGGGAGTTGGGGAATGGAGAAATGATTAGTTTTTGGCATGACTGGTGGATTGGGAACCTTCCCTTGAGAATGCAATCCGGAGATATATAGCATTGCAACCAACAAAACAGGGAATGCAATCAATTACTGAGCCTCTTTGTGGGAAATTAGCCCAAGGGACCGTTTGTGAGTGCGTTGGCTGATGCCGTGGAACTCCAAAACGAAAAAGTGACGTTTATGTTTCTGACTGAATAGGAGCATTCAAATGGTATTTTTTTTTAGAATTTCCAACACTTCAAAATTTTACTCCTCCACCAAGAGGCTTCTCCCGATGCAGTGTCCCCCGATGGTCCCCAACAGCCCTTAAAAAGAAGATTGACAGAGGAGAAGACAGTGCAGTCTGCTGACTATTTTTTTCTTTTGAAAAAATAGTAGATACACGCCACCAATCGCTTCCATTTCGAAAAGATTAGTACTTGATGGAATGTTAAATAAAGACACAAATCCAGCCAAGGAGAATGAACCATGTAGCATGGAGTGGTGACTTGGGCAGGGTATTTTCAGTAAAATCATATTACATGTGGTGGAAACATGGAACTGTGACAATTTAAGCAACCAGGACAAAGTGGAAACAAATATGGTGCGCCAAGACTCCATTGAAGGTTTAGGCATTCATGTGGCAGGTAGATCATAGAAGGTTCTTACAAGGGTTTACAGGGCTAAATGGCACCCCAAGACTCAATAATATGTGTATTATGTGGGTGTGAACGGAAAACAACGATTCACTTCTTTTATTTATGCCTAGTGGTGAAATGGTTCTGGCTCTCCTTTGGGGCAACAATGGAGTTGAATATGACATTTAGCAATTTGCAGGAGATGTGGGAGGCGGGGTAAGTGCTCAGACTAAGGGGTGATAGAGGCGCGTCGGCGAAATTCTCTCAAACTTTAATTTCGACATATACATAGACTATGGTTGACATGTAACCAGGCAATATTCAAAGAAATGAGGGTCTACATTGAGAATATGAAGGATATGGCAACAACATATTGTGTATCTGACTAATGGAATTTTATTTTTAGGGCGAGCATGGTGGGGTTCTAGGGAGGGACGACTTTCCATCATTGAGCAATGATTTTGTTTTCTTGGCCTCGGGTCTTGGGTAGGTAAATCCTCCTCTATTTGTCATGGTGGACTGAGTTTTATGTGTTTGTTTCTTTTATCCTTGCTTTTATTCTTCATCTACTTTTTCCCCATCTTCAGATTTTGTATCAATTTTATTTTAAATTGTAATACATTTTTTGTCTTCGGCAAAAAGAAAATACAATGCAAGAAGATTTTTTGGTAAAGTTATAAAAAATGACTCATATATTTCTTTGAAAAAATTTCAACAATAACACACAAAAAAAAAAAAAAAATTGTTACATGTAATTCAAAAGGACAGTTCAATGGACAGTGCCCATGAAACAAAGTATTTGTACCTAAGATATACATACTTATATGGGCACGTTTATCCTCACACATCATTTGCCTAAGATCACCAACCTACGATAGCTATCACCATCTACTTATTTTCTCACTAAACACACCATCCTATACATACAAATCATTTGAATCACTAATCCCATGTCCCTTTCCATTATCCCCTTTCATCTCTCTCCCTCCCATCTGTTTCTCCTCTCAAGACACACTCCTCTCTCCTTCACAAAGGTCTTCTCCAATCAGTGCTTCCGTTGAAAACATTCTTCTTCTCCAATCGGTGCTCCCCGTCAAACATCTCCATCTTGCCTATGCCATCGTCGACCCCGTGCCATCGTCAACTAGAAGTCCTGTCAATTATCCGAAAAAATATCTGTATCTGATCAAAATCCATATTCGAAAATGCAGAAAATATCTGATATCCAAAAATCCATATCTATATCCGAACCAAATTATCCATATCCAAAATTTTTTGAATCGGATCAGATATCCGATCCGAACAATATCTGTACCCCAAAGTTTTATTTTATTTATATATATTAGGATTAGTTTCAACCTTAGATCAAAATTCAATAGCGCATATTATAGGACAAAACACAATCCAATTAGGATTTGAGAGTTGAGACCAACTCACAACCCTTGCTATTTTCAACTTTTCATCTCTTACCAAAAACAAAATAACCCTCGGACACCAACCCTTGTCGTTCGACTCACCCACCAAAAACTAAAAAAAAAAACAAAATAAATCACCAACAAATCACCGATCTTCTTCTCTCTGCAAATCGCCGATCGGTTGCAACACGCTCGCCAATCTTCTCTACGGCCGACTGCGGCTCTCTCTCTGCGGCCGACCACGGCTGCTCTGCAGTGCATCCTCCTCTTCTTCTCATCCATGTGGCTGCATTCTCCTCTGCTTCTCATCCATGTGGCTCCTCATCCTCTTTTTCGCAAGGTGGGACATGGATTATTAGAGCTTTCTTGTTGGTTTGACAGAGATTGATATTTTGTTAATTTGTTATGAAAGTTTTCATGTTTTTATTTTTTGATGATTTTTTTTATGAATATGATCTAAATTTTTTTAATATGTTTGATTTTTTTTAATGCCATCATCTTTGATCTAAACATGATTCACACAGTTTTACAACTATTACAGAACCAACACCATCAATGAATAGTAATTTCATCACTCAATTCACAAGTAGTATTCCTAGTTCTCCAAATATTGTTGGCAGTGGAGTAGAAATTGAGGTTATAAATATTTTATCAAGACCTAATTCACCAAAGAAAAAAAAATCTAAAACCTCGTTCTGGTGTGTGGGAAGATTTCATTAAATCTGAGAATGAAGCAAAAGATATTGCGAACATGATCAAACCACAAAGTATGACCAACAGTAAATATATGCAAGTTCTCATACCCTTTATACCTCTTCAGAATCGGTTTGTCTCTGACCCGCTTCTGATCAAGTCAATTTAATGTTACAATACAGTAATTCACCACTTGCACATACAAAATTTAATAGTCTATGTCAATTCAAATTTAGTAATATATTAAATTCACATGTACACAATCCAATGAACAATCCTACTAATATTCAACAAGGATTATGAACGGGATAAGGAAAAAATATCACTCATCTATGTTGTACTGCAGTTTTTCAAATTGAGAACAATCGGCACAAAAGGAAAAATTCGATTCAAATAGAGTTCATATTAAAAGCAACACATACAGATGTAGATAATAAGCAAACATGTTCGGAACACATACATTCCATAATCATTCCCCTACTAGTGAACTCACACCTCAAAACCATCAAATGATTTTAAAAAATAGTGTGAACTCATACTAAAATAAACATACAGATGTAGACAATAAGCAAACATGTTCGGGACACATACATTCCATAATCAGTCCCCTACTAGTGTGAACTCGCACCACAAAATAAATGGTTTTTAGAAAATGGTGTGAACTCATACTTAAAAAAAATATTGGCTTTGAACATGTCTTGGGATCTCATGAAAAGGGAATAGATCATGAGCCTAGTGAGTTGATCCAAAGCCTCCCAATTTCAGCCAACTCCGTTGCATTGACTAACCCTTCCTTGACATTTCTCTTTCTTTTTTCAGAACTTGAGTCTTTCTTGTTTTTGACAATGGGCTCCTCTACAGGAGCTGAATGGGGAGTTGAAATTGGACGTTTGCCCGGGTTCCTGAATTTATAAGTCCCTTCTTTTCAACTACCAGAGGCTCCCTATTTTTGAAGGTTCTCTAGCATTCACTCATCCAATGGTTGTCCTCACAAGTTGGATCAATATAACATTTCCACGTTCCCCCGTGTTGTGGGACCTCCTCAGGTACATGTTGTTCATCATCGGATTGCTGAGGTGATTAGGTCCTGTTGAGAGGGCCACAAGGTCCAGTTTATAACGTGAGAACCAAATGATGTGTGAGTCCCACAAAGCATCTGGAGGTCATCGTAGAATATGAAGGGCTTGTTTCGGCATGATGCCCAATTTTTGTTTTCCTGCAAGTCAAATTAGAGAACGCTGTTAAAATGTCTGCAATAGGATATGGGGTTAGTGTATATCAAAAAAGTTTTACTATAAAATGCACAGCTTTAACACGTTCCCATTCCATTGGATCACCTGGCACCGCCATTTTGGTATTATCATCCCATCCCCAACCGGTTTGGGTAGCCATACTATGTTAGAGATTGTGCGTACCCTTCAATACTTTATAACGGTTCTTACAGTTTTGGACCTCTAGTGCAATCCCATATGTCTGATTCACTGATTCACAAATGGCGTTCTACGCATGAGCGTGAAAGGCCCCCTTGATGCAATTTTCAATGTTATAATGCTGCACAAGGAGCCCAACAAAAAATTGATCCATTTGTTGGGTCCAGTTGGATATCCAAGGTTTTCCGAAACTTGGATTCGAGGTGGGGGACACCTTGACATATTGGTTGACTATAGGAAATCAATAATAATCTTCAATTACACCATTGAGCAAAGCATCAGTCATATGAGACATGTCCATGTATCTTAGCTCCTATTCTATCATGATCATCTTCATATAGTCTCAAGTTTTGAAGCTTTTAAAAATATGAAATGTCAAATGATACATGCTCTGCAATAATAATGGCTGATAGAACATCTACCTTGATTTAAAAACTGATCACGTATCTCTACAACCTAGTGGTCGAACAACCAGATTAGAATTGGTTAGCTATCACAATATAATAATTAACACTTTTTTCTCTATTTTTATCATGCTGGACCAAATTTTAACTCTGTATGGGAGGTAAACGTGCTCCTCCTCGAATGGACCGGACTCGAGGACGGTTCAGCTTGATTTGGGTAGATCCGTGAAGAGACGACGATGAGGTCCACCGTGAATTCATTGACGAGATTTGTCTGGAGTGAGCTTGATGTAACTCAGGTTGTTAAGGGATCAAGCCACACATAGTTTCTTTTTTAGTGGGATCACACACTGAAAGTGGAGTCGTCCCAAGAACCTCCTTCGATCAAGTCCAATCTCCATTAAAATGGGATTTTAAACTTGAGTGTAGGGTCCTTTTTTGGGGAAGAAGAAGAAGTTTCCCCCTATGGTGAAGGGGTACCCTCCTATTTATAGTAGGAATAGGTGTGTATATTGCTATGGAGGTGTGAACATATCATGGGATGAAATCTTATATTGGCCCAACCTGAGATGGTGTCTTGTTTATGGCAAGATGTGATGGGCCGATGCGGTATATCCTTCTAAATGGATCTTAAGGTGTGACAGATTTGGTCTTCTACAAATGCCCCCTTTTTCTGGTCTTTTAAGGACCGGGAGAGCAGAAGAACAGACTTAAGGGGAGTCCACTTAATTATTAGAACAAATCTTTAGACTCTTGGTCTTTCAGGGATCAGGAGAGCAAAAGATCAAACTTTAGGACCTTGCATGCTAAATCGTCACTTGACTTTTATCGAGGTGAAGCTTTTATGATTTTAACTTGGAAGACCTGGTGGTTTGCAAGGAGGACCTGAATAAATGGGCTACAGGGAAGACCATAATAGATGACCTGCAGGGAAGACCTGAAGACTTGATCTGCAAGGAAGACCAGAATAGGTAACCTACAGGGAAGACCAACATAGGTGACCTGCAGGGAAGACCTGAATAGGTTACTGCAGGAAAGACCTAAAGACCTGATTTACAGGAAAGACTAGAATAGGTGATCTGCAAAGAAGACCTAAAAACCTAGTCTAAAGGAAAGACCAAAATAGGTGACCTGTAGGGAAGACCTGAAGACCTAGTCTGCAGGGAAGACCAGAATAGGTGACATGTAGGGAAGACCTGAAGACCTGATCTGTAGGGAAGACCAGAATAGGTGACCTGCAAGGAAGACCTGAAAACCTGGTGTAACAACTGTGATTTTTGGGCGGGTCAGACAGTGTCTGACGGGTCGTATAGGTGCCGTCGGGCACCTAGGTGACGGCACTAGATGGAGCCGTCGGGTGTATGCGCGATGGGCTCAATAAGAGCCATCGATCTGGGAATTCAAATTCGAATTTCAATCATTTTTGGAAGGAACATTGTCATTGATTGCGAGTTATTTGATTTGATGGTGTTGTATTTTGTCCTTATGCGTGTGTGAGGCTTATAAACCTATCTCTCTCTCTTGGCATTAAAAACACAAACCCTAAAAATTTCTTTTCTTCTTCTCTGCGGCACTCTTGGGAGGGACTCGGGAAAAGAACTTAAATGAGGTTTTGGTGAGTTTCTAACGAGCTTTGAAGAGTTTAATTGTTAGTAGACCCTTTCGAAGTCCTTATTGTATGATCTCGATTTTTGGATTTTTGTTTTCAAACAACAGAATATGTTTTCTTATTTGATTTTCAAATGACGTCTTGTGATTTCGGGTCTAGTATCATATCAGAGGTTTGCCCACGTTCTTGTTATGTTTTACAAGGTTTTTGATAATGGTGTTAGGTCTTACATGCATGTACTCGAAGTTTGATTATATTTTTGAGTCTTTCTATTTGAATCCTTGCATGATCCTTAGGACAATTTAATTGATTTCGGATTGATGTTATAGCTAGAGTACTATGAGATTTATAGATGTTTTATGAGCCTTTCATGTAAAATAAATATGTTATTTATTACATATATCATTTAGGTTTAATGTTTTAAGAAAAATCATATTTTAATCCTTTAAACCTTATTTTAAACTTCATATGCTTAGATCTAAACCAATGCTGCGTTTTCATGATATTCTAAGGATTTGAACGTAGATCCATATTTGTATTTGTACCTTTGATAGATCTAGGGTTTCTCAAAGATGTTTTAAATGAATCATTGTTTGTTTTAAGTTGATTTCTCGAACGCATGAGTTGATTTCAATATGAGGTTCTCACTATTTTTACACCTTTGAAACGACTTGTGTTTTGTTTTCGATGATAAGAGATTTAAAATATTTTTATAAAAATAATTAGGGTTTCGCTTTCTGCCCGAGACGGCCCCAGTAGGAGCCATCGGGAGTGTTAGTGACGGTCCTTATAGGAGCCGTCGGGTTCTGTGGATTCGGATACCCTCGGTTCCATACTGTAAGTACGTATTGTGATAAGTTCGTATCGTTTCAGGTCGAGTTAGGTTACCTTAGACCTACTAGAGTTGGGTTCAAATTGTTGGATCTAAGGTGAGTGGGTATCGTTTCAGGTCGAGTTAGGTTGCCTTAGACCTACTTGAAATGCTATTTTTAGGTATAAACTCGAGCACGTCATATTATATAGGTTGATGCCTTATTAAGTATCGTATTGAAAATGTTATTATATCTGAAACTATCACATACATTTTATTGAAATGAAAAATATGTGTTGATCATGCATGCATCGCATTCATCTAGGTGAAGTAACCTAGGTGGCTTAGTCTAGGTGACTACGGTTCAGAATGACCCAAGTCTAGGTGACTTATGTCTAGGTGACATGTGTCTAGGTGATCCGATTTCCTGTGTGAAATCTTTGCGGCTAGGTGCCATGGAATACGGGCATGCGTGTCCGTTGCATTCATACGCATCACGTGATTTACTGTTAATTGGAATTATGCATTTGAAAGGAGTTTTGTTAAGTTATGATTTACTTGAAAATTATTATATTGCAGAAATCATTTACTATATATTGCAAATTATTTTTTTATGATATATTATCAAATGATATTGTGATATCAATTATTATTGGGACCTAAAGGTCATCACTGAGCGTATGGTTACTCACCCCTCTTTTCTCAACCTTTCAGAGTAGCCATTGGCGATCGTTGATCGTGGTGTCGGGATCGTAGTTTGCACGTTATCTTCGTTGCATTAGGTGGTTGAATAAGTCTTCATTTGGCATATAATTTTCCTTAGTCCCTTTCAGCAAAAACAGTTTGATGTTCGAATTAAATCTATTTCATATGTAATCATCTGCATTTAGGATGAATTATGTTTAGATTCTGGTTATGTTTGAATTGGCATTATTAAATAAATCTGTTATGTTTCAAAAAAAAAAAGTGTTCCGTGTTTTATTGTGAGTTTAAGGTAACATACTGTATTCAAGTTTCAAAATGGAGCCTTGGGTATGGGGGTGTTAAAGAAGTGGTATCAGGGAAGAGGTGGTCCGTATAGGAGGCCTGAAGAGGTGGTCTTTATAGGAGGCCTGAAGAGGTAGTCTGCAGGGAAGAGCTGAAGAGATGATCCATAGAGAAGACCTGAAGAGGAAATCCTCAGGAAGACTAGACAAGGAGTCCCACAAGAAAGACTAGAAGATGTGGTCTATAGGGAAAACTACACAAGGAGGCCCGCAGGGAAGACCAGAAGATGTGGGTGGGGGACATCTTGACATATTAATTGACTGTAGGAAATCCACAATAATCTTCAATTACACCACTAAACAAGGCATAAGTCATTTGAGACGTGTCCATGTATCGTAGCTTCTATTCTATCATGATCATCTTCACATAGTCTCAAGTTTTGAAGCTTTTAAAAATCTCAAATGTCAAATGATACCTGCTCTATAATAATAATGGCTGACAGAACATCTACCTTGATTTAAAAACTGATCACGTATCTCTACACCATAGTGGTCGAACAACCAAATTAGAATTGGTTAGCTATCACATATAATAATTAACACTCTTTTTTTCTCTACTTTTATCATGCTGGACAAATTTTAACTTTGTGTGGGAGGTAAAAACGTGCTCCTCCTAGAATGGGTCGGACTTGAAAATGGTCCGGGCTTGGTTTGGGTAGATCCACGAAGAGACGACAATGAGGTCCATCGTGGATCGATTGATAAGGTTTGTCTGGACTGAACCTGATGTAACTCAGGCTGCCTACGTACCCTTGTTAAGGGATCAAGCCACACGTAGTTTCTTTTTTAGTAGGATCTCACATCAAAAGTGATGTCATCCCAAGAACCTCCTTCGATTAAACCCAATCTCCATTAAATTGAGATTTTAAGCTTGAGTGTAGGGTCCTTTTTTGGGGACGAAGAAGAAGTTCCCCCCTGTGGTGAAAGGGATACCCTCCTATTTATAGTGGGAGGGGTGTGCCTATTACTATGGAGGTGTGAGCATACCATGGGATAGAATCTTCTATTGGCCCAACCTGAGATGGTGTCATGTTTATGGCAGGATGTGATGGGCCGAGGCGGTATAGCCTTCTAAATGGATCTTAAGGTATGACAGATTTGGTCTTCTACACTATGAAATATCTAAGATGAATTCAAAGGATCTTTAAACGATACCCCGACTCCACCAAAAAAAATATATCATTGATGTTATGCTAAAAATGCATGGAAGTTGTAAATACAAAATTGGCATTTGAACAGGTTACATGTTGAATGAAGATCACTCTAGCTTTACATAATTAATTAACACATAATGCTCTAACATATGACCCGACTGCATTACACACAAGCAGGTATATGCATATGGTGTAAGGTCTTAAAAAAAGGATTGAGAGGGCAGCCAACTAACCTAATATGCTTCAAGAAGACATCTAACACATGAAATTCTAACATAGCATAAGCAATGATTTCCTAACCATTGATGTGTTTATAGGGTGTAAGGTAAAAAATAAAAATGCATTATAAACTAGTTGAAATTGTGGTCAAATTGATAATGCAGGACAGGTCACATTTTACCCTCACATTACCCTAACAAATGGTAAACTCCTTTGGTTGTCATTTATGTTTTAGTTCAAATGCATGTTAATGGTGCAGTATTAATGGCTGAGAAGGCAAAATAAGAACTGTATGTAGTCATTTCACTAATGGAGTTGGAATTGGAATTGCATGTCTGTTCTAATCAGAGTGATAATATCATGTAAATATGATACTATAGAAATATATCTTGAACTTATGAAGGGAGGAAATGGAAATCTATCATTTGAATTTTGTTAGAAAAATGAGTGGCAAGCTAACTTGAGCAATATGTATTGAGCACCTCCCCCCCCCCCCCCCCCCCCCCCAACCCCCCTAATTCTAATTTATTCTAAGACAGTCAACTCATAGAAAAGTATATGCTCATATAATAGATTTAAGCTAAGTAAACACTCATCTAACCATTGGTGTTATGGGATACCAATCTGCATGGAGTCTCTGCTTCTTATACTATTTAATTTAAACATTTGTAAGTTATATAATCATTGTATACAGATGAACATAACCAATATGAGTATAATTTATGTGTATCCATGGAAAATAAGAAGTCCAGCTGAGTGAAAGGCAACCCATAAATTTGAAAAATAAAAATTTGGTACCTCAAATTTTTTATACTTTTTTTAAGCACTAATACTCAACAAACTTAGATCTGAAAGTCACCACTGATCTCTTGACCAACACACACCACATTTTTTTCACCTCACAGTACACCCATGATTGTTACAAATATTTAAAAAAAAATCAACAACAGCTTAATCATAATCCAGGGGAATGGTTATCTCAATAAAGTTTGTGGTTGAGAAGGTAATTGTTAATATGTAACCTCATTACTAAACATTTATCCACGATGTTTGGGCATTTTATCAGCATGAAACCTACATCAAACATAGCATACGATACATGAACAACCACATCTGTGTTTCTGAGATACGCAATGTCATTCAAAATTTTATGGGGATGAGAAGGAAGAGGTACCGGGCGGTCCAATTGGATTATGCGCCTGATCGGACGAGAGCAGCCACAGATCTTCAGATCTTCACCGCCTTGATGACCTTCGGTTGTCTCCAGAGACTCGGTGCTTCATCCCCCTTTGAGCAGGCCTAAGTTGTGTAGCATGAGGGACCTAATATATTCCTGTAATCGATATGGAGGGGACTATGACTTTGTCATTGACTGAGGCTTGATTCTCTGATTTGGGGGTGACGGTATGTGATGGACAGGGCAAAGATGTCACATCTCAGGGCGACCGTCCCCGAGACGTGGCAATATATATAATATCAGTTATCAATACTTGATGTCAACAAAGACTCCACCAACATACAAGATGGCAAGGCAAAGATATATGACAATTAACTGAAAAGCGGAAGCATAAAATACCAACTATGTCTGTAAACCAAAATATTATTACAAACCCGAATATACAATTAATGTAAAATACAACCAATGCAACACGCACGATTAATAATACATCAATGATACTAGGACTACTGAGAGCCTCGCACTCGCCAACCGCCAAACGGGACACTCCACGCATGCAAGACCACGCCATAGGTGTCGGTGTCGAAAAGGTCCGCGTGTGTGGGGGTTCTTCGGAGGGTTCGGATCGGATGCGTGCCCTGGCGGGCTCGGTCGGATCGTCTTCTCGGAAGGGGTGAGGGTGTGGTTCCTGGTCGAGGCGCCCGACAGCGGCTCAAGAGGATTCAAGGGGGGTTTGTGATCGCCACCTGCTTTTTCTAAAAACAGGAAAGGGTTTGGGTCGGATTTGGTCGCCTACGTGGGGAGTTTGTGGGGTCTCCGCTTTGAGACACGGATATACCGTACACAGAGGTGAAAAACAGGTATCCTATTCTGCTTCTAGGGCTTGACTAAAGGAGTTATGGGACAAAGGGGTGTGAGTATGGGGTGTGTATAGGGGGGGGGGGGCAGCTAGTTGGATCTAGCCGTCTGGTCAGGGGCGGCTACTAGGGTTTAGCCGTCCCAGGTCTGGTTTGATTTGGGCAGAGGTTTGGTAGGAAATGGGTTTGGTTTTGGGCAGAGGCTAAGCTAGGTTTAGCCCGGGTTTTTGGAGGGTGGAATGAGAAGGTGTTTTTGTGTAGGGAATGGTTTCTTCCTCTCACAAAAAGGGCTCTCTCTCTCTCTCTCTTGGGATTTCTAGTGTGAAAAGGGAATGTGAATTGTGGGATGTAGGTGTGGAATGGTTGTTTGTGGATTTGTTGATGTTGTGGATTTGTTGATGTTATATTTGGGCTTGGGACCCCTCTATTTATAGTAAAAGAGGGGCAGGGAAATATCCCAAGGGTAATGGAGTGGATTGGCTCCGATTGGACCTCTCATTAATGCTCTGGTTCTTCTGCCAGAGAACAGGTGAAGGGCGACTAGCCGCCCGGGATGGGGCGGCTACTTCCTGGTAGCCGCCCCTATCATGACCTGCCAAACGTCCCATCTCTGACAAGCGGTGGCTTGGGTCGGCTACTTGGTTTGATCCGGCCAAGAGAGGGCGGCTAAAGGTCATGACCCGCCGCAATGATCAGCATTTAATATTGCTTTATGTCCCATCCAGGGAACTGGTCCAAAGTCGGCCAAGGGGCGGTTAGGGGGGCGGCTAGTGTAAACTAGCCGCCCAGTGAGGGGCGGCTAGTTAGGGCTAGCCGCCCCTTTCCACGGACTTTAGGTTTTTAGGGTTTTGGTTTTTAGGGTAGGTTTAGGTTTAGGTCTGGGTTAGGGTTTGGCTTAGGTTTAGGGTTTGGGCTAGGGTTTGGGGTTAGGTCAAGGTTTAGGGTTTCCGGTTTAGGTTTAGGTCAAGGCTAGGGTTAGGGTTTAGGGCTAGGTCAAGGTTCTAGGGTTTAGGGTTAGGGTTTAGGGCTAGGGTTCGGGCTAGGGTTTGGGGTTAGGTCAAGGTTTTAGGGTTTCCGGTTTAGGTTTAGGTCAAGGCTAGGGTTAGGGTTTCCGGTTTACCGAACTTTTGGTTCTCTATTGGTGTCCACTTGTGGGATATTTCTGTGTGTTACTTGAAGTATTTCTGTCTCTCTGGATGGTCAAAATTGGGGTATCTACAATTGTCCCTCATCGGACGGAGTCTTTGTGCGAAGCAGGAAAGACTTCGACCGATGATAAGGAAAGAGACCCCTATTTTGGCCGGCCCGACCTTCAAGAAGTTATGCCAACACAAACAGTACTTTTCGGGGAGTTGATTTAGGCTGTCAGAGGCTAGGTCTTGACTTAGAATTTTTATCCGCGAAGATGATCCAGGTGGAAGGCGGGGAAAAGTAAATGGTGAGTGATCCAACCCGCGGTCGGGGTTCTTAGCTATCGTGCACGGAGCAGCCCAGCGTCAGTTTTCTCGTGCCTATCGTTCCCGTGCTTGGGAAAACTCAGCAAGGAGGGGATATCGCCGACAGAAAGCAAGTAAAAGTTGATTTGGGTGAATTGGATCATCCGAAAGATAAGAACTCTGAAAAGAACCAGAACTGAAGAAATTTGAATCTGAATGGTACTGACGTGTTGCAAAACTTCGGGAGAGTCGTGTTTGATCAAGTAATGCCTGGAAATAAGCCAATACATGGCTGTTTGGTATGGAGAACCTTGAATTTTAGGGTTGAAAATATTGGAAGGGGGTTTTTTAAGCAAAAGAGAAAAAACTGGGAGGGGCGGCTAGTTGTAACTAGCCGCCCGAGAGGGGGCGGCTACTCGCGGGTAGCCGCCCCTCGACTGGGTCCCTTATAACCGAAAAGACCCTCTCTCTCTCCATACGTTTTTTTTAAAACGGTTTCTCTTCCCTCTTCTCTTCTTCCCTTCAGTTTCAAACTCGGAAACCCTGATTTCTTTGCCTTTCTTTCCTCCATTTCGACCTCAATCTTTCTCTTTCTCTTGATTTCGAAAACCCTAGTTCGGGTTCTCCTTTTTCTTTTCCAAACCGAGGAGATGACGAGGTCGAAGGCGATTGCTTCGAGGGGGAAACGACCGCGGGTGGCTCATGGAGAGCGTAGCCCGAGCTCTTCATCATCGGAGAGCGATAGGCCGGAGGTCGAGGCCGTGGGGGAGGGTATGGGTACGACGGAGGTGCCGCCGGTGGATATTGGCGTGGGTGAGGTCGGGGATTTGCCTTCGGGGGCTGTCCCGGAGGTAGGGGGGAGTGTGATAGGCTATATACGCAAGAGGAGGCGTGGGGATCGACCGGTGGTGGCCGAGGAGGTGGTTCCGGGGGTTGGAGAATCGATTGAGGGTGCAACCGAGGGGGTAGGGGTCGAGGGAGTTAGCGAGGAGGTGAGGGCGTCGTTGGATGCCCTTGTCGGGATGTTGGATAGGGAGGCCACAGAGGCCAGGGCTGAGGAGGAGGAGAGTAGGGCTATGGGGGCCTTTGCGGAGTTTATCTCCGGCGTGGGGAGGGTGGAGGGGATAGGAGAGGCTAGGGACGGGGCCGGGGAGGCCGAGGGTATGGGCACTGGGGCCGCTGAGGCCGGTGTGGGTGTTGGGGTTGAGGCCGAGGAGGCCGTGTTTGAGGAGGATGAGGAGGAGGATGACGACGGGATGGACGATCCCGACGAGGCCGAGGTGGACGCCCCTGGGTCCACACGGGCCGTGGTATGTTCCTAATCCTTTAGTCTTTGCCTTTTATTTTGGTGTATATGCATGTGTTGGTGGTATGAACAGGTTGTATGTGTGTATTATACTCGTATATGTGTGTTATTTTTTAAATAGGCATGCTTGTGTATAAGTTAATCACGGTGGGATGCGTAAGCATGCTGTCATGGGTTTGTTTTTATAGGGAGGGGGACAATTTCTATATATATATATCCATGTTTGTCATATGCATGTAAAGGAGAGAAATGATATAGCTAATATGCTTGCATGCGATAGTTTTCTATGTGTATGTGATTTCGTACGTGTTTGATCGTGGTAGAGCATGAGGGGGTGCATGCATTTCATGGGTTCGTGTTCCATATGGCTGTATCGCTTAGGTGTGTTTGATAGGCTTGATGTAAGAAAGTGCGTGAGTGGTGACCACGGTGGGATGTGTTTGATATTCGTCTAGCATGCGTGATCATATGAGGAGTGTAGTTTCTTACTTTCATTCTTTTAGCATGTGGGAGTTTTGATTTCGCTAAGCATGGTTTAAACTGATTTCGTAGATTTGGACTCTTACCTCTCGCTTGCTTTTAAACTAACCCATGTTCCCTTCGCTTGTTTTGTAGAGGCCGAATCGTATCCGGGCTTTATGGCACGGGACGAAGAGATGGTACGACGCCTTGGGGCAGGAGGAGCGGAGCTTGGTGGATGGAGCGGGCTTCCGTTCCTTCTTCCTGATCGAGCCATTCCACGTCCACCGTCCATATGTGGAGGCCTTGGCGGAGAGATGGGATCCGGAGAGTTGCACGTTCATCCTCCCTACCGGTGCTGTCATGCCGACGCTCGAGGACGTCCATCGGATCACCGGCCTTCCGGTTCTGGGGGAGGCGGTGATCGCGGCCACCCTAGCTGACTACAGGGGGCTTTTCCGAGAGTTGATCGGAGAATGGGAGTTCGTGGAGCGGGAGCGGACGCTTGAACCGGATCCCTTTGGGGCGGCTTTCGGGGCAGTACGGCCTCGGTTCCTTCACAGAGCGCCAGAAGGGCGAAGCTGCAGCTAGCTTCGAGAGGCGGCGGGCGATGATCGAGGCGAGAGAGGCGGCCGCGTGTCCACAGAGGGCACGGAGGGAGTTGAGAGCGTTCTTCCTCTACTTCTTTGGCCGGGTCCTTTTCTCGACGGCCTCTGATAAGGTCTCCTCTCATTCCCTTCTACTGATGCGGGACTTGGAGGGCATGGGGCGCTATGCTTGGGGAGCGGCGATGCTTGCCCACTTGTTTGCGGAGCTCTCGAAGAAAGTCAAGAGGGCTGGAGGAAAGAACCTTGGTGGCTTCGCACCATTCCTTCAGGTATGTGTAAGTGATGAGTGTCTTCTTCTTGGTTTAGCTTTACTTTGGTCATGATAAATTCCCTCTTGCTTTGTTAGATCTTCGGGTACGAGCACTTCGCCATTGATCGCCCGACTTTGGCTCCGTTCGATCATGCCCTCCCTTGGGCCATGAGATGGGAACCCCGGGGATCTTCCCGTTTGCACCGCCTCGCCCAATTCCGAGAGGCCTTCCGCGTCTTGTCGGAGGAAGAGGTATGAGTTTTCTTTGAATTTCTTTGGCTTGTACTTGGTTTTCTTTTGACTAAGCGCTCTTCCTATCTTTCGATGCTTTCTTAGATGACGTGGAGGCCTTACTCGGAGGAGGTTCCTGAGGCCCTGGCGCGAGACATCTGGCTGATCTACTTCAATGAGGTCGTGTTCCATGCGATCAGCCGGGTCGTCCGTCAGCTTGGGTACCATCAGTGGGTGCCCGATCCTCTTCCGCGGCGCCCTTCGATTCCGGTGGCCGGGATTCCTCGGGACACGAATCTCCCGAGGAATTACGCGACGTACGTGGCGGGATGGATGGGTCGAGGCGTCTTGGTGGAGCGTCGTCCTGAGGTGACTTCGAGTGACGAATACCTAGCTTGGTATCGTCGGGAGTATGCGGATATCCTCGGGACGATGGAGGAGGAGATCCCGGACGCTTATGTAAGTTAAAGAATCCCTTTTCTTTCCTCGTTCTCTTTTGCTTGAACATCTTCTGAATGGTATTTCCTTTTGCAGGTTGAGTTGAATGAGATGGAGAAGAGGCTCAAGACCGCCAACGAGCACCTCCAAGCGCGGGCCAGGCAGATAGAGGCGTTGCGGGCACAGAGAGGACGCTTGCAGGACCAGGTCCGGGTCCTCGAGGCTCAGGTGGATGCTCTGTCGAGAGCGAGGGCCGATGGCGCTTCTTCTTCTTCCGTCCCCCTCCTTCCGTGGTTTCCGAGCAGGAGCTCGAGCTGACGAGGGAATTGGATGTGGCCCGAAGTGAGTTGGCGGCCACAAGGATGGAGTTGGGCCAGGCGAGGGGCAGGGCTTCTCGGGCTGAGGAGGAGGCGGACCGGCTGAGGTCCATGATAGCCTCGAGGGAGGAGGGGTTCATTACCCTAGGCCGTGAGAGGGACTCCCTCCAGATGAGGGTGTCGGAGTTGGAGGCTTCGGCGGGTGTTCCCGGAGGTTTGATGGGAGACCTGGTTCGTTCTCTCCAGGCGGCCGGGGATAGGGACAGAGAGGCACTCAGGGCGTCGGAAGCGAGGGCGCGGGAGTTGGAGGAGAGATTGAGGGTTGCTGAGGATCGGGCCAGAGGGACAGAGAGTCGCCTCCGACAGAGATTGGAGAGGAGAGACAGAGACATGCAGCAGGTCCGTCTCTGGGAGGCCACTATGAGGGGGAAGTTGGTCGGAGGGGGCTCTATGACCGAGGCGGACCTTGATCTTCTTCCACTTGAGCCTGACCATTCTCTCTCAGCTTCCTTGGCTACCGGGGCCACCTTTAGCCGTGCCTCTCGTCCTTCGGCGTCTCGGAGTCGTGGGATATACGCGAGGGCCGCGTCTTCGGTTCGAGAGACTCCTGCTGCTCCGATGCTCCAGAGGTTCAGTCTTCTCCTCATCCGCCGCTCCCTTCTCAGCCAAGTCAGGACGTTCCTCCTACTCAGCCTCCAGCGGATGACGATACGCCGAGGTATAGCTTTTGTGTCTTGGTTTTAAGTAGAAGAATAGTATATATGCGATGAATTCATGCTTTTCTTCTTTTGTTTTGACTTAGGTGAATATTTCGATGATGCATAGCTCAAGACTTCGAAGTTTGGAGCGTTTTGAAGAAAGATTCCCTTTTTATGCCCTCTTTTAGGTATAGAAAAACAATCGATGCTTGTGGTTTTGGGTGGGACAATTTAATCATTCTCCTTTATATGCATGTGTTTAGAGTAGTTTAGCATGGATGGTTCATGGATATGTATGTATGTGTGGATGAATCTGGATTTTTATAGGTTTGATTCATGGATGGGTGTAGGTTTTGATATATAATTCGTTTTAGCATGGTATCTATACAGGTTTTGCGTATGAATATGTGTATGAAATGTGTACGTGCAGGTTTTGGAAAGAATTTGATTTTAATAGGTAAAGAAGTATTGAAGAGTTGATTAGATATGGGCTGACATAACTGACAGGGGTGCAGGCAAGGGGCGGCTAGTGTAAACTAGCCGCCCAGTGAGGGGCGGCTAGTTAGGTTTAGCCGCCCCCGCCTGGGGCAAACTTACCTGAGACAAGGGGGAGGGGCGGCTAGTACAAACTAGCCGCCCAGTGAGGGGCGGCTAGTTAGGTTTAGCCGCCCCATGCCTGGGGCTTTTGGGCCTGCTGCTCCTGTCTGCTGCTGCGCTGAAAGCTTTTGAGACCGTTCTATCCTTCAATACCTATAAAAACATTCTTTCCATGGACCAAGTGTTAAATCTGTCCAGATTGTGCCCCTGCACTGACTTTCGAGCCCTTCTTGCTTGAATTGTCAAGGGCTACAATCCATCTTAAGGTGGAATGGAAATATAAATGCGAGAAAGTAAAGTGCGGGAGACCAGGCTTTAGTGCGCAAGGAAGGGATTCCAAGTGCGCGAGTGAAGAAGAACTTATGTGTAGGAGTTGGGGATAATTTCTTCTCACGCATGTGCGGAAGGGCATGAGGTGAGGGGGACAATTTTCATATGAGTGGGGATAATTTTGAATTTCGCGGGGACAATTCTCATATGAGTGGGGATAATTTTAAATTCGGGGGGGGGGGTTAACTTTAATGTTTCAAGAAAATCAGATGCCAAGGTGTTTTGAGAAGGAAAATGCGAGCTTATGCGTAAGTATAAGTGGCATAAGGGGGCATTTTAGTTCTTCAATGACTTTTTAGGTGAGGGGGCAATGTTCTTGATTTTCATAAGTAAAAGACGCCATCAAGCCCCGTGGAGGAGCCCTTGTGGTCACTCATGTCCAAACCAGGATTGTATTTGAGGGGTATAAGCCTTAGGCGTCGATTTTCCTAGGTTCATGGTTCTCAAATGCTTAATCGTATTATTCTAAACATGCTGAAAAATCCATGAGTGTACCAAGAGTCAAGTCAAACAAGCTTCCTTTGGATAGGCAGGTTTCTAAATGAACTCGCGTGAGTGTGCGTGTAGGTGTAAACCTGGACGTGATCTACCCTTGGTCAAAATTTCGCTTTTCCTGGTGGACATAGCTCAATTTTGAACCCCCATTGCAAAAAAAAATAAAAAGGGGAGAGGGTGAATGAGGTAAGAGTAATATCTTCCTTTCGGGCAATATTTTAGAATTGTCCCAGTCTAGCACATGTCTTACTTCCTAGGTCCCTCTGGCTTTCTTCTTTTTACCACTTCTTTATTTTGGGTGGAAAGGTACAGTCCGTTGTTTGGATCTGTACTGGTATAGCCGTTGTTTAGCGTATACCGTGCGTAAAGGCGTGAAAGCCTGCTAAATAGAGAGTTTAACCCGTTCACTTGGGTGTTTGGCCTCTCCTTGCCTAACTTTCTCTTTTTTTTTTTTTTTTTTGTTTTGTGTTTTGATTCGAGTTGAGGGGGGGGGGGGTCTTCTGTTTTTCACCCCGATTCTTTTCATGCTTCCCCTCTAGAAGTGTTTATATAGTGCCAGAGCCAGTTTTTGGGACATATGCTAGGTCCGGGTAACTCCTCATTTTGACCTAGGGTTAATACGAGCGGGGTGAAAATAAGGGATATTTTGCTTTGGGGAGTTTTAAATTGTCCCAGTCTACGGGGTAGGCAATTTTTCTTCCATCAGGCAAATCTAGTCCAGTTATACGTGTGTGAAGGGAATGACATGATTTGGCGGAAACGTGTTCAAATAGATACGAGTTTATCTTTGAGAGTCTTTATAATTCTATCATCAAGTACTAAACGCTGGAAATCGCAGGAAGGAAGAATAATAGTTCTTAAGTATTGAAAGTTTTTCATGCATGGAATTTCTTTAGATAAAGTGCATTCCACGAACCTGGAACCTCGACTCCTTCGGCATCTACCAGGCGGTAGGCATTCCCGGAATAGGCATGGGTGATCACATAGGGTCCCTCCCATATGGGTTGCAGCTTTCCTCTCGGGTGAGGCTGTCTTGATGGCATGATTTGCTTAAGTACTAATTCCCCGATTTCGAATTTTCTTTTTATCACCTTCTTTTCAAATGCCCTTGCCACCCTTCTTTGGTAGGCCTGGGCATGGTCTGCCGCTCTTAATCTTTTTTCATGCTTTGTTTTTTTTTTTTTTTTGAAAGCGTGTAGACAGATATATATAGGTGTTTGAAAGCATAAGATGGTAAACAAATCTTTCTTTTTATCTTTTTTTTGAGAAAGCATGTAAAACATTTAGAAATAGGAAAGCAGGTAAAAGGTAGTATATAGCACTGAAGGGTGACCTCCAGGAAATGATGGTGCAAGGTGAGTCCTCTATGGAGGCTCAAATTGCAGGATCTTTAGGGGAATGATACTTGAGTTTTCTGATGTATCATTCATTGTGTATCGATTTTCCTCTATCTTGAAGCGCGTTTGACGCCTTCTCAGCCACTGTTGTTCAGCGTCTATTCTGACAGCATCTATCAGAATGTCAAAACCTAAAAGATGTCGAAAGCGCGGGTGGCGCTTGCTTTGCCATGGACCCTTAGTAGGAGGAGAATCTTTCCTCAAAGGTGGGTCAGTCAATAAAGATGTGGATATGGAAAAGCAAGTCGCAGGGGCGACTATTGACTGAACAAGTGCAAGGGAGCAAGGTTTATCATAATATTGAGGCCCTAATGATGGTGAGGGTGAAGATTCTTTAACTGGAGTAATCAGGGGATTATGGACTATATACGGAATAATTGATTTAGATCTTGCGGGGGAATCCGGAGGAAAGAGCTCCTTAGGTAGATGAGATGGCAAGTCTGACAATTTGGATGGCTTGACTGCTCCCTCAAATTGTGCATTTTTAAACATGAGTGGTTCTGGTTCAGAGACATGCATAATTGGTTGAACCGGACCTGGATCAGTCTCAGAATCTGATGAGTCAAAAGGTGAGTCATCCGAGACCACCAAGGTAGGTTCGATGGGCATTGATATGATTTGGTCTTGAGTAGGTGGAGACAAGGGGTATTCAGATTTAATCGGTGGTAAGGCTTGGATGATGGATTGAGGTTGTGTATGGGAAGGGTAATATAGTTCCGATAGTTCTCCGTCCAAAAACTCTTTATCATCGTCAGAATCCTGCTTGGGACATTCTGCGGATTCAATAATTTCAGATGTTGGGGACTCATAGGTCGATGGGGGAGGAATAGCGGCGTATTTTCTTTGGGGTAGTTGATGGGGAACAAAGGCTTGTGTCCCTGGTGGAGTAGGGGGACAGGCAGGAAGAACTCTGGCTTTGTTGCTGAAGGACTGACTAGGTTGTGTATGGGAGAAATGGTTCAATGGTTGGATGGGACCTCCCTTCATGGGATGAACTAGAATGGGCTCGGATATTTGTTCTGTGTATAGGGGGAGGGGTTTGGTGGGGTTTGGGTGTATTGGGGAAGGTGTCGGAAGGATCAGGCCACCCGGAATGATCCTAGGCAGGTCTTCTGGTTCTTCCATCAAGGGTTGTATAGTAAGTTCTATTTTTTGCTTCCCAATATTCGTCGCAGGATCTGTACGTACGGAGATCTGATTTATAAAGTCTTGGAATATAGGACTTAGTCGTGTCGGCACGGGGGCGGGTATCGATCGAGGAGTAAAATTTTGATTCGCTTGCCGAGGTGGCGCATATCCGGATGAACCGGGCGTGTACTGTCTCGGAGCTGTTCCTCGGTCAGGAACTCGCGCTCCGTTCGGGTAGAGTGCCGATACTTGGTTGATGATCCCCTCTACCGTGGGGGTTTGTGCCTTGCGAGGCGGTTGTCCAACCCTATGGCTGATAGGTGGGGAGTGGGTTTGTACTGCTGGGGCTGCACAACGGGAAATCCTGTTGTGGCGGTCAATCAGAAGTTGATACGTAGTGCAGTCTCCGTACGAAAGGCTCGTACGGAGCTCTGGACTCAGGCTCTGTAACATCATGTCAATTTCTTGACATTCTGTGAGTTACAGATCGGTTCGGTGGACAAGGGTGCGCCACCGAGACACGTATTGTTCGAATTCCTCCCTAGGCCTCATTCTCTCTACGGTTAGATCTGAAATAGAGAGGGTCCTAATCCTCTGGTAACCGTAGCGGCCCAAGAATTTCTCGCTTACAGCCGAGAAATTCGACAAGTGATCTACATGGAGGGTGGAGAACCATTGTAGCGCTTCTCCTTTCAATGATTTCTGGAAGAGGAAGACTAGTAGAGGTTGATTATCTAGAAACGGGCGTGCGTCTAGATAAAAGGCAGTTAAATGAATGTCTGGGTCTCCACGACCGTTGTACCGGTGGAATTTGGGGACTTTGAATCTCTCCGGTAGGTGGACTGACGGGATTTGTCTCAGGTTATGTAGAGACATGTGTTTGGGGGCCGAGGGACCAGTCTCGGAGAGAATTCTCCGGATGGTATCGTCCAGTGTTTCTCCCCGGGGAGGGCTGCCTAGCGGTCCCGGGTTTGGGGTGGTCTGGTAGGGGCCTGGGGTGGAAACAACTGGGAATTTTGGATTCGCGGGGGAAAGGGGGGTGAATGAAAAGACACTCGGGTTGACCGAGTGACTGGGTGTGGATGGGGCTTTGGGAGTGGATTTAGGGGTTTCGACAGGGGTTTCCTGTCTCGAGGTCTTGGTATGACGGTAGTCAATGAGGTCATGAAACATGTCCTCTACCGTTTGATACCCTAGACTAGCCATCATTTCCTCTAGATGGGTCAGGAACTTTGTGGCCCGACCGTCTTGGTGATTCCTTTCCTCTAATGTCTCCTCTTCTATGTGGGATTCCATGACGTAGAGTGGGGGGATGAATGCAGATTGAAAGCAGTAAATAAAGCAGTAAAGGATTGCGCAGCTGTGTGCGACTTACGAAAGCAGTAAAGGATTGCGCAGCTGTGTGCGACTTACGAAAGCAGTAAAGGATGTTATAATGCACAGTAGAAGAGGATTTAATTCAAGGAGTGAGAAACTCTAACCTTCCTAGAGGGTTGATAGCATTTCAGTCAAGTTTGTAAAAGGGGGCAGAAGAGGATTACCTTTTGTTGTTTTTCACGAGGGAGGTCCCACCGTGATCGCCAGAATTTGTCGGTGTCGAAAAGGTCCGCGTGTGTGGGGGTTCTTCGGAGGGTTCGGATCGGATGCGTGCCCTGGCGGGCTCGGTCGGATCGTCTTCTCGGAAGGGGTGAGGGTGTGGTTCCTGGTCGAGGCGCCCGACAGCGGCTCAAGAGGATTCAAGGGGGGTTTGTGATCGCCACCTGCTTTTTCTAAAAACAGGAAAGGGTTTGGGTCGGATTTGGTCGCCTACGTGGGGAGTTTGTGGGGTCTCCGCTCTGAGACACGGATATACCGTACACAGAGATGAAAAACAGGTATCCTATTCTGCTTCTAGGGCTTGACTAAAGGAGTTATGGGACAAAGGGGTGTGAGTATGGGGTGTGTATAGGGGGGGGGGCTAGTTGGATCTAGCCGTCTGGTCAGGGGCGGCTACTAGGGTTTAGCCGTCCCAGGTCTGGTTTGATTTTGGCAGAGGTTTGGTAGGAAATGGGTTTGGTTTTGGGTAGAGGCTAAGCTAGGTTTAGCCCGGGTTTTTGGAGGGTGGAATGAGAAGGTGTTTTTGTGTAGGGAATGGTTTCTTCCTCTCACAAAAAGGGCTCTCTCTCTCTCTCTTGGGATTTCTAGTGTGAAAAGGGAATGTGAATTGTGGGATGTAGGTGTGGAATGGTTGTTTGTGGATTTGTTGATGTTGTGGATTTGTTGATGTTATATTTGGGCTTGGGACCCCTCTATTTATAGTAAAAGAGGGGCAGGGAAATATCCCAAGGGTAATGGAGTGGATTGGCTCCGATTGGACCTCTCATTAATGCTCTAGTTCTTCTGCCAGAGAACAGGTGAAGGGCGACTAGCCGCCCGGGATGGGGCGGCTACTTCCTGGTAGCCGCCCCTATCATGACCTGCCAAACGTCCCATCTCTGACAAGCGGTGGCTTGGGTCGGCTACTTGGTTTGATCCGGCCAAGAGAGGGCGGCTAAAGGTCATGACCCGCCGCAATGATCAACATTTAATATTGCTTTATGTCCCATCCAGGGAACTGGTCCAAAGTCGGCCAGGGGGCGGTTAGGGGGGCGGCTAGTGTAAACTAGCCGCCCAGTGAGGGGCGGCTAGTTAGGGCTAGCCGCCCCTTTCCACGGACTTTAGGTTTTTAGGGTTTTGATTTTTAGGGTAGGTTTAGGTTTAGGTCTGGGTTAGGGTTTGGCTTAGGTTTAGGGTTTGGGCTAGGGTTTGGGGTTAGGTCAAGGTTTAGGGTTTCCGGTTTAGGTTTAGGTCAAGGCTGGGGTTAGGGTTTAGGGCTAGGTCAAGGTTCTAGGGTTTAGGGTTAGGGTTTAGGGCTAGGGTTCGGGCTAGGGTTTGGGGTTAGGTCAAGGTTTTAGGGTTTCCGGTTTAGGTTTAGGTCAAGGCTAGGGTTAGGGTTTCCGGTTTACCGAACCTTTGGTTCTCTATTGGTGTCCACTTGTGGGATATTTCCGTGTGTTACTTGAAGTATTTCTGTCTCTCTGGACGGTCAAAATTGGGGTATCTGCAATAGGGAAGCTCCAGCTCCGCGTCCAACACCGCCCCTGTTGGAAGAAATAATATGCGAGGGGTGAGCTATAAGCTCAGTAAGTGGAAAGAAGCCAAATATCAACACAAGAGTTCACTACAAGGCTATTTCCTTTATAGGAAAACATGGGTAAAAACCCAAAGGATAACAAGGTTACGTGGCGGTGCAACCACACCTCACCCTCATTCCCAAGGGAAATTCAAAGGACACTCGAGGAGAAACAAACTATCAACCATAACACATGGTGTTACTGGATAATAGTTTACAACGAGTCTAACAGTTACGAGGTAGAGATACACTACGATACCTCAAGCATTAGGCATAAAATACCCAGAGTATACTCCACGGGTATAAGAGTCACATGATAACGTGACTCCCAATTCATCCTCAACCTAGCCTCGGATGGGTGACCCTAGGGACGTTTGGGATAAATCATTTTTCTCTACACCTTTCGTCATCCAGTAGCTCTCTCCCGGGTAGCCTCTACCTGTTATACTCTCATGATCAATACATCTGCCAAATGCATAGGTAATACCTATAGGTGTGAGCCTTCTATCAGGATAGCTTCAACGTCGAGCAGCTTCAACATAGATCCGGCAAAGGGGAGAAAGACTCCATGCTCGCAATATCATCTAGTAGCCCTCTCCCGGTAACCTCTACCTGTTATACTCTCATGATCAGTACATCTGCCGAACGCATCGGTAGTACCTAAGGTGGGAGCACTCTGGCAGGACAGCTTCAACACAGACGATATTGGGAGGAAACACTCATTGTTTGCAATGTCAACCCAATGAAACACAACTACTCTCGGTAATCGCCTATTGATGCTAACGAATACACCTGAAATCCCACACAGATGCGTTGCTTAGACGCAAGGATTTACCTCGGCTCTCGCACCCAAACTAAGACCAAGGCATGACCCGATAGGCGGTTCACACACGCGCCTAGTACGGGTAAGCCTAGCTTAAACATCATAACCACCGGTTTGAAGCATCGGTAGAACAACGAATTCCCTGAATTCTAGTTAAGTGCATCACACGGATGCAGGGTGGTGATTACATCGCTTGCGCTCTAATTAATACGGTACAACCCGACTACGGGTCACACCCACGTCTATCATAGATTGACCCAATTAGTCAACATGCGCATTAACATAATAATTGACTATAGGGGTCCTCCTAGAATGAATACACATTATAAATAACATATCATGTAACATACGTACAAAGCATGGCATAACTGCACATGCATACAAGGGCATTAATCATGCAAACACACAAGGTACAATCTAACATGCGTTGGATATCACCAACTTAAAAGGAAGGGTTAAGCGCGATCTCGCGCATCAATAGGCGCATGCTAATCATCCCAAATAAACCTGAGTCAAGTAAGAACTACATTTATTTACTCAGTTCGCGCAAAGAGGAAGGGTGAGAGAGATGGAATGCCTCATCATCTCCGGAAGCTGGTCATAGCTTTGCTCCAACAAGATGGGTGCAATAACAATATCACGCCCTCAAGTCTTATGACTAGGGAATATTAAGTATGCACTCAGTTATTAACCCAGGCTAAAATTATGCTAGATATTACTAATATAGGGGGGCAGTATTACAAGACTACCTACGGCATGCCATATTCTAGACATCCATATAAATACAAGGAGATACATGCCCATACAAGAAGGGCGCATGCAAACATGGTAGAATATAATATATAGACAAATACAAGGTAGAATATGGGGCTGTACACAATATACGAGCTATACAGTCCTAGCATGCAATATCTAACTTAATAGGGGTGCCAAGATGCCCCATGGATACACGATGCACGACTACGTGCATCAAGCGCTTCCCAAAGGGTTGGATCGAACCACTCACAGATACTTGGATCGTCACGCGTCCGGTCTATGAGATCTGCAAGACACAACACAATATATATAAACAAAGTGACCAACACAACTCAAAATAAATGAATTATAAACATGATCCCTAGCGCAGGATAGTGCAAGGGGTGGGGTGGGCAGCATGCGACGCACTCCCACGACAACACAATCGCATGAACAAAATGTCATAACTTCTAAATCCTACAACAAATGGTGCTCAAATCAAACATGAAGCTACCTGACACATATATAATCCTACTTCATGAAGACACCAACTCTTAATATTACCTACAACATGCATAAATAACTTATTGACACAATCGCGTAAAACTGGTGTATCTGCAGCAAACAGCCCTACTATTTGATCTCCACAACACCAAATACACATCCAAAAATTATGAACTAAATCATACACGTTCTCTAACATACTAGATTCATAATCTTTGAAGATATCATAACCTGATTTAGCCTCTATATGCTCAAAATAAAATATTTCTAGACACTGGTCAATTCCCACGTGAATCTGGACAGTCTATACAATTCAGGTTATAACTTACAACGCAGATAATATTATGACACCAAGTTTCATATATAGCATCTAGACACATGAATGATCATATCATATGCAGGCATAATCATTATCATATGTCTCAAGGTACTAGTTCCACAAAGATCTTAAGAAGACATAAATCTGTCTTACTATAACACAAAACCACCACCATCCATGCATAAACACAAACACCTCATGTGCAGCAGCAATTACACATAACAATACTCTCCCAACAACACCCATATGTACTACAAAACTAGAAAAGAAGAGGGAAATGCTTACCAAGAGAGGGGGAGGGAAAGGGGGAGGTGCGGGGGCTCTCGAACACTCTCCTTCAAATCCCATATATTCAAAAAAAAAATTCAAACACCTTTTCAATGCTATAAAGTATGTGAGAATATCTTCCCGACTCTTGTTGTCATTGTTGATTCACAAAAAGGTTTCCAAAATCGAAGAGCCAGCCCATCAAAAAGAAATCGTGAGAATATTTTCCCCATTTTTCTCTCATGTTCCAAAACCAGTCCGCATTGGAAATCGTGTAAAAAATTAAGGGATTTTAATGGCTGAAGATTGCTTGCTTGCTTTCTTGCATTTAATTTGTCACTCAAAAAAAATTTGTTTTTTTTAATGGCTAGAGATTGCTTGAAGATTGCATTTACGTATGTGAGAGAGAAAGGGGGGCTCTTCATCTCTTCTGTTTTTTTTCAATAAATAAAAAAAAATTTCCCCTCCTTTCTATCCCTCTGCAGTCACAATCACACCCCTTTCAAAGCTCCCCATGTTTCAAAGCCTATAAATACCCACTTTTTTAACAAACACATGGGGAGTGAAAGAGAAAGAGGGGCTAAAATGAGGGCCTCGGATGGCCTCTTTTTGCACTTTGAGAGGGGGAGAGAGAGTAAGAGAGAGAGAGATTCAATTTAGGGGGGTTTAAATGAACAAAAGGGGTTTGGTGTGGTTGACTTGTCAACCTAACCACACAAGAAAACAAATTAAAGCCCCAAGACTTGGTTAAGACCCCCACTTAGACTTGTGCATTTTACATCCCACCTCCCAAACCAGTAAACGATCAAATCCGAATGCGATTCGGAACTGCATATTTTATAAAACTTTATCAGAATTGGATGAAATTTTTATGGACAGTACAAAACGATATTAAGACCCATAATATACAGTTAGATTTTTAATTAGAGCACTCAACTCTTGCAAGTAGCAAAAAATCAAAATTTTAACGACTTCTATAGAAAAAATAAGGCTCCAAATGACACAAACACAACAAAAGATACGGGATGGGTTTTTAGTATTCAATGTGGATTCAGTGGAGATTGGATCTGGAAGGAAGACCTTCTCAACACCCCATTGAAGGTGATTCAAATCGAGCAGATTGTTCACCGGTTTGCAGAGGAGGGTGAAAAGCGAAAGAGGAGATGGGATTGATGAGAGAGGGATCCCTGTAGCTCCTCGATTTTGCCTTTTAAAATTGTGGGGCCCACTTATGCCAACCAACGAGAATAACTTGGATTCCACTTTCATCCGGGGATGGCTATCCAGGATTATGACAGGATATCGAGCGATAGGTTATGCATGGACATTCAAGGCTTCCAAACAGGGTAAAACAACTATTCCAGGCAATTTCACTTTATTATGGGGCTTATTCTGTAAACAAACGAGGGCCTACAGTCCTCCAATGCAAGATGGAGGTGAGCTAACAATGTAGCCCCCAGGCATACTCCTTTATTTTATCTATGTTCTCTAAAGAACAAGATAGAGAACGGGAACTTTGGTTCTGAATTTATCCAGAACCACTATAGAACCTATAATGTACAAAATATATACATATATAAGCTCGAATATCGATCGAGCAAAAGATTATCTATACCTACATATTTAGGAACCTTCTCAAAATTTTCTATCAACCACAAAAATCTACACACTAGTGTTTGGCTTACAACCATCTAAACCTAAATATTTATTACAAAGATAAGATTTACCTAACTCAAAACCTGTCAATCTGGTTATATATAGTACATCTTCTAAACCAAAAACTAATCTAGACCATTAAAAATAAAAACATCTATCATCTATAGAATAACTATATACTAGTGCTGATAATAGAGGCAAATTATACCTCACAAGTGTAGTGATAACAACCTATCGAATCTTGTATTTTGGAATTGTTGGCGGGCTTTGTCATCAATCGCCCAAGTTTGGATGTTGTTCACGTGATCCATCGTTTTAGTCAACAATAAAAAAGACTGAGTCAATCAACAAAACAAATAAACTAGAAGAAAAAACATAATTTTTCAAAGCTTCTAATGGACAATGCTCTATAATGTGTACATATTAAATAATAATAATAATAATAATAATAATAATAATAATAATTATTATTATTATTATTATTATTATTATTATTATTATTACACACGCATCATGAAATCATCAACTTTAGCAATAGGAGCATATGTAGCAGAAGAATTGTATCAACATTCCAAGAAAAAAAAAAGGTTGTACAAGGAAAGGGTAGCAACAAAATAAAAATAATGAATACCATCTCAAATTTACACTATATGATACCCAAAAATAAGCCATCATTTAGTGGATGAAAAGATGAGATCATTTGCATTATAGAATAAAGTTATATCATCTAAGTAGGACTATGTCACTTTTCTTGTAATGGACTTTGAGCAAGGGAGACATTGTTGCATTTCTATGGAAACACAGAGAAAAGGTATTTCAACACCCCTCTATGAAGCAAAACAAGTGCCCTACCAGTCCATTAAGCATGATGCATATGTGGTCCCTTTGCAGTCAATCCATTCGTGTTCTAACTATGACTCAAAATTCACTCCATTTGTTGTCACTCATGGGACCTTGTGCAGCTAGGCAGTGGAGTAAAGCGGCCAACTCTGCGACTTCGACGTCGGACAAGATTCTCCACAGATGCAGGCACCAGTCCCCGCCCTCCTCTGATCACTGCCAAACATCTCAAACTTGCTCCTCCTTCTCTTACGTGGTGATGAATAGATTCTAGAAGGTCTGACCGAATGCAACCTCCCCACACCATCTATCTCGCCAAAACCTGATACGTGCACCATCTCCGAGCTTCCAGCCGATTTCGGATGTGAATTCCTCAACTAATCCGAGCCACCCCTTACATAAAAAAGATATCTTTGGCAAACGCTCGGAAGGTGTGTCATTGAATTCCTTCCGCTGTATCTCTCACACATCACCCTCACCCACATCGATGCCTCGTTCAAGGATCATTTCCAAAACCATTTGGATAGGAGTGCATTATTCATTGCCCTCAAGTCGAGGATCCAGTCCCCCTTTCTTGCTTGATTGGCATAACTTAGCCCATTTGATCAAACAAGGGCTATATGATTGCCTATTTGACCTGTTCCAAAAGAAACGGCATCGGATCGCTTCGAGTTTCTTCAAGATGCCCTTCAGAAAGCGGAACATAGACAGGAAGAAGAGGGGGAGGTAATTGACATCCCAAGATGCTCGCAAGGTCGGTGGCTAACGGCTGTTGGTATGTAAAACTGGGGGTTCTACGAACTTGGTCCTAGTCCGTCTCACAACTGATCAGATCACCACCCGGAGAGTCATTTCTGAGCCGCCTGACAACTTCTCAGAAAGACGGGGTTGTTGTGAAGGGTGCTTGATGTTAGTGGATTCTTCTTCTAGATTTGGGTAGCACGTAGGTAGGAATTTGGATTTGTTTGGCTAAGGCTAAGAGAGGTTTAAGACAGTGATTACAGGGGATTTTTTTAGAGAGTGGATTTTGGTGGGGAGTGGGTTCCCTTCTCTCTCAACTAAGGCTCTCTCTTCCTCTCTCTCTCTCTTTCTCTAACACACTTTT
Organism: Acorus calamus; assembly: GCA_030737845.1. Classification (NCBI taxonomy): domain Eukaryota; kingdom Viridiplantae; phylum Streptophyta; class Magnoliopsida; order Acorales; family Acoraceae; genus Acorus; species Acorus calamus. The sequence continues at coordinate 9,625,590 of CM060877.1, read as the reverse complement.
CAAATGAAATTGTTCCACCCTTTCTTTCTCACCCCACCTCTCCTTATATAGTAGAAAGGGATAAATAGGAGTATATCTTGGATAATAGAATGGGTTAGATAAACGGATGAGGCTAAGTAAACATCATTGTAAAAAGACACACTCAATGGTCCATTGGGTAATAGCATGGGTTTGACAAGAGAGTGAGCCTAAGTAACTTCACATCTAAGTAAAGTTGCGTTATGCTTTATGGATGTGTCCAGGTGAGAGCTGACTACCTTAATGCAGCCGTCAGACAGAGCCGACTTGTTTCTACCAGCCGTTTTTCATCATTTGCCACTTTATGTCCCATCTCAGGCTGGTGGTGGGATTGGACGGTTACTAGGTTTGAGCCTTCTGAGAGGGGCAACTAACAGGAACAAACCGCCTCTATGATCAGCATTTAAAGTAAGCTTTGTGTCCCATCTCTGAAAAGCGGTTTGGGGTGGCTGTTGTTTTTAGCCGTCGGAGGAGGGGCGGCTACTTTGGAGTAGCCGACCTATTTATGGTCATTAAATTTTCTCTGTGTGGGCCAGATTTTCATTCTTGTTTTCTCCTCTAGTTCCTTAAAGTAGTTTTCTATTTGATCCAAAAATGATCATTTAAAAAAGTTACTTGAAGTAAATTTTTTTTCCTTGGACGGTTAAAATTGAGGTATATCTATAGCGGCGGGTCCACGTTGATGGTAAGCAAAGCACTTTTCTCCCAATTAATATGGAGTCCCGACTATGGTGGGATATATCTACAGTGGCGGGAGGCTCCAAATGACATCCAGAATACCCTGGTGGAGTATTTTAAGCATGCATTTACTAAGAGGAGGGGGTGGAAGCCCACTTGGGAGGATAGGGATCTACTAAAAGTAAGTATGGACCAATGTGCATTCCTCGAAGTTGTAGATACCCCAATTTTTTACCATCCAAAGAGAAGAAATTTACTTCAAGTAACATTTTTTAATGACAACATTGGACCACATAGAAAACTACCCAAAGTTGAATAGATATGGAAATAGAAAAAAAAGACTAAACTGTCAAAAGGTGGCTACTTGAAACCAGCCGCCCCTCCTCAGACGGCTACTTTGAAGTAGCCGTCGGACTCAGAAATAAGGTGGCTACTTGAAACTAGCCGCCCCTTTTCAGAAGGCTACATTCAAGTAGCCGTCGGACACCTTTTTCCATATCCATAAAAAAAACCTACAGAAATTAGAAGGCTACTTGAAACCAGCCGCCTCCCTAAAGACGGCTCAATACTACATGCCGCCCCCCAACCGCTTCCCAAAGATGGGAAATAAAGAAGCATTTAATGTTGATTGACAGGTCATCAAGGTGATGGCATCTTGAAAGTAGCCGCCCCTCACTAGGCGGCTAGTTACAAGTAGCCGCCCCTTGTTTGGATAAATTTTCACAACAAATATATGAATTTCTTAGGGGTGAAGTTTGCTTAAATCACTCTATTACCCAATCCATTCTATTGTCCAAGGGATACGCTTATGTATCCTTTCTACTATAAAAGGAGGGGTGGGGGTGAGAACCAAAGGGTGGACAATTTCATTTCCACATTGTGTGTTAGAGAGAAAGAGAGAGAGAGGGAGAGACAGAGCCTTAGTTGAGAGAGAAGGAAACCCATTCTTCACCAAAATCCACTCTCCAAAAACCCCCCTCTAACCATTGTCCTAAACCTCTCTTAGCCCTAGCCAAATAAATCCAAATTCCTACCTAGGTGTTGCCCAAATCTAGAAGAGGAAACCACCAACACCACTTTCAATTCTCACTACCACCACCCTAACCATGCCAAAACACTTCCCTACCTAGGTTCAGCCCAAATCCAGAAAACCAAGAACCAGGTACTAGGTGGCTAGTCCAAACTAGCCGTTGGACCCAGACGGCAAGGTTCAAGTAACCAGCGGTTTACTGTTATTTCTATATATTTATAATTACTTGCTTTATTTATCCGCTTTACCCATATATCTGCTTTTCAACCAATACTCGACGTTTCAACTAGAGGCGGCTAACACCCCCTGGTTGAATTTCGTATGGTGATCACTTTCTTCCTTTTTACAACTTTTATTTACATCTGCTATATATTTTCTTTTCGACCAATACTCGAGATTTCAATTAGAGGCGGCTAAGACCCCCTAGTTGAATCTATACAGTGGTCACTTTCTTCCCTTTTATAACTTTTATTTACTTCTGCTATATATATGCTTTTCGACTAATACTCGACGTTTCAACTAGGGGCGGCTAACACCCCCCGATTGAATTCTGTACGGTGGTCACTTTCTTATTTTTATAACTTTTATTTACTTTTGCTATATATCTGATTTTTGACTAATACCCGACATTTCAACTAGAGGCGGCTAACCCCCCTGGTTGAATTCTATACAGTGGTCACTTTCTTCTTTTTACAACTTTTATTTACTTCTGCTATATATCTATTTTTTTTACCAATACTCGACATTTCAACTACAGGCAGCTAACACCCCGTGGTTGAATTATGTACGATGGTCACGTTTACATTCCCTCCCACGTGTCAGCGACCTCTTTTTCAAGTTCTTATCTAGCAAAAAGGATTCCCCATTTTTATCTCTGTGTGCGACAGACCTGTAGCTCAGAAAGGAGAACCCACCCAATTTTTCCGCAAGGCGATCAACAGCAACACCAATTTTTTCTGCTTTTTGAGAAAGCAGGTGGCGATCACAACAAACCCCGTCTTTCTGAGAAACTGTCGGGCGGCTCAGAAATGACTCTTCAGACGGTGATCTGATCAGTCGCGAGACAGACCAGGACCAAGTTCACAGAACTCCCTAGTTTTACATTCCGACAGATGCGCCATATGCGAGATTGAGATTCATAGAGCATTGGTGAAGGTAGAGGGAGATAAAGCCCCAGGGCCAAACGGGTTTGGGGTGATCTTCTTCCAACGCTATTGGAGCATCGTCAAAGAAGACTTGGTCGTGATGTTCACAGAGTTCCATACGGGGACACAGGCTGCCTGAACGCTTCGCACTTCATATTGATTCCAAAGGAGGGAGCCACGCGTGTAGAGGAGTTCAGACTAATATGCTTGGTGAATGAGGCGTATATGATCATGGCCAAGGTACTGGCATCACGATTGAAGGAGGTCTGTGGGGGTTTGGTAGAAGACTCGCAGTCAACCTTTCTGCCAGGGAGGTTTTGCAAGATGGATTCATAGCGACACAGGAGTTGATGTCGTCTTTTCACAAAGATAAAAGGAAGGGCTAGGTGTTCAAACTCGACTTCACAAAAGCATATGACAGCGTGGATCATGACTTTCTGGTGGACCTGGGTGCAACACGAGTTCCAGGCGCGGTGGATCCGAATGATTCAGCAATGCATCAACATAGCCCAAGCCTCAATGGTGGTCAATGGTGAAGTGGTGAGTTATTTCCCCCTAAATAGAGGCTTGCGTCAGGGCGACCCCCTATCCTCAATCTTGTTCGTACTGGTGGCAAACGTATTACGAAGATTATGTGGGAAGGCGGAGGAGGCGGGTTGGATGTTAGGTCTAGCTAACTCTCCAGCGGGGAGGAAGGTCACAGTGCTCTAATATGCCGACGACACCCTACTATTGAGTGACGCATCGGGTGGAAGTGTGAGGGGATTTTGGTTCATATACTGTTTCGAGCTATTGACGGTGCTAACACTAAATTTACAGAAGTCAATTGTGCTCGGGATTCACATGATGAGAGAGGAAGAAGCGGTGCTGGTGGCGTGGATGGGTTGCCCAGGGACATTTCCGACTAAGCACCCCGGGCTTCCTTTAGTCAAGGGTCGCATGAAGAAGGAATAGTGGGACCCTCTCATAGAGCGCTTCGATCGAAGATTGACAAGTTGAAAAGGGAAGCTCCTAAGCTGGGGAGGCAGGCTGACCTTACTCCAAGCAGTGATGTTTAATCTACCGATATTCTACCTATCGGTGTTTCGCATTCCGGTGGGGGTGCTTTTATGGCAGGGTGGTGAAGCGCCACACATGGTTGACTGAGGGATGGTTTGCAAGACTAAAAAGGAGGGTGGTTGGGGGGGTCTTAGACCTCGAAGCGATGAATGGGGCCCTGCTATCAAAGTGGATTTGGTGCTGGATCAACATGAGTAACCAATTATGGTGCCAACTTTTCACGGACCGATATCGGGGAGCATCGTTGGCCCGAGATGAGCGCTCGATCGACACAACTCGCTAAAGGGACATTTGCAGATCAAGGGGCGCTAGAGATTGCGATTGGATGGAAGCTCGGCAACGGCGGCTCAATGCACTTTTGGACGAACCGGTGGAGTAGAGTGAAGAGACTCAGGGAACGGTGGCAGACTTTTTCCTCCCGAAATCAGGGGCGTGGCTAATCGAGTTGGTGCGCGAAAGACTAAGCGTGTCGAAGATTGCACAACTCACGACATTGTTGGCACATCTGGATGTTCATTGCTTACGGGCGGATGTGGAGGACCAGGTCGCATGGAGACTGAGGACTTTAGGGGAGCATTCGATAACAACTGCATACATTTGGTGGAGATTAGCGCAAGCAGGGAGTGCTGTGACTAATGCTAAGTTCTATCAAACCTAGAAACCAAGGATCTTATTAAGGTTAAGATTTTCATGTAGTTCTTATACTTAAAACGCTTAATCATGAGGGAGTACAGGGCGCATTGGACTCCATCAGACTCTATAGTGTGTGTCCTATGCTCAGAGGCCTCGAAGAACGTCGCACACCTGTTTTGTGCATGCCAAACTTCTTGAGACTTTTGGGCCAAGGTGGAGAGAGAAACGGGCCTCCGGACCACATTTCAAACGGTGGAGGAGATGTGGGCGGCCAGGAAAGAGATGAAGAGAGTGCATGATAATAGCTTAGAAGCAATGATCTCACAATCCATCATCCCGGCGGGGTCATGAACGATTTGGAGCGAGAGTGTATCAAGAAAACATGTGGGATATGTTTAAGGGGTGTATGCAAGATTGGGGACGGTACATCGCCAAGGCAGGCGAGGTCCAGTTTCGAGAAGGGCAAATGCGGATCTTGGGGTAATCGAGGGGGCTCTGTTACCCTCACCGATAGATATTTCTTCTAACCTAAGGTGGCGTGGTTATTTTTTGTGTTCTCTTTTATTGTACTCTTTTCTCCCTCTATTCAGATTTTGTAATTCGAGTTCAGATCAAATAACAAACATCAACTTTTTTTAAAAAAAAAACAGTCCCAAAATCAAGGCGTAGTAATGCAAGATGAATATTATCCTCGCCAAAACTGCTATTATTGGAGTTGCAAAGACCAACGTGTCGTCGGCGTACTGTAGGTGCTTGATGGGCATGCCTCCCTGCAAACAAGCTAGCCCCTCGATCCATCCGTCATTTGCTGCCTTGCTGCACATTCTACTTAACACATTCACCACTTGCGAGAAAAGGAATGGGGACGGTGGATCCCCCTGTCTCAAGCTTCTGTCAATGGGGAAGTAGCCATGTGTCACATCATTTAGAGCCACGGAAGCCCGCGCCGTTGAGATGCAGTTGGATACCAACTTTATCCAATATGAAATTTTTTTATTTGATATGATATATATCCCAATGCAATAAGTGAATGAGCTAACAAGGTATATAGACTGATATTTGAGATCTTACAAATAACGGAGTTTATTTAATCTCAAATAGATGTAATACTAAATTTTTTTTAATAAAAATGTTATGTTTAGTCAACCCAACAAGGTGCGGAGCGACGAAATCGGAGCGACAGCGGATAAAAACAGTGAAATGATGAAAAACGGGGATTTTTCTTAAAAAAAGTGATAACATTATGGTACATTCTTGGTACAATGTTGGTACATTATGGTACATTTATGGTAAATTGTTGAAACTTGTTTTGTAAATAAGATATTATTTATTTAATTAATTAAAATATATAATTTATTTTTGTATAAAAATACATACTTATCAAGTGATTTTAAAAAAAATAAGGGAAAAATTCATACAACCACCTTAAATCTGACTAAAATCCATATACCCCCCTGACTTTTCTTAAAATTCATATAACCATCTGAAAACACATAGTAAATCCAAATAACCTCCCGAATAAAATTTTTATCAATAGATGATGAATATTTTGCATATATTTTGTTTAGTTAACCCTAACTAAAATACGATATAATAAAAAACCATTACAATGAGTTAAAAATGAAAAAAAATCATATGAAAATGACGATATTATAAAACTCTATCTAGAAAGGTAAAATTGTCATTTATAGAAGATTTTGTGTATTTTTAACATACTGTAAGTCGTTTTTGTATATTATGTTTTCTACTAGGGTTAACTAAATATAATATTTACAAAATATTCATCATGCGTAAATGTAAATTTTATTTAGAAAATTATTTGAATTTACTAAGCCCCCGTTTCTGAGCATAAGTGTGTATAAATAAGGATAAATTGATTTTGTGTTTGATTGTGTTTTGAATTATTCTCGTTGGGAATCGTAAGAATAAATGTTTTGTTGTTTGGGTAAAATGTGAATAAAGTATGAATAAGAATTTATAAAAGGTAAAAAGTAATGATAGTTGATTTGACATGTGATTTATAAGAGGTGATGAGAGTTGATTTGACAGTGGACCCATTTATTCTTTAAGTGGAATAACCTAGGATAACTTTTATTCTAGGGGTTGATTGTAATCCATATACCACTTTATACCAGTTTATTCTAGCACATTTTATCCGGGGTTATCGGGGCTTTCCAAACATAAAAAAAAAAAAAATTATCCAAGGTTATCCGGAGCTTATCCGATATCCAAACGGGATATAAATGTTTTCATAAAATTATATAGATTTAAAAAAAAGTCAAAAGGGATATGTGGATTTTCCAAAAAAAAATAAAAGCCTCAGAATGGACAGAGTGACTATAACCGTAAATACAACAAGCCTCATCGACGGAGACGAGCAGTTTCGCGTTTCGACGACTTCAGGTCTCCGTGAACGACGGAACGCCGGTGGATCTGGACCGTCTATGCCTTGACCTCCCCGGCGAGAATCCCGAGGCGTCTCGGTTCACGGACTCCAGGTCCGGGCACAGGTACTCCGTCGTCGTCGTCGTTGCCGTCCGACGGCCTCCGTAGACGTCGGCGCACGTGATGGCCTTAGATTCCTGGAACGTCCATCCGGCGGGGATGGATGGTTAGGGTTAGGGTTTATGGTTTCGATGTTAAAAAAAAAAGCCCTCACATTTGTCATAATTTACACTGTTGTCCTCCATCCCTAGTTACGAAAATGACCCTCCCCTTTGAATACAAATGGAATCCCTTCATTTGTTCTTTTTGTTAATCGTTGCAGTGTTGAAAGACTCTTATTAAAACTAGGTCTGCATTATTTGACTTCATTTTCTTGTTTTACCATTTTTTTTTAAAATTATTATTTTTTGCTTGGTAAACTTGGGAGTCGAAATCCCGACCTCCCCTTGGGGGAGGATGTCTCGACCACCCCGCTAAAAAATATTTTTATACTTTATTTCAGTCCTTTCTTTGCACCTATTGAATGGTTTACTGAATTGCTGATGTGGGTGTCTTGTTTGAAGCCTATCACTTATTTGAAAAATATCCGCATGCTCTCTGAATTCATATATGAAAATTAAAAAAATTATCTGATATTTGAATGTGCGGAGTGGGGGATCTAAAAAAAGTTTGAATCTGACATATATTATAAAATTATATAATATATATATATACACTTTGTTCACATCCTTTATTAATCACAATCATGAAAGTTTATAATGTTGTATATTTTTTATGTATGATCTCTAGAAGAGAGGATAAGCCCTCAAATCTTGATTTTAATTCTCATATATCACATGTCACTCAAATTAATGTCCATATTTAGACATGTCAATTATCCAAACTATATCCATGTCTGGTCTGAATCCAAAGATTCTTAACTTGTTCTTCTAAGTGTGACAGTTTGTCTTATTTGGGTTTCATGTTGCAGCACATGAATTGTTTGTCAAAATGTCTGAAAGGTCTTTCAATGGTATATGAGATTCCGTGTAAATGAGAGTATACCACGTCTTTGATGGAGTACCTAATACATGCTTTTATGCCTTTTTTTTTAAATAGGTTTGTTTATTGTGGAATCCAGTGAATTTTAGGCTTCGTGTTTCGTTTTGCAATGGTGAGTGATGAGGAGCTGAAGAAGGCACAGACAGTGGAAGCTAGGGCTAAGGGCATTAGCCATAATGTCCGTTGCACTGAGTGTGGAAGCCAGTCTATTGAAGACTCGCAAGCTGATATCGCCATTCTTCTTAGGAAGGTATATAGTTCCCTTTGAGACAAAAACTAATTATAGCCCTTCTCTAAAGCAATTCCTGTTTTGTAAGTCTGCTTGATGGATAAATGGATAATATGTTTGGGTGAATTTAGCAAAATTGTTGCTAGAGCCCTGTGAAGCCGCAGAAGTGATGTTATTTTTGCATAAAGACCGCATCAAAGTATCTTGGGGATCAAACCTTCTTGGTCATATGACATTAATATCTGGCTTGTGATATACCAATTTGAATTGATGAGTAGATTTATTCAGGCATTATATCAATATCATTATGTAGCATTAAACAAAATGAGATTGTTTTCCCCTATACAGTTGTCATCAATATAGTGTTCTACTTTGCCAATGTAGGTATTAGTTCTTAATTTGGATTTATTGCAGTTGATCCGTGATGAAATCCGAGCCGGGAAAAGCGACAAGGACATATATAAGAAACTTGAGGAAGATTATGGAGAGACTGTATTGTATGCTCCCCATTTCGATTGGCAGACTGCTGGTCTTTGGCTCGCACCGGTAATGCTTGACCATTGATTTCCATCTTATTTTGATGCTATGTAATCCACCACCTGTGAACTTTTTCTTTGTATTATCTCACTTATCCCACACAAATCTTTTAAAATTGCCTAGTTGAAAGATATTCTGTTAACTTTATGCATTTGGTTTGATAGTTTACACTCGAAGATTGAAAACTTTCAGGATCTGTCACAGTAAGCCTCTTCGATTAGTCTTTTATCAAATTTCATAGTCAAATAGCTCACCTAGTAAGGTGTTCCATTAATCATACATAAACATTCTTATTGTCTTCCACTTATTTTATTTATGATTAATCAAAGCCGTGTATGACATTCACTTTAGATAGATCCATTGAGATTCTTGATTATAAATTCTGCTTGAATATGAGCATAAATACGTTATGTAAGTATGACCAACTCATTGTGCTGTATTACTTTCACAGTTACCAACAGAACATCTTCTTGTCCTTAGGAGCTTGTTGAAGACAGATTTGCATCTTATGCTTTATACGATGCCTTTTACAAACATATCATTTTTTTCATGTCGTCTTTGTCGGATAATTAATGCAAACCATTTGTGGAATATGTGGGCAGTTTGCTGTGATGGGGGCCACAGCGGGTGTAGGCGCATACCAACGGCACAGGCAGAAGTCGAACGTGCATCTCATGGTCCTAAACCTCGTGAGAGACATCCCCTTCACTCCAATGGAGAGGCAGACAATGGTCGAACTTCTAACTCCCCCTCCTCCTCCGCGGAAGAAGTGGTGGTGGTGGTAGAGTTCATGACAGATTTCATGTTTCGTCAACCATAGATTTGTTTTGTATTGCCTTCTCTGTTTGAACATAGATTTGTTTTGTATTGCCTTCTCTGTTTGAATACATTCAGTAATGTATACAGTTCAGTCAGACATTTTATACTATTTATCCAGCTTATCCAGTCCTCTCTGGCTGTGTTGTTGGATAGAATATGGGATTCTTGGAACCACCTCTCGGCTCGGCCCGACCTGTCAATTGACGGGTTGTGCCTGTGTCGTGATGGCCCGGCCCATTTCAGTCTGGTGATATGTAACTGCATTATTACAGATGCACATATTGCTTTCCCAAAAAAATATAATAAGCAGACTTATTAGGCATTCACCTCTGACTTTGTTTCTTTGAACTCATCTCCCTAGCCAGCTTGACATACATATTAAAAGAAATCAATCCAGCTTTTGCAATGCAAAATCACAGCATAAAAGACTGCATGTTTACAAGGGATCATAAAAGGTTATCCCACATGCAGACATGCTGCCCATAAAGACAAAACAGAGAATGCTTTGCACATTCAGACAAATAACAGTTTCTGTTAAGATTACAAAGCTGATCATGCATGTTTTAGATCACATAAACAATGGGCAAGCCGATGTACAATGAGACTGGAGGAGAAACCGAAGCCATCCCCCCGCCTAGCGCGAGCCACAAAGAGAAAGACTCAAGTGGATCAGATGATTCACATGAGGCGTCACATCCGGTGCAGTTCCCTCCAATGCTGCAGCAGGAGCAGCAGCAGCAGGTGAATTGGGCCGCACCAGAAGACGAGGAAACCAAAGCCATCCCCCCGCCTAGCGCGAACCACAAAGACAAAGACTCAAGTGGATCAGATGATTCGCATGAGGTGTCACATCCAGTGTAGTTCCTCCAATGCTGCAGCAGGAGCAGCAGCAGCAGGTGAATTGGGCCGCACCAGAAGATGAGGTTCCGGTGCAGTTTCCCCCGCAACCAGAGGTGCAACATGTACCACCGGTTCAACCACCACCTCTGGTGATCGGAGTTCCATGGACCACCGGTCTATTTGAATGCCACGAACACGAGACCAATGGTACAAAATCCTTTCCCGGTTCTTTTAACGATTTTTTTTTATACTCGGGCCTGTTTGGAACCAAATAGTTTTTTTAGAAATATTGTGCTTAACCAGCATTTCCTTACGAATCAACCAACTTTGTCATAAAAGTTGTTTTACTAACTCTTACACGTAAAAATCCAAAGTTTAATTTTAAAAATATCCATTTAGAATTGATTTTACAGAAACAAAAATAGAATTAGCTTAATCATTGGTTCCAAATGGGGCCTCAATCGTACAGCTATCATGGAAAAACTCTCGTTCTATAGTCACAAAATTTGATGTGTTTCTTTTTTTTTCCTTTTTTTTTTGTGAAGAATAAAAGGACACATCAAATAGATATGGCAAGCCATAGTTCACAAATTTCTTTCCTTTCCATGTGTCTTTGTGTGAAGATCAACATTTTTCTTTTCTGGCTTTGTAAGAACAACAAGTTCGTATATCAAATTTATTTGAATTTCATGATTCACTAATTTTTGTTATGCTTTGCTTGGATGCAGCTGTGTTGACTGCATTCTTCCCTTGTGTCACGTTTGGGCAGATAGTTGAGATTTTAGACGGAGGCCAGACAAGTAAGCACTTTATTGGTTCATATATGCTGTCATAGTAGAGTATATACTTCATTAGATAATTTCATGCATACAATTAGATACACGCATTTTTAATGATATAGTATATACTACATTGTATAATTTCATATACCACGTCAGTTGACATGACATCTACATGAGTGAATGCAAAAGTGTTGAGTGTGACAAGGCTCTGTGTGATGATGATACAGGATGTTCATTGGGGAGTTTGATGTACATGATGATGGCACCAGCCATGTGTTCATGTTGGATATTGGGATCAATGTATAGGGGAAGGCTGAGGCAGAGATACAACCTGGTGGAGGCACCAACTGAGGACTGGATTGCCCATGCCTTCTGCCCTTGTTGTGCCCTTTGTCAGGAGTTTAGAGAGCTCAAGAACAGAGGGATTGACCCTTCTCTAGGTAAATATATGAACACCTTTTAAACATAATCAACATTTTTTCTTTTTTCTTTTTTTTTATAAAGGGCGTATGTGAGGGATTCATTCTTATGGCCCCCATTTGTGTTGTTCCATGCCTCCCTGGGATATTAAAAAATAAAAAAATTAACATTTGTTTTGTCAAAATAAAACCAAACAGGAACGTCTAAATAAACCAGTGTAAGATCTGATTGTTTCCACATCTGTCATATGCATCTCTTACGCATCCTCAGATATAAATAATTAATAAAGGGTGGAATTGTCATTTAAAAAGTAATAAATCATTATTACATTTTATCTTCAGACAATAAAAAGATGACTTTCATATTTTGTTCTGTCAAAATAAAATAAGAAACACTGCTTATAGGTATAATAAAACCAGATAGGTATGTTTGAATAAATCAGTATAAGCTCCCATAATATTTCAGCTTGTATTCATTTATTGTTTCAAAAAAAATATATTTTACATAATGTTTTGACACATGCACCATTGCATGTCACATATATATTATGCAACTCTCACACGCATTCAAAGATATGGGTAATTAATAAAAGGGTGGAACTGTTATTTTAAAAAATTATAAACCATCATCATCTCTTATCTTCACACACAAAAATAAAAATAGTAGTTCTACATTTTTCAATGTGAAACAAAATTGAGAACCAAAAAAAGGAATCATTTACTTAACATAGATTGTTAACAAAATTGAGAACCAAAAGAAAGAATCATTTACTCAACATAGATTGTTATGTATCCTAATATGGATCTCAGTATAGCTATGAGGATCAAATAGCTCTGTTTGATTGTATCCAAATGGGTGATTGTGGTGCCTGAGATGGTGATTTTGTGTATTGAATGCATATATTGTAGGGTGGAATGGTAACCTTGCTCAAGTCCTCCAGCAGCAGCAGCAGGCAGCTACAATTGCACCCAACACTCAGTCGATGGTGTCGTAAAATTTGAGTTTTATTTATTTATTTGTGTTGTATTTACCTTTTTTTTTTTTTGAAAGTTAATGTTTACCTGTGTGTTGAGATGATTCCATTTTGTTTTACATATGCAACCGAAAAAACTGCTTTTTTTAATATTAATACCAATTTCTTGTTTTTCCATTTCTCCTATACTTTGTATTTGATGATTTACATTTGAAGAAGATATATGTGTGTGCATTGATAGGATTACAACTCAAGTAAGTTGACTCAGGGTGGAGCTCAATCTACATTCAAACCATCAAAATTGAGAAGATCAACAAGTATAAGTTCGAGTTGAGTCAGATTGGGTCTCCAGATTATTGGGTCTAGATTTCTCTTTTAAAGAGGTGATTTTAAACAATTTAAATTTCATAATAGCTACAATAGTAAAATTATTAGTGCCGCAGTAAAAAGTGACTAGAGCTCAAATGGGGGTTTGATGATAGAACAGATTTTTAGGATAAAAACAAAATGGACAATTTAAATCTCATATTAAATGGCTCAAGTCAAACATAAACATTAATTTTCTCTCTCAATACATCGGGTTAGATGTGAATCTTCAACCCAAGCCCAATCTATAAATTGTGTTCAGATTTGCTCATGTTCAAGTTGAATCTAACGGCTAAAACCTCCAATCCAACCCTCTTAAAAGTCGGGATGAATTGGGTTCAATCCGTGCACACTAATTTCTACCATCAACATGGAGCAAATAAAAAAAAAGCTCATCAAACTCATCAAGAGAGAGAGAGAGAGAGAGAGAGAGTTGGTAGAACATACTTTGAAAATAAGATGTTTAGCTTCATCAAAGAACTAGCAAAAACAAATACATCATCAAGATCATAAGAGAGAACCAAAAGTTCCCTTGATAACAAAATGTTGCTCTTCAAACTTAAGAGAGGATTTTCACAAATAACCCTCATAGATAACTGTTCACACACACACATGTATAATATATAGATTTTGATAAACATGGGAGGCCCTGTTTGTGCTAAGCAACACATGTGCTTCCACAGACAAAACTCCTGCAAAAAAAAGCGAGAAGATATTAATACAAGGGAAGATGGTAGACTCAGTTTGTTTTATCAATCAAAACTCAGACCAAACATGTTTTTATTTTTTTTTAAATAGTAAACATCATCTAATGAAGTATGTGCTTTGATAAAAAAAAAAGTGTATATCTCTCTATTTTGAATTGAAAGAACCTATTTTTAATAAGTGTAAAAAAATATTTAATGAAGTATATACAACATCTAACGAGATATATGTTTCACTGGATTTCTAACTAGATATATATGACTGTATTTTGAACTAAGAAAAAAACCAAGTGTAGCAACACTCAAATACAAGATACCAAGTCACAAATATAAATTCAGGTACAGGAAACAAGGATGAACTTACTCAAGTTAGAATAGTTAGAATAGTGTCATTTTCTTATTCAATATTCTTGATGACTAATTATTGGTCCTATTTTTCTGACAAACAGTCATGTATGTCATGTCATTCATTATTAGATCAAAAGAGACTTTCATAGTATGACAGGATTATAATAACTTGAGGCATGTTGAGATATAACTTGATACACATAAACAAATATAAAGATTCAAGAGAGACATAAATATTGAATGCATTAAAAGACATTCAGATTGAAATGAATACAAAGGGACCAAGAGAGATACACCTATTGAGTGTATTAAAAGACATAATATTCAGATGGAACTATCATAAGCAATTAATAGAAATAAATACAAGGAGCCAAGATAGAGTGTACTAAAAGACATATTTATATGAAATTATCATATATTCTTACAAAGGTGGATGAAACGACGATAAGCAATTAATAAAAGCTCTTCAATTCATAGTATAACAGGATTAATAACTTCAGGCATATTGAGATATAACTTGATACATAGAAATAAATACAAGGAATCAAGAAAAACATAAACTGATAAAAGAATCCCTCTAGATGTTCAGTGAAGTGCAACAATGATAAGCAATTAATAGAAATAAATACAAGGAACCAATAAAGAAATAACCATTGAGTGTATTAAAAGACATATTCATATGAAGGTAGACATATTCTCATGAAGGTAGATGAAACAATCATAAACAATTAACAGAAATTCTTCCATTCATAGTATAACAGGATTAATAACATTGAGATATTGAGACATAACTTGATATATAGAAATAAATACAAGGAATCACATATTAGTACTTACATAATTGGACAACCAGAACTTCTACGAGTTTTTCGTTTCGCTATCTCCTTCCTTCGTGGAGGTTGAAGGACAACCTTGATCGCAGTGTCGAAAACAGCCTTGACATTCTATTTCAAACAACAATAACAACAAAAAGAAATTTATTATCATAAATCCCAATGATAGGTGATGTTGGATTATGTGAATGTCTCAATGGAGCACACCTGTTGAGTTTTAGAGCTACATTCGATATACCCTGCTGCACCAATTTGTTTTCTAAGCTCCTCACCCTACACATCAACAAACAAATATCAAGCTTCATGCAAGTTCAGTGTTTTCAAATATTTGATAAGAAATTTTTTATAAATAGTACTACTTGAGCATATGTTATTGCAGTCGCGCCAGGGTGATCAGCTAGATATCCTTTGTCTTCGCGGAGATCTGAAATTAAGCGAGCAACTTTGGACTTTAATATTGTCATAGAATCAGCAAAAAACTTAACTTGATTGCATATATTGAGTTGTGAATGCACCTAATTTTGTTCCGACCAAGACAACCGGTACATTGGGTGCGAATCGACGAAGTTCAGGCATCCACTGATCAACAATGAAAGATATTATGCAGTACATTAGTAAATAAGTGTTATTAGTTTTTTCTGTTAAATCTTATCCTATCAATAGTAGTAAGTCTCAAGCCCAGGATCCCTCAGTGGACCTGAGGTTTGGTTAAAGAATTATAAATTAGTTTATAATGTTGTTATTATATCTCAGTCAACATGTACACCAAAACATTGTTCAAAGTGATTCAAACATACCCTCAAAAGCAAATAAAAAAAGCAAAGAAAAGAAAAGCATTAAAGCAAAGTCTTTGAAACTTTAATTTGAAAACAAAGAGAAGAAAAGAAGCACAATAGTCAACAATTTTGAGACCTGCAAAAGCAAGTCTTTCTTTTAAAATAAATGATGATCCATTTGTTAAATTTTGATATAGAGTTAAAAGTTCAAACCAAAGCAGTAATAAAAACAAGACTTTAGTAAACAAAAAAGTTTAAAGAATTAAAGACCTCACCTTTTTCATGACATTCTCATAGCTTGCTCTGCTTATTAAAGAGAATGCCAAAACAAATATATCTGCTCCCCTGTAACTCAGAGGCCTTAATCTGCTATAATCCTCTTGGCCTAAAATGTTTTTATAGGTTTGAACATAAAACCATTAAAAAAAAAATGTACACATCAACATCACAAGCAAGAAAAATAAGGATTACCTGCAGTATCCCAAAGTCCCAAATTCACAATGCTTCCATCCACAGACACATTAGCACTGAAGTTGTCAAACACAGTGGGAATGTAATCCTTCAATCCATTAACATGAAAGAGAGTGAGTAGAATTCAGAACACATGAGACCTTATATCATCAGATCAAGATGTATAAGTAGCCAAATGAAACAGAAAATATGGTTGAAACAAAAACCATGTCAAGTAGAGAACCATAAAAAATAGAATATAATAAAAATAAGAAGAAAAAAAAAACCTTCGACGGTAACCAGAAGTTATGAAAAAGAGAGGATGATTTGGTGAAATAAATTGAAAGAATTGAAAATTTATATGTAGCAAATCCAAAAATGCAGACTACAAAGAAAAAGATATGTGGAGACTTCCACCAGAGGCTAATAAAACATGAAGAACCAAAAAATAAAAAATAAAAAAATTTGAAAACAACCCATCAATAGAATACCAAACATAAAATTTCAAAAAGGAAAGATTTTGGTGAAATGGATTGGAAGAATTGAAACATTACAAAATATTTATATATATAATAATGGAGCATGCATTACTAGTCCAAAATATGCACACTAAAAAAGAAAAACGTTATATAGGAATTCCAATTTCCAACATAAGTTAACAAACACATAAAAATTTAAAAAAAAATTAAAAGCAAACCATCAATGGAAAGCTTAACACAAAATTCTAAAAAAGGGAAGATTTGATGAAATGGGTCTATCATTCTCACAGTTGGGAATTTGTTGCTGGTGTAGCAGATGAGCATGCAAGTCTTCCCAACAGCCCCATCACCAACTGTCACACATTTAATAAACTTTGATGCGCTCATTGTCTATAGTGAAGGAAAAGCTTTGAAAAACAGTGTCTTTAAGTAAAAACAGTGGAAGAAGGAAGGAGAGGTTATGTCTTGTGTTATTGGGACAGCTAAAAATTGAAGTTTTTCAAATGAAAGCAGAGAAAGAGAAGTAGAAGAGGAAGCTCTAAATGCAGGTCTAAATGCAGGTTGTTCAGGACAGAAAATATTAAATGTGTGGGTGGGACTCTGTGTGTTGTCTTTCCAATAAAAAACAACGGGTTTCTTTTCTCTCTCTCTCTTTCCCCGTCTCTCTTGGTTACATAAGTTTTACATATGAGAAATGTACACAGTTCTCAAATGTTTTTTTATTTTTAGCGAATAGTATAAAAATGATCGAGTACAAATTTAAATATTTCCAATCATTTTTATTAAAAAAATAAAATTTGAATGTTTGAATCTGTGTGTACTTATAATCTATTAATTTTATAGTTTTATTTTTATATGTTTAATACAAGAGTATACTATGAAGCTTTAAAAGATGTCATTATTTCCATGTTTAACTTTTTAAAAAGATAAAAAAGACAAAGACAATGCTATACTTTTTAAGTCATCCATCACTTCAAAAATTCATTCTGACCGACCTCCTCATCGGACGGCTGGCGTTACTACCATTATATTACTCTCGTCGTCCTTTATCATATGAGAGGTGGATCGACTACCTTTACAGACCTCCTCCAATCTCCACGTCCTCCGATCTCCATGTCCACATTTTTTGTATAAAATTCATATACATTTTAAATGTAGCTAAAAAATCAGTTGCATTAATTTATATGAGTTTTTTAGCACATGTTTTTGTGATTTTCTATAATGTTATTTAATAAATATAATTCTAAGTTATGTATTCTGCTATATTTATTTGGTTGTTGGTTCTATTTTCATTTTTTTACGTCTTTTTCCAATAATCCAATAACATTTTTAGAAAATCAAAATACATTTGAATTTTAATCATATAATAATATAAAATTACTCTGTTATCTCTCAGAAATGAGCCCCACTACATTATTAAACATTCAGATACATTATACAGCTTATAAAATTCAGATACAATGTAACACATTCATATACATCAGATTCCATTAAATCTACATAACTAATTCAGATACAATCTTTTATATTCAGATACATTTTACATTTTTATAAAATCTATATACTAAAATTTAGATACATTATTTCACATTCAGCTATATTATACAGTCTATAAATTCTACATATTGAAATTCAGACACTGTTCCAAAAAATATCTCATTTTAAACATTGACCCACAAGTTCAAGCTAATAATTAATCACTTTCAAAACAATACAAAACACTAAAATTCACCTATTAAATCAAACAAAACTCCATAGAGGTTCCAACAAAAACAAAAATCCACTCAAACAAAACAATAAGATCCAAGACAGCATGGTTTCAGATCGGATAGATCACACTGATCGGCTCAGAATCTCAACTTGGTGAAGAACCACCAATTCTTGCCTGTCTTGGGTGACGACATCCTTCAGACCAATGTCGAGGGTGTACCTAGTTGGCATGATGTGGTCGTAGTTAATGAGCTTGATGAAGGCCTTTACGTGAGACTTCTTTGCTGTATCACCTTCTTTGGGTACTTGGAGATCCCAACGACGAGGCAATGACCTTACAGCATGTCGCAGGTGCTCATTGAAGGACCGGATGATCACTGCCTTCCGCCCGCGAAGTGGTTAGGAGTAGGCCTATCAACGGATCGAGTCCGGGTCGGGTCGGGGTGGATCCGGACCCGACTCGTGATAAGACCCGACGGTCCGGGTTCAACTCAGGATCTGGTGGGTCCTGAACATGAGGACCCAGACCTGGACCCGTCGGGTCTCTGGTCGGATCGGGTCCAGACCTGACTCGAGGAAAGTTAATAAAAACAAAAAAAATTAAACTCATGAATTTTTTGTCTTATCATTCTATTAGAAAAAATTTACAATAAAGCATTAATTATTACTGAACTTTCTAAACTAATGTCCTAATACTGTGTTTGAACATATTTTTGTACAATTCAAAAGAAGTGAATGAATTACTAAACAACATTCAAAGTAAACATAAGTCTAAACAATATAACAATAAATTAGAAAGGAGAGCTCATAGTTATTTGTGTCACAAAGTAAACAATAAACACTTATACTTGTAACTTGATAAATAAGAAATAAAATTATGGGTCAACTAATATTAATATTCTTGTAATATATGAGTGTATATTAATAAAATAGTCGGGTCTCGGGTTCAATGGGTCGGGGCGGGGTGGACCTGGACCCGACCCGTTTGTATGTTCGGGTCCACCGGGTCAGGTCCAAATCGGGTCGGGTATATTACACGTGTAATCGGGTCTGGGTCAGGTCGGGTCCGGGTCTGGACCCGACCCGTTGACAGGCCTAATTAGGAGATGATCACCGTCCGAGATCCGTAATAAAAAAAATAGGAATTACAAGTGTGCCAACATAACTCATTGGGTTTGTAATGGGGTCTATAAGTTGGAACTCATAAATCATTATTGTTAATTGAGGAAGATAATTTTTTTCACAGTTAAATTAGTGATTTTGGGATTCGGAACTTCAAAAGAATTTAGGTAATGGATTTTTAGTGGTAGCTTATGCAAAAATGGATGTTTGGTGGGGAAGGGAGAGACTGTGTCTGGCTATCACAAATGATTAAGTTGTCACCATAACTGTTTTCGATTGCTTCGAATATCTTCGATTGACCGATTGCCGTAAGAGTGCTTTCGCGCGACCTCTTTATAGGCTGCTTACGTGCCCCGTAAGAATCAAGTCTCACATAGTTCAGTTGGTTACTTGTAACCATTTTATCACTAAGAGTCAGTGGGCTATTTTCTAGGGGAAACGTTTCCCGTAATTACTCTCCAAGTCGTCCCTTAATTACCTATGTTCTGCTGGTAGTGGGCATTAAGTACCAACGTGACAGTTACAGACGTTTGTGATCTTCTGACCGTTCTCTGCCTGCTCGGTGTCTCCTGATGTACCTGTTCGTGTGTTACGCCTCCGCGTATTTCTATGAAGAGTAAAGTTGACCGACCAGACCTGTCGTCTGGTCGTGCATTAGACTACTTGTATCTGAGTAATAAGATCGTCTGATCAGACCTGTTGTTTGATCGTGTCTTAGATTACTCGAGGTGCCATCTTTTCTCGAGATATCTGACCGTCCAACTAGATCATTTAGTCTGGTCGTGTCAACATACCAGATGATGTCACTTCTCGTGAATCAGACCTAATGGGCCTTACGTCAGATGACCTACGTATCGTTTTTACATTGCACATGTCCTAGTACTGATTTTTACCTCTACAAATATTCTTTAATTTTATTCATGTGGAACATTAACTGTTACAAAAATTTAATTGTTTAAAACTATTTCAAACTCAAGCCGAACTCAAATCCAACCATAATCAAACTCGAACCCTAATGGGTTGGATTAAGTTTGAGTTGATTTTCTCCAATCTCATATTGAGCTCGAGTTAAGCTCCAACCTGACTCAACCCAACTCATTCAAGTTCCACCCCTAAACTATTCTAAATAGATATTTTTTAATTTAATTTTTTTAGTTTATTTATCACAAATTTATTTTTATAAAAAAAAAGTTGATATTACTTTGTTTTAAATTATTTTTGAAAATCGAATCCAAAACGGGCCTAAATCCATCTATATCTTTTGAATAAACAGAAACTGTCATAAAATAATGTTGAAAGTGTGAGGGGGACAATTAAAAGGACAAGTGGGGCTCACACTCACTAGTCACTAGCCCGAAATCTTTCTCATGCATGCACACATGGATTACAGGAAGGGCGCCTCTATAGCCGTTGGTTTCTGTGGAATTACCAAATTGCCCTCCTTGAGAATTTCCCTCATCTATGGTTTTATTATTATCATTACGAGTAGGCTGTCAACGGTCTGGTCTAGATCCGGATCGACCCGATTCGGACCGGATTACGTGTAATACACCCGATCCGAGTTGGACCCAACCCGGCGGACCCGAACATGGGTCGGGTCCGGATACACCCCGCCTGAACCCGTTGGACTGAGACCCGATTGTTTTATTAATATATGCCATATATTATAAGACTATTCATATTAGTTGATACATAGTTTTATTTCTTACTTAACTTATGTTTGTATCTATAAGTTCATAAATCATAATCATAACATTTTTTTCGTTGTGTTGATGTTGCAACTTGCAAGAACTTGATTGTTTAATATGTAATAAACTTAGTAATGTATCGTCGTCGATTTGTTTTGGACAATTAACTTATTAGCTTTTGAATTTGTATAATTAATTAATTTGTTGCATGATTTATGTTTATTATTTTAGTTAATATGTTAGTGTTTATTGTTTTGAATGTTGTTTAGGTTAATATTGTTTTGAATGTTTGTATAATTAGTTATCTTTATTGTTTAGGTTAATATTTTTTTTTTATGTTAGTGGTTATTGTTTAAGATATTGTTTAATAATTCATGTACTTCCTTTGAATTGTATAATAATATGTTTTATTATTATAATATGTTTTATTACAAAAAATTTCAAATAGAATGATAAAGCAAACAATTACATGAGCTCTTCCTCTTTTTTTTTCTTTTTTTTTTGCCAACCATCCGGGTCGGGTTGGGCCGGACCCCAGTCCACATTTCTCCAGACCTGTCGGGTCCTAGATTGGACCGGACCCGTCGGGTCTTTGCCACGGGTCGGGTCCGGGTCCACCCCGACCCGACCCGGACCCGACCCGTTGACAGGGCTAATTACGAGCATTCTCAGGTAATCCTTTTTTCTCTTATTTCGGTCCTTTATGTCTCATTAAATTTTTTTTTATGTTTTAATAAATAAATGCATTTAATTCATTTTAGTATATATTTTATTTTTTTATTTTTTATATAAATGGATTAGTAATAATAATATTTATTAATGAGTTTTCATATCATATTATATAATTTTAAAAATGATAAGAAAAAAATTAAAGGTGATGATTGAAGTGCAATACCATCTAAAAATAAATTTCATCTAAATATGGAGAGTCTGACCTCCATATTAGAGGCTTGGGTTGGATATGCTCGTATAGTGCAACATTTTTCTAAAAGGAATCTCCTCCAAATATGGATAGTCAACTTTCTATATTTAGAGTTTTGGATTAGAAATACTCTAAATGATCTGACCTAAACATGTCAATGGGTCTAGGCGTATAAATTTTATATCAATTTAAATCCCTCAACTTCTTCAAGTCCAGCATTTCCTGATCTGACATATGTCTATCAATGAGCCGACCCAGACCGGATAAAAGACGTAAAGTACTTGACATGAAGAATCCAACAATAAAAAAAAGAATCGGGTTTAGCTACACCCCAATCCGATCTAGACCAGACTCATTGACGAACAGGTCTAAGCATGATTCTACCCAGTAGAACATGATTTTTATAATGTTATTACTTGTAACACTGATTAATGAAATTGTATATTTTATAACCAAGAATATAATTTTGAGGTAATCCAAAGGCTGAGTTGGAAAATATGATGTTTGAGAATATTTAATTTTCAAATATGCATTCAAAATTTCAACCGAGACCTGAATGGAAGATCCTTATTGAAGGATAAAAATGTAAAACATCAAAGAGAATACAAGAAAGAGGAGGGTGGGCTAAGAAAGACACTGCCCCGTAGAGGAGTACAATATGAATAAACATAAAAATTTGGTAGAACAAGATTAGACATGGCAGGTTGGGTTCAAAATCTAACCCGATTATACAAGTAATTTACCCGACTTGGTAGAGCTGAACATAAAATTGAGTCGGGTCGGTCGATCTTATAGACTCGAGACTCGACTATTTCATATACAAACTCATACTTACAAGAACTTAATTGTTTAATATGTCGTAAACTTAATAATGTAATGTGTTTGTGTAAATTTAGTAAATTTATTTAAATGTTTTAGACAATTAACTTTTAAATTTGTATAATTTGGTTGGTTTGTTCATGATTTATTTTGGATATCAACTTATAAGACTTTTAAAAGTAGATTTATAGTTTTCATGTATTTGTGTTAATTTGTTTTAAGAGCAACTTTAATCACACTTCATATCTCCAAATTTAGAGGGTGATGTGCTCCAACCACTCTCCAAATCCACGTCACTCCAAATTTGGAGGCCACCTTCACATCACATTTTTTTCACTTTTTACTTGTACACTGATTACTTCGACTTAATGTATATTTAATTCCGCTAATCCATTTTTAAAAAAAATTATCATCGGAAAAGTCTCATCGGAACCTTTAAAATGAAACTAATATTAAATTATTAATTATTTTAGAATTAATTTTAAATAAATCTTCATATGTTTGATTATTCACTAATTATGCTATTTTATTCAATTAAAAATTACTAATTTAAAAATAACTCCAAAAACCATGTAATATTATACTCATTTTAAAAGTCTTAATGAAATTTTTTCAGTGGTATAATTTTTTATATAAATAAATTAATATTAATAGTATTTATTAATGATTTTTCATATAACATTAAAAATGATTAAAAAAATGGAAGGGGATGGTTAGAGTGCAACCTTCTCAAAAAAGGAATCTTCTCCAAATATGGAGAATCAATTTTTTATATTTGGAGACTTGAGTTAGAGATGCTTTAAATGGTCCGACCTAAGGGTCTGTCAATGGGTCTAGGCGTATACATTTTATATCAATTTACATCCATCGACCTCTCCAAGTCCTACTTTTCCTGGTCTGACCTACGCGTATCAATGAGCCGACCTTGACCGGTTAAAAGACGTAAAGTACTTGACCTGAAGAACCCGACAATAAAAAAATGAATCGGGTTTAGGTACACCTCGATCTGGACCTGGACCCGACCCATTGAACAGGTCTAAGCAAGATTCTACCTAGTAGAACATGATTTTTATAATGTTATTACTTGTAACACTGATTAATGAAATTGTATATTTTATAACCAAAAATATAATTTTGAGGTAATCCAAAGTCTGAATTGGAAAATATGATGTTTAAGGGTATTTAATTTTTAAATGTGCATTCAAAATTTTAATCGAGACTTGGATGGAAGATCCTTCCTTAAGGATACAAATAAACAAATAAGGGTCTTTTATTTTTAAGTCCCAATAAACCATCATATTTAATGATCGATCTTTCACTTCTTTATATTTGGGTTTTGGTCCTTAGTTTTAAAGGATAATTTCTTTTTAGTCCCTATGAGGGACTAAAAAAATTAAATAATTTATGAAAGAAAAATATAATTCGAAAAGGAAAAGGGGGGGGGGGGGGGGGGGTTGTTTTCTATGTAGTGGTCATTCAAACTTTGAAATGTGGGAACCAAAATGGCTTTCCAAACCGAATAAAAAATAACCAGAAGCTATAAAGTGACGGCCATGAACATTGGGTTGCCAACAAACATCCAACCTTGCTGTTATTTTATTTTATATATTATATTGATATTGTATGAAACAACATTGAAAATCCAAGCATTTCATGCATTTACAGATTAATTAAACATTAACAAAAGCTTGACTTTGAGTCCGTCCCCCCTTCTCGAAGAATATCATGTTGTAGACCATGGAACATGCTACTGCACTGTAAACAATATTAATTCCACATTTGCCACTGTATTCTCATGGTGATATTTGTTGAAAATTTTCCATTCTTTTTAATCATAACAAATAAAAAACATTTAAATAGAAAGTTTGAAAATATGATGTATGGCGAGATTATATTAAAAGTTATACTTAGGTCCTGTATGGTACAAGTCATTGTTTTGCATGAATTCTTTCTAACATATGCCATTTTATCGGATATCCAAATTACTTGATTCGCCGATGAATGTTTACCCAGATTTTTTAAGGAAAATGATCAAAAAAATCTCACAAGAGTTTGAAATATCCAAATCAGCCATTTTTAAAATTATACCTAAAAAAGTCTTATTTCACCGTTTTGGAAACACAAAAGACTAATCTGCCCTTATGTAATTAAATCTTAAATATCACTCTTTATTTCATACTAAAAACTTATTTTTCCTACAAAATAAAAATCTCTCTATACATAATAAAAATAAATTATATTAGAGATTTTGTTATTATATATCATACCGTGTGTTTCTTATATATATCTTACATAATATTTTTTATCATTTTTCATTGTGTATAATTATAATATATATTTTAAATCTGTGTTGTCACCCAATGCAGTAGATGATATTTTAGTATTCTAAACATTTATTCACATTTTTAATTTTTTGGCTATTTACATATTTTTATAATATCATTAGTACATATCCATTTAAAAAAAACATCAACATTTAATGGGGTTCATCATAAAAAACTTAAATTATATTGGTAGATATTTCACAAAATCCACCTAATCACAAAGAATTTACAATTAAAAAAATTGATCTACATGAAAATGTGTGAAATATATTAATAAAATTAAGATAGTGAAGTATTTTAACAAAGTTGAAAAAATATGGAATGTATTAAGGATCTAATTATATAAATGGGTAGATTAGTCTTTTACGTTTTCAAAATTGTAAAACTATACTTTTTTAGGTATAATTTTAAAAAGTGGCTGATTTGGGTATTTCTAACTTTTGGAAGACTTTTAGTCATTTTCCTTTTTTAAAATAATTTTTAATTTCTACGTGAAAAATGATGAAATTACCCAATATACCCTTTCTAGCTATCTTGTATATGTATTTAAAAATATATCTATTTATATATACAATCATAAAAATATAGTAACCAATAAAAGTTTTAATGATAAAATAAATAAAAGTAAATAAATTAAAATAAATGCATAAACAACTAAACAAATAATAAGAGTAATATCCATAAATAAGTTGCATATTACATATTATATAAATATCAAAGTTGATAATATAAAAAATAAGGAAAATGAATTATTCTATTTAATGAAGAGAACGAGTTAAAATTATTTAAAATCATATTATTGATGAATAATATAATCTACAGCAAGCAAAAAAAAATCAACTAAGGCACCACCACTAGCTAGCGCAGTGGTTGAGATGCACCCACTTTGAAGTGGAGATCCCGGGTTTATCTCTCCCTCTATGGGAAGTGTTGTTGTTATAAGCTTTAAGATCATCTTCAATGGACATGTTAACTCATTTGTTAGTGTCATATTTTTATAAAAGATATAAAAATGGTGCTCCAATGGAAGTGTTAAGGGTATGTTAAATGTGGGTCCCACCTGCCATATGTTAGTTTTCATGTTAATTTTAGCTAGTGCTTTAGCCAATCAAATGTGGGTCCCACCATTCAAAATATTTTAAAAAATATTATTTTGGGTGGGTGAAGAGCTTTGAATGGGTGGAGAGATGGACCCACTATTGTTTTAACTAGTTATTTAGCTAGTCCATTGGAGCAACAACCACCAACTAAATGAGAATGCAGTAAATGAGGGTCTAGTTGATGGATAAAATGCTGACATGTCACTTTAACATCTTAGTTAGTTAACATGTCTATTGAGATGCTATAAGCTCAGTTAGTTTCTGTAGCCCCCTCTCTACAAAAAAAAAATCCACAAAAAAATCCTAAAATCTCATCAATTTGATTCCACTTTTTTTTTTCACTTGGATGGATTTTGAATCTAGTAGGATCACAATTTTTGTTTAGATCATGTTTGGATCCATGATGAGTATTCTGACTTAACGTTATCATAGATTCAAACATATTTTTGACATATATAGCATTTTCATGCTGATTTTTCATGGACGCGGTCTAAAATAGGACATTTTTAGACTATCCCCAACCAAACACATGGGTTTTCTCAATTTCATTGTCTTTAGTCATTGACTGTGAGTCAGACATTGATTACCTAACAACATTTATAACAGGGTGTCTTCTCCCTTTCCATGCGAGGCTTCTTCACACCAACCATTCATGCCACCAACATCATTTATTGAGTTTTTTTTTCCCCTGTAAACATTCACTGTATTTAATGTCTCTCCACCTAATATTTCTCAGCATCTTTAAATAGAGTATTGCCATGATCGATGAATATCCAAACAAAAGAGTACCGGTTTTACTAATCAGATGTGTAAGTTGAACTGTTCATTGATGCATGAATTAACTTCA
Organism: Acorus calamus; assembly: GCA_030737845.1. Classification (NCBI taxonomy): domain Eukaryota; kingdom Viridiplantae; phylum Streptophyta; class Magnoliopsida; order Acorales; family Acoraceae; genus Acorus; species Acorus calamus. The sequence goes on along the minus strand of CM060877.1, from coordinate 9,598,453 downwards.
TCATATTTGTTGGATATTAACCTATCTGATCCGTATTCGTTCAACTGACAGACTTACATACATGTAACTTGAACCATTCATTGTAGCATGAATTAACTCATGTGAAGTCGTAGGATGCAAATTAATAGGGACTGGAAGGATGAGAGAGAGAGAAGTAGAGAGTGGAGATAATGGTACAAATGAATGTTGTGGCCGGTGGGTAAGAGCTTCAAATCTTCAAATTTGGATGGCAACTTGTTCCAACTGCACTCCAATTAAACCTCCATTTTTCGAGATTTGGAATTGGTCCTCCACTTTTCAGATGTTTGAAAGTGCATTTGAAGGCCACTGATGGATCCTCTGTTTGTTTTTTTCATATTTATTTTGTGCTTGAATCAATCAGACGACTTTAAATTAATCGAATAAAATAGATTTATTCATTATATATGAATTCATTCATGATTTGATATATTTACGACATTTTGATTTTAACTATGATGATATAGTAACCCCACAATAAAAGTAAAACAAAATACAAACATAAAAAACAAACAGAGAATCCAACATCATAACACTATTTTATTTTTAAAATATAAAATCTCCTCTACACACATTTGAAATTCATTCTATATCTTTTTTTTTATTTTGTACACTAATTATTTCAACATTGTGTATATTTAGATCCGCTAGTCTGTTTTCAACAAAAATAGCATCATCGAAAAGTTTTTGTCAAAATCTTCAAAATGAGGCTAATATTAACTTATTTTAGAATTAATTTTAAATTATTATTATTTAATTAAATTAAAAACATAATTCTTAAACACTTAAATATGTGAGGATCTACATTATATTAAGTGAAATACATCAAACATTATATTAAGTGAAATACATCGAATTGGAACACACCAAACACTGAAATATTGAAAAAAAAAATTTATATTCCTTCATTATCGTGCCTATGCCATGACTGTTTCAATAAGCGACAGCGCGTTCTGAACCTCAAAATAACATATTGGACTATTAGTTGTTTGTTATCTTATCTTATTTCCAGTAATGAAAAATCTGATATAACTTGTAGTTTCTATGGCTTGTAATTTCATATCTTATGACTTGTAGTTTATGTTGGCGCGGGTTAAATAGATCTCATATGGTTGATTATTCAAGAATTATGTAATTTCATGTAATTAATAAATTATTAATTTAAAAATAACTACGAAACCATTTAATATGAGATTGATTTTAAAGATCTCAACGAGACATTTCTAATAGTATAATTTTTTATAAAAATATATTAATATTTATTAATGAGTTGATATAATATTATATAATTTTAAAAATAAAGTTGATGATAAAAAAATGAATGGGAATTGTTCGAGTCAGCAGCCTCTAAAAATGAATCTTCTTAAAAAATGGAAGTTTTGTCCTCTATATTTGAAGGCTTGCATTGAAAATACTCTAAAAAGTAAAACAAAATACAATGTGAGATTAGGGGTTATACAAAAAAAAAAAGGTGAGACAAGATGAATAAATGGGGTTGGGATCATGAAACTAGAGTACGAGTATCCGGCCCTTATCTTTCTAATCCACTATTAGAATTGAAATAGGGATTGACTACTCCCCCAACCACGCTTCCATCCTCCCCAATTGAAAGAAATTTGGTTAATGAAGAGAGTAGAGGGAGGAGAGAGAGAGAGAGAGAGAGAGAGAGAGGGAGAGGAAGAGAGAGAGAGAGTGGTGGTCGAAGAATTTTGGAGAGGGGGAAGATGAGAGAGAAAAAGAGAAAAAGGGAGAGAGAGAGCCACCCTCTGCGGCTCTCTCCGTCTCTCTCTCTTCCTGATACCATTCTGTCACACTCTCGTACCCATTATCCTCTATTAAGACATGCGATACGGTGCGTCACGTCAACCACAAACTCTCCAATAAATAGTTTAACACAATAATTCAAAATACATAAGTTTTAAAACATAAACCAACCACATGATCTCAATAATTCACTCATAAAGCGAATGATTACACACGAGTACTTTATTTGCTAAAATTAAACATCCCCTGGTTTTGCTGATAAAGCTAATGACGTCCACTACATGCCAAGCAGAAGGCTTATTCAAACACCTACGATGCAACAAAATAAACGAGAACTAGATCGCCAACGGCTACTCTGAAAGGTTGGGAAAAGGAGGGGTGAGCTACCACACGCTCAGTGAATGAACTTTAACGTCCTAATAATAATAATAACAATAACATTTTAAGAGTATTTTCCAAAAATATTGAAACCAACATAATACAATTTTTCACAAGTATTACGATAAAACGGAATGCATCTCTTAAGAGTAAATAGCCACCATCTCATACTATCTACATGATGCGTGTGATGCAATGGACACGCATACTCGTATGGTACGCATCTAGAGCTTGGTCACACAGATCAATCGTCACGCAGACGGGTGTCACGCAGACTCGGTCCCACTGGACTGAGTCACGCAGACCCTCGTCACGCAGACGAATTATATGCATGCAAGATAACCTCCACAATTCACATAATTGCATGCAAGAATAACATAATAATCAATATACAGTTCATACGTAAAGTAACGTCTCAAAACATGATGTCATACTCATGTATTTCATATTCAAGATAACAGTTGTATTCAAAACATAGGCATGATGTGAATATGATACATATAGGTAGTTTTTTAAAGCTATATAGAGACTAGACCCACTCACCTTTGATCCAACGATTCGCAAACAAAGCCAAGCCTTACGAAAACTCTAATCTGATAAAAAACAATATGAATCGATCAAAATACGTTCAACCCGTACGGAAATCCAATGTACCCGTACACACAGAACCCGACGGCTCCCACAGGGACCATCACTGACCTACCCGACGGATCCCTAGGGACCGCCCGAAGCAAACCCGACGGCTCCTATTGGGGTCGTCTCTTTGGAAACCGACGGCTCCTCTAAGATCCGTCCCAAACATGCCCGACGGCTCCCACAGGGGCCGTCCCGAGGCAGAGGCACAAAACCCTAATTATTTTGTTTTTGTAAAAATATTTAAATCTCTTGTCATTGAAAACAAATCATGAGTCGTTTAAAACACTTGTTAAACAGAAAGGATCGACATCGAAATCAAGTCATACATATGAAATCTCATTAAAACAAATCAAAACTTCAAATAAGAATATTCTCGAAAACCCTAGGTCTATCTGTGACGCCTGGCCCAGGCCCAAGAGTCCCAAGAGGCCCATGGATTGGGTGAGGGTGAGGGTGTTTAGTCCCATATCGCCTAATGGAAGAAGATAGTCTGTGCTTATATGTGAGCACAGCCCTTACACACCAAGACGCGTTTTAAATCCGTGAGCCCATTAGGGGCAAAGCGGACAATTTCTTGTTGTGTAAGCCTGAGGCGTTACAATTGGTATCAGAGCCTGTCCATTTCGCGATGGTAGGTGTGGGTGACCCCACACGAGGACGTGTGGCCTATTAGGGGGGGTGATTGTGACGCCTGGCCCAGGCCCAAGAGTCCCAAGAGGCCCATGGATTGGGTGAGGGTGAGGGTGTTTAGTCCCACATCGCCTAATGGGAGGAGATAGTCTGTGTTATATGTGAGCACAGCTCTTACACACCAAGACGCGTTTTAAATCCGTGAGCCCATTAGGGGCAAAGCGGACAATTTCTTGTTGTGTAAGCCTGAGGCGTTACACTATCATAGATGTAAATACAAATATGGATCTATGTTCAACCTTCAAAAATCACGAAAATGCATCACTAGTTTGGATATAAGTATACAAGGTTTTCAAAACAAGCTTTAAAGGATCAAACACGATTCCAACTTAAAACGAGTAAACCTAAGCATGATATATTCTTAAACGTATTCATATTAAATCATGAAGGCTTATAAATCATCTAAAATCTCATGGTATACTAGCTATTACATCAGATCCGAACATCATCAAAAATCTCGTATTAAAGATCATGAAATAAAAGAAAACCTAACAAGAAAGCTTAAGAAATTAAAAGTACCGATCGTATACATGTGAAACTCAATAACAAAACCAAAGAACTCGTAAAACACCATAATTCATCATCATAGCATTGTTATAATATAATAAATTCAAAATCATATTAAGACCTAAAGAAAACAAGAACAAAATTTATTCTTTTTTTTTTTTGAAAACCCTTAAAAACGAGATCATATCAAAAATAACAACCAAAGGGACTCACTACTATTCAAAACTCTTCATAAACCCGAAGAAATACTCACCAAAGCCTTAGATCTAACCCTTCCCGAGCTCCTCCACCAATGGCCGAAAACAAGAAGAAAACAATATTTTTAGGGTTTTGGTTTCAATGCCAAAAAGAGAGAGAGAGCGACTTAATAATCTCGCATGCACGTGGGGACAAGAATATGACACCATTAATTTAGAATAATCGCAATCAAAACATTTGTTCTTTCCAAAAATGGCCAACTTTCGAATTCGAAATTTTCCAGATCGACGGCTCTTATTGAGCCCGTCGCTCACACATCCGACGGATCCTCTCGAGGATCCGTCGCCCATATAACCCGATGGCACTTATAAGATCCGTCAGACACTACCTGACCTGGTTAAAAATCACAGTTGTTACATACCCTCTTCGGCTCTCTCTCTCCCTCTCTCTCTCGCCCCCTCTTTACGTCCTCCAACCATTGGCCCCCTCTAGCCTCTGCCCACTGCCTTCCCCCCACCCCAATCCTCCACCCTCCTCTCTCTTCCTCTCTCTCTCTCTCCCATAGTTGTTGGGAATGGGGGTCCATCCCATGAGAAGGTGGCATTGATACTTGTAATAATATTCAATGTCTTGGGAGTATATAGTTTATTCTTGAACCATGTATGAAGTTAATTGGTATAGTTTCTTATGTCTTGGTAGATGGAAGGGCCTTGTGCTTCTCAATGCATATGAAGAGGTGTTCCATTAGTTGTGGGGAATATTAAGTGGCATATTCTCTCTATATAAAGGAGGGAAATGAGAGTGGAAAATAAGTCAAGAAAGAAAGAGAGTTTCTACCTGTAATTCCACTACATAAAAGAGTTGTGAGTGAGGTGTTCATCCAAGAGTGTTATTCTTTTGAGAGTGTTTCCTCTAGTAAGCTTTAAAAAGATATTGTAATCCCATTTTCCATAGTGAAAGTTTTTCGGAGTTCGGCCCATGATTTTTTTTCCCTTTCATCTTGAAAGAGTTTTCCATGTTAAATTATGTATTCTCTTGTTTTTCTTTTCTCAACACGTCTTTCTCAACAATAGTTACCTAGTTGCTGGTTTATTTGTGAAAATCCAGTGACTCATGGTACCGTCGAACAAGTCGACGATGATACGTAAAATTTGGTAGGTCGGTGTAGTTTGTCAAATTTGGGATAAATCAGATAAATTCTAAAATAAATTCATCACAAGACATATCGTACAAGTACATGTCAAATTTTTAAATCCTCAAATTATTCTGAATTTGTTTCTGAATTTTCTCATAAATAATTCAAATCAAAATGAACAAAACCCCTACTGAATGACTTCTTAATCCCCGAATATTTTTGAGGAGCATGATAGGCACTAACCTTAATTTACGCAAAAAAAAAAAGAAAAAGAAAATGCCCATAGGCAAAAACAGTACATAGAAAAACCCATGACAAGATATCAAGACATGTAGTAGAAGAGATGTCCAGGATCAAAAAAACCTAAACAAAATATGTGACTACTCAATACAAAGTTTTTCCCAAATGTTCTTTCTCATAGGCTTGTCCCCCGTTACGAGATAACCATCGGAATCAGTATCTGCAAGACTTGGCCGAGACGCTCTTCCTCCCCCCATGGGGATGGGGAAGTGGTTGGGGGGAAATGATGAACCAATGGAAATATGCATCACTTTGGAGGGCCCAACCACAAAATCATCCGAGTGTCATTAAACAAATATCTTAAAAATAAAAAAATACATGTTTCTAGAGGGTGTAGACTCAAATAGCCCAACAAAATTTAGGTCGTTCATTAATGATTTCAACGACTCAGATTCAATCGTCCTGTGTCAAAAAAAAAAAAAAAACCCGAGACCAATCCAATTATCCAACCGTTTATCGCACGAGTTTCGTTCACATTGATTCCTCCCAAATCGACCAATACACGTGTGTGTGTGAGTGATGAAAAGACAGAGAGAGAGAGGGGAATTGGTCGGCGGGGGCGGTGGCCACGATGATCGACGACATTGCGGCGGCCTCGATCGTCACGCGAACGCATCGGATCTTCGTGTCCGTCGATTTCTCCATCTCTTACTTTTCGACGGCCGTGATCGAGGTTTGTTGTCCTTTTCTTTTGTATTAAATTAAATTAATTATTTATTTATTTATGAAACTGTCCCTGGATCGATATTTTATTATTAACTATTAATATAATATATTGAATCATAACATATGCATTTGAATTCAGGAAATTTTGGATTTCGAGTGGATATTTTTTTAAAGGAATTTTTAGTTTTAAGTCCTCGTAAACTATAGAATTTAGCGATCGATCTCTCGATTCTTCATATTTTGATTTTAATCCCTACATTTAAATGATAGTTTACGAATAGATCCATCACATGGACTAAAAACCAAACTTAATAATTTAGAAATAAATCTCTCACAGGGACGTATTCCTAAATTATCATTTAAATGTAGTAAGGGTCATCATCAGGCCCGAGGCCCGAAAGCCCGGCCAGCCCGGCCCGGGCCCGTTCGCGGGCCGGGCAGGCCCGGTCCGTTTTCAGGGCGGACCGGGCCGAGCTTGAGGCGGGTTCTACGGCCCGGGCCCGGCCGTAGAACATGTGATTTTTATTTGAATTGTTGTTGAGTTATACAAATTATTAACAATTTATGTAGGTAATTAATTCACTTTTGTAAGTAATTAATTCATTTAATATTTTTATTTTGAAAATTCAATAGATATAAATATTTTTTTCAACATTATACTTTAAATTTTGTGTTATTTTACCATTATATACAAATAAACAACGTAAAATAAAAAAATAAAAAGTTTTGAATTTGGGCCCGTAGGCCCGCCCGTGGGCCCGAACCCAGGCCCGGCCCGTGAGGCCCGTTCAGGCCCGGGCCCGTGGGCAGGGTCTGGGCCTTTTTTGCCACGGGCCGGCCCGGCCCGGGCCCGTTGGCCAAGCAGGCCCGCGGGCCTGGGCCCTGTTTCAACGGGCCGGTCCGGCCCGTTGCCGACCCCTAAAATGTAGGGACTAAAATCAAAATATGAAGAAGTGATTGATCAATCGCTAAATCTGATAGTTTACGGGGATTTAAAACTAAAAGTCCCATTTTTAAATAATTGACATGTGTCAATAATTTTTTTAATAGTTATTTTAATATGTCTTATTGTAAATGAGGTGATAACTAACATTGTTATGAATGAGAAATTTTTAGAAAATTTAAAATCAATAATTTAAGGCTTTTAATGGTCTCTTAAGACATCGCACAAAGAGATTGAGGTATTATTATTAATTTGAAGAATTTTATGATATTAATAATTAAATTTAAATAATTTACAATATTATACATATAATTTTGTAATAAACGTGGGATTTATATAGTTTTTATTAGAAAATTCTATGATTTTTTTTTGCTTTTTGTAATTTCAACAACGTTTTAAAAGTATATGTATATAAACACACAAAATTATATGCATGTCTTGTGTTTTTTAAATCGAATATATATATTTTGTTAGATATATTATAAGAGATGGTATTACCGTAATTCATGCGGATAGTCCCGCATACAATCCATATAACTCCGTAATCATAAAGTGAGTTTTTATACCTCATTAATTATTATTTTTTCACAATTTGCTAAGAATAGTTTCATTCATTTCGTAATGTAGCGATTAATATTTTTCATCAAAATATGCACTTCATTATATTAACTTTATTATTTAAAAAAAAATCAAAATATTTTGTGAACTCTCTGTAGCATTATTCTATTTTATATAGTAGGTTAATTAAAAAATGTATGCATCATGACGAATGTGAGATCGGATCATCTGTAGCGTGCTACATATTCATCTATGTAGTAACCAACACATTGTCATCACGTGTTATCTTTTATCGGTAAGAGACTCTGTTTGATGGGTGAGTGGATGACAGAGTCTCTTATCGATAAGAGTTTACACGTGACTATAATGTTGCTATAGACCATCACATCTCGGTTAGTGTATTGTGCTCCTTTATGATTATTTGATAAAGATGTTTTTATAGATAATTTATTATTTATGTATTTATTGGAAATGAAAGGAGGTAGAAATAGAGGGGAGGCTGATGGGGGAAGTGTATTGTGCTCCTTTATGATTATTTGATAAAGATGTTTTTATAGATAATTTATTATTTATGTATTTATTGGAAATGAAAGGAGGAGGTAGAAATAGAGGGGAGGCTGATGGGGGAAGTGTATTGTGCTCCTTTATGATTATTTGATAAAGATGTTTTTATAGATAATTTATTATTTATGTATTTATTGGAAATGAAAGGAGGAGGTAGAAATAGAGGGGAGGCTGATGGGGGAAGGGAAGGGGAAGCTTAGGGCGGTGGAGGTGAAGATCAAGAGGATTGGTGGTGGTGGGGAGCTCGTTGCCTTGGGGAGGCAATGGATGAGGTCCGTTGATGTTCCTCAAAGCAAGCTATGATTCTTTTATAGAAAAAGAAAGTTTTTTTTTATCTTTCTTTTTTTTTAAATTTTTGTAATATTTTGGACCGTCCGATATAACATAAGACGTCTAGATTGTCAGTTTTGTGGGTGTATACAGTCAATGTGAGGGACAATATTACATGTTAATGTGATCATTTGAGTTTTTTTCGTTCGTGTATATATATATACACCGAATTTTCTCCATCCAATCAACGTAAGCGGTTGGAGTCTGATTCTGATCGAATGTAATCCTGCACTCACAAAGAAGTAAGAGAGACTCTGGTGTGGTGCTAGCCAATAGGACTCCGATGCTTGAGTCAACAAAAAAATTCAAAGATAAACTTACTCTAAATCTAACTTGTCTCGGGTAAAATTCATACCTCAATTTGTTGAACCTCTCCTCTTTTATAAGGTCAATTAGCCTTTTAATAGGCGAGTTTTGAGGAAACTATCCTGCATTATTGCTATTAAATGTGCTCTTAATTATCCACATTACACGGACAACGGGTCTTAATCAACAACCTGGCAGTTACTGACTGGGTGGCCGTTTGACCGTTTCAGAGGTTTTGCTCGTGTTCTTTGTCTGGTTGGGTTTCAGGGTTCTATTCGAGACGCGATATGGCATTCTCACTCGAGGTGCAAAGCTATCCCGACCAGACCTGAGTCACCTTGTTGGGAGACTTAGTTTGATTGTGCTTCACCTGTTTAGGAGTATTTGGTTGCTACTCATCTACCCCACCGCCTTATTCGTCCAACTCCCCGGCTGTCTCTCTCACTCTCCTCTCAATTTCTCACTTTCTCTCTCTCTCTCTCTCTCTCTCTCTCTACCCGCCTCTTCTCCAGTGTCCTCCAGCCACCATTGCCACCTCTATACTGGGGTCCCCTTCGACTGCCACATTCATCTAACCTCCTCTCTCTCTCTCTCATTCCCTTCCCTTCTTTTAATCATCAAAAACTGATTAAATTATGCATGAATGTTTTTTTTTGTTTATGCACAATATAAAATTTTAAATTTTTTTTAAGAATATAGCAGAAAAAGGCATTCTTGTACAATTTAAACTCTTTTGAGTATATATTTTTTTAAAGAAATGGAAGATATCTGCCCTTAATTATATTTTTAAAAAAGAAATACCTAAAGGAACATACACTGTCAAAAAAAAAAAAAAAACTCACCAAAGTGATAGAAGTAGAAAAGATATCTATTAGCTCTTAGTAAATGCAAAATAAATGATTTTATAATATCTAACAATTATTTATCCCTAATCACAATTATTCTCTTGGCCGGTCGGCCCTGAGTCCCTGACACAAGTGGTATCCCGTGATTTAAAAAAAACATACAATCAACCCCCAAACATTTTCCACGTAAACTGGAGCCCTCCTAAACCAGAAGCGGTTGCGAACCAGCCAAAAAAAGCCGACGATATCGCGGGCACGAAGAGCTGTGAAACCTTTGGTTTGGCGCCCTTGTCTCTACTAGTGCGAAGCACCTTTCCCGCGTGCCATGATCCCTCCAATGACGTAAAATCAATCGCCATCTCGGATACCGCCATCAAACTATTTCTTGTGAGGGTCGTCCATGCAAAAAACCCAATGTTTGAGTCAGAGTACGAGATTCACATTTGGGGACAGTCGGAGATGGAGACAACGGCGGCGAAGGCGAAGAAGTGGCTGGAGGGGAAGGTGACACGTGGACTCCCTGATCGGAACCCAATCTAGGGACTTGCGATGCCGGATCTGGTGGTTGTGGAGGCCGAGGAGGGACGGATACTCTGCCGCTTCGTCCTCCCCAGACACCTCTCCGTGAGTCCGATTTCGATCCGCCGGGCAGACCCGATCGGACGGTCGAGGATTGCTGATCATGATCTCTCTCTGTATCTCTTTTTTAATGAAAGCATTGAATGACAACGATTAAATCTACTAAAAATAAAAGCATCATAATTTTCGAATCCTAACTCTCTAAAAATCCTAAATTTACATTTGATTATTATAATTTTAAATATATATATATATTTTTTTTATAAAAACAACTCTTCAACGTGAGTGTCGAAAGTATGATTTGATTTGATTTTTTTTAATTGCTTCAACTATTCTTTGCATGTTGTCCTACATCAAAATTGGTAGGTTTGATTATGATTCCAACAAACCCAAACTGCATTGAACCTTAATTAGGATACAGAGCTTCTCATATAAAAAAAACAATCTGAATCAAACTGAATCTGTAAGTTGTAACCATATTATCAAATCTGTTAATTGAAGTATCAATCAATCTCAGTTGAACAAAACTGAATTATTTTTTAGTGTTAGTTTCACAGAGTCTATTTATGCCCTGTTACTGTTAGCAGTGTCTCATATAACTCGATAGCTGTCAACTCAAATTAAACCATCCCAAATTGTACCATCTTCAAACCGTATTGTTAAATCCGTGAACTGAACCAAATTTGCTTAATCAGCCCGAACTGGATCGAACCAATTTTATAAATTATCATAATTTTTTTAAATAAAATATAGAAGTATAGAACTCACACTAAAATCAATGTACAAATTAAAAGTAAGTATACAACATAGCACAAGAAAATTATAATTGAGAACCTAATCAAACAATCAATTGATGAAACCTCTCTAAGGTATTTTTTTAAAATCTAGTAATCAAGAAAATTAAAAAAGTCAAGAGAATATCATCAACTTGAATTGTAGAGGATCACACCGTATGAGTTTAAATCTTAAATAAAGAGTATGAGTTTAAATTTAATTTGGTTATGATTGACTTTGTTTTTTTATGTGAAAACAAATCCAAACCGTGTTAGATCAGTTTTTTAAAATTTCAATTCATACCCGAACCTAACCAAACAACTATGAACCTAAACCGGGATGAGTTCAAGTTTGGTTTAACTCATTGAAGTTGCACCCCTACTTACACGTTGATGATGTAACGATTGAATCTCATCAATACATACTGATACAAAACTTTTTGTTAACCCTTGTCAATGATATATATGTTAATATGGTTTTTTTTTTTGGTAAATAAAAGGAGGAGGTGGAGATAGAGGGGAGGTTAGTAGGGGAAGGGAAACGGAAGCTTAGAGCAGTGGAGGTGGAGATCAGGAGGAGAAGAGAGGGAGCTCGTTGCCTTGGGTAGGGAGTGGATGACATCTGTGGATCTCCCTGAAAGTAAGCTTTAATTTTTTTTTTTTTTAATTGAACATGTTTGCTTAATTTATAAAATTTTGATGCAACCATTATCATAAAAAAATAGAGTATTGATTTTCTCTTGTTATTTTTTTAATCGTCTAATAAGCCACAAAAAATAGAGAAAATAACATCATGTAGAAGTAGTAGCGTAATGGTAGATTTGTACACCTTCCTCACACATTGCATTCTAATGATATACTCTTCTTTATAAATATAACATGCTCATTTTAAATTCACTTGTACAACAAAACAATACATGAATAGCTAGTGAATTAACATTAATAAAATCTTCAAAATACATGTATTAAACACCACCTAAACACGCATAAGGGTTTATTTGGAAACACGTTTGAAAAATAAGATTTTGAATAAAGTGACTTAAATATACTTGATTACTGAAGAACACATTTTCTTCGTTTTTTAAAAAGCAACATTTTTATACTAAAAAGCTGTAAGCGACTTTTTAATTAAATCTTCTTTTTGAAATGCATTTGATAACATTTTTTAACTTTTTGTTTAATTAAAATCAGAATTACCTTATTTAAGTGATATCAAACATGCTCTAAGCCCGCTTAAGCGACTAGATGCATGGCCATCACTTAGGCTGGCCTGGTCGCCAAGACAACAATGTTTTTTGAAGAAAGATAGATATTTGTTACCCGATTTCATAACTGAACTCGAATTACAAAATCTGAAATGTGAGAGAATAGAAATAAAGACATAATATCAAAATAAGTAAGCAAAAAAACAAAAAAAAAACATAAACGGGTGGGGGAAACTGAAGACCCCGGGCTAGAAGAGAGTTCTAACTGACCAAGCCCCACGCCTGGCCGTTCAGCCCGTAATTCTCATGTATGCTTAGACGACAATATTACAAAGCAGAACATATAACAAGCATATTACATAAGAATACTGTACGTAGGACTGTATATAAGTCTACACGTAGCCCCTGTTTGGATCTGGTATAAGTGCTCGGATAAACCCGGATAACCCCGGATAAGAAAATTAGTGTGTTTGGTAGTCTGGAATAACCCTGCATAACCTATTCCTGGATACACTAGGATAACCATGGATTGTTATTCTAACATTAGGATAGAATTAAATTTATACCAAGAGATGGGATAAGTGGGACCCACGTCTTAAAAAGCCCCAACGACCACGTCACGGGTTCTCTCTCATCCATCCCATCCTCAATTAATATATGGGGCTGTTTTTCTATTTTTCTCTCACCACCTTTTGTTATATATTGCTCTGTCTGCCACACACACAGACACTCGGCACATAGGCACTCAAAACAAACTCATGAGCTCGATGAGTTATTTTAATTAGTTGGCTTTCCTCATTTGGAAAAAAAAATCGGCTAGCTTTAGCATAAAATACTGTCATATACAGTATAATGAGGTGGTTATATGTCAATTTATTTCAACTACTTAGCTGAATTTGGATATCATTTGTTGGACTTTTGTTTGTGAAAGCTAATGTGATGAAGGGTTCATCACATAAAATGCATTGCAATTATGTTTAGTTAAATATGTAAAGATATCATTCATCACATAACATGCCCATGCAATTAATGAAACAAAAATTTGTAAAAATATAATTCATTACATAAAATGCCTATGCAATTATTTAAACATAAATTTGTAAAAATATTATTCATCACATAAAATGCACATGCAGTTATTTAAACATCAATTTATATAAATTTCATTCATCACATTATCCAAATTTTATTTACATATAATCTATTATCTCCCAAACAATAAACTTTTTATTCTTACGTTTCCCAGCGAGAATAACTGCAAACTTAACCAAACATAAAATCTTCTTATCCACATCTACACCAAGTTATGCCAGCATAAATCTATACCCTTGAATAAGTTCTATCCCTGTTCCAAACGGGGGCGTAATAAATAGAAACACTGGAGCCTCCTTGACTTACTGTCAAGAAAAATGTGAAAAGGATAATCATTCCTGGAAATCTGTAATCAATTATGTAGTCTTAACATTTTTTGAATTTGAAAAGGCCACTGTTAGAGGTGTCTTGGTTACCTTGGCCGACTTGGTTGTTCGTGGGTATAGACGGCTCATCGATCGCCCCTCAGCGTCCACTCACCATGTTTTGTCCTCTTTATCTTTTTTTATATATCTATTTGGGTCTGTCTATCCCCACCAAACAATTTTCCAATCCCACTGATCCAAAAAAAAAAAAAAAAAATGGTGTTTGTCTGTTCCCACCGATTCAGTTCGACCGAATTCGGTCGCCATTTCAAGTTTTGGGCGACCGTAATGGGTCGTCATTTCAGGTTTTGGGCGACCAGAATGGGTCGAACATGGTTCAGAATTATATCTACTTATTTTTTGTAAACAAATAAATTTTTGGATTTATTCATCATATTCTACATTTATTCTTTCATCCAAACAACAACTAAGAGATTAAAAAAAATGTAAGTAGATATACTTTCAATTAATTCAAATTTTTATAGAAAAATATCTTATTAGACAAATATATATCATTTTTAAGCTTCGTTTGAATTCGTAGTTAAGATGAATTTTTGTTTGAAAACAAAAAAACATATCAGTTGATTCAAACACATTTTATATTTGACTTTTGAAATTTGTCTGTAACTTATATAAAAAAAATTGTTCTTATATTCTACATTTAAGAATAATGATTTATTCTCCCTACATTACAACTCAGACTTGGAGTGATATGAAAGATTCAAGGAGGATACACGTCGTGAGATTATGTTTTTTTAAAAAAAATTATAAATTTTATTACAAATCCTGTTCGACCAGTTTCGGTTGCGCGAAATCTGAAACGGCGACCAAATCCGGTCGCGCGAAACCTGAAATGGCGATCAAATCCGATCGAACGGGTCGAATTGGTGGGGATAGCAAAACACCGGGTTTTTTTTTTTATTGCTTGGTGGGGTAAAAAAATAAGTGGGTGGGGCTAGACGGGCCCTATCTATTTTGTATCTCTTCCCTAAACTCTTTATAACTTCAAAATATAATGAAATCGGGGGTAGCAGTTGTTCATCGTTTCTTAAAAAAAAAAAATTAAATTTGTTAGAAAATAAATATTTATCAATAAAGTGCATACAAGCACAAAAATGAATTATCTAAGCCTTTTTGCATTTTTTTGTTATCTAACATATATTGTCTAATATATTAAATTTGAAAAAATATATACTGCTCATCACCCTTACTTGTTTGGAACAGGAATAAGCCCTCGAATAACATCGGATAAAAGGGAATAAGGGATAAATGATGTTTGGAAACATATAATAACTATGAATAAAGTATACCAGAATAAACCGATATAAAGTGATATATGGATTCTAACCAATCTTTGAAATTAAAATTATCCTAGATTATTCCACCCAAAGAATATGTCAAATTAACTATCATTATTTTTTCATCATTTATAAATTTTTATCCATACTTTATTTAGATTTTACCTAAACAACAAAACATTTATTTTTACGTTTACAACAAGAATAATTCAAAACACAATCAAACACAAAATCACTTTATCCTTACTTATGCCAAGATAAATATATATCCAAGAATAAGTTCTATTCCCGTTTCAAACGGGCTTAGGGTGCTTATTGCGCAGCGTTTGCAATGCGTTTATTTTTTGTTGGGCGATTGTTCCAAAAACTCTTTCAAAAAGCTCTTCCTGCAATATGAAAGAATCAGTTTTGCAATCGGGTCAATTTTAAATCTAATCCAAGGCCACCATCTTTTATACTGTGAGAAGCGAGTCTGAGGAAATGACACCAGGCTTTGTCAAGATTGAAAATGCACACATAAAAATTAACCTTTTTCAGTTTGATTTGATGGCAATATCTTTCTCATAGGATATACATGTGATTTTTTTTTTAATTATAACGCATCTCGTGGTCGTGACCCTGTTGCCATGTGATTTTTTTTTCCACAAAGTTCAAGTTCCATAGGTCAATATTCAAAGATTAATGATATAGAAAAAAAAAGTACACTAAACACATATGAAAATGGTTAAATTATTTTCTACATGTATTTGATTATGATCAATAGTGTGAAAAATAAATGCAAAAGCCAAAAAATTCGTCTCCCTTGTAACAAAAATTAATTGTTTAAATAATGAAAAATGAGACAAAACTGTTCGGACCAAACAAATACTTGAATACTGAAGATACTAAACACACAGTTCACTGAACTTAAATTTGTGGTACCAGAAGTATCCAATAGCTGAGTTTTTTTTCAAACATTTGAAAAATATTCATAGTTCAAAACAAAAGAAAAACTTGATACCAATTGGGTATCATATATTATTTAACAAGGAGAAATCAGGGCCTACATATTGGACTACTTTGAAAAGGTATCTTCAACACTATTATTTGCTCTACACTGTTGTACAAATTCTAGTCTGTCTGGTTAGAGTGCACTACATGAAGAAACATACCAATCTAAAATTCCAGATATCAAGATCTGAACACTGTTGTACAAATATTCTCCCCCGATAACTATATTGGGATAGATAAAATCTATACAGAATAAACTACTGGTGATGATCAAGATGTTTATGGCCGTTAATGAAATTTGTGATCCATGATGGTGATCTGTGTCATGTTGACTTGGAGACTTAGTCAATTACAAAGGGATAAATAGACTAGCTGATTGGTAAATCGGGATTTGATCCATAGTTCAATGATTGACAACAAAATTTATAATCATTCTCTCATCAATGTATGGGAGATCAGAAGCAACCAGAGTGGAATGCTATTGTTTCAGGAATAGCAGCAGACTTTGAAAGAATGTTATGGACTTGTATTGTTGGGATGCAATCCCTGTTCCTATTTAATGTTGGATGCCTAAGCTATCCATGGAGTTCCGCAAATAGTACAGGAAATAAAGTTCTGTGATTAACATTTGAAAGTCTATTTTGATTCAAAGTAAATTTCTCATGCATTTGTAGAATCCATTAGAATAGAAGTACCACTTATATGCAGCTTTCCATTCCTGAACAACCTGATTGTTATTGTGAACTGTGAATACATTTTTTTTATTGAATATAACACTTTCAATGTAATGCAGTTGATCATAAATGGAAATGAAGTAAAAAACCATCACATTCAAAATCGATATTTGATCAATTCATTAAAAGAATGAATAAAAACAAGATAAAAGAGGGAATCATGTCTAAGAACACTGAAACTCCTTTATGAGAATACCATCTCCTCCTGCTTTTCTTCTCATTGATTTATGATCTTGATTTTGAAATCTTCAACTAAATACCTTCTCAAAGAGATTGAAGACATCTAATCCAATAATGAAAGCTTATTACCAAACAAAAAGGGTCGAAATATTAAATAATATCAGAAAGCTTCAAATGAAGAGTAGGAGAAGGTACCAATAACAAGCAGGATACTCATAAATGCCCATTCAGCTCATCTCATTTGCATGATTTATTAATGAAACTTGGCACCTGTTGCATTTTGTCCAAACAAATTAACAAAAAGGAAACTTAGAAGTGTAAGAACATAATTGATTTAAAAAATGAAAACATTGTCAGAACAACAAAAACAAATCCTTTTGTTGATTGAAACTTCACATATGATTTCTATCCAATTCATTTTTTTGGATAAGGGGTTTCCATCTAGTGTGATATTTACACCATATGTGCATGTATTCACTGTTCCCCCGTTTGTTTTGAGAATAAACAAGTACACAAGGGAAGAATAAGCTTAATCTTAAGAAAAAACCATGTTTGTTTAGCATGGACAAATTGTAATAGTTATGCGGTTAGAATAAGCCTGATAACTATACTTGAGGGACGTATAAATTATTCATGCTTATCCATCTAAACATATAACTTTATTCTAATAAGATAAACATAAAAGACAAATTTATTGAAATCGAGTAAGGAATATCAATTAAACATAATATCATCTAATTCTCATCTCTCCCAGTATAACTATTTTCTGTCTACTAAACCACCGGTGAACCAAACAACCAAACGGGTGGGTATAATTTTCAAATCCAATGCCATTTTCAGCCTGTATTTTTTTAGGAGCCTTTAATAATCCATATCATCAACTCTGATCTGTCCATTTTTTTTACTATGGTCCTATATTTGTTTTGCACATCACCAGAACCATCTATTAGTCTTTCTAATCCTATCCTTCCTAATCCCTACACATCCTTCTAAACAATATCAGAATATAAACAAAACATCATTTCAACCATGGGGGTATTTAACCAATTCTCAAAATCAAAATTTTCATAAAAGTTGTTCTCTCGTTGACTTTTAACATGTAAAAACCAAAATCCGAAACCAAAAACTATAAGGTATAAAAAAAACCTGTTTGGAATCAACTATATGTGCAGAATCAAAATCATTTTGAAAATTGGTCTCAAATAGCGCGTATTCATGAGATGCAGAATATAAACAAACACTTGGGTATCACCAACTACCAAATGAGAATACGATGAAAGGCGTATTTTCTTACCTCGACTAAATTGAGTTACCGAGGATCAAAAACCTCCCCCATATCCAACTCGCTATCATCGGTGAGCGAAGCGCCCTCTAATTCACTCATAGTCCCTTCATCCTCCAATGCCTCCAAAACATCATCATCTTCTTCTTCTCCATCTTCATTATCATCATCTTCTTCTTCTTCATCTTCGTCGCCCACGAGCAATGCATCCTCCTCCTCCATATCGGAGAACATATTGCCCCCCCACCCACTCACCCCCATTTTTGTTTTCCTCGACCGATACTCCGTTAACCCCAAAACCTTCTCCTTCCAAAGCACCAAAGGACACTTCTCGATCAACTCCGACTTGTTATACGCATCCATCAAGAAAACGCTAAACCTCTTCCCCCTCTCCGACACGTAAAACACCCCGAAATGCCTCAAAAGCAGCCTCATAAGCTTTTGAGGCATCGCAAACTCGCTCCGAAAGTGCGTTAGGTGATCCACAACAATCCTCTTCTCAAGCGTAAAGCTCAAGATCTCATGCATCACCGCCACCGCCCGCTTATCATACTCTCTAGTCCCCACCCTCAAGCCCCTCGCATCCGCATACGGAGACAAGTAAGGCAAACTCTGAAACCTCTCAATGTACCCCGCATGCCTCGCCACCCTCCTCCGGTAATTCGGCGGGAACCTCAAAGGGAAAGGCAACGAAATCAACCCCGGCGCGTCCGGCCTCTCATACTCCCCCCTTTCGATCGCCCGCCTCTCCAATTCCGTCACCGCCCAATCACTTCTCCACTCGACGAGCTCCAAATGCTCGACCCCATCGACGTCCACCACAACCCTGAAGAGCTCCGGGAAACCGCGAATCCAATCCTTCCTGAAATCCTCCGGAAACCCGAAATCGCGCCTGAAATGCGCGATCTTGTCGATCCGGAGGCGCTTTTCGTCGCCCGAAGACATCATCAGGAGTCTCGCGACGCGCTCGGCCGCCTTTTCGGAGTGCGAGGCGAGGAGGGCGTCGAGTTCGGCGACGAGGGCTTCGGCGGCGGAGGTGAAGCCGCACCAGGTGGTGGAGGAGGAGGATGAGGAGGAGGAAGGGTGGGAGTAGAGGTCGAAGAGGTTGGGGGACTTGCGGAGGAAGTGGAGGACGGTGTGGGGAGGCTTGAGGCTGAGGAGGCGGCGTTGGCGCTCGAGATGGGAGAGGCGGGTGACCTGCTCGGGCTGGCCCTTGATGAGGTCGATGAGGAATTGGAGCTTGGAGTGGGCCTTCCACCGCTCGACGGCGGTCTCCAGGTGGTGGATGCGCTTCTTCTTGCTTCGGTCTTGGACTCTGCGGCTTTTCGTCATGGACCTGCTCTGCGTTTTGAACAGCTGGGTCAGAAGCAGCTTTTCATGGCCTTGTTGGGATCTCTTCAGTTGTTGCATTTTTTTTTTTTTTTTGGATGGGTTTGATTTGAAGGGTTTGGGAATTAAAAGAGAAGTGGAGCTAGTAACCCCTGATTTTTATGACAGTGGAAACCAGCGTTCAAACAATGGGAACATTGATCTAATAAAACATATCCGAATAATTTAAACTATGATTAAACTTGCCAAACCATGTCTATATTTTGAAGACATCATTACCCCAATCCCCTGTTTGAACAATGGAATAGGTGTAATTAATCCCAGAAACTTTTTGGTTGTTTGTAAAAAATAAGTGGTATAATTACATCAAAATTATAATAAACTAATATTAATATTTCAAGTCCCTTTAAAATAGTATTATTTTATTAATTCAATTCTACTGGAATAAAATGATCTACATGTCAACATTTCTTACGAATAAAATAACCCACATATCAATTTTTTTTGACATTTTATAAATTTTTTTCACTTCTTATTCATTTTCCTATTAATAGTCAATTAATATTTTAAAACAAGAATTTATTTAAAACACAATGAAACATAAAATGATTTCTCCTTATTTATGTTGGAATAATAAAATTACTAATGTCGTTGCCTAAACGGGTCAAAAGAATTATTGTTCATGGCCATGGATCTTTCCAAATAACAGAGCAAACAACATATTCAGGATAAAAACACTCCAAATCTTATATTCTTTCTAGTTGCCACATAGACAGTGATAGAGAAAACCGACCATACACTTCTCTGATACAAAACATTAATCCAAGACTGATAAAAACATGCAACACATAACAACAACAAACACTTCTCAGTATCAGCAGCTACTCTCCTTTCACAGGGCTTTGAGGATCTCATCGGCACCAGAGACGGTGAAAGCCCCACCCTCCTCAACGTTGGCGACTTTCACGACGAGGTCGTCGACGAGGAGAGCGAACCTGCAGGAGCGCATTCCGAGGCCTTTCTCAGAGAGGTCGAGTTCCAGGCCGAGGGCGCGGGTATAGGTGCCCGAGCCGTCCGCCAAGAACTTCACGTGCTCGTTCTCCGGGTAGGTCTTTGCCCAGGCCTTCATCACGAATGGATCATTCACTGCAACCATAGAATGTCACTCTGTCATTCTTGTAGTCACATTAATAGACCAAACACATTTTGATTTTTTGTTTTGTTTTTTGAAGTATATACTTATTTGAAGATTATATGTTTTCACAAATAATATGAAACACATGCTTGAATCAATTGAATGCATATATATATTGCTTTAAATGATGTGATATCTGCAAAAGTGTAAGGTGTCCGAGTGTACAAGTGTCCAATCATAGATTTAACTTGAGCTCCCATAAATATAAATGAAACAACTTGATTATGCATGAATTTACTTTGATCAATGAGACTATCATATGAATAAAAACATCAATTTTAATTAATAAAATTAATCATATGATCGACATACAATCCCCATAAACAAAACATTTCAACAAGTTTTTTTCAAGAACCATTGCAGATCAAATAAAAAATTCAATCTTATTCTATTTTTTTAATCCTTCCATTTCAATTGTTCTTCCTGATTTTCTTTTCAAGTCCCTGATTTACAGAGAGACTCAATTCTTCAAAAAGCATTTAACTAAATATGCTTGATCAAATCAGAAATATCATCACGTTCACAGGTAATCTCTAATAAAACACAACAAAAATATTGTGAAACTAAGAAAAAAAGAGAGAATCAAATGACAAAAAAAAAATGCCCCAATCATTATAGCCAAAATTCAAATTTTCCATTGCTTTGGAGAACTTTTGGAAATATAAGGATCACCGTTAGGAAGGAAATTCTCCTTTGTTTATTTAAGATCAGTGTCCAAATTATTCTTTTCGCTTTGATTCTTGTTCAATATTCTTTTCACAAAGATATATATTCATTATATGAAACCATGAATTAAAAAAAAAAACCATGAATAAGACTAATAGAGACTATCCCTTACCTTTTTTGATAGTTAGGGCAGGAAAAATTTAACCCAAGTCGTCATGGTTGCAAGTTTTGTTATCAACCATCAACCTATGGTAAGGCTATTCTTTACTTTTGTTATCAACCATCAACTTATGCACAACAATGCACTAATAAATACATAATAACACGTTCTAGTAACATAATTACCAGTAGGACTTAGACTTGAAAGAGTGAATTACAATGATAATCAATTCGAGTTGACAAAGGTTCAAAGGTCTCGTGTTAAGTGAATTTGTCGTCAATCAGTCATTCTTGTCGACACTTTTGCAATCACTATCATGTTTTAAATTGAGGACACTTGTGAAGCACATACCTTCACAAAAAAATGGAGTATATACTCAAATGAATTGAATGCAGTTCTTGCATTTTCCCTAGTGAAGCACACACTCGCCTAACCGTGCATATATTTTATTAAAGATCTCGAATACTCACTTAAGACCGCAGAGATGACTCAGGAATGATTGAGTGTATTAGCACACATTTCTAAATTGTACTTTAAAAATGAGAAGGTGGAGCCTGAACACAAAAATGCGATTTTGGGATGATTTTGCATTTCTTTTTGGTGCAAGGATCCTAATGAGCTACAAAGTCTCTGAACACACTAGGAGAGCTTGGACCAACACGTACCCAAAACCGACTGTGGACAACTCAAGTATTCCCTACCAAAGTAGCCTCTCTCCCTTCATAGTCCTTCAAGTCCCTTGTGAGTGTATGTCCAAAGGTTTTTCTTGGTACTAGGTAGAGGGTGGCCGTCTTAAGCCTTAAGGAAAAGGGACACTACTGCGAAAAGGCTGACACGATCACGAGTAGAGATCTCAGGTGCCCAACAACGCTTTTGCTATGAAAACATGAAGCCTGTGACAAGTGATGAACTAGAAACCAACGAAAACCAACCTAGTTGTCCTTTTTATTTTTTTTGTCCTACCATTGACAAGATTCAAACCATGGTCCCTTTCAAGGAGGAAGTGTCCCTCTAACCAACAGGCCATACATCTTAGGGATGACCCTTCATTTAAATCCCCCCACCCAAAACCAACCATAGAAAAACCTTTTTTTATTTTAAATTGACTTCCAATAGGTTCCAAAAGAAGCCTAAAGACAATCCTTGATTCATAAAAATGCTTTGAAAATGAAAATTCAAGAACACCCAACAATATATTTTTTTCGCTTTTTTTTTTTATTGTCCTACCATCAACATGACTCAAACCATGATCCCTTCAAGTAGGACCCGTCCATCTAACCACCAGGCCGTCCGTCTTAGGATGAACCTTCATTTACATCCCCCACCCAAAACCAACAACAGAAAAATCTTCTTGTTTTTTTTTTTTTTGAACTTCATTTTCTATAGGTTCAAAAGAAGCTCAAAGACAATCCTTGAAAATGCAATAAAAATGAAAATTAAGAACACCCAACATATTTTTAGGACATAATTACAAATGCAATGCATCATAAAAACTGACCCAAATTGAAAAAAAAAAACACAAACCCTCACATCGTTCCATTAAAGCATTTCATCACAAACAAGTCCATCAACAAACAATCAAAATACGAGAGAGAGAGAGCGAGAGAGAGAAAGAGAGAGAGAGAGTACCGCTGATGAGGAGGATCTCGGTCACCCCCTTCGCCTTCAGCTCCTCCGCACGTGTGATGAAACTCGGCACGTGCTGCATGCTTCACAGTTCACAAACAAACAAACATCAACAAGAATTGAAGAAGAAAAAAGACGATCGTGTCCGTTGGTGAGAGGGGATGGATGAAATCCGGCGAGAAACGTCGGATCGGGTGATCGGGACTCACCTGCAGGTTGGGGTGAAGGCGCCGGGGACGCCGAAGAGAATGACCTTCTTGCCGGCGGCGAGGGAGTGGATGGAGAAGCTCTGGAGCTTGTCCTCCTTGTCGAACCACGCCACCGTCCCCTCCGGTATCTTCTCTCCAACGGCGATCGTAGCCATCGATTTTTAGTTTGGACGGTCGAGATTTTTATAGATGAAAAGAAAAAAAACAAACAGTGGTTGGTGGTTATAAAATGAAAAGGGCCTCCTCTTTCCCCCATTATATAGATGGGATGTTTTGATAAGGTACATTGGGAAGTTACTAGATTACCCCCTTGTCATTATCCAAGCAATAATGATTCCTGGGCCCTAATTTCACAGACCCCAAACCAGGCATTATGACATAACATGTACACAATGTTCATAATACCCTTTATGATTTATTGAGATCATTTGACGGTTACAGATTGATTCGATTATGGTGTAAACAATTAATTCAGATCATAACCGTATACAATGGAGATTTACAACTGCCGATCATTTATGTTATGCAATTGTAGATCTTCGTCAACCAAAAGCAAATTGAAACCGATTTTTATATGGTGAAACAATTGTAGCTCTCTCATATTTTTTAATCCTGCAAATCGAAACCGATTTTTATACGGTGAAACCATTGTAGCTCTCTCAGATTTTTTAATTATGTGAAGTTCGAAAACATTGTTTTGTTCTTTATGGAGTTGGATCTCCCATTAACGCCTACCGGATCAGGTTTTGTTTATGTATTGAATGTCATTTTTCATAGTTTGATTTATTTTTATAATGTTACATTTTATATATGGAACATTCGTAAATGTTTCATTCGTTTTTTTAAATCTGTGTCATTTTTGTTACATTCGTAAATGTAACAGCCAACCGCATACGTGTATTGATTTATATTTGTTACATTCATAAATGTAACAATGAACTACAGGTGAATTGCATGGAATGTAAAACATTTACCCCCCGTTTGGATAGCAGAATTGAGTTATTCTGGATAGATAACTATGCCAGTATAGATAACAAATCTACAAGAATAAAATATTTTCTGTTTAGTTGTATTTTTTTTATTCTCATTGGAAAACGTAAGAATAAAGATTGAGTTGTTTGTTTGATAAAGAATAAAATATAAATAAAGTGTAAAAAAGTTGATTTGACATTTGATGTATAAGAGGTATTGATATGTGATTTGATGTGATGAGGTGTAAAAAGTTGATTTGACATGTGGGTCCATGGGAATAGATAATGTGAGTATAGCTTATCCTAGGGGTTGCTTAGAATTGTTATATCTCTTATACTCGTTTAAACTGGCTTAGTAATACCAAGTTATACCCTTCAAACAAACAACTACTTTTCTTATCAATTCTTATATCACCCTTATACTCCCTTATTCCGTTACACAAACGGGGGGTTAGAGATACATATATGTAAATGTAACAGTTTTTATGAAAATGTAACAAATAATTCATGTAATATTTGTTAAATGTAACTCACAACAAAACAAGTGTTTGATATTTTCCATAAAATGTAAGGATTCGTTTTAAAATTGTTTAAACATTATATGAAATGTAAAACATTTATGTAATGTAAATGTAACAGTGTTAATGTAAATGTAACAAAGGATGTAAACATGTAGGAAATGTTTTTGTTGCTGTTTGAAGGATTTTAATGAAAAATAATTTAGGTAGTTTTGGTGTAATTTAGGTAAGTTTTAGTTTAACTGAAATAGAAAATTCAATTATTATGTAAAGATTTCAAAATTTAAATTTTAAAATAGGGTGTAATCGAAATTAATATGAAAGATTTGTAACTGAATAGAGAAAAAAAGGGGATTTGGGTTAATGAGATATATTTTTTAATGAAGGGCATATCCGTATTTTTTCATTTTATACTTTTTCAAAAATCAACAAACCAACCAAAACTAACCAATGAGGTGATAACACCTGATGGGGCTTGTGATTTGGGGCCTAGGTATCACCACTATTAACCAAAATAATATGTTTTAATTGATCAAGCTCTACCAACCAGGTTAACAATCACACCATTCAATATTACAAAAAAAAAAAACTTGGATGCTCATTTTCATTATATTGCATTAATCCCAGCACTTATACACATCCCATCACCCCCAAATCATATAACACTGAATCCTACCACTTAAATCAAAATATATACCAAACCCTTATTTCCCCCGTCATATCTTCCCTTTTTTCCACTGTCGACAGGAGTTGGCGATCTCGACGGTGTGACCAATCACAACTGACCTCCCCTCCATCGACTTTTTAGTTCATCTCCAATGACATCTTTATCCTCTTTTTTTGTGTATTTGATGCCCTAGATGAAAAAAGGGACCCAATGTGAATATGTGAGACATTATTGATTTGTGTTTTTTTTTTTTGGATTTGTTGTGTTTTCAATGTGGTATTTGTGATTGTCTTTTTTTTATGGTTGTTGTGTTGGTTGTTAAAGTGGTGATACATTTATTAGGGTTTGTTGTTGTGGAAATAGTTATTATATTTGACATTGTGTGTGTGTGTTTTTTTTTATTATGGTGTTTAAGGTGGCTCTTTTGTTGTTGGTGGTGATTATAATAATGTATGGAACTATGGATCATTGAATGTTATAATGTAGTAATGTTGTTGGTAATGATTGTTGTAATTGATTATATTTTTTTTCCATATTCTTTTCATGATCGTGGATTGTTGTTGTAAGGTTTGTTTGGTGTGATAATTTTGATGATTTAAGTAGTGGTGTTGGATGTGATAATAGTTGAATAGCTATTATGTATTTTAATAGAATGGATTGTTTGGGAGCCGTTTCTTGTATACTTTAGTATAGAATAAATTAGTCTGTATGGTGATCGACTATGATTATAGGTATTAATTATCGAGTCAGGTGGCATTGGAAATCCATCCCTAATAATTTCTCCAACCTTTTGAAGAATGGATAATGAGATATGTATATGTGCTTCCAAACGTATGGTTCCATATGAATGATCAAAATCACTCAATTTGCTCAATATGAATGATAAAAAAATACTCCATTTACGGTATGTGTGTTTCAATTGCAGAAGTCTATAATAGTTTTTATTCAAAATTTTGAGGAGACAATCCCCAATGTTGAGGAGCCCAACATTGAGGAGGGCATCCCAAACCTCAACGAGCCCGTTTCCAACGAGGTCATCCCCAACATAGACACTACTGAATAATTTACAACATTAGTAAATTTCTCTCTATTATATTCAAACATATTATAAAAGATATCGTAACTAATGAATCTCTTATGTTATTCTTTTAATGGTTTGACTATCGGATGGAATTAATTGATTGGGTGGAGAGGGTTCGTAGGAATGTCGGTGTGATGGCAGTGATTGGCCATTCAGAAGTTACAAGCCATCGTCGATCAACTCGTATTAATTTCATTTTTGAAAGAGGGGGCAAGTTCGATCGATCAAAGAAGAGAGACAAAGAGAAGAAGGACATAGCAAGACGCCATAAATTTATACCTTCTTCTAATTATTTCCTACAAATATTTTCAAAGTTTTTCTCCGAACATTTTTACTATTCAAATTTTTTTCCCTTCAAGATATTTAAATTTAAAAATTATAATCATCCAATTTTTTGAAAAATTATAATTTTTTTATTGGAGTAAAAATAAGAAGTTAAAAAATAAAGATGAAGACTTAAGAAAGAAGACCTTTGTTTTTGTCACAGTGGAAGGAAATGTGGAGATAAATGAAAAATAGAGATGTTGAAAATTTAGGTAAAGATTTGAGTCTCTCTTGATTTGGGTAAAGATTTAAGTAAAAGTTTGATTTGGTATCAGTATGGGTAAATGGTTGAAAATGATTTTAGGTGACTTTTATTCAAATTTAAATTTAGGTAAAAATTTGGGTATAGGATTGGAGATGCTCTAATAGGAGGGGGCAGATAAGGGGATATATTTGCATTCAAGAAAAAAGGGGTTTTTATGGATTTTCAAACATTTGAGAGGTCGATCTGGATATCCGCTATTTTTCAAGGGGTATATGTATTTTTTCCTAAATTATAATATAGTCGTTCATAAAAATTAAATGTATATAATTTTAAATTTTTATAATAAAACACATAGTAAACTATATATTGCAATTTTATTAATTACCATATTAATCAGATGGAAAGTGCAAGCTGGGTGGAATTGCAACAAAAGAGCCATTGGAACCAAATTTTATTTCATTCAAATAACAATAACATAAAATGACACATCAAAAATGTCACATACCCTAGTGAGACCCCAACTTCTTGATGGACTCCACCACCACCCTGACGGAGTTGGTGGCGGCGATGGGGGTGAAGGTGTCGACCTCGTTGGATTGTGCCAACCCGCCCCCAGTGAGGTCGGATAGGGCCCGAATCACGATGAAGGGGACACCCTGTTGGGCGCATATTAGGGCCACAGACGCATTCTCTATGTCGACCGGGCTCACGCCAAACTTGTCGTAGATGAAGCTCCGGTAAGCAGCATTGTCGAGGTAGATGCTAGCCGACGTGCCCCGGTAGACTGTAACCACCCTCGGCAGTGGCGGAGCTAGGATTTTTATAAGGGGGGCCTAACGTGACTTATATGAATATTTTTTAAAATTATATGATTATGTTTTTTTATTTCAAACCTTGTTAAAGCGTATACTGCTTTATTATAGCGTATACGTTTATAAAAAGCGCACATACATTTCTATTATAGTACATACTCTATTAAAATAAGATATACTTATTTATAATAGTGTATACCGTTTGTGAATCTTGGTGAAGGATTACAAGTCTTTCAAAGATCAACTTATGAATCCAGTTTATGATTGCCTCACTGTGAATGAATCCGATGAGAGATGGGATAAAATGATGGATGTATATGGTTTCAAGAAAATATATGATTGTCTTCCTTAGTGACTGTAGATCAGTAAAATATAAAATAAGTGTACTTTAATAAATTGGTGTATAAGTTGCAATCAAAATACAAAATGGTTGTCCGTTTGGACAAAATAATTGAGTTATCCCATTGACTTCACAACACATAGTTCATTGTAAAATTCATTCAATGTGTATCATCATATAATATATCATACTATGAAATAACATAGCGTATACGACTTTAACACAACGTGTACTCATATAACATAGCATATTCTAACATAACACATCATATACGAGTTTAACAAAGCGTGTACTCATTTAACATAGTGTGTACTCATATAACATAGCATGTACTCATTTAACATAGCGTATACGCTATGTTCGAAAGGCATACTCTATGTTAGCTATGAAAACACAATGTGAGCAATGTATGCGGAATGTCAGGAAAGCATCAAAGAATGAGAAGACTACTACTAGAGATAATATTAAACAATGGAGAAAATATCAAACTAACTTGTTCATTTTAAGCTAGAAGAATTCCAAAATGATCTAGCGTTCTTCATCTGAAATCGCTGATTTATTAGGAAAATTCTATAAAAGTAATAGAAGAAAGTTTATTCCCAGTTAAATGAAAAGAGGTTTCACAGCACCGAAGCTATCGATATGGTACTTACATCGATTAGTGTCGGGTTACTTCCTTATATATGGAATTCTGTGCTTCAGCTTTCTTCTTCGATAACTCTATAATCTTCTGCAGTTCCGTGTTGTCTTCTTCTGGATCTTGGACCACCTTTACCTTCTTTGGTCTTTTGAATTGAACCTTTGGGAGTGCAGTAGGGTTGACCCTAGTAATTCGTCCTTGTACAGTGACCTCCTTAGTGGCCTTAGCGTCCTCCCCTTTTATCGTACTGGCCCTCCCAGTCCTTCTTTTTTTGGGGATTACCTTCTCACTTGGCTCTAATGTCAAACAACCTGTTAGAGACGTATATTTTTACAAAAGTATACGCTATGCTACAATAGTATACGCTATGTTATAACAATATACACTATGTTAGAAACGTATATGCTATATTAGAAAAGCATATGCTATGAAAGAAGTATAACCTGCTTTTGTTGTTGTTGCTTCTCCTATTATTTTTGTGCTTTTGTTTCTGTTTTTGTTGGTGTTGCTGCTTCTGCTGTTGTTGCTGTTGTTGGTGCTTCTGTGGTTGTTGTTACTGGTGCTTCTGCTGTTGTTGTTGCCGGTGCTTCAGTTGCTCTTGTTACTAGTGCCGATGCTTCTATTGCTATTGTTGCTGGTGCTTCTGCTACTGTTGTTGCTGTCTCTATTACTTGTTGATCTACAACAACTGATGTTGATGCGTCTGGTCTTGAGATGTGAAATACTTCCTATAAAAGGGAGAGGTGGGGGACATTTTACCGGTGGTTATCGACTCCCCTCGGCTAGACAAGCCAAAGATTATGGAAACATGCCCTGATAAAAAGTGAAGTTCCTTTCCTCGGACCACGAAAACATCATGGTCCGAGTCGTAGAAACTTAAATTTGTCTCAAGGAGATAGTTCTCCTGCACAACGGTTGGGATATCAACAAAATGTTTGAACAGGGTGGCTCAGATGGATTGTAAGTGGAGGGGAGAATTTTGTAGCTCCACGTCTCGCATAAGATCAACCAGACGGGAGGTGCTACATCACGACTGGAGGGGCCTGCCTGCCGCTTTGACATGCTTTAGTTTGCCCTGTTAGACAAAATAACCAACATATTTTCAGATAAAAACCAAAGCCCATTTCGAAATACATAGTTCATATTACATTAGCAGCATCTTCTTACCTCTCCCTGCACTTCCATCTTTTTCTTTCCAGCCATTAGAGTGATTTTTCGTGCAAGAAGTGGAATTGAAAGTTACAAATGTAAATTCAGAGGATTGAAAAGAAAGAGACAGTTTAGAAGAGCAATCGAGTGAAGTAAGATATATGCGCTAAAAATGGAGTTTTATACGTAATAACAAATCAAATGATGAAATTGCCCTTAGCACATACTACCATAACATAGTATATACTATGTTAAGGAGGATAGTGGAGTAATTTCTCCAATTTAGTAGGTGTACATGTGTTACCAAAAGGGATCAAAGACAATCATTCTCTTCAATTTTTGAAAGTTGATTTTATATATAAAATATTAATTTAAGAAACCAATCAATTATGTACTACGATAGCCCGGCACACCCCATTTTCAAATAAAATCTCCCAGCATCTCAGAGAATCCAGCATAATATAAAATAATATTAACTAGTTACATTTATATATAATAGTGTATACGCTACACTAGCACAACATAAGCTATGCTAGTATATTTTTTAAATTAAACAAAGCATATACGATCATAGCAATGCAAACACTATGCTACTAAAGTGTATACTAATATTTTCAAACAATGTATATCAGTAATATATTTTCAAATAGTGCATCAATTGAATGTAAATCTATCAAAAAAATATGTAAGAGAAACTACAAAAAAAAATCTAAAATATACTACAATCAAATAGAAAGGGAAAAATTTGTATATGTTGAATCCCAAAAAAATCGTAAAAGAAACCATAAAATAACGTATCAAATAGGGGAAAAAATATTCTTCTTACAAGAATACATACTGCATGTATTGTATCTCAAAAAAAAAAAGATTTATAACATAAAGCACCACACCTAATTACCACACTTCTTCTAACACGAACATGTATCATCAATGAAACTGATATCTTCTCATATAAAAAAACAATGCATGTAATACAAAAAAAAATAAAAAAGAACAAAATACATCCCCCTCTGTATGTTGGAGAGGAAGAGAGAACAAGAAGATGAAAAGAAGAGAGAGGAAGAGAGAACTAGAAGATGTAAAGAAGAGAGAGGAACAAAGAACTAGAAGAAGCAGATCCATTGAGAGAGGAAGAAGAAACTAAAGTGGTTTGGCGTGAGAGTTCGTGTGTGTGTGTGTGAGAGAGAGAGAGAGAGAGATAGAGAGATCATTAATTGATGTGTTAAAGAGTTTTGAATTTCAAAATTGAGTGAGAGAGTTTTGAATTTCAAAATTCATTTGCCTGGAAATAAAGAAAGCAAAGAAAAGCCACATCAGATTGCTGCCACGTCGGATTGCTGAGGTGGAGATTGAAATCCGGGCTACAATCAGGGTTGGATATATCATTTTCAAAAAAAAAATTAAAGGGAATGGTTCTTACTTATTACTAGGATTCCTTGCCAGGTCATAGGTCCAATGAGTCCATGGGTTTGGGTTGGGGTAAACCCGGGCCCGCCCTGTTTGAATGATCAAGTCCTTTCGGTCGGGTCCATATCGGGTTTCGGGTCCTTCGAGTCAATTATTTTATGTCTTTTATCGGATCGAGTCCTGTTTAGATCTGGGTCAACCCTAAAAGGAAAGAACTAATTCTTCAACGTCCTCCACGAACAACACTCGCCCACGGCTACTCTAAAAGGTTGGGAAAAGGAGGGGTGAGCTATCACACGCTCAGTGAATGGACCTTAGCGTCCCAATAATAATAATAATAATAATAATAATAATAATAATAAAACCTTCAGAGTAATTTTTAAAATATCCGAACCAACAGAATATAATTTTCACAAATATCTCAATAAAACGGAATGCATCTCTTTAGAGGAAATAACCACCATCTCATGCTATCTACATGATGCACATGATGCAATGGACATGCATGCCCGTATGGCACGCAGCCGAAAGTGCTCCAACTAGAGCTTGATCACGCAGACCAATCGTCACGCAGACACGGTCCCACTGGACTGAGTCACGCAGACCCTCGTCACGCAGACGAATGATATGCATGCAAGATAACCTCCACAATTCACATATTTGCATGTAAGAATAAATAGTAATTAATATACAGTTCATACGTAAAATAATGTCTCAAAACATGATGTCATGCTCATGTAATTCCATACTCAAGATAACAATTCTATTCATAACATAGACATGATGCGAATATGATAAATATAAGTAGTTTTCAAAAACCACATAGAGACTAGACCCACTCACCTTAGGTCCAACAATTCTGCACAACACCAGAAGGTCTAAAGCACCATAACCCGACCTGAAAACGATACGAATCGATCAAAATACGTACATACTGTACGGAAACCAGATGTACCCATACACACAGAACCCGACGGCTCCCACAGGGGCCGTCACTGACCTACCCGACTGATCTCGCAGTTCCTACTGGAACCGTCTGAAGCATACCCGATGGTTCCTACTGGAACCGTCGCTTACAAGCCCGACGGCTCCTCTAGGAGCTGTCCCACATCTGCCCGACGACACCGATGGGAGCCGTCCCGAGACAGAACACAAAACCCTAGTTTAATTTTTATAAAAATTTTTAAAACCTTTTATCGTTGAAAACAGAATACAATTGTCTCAAATGGTATAAAACAGTGAGGAAAAACTTATCTGAAATCAATCGCATATGTTAAAAAATCCGATTGAAGCAACAATTAAAACTCATTGAAACTTCTTCGAAACCCTAGATCTATCATGGGAATATAGATTTACGTTTAAGAATATGAAACCCACAACATTACACGCATAGGTTCGGATTTAAGCATGTAGGGTTCAAAACAAGTATCGAAAACACGATTTTATTTAAAACGAATAACTTAGCATGATATGTACATATTTAAAATATCTCTTGTACACGAAAGGTTCATAAAACATCCGAAAACATCATCATACTCTAGTCATAACATCAGATCCAAAAATCATCAAAAATCTCATATTAAAGATCATGGAATAAAAGAAAACTCAACAAGAATGCTTAAGAAATTGAAAGTAGCGATCGTATATACGTTAGACTCGATAACAAAGCCAAAGAACTTGTAAAACGTCATAAATCACCATCGTATGATTGCTAAAATACAAGAACCCGAAATCATAACAAGATCTAAAGAAAAACAAAGGAAAACTTATTATTTTTGTTTGAAAACCCTTGAAAACGAGATCATATCAAACATAACTAACAAAGGGACACACTACCATCAAAATCCTTCATAAACCCGAAGAATATACTTACCCAAGCCTTAGATCGAACCCTTCCCAAGCCCCCTCACCACAGTGGCTGAAAACAAGAAAAACAAATTTTAGGGTTTTAGGTTTCAATGCCAATAGGAGAGAGAGAGAGAGAGAGAGAGACATAATAAGTCTTGCACGCACGTGGGGACAGAAAATACGACGCTATCAAGCCAATCAATCGCAAATCAATGCGTTTGTCCCTTCCAAAAATGGACCACATTCGAATTCAAATTTTTTTCAGATCGACGGCTCTAACTGAGCCCGTCGCATGCATGCCCGACGGCTCCATGAAGAGCCGTCGCCCAACAATCCGACGGTTTCCCATGAACCCGTCGCCCACTAAAATCAAAATTTGTCACAAAATTTGTGATCGATGATTCATGTTTATTTATGAGAGAATATTAAAATCCAAAGTGCCAAAATTAAACATGACATGACTTAACTATCATTATCTAATATTTAAGATCCTTGTCAAATAAATTATTCATTGTTAAACAATATAATAAGTCATTTTTAGCATTTATTGTGAATTTGTTATATGAATGATCATGTTTAAACATATTACAATATTTTTTATGTAAATATTTTTTGATGTAAATATTGAAAACTAGAATCCCGAAGGATTGCTTTGTGGCATACATTTTCAATCTTTTGGTTTTCGACTGATTATATAAGTCTATTTAACATAGGTCAGCTATTGAGGAGAATGTTTGGATCTTGGTTTTTATTAATTTGAAATTAATTACATCCTTTGAAAAAAATTAATAATATTCAAATGATAAAAATAAAATAATATAAAAAAACAGTTGCAATTAACAAATAAGTAAATATAATACATGGATGGAAAATCTATTTCTATTTACGACAGTAAAATATATAACTATAGAAGTAATTTAGAAAACTAAAGATCATTGCAAATTTTAGCATCTCTATGTGTGGTTATGGTTTTTTTTTAGGAAGATTCAGGCCCAGCTTGAGAACCAGTTTTCAATGAATGCTTGTGATCTAAATTGATTAAAATAAGGGGGAATTGTCCAGATGCCGCTTGACCAGGGGTTTAGATTTTTTTTTGCCCCTGGATTTTTTTTATTTTTTTTTACCTCTGAAATCTGATCCTATTTTTTTTGCCCCTGACTGTATACCCCAATTTTGACCGTCCAGAGAGACAGAAATACTTTAAGTAACACACGGAAATATCCCACAGTTGGACATCCAATAGAGAACCAAAGGTTCGGAAAACCGGAAACCCTAACCCTAGCCTTGACCTAAACCGGAAGCCCTAACCCTAGCCTTGACCTAAACCTAAACCGGAAACCCTGACCTAAACCTGAACCTAAACCTAAACCGGAAATCCTAACCCTAGCCCTAAACCCTAACCCTAGCCCTGAACTAAACCTAAATCGGAAACCCTAACCCTAACTCTAAAAACCCAAAACCCTAGAACCCCAAGTCCCTGGCAAGGGGCGGCTAGCCCTAACTAGCCGCCCCACACCAGGCGGCTAGTTTACACTAGCCGCCCCCCTAACCGCCCCCCTGGCTGACTTTGGACCAGTCTCCTGGATGGGACATAAAGCAGCATTAAATGCTGATCATTGCGGCGGGTCATGGCCTTTAGCCGCCCTCTCTTGGCCGGATCAAACCAAGTAGCCGACCCAAGCCACCGCTTGTCAGAGATGGGACGTTTGGCAGGTCATGATAGGGGCGGCTACCAGGAAGTAGCCGCCTCATCCTGGGCGGCTAGTTAGCACTGGCCGCCCTTCACCTGGTCTCTGACAGAAGAACCAGAGAATTAATGAGAGGTCCAATCGAAGCCAACCCACTCCATTACCCTCGGGATATTTCTCTGTCTCTCGTCCCAAGCCCAAATACAGAATCATCCTTCAATCAACAAAAATCCACACCAACATCCCACAATTCACATTCCCTTTCCACACTAGAAATCCCAAGAGAGAGAGCCTCTTTTGTGAGAGAAAAACACCCATTCCCTACACAAAAACACCCTCTCATTCCACCCTCCAGAAACCCGGGCTAAACCTAGCTTAGCCTCTGCCCAAAACCAAACCCATTTCCTACCAAAGCTCTGCCCAAACCAAACCAGACCTGGGACGGCTAAACCCTAGTAGCCGCCCCTCACCAGACGGCTAGATCCAACTAGCCGCCCCCCTATACACACCCCACTTACACCCCTTTGTCCCATAACTCCTTTAGTCAAGCCCTAGAAGCAGAATAAGATACCTGTTTTTCACCTCTGTGTACGGTATATCCGTGTCTCAGAGCGGAGACCCCACAAACTCCCCACGTAGGCGACCAAAACCAAACCCAACCTTTTCCTGCTTTTAGAAAAAGCAGGTGGCAATCACACAAACCCCTGAATCCTCTTGAGACGCTATCGGGCGACTCAACCAGGACCGACACACCCTTCACCCTTCCGAGAAGACGATCCGACCGAGCCCGCCAGGGCACGCATCCGATCCGAATCCCCGAAGAACCCCCACACACGCACACGCGCGCTCACCGCGCACCCCGCCGGGATCCGCTCCGACACACATCTGACACATTCGGAGGCCTCCCTGACGGTACCGACACTGACCAGTGCCACGATTATCATCCGTGTAACGCCCTCGAACCCACGACTCCGTTTTGAAGCGCGAAGTTCGGTTGCGTTACCTTAGTTCCTCGAATCTCAAAGTTCTATTTTTTTTCCTTTATCTAGTTATATAATAAAATAATGATAAAATAAACTTCATTCTTGAGAATAGTAAAACATCAAATATTCCACAATGCTCTCAATTTGATCTGGATATAACTTATACAAAAATACACAACTTCATACAAATATGATTACTAGGGAGATGGGCCAACTACATGCCAAATAAATGATCAACACCTTCTACATGAGTCTAGTGCTCCGAAAATCATTATACGAGCTTCAACCTCCAATGCCTTAACGAGACCGACGACCACCAACAACTAATCTGAAAGGTTGAAAAAATGAGGGGTGAGCAACCACACGCTCAGTGAATGTCCATCCCGTTAGTACATTTATAATCAAAATATAATAGTCATGAAATGTCCATACAGACATGTAATATATCAAGAGAGAAAATATATAAAAGGCCACCAAGATATGCAATAATATATATACACACACACACACACAATCCTATCCAACATGATGCATGCAACACCACGAACACGCATGTCTGTCTTCGCAGCACCTAGCTCGCGGGGCCTTCCACAGGCATGGCCACGTAGACATAGCCACAAAGACTTGGGTCCTACGTTCTCGGACCTGGCCACGTAGACGTACGCCCACCTAGACGTTGACCACCAAGACCGAGCCACCTAGACGTTGTAATACATGCATGATCAACCATTCGTTCCAAAACATATGCATGCGATAAAAATATGGTCTCCAAATATATAAGTTATATATGTAAAACAACGCATCAAAATCATGATAACATGTTCAAGTACTCCATACACCAAATAACAATTATATATTTTAAAGTAACCATGATGCAGAATGATATAACATAGAGATAGTTTCAAAAACTATATATGAGACTAGACCCGCTCACCTTCGGTCCACGCAAGCATCAACGATACACACTCGCACGTTGATAACCTAGCATAACAATTATACAATAATAGATCAGAAACAACCAATCACGACCCAAACAACTGACAACCAACTTATAACAACACTATGTCCAATAATCCCAAAAGCCCATATCTTATAGACCTACAATCAACAACTCACTTCAAAGTCCTAATGAAAATCCCAACTTCGAATAAATATTAGAATACTCATACTCACAATGATCCGATCCGATAATCAATATCCATTTATTCCATAAGACACATATGATCGATCAATCCTCGAATAAATATTTGGACAAATCCAATAAGGCTCAACTATAATTCCATGATCGAGTAACTCAAATCCAATCAATTTACATCCAAATAACAATAATATCCAATCAATATTCATTGATCCCACTAAACCAAATTATCGATTTAAGATTTTATTTAAGTTCTCAAAATCAATAAAATCATCAAAACCCGCAAAACAAATTTATACTTCATTAAACATCAAATTTGGGATCCCTTTAATCTCTAAAATTCATCAAACTTGGTCATTAAGTTAAATATTTGAATTCTAATAAGCTGCACAGAAATTTTTCAAAATTCATAACTTTCTACCCATAACTCCGAATTAGACAATTCATGATTCGTTGGAAAGCTCTTTTCAAAATCTATTTCTGTTCATCAAATATATTTTTCCCAGAAACGATTCTATCATAGTCAAAAACACGATTTACATCCAAGCATAAAATCAACCCGAAAATAGCCATTAAATCCTCAAAACTAATAAATCTAATTTGATCTTAAGAATTCCTTCGAGATTCATTGAAATATAATCAAATAATCAACTAATTAAAATCGATCAAACCCTAACCCTAATCCATCAAACTTCTTCCCCAAACAATTAATCGACACATTCATATCCTAACAAGAAAATAAATTGAAACCCTAAACAACAAAAATTAATAGAAGCATGATTTCTCACCTTAGATCCGGTTACACCACCCACCATCTCCATCTAGGGTTAGGTCATCACCACCCTTCACACCTTCAGAAATTTGGATGAAAACCCTAACCCAAACATGTTATTTAAAGGGGTTTTCCAAAATTACAAAACAACCCCTGAAGTGTTCTAGGTTTACAATGGGGTCCCTATCCGATTTAGAAACAGATCCCTATCCGATTTACAATAGATCCCTGAAGGCTATTAAAAGGTATTCTGGATTCGCAACTAGATCCCTGGGTCCAATAACTTAACACAAAATCCTAAAAACCAAACTTCTCGAACTATGAATCTCACCAAATTTCAACCAAAGTATCTTGACAAAATAAAGATCTATAGAAAAATATAAAATAAATATTTTAAAATCAATTTATAATTATCATAATTATAAATCAAATTGGACACATTTGAACCCATCGCCAAATCTAAAAAATTAAAATATAAAAAATCAAATTTAAAATTTCCATTATATATTTAAAATAAATATATAAGGCCGAAAAATACTGAAACGTTACAATCCGTATATTAATATTACATTTATGTAATTGATTGTTAAATATATGTAATTGGTTATTACATTTCTGTAATTTGTAATTATCTATAAATGGTAGATTATGTCGTTGGGTATTACATTTGTAGTTTTTATTGTAGTTGTTATATAAATGTTAGTTTTATAATTGTTTAGTACGTAGATCAAGAAATAATTCTACTAAAATATTACAAGTTCATAAATTTATTTAGGTGTTTGACTGTTTGTTATATTTTTTATGTTGCTTGGAAAGCTCATTTTTCGTTATGAAATACATTGAATTTCTAGTTGAATGATATTTTAGTGGGTTTCATTTCATCCAAAAGAAAATGAAGAGGATTAAGGGGGAGACTACAACTGATCATTAAGATATGAAGAAAACATCATAATTCAAATAATTGATGTATCTATTTTAATGAAACTTTAAGATTGTATGTATAACAATTTTGCGTACATTGAATGCACTTACAGATGATATTGTAATGACATTGAAAATGTATATATGACCATTTTCTGTTTAAACATATTTGCGTATTTTAATATTTTTGTAGACAACTATTAAATATCTGTAATTATTTGTATAATTTATGTATGTATCATTATATTTCTGTATTTATGTAATTGTCTGTAAGGGGTAGTTCGGATATCACATATAAATTACAGAAATATAATAACCAATTACATATATTTAACAATCAATTATAGAAATGTAATATTTATGTAACTGGTCAGGGGCAAAAAAAAAAATAGGACCAGATTTTAGGGGTAAATAATAAAAAAAAAAAATCCAGGGACAAAAAAAAAAATTAAACCCCTGGTCAAGGGGCATCTGGGCAATTCCCCCTTAAAATAATCATTATTAAAATTAAAAGTGACTCTCAAGTGGCTGTTGTATTGACTTTAGACATAATATAAAAAACAAATTTGAAAAACCAAAAGTTGAAGTTCAAAATTTAGGCGGCTCTCGTCTTTACTGGAAAAAAATATTATTACTAATTAATTTGGTGGTGTATATATAAATAAAAATCTTAATTCTTTATCAATTTATCAGTTATTCTTCAGTAAAAATATGTTCTTTATTAGACATTTATCTCTTTTTTTTAAATTCAAAACATGTTAAAACTGTAAATGTCACTGCATAAATAAATGTCTAATAAATTACATGCAACTAATAAATGAATAAGTGGAGACAGATTTGGCAAGCCAAAGTTCCTCTAAAAGTCAGCATTTTTATGTGGCA
Source organism: Acorus calamus (assembly GCA_030737845.1). NCBI lineage: Eukaryota > Viridiplantae > Streptophyta > Magnoliopsida > Acorales > Acoraceae > Acorus > Acorus calamus. Next base: position 9,558,586 of record CM060877.1, on the reverse strand, counting down.
ACTATACCAGGAGAGGCTGCTAACTCGGGTGTACAGAGCAAAATGGAGACCAAATGACTCAGTGTTATGTGACCTTTGTGGCTCTGAACCTGAAACAGTGACGCATTTATTATGTGCCTGTCCGATTTCAAATTAGTTTTGGTTGGTGGTGGAGAGAATCAATGAGCTTCAAGTGAATTTTAACAGCTTGGAGGAGCTGTGGCTAGCGGGTAAAAGGCTGAAGAGGAGGGGTGACCGAAGTACAGCAGCGAAGATATCACAGTCCTTTACTGCCGCGGGTGCATGGACTATATGGCTGACAAGAAACCACACTATCTTTCGGGGAACGCGAGTGTACATCGAGAACATGGATGCGATGGTGCGGCGTTTCATTGTTGATTGGGGGTGTTGCTTATCCGAGGCGGAATCGGTTCGATTTAGTGGGGGTCGTCTGGAGATGGCCGGATAGGGTATCCTCTCAGTTGTCTATGCAGGTGCTGGTAGCCTCTCGTCTACTTCACTTGCTCGTTGTAGGTGGACCACGAGCTAGGGATGGCCGACATCCTGAAGTCCCACAACTCGTTGGGGTGGTCTGTCGCTATGTTTTTTAATTCGCTTTACGTGTGATTTTTCTATTCCTCCCATCTCCAATTCAGACTTATATTTGAAACTTTCGTAATACAACCTTTCGCTAAAAAAAACTAATAAATGAAAAACAAAAAAACATGAAGTGAGCCTAATCAAAATGATCACACTAAAATAAAAATAAAAAACCAGCTGGATTTGCATATATAACAAAGCCTTCTCAGAGAGTCAATTACAAGCAACAAAGTAAAACCAAACTAAAGAGGGGTGATGACTATAATAAAAGATCATCTAAAAAAAGCACACTTATTCTTTCCACTTTTAGAAGTTAAAAATGAGAGATAGTTATGCATATAGCATCATGAGCAATCAGTCTTGGACCTTAAACAGACTGACTGCTCATGATGTTATAAATTTAAACATCCCAATTTTTTTTCTCAGCTCAGTTAATTAGGTATTTAGGGTGTGCTTAATTAATAACCCCCTCTCCTCCCCAACTAATGAGCCATTCACCGAAATCCACCTCCGATCGCTGGAGCCCAATAGTCCGCCCCATTATCGCTCCCGACGTGGATCGTGAATGATATCGGCATGAGGCAAAGCCCCCTGCTCTTCAAGTCCTTCTTTGGCTCCGCCTCGCCATCCTAATAATGAGCATAATTAGATTATGAGTACATTAAATAACAAGGTTCTTTAATAGTTCTCGCATGCAGTTTCATGTGTATATCTCCAATGAGATATATGTGTAGTTAAACGAAACATGCATGTAATTTTTCATTTTTTTATATCACTGAGTTCATATCATTCATTGAAGTATAAATTTCATTTCTATAAAATTATATGTTTAGTTCCATAAAGTATTTACATTTAAACAAAATAAAAAAAATATGAAGACTGCATGTGAGGATGCATGTGAGACTACCCCTAACATTTTTTATTCATATAAGATAATATTACGTACATCCCCACATGTAGCTTGCATAGGCTCCACATGCCCTGTTTTTATTTTTCTAAAAGTTTATCATTCTTGCAAAGGAGATATTACTTCAAAGAAATTGCATATACCCAGTTATGCAGGAAATAAAAAAAATTATGTATATGTTTATAATTCATTAAATAGGACTGGGCTTGCATAGGAGACTCAAAAATAAACTGTCTAGAAGCACCTATACAGTTATAGAATATACATTGAGTTTTACCTGCTCAGATGCTCCTTTCCTCTTCATGCAAGCCTCATTCAACAACTACACACACAAAGGAAACCATAAACAAATTGAAAATGATAAAGAAAAAGAGCCTAGCTTTTAAGTGGTTTTCAATTTTCAACTGTCTGATGATTCCCTACTTAATTAGACAAAAACTAAAGTCACTGCTAATCATGGTTGTAAAGCTTAAGGGTCCGTTTGGTTCCGCGTTGGGCGGATTCCGCTTTTTCAAAAAGCAGATTCCGCCCAAACGCGTAACCAAACGGGTCGGATTCCTGCGGAATCAAAAGCTGGATTCCTTTTAATTTCTCTCTCGAAATCCGTGTTTTTAAAATCTCAAAAAGAACGATTTTTGGTCGGAATCGATTTTTTGAATTGAAAAGCAACTTTTTCTACCAAACATTAAATTCCTTCCAAATATTGATTCCTGAATTAAAAAAAAGCATCAAAAAAAGTCAAAGGTCTAAAATCATCTTAAAAAGCAGCTTTATTCCAAAATCTACTTTTCAATCTGTGTTTCCAAACGGAGCCTAAGACTTTGTCCTACCAAAACTTATAATATGAGTTATTACTAACACTGAAATGGTTAAATAAAGGATGCTTTTTGAGAAGTGGTTTCATGGATCCAATAAAGCATTACCTGACCAGGGTCCTCAGGGAATAAACAATTCCTATCTCCTTGTGCCTGAAATATAATTTTTATAAAGAAAAAATTAATTTTTTTTTTTTGAAAACCCATCTAGAGCATATGCACATGTGTGAAGTGGCACGTGTGAACAAGTGAATATTATGTTGTGCACTCCCATGCTTCAGAGAAGACTCCAACACATATATGGTGGAATAATTGATTGGCCTTTGCAAGGTGACAAATTTTACATGTATGTATATATGTGTTGATTGGAAAGCTTTTAGGAGTGGGACATCCGCATGCAAACATATGCTCTCAGACACACTTTCTCTCTCTATCTCTATCCTTCTCTCATCCATTCGTATATTTCACTGACACTAATTCCATTCAGAGGAGGACATAGTTTCATAAACAAACAAACAGACACCCATCTCACTCTTTCTACTCATAATGTCACTAGTACATTCACACGTTCATGCGTGGTTTTGTGTGCCACATTTTAGGTTAACAAAAAGAGACACTCCCCACCAAACAATGCTAGCTAGTTTCACTTCTTCACTTTTGATCTTGGAATGGCCAGTCTTACTTAGAAAACTAATTTGTAGCAAGAGTTTAGCTTGATAGATCATGATCATTTCTCGGCTCTTAATTTTGAATTAAAAATAAAAAAAATGTCATCATTTTCTTTTTAAAATTAGAACAACTGTATGTAATTTATCCTAATTATTTTTATACCATTTAGGAATAAATTGTCTTTTCATTCACTTATCCTTATAATTATCTCTTATTCCACCACTTATCCCATTGTTAAACCAACCTATTTGTTCAGCATTAAATGATTCACGGTTAAATTTATCTTCGCTTTCTTTTTGTTCTTTAGTATGCACAAACACATCCTTCTCTATTGATATCTATGATTGAATCTCGTTTCATTCGAGACCTAATTAAATCTTGCACCGATGGAGAAGTGTAGAAGTAGTGATATTAATTCAGTGAAAGGAACGCTTACATGCTGCTTCATGTTGCCTAGATTACCACTGCCCAAGTAAGGTGAGCTGAGGGCCTGTACAAACAAAAATAACAATAAGCCATGATATACTACTTACAAATTAAACTTTAATAATTGTGTCTGAAAACTAAAGATGCAAACATGGAGAGAGAACTAACTTTAAAATTTAAACGCATGTGTGGGGGTTGTTTTTTTTTAAGAAAAAAAAAGAAAAGAAAAAAGAAAGGATTCTTGAACAGTACTATTTTGCAAAATCAAAGGAAAGGCAAAGCGCATCACCTCAATTTGACTCTGAAGGAATCTGATGTACCCAATAGCTTCTAACAAGACAGATGCAGTGTCAGTCTGCAAAAAGAAGCAAATATATTCATACCCACTTCATCAAAACATATATATTATATGCATCTCTTTATTTGAATCCACATTGAAAAGATAAAGTTTCAAGTGTTAGTAAAATAAAAAGACAGAACTTTCACCTGTAAAAAGTGTATATTTTTATGGAAAAAAAATTGACTGTAAAGGATGTAATGTTAGGAGTGATTTCCATTACCTTTCCAAATGGGGATACTAACTGGTGAAGTGCTGTTATTCTATCCCCCAATTTCTCCTTCCTCACCTGTAAACACACACACACAAACAAGTGCACAAAACCAATATAAGTTCACAAGCAAATTTTATATTTATTGCAGTGCTTGGAAGTTGTTTCAAAACGAGTTTGTTATTCATTTAAAGCTGCTTTCAAAATTAATTTTACAAAAAACATAGAAAAACTTACTTTTTACTGTGTATAACTAAAAAAAATGTATTTCGCTTTCTTTAAATGAACTTGGACCATTTATGATGTTTAGAAACACATTTTATTTAAGTTGATTCTTGCAAAAATAGGTTAAACATAACATGTGTTCAGATGCTACCTGAGAGAGAGAGAGAGAGAGAGAGAGAGAGAGAGAGATAAGAACCTTGAAAGTTGACTGAGCTGAGGAGGCTTGAACCCTCGCTTTCTTGAAAGCTGCACCACTTGTTGTACTGTTGGACTTCACAAGAGTAAAAAAAATTCAAAAGGAAGATGATAAGAAACCTCTGCATGAGTCTAGGAGGCCTAATCAATGACACCCATCAAGCAGTTTTGAGTGCATGTTAAAATCACAACTAAATCAGTCTCACCTCAGAAGAGTGATCAGGCTGTGTATGCTTGGCTTCAAATTTGTTGTTGTTGTTGCTGTTGTTGTTGGAGAAGTCCAACATATTGGAGCTAAAGCTGGTGATACAAGACCTTGGGGACGAGACTGGGAGGACTTGAGCAGTCCATGCAGACCTTGGTGATGTGAACTGATGGTCTTCTTGGTGCAGGCCTTGCCCATTATAATTAACATAAGATCCACACTCAGACCTCTCTTGCTTCACATGATCTTGAACATGGACAGCTATGTAAATTCAAGATTTGGTGAAAATCATTCAGCTACCTCAGGTGTGAGTGGTTACATATTTATAATACTAATTTATATTGGATTAAAATGAAATGTAATAGATCTCTATCTTCTTCAACAACTTTTATACGGAGGTTACCTTGTTGGATCTGGTGCGGGTGAAACACTTGCTCTTCCCAACTCTCCATCTTCTTTGCCTCCTCACCCACCAATCCTCCCCTAAATATTGTAAACCAAGAAGGCAGATTAATTATATATATAATCAACAAATAAAATATGTGACTGAGAATAATTGATTCAATATAAACCTATGCAAGATGAAGAGATGAGAGTGGCTATAACAATCCAAGCCAAGAGAGTGAAACACAAAATTTGCAAACCATAGAATATTTGGATTACTACCATTATATTAGAAACCACATGCCTCCTACGATAAACTCAATTATTAATCAGAACTGAATTTCAATAGAGATAGAAAAGATGGAAAGTCAATATATCCCATGTAAAATATTATTATGTAAATTAAGAATCAAGAAACATATATAGTAGTCCTTACAGAAGAAGTTGGCTCCAAGACTCAGGTAATTCCTGATTATCCTGCCAAGGCATCATTGGGAGAGAATTCAACTGTGGGGCGTACTGATTGAAGATCGAAGAGCCCGAAGAAGACGAAGAAGGAGAGGAGGAAGGGAAGAGAGCAGGCAGCGATGGCTGTTGTGTTGGACCTCTGAAGCCACTGTTATTGTTGTTGCTGCTGCTGTTGTTCAGACTCCACCAATTAGGGTTACCTGTTATCGTTGGTTGCACCAGATAGCTTTGAAACGCCCCCCGATTCATGTCGAAAGGAGTCTTTCTTCCCGATATCGAAATCGGACAACACAAACACAGAAAATTCAGTTTGTGCTTTGTGTTTGGGTTTGGATTCTTCTTGATGTGGTCAGCTTAGGAAGTCCTCTTTGAGAGTCTTTGGTACATGAAGGATGTGTGTCTTTGGTTTTTTGTTTCCTCCTCTCTTTTCTTTTCTATTTCTCTCTCTTTATTGAGGTTTTATTTTTCTCTTCTCATTCTTTTTTGTTCTCTTTCTGCTTTTGCTTTATCAACGGGGGGGGGGGGGGGGGGGGGGGGGGGGGAGGTGAGGAAAAGGTGGTTCCAGTGTTTTCAGTCCCACCCAAAGGAGAGTGGTTTTAGGGGACTTTGTTCTTTAATTAGGGTTTATGGTATAGGGCTAGGCTAAATTTATGGTTTAGGTTTAGAGTTAACTTTCATGAGAGTGAAAATTTTCATGTTTGTACAGTATGGGGTGATAATTTTGCACACTTAGGAGAAAACAATTAAATTAATCTAAATAAATCCTTATAAGCAATCCAACGAGCAGTCTGATTGGCTAACAATCTATCTAGTGTACACAAATTTTTTTATTTGAATAAAATACAGTATGTACACGTATTTTTCGTTTAGGTTTACGTATATATATTTCATTTAGTAAAATATACATGTTAAAAAAAAATCAAAATACGTGAGTCGACTGTATTTTCATACTTTATCCATAATTGAAATATGAAATATTATGCCAATAATTTGTTCTTAAACTCATTATTATCATTTAAAAAAAAAGATATAAAATATGAGAATACTTTAACTACTAATAATTAAATTTGAAATCATGGGTTATACTAATAATAAAAAAGAAACCACTGACATGTGCGAAATCCCACAAATCTGAAACAGTAGTTAATATACTAATGAGGGTTGTTGGGAGAATGACACGAGAGTGACAGTTGATCTAAAATTCATATTTTGTAATTTTAAAAATAGAAAGCAAATTATTAATTTTTTATATAAAACTTTAGACTATCTTATAACTATAAGATAGAAAGCAAATTATTAACATAAGAAAGAAAAAATGTGATTGAAATATTGATCTTGTAATCTTTAATGACATATAAACAAATCTTAAATTATTTGTTTATTTATCTATTTTTTCTGTACTTTTATATAGACTCCAAACATTCTCTAACAAATAATTACAAAAACCCTAAAATGTGGAGTTAGGGTTTGTTGTGTTCACTTTTTTTTTTCTTTTTTTTCATCTTGAGTGGATCCGTACCATGCGTATAAAAAATCTTTGTCGGAAGGCGCGTTGTCGTTTTCCATAAAACACCCCTTATAAATGGCTTTTTTACTTTACTATTAACTCCCTCCCTTTCAAGAACTAATTTACTTTTAGCCCCCTCCGTGAAACATGCAATTATGCATCTCTCTCATTGTCTTCACTTGGCCGCCTCAATATTCCTAGATGGGGGGACCCTTATTAAGGTTATTTTTTTATTAAAATATTTATTATTTTAAATTTTACTGAGGACTATTAACTCCCTCCCTTTCAAGATATATACTAACACTAAAAAAATTAGCTTGTGTTTTTTTCATAATGTTAGAGGCAATCATTCATGCAATCTGACATAATTTATTAAAAAAATATATATTTTTCATGTAATTGAGCTTATATACTTTAGGCATGGTTTGACATTGGAATAAAGGGGTGGGATAAGGAAATAATTGAATTAAAATATGTTATCACATATGATATAAGAAAGAAAAAGATAAAACATGAACAATTGTTCGTATTTTAAGAGAAAAAGTGAAGATATTTTATTGTAGATAAAAGGTGGATCGGACTTTATCCCCATTTTTTAACCTTATTTTTGCAAAACATAGATAATATTTATGACTGCACTTCTCAAAAAAACAAAAATAAAAAATTTCATAAAACCAAAACCAATAATATTAATGCCCCATTAATAAAAATGGTAGATTTGATATTTTTTAATTTTTTTAAAATTATACTATATTTTAGATCATGTGATCCAAATGCAAATTAAAGTTATGATAAGAACACAAAAAAATAGGGATAACAAAATGCATTACCAAATGTAAATCTGGATAAAAATAATGGTTTTTTATCTTCATAAATTAGGCTGACTTATCCCAAATATTTACCCATTTACCAATCCAGTCTTAAAAATCTAAATAATAGTATATGTCCATTAGAGAGATAAAAAATTTACATAAAACAGATTTCTTATTAGTGTAAAAATGCATGCAATTATTCAAAGATACATACTTAAGAACATTTGGTAACTTTGACCTATAAAGGGAATTCTTATTTCTTAGTAATTTATTCTGATAGTTTGTGAAATAAAAGATTTGATCTAAAATGTTCAGGAATGAGCACATAAATAGAAGATTTCAAACATAATTTTTCTATGTGTATTAACAAAATAAGAATTAGAACAAGAATGAACGCGTACCCAACAAACCCTTCGTTATGACAAAGTGATCAGTGAGTTCTAAATTAAGGACATATTGAACCCAAATACAAAAGGGCCATTAAAGATCACATTATTGCATAATTTATTTATATTTGGGTCCTGATAGAATCGTATTATTCTATACATGTTTTGCATTACCTTTTTTTAAAAGAAAATTATATTTTCCATTATTTCCTCCCTTTGTTTGATTTTACTTTATATAGCCTTTTGGTTTGTGAATATATTCTAAACCAAGGGTCTTCCACTTTAATTTTTCTTTTGTTCAATTTTTTTTCTTCTCACTTTTTTTCCTGCCTTTTAGATCCTTTCCTTATTTTATTTATTTATTTATTTATTGCCTTTAGGTTTGTCAATGACTTTTGTTCTATGTGATGCTAAAACTGGCATTTAGTGAAAGGAAGGTGTGTGACCACTTGTTTGGTCTAATATGCTGAAGAAAAAACAAACAAAAAAAACATGGAAATTAAAGAATCAATAAAAAAAACTAATAAATGTTGAGAGAGAGAGAGAGAGAGAGAGATCTTTATATGCATATGTAATCCAGAAGAAATGAAGAACCAATTCTGGATTATCTTATCAATGTCGACGTTTCGAACAAGAATATATTCAATGAAATACTAGGTAGTATTCAGTGACTGTAAAAATTAAATAATGATAATAATAATAATAATAATTATCATGTTCAATGTGTATTCTTGTTTAAAGAGAACTTCTTTATTTTAATCTTCAAGGATTAATATATGATCTAGTTTACCCTAACTAGATAATAAAATAATCTCTTAAGGTATTGACGGATGTACCCCCTCTTTAAGGAGATGTCATTAATTCTAAGGGTCAATTGGGTTAATTTGGCCTCACAAAACGAACCGAGCTTTGATTAAGTAAACAAACAATCTCCACCTCTGAAAAAAAGGTAAAATGATCAAATCCTGATAACCACATTTAACCAAAAGAAAAATATTTGCTTAAAAAATACATTCTAGCAATTTAGCTAGTTATGTTTAAATTATATTCTTGGTAGAGACCTTTGATAATTATATATAAAACTAACCGAGAATAATTCTGTACTATATATTTCACCAAACTAGACCTTGGTATATAAGATCATATCAAGTGTTGTGTACTTTGAGCAAATTCAGGAATGCTTTATCATAGGATTCCCCAATGCATTTTTGTAATCCTCAAACAAGCAACTGCTCTTTATGATCCCCAGATCGATGGCTTTCAGAAAAAGGGGAAAAATCATTCTTAATAAGTTTAGAAGAGTACTATATTGAATATTTTTTTAAAAATCAAATTAATTTTATAGTGATGAATTCTTGGAATTCTGAGATTGGAAACCTCCTCCATTGGTGAAGACAACACCATCAAATCCCATCGATATCTGTAAAAACAATTTATTGTCCTTGTGACCATAGCATGATAAAGTCTCATGAAGTCAAGATTTTTTTTTAAATGTTGTTACAATAAGTCTTCATTACAGCCCTGCTCTACAGTCTCCTATACCTTGATATTGTTCGCTAATGTATATATTTTATTAGGTGATGTACCTATCTTTTTAAAAATTTATCACATTTTCTAAAATGTGTCCACACAATTATATAAAATGCATATATTTTATCTTATATATATATATATATATACATCTCATTAGATTTTTTAAAAATTAGAATGGTTGCATATTGTAGGCAAGTAAACAGTGTTGGATAATATCTTTTCTTATTATTATTTAACTTCTTTAGACATATAGTAAGCATTATTATATATGACGCATTGCACAATTTCCTAAATAGATTTTTTAAATCCACATCTAATTAAGCTTTTATCATTATTATCTCAAATTGTTGCCACTAATCATAATTCAATATTTCACAATATGATCATTAACAACTTCTTTTCTATTAGGGCTAGTTTGATATATGATACTATTAGGCATTTAGGCTTAGTGTGACGAGAGGATGAATGGTGAGATAATTGAATAAGTGGAGGGATAAATGATTGTAAAACTTCTTCTATTTGTTATAAGAAATAATTGTGATAAAGTGAGAATAATTATCTCGATTTGGAAATGAAAATTAGGTTAATTATTGTTCCAACTAAAGGCTATAATAACATTTGCACCCCATCTTTATCCTAATATTGATAAATGTGAATAATGACATAAATGATAAACTATTACCTCCTAAAGTTAAGATAACTTTTTCTAAAATCTTATTTGGATTGCCAAACTAGGTAGTTGTTAGGGAAGTAACCAGGCCCAAAGCAATGTGCTTGCAATTAGTTAGATGCCTAATGAAGTTCTTATGCCTAATGTACTCCCTCTCAATGTCTAATAATGACTGGTAATTCTTCTTACTTTTGAGAACTATATTTGTTTTAATGTTGTTAAACAAGATATTTTATTTATTAAAAAAAACTTATTACACAAAAAATGGAAAATGAAAATGAATAAAAAAAGAGCAGTAATTTTTTCAAGGGTGTATTTGTGCACCATGTCTGATGAAGAATGAACAAAAGTAAAAGAATTGAAAATGGTTAAGAAGTGATAGATAGAAAATCAATTTCTCTTTAATTGGTTTTTTAGTTATTTATATATGTTTTTTATGAAAAGCAACAGAAAAATATTGTCATTTTTCTCACATTCAATTTTAAAAAATTTACTTCTCTTCTAACAAAATAAAGAGAAAAAAGTCGAAGTGAAAAAAAAAATTTATCATGTTCTGTTTGATACAGGCACCAAATTTTAGTGATCAAAAAAGGAAAAAAAAATTTTGCTTCGCTTTCTTCATGCACGATATCATGTTCATACGCACAAAAAAAAAAGTTATTGTGTTAATATAATTGTAACCCCCACTTTGTAATACAAATGAATTTACCATTTTTCATATAACAAAAAAAACAAAAAACTAAAGAAGTATATAAATGAATGAAAGGTGGTATTATTATATTAAATGGGGTGTGAATAAGACAAATGATCCAATCCCCCTCTATGGTTATTTGCAGATAGGCTCTCGGGTCACTCATATTTATGATTAGGTCCTTGACAACTCTTGTACATTCCTGCCTACCACTTAACCATGGTTATTTGCAGATAGGCCCTCGGTTCACTCATATTTATTCCTAGATCCCTGACAACTCTTTCACTGCCAACCACTTTAACCAGACATTTGCAGATAGGCTCCTAGATCTTTCATATTTATAGCTAGGTCCCTAAAATTGCAAAGGCAGTTTCATCTCTTGTGATTACACGTATCTTTTTTTTCTTTTAACAGGATCAAGTTCTTTCTCTCTACTATTATAGCCATAGATATATGTATAGTAATTTTAGATTCTTTTTTATGTATTTCTCATGTATATTAATTTGGTTATAGATTATATATGTATAAGTTTTTTCTCTCTACTATTATAGCTATATATATGTACATTGATTTTAGATTTTTTTTTTATGTATTGCTCATGTATAGTTGGTTATAGATTATGTATGTGTTGTTCATGTATATGGATTCATTTGTTTTAGAGATTTTATTTGTTTTCGTATAGGGATTTTAGTTTTTATATTTTTTGTATGTATTGTTAATTGCTCATACATAATAATTTTAGGATTTTGGTATATATTGCTAATGTATAGTTGATTATATATTATGTATGTATCGCTCATATACAGGGATTTTATTTATTTTGGTGTAGGGATTTTAGTTTTCATATTTTTTATATGTATTAATCATGTATTTTTTGTATATATTGATCATGTATGCATTGCTCATGTATTTTGTACATATTACTCATATATATGGATTTTATTATTCATATTTCATATGCAGAGATCTTATTTTTCATGTATATACAACTCATATAAGGTGATTTCGTGAATGCTTTATAAACCTTTTCAATTTCCTTTCTATAAAAAGGCAATTTGTCAACATTTTTAATTGTCTTTCTATTGAAAGTTAATTTGTTTTTATTTTGTGGGAACTCTCAAATTTATCATCTCACGGAGCAGACTTCTATTTATGTAGCCATAATAGAATTCAATTAAGATATAATCATTATTATTTGTTTTTCATTAGAAATGGTAAAATAACATAATGACTGATTTTGAAAAATTATGAGTTTATTTTAAAATATATTTTTTTAAATATGCATTTTTATTTCATTATTCATTATGTATCTATGATTAATAATAACATGCGCATTAGCGCGTGCTTTAAACTAGTATATATTTATTTGGAGGACCTCCATGTACCTTTTTTGTAGTAAAAAAAAAAGGAAAAGTCAAGAGGTCTATGTTGGAGTCTCTTTGCCAAGTCAAAAGCACTGAAACAAATTGTCCCCGTAATCAAAGTGGAAGGCTTAATAGGCTTTTGAAGAGATTTAAAAAAAGGATTTTTTTTATGCACCAACCCTGACAAAGATGATGTGAGTCCCACAACTCTCTTCATTGCTCTTCTGACCATCAATTCATGGCTACTGGATCCCATGGTCTGAGACTATCAGCATAGAAAAGATGGTGGGGTGATATAAAATCCTCCAAAGTCTCTTTATCTTTGCTTTATTTCTTCTTTGTTGTTTATCCTTTTATTTTGTAAGCTTTGGAGTCTACCTTTTATTTGGTAGTTTTTTTTTTTCATTATTAAACATTCTCTTGTATGAGAAGTAAGACTTGAACTTAGTACCCCTTGATGAAAAAATGGTATCTCTATAACTCAGTAACCTACTAAGCTATAGATTGATAGAATCTTGCAAAATCAGTTTAACCATCCTAGTAATAATCTTGTTCAAGCACATTAAACTTTGGACTTCTTATAGAATAGGATGCTAAAGAGTGAATCTCGCGTGCGTCAGCAAAATGTAGGATTAAAATTCTATTTTGGATAGGTGTCTTTGCTTCTCCATGAAGACACATAAATCTTATACATGATATATATACGTGGGCTTAAAGCAGTGCTCAATCAGAGTTGATAAGGAGAAAGATCCAATTAAAGGTGCTACTTTTCATGCAAGTAAATAAAAAAATTATATAACTTTAGAAATATATCAAATATCATTTTCAATGTCAACTATAAGGGTAAGTACACCCAATGCTCCCTTTGTAATGCTTTTTACTACATATCACATACTTCATTCCTTACTCTATTTGTTTTAAGATTTGCAAAAGAAACTTTACTTGATCACTGTGGCAAAAGAAGAGTATTTCTCTTCCCAACATTGATTTCCAAGGACCACACACATGGTGATGTAGGTTTTGATTAGGTCATGTAACAACAACATGTTTAAATATTAACTAAGCTTTGAAATGCACATCCTTTAGGTCTTTTAAGTGTGATCATGGTCTTTTTATATATAGATGGGTAGATAAAGAGAGAGGAAATTAATGTTTATTTTATGTTAAATTTCAAGTGTTCTTAATTGCCATTAGAAGGGAAGGGCTCGCATGCATATTCAAACTAATCATAATCTTTGACAGTTAGGGCAAACTTTAGCTTCTTAATTAAAAAAATCAAGCTTCTTTTATGTTATGATGAATTGCTTGATTCACATCTCCATAACAATAACTTGTACCACAAAACATATGGCAAAATTTGATGGAGTATAAGAAAGATTAATTTCTTATGATGAGGCCTTCTCCCAAACAATTAAACCATCACATGCAAGCAAAATTTCTCTAGGTGACCAATCCTTCCCAATCAAGAAATCCATGTCCTAAATTTAATTCGATCATTTTCCACACAACCATTGTTAATGGAGACTCTGATTGATGATGAGGAGGTGGGAGACCTGCAAGAGCTATAAAAATCAAGTCAATAAAAATTCATAAGATTATAAGAAACTTCTTAGCCATGGTCTTTCATTTTTCCTTTTTTTCCTTTCAATTTTGTGTGTGTGGTTTTTCTGTTTCTCATATTAAATATTCATTCCTTGATTTTTGAATTGCATTTGTTAATTATTTTCTGCATTATTTAATGTTGATAAAAGCAAATCCAAGCTAAGTATATATGTCCATAACGCAACATTTAATTGGCCGAATTTTTATATTATTATGGTTGTATATATAATGATTTAACCCCATGAATATTAAACTTATAGGAAACTGCATGTTAGGGATAGTCATTTCTACATTATGCTCCAAACATGTTTTTAAACTATTTCTTAAGGACTTGTATATGCACTTTAAAAATAATGAAAAATGTACTAGAGTAAATTGAATAAATATAATCTATATTTTTTTAATTTAATATATACCTAATACGTAGTATATTAGGTGAGAAGAGATTGTAAAATGGCTGAGTATCATCTCCCAAACTCACACAAGCATAAGAGGGTGAACTTTCAGGTGTGTAGATGGCATTTACCTTACTTCTCTATTTTGTATTTTCAAATTAAATTTAAATATATTAACTCAACTCAATATATAGCAGATCAGGAGAAGGTGGATATTAGTACATTACAAAACTCTTACAGAAATTCATTGGAGGCAAACCTTACCGGGAGTAGATTAGAGTCGTATATAATTTGTGTATTTTATATTTCAGAATTTAGTATATAAATAATACCTAACCCAAAACGTACTAGAGGAGGATAAGGTGGATATTTCAAAAGTAAAAACATATTAAGGATTAGTTTAACGTTCATTTTCATTCTGCTATAACTCTCTAGTGAATTAATTTTTCATTCTTGTACTTATTTCTGTATAACTCAAAAAAAATTTATCCCTTAATCTATCAAAATTAGACTACTACATATGAGAATTTATACTTTTAAACTCTGATTTAAAAGGATAATTCTTCATTTTTGTGGATCCGTTCTATTAGATTTTGTGTAACAAAATTTTTTAAATATAATATTCAAAAATAAACATGAGAATCGATTATTACAAACACAATTTTTATGGGTGTTTCAGTAGTAGGATGAGAATGAGGTCAAACCACCCTGCCTATCAACACACTGTATAATTTATGAATCCAACTACACATACTAAACATAATTTGGACTCTTTATCAAGTCCACCCCCACAAAACGACAAAAACACACCGTGTCAAAACCGAAAGACGGACTGAAAGAACCGGGGACCTCACGCACGTGCCACCAAACACGTGTAAAAGTCAAAGTGACATATCCGGCAATAAAAGAAAAGTTAAGGCCAAAAGCAGGAAAAGAAAAAAAAAGAGGATTGACCTTGCGGAGATCGGTGGGGCCCGGGGCGCGCGTGACCGTCCATTAGACGAGGCAAGGGAACACCGTGGGGTCCACCGTAACAGCGGTTGGGGACCACCGGACGTGGACCGTTAACAACTTTTTGATGCGCGAGTGCGTCTCCACCATCTATCCTTCCGCTCGCATCACCGTACACGTGTCCCATGTTTTTCATTTTTTATAACGTCGTCACTCATACGTCATTGTGACGCATTTGGCGTTGAACGTGTAATCGGACGGGGCGGCTTATATTTGATCCTAGCCGTTGATTTCAGGATGATTTGAACAAATAGGCCCATTAGAGGTTCATTTTTTAATACAGGAGCGGTTTCATATTATATTTAATAAATGTTTTGTTGTAAAATGAATATTTGGTGATTAATAATTAATATGAAATGTAATTTTTGGGACATTGGATCATTGTGGGGAGATTTATTTCATGTATTTAATTCATGCAAGGTTGATTTTAACTCTAGAGTTATATAATTCACTCTGAGTTTGTATTTCTGGAATTAATTGATGTATAGAAATTATGAGTGATTTTAATTCTATGCATATAAAAATTTTCAAAGCTGATCATGTCGGGGTTCTATATAAGAAATAAAAGGTAAATTTTTCTGGAGCCATGAAATAATATAATATAAAATAAATTAAATAAAATTAAATAAAATGTAATTTGTCTGTAGGATTAATATATATGTGTGTGTAATATGTAGGTTTACAAATTCATCTGAAATCATGGATTGATGCCATAATTTTATATTCTGTTGAATTGTTTTTATACTACTTAAAG
Source organism: Acorus calamus (assembly GCA_030737845.1). Taxonomy (NCBI): domain Eukaryota; kingdom Viridiplantae; phylum Streptophyta; class Magnoliopsida; order Acorales; family Acoraceae; genus Acorus; species Acorus calamus. The sequence goes on along the minus strand of CM060877.1, from coordinate 9,542,440 downwards.
GGAATAGTTACTTTACAAAGTTTCTCAAAAGAGGTGATTCTTCTTCTGATTCCTTTTTTTTTATTAGAACAAGTGCTAATACATCCATGATTGATGACCTATGCCACAAAAAAAATATGAATCAATCTTTTCATTTATTAAATAAGACTCATAATAATTCCTTTGAAGACTAGTAAGTGGGACAATTAAAAAAATCAGGTGTCCTCAACCTTTCATCATTTCCTCAGTACAATCCAAACATAGACAGTTGAGTTGTATGAATTTCAAGTGTGGTTCATATTAGTTCATATTTAAATATGTAATATCCGCGTATTATGATATTTTATAAATAATATAATATATTTCAGTTGTAAACCTATCATAAAAGTAATCATGCGTGTCTCTATTGTAAAATGTGATATGATAATAGTTTTCTTATAATTAGTTTACGTCATCAAATTGATTAAATTTTTTATCACCTAATGAGACTGATTTTAAAATTAGGAAATTAATTATTGAGTGTATATTCAACAAATTACCACCTTTGTCATTCCTTGTAATCAGTTTACTAATCCAAGTCAAACTGGGTATCCAAATCTCAACTCATGATGTTTCTAGCTAACCCTAAATTGACTTCTGTCACACTCTAGCTCTCCCTAATCCTCTCCATCTGAAACTACAAACAAAGGTCAGGATGACATCGAGAAGACTTTGACACTGAGAAAAAACTTGAGGACCTTATTGACTTAACAGGTCTCACTCTTTTGTTTTGTTGTGGCTTGACATGCTTTTCTCTTTAATTTCCCTTTCTTTCTTTTGTATGGATTGATAAATCCATTCTTCACAACCAACTGTATTAGGAGTACCAAACCCTAAATAACAAAAGAAGAAGAATATCCTTTGAAAATATATAGTTGACTTTTATTGGATCTTAATGTGGAGATTGGTTCTATGGCATGAGATGCTTTCAATGATGGATGGGTGGAAAACAGTATGAAAGAATAGAAAATAGTATCCAGGAGCTGCTCCACCGAAAGTGTCCTATCACCTACCCAAGGAGACACCCGGGATGGGATCCGGTCACAATCAGATTCTATCAGTATTTGTCAATCTCTAATGTGAGCAACTGTGAAATATGTGAGGTACCATGTATCAATCAACTCAACTAAAACTAATTAAATGAGTGGATCTTCTCTCATTTTAGTGTCCGGATATTATGTGTGACAAAACACAGAGAATTATTGTGTAGACTTAATGATAAAAGTAGTGTAAAAAATCCATGTTGTCTATGTCTTGTAATCTTCATGGTTCATACCGAGAATCTCTTTAAATCATCGATACAAAATATCATCACCTTTAATTCTTTATGTCCCCATGAGATGATGGAAATGGTACACGCACAAGCTCCACATGCCATACATTTATGTTCATGCATCTATTCTTTTTGTGTATGTATGCATGCATTTATTTTTATATGTGGGACTTGGAAGTATGAAAGAACATATTTATCTGAGATCATGCCATATAGATATAGTCTGTCGATGATTTCATGATTTTATCTAAATAGAGGTTTAATTAGAAAATTGGAATCGATCATGATAATTGAGTGATTTATTTATTTATTTAATTTAGTGAGAGATATCATATTATTCGATTATAAACAGTTATAAATAATTTAAAACTATGGAGACGGGTTTATTATTCCAATTGAACAGAAAATACGATTTGAGACCAATCAAACGTGGAAGCCAAAGTGGTCCCTCACAATGACAATTGTGTTCTAACAGGTGGGATCATGGTGTTCAATGAGGCCTAATGCATCAAAGGTTACATCATAACATTCAAATGCATGATACTACATTGTATGGAATACAAGATTATTTTACTTTATAAATGGTAAGTTCAGCCCCATTTATAACCCTTTACTTATCTAATAAAGTGCGTTCTTTTATAATTAAAAAATAAGTAAGAATATATTGAGTATATCAATGCTCTTAAGAAAAATTAAATCATGTGAGGAATTTATATTTTTACTTTGGAAAATGATATGTTCAACCTTTTTTGTAGCTGCATTTGTATCCCATACATATTTTGATTTTTTTTTAGTGTGTGTGTAGAGAGAGAGACAGAGATAATCAAATATACACTATTTTATAGAAAGAAAATGAGATTCATGATATGTTCAACCTCTTTTTAGCTGCATTTGTATCTCACACATGTTTTGATTTTATTATAGAGTATACACACACACACGGCCGTTCAGAAGCGGACGTCCGCAAACAAGTTTTTGTGGACGTCCGTCACGACCGTCCGATCGCGTGAGATCGGACGGTCGTAAAAAAAAAGTCTCATTTGTCTCGCGTGAGATCGTGAGAAAGGATCGTGTGAGATCCTCTCTCATACGACCGTCTGATCGATCGGACGGTCGTAAAAAAAAAACAGAAAAAAAAACAAAACCTGTTTTAATCAAAACCTCACTTTCTCTCGACTCTCTCTCCTCACCTCCCCTCCCTTTGGAACGAAAACCAACCCCTCCGAGACCCTCTGCAACCCCCGTCGACCACACTCGACCCCAGCCGCCACCCGCGACCCCTGACGATCATCGGCGATCGGCAACCGACCTTCGGCAACCCCGGTGACCCCCCGATTCAGGTTTCTCTCTCTCTCTCTCTCTCTCTCTCTCTCTCTCACATTTGGGCTTTATATAGGCTTTGTGATGGGTAGAGCTTTATCATCTAGGGTTGGTGATGATTGATGGTTTTTCATTTAGGGTTTGTGATGTTTGGGGTTTTTTCATCTTGAATTTGTAATGTTGGGGTTTTTTTTGTTGTTAATACAATTTTTTACTACAATGTGACCATGAAGAATGGAAGAAAAAAAACCCCAAATGCATTATTCTTGAAGATATTTGTCTGATATGCATTTTAGGGTTCCATTTTTGCTTAAATATGTGAAGCCATGGATTCATATGCATTTGTCTATCATTCTGACACTAATAGTGTGTGGGTGTTTTTTCATCTAGGGTTTGTAATGTTGGGGTTTTTTTTGTTGTTAACACAGTTTTTTACTGCAATGTGACCATGTAGAATGGAAGAAAAAAAACCCAAATGCATTATTCTTGAAGATATATGCTTCAAAAGTTATGTGATTGTTAGTGAGTGCTTCAGATTTTTATGGTTTATGAGTTATGTGATTGTTGTGTGATTACAGGTGGTGTTGTGAGTATATATATATGAGTTATGTGAGTAATGTTTGAGGAAGAAAAATAATATTATAGTACTGATATGGGTGATACTCATACCCAGGATAGTGTCTGTTTATTATCAACTTTTTTTGGTGTAACAGGTTATGTGCTATCAACAATTTCCAGTTTGAATGAAGCTCCAGTTTGTTATCTGTGTTGTCTGTTTATGGTGTTACAGGTTGAATGAGTGAATGGTTGGTGGTGTTACATGCTAGCTTTGTTTTGGTGTTATTACTTGTTTTTTTCTTTCCATTTCTTTTTCTTCATAAGGCATAAAAGAAAAGCCTTCCTGATTTGTGGAAAGTATTATCTTCTTTTGACAGATGACAATGTGGACTCATCAACAATCCTAGTATGTGAAGTAACAGATACATGAGTTTCTACGACTCCGATAGATTATAGTACATACATGAGTTTCTACAACTCCGATAGAATATAGGACCTTGACACTGAATAAACATTCCAACTTGTAAGCTTCAAGTTTTGGATTCAATAAACCACATCAGTCATGTGGTACAAACACAACAACCTGTGAAAGAGTACAACATCAGTCATGCACAGAAGTAATAATGGATTTTTAAGTACAACATCAACAACCTATTTTCAAACATTACAACAATTCATTGCTAAACTGATTTAAAACAACCACTTTCAGCTCAATACAAAAAACAATCTTTCAAGCCCGTCCTTCATTTTCTTCTGATAGACCTGTATGGATGAAAAAAATTAGACTTAGATTTTTCATTTAACACTTCATATCAAATTCCATCATATAATAAATTGATACCTATTGATGAACCACTATCTTCATCATCTGTATTTTGGAAGGTTGGACTTTCATGATTAGTTGAAGAGGAATATCTACATCAAAGAATGAGTTACTACACTTCTTATTTCATTGTCAAAATTCTCCATATCTGTCATAGAAAAAACTACTTTGGTTAGGTCAGACAAATATGCTTATCACATATATTGGGAGTTTTAAATATCCCTGTTAGTAAAGATTTCAGATGCCATAAATGCAGCATTGAAAATTCAATTGAAATAATTTTTCAGCAGTTGGGATGGTTCAATAATTTACTATCAGGAAGTATCTCATCCATCATGTTAAAACATATATAGTAATTCAGTTTTTATTTTTATACATTTTTGCTGATCAGTTAAAAATAGTTAAATAACTAAACAAACTGATGGCAACTAAATGATTTTTTATGGTAATAAGAGGCCATGCATGAAAAAACAATCTTCAATTAATGCTCAAATTTTTTTTATAGTAATCAAAAGATTTTAGAGGTCAGAATCCTTGGTTGTCCTGCTCACAAAATGAAGACACAATTGAATAAGCTCAGACATTTATTCGAAGATGGTCCCAGAAGATGAATGACAAAACTAAAAAACAATGTCTCACAGCCCTGATTATTGTAGTTATGCCAACCAGACTCAAACGATCATTGTAAATCATGATAAATAGACATCAAAAGTTTCCTTAATTTCCACTGTTTATTCGACCAAAGTCTAATGTACCAAATGAGTTGTGAGAAAAATAATGGTGTTCCAATAGTATAACATGTTTTACAGCTCCATAATTAGGAGAAAGGGGAACAACATTGACATTGGAGTGTTGTAAAGAAAGGAGATTTTCAATTTCATCCCTAATGTCTCCACATTTGTTCATGAACAAGATCACCTCAACATGGAGAGGGGAACACAAGATACACAACATAAAAAATACTGTTATTGACATAATGATATATCAGTGCATATGAATCCATGACCCACACACTATTAGTGTCAGAATGATAGACAAATGCATATGAATCCATGGCTTCACATATTTAAGCCTAAAATGGAACCCTAAAATGCATATCAAACAAATATCTTCAAGAATAATGCATTTGAGGGTTTTTTTCTTCCATTCTTCATGGTCACATTGCAGTAAAAAACTGTATTAACAACAAAAAAATCCCCAACATTACAAACCCTAGATGAAAAAACACCCACACACTATTAGTGTCACAATGATAGACAAATGCATATGAATCCATAGCTTCACATATTTAAGCCTAAAATGGAACCCCAAAATGCATATCAGACAAATATCTTCAAGAATAATGCATTTGGGGTTTTTTTTCTTCCATTCTTCATGGTCACATTGCAGTAAAAAACTGTATTAACAACAAAAAAAAAACCCAACAATACAAACCCTAGATGAAAAAACCCCAAACATCATAAACCCTAAATAAAAAAAAAACCATCAATCATCACCAACCCTAGATGATAAAGCCCTACTCATCACAAAGCCTATATAAAACCCAAATGTGTGAGAGAGAGAGGGAAACCTGAATCAGGGGGTCACCGGGCTTGCCGAAGGTCGGTTGCCAATCCCCGATGGTCGTTGGGGGTCGCGGGTGGCGGCCGGGGTCGAGTGTGGTCGAAGGGGGTTCACGGATGGTCGGCGGGGTCGAGTGTGGTCGACGGGGGTCATGGAGGGTCTCGGAGGGGGTGGTTTTCATTCCAAAGGGAGGAGAGGTGAGGAGAGAGAGTCGAGAGAAAGTGAGGTTTTGATTGAAACATTTTTTTTTTTTTACAACCGTCCGATCGTGCAAGATCGGACGGTCGTCATGAGAGAGGATCACGACTTAAGTCGTGATCCCAAATGAGACTCTTTTTTTTTTGACGACCGTCCGATTTCGCGCGATCAGACGGTCGTGACGGACGTCCGCAAAAACTTGTTTGCGGACGTCCACTTCTGAATGACCGTGTGTGTGTGTGTATATATAGTTAATCAAATACATTATTTTATAAAAAGAAAATGAGATTCATGATCATATGAATTGAAAGTATTTTTTATGTTTTTTCATAATGGAGTACATATTGTATAAGGCATTCATTTCATTAGTGATGCAACAATTGCAAACGAAACTATAAAACAGATCAAGTGTATGAGAGCCCTTTCTTATGGAAAATGTTACATTCAATCCATTTTACAATCCAAAATGCAAACTGCATAAGTTTTTTTTTTTTTGTTTTAAATCATATACTGCATACAGTGAGATATGTAATTTTATAAAATATAAAATATATACTACAATGAATTGAATAATAAAATTTATAAAAAAAATATGAAAAATTTTCAGCACGGAAGATACTTTGATATAGTAAATAAAGGGGCTACTGCATTTTTTTCTAGTGCTATTATGCTCAATTTTTTTCTTAGTCTAAAATACAGACCTATATATCTTGTTATAGGTTTAGTGAAGCATATATTTCGTTAGATAATATATATACCTTACTAAATTTTTTTCTTACACTTACTAAAAATGAGTTTATTTAACTCGAAACGGAGAGAGATGCATTTTTTATCAAAGAATATATCTCATTAGAAGTTCTTTACTATTCTAAAAAAATGAAAATATTTGAGGCCTGAATTTTAGTTAGTGAATGTGACTGAGTATATCATTTTTTTTTATATACAGTAAAGAAAGTGTAATTGACATCTTTTGTTGTCCAGACCCTGGACCCATTCAAGCCCAGTATTGGTTGGGCCTTTTTTGGGCTTCAACAGTGAAGGCCCATTGTTTTGCTTGACCTTGAAAACCCTAGCTCGCTGAGAGTTCGTTTTTTTTTTTTTTTTTTTTTTAAAAAGTGAGAAACCAAAAAAATAGGAAAGGCAAGAAAAAAAATGTCGATTTTTCATGCAAAGAGAGCTATCCAAAGGCGCTTCTCGACTCTCTCTCGTCGGAATCCGCTTCGCGTCTGCGTCGTGGGGAGCGGTCCCGCTGGATTCTACACTGCCGAAAAGGTGGGAGTATTTTATTAATTTTTTTTCGATTTTTTTTTTTCTGTTTTTTGGGGATTTTTCTAGTGCAAGTTTTGTTTCTTTAGACTTATATAGTGTGATTTGAGAAGAAAAAGTTGTCAATTTGATGTCTTTTAGTGTTATTAAGGTTAAAAATCCGTTCTTTTATAGGTATTACTTTATTTTTGGGTTGATTATTGTGGATTAATGGGTTTTTTAAGGGTTCAGTGGGTTTTGATTCCTGGACAGATGTTGAAAGCTCATGATCGAGCAGAGGTAGACATGATCGAGAGGTTGCCGACGCCGTTCGGTTTGGTTCGGTATGGCGTAGCGCCGGATCATCCAGAAACCAAGGTGAATTATTTTTACCACTTTTTATAGATATTTTTCGGGTATCAATAAGTGTAGATGTTTTAATTTCAATCTAAATTTGGTATTTTAGGGCTCATTGATTTGAGAAGAAAATTTGTCAATCTGAATATTTCTTAATTTCATGCAATGTAGAACCTCTAAAGATCATATCTTTTATTTAGTACGTGTTTGCTTCTCTAGGTTAATGTAAATGTAATTTTCAAACCCTCAGAAGTGTTGTTTTTGAAAAATTCCACAATCGATATTTGCTTTGGAAAAGAAAAAAATTGGTGTATTCATGGATTGTAAAGAATATTTTCCATTGGATTGATATAAAGGAACTTTCACTTTGAAATATTAGAATTTTGATTTTTTTTTTTACATTGGTGCCAATTGACTTGCACAATGAGCTAACCTTGTATGCATAGTTTGTGTAGTTGTTGATATGTGTATATAAATTTTTGAACTTAATGGATGAGCTTTCAAAGAATCAAATAAAACATACATATAATCAGAAAATTATTGGAAACAGATTGAGGTGATCAATATTTCATACAAATGGACATTCTCTCGGGTTGCGCCATGAGAATCTAATTCTGATGAGAGGTGAAAGTTTTACTTTCTTTGGAGTCTCAATGTAACGCTGGAACAAAATCTCCATGGATTTTAGCAGAAATAATGTTCAATCGAATCTGGACTCTAATGTTTCAATCGAATAACTGGACTTTTTGTCCACGGGAATAACGCTGGATCTATAATGTCATGTGGTTTTTGTCCAGCTAATACAAATCCATGGCATTTTTCAATGAAAATCATTGACGCAAACCCTTAAAAATTCGTTAAAAGTTGGTGTATTCATGGACCATTTTGATTTTTTTTGCATGTTGCACCCTGCACAGATTGTAGTTCTTGGGTTGCGCTATAGAGGTGGGAAATGTGAATCGGAAAGTGAGCTTCGGGAGGACTCTCATCGGTTAAGTTCTTATTTGCATGTACCCTGCACAGGAATATGTGCGGAAAGTGTAGGACTCTGGTGTTCATATGTTCTGGTCATATTATCTTTTTTATTTTTCTACAATGAATTTTTGATCTCTTAATGACTTGTTGGCTTTAGGTTTATAATCTAGCTCTAGGACGTTCTGAGTCAAACAATGTCAGCTGCATAAATTTTTTTGGCTTCAACAAGGACTTGAATCATTCATTTATTTGACCCTTGAAATTCAAGTTTTGCTTCTAGAAAAAAATTGCCAAGAAGCTATCTATCTTGAATCCAATGTTTTACAAAAAGCTGGATTACGTGGACGCCTGGGCTGTGAATTGAGCTTTGGTTAAGTTGGCAAACACCTCCCACCTCTATGAAAGAGATCAAGAGATTAAATCCTGGGAAGCACCTTTCTTCAAAAAAAATAAAAGTGGACGCCTGGGCGGATGCAGGACCAGCCCGCCTCATCCAGGGGATTAAACGGTCATGGGATTGATAGATGATTAAGCAAGGGTTAAGCGAGGTTAATTCTCATTAATTCAATTTTTTCCTTGCATAAATATTTATTTATGTTATTTTTTTTATATAAATGGTAGGCTATCACCCTTAAAATATTTATTTATGTTGTATTTTCAACCGTTATATATAGATGTGTGTGTGTGTGTGTGTGTGTGTGTACATATACACACACATATATATATGTATATTAAATTTTCTATTATTAAAAAATGGTTGTTTAATCCCTGCTTAATCCCCGTCTAGCCAATTAATCTCTATGTGGCAATTCACCTCTCCACTAGCGCCTACTTCTTTTGAGAAAGTTGCTCAAAACTCAGAGCTTAGCTTGATAAATTTTAAACATTATCATGAGTTTGCAACTTGAATTGAGTTGATTGGACAGCATGCATTTTATATTACTTGTCTATTAATTTTATTAGAATCTGGTTTTGTTTTATAGAAGTATACATGGGTCTTTTAGCATCTCATGAATAGATAACAGGTTCTGTTATTTATGTCCCTGTTACCTTCTAGGATTTGGCAGGGATCCATTCGGCTAGAGAATTTGTGTGGTGGTATAATGGGCATCCTGATTGCAGTAATATGTCACCGGACTTGAAGAGCACGGATACAGCTATCGTCCTTGGACAAGTAATTTTCTCTCTTTTTGATTCATGAATTACTTTTTTATGACTCTTTATGTTAATTGTTATTATGATGTTGTGCTACTCATTGGGTATCTGTGGACTGCATTTAAGTTCATAGATTGATCCGCAGGTTTGCAATCTGTTCGCTTGTGAATGGAAACTCCTTTGATCAGCATTATGGCCTTATGTTTCTTGTGAAGCCCTTTTTCTGAAATCTGAACAAATAAAAATTGGAAAATATTAGGGACAGTCCAGCGTATACTTCTTTGAAAATGTGTATACTTTATGTAATGAAACATATACCTTCATAAAAATAAGGTATATATTTCAATGAATTGTATGGACCCAAGTATGGAAGATGTGAAAACTTACATGTTTCATTGGACTAGGTATATATGTTGTTCGACATATATGAGATCGCATGCGGGTCTGTAATCGGGACATTGTGCAACACTGCCCAATAAAATTACTGGAGGGCAGTGTATTCTGGATCATTCTGCTGCTTGTCAAACCATATCTTAACTTTTGAAAACAGGACAGTATGGAGGAGTATACTCTCATTTTCAATTCTGCAATCTGTATAAATCTCATGTAGGATCTGTTTGATAAACTTTTGCACACAATTTCAGAGTGCATACTCCATAAATGATCCCTTCGTAATTAGATTTTTGATCCTGTATGTCTTGTTTTTAACTTACTGTCCCACTTATTGGTGGAGCAAATCACAATTTTAATGGGTGTGTCTGATCATGTTATAACTTTACCAGTATCACTGACTTTGTGATGAAGAATAAGATGAGGATGTCCAAGTCAAACTTGAATCATTAGAAGAAAGAATAAATGAATAACTAACTTGGTTGATAATTCTGCACAATTCTTCATAATCTCAGACAAATCTTTACTTGTGAGCATGTTAGCTTTCAGGGAAATGTAGCTCTGGATGTTGCTCGTATTCTTTTGCGGCCTACAACTGAACTGGCAACAACAGATATTGCTGAACATGCTTTAATTTCTCTTCAAAACAGTTCTATAAGGTACGTTAATGTTTCACAAGTAGGTGTCCTGCTGATATGACTTGCAGGAAACTTATTTAGTGTGCTTGCTCGTTCAGGAAAGTGTGCTTGGTCGGAAGACGTGGACCTGTACAAGCAGCTTGCACTGCAAAGGAATTACGTGAAATTCTTGGTTCGTCCACAATTTTTATGATACGAGTTTCTCATTCATTTTATTTATGTAATCAGCCAAACATTGCCATTTTTTTTACTGAATATCTTGCTCACTTTAAATCCACTCTGTCTGCTGTTGCAGGTATTAAAGATCTCTATGTTAATGTTCAGGAACATGATCTTGTCAAGTCACATGTGGATGAGGTATTCCTTTGTTGGTTAAGCAATAAAACCTCTATATCATCCCATTTGCACATCATGTAATTATAATAGTCATTTAAACTTCACACTGGCTGGTAGATGATTTATGGTCCTTTGCCAATAAGCTGCACATGATACACTTTATGTACTCACTGATTGTAGGAAGAACTAAAGAACAGCAGAATTCAAAGACGGGTGTATGAGTTTCTATGTAAAGCTGCCACCTCTCGACCTTCTCAACCTGTATCCGGTCAGCGTGAACTCCATTTCATTTTCTTCAGGAAACCTGACTGTTTCCTTCCTTCTGATTGCGGTGGCAAAGTTAAGGGAGTACGACTTGAGAAGACATATTTGAAAGGTTTATTTCATAAAACATGTTCCCTTATGTATGTATATGGAAAATTTCTAGTCTCTGAATACTTGGATTTGGTTTTCCATTCTGGGCTTCAACTGTTTGTCCTCTGGGTTTTGATTGAGTGGGTTGTTAGCATCATTGATTTCAGATTTCACTAAGTTTTTTTTTATTCACGTTGTCATTTGTGCTGCAGAGAATGGCACTCCTGGTAAGCAATCAGCGATAGGCACTGGTCAGTTTGAAGACCATCAATGCGGGTAATTTGTATAATCTTTGAAGACTTGGAATTTATATGCATTTTTTATGAAATTTTCAATATTTGTTCATTATATCTTGTAGTCATTAAAAACTAGATCTTCTCATTTGACAAATTGGCTTTATTTGTGTAGGCTGGTTTTAAAAAGCATTGGTTATCGGTCAGTGCCGGTGGAGGGGTTGCCTTTTGATGATAGCAGAGGTCTGAAGTGAATGACTTGGTTTTTTTCTCAAAAGCACATCATAAATTGCGAAACTATAAGTGTTTGTTTAAATTTTATTTGTAGGTGTGGTTCCAAATATTAATGGCCGAGTTTTGAGTGATAAACAACACAACAACATTATCGAGAACGGCTTGTATGTTACTGGATGGCTAAAACGGGGACCCACAGGAATCATTGCTACAAACCTCTATGATGCCGAGGAAACGGTAATCACACAACCCTTAGTAGCTCATCAAAGTTCCATTTAGAAGAAACTAATGGAATAATGTTATTTTGATAATGGAGGCTAAAAGATCTCTTATATAGATACAAGATATAAAACCCTAGAAATAGAAAAAGACCAAAAACCCTATCAGAAAAATTCGAGTTGGGGTCAATGCCCCTAAACTCCTGTGGGCCCAATCTGGCCCGGGGGTGGCCCGCGGCCTTCCGGGGGCGTTGCCCCCTTAATCCCCCGGCCTCTGGTGTCTATTCCACTATAATTCCTCTGGGGGCCTATTCCATATGTAACAAATCATCATTGTTTTTTAACTTTTTGTAGAGTATCGTGTCTTAGTTGCATACAATTAGTAAAGCAAAAGACTGTTTGATAGAGATGCCTCGAGAGCAATGTTTGAGCAAGACAGATGCTTCATCAATCTTGGGACCATCTGATGTAATTGTGCTAATATGGGTCACATCATGCATACTATAAGGCCCCGTTTGGAATTGCAAAAATCAGTTTTAAGATAATTCATTCCAGACGGCTTTTTCTTTTTTAACTTTAGCTTTCGATTCAGATTTTGATTTATGTAAAAACTTTGAAGTCTACAAAATAATTTTTATGAAAACTTTTAAGGGAAAAAGAAAGATGGTTGAGCCGAACTTTGAATAATAAATTGAAACGCATGACTCAACTTTTTAGTTATAAATGACACTTCAAAGCAGCTTTTCAAAGATCGAAAAAAATGTATGATTTCTAAATCAATTTTCAAAAGCAAGTATGATATAATTTCTGGGAATCAAACGGTGTTCCCAAATACAACCCAGTTGTTTTATCATAGTTTATACCAACCCAATTAGTTGCTGATTTGTCATGCCATGAAACCTTAGGTTGCAAGCATCTCTGAAGACCTTGAAGGAGTATTGGCAGATGATTCTAATTCACCCAGGCCTGGTAGAGATGGTCTTCTTCAATTGTTAGACAGCAGAAGCGTCCGATATGTACCCTTCAAAGGCTGGGAGGAGATAGATCTCAAAGAAAAATCCATTGGGGCTATAAAGAACAAACCAAGAGAGAAAATCGCATCTTGGGAAGAGCTGTTAAGAGCCGCCAAAACATAAAAAAAAAATCGTTGTAGTCTTTATGAAGCCTTCGAATTCATAATTGTTTATTTTAATTTTCAACACATCTGAGTGATGTTAAAGTTTTGGTAGCTGAATAAATTATAGTTTGAAAATTGGGATGACAGGATGAATATATTGATAAATAGGTCTCTTCAGTTTTGATGTATCTATATATACTCTTGATTTGCAATTTCTCAATAGTGTTCCCTCTGAAACTGTTCAGTTTGACAGGCTACATTTCATTCCACTAAGTAGCCACTCCTGCTTTGAAATTGCAAGCGCTGCAGTCTAATGAGAAACAAAAATTGTTTGATAAAAGATCATCTATATCTGGAACTAGTATATATAATTCAAATACGTTATCATAATGTCCACACAACACAAAAATTATAAATTTGTCAGTGCATATGAAAATATATACATGCACAAAAATATGAATATTATTTACCGTTTCTAGGGAGTTGCCCCCAACCCCCAACAAGCTAAGTGCATAACTCAACCTGTGTTTCCATTCATAGTGACATAATATTTCATCATTGGACAATTCATCTGCTGCCTTCTTTCTTAATATCCAAAAACCAAAATGAAAGACATAAACCCAACATTGCTTAAGTTATTTTCACACACCATTTACAAAATAAAAACTGTAGGGGCTAGAAAAGAAACCAGAAAACATGACCTTCAGGCAGCATAGATCAAAATTTCACAGAGATCCACACAATCCATAGTGTGCTGCCAATGGGCAACCAGAGGAATATTATTACTTGACTTTGATCCCTGAAATAGAACATTTTTTGTAATCAAATTGAGATGCTTGATTTCATATAATAAAATACCTACTTTCTTCTTTTTTTTCTCTAGTCCTAGAAAGTAAAACACATTTTCCATTGAAAAGTCAATCCTTTGCAGTTTTGGAAGGAGGCAAACCATGCCGTTGCACGGCCATAACAGGTTCATTGCAGCGTGCGCACCGAAATTGGGGAGTGGCCGCACATCGCGTTCGGAGGCAGTAGTAACAATATCTGCATTAATGATAACTCGTAAGACCAAGACTTTTAGGCCCTATTTGGAACCAATTGTCAAATTGATTATGCTTCTAGAAAATCAATTTTCAAATTATCAGTTCCAAACAGGTTGTTTTAAACTTTAGCTTTTGGTTTCACATTTTGGCCTTAATGTTTTTTAAAGAACAAAGATACACAACCAGCCAATTATTAGGCAAACCTTTAGCCTTCAAAGTATATACCTTTATTTGAAAAGTATATGATAAAGAACCTCCATATAAATGTATATACACTTATATAAGGGTATAGTGTTAAAAGTGATGCTGAGTGTATCAAAGCCCTCTTGAAAATACAGACGGAAACAATTTATGTAGTCCAATTATTTCTGTGAAAAAAATAATTTAAATGGATGCGATAGAGATGCAGCTAACACCTGTGTTGACAAGGAACTGCAACAAATGGAATGGTTGGATTAGCCAGGCAAATGGGACATGCAGTGTCATCACCAGACGAACCAGGTGATTTATCTTTCGAGAATGGGAGAAGAAACTTTTTGATCGACGAGGAGTTGAGAAGAGGAAGAAGCACCAGCAACATCTCCTGCAATTTTTATTCCACGAAAAGGAATCTTTACATGAGTGGCATTGACATTTGCCATTCATAATCATGAAATGTCATCAAATTAGAGCAGAACAGTTTGTTCAAAGAGAGAAAACGAACCGAGAATTCATTCCACACAAGCTGTCGATTCATGTACTCAAAGCTAACAGCCCGGTTCATGTGGGGGCTCCCATACACCAGCCTCGCCTTGAGAATTCTCTCGATTAGACTCCGGTATCTGGAATAAGAAAATAACAACAAGCATCTTTAAAGAAATTCACATACATCTAGAATCTCTAAGCCATCAAGTCAATTTTTTTTTTTCGGTACTCATGTGCCTTCATTTTATCAGAACACAACATGATTTCTTTTTGTGATGCCCGGCTTACATAATAAGATGTTGACCACTTTGTCCTTCATCGAGCTCACTGTTTTAATAAGTGCATTGGTGTGTAAGGGTTGAACCCACGTATAAGCACAGGCTATCCTTTTCCTTCCTCACTAGGCAATGTGGACTAAATCATGGTGCAAGTTCTCACTTCACCCCTCACCATTCATGGACATATTAAAGATCTTGGTTAACCTAGCACACCACCCACTTAATAAGTCATATGTGACAACCACCCCAAGGAATCACACATCCCATGTGGGGACGCAACCCACCGCGTAGGGATAGGCTCTGATATAAAATGTACCAGACAGTTTACTTGACTATGTAATTGAATAAATGTGGCGATAGAGTGAACAAACCTTCCGCTGTACAAAAATATCAGGAGGTTAACAGAAGCTGCAGCTTTATAGAAACCTTCAAGTCGTTGTATCAATACCCAAGCCCAGCGTGCCAAGGATCTCTGATACACATAAGGCAGGAGGAAAAATGACAAGAACATTGAGAACATATTCCTGAAACTGTGTAGATCCAAAATTCTTTCATTCTAAACCTTAACGTACTTGTTCAGAATCTCCCCATCTGCGAAAAGCAGAGAAAGACTGCAAGCGAGCCCATATATATTGGCCACCAACAATGGAGAAGCAGTACCAGAGCTTCTGGGAATTCGTAAGCCCAGGTCCTTCCAAGCCTGTTCTTACTGAAGATGGCACCAAAGATATGTAAGGATACATCATCATTGACCTCGAGAAAATAATTGATTTCACTATACATAACAGATAATATGTGATAGAATCTAGATATTAAAACATCCTCAGAAGATACGTGATATTTATTTGCATTAAAACTATGTTTACAAATGTGAGTAACTGGAGGAAAACCAGGAAGAGGGGAAAAAAGGTCCTCCTATAAATTAAGTTCTAAGATCATTACTAGTTTCCATGATTCAGTTTGTTGTTAATTACTTCTAATGTTATGTTAAATTTACATAGCGACTGCCCGCAAATACAAATTGCAAATTCGCAAGAAATCAACTATTTGCCAGAAGAATGATATTTTAAACTCATGTACTTAAAGGGTATATCAATACTCTATTGGTTAGTCAACTCTGTCTGCCTGTCATTGTAATGAATATACCAGAGCGATGAAGCAGTGATCTGAGTACAGAACAGACTGTTCTGAACACTCTCAGGCTACATCCACCAAAATTAATGCCCATCATTATAAAATTAACTAAGAGTACATTAATATCGTTTAAGATATAAAAAAAATCATCTAAAAGGATATTACTTTATAAACACGGATGACTACACTCTTGCAAAGAGTCGTAATGAGAAGCTTCATCATGCACTAATGAATATATAGATTTAGATGCATGAGAACTCGAATTAGATTATATAAGGTCTTGCAGAAAATTCATTTTGTGGGAAAGAGTGCTATATATGCGATAGGAAGATCCCCATTGAATGACTTTTCCATTGTGGTTTGATGGGAGGGGAAGTGTGAGCATGCATCCCAATTGATCTCCTATTAGAGTGCGCTTAATTTCTCATGCCAATGCAAAACAAGTCACAGCTAGATCAAACATACTTCAGATGCATCACATTATGCTTTATCCCATGTGTAGAAACAAAGGTACTTTTAAGTTTAAACATTAAAACCTGTTCAAAACTCATTAAAAACACAAAGCTCAAAAGTCATACTCTCTTTTCCCAGAAGATCCACTGCCCGCTCATCCCGATACCTCAAATTCATGAGCGCATTCCCCGGAGTCGGCTTATCCACCCATATCGAAAACCTCCAAATGAGGAATTCAAGAAATGCATCGAGTTCGGGCTCATATTGAAATAAGATCCCTGGCTAATCCCAATCAAAACATAACAAGCACAAAAGAGTTAAAACCCATGAATCCAAAACCAGTCAATAACACAATTTATCCAAAAAAATGGTACCTTCATCAAAGAGAAGACCTTAACCAACTGTTCTTTCAACATGCCCGACATTTCCACGTCCAGCCTCGCCGCATCGAACTGGTTGACTCTCGATATCGATATCGATATCGGCGGCTACCCAAACAACGCATCATAAGAAAATCAATAACAATCACATATTTCACCCAAATATCTAAAATTGAGTGACACATAAGTCATATTTCACCCAAAGAAAATCCTTCAAAGCCCTAACCGAGGTGGCTAAAGATCAAATCTTTCGATCAGAAAGACAATTTTCACAACCGAACTCGACAAACCTATAAGGACCCACAACAAAACCCCAAAGAAAAACCACTTCTGCACCAAAAAAATGGGGAAAATCATGAAAATTTGAGGACCCAACATGGTACTTACAGGGGAGGATTGTTTGAGAGACTGCCATTCAGGGAAGAGCCGCCGGTGCGACTCAATCCAAGCATCCTCTTGTGGGGCTTCCACGCTTGGACCAGGAGAAGAAGAAGATGAAGAAGAAGAAATTAGGGTTTCCCTTATCATCGCTGTATTGTAAATCAAAAAAAAAAAATTCAAACTACGCTTTCTGAAACACGATTTGAGGAGACGAAAAAAATAAAAAAAAAGAAAAGAAAATTATGATCAATGATGGGGGCTAATCTGGCATTTAGTGACGCACAAAACCAACTAATGGGCAGTGGTTTCTCTCTCTTTATATCGCAACCACGTTGGTCCTCCCATATCCGTCGTTCTTTCGCTGATCCAACAACGCCATCGACGTAACATTGGCTGTGAAAAGTTGTCTATTTACACCGCGAGTGATGATAATGTGTGGACCAGGAGTATAAAGACGGAAAAGATCTTGAATCGTGTGCGAGCGGAGACCTCAGGCTGGGGTTCTCTTGCCGGACTTTAAAATTTAAAATCTCACCATCCTTGTTATTTGTTCTCTCTATTTGATAAGAAATGGGACCAAATTCTTATTTAATTTTTTAACCCACTTTAAAAAATTTAAAAATATATATATTGTTTTGTTTGACATTGTAACCGTGCATCCAAAGAAAATGAGATTTAGTAATGAAAATTGATATGTTCAACCTTTGCCTGTAACCCTCGAGATTTTTTTAAAATATATATATTCTCGCTCATACAATATGTGTTATTATCTAGTATTATTATCTAATATATAGTGAAGCATACAAAAAAATAGTTTGTTTTAACTGCGATAGTTCAACATATATAACGCAGTGTATACTGCATTATTACAATGTATAGGTGATTAAGAGATCGTTTTTAAACTGCATACTGTAAAAATGAATTAGGGCCATTTGATTGCAAGTAGTTTGAATTCCAATATATTTGATTTTACATCTACAACATTTTTCAGGAAAAATATTTTAATAAATATTATAATCTATACATATTCATGTAAATTACATATTTATATATATTCTAAAAAAATTCATGACTAACTTTTCATTACTGAAATTTAGATTCACAAATAAAATATTTCAAATCAAAATACATAATAAGATAAATAAAAGATAAGAAGATGTTATGTTTTATAACACACATAAATAGAGAAGAAAATTGGACAAGTTTGTGAGGATTTTAAGGATTTGTTGTTCATGGAAAACTGCATACAATACTCTGAACCCAAAATCAGGATTTAGGTGGTCACAAAAATTATTTTCTCACCTTTTTTTTGAGACATCTAAACAAGGGATTGAGTTTTTTACAAAATCAGTTTTAAAACCTAGATTATTTCATAATCAGTTTTACAATCAAACAACCAAACGCACCTGTGTTTTAACGCTCTCTTTGGTTATTGGTTATATGCCAGTTCTCAATCTACAATAGACTATTTGGTAACCCTGTCGATCAAATTTTTCATTCCTATTGACCTATTTGTAGACGTGGGACAAATATTCTCACCGTTTCACCGTTTTTCAAAAATATAGTCTGTCAAGTTAAAATTTGTTCTTCTCTTATAATACATATTTATTTATCAAATAAAATATAAAGACACAATTATTTAACTTTAAAATCATGACAATAATAAAAATATCATAAATTATATTAAAAATCAAGATTGTAAAACCCAACACTACCTAAACGGAATAGGATGGGACATAATTCTGATATCTTTAACAGCTAAACAGCCAAACTGTTTTCAAGAATCTCAAGTGGTCGGTGGTCCCAGCAGTTGGTGGATATAATAAATAAATAAAATAATCATATGGAAAAAAATAGTAATCTCCAAAAAGTATGTATTCTAAAAAATTAATTTTAAGAAGTCCTTTTATTAAAAAAAAACATTAAAATGTGTCATGACCTACTCAATAATAGAATTATTAAACATGCAAACCCCAACCAAAGATGTGGGAAAAAAAAAAGAAAAAAAAAAGAAAAGGGAACAGCGACCTTCAACTTTCAAATTCACCAAATATTTCATAAACAGTTGCATTACACACAAGAAAAAAAGGGAACACATGTTACATAACATTTTGACACACATACTTGGTAATAATTGTAACAACTCAAACCATTTGATAATAATTGTAATAACAAACAAGAAAAAAGGGAACACATGTTACATAACATTTTGACACATATACTTGGTAATAATTGTAACAACTCAAACCATTAAAACAAGGCCTTTAAAAAAAAAGCACACAAGGTTTTCTTAAGGTTGTTCAACACCAAATTAGTTGCACCTCTCAACCTCACAAACCCGAGCTCAATCGAGTCTGAGAGGGCTCCGTTTCACCATTGCGCACACCATCCACACAAGGCCAAGCAGAAGCACATCCTTGAAATCACGGACCACGGACAAGGCCAACGTTACAACGTTGTAGATGTCGATGATGATGATGGAGATGAGAGCGAGGAAAAGAGAGAGGAGGAGGCAGAGGAAAAGGAGGAGGGCGGCCGATAGGACCAAGATGGAGATGAATGTGCCTTGGATGAGGGTGAAGAGGAGGATGTCCATGTTGGGAACCAATTGAGGATGGAGTGAGTTGCACTTATTCTTTCCAAGAGGAAGGGGAAGCAAATTATAGTACACAAAAAGTGGGATTTATGTGGGATATATTGATGGAAAATTTTACACTTTCTGCGTTTGAAAACATATTTAAATAATTTTTTGATAATTTATTTTTATATGAATTATATTTAATTTAAATTCATTTCTAAATGCCCCCAACATCTCAGCTTTTGAAAATAAAAAATGGCTTTGAATTATAATAAAATAATTTTTCAGGAATTCAATAAAAGTATGTTTTATGGAAAGCTATTTTCAAGAGTTATTTTAAGTCAAAATATTATTTTTAAACTCATTTTCAATCGCCACCTTAATTGTTCTTGCATAAATTATATTTCGCAAATGGTTTTCTTTTTTTAAATACATATTTGTCTAATGAAATGAATATTTTACAACAAAAAAAATTACAAAAAAGACTCTAAAATAATTTTGTTTAAAATCAATTAATGACGACAAATAAATTATATATCCCATCCACAAAAGCTTTAAAACTCCTACAAAATTTTGTTTAAAATCAAGTTAGCTAAGACAAATAAAAAATAAGGGTTTTTTATATTGAAGTCCCTGTAAATTATGCTATTTAGTGATCGATCACTTCCTTCTTCATATAAATTATTTTAAGTCTCCAACTTTAAATGCCTTTTTCGTTTTTAGTCCATGCATCAAATGTCTTCTTAGGGGCTAATGGATAGTTGAAATTCCTAAATTACCATTTGAAAATTTTATTTTTAAGCCCCTATAAACTATGCTATTAAGTAATTGATCTCTCCCTTCCTCACATTGCATTTTAAACCGTCAACTTCAAACATCTTTTTCGTTATTAGTCCATGCACAAAATGTACATCTATTTGGGATTAACAGATAATTGAAATTCTTAAACTACTCGTCCCCTCAATGAAAGATATCTCACATGAAACCATCTTCAAGATATTGATTTTTTTATTCAATGCCTTATCAACTTCTATCAATTGATACTTCAAATCAATGATAGTATGCAGTAGCATAGCTAAGATTCCATAACAGTTGGGAAAAATATAAACTTTCATGAATGAGATTTTAAAAATAAAAGAGAAATTAATTAGGGGTCCCTGCGTCTATCTCCATATTAAAAAATAAGTCCCTAGACAGTTTTAAGTTTTCTTTAGGTCTCTCAGTTAGTGGTGGCGTTTTGTTTAGGTCCTTCCATCCAATCTATTTGTGTTCCTCTTTTACCCTCAACTCAACATAACATGGTTTTGCCCTCTCTTTCTCCCCCAACATCTCTTTTTCTCTCAAACTCAACATAAGGTGAGACCACCTCCACTAGTCCCCCCCCCACCGCGCCTCCCGTGCCCCCCATCGCGCCTCCCACGTCCCACCTCCCGCGACCCCGACCCTCTCTCGCAACCCCGATCTTGTCCCAGACCTAAATCGATTGGTTCTCACTCCCAAAGCTACCAATGTATGTTTTTATGAAATGTTCAAAGCAATTATTTTATGGGTTTTTTATTTTTAGCTCCCCACAAACCATTGTATTTAGCGATTGATCCCTCACTTATTCGTATTTGGGTTTTACTTCCCAGATTTAAAGAATAATTCCTTTTTACTCCCTGAGAGGACCTATCTGTAAATTATTTAATTTTCTTTTTAGTCCCTGATAGGGAGTAAAAAGGAATTATCCTTTAAATCTGGGGAGTAAAACCCAAATACGAATAAATGAGGGATCAATCGCTAAATACGATGGTTTGTGGGGATTTAAAAATAAAAAAGCCTTATTTTATTCTTTTTTATAGTTTTCAATGTTGTAGTGTTGATTTTGTACATCTTGGATGTTTGTATGAATGCTCCTCAACTGGAGAGTTTTCAGAAATAAGAAAGTGTAATGGTGTATACAGTGCACTTATTAGTATACACATACAGTACATGACATAGTGTGCGACGTTTTTTAGTTTTATGTAGTCATGCATGTTTCTAGAATTATGAAATTCTCAAAGTTTCACTTTTTATGTAGTCGTACATGTTCTTGAATTATAAGATTCTCAAAGTATTAATATTAACAGTGTAAGCAGTGAACCTAACAATGTACATTGAGTACATTGTGTATTTTTTATGCTTAACTAGATAGTGTATAGGCATGTATAATATGATGAAAACATGAAAGGAAGTTTTTTGTAACAATGTACACATTAACATGAGATCACTATCTATTTATGTGTGAAAGGAGGTTAAATGTACATACATATTATAATATGATAAAAACATGAAATTCATGTCAGTTGTCTTTTAATATTTGCATATTAATTTATCATTGTTGAAGAACTGAATCAATCATGGCAGCTTGTATATATATGGGAGATTCAGAGGTGGTTAGTATATATTGAACATTGTATGCTTACATTGTTAATGAATTAGTGGAAAGATGGAAGTTCGATGCAGTCAAAGTCATTCTCAAGTATGAAATTCTAGGGAAAGCAATGATTAAACCCACTATTGGAAACGATAAGGCTGTAGAGAAGATATATGACATCCATAAGATGTGTGCGGCTACGATTGTCGAGATCTATGTTACCCTGAATGATGGACAAACTTGTGGTGGAGAAGAAGAAATAAGGTAAAAAAATGTTATACTCCTTCATAATCATTTCATATGAATTATATTAGTGTACACAGATTACTAACAGTGTACACAGACAAATATAATAGTGTACACAAAAAATTATTTGTACACATGAATTTTCAATGGAATGTTGTATATATTCATGCACCTACATCTTGTAGCATGGTCACTCAAGGGGAAGTCATTTGCTGAAGTACATCAAATGAGATGCTTACAAGTTTTTGGATAACTGTATTCATTCAATTAATCAACAATTTCTAGGTGTCGAAATTTTTTGAATTCAACTAACCAATTATGCCATAAGACATTCATTTGATTTTGAGTACGTGAAGAATGAAAATGTAAGGGAGACCATTAAGTGTAAGATTTCTTCATGTGATGGCAGGAACATTGCTCAATAGTGGGGTTGGGTCCTTACATTCAAATAAATACGATAAACAATGTTCACTCATGTGGTGAAAAAATATCAACAAACGATCATTATAGAGCATCACGAAGATGGGTGGGTGAGATTACAAGGAAAAGTTGATAGATTATTCAGTATATCGACCTCGAGGTGTAATAAAGGACATATTTAGAGATTATGACATCAATTTGTCTTAAACAAGGCATGGCATGAAAAATAGTAGCCTCATTGCTTGTAAGGATTTGCATGGAAATGAAGCACTTTCATTTTATCATCTCCAATGGTATGCTACAACGGTGATGAATACGAATCCTGGGAGCCAATGGAATTGGAATGCACTCGTGAACATCATAGATTTAGAAGAGTATTTGTAAGTTTTGGTGTTATAATTGCTGGCTTTGGGATGGGTGTAGGTTCATGTTGCTCTTAGATAGAATATTCTTGAAATCCAAGTATCATGGTATTTTGCTTGCGATCATTGCTAAGAATGAGAAAGACGGTTTCTTTCCATTATTAGCATTTTTAGTTATGGATCAAAAGACATTAGACAATTGCGCATGAACATTAACATGCCGATGAGGGATCATATCTCTCGATCAAACAATCGCATTCATTTCTGATAAGGGTAAGAGTTTAATGTCAGTTGTCCCTTTAGTCTTTCAGACTTGTATCATTCTCATTGTTTATTGCACTTGAAGATGAATTTTAAGTAGACGATCGCTGAAAAATTTAATATTTCTGTTAGAAGAAAATTGCTTCAACTACTGGATGCTGCAGTTTATGGATTGAGAATCAAATATTACAGGAAAGCCATAGATGAAATGCGGTGTTTCTCTCAACAAGCCGCCAAGTGGATTGAAGATTCTGATCCGAACCATTGGGAAAATGCCCTATTTTCAAGGAAAAAATATGGAGAATTATATTCCAACTGTGTCGAGTCTTTCAATTCATGAATACTCAAAGCCCGCAACCTCCCAATGACTACTACAAAAAAGGTAAAAGATCACGGCTAAAAACTGTGATCAAAAGAATTAGAGCACGGTTCATAAACCGTGATCTACCGAGCTATGATCTTTTGTTGGTGATTATGATTTTTTATTGATGATTTTATCACGATGGATAACCGTGATTGTTTGTTGGTAACAATCACAGTTTAATTTACGACCGTGATCTTTTGGTGAAAAATGATTATGTTTTTATACTACCCTATGATTGTTAGTTGGTTAACTATAAAGGTGTTTATGAGAACCGTGATTGTATTCTTAGTAATGATCACGATTTATTATTCGACCGTGATAATTTAGCAAATAAATAATGATATATAAGTTCAAATAAATTATATTTTATACGTAACCGTGATCTTTTATTGGGCAATAATTATAGTTTTAAGCTGCACCGTGATTATTAGTTAGTTAACTATCATGGTGGTTATAAGAACCGTGATTGTTTTCTTAGTAAGGATCACGGCTTATTTGGTGACCAGGATAATTTACAATATGAGAAGATTACATTTGCACTTGAACCGTGATCTTTTTCTCGAAACTGTAGATATATTTAATATTATTCATGAATAAAATCACCTCATCATACCCAAAAAACCATTTTGATACAAAATAATTTCCATACAATTGTTCTAATACATCCACCTATTTTCATACAAATACAAGTTGAAAATATCCAAAATAAATATTTCATTTGAATCAAACACACCAAAATATCATGTTGAGCCTCAACTATTCAATAGTGGTGCCAATTTCAAAATAAAAAACTACAATATAATAAAAAATGATTGTACTCACAATATTCAACTATATAAATTTTTGAATTATGATGCACTATTCATTCCTAAATGTAGTTATTTTATCTTTTGTGTAGGAGGCTATTCATTCGAACTGCATGTACAACATAATTATGATATTAATTAGCCAATGAATTTAATTAAATATATCAACCCAAACAAAAAAGAAAGATCTTACATTTTGAAGAATGTGAATTTCTGGGTTTTCGATGATATCTTTAATATACTTCATTACAAAATAACCACATTCGATATTTCTTCTTTGCTCTGGGAACTACAAATATAAGTAAATAATTAATTTTAGAAAAAAATTAAATAACATCATAGATATAATTTTCAATAGTTCAAAATGACTTGTAAATATTTGAGAGCAAACATAATGCATTGCTACAAAAACAAAAAGCTCTGATCCAATGACTAAAATGTATTCACACTTAGCTATCATTTTAGCGGTCAAATATGTTATCTCACATTATTAGCAAATTAAAGTTAAACAATTAGAACTATGCAAAAGGGAATAAAAAAAGGAGTCATTCTCAACCTTTAGGGACTTATTTATATGAAAGGAATGAAAAATTGTAACAATATAAACATTAAAAATAAGTAAAGAGACAAGCCTTCCATGTTCCAATATTTAAATATGTCCAAGCTCACAATACAATGACTAAAACAATGACCTAATTTTTTTTTATCCACCATTCGTCTCCCATTTTCATCCTTGTTTCTGATATGCACATGGTTGTCTTTGACTTTCTCAAGCACATATTGTTTAAAGAAAAAAAACATAAATCTTAGTTTTTTTGTGCGATCAAGTACTCTCTCTCTCTCTCTCAATTATATTTCTCTTCCTTTTTAGACCTTTTCATGGTCAATCCGAAATCCTAAAAACATTCCCTCACCAACATCCTAAAGATATTCAACCCAAAACTTAACCCCTAACCATATCTAAACATTTTCCTATTTCATGTCATAGATCCAATCAATCAATTAAGGAATAAAGAGGAAAATCGAAAACAACAAGATAAGAGATTAAAAAGCATATGGGAGGAGATCCGATGGTGGGATACGGGATGGAGATCGGCCCATGGACGACAGAGATTGGAGGTGGGGACGACGGGGATGGCGCCGATGGTGCCGATGGGGATGGTTGGGATCTGCGCCAATGGGGACGGAATCGGTGGGGATGGTTACAGACGGAGCCGGTGGGGACGTGCCAGTGGGGTCTCGTTCGATTTGGTGGGGACGGTGGGGTCAGGGTGTTTTTTTATTACTATTCACAATGATTGTCATATTTTTTTTAATTGAGGATGGTGTTTTGATGGGGCTATATATTAAACCGTGATCTTTTAATGTGAGGATGGTATTTTGGTGGGTATTAGGGTTTTCTTATTGTGTTTTGGTGGGTAATTAAGGAATTAACTCAAAATTATTTGATCTCGGTATGTTTTAAACCGTGAAATTATGATGACTTTTTATCACAGATCATAGAAACCGTAATAAATTATTAATGTAAAAATTAAATTATGAATATGAAATCGAGAAACCCATGATCAAATGTCCTATTTTAATTGTTTTAAAAAAATTTAAATAATTTATTAGATTACATAATTATATAAATCGTGATATTTTACTTCTTTAGAATTGTGAACATAATTTTTAATCACGCTATGAATATCAACGTGATCATTGATCAAACAAACCGTGATCAAATATGGTTATTTTATCATGGTCTACTAAAACAATAATAATAAAGTAGATTTAATCACGTTTTTTTAGTATAACTGTGATCAAATGTTAATGTTAAAAAACTTAAAATTAATTTCATGCAGTCAACAATCACGTGATCTTTAGTAGTTATTATCACGGTTTAACGCTAACTGTGATATTTAGTACCGTGGGCTATTGTAGTTTTTGTAGTAATGAATAATTCAAATGGTTGATCAATATAAGGGTTAAAATGTTGGAGATAATGTACAAAAGATGCAATGAGACCAGCAAGTGGGAGACTTTCTCATGTCAATTAGTAATAGAAAAATTGAAAAAGCATCAAGAAAGGTGTCGTGGCTCACAAGTGTTGTGATCTGATGGAAATCATTTCAAGATATGTGGGAGATGAGATGAAGAAGTCAACCTCAACCGTCACACATGCACATGTAGAGGTGAGAGGTATTTGGGTTGCCATGTGCCCATGCTTGTGTTGTAGTGTGAAAAATAAATTGCTCCATCAATGATTATTATTCACCATATTTTTTGTTGCATACATTCCGCCAAGCATATGCAGGTGCAATCCTTCTTGTGGTGAGTGTTTACAGACTAGCTGAGGAGCAAGGAAGCATATTCATCAAACCTCCGTTTATAAAAATAGGCCAGGGAGGAAGAAGAAAAAAAGAATAGAGTCGCATGCAGATCCAGATACGGTAATCTACAATCGATGTTCAAGGTGAACGAGATTTGGACTCAACAGGAAGACATGCAAGAATCCAGTGGTAGTACAAGAATGATGTATTTTATCTAAAGTTTATTAGTATCTGCTTTTGTTTAATATTTTTATATTTGGTATGTATGAACCAAGTTACTAGTATGAGAACTTTATGAAGTATTATTAATATTATTGATATATTCCTGCATGTTTAATCAGTGCATATGCTTGTATCTTATAGTACATTATCAGTGTACACAATTGCATAACAATGTACACATATTAATTATATAATAGTGTACACAGTGTAACACACATAACCTTTAACATGTGTAACAATGTGCGCACTATGCATAACAGTGTATACAATTTAACACACATAACTTGTATCATCCATAACAGTGTACACATAGTACATAACAGTGTACATATTGTAATACATAGAACTTTTAACATCTATAACATTGTGCACATACTTCATAATAGTATATATATTATAACATAAAGAATCTGTAACATCTATAATAGTGTACATCTACTACATAACAGTGTACATAACCTACATTATGAACATTAACTTTATACATTTACAAAATAAACATAAAAATGCTATTAAAATAACAACATCTATTGTTCAAACTACATAAAACATCACCACCACCGATATAAAATAACACACTGAATTACACCACCACCACATTACATTTAAAACACATTAAATTGTCAGTATATATATTTCACAGTCTTCTTATATGCAATTCTCATTCTCTCTAGCTTTTTGACTGACTTTGACTGCATACTTCCCTTAAGACCTTGGAATGTCTTTTTGCTCGAAATCTATGTTGGTTCCTTTTATGAGTTGCACACTGTATTTAAGCACATATATTACACAATCAATTCTACAAACACCATTAACATATTATCTTCTCATGTTTTTGTAGAAATTAATATTGATAATATATCGATAATACTCACCCATTAGATTGTTGTGGGCATTGATCATCCCTTACAATTAACCAGTCTTCAACATTGGAGATAAAATGATTAAGTCTAAAATATATCTTCAACCATTGAACCTGCACACTACAATCTCAAACTATAAGTGTACATATACTTATAACTGTGTACATGAGAACTTTAACAGTGCATAAATAAAATATAGTGTACTAATGTTAAAATTTAACACTTACTAATTTGTCCGTCGATTGTTCAAACCTAGCAACATTTCTCAAAGAGTTGTATTTTACAAATCAATGACTTTTCAAATCCACCATCAATAGATACCAATGTTGGCACCCTTTGAATCAGAGTGGACGGGCATAAGAACTATGTGAAGATCCTTCAATGTTATTGTGGTGCATCCCCTGAAGAATCAGTCAAAGCATTCATGTAAGCTTCTGCGGACGCAACATCTTCTAACAGGGGATGACTATTCTTAAGTGTCTTCTACACATCATGACAACAGAAAAATAGATGTTAATGTAAGACGCATGTGTTATATAACAAATTGTGATAGGACAATGAATAATGAATTTAGCTGGGCCAAGAGCTCACCTAATACCATTTTTTGGGAGATTGATCATCCTCAAAGATGCCAAAATATATATCCAAAGCATGTCACAAGTACGAACCATTAGATAGATTATTATTATTAATTACACGCATTACCATATTGTAAATATTCTCACTCACGTCATCCTCCAGTTCTGACTTGAAGAGCACATCTCATATCTGCTAGGTGCTAATTCATTTTTCCCCAATGCAAAAGTACATATCCCTAAAATGTACATCATATATATGGGTAATTGTTAACAATGTATAGCAAATTTAAAGAACTTGTATAAATGCTTTTATATATATCTTGTGATTTTTAATAACAAAAACTTATTAATCACCTCATCGTCTTCAACAAGTAAGAACTTCTTCCCTTGATAATTTCTTTATTTCTCTATGAGGACCTACATATTACAATGTATGAAGGATGATTATACTATTTTACTTAAGTTATGAATCTCTAAACAAAATTGAATTTGTTTATATGTCTCTTTGGGATGCTAAATGGTACTTTGGCAATCTTGATTTTGCTCTTAGGTGATGGGGGTGAACAACTACACTTCAGTTTCTTGCACTACATTATCCATTGCCTTGAACAACTCTTTCTTAAGAGATACATGGTAGTATGGTGACCGCAGCAAATAAGATGAGATCATATTTCACCTCTTTAATCTCTCAACATAGGAGGCCTTTTTTGGCACCCTCTGAATGATCCCTTCATTGGGATTCTACCTAAAGGGAATAATAGACAACTCCTCTGTTACTAGTTCTAATGACCCTTCATCGATATCCTAACTAAAGGGAACAATAGATAAGTCCGACTGCTAGAAGCTAACATCCACAATGCTATATGGTTTTTCTTTGCCAGACCCATCCTCACTAGCTCCACCTATGGTATCATCCCCGCTTGACCCTTCTCCACCGTCAAAGTCTCATCTCTTAATTATATAGTATTCATCATTTTGTGAGGCTTCCTCATTCCCTTCTTTTAGGTCTTGTTCTTCTTCTCCCCCCCCCCCCCTTCATTTCCTTTTTTATCCTTTGATCCTTCCTCTTCTCCCTCCTCCTTTTCTAGTTTTTATGTAGTTCCGTGCCCTCTTTTTTTTTAACCTCTTTAGATTCTTGGGCATTTTGAGCCCTTAACAACTCCATTTTCGACTTGAGCATCTCCATCTCTAACTTCATTTTTTTGAGTTTCTTACTCAGCCTATTTCCTTCAATCTGACAAAGTGATCCTAATTTCCTCTTCAATGAGAGAGAGTGAACCACAATAGCCAATCTCCTAGACCTTTTTGGTTCTTCTTATTGTTGTTCATTCTCCTTCCAATAATTTAAGAGTGTTCCTCCCCTTCATTTTATTCATCTTACCCCCGTAGAGAAGCCATCTCTCTCCATCATCAATCTCGAGGGATGTCATAACCTACAACATAAAAGAAAATGTATGTCAGTATTAGACAGAGTAGATCAGGTCACACATAGCAATGTACACATTTGAATTAGTAGTATACACACTTGAATTAGTAGTATACAAATGTGCTCAATTAGTGTGCACAAATGAATTAACAGTATATAAATTTGAATTAGTAGTGTACAAACATGCTCAATCAATGTGCACAGATAAATTAGTAGTATACAAATTTGAATTCTCAATCAATTTACATAGACGACTTAGTAGTGTACACATTTGAAGTAGTAGTGTACAATTTTGACTTAGCAGCGTGCACGTTTGAAATAGTACAATACAAATTTGACTCAGCAGTGTACAAATGTGAATTAGCATTATAAACATTTGAATGAGTTTACAAATGTATGCATAACAGCTCACATATATATTTCAGTGAGTTATGAATTATTTACCTGAGTTGCAGTTACTCTGAAGGGGTTAGCATTTTTACCCCCTTTCTCCTTGTCAGCTTTATCGCCCACTTGAATAATCGTGAAGAGACATGACGAGTTGTAGGCGTCCATCTAGTTGTTCTTATGTGCTCATAAAATCAAGCCTATAAAAATGATTTCATTAATTCTCGTGACAAAATAATAATGAAAAGGACAATAGATTTGTTCAAGTGATGAAATACTTACACAAAGGACCGCGGTGCAATAAAAAATGTATCACATTGATGATTTGGAATACTAGTCCTCATCCCTCTTTGTTATGCAAGCCCATTACTGTCGTATGCCCTCCTTCAATTGGTCGCGGATGGCAACAGACTAAGCATACTTCTATGTGGATTTCAGGTCATCCAACAATCCTAAAAAATGTATTGGGCATTTGTAGTATCCAATGTGAAACAAAAACAACGCAAATATGAAAGCTATCTAAAGTCTCACAAAATCTTTGATATCTTTGGGGTCGTCAGAGTTCACCAAGGAAGACATCTTGTCCTTCAAAGCTACCCTAGTGATGATGGAAGAATCATTGAAGAATTGTTTTTTTATTTCAGATTCTGTAGAGGGTGAGTTCAAGTTAGGGGTCTCCCCAAAGACTGGCAACCCTATGATAAGGGCAACGTCTTCGGCAGTCTAAGATATCGGTTGTCCACCTATCTCAATCGAAGAAATCTCCATCAAATTGTAGCTTCTAATGATAACATCAAGTAATTTTGATTAGAATTGCATCCTCCAAATATTATCCAAGATATCGAATGGTGTCTTCTTCATTAATCTTCTATGACATGCTCTAATTGTCATCCCATCCATGGCAGTTGTGTAGAAGATTGGGAAGCACCTATACTGCACCAGCATCGATTTGGGCAGGAAGGGCTTGACGGTCTGTATTATAAGAGAGTACCAAAATAGTTGTACAAAAGTATGTTAAGAGTATACAAAACCATTATAAGGGTGTAGAAATGACATTTTAAAAGTGAATATAGGGGTTTTAATCTTGTACAACGCCTGTTATAAGAGTGTATAAAAAATGAATAACAGTGTACAAGGAATTTTAACAGGAGAAAGGTTAAGGGTGTACTCAGTCAGTTTAACATTGCTCAAAGGGGTTACCTTGTTTCCTTCCATTCCTTGTGGTGGATGGCTTGGGTTTGGACTTGGTATTAGTGGATGACTTGGGTTTGCTTGGGTTTGGACATTTTTCTGGTCTTTGTGGATGACTTCAGAAGAGTTTTGGTGGGGGGGGGGGGGGGGGGGGGGGGGGGGGGGGGGGGGGGGCAAAGTCTTGGTGGAAGATTTGGAAATTCGAGGATCTCTAGATGATAATGCCCAAGTCTTCATGGTGGAGGTAAAAGGATTATCCTCATCAGAAACTACAATGGTTTCGAGGACTTTGTCGTGATGTCATTTTTTTGCAGATGAGCCATTATGTTTCAATCTGACAACGTAAAAAAATATATGTTAGAATCAGAAGTGAGCAATCCCTCATGCTATATAATTAGAAGAATGATTTATCAATGTACATAAAATGCATAACAGTGTACCTAAGAAGCATAACAATATAGGAGGAGCATATCTATATACAAGGAAGATAACATTGAATTTTAGAGTTCTTTTACCATGTAGAAGCCCCTATAACAATCAAAATTTATCCAAGCCTATGAAAACAATACATAGTCACCTAGGGTTAGTGATACACCGTCACAAGAAGATTTAAGGGTGTACATATCAACAATATCAGTGTACACAGAACAGTCTCACATTTTACTTTGTCAATTTAACCTCCATAATAAGATTATGGCAAGAATGAGAGAACCATATAGGTAATGAATCTTCTTTTCTATTATTTACCATATAAAATGAAAGGATAAAAAATGAATTGATGATGGTGGGTAATGATGCCATACTTATGTGATATATGGTGACAATCAATATGTTTCTGCAACTGGGCTCTTTCCATAAAAAATCAATGTTAATATTTGTTAAAATGAACTATTTTACCTGGTAATTGTTCACTTAGTTTGTTATTTGAGTCATTCAATTTTAACTATCACACATTTGTGGTTGCATTTATGTTTTTTTTTGTTCATGTCCACTATAATTCCTTTGGTCATATTTCAAAGCCCAAACCCCAACACATCCTGGAGGATGAATCATTAAAAACGTTATACTAAAACAAATCAAACAACAAGGATAATTCAGCTGAGAGACAGACCATAATTAATTCATACACTAGAAGGATAATTCAGAGGGCAATCATATAGACCTACCAACTCGTGCACTCATATCTATGAGAAACATAGTTGTATAACTGTATTCACATTAAGGCCATAGGGTATATATGCATGCGAGAGATTTATAAACCTTATATGATTCTTCTATAAAATAATATCAATTTTAAGGGTACACAGTGCACACATAACAGTGTAAACATAAATCTCAAATTTTCATTGTTAATTTAACCTCCATAAACAATAAACATTTCAAATAGGTTTAGATAATAGGACATAAGGTGTACATATCAACAATACCAATGTATTGTAAACATAAACAACCAACATTTGATATTGTCCAGTCCACTGTCTTAGTAGTGCATTAAATCTTAGGTCTTAATATTGATTAATATGTATCTCTCTCTCTCTCTGCACAACAAAAAAAATCATGTCATATTGAAATCTTAATGTAGTATTGAATTCAACTAGATTTGAATGCAAGACATTCGGTAGCATAATATTGCATTTCCTCACATAAATTAATTATTGAATTAAAACACAAAAATCAACCTATTCACATATTGCCATAGTTATAGAAATTGCATCTGCCAAGTTTTTTTCTATTATCTTCAAAGGATCCAGTTTCTGGTCTATATTAAATATATGAAGAAGACTTTCAATTCATCACTCCATACCATAAACAAATAATGGTATTCAAAGCAAGCATTTTGTCCTAATAGAGTTGCCTTCAAAAGCAGAAGAGATTGTTTCACTGATGTTTCAAGTTTGTCATTTCCACTTGAATCAACACTATTATATGATGCATATCCAAAGAAATAGTTCACCAGTTCATATTTTTGGTCCCTCAACATGGCAGCACAAGTAGGCTCATCGCCCATGTTGTTTATTTTATTCAGTCTCACCAATCAATAGTGAGAAAGAAAAAGGAGACGAGAGTACTCATGATTATAATACTAAAAAAAAATAACTCAAATACAAGAAACACAAGACAGAATGAGATAGTGATGGACTTGACAATGGATATTATTACATTATACATACATTCATGGTTCATGAATGCATTCAGAGTCTAATATGTATTGAATCATATCAACACCACCATCACATATACAGACCATACCAAACCATTCCTTCTCTACCACTAATTTACCTCAACATCTTCTCAAAGTGTGGTAGAATATTTATCTCTTGTTTTCACATAATAATTAACAAGCTCACGTATTTATCCAAACAAAACAGTGTACATATGACATTCATGTATCAAACTGAAGGAGGAGGGGGTAAATGCTCAATTCCAAGGGACAAAATCTCAAGTGAAGAAATCATAAACCATGTCTCAAATAACATAATTAATCATATTATCACATATTTATCTAAATAATAACAGTGTAATATGACATTTATGTATCAAAAGTGAAAGAGGAGTGGTTTGTAATGCTTATGGGTCAACCTATCCATGGAAATGAAAGAGGAGATGCTCTTGAAGTTGGCGAGAAAGGGCTTCAATAGTGGGGAGAAGAAGGGATTTGATGGAGGGGGTTTTGCCAGTGAATGATATCAGATTTGGGAGGGAGATAATCGGCGTCGACGAAGGGAGCTTGGTCGTCGAATCTGCCGGTTTTTTTGGGGGATGGTCACCGAATTTGTCGAGAATGGGTGGGGAAAGGAAGGGCTTCAATAGAGGGAGCTTGGTCAGCGAAAGAGAAGAGATTCAGGAGGGTGTTCATCTTCGGAGGGGAGAGATTATCTGTCGGGAATGGGTGTCCATCTTCGGAAGGCATTCGTCTTTGACGAGGGTTATGCTTTGTGGGGGGGGGGGGGGGGGTTAGAGAAGATGAGTTTTAAATGAAAGGGTATAACAATAATATATGAAATGTCCGTTTGGGTGTCCGTTAGTGACAGAGACTCAAAGAAAATAGATTTTGTAAATTAGGGACTTATTGTTAAGATTAATTGTTGCAAGGACTAATGGTTAATAGATGGGTATCCTTAGGGACCCTAATTAATTTTTCTAAAAATAAATAAATTAAAGCTAAAACAATAGTAGCTTAAATATAAAAAAAATAATATAAATATGTTAGATTCCCATATAATCACTAAATCTCTAAATAAATAAAAGCTTAGAACCATGCAAAATAAATTTTTCATAGAGTGCATAAGAATTTTTTAACGATATTTAAAATTTAAATATAAAATTCTAAACAAACACAAAATATCTAATTCAAAATTTCAAAAATTTCAACTAAGAAAAAATCATTTAAATCAAAATGAAATAATCTTTAAACTTTGCGTTGATAATCATTTTTCTTCTGAAATATACAAAAAAATATTAAAAATATAAGAGCGGGACACTATCTTGATTCAATGGATGAAATAATATAGATTAACAAAATAAAAATATGATCTTTATTTTGTAAAGATGAAATTAGAGAGGAGATCAGAAAAAATATGTTCTCGGTGCAAATGCAGTTTTGTTTTAGACATTTCACCGAATATTTTGTATACAAGTTTCAAATTTTAAAATACTTATAAAATTAGACAGACATTTTGTCCGAGACTAAAAACAAAAAATGTGTTGTAGTTGGGGACTTGAAATGCAATATAAAGAAAAGTGGGATCGATAACTAGTTTACAAAGACTTAAAAATAAAAATTATAAGGGCAATTTTGGTATTTCAAAATAAGTTATTTGACAAATTAACATTGTGGAGGGAAAAATCTGGTGAAAAATTCCTCTTCAAACGTTAAATTGAATATTCTTTGAATATTCTGACGGACATTTGGCATAGGCACTAAAATCGAAAATGGCAATAGAAGTTGGGGACTTAAAAAAATATGAAGAAAGCAGAAATCGATCACTAAATAACATAGTTTACAGGGATTTAAAAATATAAATCCCCCAAGAAAAAAAACACATTTATGCGAACTAAATTCATTAAACAACTCGTATATCTCACTAACATTATTCTTTATTTATAGAGGGCTTTTATTTCTACCCCATGAGTTAATCATCCCACCCCATTTAAATATGAGATAATTGTATTTTTAAAGGAACTCATTCTGTCATACCCCATATCTCGTCATATCCCATCTCTTAGCCCCGTTTGGATGCAGTATAATCCCGAATAGATCCTGGAATAAGGTGGAATATGTTAAATAAGGTGTTTGGATGCTCATAATACATATGGACAATGTATGCTTGGATAAACTGATATAAAGTGTGTTATATTAGTTTCAGTCAATCCCTGAAATTAAACTTATTTCAGATTATTCCATCCAAAGAATATGTAGGTCCACTTTCAAATCAACTGTCATTACCTCTTATAAATCACATGTCAAATTAACCATTATCATTTTTTTATCTTTTACAAATTCTTATCAACGCTTTATTCACATTTTATTCAAACAACAAAAATTGTATTATTACGTTTTCCAATTAAAATAATTCAAAACACAACCAAACACAAAATCACTTCATCTTTATTTATACGCATTTACATTAGAATAGTTGTATACCCAAGAATAAGTCATATTCTGTATCCAAATGGGGACTTAAGAAGTTAACCCATCATACACTTTTCACCCCC
The DNA here is from genome assembly GCA_030737845.1 of Acorus calamus. Lineage (NCBI taxonomy): Eukaryota > Viridiplantae > Streptophyta > Magnoliopsida > Acorales > Acoraceae > Acorus > Acorus calamus. The sequence continues at coordinate 9,505,955 of CM060877.1, read as the reverse complement.
CATATCCCATATCAATCAAAATCAAATCCCAAAATCAAACTAAAAAATTTATAGTGTCATTTCTCTCTATCTACTGTGACCCCTTCTCCTCCCCATCAACTCATCTTTCTCTGGGGAACTCATGGCGACTAGTGGTGCAATTTTAATCGGTTAAATCAAAACCGAACATATTCCAAAAGATATTTTTTGGGTTTGGGACAATATTTTTTTAGTTTAGTATGGGTAAGGATTCAAAAACTAATAAACCGTTCTACTTTGATTTGTATTTGGTTTTACTTAATTAAATTGAATTAACCAAATCGAACCAAAATGAATTAAATTCGAACACATGATTATTTATAATTAATATTCATTTAGATCATTTATTTTTATATTAAAAATTATATTGTTGTTATACCATTATTATTCATAAAAAATGAATACACTAATTTACTATTAGTAAAGTAGTAAACGAACCCCAAAAAAATGAATCCTAGCATTTCAAATATTTATATAAAGCTGTAAAGCAACCCCAAAAAAACTCTTACCAACCCTAAATTGGTTTTAAAAAAAAGAAGGTATCTATATGGATATCTTTAATAGTTCGGTTCAGTTCGATTTAATTCAGGTAAACCAAACAAAAATAAGTTTGATTTTGAATTTTTGGTTCGGTTTTTGGGTTATATGAATTATAATTTGATTCAATTTGGATTTACCAAAAATCGAACCAAATCGACCAAATTGCATCTCTAATGGCGACGCCCATTCCTTCCTCTCTCACCAACAAGCTCTCTGACGACATTGATGGAGGGAGCTTGGGAGGAGGAGGTCATATGTGTCTTCTAAAATGTTTGGGGTGGGTTTGTAAGCTCCAGAAAAATGGATGGGTGGCTTACCTAATGGGGTGGGTTAGTAAATTAACGGTGGAAGTAACAACACATTTGTTTTATATGTTTTGTTATTTTATATATTTTTTCATTTTTGTGCGAAGAATTATTTGTTTTATCTTCGTTTCAGGTGTGACATAGCTATTCGCCCTTACGAGGATAAATAACAATCCACACAGATATAAACACATTTTTATTATTTTTTTGTTATTTTTATTGAAAAATGTAAAAATGACATTTTTGCTATTTGATTCATCTTGGATAAATGGTTGATAAAAGGAAAATGAGAATTTATATAACTTTTTAAATGACAACTTCTTTGTATTTCGGAATTCAACTCTCAGATATGTGCATGATATGATAGATGTGATAGTTTTTGAAGGTAGGTGAGAGTGTTAAGTGAGATGATTTGAAAAAAAATAAAAAACACAAAAGAGTATTTAATATGGCATAGATAAATCCTGATGAATAATTTTAGCATCTATAGAATAGTTATCAGATTTTATCCTAATTTATTAAGACGTATCTATCAGTGTTTATTTTTACAAAATGAACATTTTTTTCTTATTTTCTTGTATTCCCCTTATTTTGGGTTTATGTTTCGCTCCAAACAGCTTTACCCCTGTTTGGATGGAGAATTAACTTATTTTGAGGTTTATGACTATTCTAGTTTAAATAAGGATAAATTTATTCTTGTTGAGAAACATATTAATAATAAAAAATTTGTTTGGATAAAATATGAATAACGTGTGGATACATATTTATGAAAGGTGAAAAAATGATGACAGTTGATTTATAAGAGGTTATGACAATTAATTTAACTATGGACGCACATATTCTTTTGAATTGAATAACCTGAAATAAGTTAATTTCAGGGGTGGGAGACCGTCGGTGGCCTTCGATCTCGATGAGAACAACGTTTGTCTGCAAAGCCATTTTTGGGCTGCATCACGAGTTCTCATCGGCAATCTTTGGAAGGTCGGGGACGGTCAGGGAACACATTTTTGGCACGACCAGTGGTGCGGCCCCAGACTCCTTCGGAAGGAGGTCCAAGATCTTTTTCGGCTTGCAGTATGGCAAGAGGGTAGCGTCTCCTCCTTCTGGACGGGTACAGGCGCAATTCATGGATGGGAGATTAGTCTTCGATGAAACCGATTGACCGAGGAGGAGATCACTCAGCTGGCACTGCTTTCGGAGCGCCTAACTGCATGGGAGGACCGGTCGGGGGAGGCAGAGGACTCCACATGTTGGGCTCCTAATACGGCTAAGGGTTTCTCGGTCAAGGCATGCTACAATTGGTGGCGTGCGGATCGTCCACGTGCAAATGTCGCAACAAAATTTGGGCAGATTTGGCGGCCGAAGATACCACTAAAGGTAAAAATCTTCATGTGGCTGTTGTATCAGGAATGTCTCCAAACGAAGGTATATCGCACAAAATGGAGGCCTTCTGAACCAGTGAGTTGTGCCCTTTGTGGAGAGGAACCAGAGACGTGCACACCTTTTCTTCCAGTGCAAGGTCTCGAGAGCCCTATGGGACGTTATGGGGGAGGCCACATCTTGGCACCCTTCATTCGTTGACATTGAGTCCATGTGGGAGGCAGGGAAATCTCTCCATAGACCTGAGAACTTGAGATTTTTCAATATCATTCTCCGATCAGTGATCCCGGCGGTCACATGGCGATATGGAGAACAAGGAACGAGGCGATATTTAGGGGCTCGCGGGTCTATGCGGAGAACATGTGGGAGATGGTGTCTCTCTCGATCACGGAGTGGGGACGAGGGATTGCAGGGGTTAGGGGGATTTTTCTCGACAGAGGCTGTTTGGACATCACATTTTAGTGGCATAGAGTTGCGTGGAGTAATTGATAGATACCACGCCTACTAATCATTCAAACCCCCCGCGTATTTTGTTTCTGTGCCATGATTGTCCTTTTTTCTTCTTATTTTTTCTCTATATCCTCTCATCCTCAATTCGGGCTTGTAACTCATTTTTAGTAATTAATGAAAGTGCCGGTAGCAAGATCTACCTTTTTTTAAAAAAAAAAGTTAATTTCAGGGGCTAGCTAGAATCCATATATTACATTATACTAGAAAATTCTGGTATACGGATTCTCATTTATTTTAGCCTTAACACTCATTTTGAGGCTCTTCCGACTAATTCTCATTTATTTCGGGTCCTATTTTTCGAACCAAATGGGGACTTAATTATTTGAATTGACATCTTTAAAACCAAACATGAACTTAATCCCAACTCAATCTTAATCGAATCCAAATCAAATCGGATGGGTTAATTGTTTTTAGAGCTAATACACGCAACCCATTTTGTAGCCATATATACTATGATAATGTAATATATACTGTAATATCATAGTGTATATATAAGGTTCCATCATAGTATATGACTTAAATTTTTTTAGGGTTTTTTATTTTTACCTCCTCACAAACCATCGTATTTAGCGATCACTCCATCACTTCTTCATATTTGGGTTTTACTCCCCAGATTTAAAGGATAATTCCTTTATGGGTCCCTCTGAGGGAGTAAAAAGGAATTATCCTTTAAATCTGGTGAATAAAACCCAAATACGAAGAAGTGAGGGAGCGATCGCTAAACACGATGGTTTGTGGGGAGGTAAAAATAAAAAAAAAAACTCATTTTTTATTATAAAAAATACTAATATATCTTAATATATAATTCAATATAGAATTTTGCAGCTCATGCGCTCTTCAAAAGCCGGCAGCGCCACATCTTCTTCTTTTTCACTCCGTCTGCTGCACTCAGGGGACTTCTTCTAGGGTTTCTGGCGATGGCGGCTAGGGCACTTCTTCTAGAGTTTCTGGTCCTTCTCTCCTTCCTCGGCCTCTCCCTCGCATTATACGAAGATCAAGTCGAACTCGCCAATTGATTCGCAACCCCCCCCCCCCCCAAATCGAATTATTTTGAATCTCCATTTCTCGTACTCCATGAATTCAAAGAAAAGTTTTTCCTCTTTTGTGCGTTTGTTTAGGCATCAGAGGTATATAGGGAAGGAAGCGAGTGGTGGTGTCGACCAACGGAGGAGAACGTCGTTGCATCCCTCGACCTCCGAAAGGGAGATATTTGCATGTCTTTCTGCTTTAGGCTGCGTTTGGTTCGGCTGAATGCAGAATTTAAGTACTGAATTATTCAGTGCTGATTATATAAGTGCTGATTATTTTATTCAGTTCAGTTTAAAAAAACTGTTTGATTCAGTGAAAAATATAAGCACTTATTCAAATAAGTGTGTATGGTTCACCACTTAACAGTAGTGCTTATTAGAAGGGTATTTTGGTCTATTTAATAAGTATTGAATGCTATTTTGATGTTTGATTGAATATTTAAAAAACGTGCTTATTTTTTAACTATTTCAAAAATATGGATTTGTTCCCCGAAATATATGTCCCAAGAGTGAATATTTCACAAACTTGAATATTTAAAAAACGTGCTTATTTTTTAACTATTTAAAAAATATGGATTTGTTTCCCAAAATATTTGTCCTACTTTAGAAAGTGATTATTTCACAAACTTAAACCCAATAGTATTTATATAACTGCAAATCTTTCATTCTACAATTCAAACACTGATCTTTTTTTTTCCTATCGATGAACACCATATTATATCCAAACATTAATAAAAATTCAACTCATATAATGAAAACATGAACTTTTCAAATCTGTCAATGAATTTGATATATTAAATCATAAATCACCATAATTAAATCACTTGGAAAGTCTCTCAATTGTTATAAAACAATAGTGCATCTAACAACAGTAGCATGTTATCATCATTTATGGTGTTCAAGAGTTGCATAACATAAGAGAACTAAAGATTTCAAAAAGCTACAGCAAAATTTATCAATCCCATGGGCATTGTCTTCTCAACTATAATGCCTGAAAGCATTGTTTAAGCAGCAATCCATCAATCATGTAGTGTTCCCAGAATATCATCTTCTCTGAATAGGTAGTACCTAAGCAAACACAACATAAAAACCAATGCAATCAGAATCACATTATTTCACATGGTGTTAAAAATGAAAATATCCGCAATAAGAAATGATAGTTTCATAACAGAAAATCATTGGTTCTGTTACATTGGTTCAAATAGATCAAGACCAGTAAACAAAAGAAACTTCAATAACGTTTACATAGATAAAGGGCATAGATCGACAAAATTTGTTGAGCAAGAGAAATACTGACAATTGAAGAAAACAAAAAAATTTTATGACTAATAAAATTGAGATCCAGACAATAAAAAGATATATCATGCATTCAACACCATCACTATTTTCTTGGATTTCAAGCTTCTCCAACTTCTAGTTAGGAGAAATACCTATCTGTGAAAAAAAAATAAAGACCCACAAGGATGTGAGGTTTGGATTATTCAACATTGATGCATTTAGGGAAACAAGTGTGGAAACATAGAGAGGATATAAAACCTGTTGGGTTAAGATATAAAAGAAGAGGATATAAAACACTTGATACTGTGACATAAGTATCAGGTTTCATTTGAGGATTTCATAAGAGTGGAAAATAAATGATGGGCATGCTAAAGTTTGGAAAACAGAACATGTTGAGTTTATTGGACTTGTGTGAATAAAAATAAACTTTAGCATGTTTTTCGTGAGCTCCTTTTATTGGAATACTTTAGCATGTTTCTAAAACACCACCTGCCAATTCACTTCATAGTGTATGGGCCACAAGAGTTAAATCATTGGCGAGGCTCTTCTTTGAAAAAAAGATGAATGGGAAAACACTAATAAAGGATGATAAACAATGTCAGAGGATCAGGAACAGACAATTATGGTCTTGTGGTGGAATAAAAGGGTAACCTGGAGCAGATGTGGGAATAGGGAAGAAACCTAAAAACCAAAGGGGAGAGAAGCAAGAAGGCAAAGACATTGTAATCCATCATTCCAACCGGTGTTTGGGTGATATGGTCGATGCACAACGAAGTTGTATTCAAGGGATCGAAGGTGTACTATGAGAATGTTTGGGCCAACATCAAAAGATTCATAAAGGACTGGGTCAACATTGCAGGGGTGCTAGTAAAGTAGGATTTGTGAGTGACAAATTAATTGGTCATTGAGGAATAACTATCCGAGAAGATTTTGGTAGAGCCAATAGATACCACTTTCACTGGCAGTGTTTGTTTTCTCTAATTAATTTCCTTGCTCGTTCTCCTGCACCTATCTTTCATCAACTCTGTACTATATTTTTTTAATCAATCCTAATAAGTCAATGAGTTCTATGAGTTCTCAAATAACATGTGTTTATATAGAGCATAAAATAGAAAAGCAATGGCAGCTCCAGATAAAGCCACTGCACTCTTAAAGACACATCAACAAATGCAAGTTTTGGGGATAATTCAACAAGGAGAAGAATCCAAATTCGATAAAATTTAGGGGGAAAAAGATATACATACACATGCCCACTGAGCTTAAAATGCACATTGTAGATCTCCATGAGCTTTATATGCTCTTGTCATCAGCAACACAATCATAACTAAATTGACCATCACATGAACCATTAAATTTTCAGACGAATAAATCAGGGAGTGTGATGATTCTCAAATAAAATGATTAAGTTGACAATTTCATAAACTCTTTCACATGTGAATTCAATATGCCAAGTAATTCCACTCACCAAAAAATTGTGAATTACTTGTGGTTTCTTTGAAAAATTTCACCATTTTTTGTTACAACCCTATAAGCTAAAGAAGATAATGCGTAAAAATAAAACCATGTAATTTCTATTGGAAAACAAAACGTGCAAAATAATATACATGAACGATCTATGAAAATGTATAATCCGAGTATCCAAAATGTGTGTCATGTAAAATTGCTCAAGTAAATCTCAAAATGCACGATATCTCAAAATGCACGATAAACATCTCCAGCTATACATACCCCGACATTGTTGTACTCCCAAAACTTATGAACTCCATAGTCCACTGCTTGCAGCATTGCCAAGAAAACAAAAAGCTTCATCATCAGAGATCAAACGAGCACGATTTCTGAGGCATTCCACTTCATATAATAATAAAAGATGCCAGATCAAAACTAATAAACACGAAGAAAACCTCAAAAAACCACAATTTCAAGATTAGATCTTTCCAATCTCCAACAAATCCGACACGAACTATCATGAAACCCTTAAAAGACAGACTGACCGATCGATCGATTGATCAATCGGTGAAGCCCTAATATGGGGGGGGGGGGGGGGGGGGGGGACTGAGAAACCCTACCCGTTCGCCCAAGAAGGTGCCGGCGATGACGAACGTGACGTAGAAGGAGTCCCGACGCATCACGAACTTGTAGAGCCCCTCGAGGGGACCTCCTCCTCTCATCGTCGTCGCCGCCACCCTCGTCGTCGATGCCATGGTCACATCGACTCCCTCTCTCTCTCGCCTTTCGGAATCAGATGTGATGTGGTGTTCGGATGGTGGTAGAGCACGATTAGGTGAGGAGATCCGGTGGAGATATAATGTCCTGCGATCGTGGTGGATCTGTTGTGGATGTCGGACTGGTCGATCTGGTGAGGAGATCTGGTGGAGGTCAACAACGGTGAGCTATGGTTTTGTGAGGACCTCGGTCGACCGGTGAAGAGGCATTTGATCAGGTCTACAGCGACGGTGGCGAAGATCCGGTGACGAAGCTAGGTTTTGGGGTCTCGCGACTGTAGATACCCCAATTTTGACCGTCCAGAGAGACAGAAATACTTCAAGTAACACACGAAAATATCCCACAAGTGGACACCAATAGAGAACCAAAGGTTCGGTAAACCGGAAACCCTAAACCTTGACCTAACCCCAAACCCTAGCACAAACCCTAAACCTAAACCCCAACCCTAGCTCAAACCCTAAACCTAAGCCAAACCCTAACCCAGACCTAAACCAAAACCAAAACCCTAAAAACCTAAGGTTCCTGGAAAGGGGCGGCTAGCCCTAACTAGCCGCCCCTTCCTGGGCGGCTATTTTACACTAGCCGCCCCCCTAACCGCCCCCTGGCCGACTTTGGACCAGTTCCCTGGATGGGACATAAAGCAATATTAAATGCTGATCATTGCGGCGGGTCATAACATTTAGCCGCCCTCTCTTGGCCGGATCAAACCAAGTAGCCGACCCAAGCCACCGCTTGTCAGAGATGGGACGTTTGGCAGGTCATGATAGGGGCGGCTACCAGGAAGTAGCCGCCCCATCCCGGGCGGCTAGTTAGCACTAGCCGCCCTTCACCTGTTCTCTGGCAGAAGAACCAGAGCATTAATGAGAGGTCCAATCGAAGCCAACCCACTCCATTACCCTCGGGATATTTTCCTACCTCTCTTTTACTATAAATAGAGGAGGCCCCAAGCCTTCAACAACAACCAACACACCCAACAAAATCCACAACAATCACCAATTCATCTTCAAACCCTTCCACCACCAGAAATCCCAAGAGAGAGAGAGAGAGAGAGAGCCCCTTTTGTGAGAGAAACACCCATTCCCTACATAAAATACCCTCTCATCCCACCCTCCATAAACCCAGGCTAAACCTAGCTTAGCCTCTGCCCAAGACCCCACCCTTTTCCTACCAAACCCCTGCCCAAATCCCCCAGACCCTGGACGGCTAACCCTAGCTAGCCGCCCCCTGGCCGACGGCTAACCACACTAGCCGCCCCCTATCCACACCCCATATCAACATCCCTTTGACCCATAACTCCTTTAGTCAAGCCCGGAAGCAGAATAGGATTACCTGTTTTTCACCTCTGTGTACGGTATATCCGTGTCTCAGAGCGGAGACCCCACAAACTCCCCACGTAGGCGATCAAATCCGACCCAAACCCTTTCCTGTTTTTAGAAAAAGCAGGTGGCGATCACAAACCCCCTTGAATCCTCTTGAGCCGCTGTCGGGCGCCTCGACAAGGAACCACACCCTCACCCCTTCCGAGAAGACGATCCGACCGAGCCCGCCAGGGCACGCATCCGATCCGAACCCTCCGAAGAAACCCCACACACGCGGATTTTTCGACACCGACAAATTCTGGCGATCACGGTGGGACCTCCCTCGTGAAAAACAACAAAAGGTAATCCTCTTCTGCCCCCTTTTACAAACTTGACTAAAATGCTATCAACCCTCTAGGAAGGTTAGAGTTTCTCACTCCTTGAATTAAATCCTCTTCTACTGTGCATTATAACATCCTTTACTGCTTTCGTAAGTCGCACACAGCTGCGCAATCCTTTACTGCTTTCGTAAGTCGCACACAGCTGCGCAATCCTTTACTGCTTTCGTAAGTCGCACACAGCTGCGCAATCCTTTACTGCTTTATTTACTGCTTTCAATCTGCATTCATCCCCCCACTCTACGTCATGGAATCCCACATAGAAGAGGAGACATTAGAGGAAAGGAATCACCAAGAGGGTCAGGCCACACAGTTCCTGACCCATCTAGAGGAAAGGATGGCTAGTCTAGGGTATCAAACGGTAGAGGACATGTTTCATGACCTCGTTGACTACCGTCATGCCAAGACCTCGAGACAGGAAACCCCTGTCGAAACCCCTAAATCCACTCCCAAAGCCCCATCCACACCCAGTCACTCGGTCAACCCGAGTGTCTTTTCGTTCACCCCCCTTTCCCCCGCGAATCCAAAATTCCCAGTTGTTTCCACCCCAGGCCCCTACCAGACCACCCCAAACCCGGGACCGCTAGGCAGCCCTCCCCGGGGAGAAACACTGGACGATACCATCCGGAGAATTCTCTCCGAGACTGGTCCCTCGGCCCCCAAACACATGTCTCTACATAACCTGAGACAAATCCCGTCAGTCCACCTACCGGAGGGATTCAAAGTCCCCAAATTCCGCCGGTACAACGGTCGTGGAGACCCAGACATTCATTTAACTGCCTTTTATCTAGACGCACGCCCGTTTCTAGATAATCAACCTCTACTAGTCTTCCTCTTCCAGAAATCATTGGAAGGAGAAGCACTACAATGGTTCTCCACCCTCCCTGTAGATCACTTGTCGAATTTCTCGGCTGTAAGCGAGAAATTCTTGGGCCGCTACGGTTACCAGAGGATTAGGACCCCCTCTATTTCAGATTAACCGTAGAGAGAATGAGGCCTAGGGAGGAATTCGAACAATACGTGTCTCGGTGGCGCACCCTTGTCCACCGAACCGGTCTGCAACTCACAGAATGTCAAGAAATTGACATGATGTTACAGAGCCTGAGTCCAGAGCTCCGTACGAGCCTTTCGTACGGAGACTGCACTACGTATCAACTTCTGATTGACCGCCACAACAGGATTTCCCGTTGTGCAGCCCCAGCAGTCCAAACCCAGTCCCCACCTATCAGCCATAGGGTTGGACAACCGCCTCGTAAGGCGCAAACCCCCACGGTAGAGGGGATCATTAACCAAGTATCGGCACTCTACCCGAACGGAGCACGAGTTCCTGACCGAGGAACAGCTCCGAGACAGTACACGCCCGGATCATCCGGATATGCACCGCCTCGGCAAGCAAATCAACATTTTACCCCTCGATCAGTACCCGTCCCCGTGCCAATACGACAAAACCCCACAGTCCAAAATTTCCCACTCCAAAGCCCTATAATCCAGAGCCAAACTCAAACTCGGGCTCCCTTTTACTCTGCTCCCCCAAGAGCACAAAATCCAACCCCTAGGCAGCCCATACAAAGCTCTTATAACGAGGTTAGACCTCCCGCATCCTACGACGAATGGGAAAGAGGGACTCTTACCCTCCCCTCCCAGAAACTTTAACTAGGATCTTTAGGGTGATGTTGGACACAAATAGTATCTCCCTCCCCGACGCCAGGCCTTCACTACCCGGGGCCAGCACGGCGCGTTACTGTCAATATCATCAACAATATGGCCATACCGTAGAACAATGCATTGTTTTTCGGGACTTCGTTTATGATCTTAATGATGACAGGCGCCTTGACTGGGCCATGATCAAAGGCCATCTGAGCCAAGGAAATCCCAAGCACCCAAGCCACTTGGCATATTGACTGACCCCTTGCCAGGTCACACCCAAGCCTCCACATCTAGAGCCCACGCGGTCAACATGATCAGGAGAGGGAGACAACCATCGCCAGAACCAAGCAGCTCGGAAGATGCTACTGATGGCAGCCTATCCGAAGAGTCCGAGGAGGAAGAGCAGAACGAGCCCTTCCAGCTGAACCTCGACGACCATGACCTCGCCATACTCTATGGCGAAGAAGAAGACGCACTCCTCGCCCTCCCCGCAGTCATCAACCTCGAGTCCGACGAAAGCGGACTAGAAAACCCGGGAGAAGACGAAGAAGAAGAGCCATTCGAGGAGATCCCCGAAGGAGCTAGCGAAGGACCCGAAGGAGGGGAATGTACGTCGGATGATCTGCATCCGGACGACAACGGGTCCTCCAAGAGTACCGACACTGTCAATGGCCCCCGCCGCCCAATGACCATTTCATTCACTGACCAAGACCTCCCAGATCCCCGACTGCGAGTCTACCCCCTACACATCCGCGGACGACTTCAGATGTTGTGGCTGAACAACATCTTTATAGACCCAGGATCGGGCATGAACATAATGACATGCTCCACTTACCAGAAGATACCCGGACTAGGCCGTCCTCCCGTCCAACCGGCCCACCATACTATCCAAGCTTTCAACCATACCGGGAAGACTCTCCGCGGCCCCGGAACATTCGAGCTATCCGTCGGACCTCTCATCTGCGAAGTAACCTGCTTCGTGGCCGACATCGACACGAGGTACCCATTGATGCTGGGGCGACCGTGGTTAGACAGCATCCAAGCTATCTGTTCCCCCCGACACCAATGCCTTCGACTGCCCTTCTTGAATCATGTACTGACAATTTGGGGAGAAGCACGCCTCCAATACGAGAACGAGAACAATTGGGCCATACACAATATGTTCACCTTGCCCTCCGACCGGGGAACGAAATGAAGGCGGTAGCCCACCTGGGTCCCCTTGTGACAACAACTCTCCCTCAGAAGAAGCGGCCAGGACCCAGCGTCCACCAAGCAATCTTGCGGAGCCCAACTCGATCACCTTCCTCCCCCATGAAGTCGCAAAAGCTAGAGCACGTTCCGCACCCCTCTCAATCACCGCCATACTCGGGGGAAGGGAATTCCGTCACATTCTCATTGACACGGGAGCGGAAACTAACGTCCTTACATATTCCGCCTACCAAAAGCTAGAAGGCCAGGTTCCCAGATTGGAGCCCTCAGACGAATACATTTACGCCTTCGACAGCACACGCAAGAACGCCTGCGGACTAGTCACGCTCCCACTGAAGATCGGCCCAGTCTCCACCATCGTTAACTGCATGGTGATGAACATTCAATCGCCCCACCCTCTGATTGTTGGGAGGACATGGCTCAACAGCATCGAAGCCGTCTCATCCACCCGACACCAATGTCTTCGCTTCCCGTACCGCGGGAAAGTAATATCCATATGGGGAGAGGCGCGCTCTAATGATACTCAGGCCCGAAATTGGAGCGTCTGTGCCATGCGCATCCGGCTAGAGGTGCTCGCATGTTGGCAACCAGGCGCCACAGACGAAGAACTACTCCATCAAGGGAGGCCTTTGAAAAGACTCAGGGAGGGAGAATTTGGGAACAGGGGACCCCCACCAGACATCAGCCGGCCATCAAAAAGAAGCCGACCCGAGGAGGCAATACAAATTCAAGAACCAGGTACCGATCCTCCCGGGTAAGTTTTCATTATCCTGTACATATTTGTTTACAGCTTTTCCAAAAATCAAAAAGACCAAAATATTTGTTTACCAGCTTTCGTCTTTCATCATCCTATACATATTTGTTTACAGCTTTTCCAAAAATCAAAAAGACCAAAATATTTGTTTACCAGCTTTCACTTTCAACTCCTATATATATTTGTTTACCTGCTTTCCTAAAGAGGGAACCAAAAGCTAACAAAAATACATACCGATCAGCTTTCATCCCCCCAACTCTGAACATACTTGTTTCTAGCTTTATTTCCACTCTCCTTTAAAAACAAAAAAAAAATGTTTCTTATAAAAATGTTTTTCACACTCTCTTCCAAAACTAAAAGTTCTACAAAACGGTATTTCCGTACTTCAAAACCGAAATAAAAGCACTTTCCTGAACTTTCTTTACCTGTTTACCGAAACAACGAAAACATTTACAAACTACATTTCTACTCTTCTTCACAATAAAAATGATTTCCAAATCTGCGCTTCCACACCTTTCTCCAAAACAAAATATTTCACAAAGCCGTACTTCTGCCGAAAAACATTCTTACGAGCTGTCTTTCCATACTTTCCTTATAAAAACCGTTTTCCAAACTTTATCTCCACTCTTGTCTTTCCAAAAACATATCTTTTCGCCAACACAGGCCCCTTTTCAAAACACATAAGTATACATTTGTCTTTACTACGCCTCGAACTACTGGACGAGAAGAGATTAAGAGCGGCAGACCATGCCCAGGCCTACCAAAGAAGGGTGGCAAGGGCATTTGAAAAGAAGGTGATAAAAAGAAAATTTGAAATCGGGGAATTAGTACTTAAGCAAATCATGCCATCAAGGCAGCCTCACCCGAGAGGAAAGCTGCAACCCACATGGGAGGGACCCTATGTGATCACCCATGCCTATTCCGGGAATGCCTACCGCCTGGTAGATGCCGAAGGAGTCGAGGTTCCAGGTTCGTGGAATGCACTTTATCTAAAGAAATTCCATGCATGAAAAGCTTTCAATACTTAAGAACTATTATTCTTCCTTCCTGCGATTTACAGCGTTTAGTACTTGATGATAGAATTGTAAGACTCTCAAAGATAAACTCGTATCTATTTGAACACGTTCCCGCCAAATCATGTCATTCCCTTCACACACGTATAACTGGACTAGATTTGCCTGATAGAAGAAAAATTGCCTACCCCGTAGACTGGGACAATTTAAAAACTTCCCAAAGCAAAATGTCCCTTATTTCCGCCCCGCTCATATTAACCCTAGGTCAAAATGAGGAGTAACCCGGACCTAGCATCAGTCTCAAAAACTGGCTCTGGCACTATATAAACACTTCTAGAGGGGAAGCATGAAAAGAATCGGGGTGAAAAACAGAAGAGCCCCCCCCCTCAAATCAAATCAAAACAAAAAAAAAACAAAAAGAGAAAATCAGGCAAGGAGAGGCCAAACACCCAAGTGAACGGGTTAAACTCTCTATTTAGCAGGCTTTCACGCCTTTACGCACGGTATACGCTAAGCAACGGCTATACCAGTACAGATCCAAACAACGGACTGTACCTTTCCACCCAAAAATAAAGAAGTGGTAAAAAGAAGAAAGCCAGAGGGACCTAGGAAGTAAGACATGTGCTAGACTGGGACAATTCTAAAATATTGCCCGAAAGGAAGATATTACTCTTACCTCATTCACCCTCTCCCCTTTTTATTTTTTTTTTTTGCAATGGGGGTTCAAAATTGAGCTATGTCCACCGGGAAAGGCGAAATGTTGACCAAGGGTAGATCACGTCCAGGTTTACACCTACACACACACTCACGCAAGTTCATTTAGAAACTTGCCTATCCAAAGGAAGCTTATTTGACTTGACTCTTGGTACATTCATGGATTTTTCAGCATGTTTAGAATAATACGATTAAGCATTTGAAACCCACGAACCTAGAAAAATCGACACCTAAGGCCTATACCATTCAAATACAATCCTGGTCCGGACATGGGTGACCACAAGGGCTCCTCCACGGGGACTTGATGGCATCCTTTACTTCAGAAATTCGAGAACATTGCCCTCTCACAAGAAAAGTCATTGAAGAACTAAAATGCCCCCTTATGCCACATATACTTACGCATAAGCGTGCATTTTCCTTTTCCAAAACACCTTGGCATCCGATTTTCTTGAAAATTGTCCCCAAATATTAAAATTGTCCCCACATATTTGTCCCCACAAATATTAAAATTGTCCCCACTCATTTCGTACCCTTGCCGCACATGCCTGAGAAGAAATTGTCCCACCTTTTTACACATACTTAAAAGTTTTCTTCACTCACGCACTTGGAATCCCTTCCTTACGCACTAAGGCATGGTCTCCCGCACGTTATTTTCTCGCATTACCCTTCCATTTTACCTTAAGATGGATTGTAGCCCTTGACAATTCAAGCAAGAAGGGCTCGAAAGTCAGTGCAGGGGCACAATCTGGACAGATTTAATATTTGGTCCATGGAAAGAATGTTTTTATAGGTATTGAAGAATAGAACGGCCACAAAAACTCTCAGCAGCAGCAGCAGACAGGAGCAGCAGGACCAAAATGCCCCAGGCAGGGGGCGGCTAAACCTAACTAGCCACCCCTCACTGGGCGGCTAGTTTGTACTAGCCGCCCCTCCCCCTTGTCTCAGGTAAGTTTGCCCCAGGCAGGGGGCGGCTAAACCTAACTAGCCGCCCCTCACTGGGCGGCTAGTTTACACTAGCCGCCCCTTGCCTGCACCCCTGTTTTCTAAAAATTAAAAGAGGGCATAAAAGGGAATCTCTTCCTTCAAAGCGCTCCAAAATCCGAAAGTCTTGAGCTATATCTCTCCGAAATATCACCTAAGTCAAAACAAAAGAAGAAAAGCATGAATTCATCGCATATATACTATTCTTCTACTTAAAACCAAGACACAAAAGCTATACCTCGGCGTATCATCATCCGCTGGAGGCTGAGTAGGAGGAACGTCCTGACTTGGCTGAGAAGGGAGCGGTGGATGAGGAGAAGACTGAACCTCTGGAACGTCAGGAGCAGCAGGAGTCTCTCGAACCGAAGACGCGGCCCTCGCGTATATCCCACGACTCCGAGACGCCGAAGGACGAGAGGCACGGCTAAAGGTGGCCCCGGTAGCCAAGGAAGCCGAGAGAGAATGGTCAGGCTCAAGTGGAAGAAGATCAAGGTCTGCCTCGGTCATAGAGCCCCCTCCGACCAACTTCCCCCTCATGGTGGCCTCCCAGAGACGGACCTGCTGCATGTCTCTGTCTCTCCTCTCCAATCTCTGTCGGAGGCGACTCTCTGTCCCTCTGGCCCGATCCTCAGCAACCCTCAACCTCTCCTCCAACTCCCGCGCCCTCGCTTCCAACGCCCTGAGTGCCTCTCTGTCCCTATCCCCGGCCGCCTGGAGAGAACGAACCAGGTCTCCCATCAAACCTCCGGGAACACCCGTCGAAGCCTCCAACTCCGACACCCTCATCTGGAGGGAGTCCCTCTCATGGCCTAGGGTAATGAACCCCTCCTCCCTCGAGGCTATCATGGACCTCAGCCGGTCCACCTCCTCCTCAGCCCGAGAAGCCCTGCCCCTCGCCTGGCCCAACTCCATCCTTGTGGCCGCCAACTCGCTTCGGGCCACATCCAATTCCCTCGTCAGTTCGAGCTCCTGCTCGGAAACCACGGAAGGAGGAGGGACGGAAGAAGAAGAAGCGCCATCGGTCCTCGCTCTCGACAGAGCATCCACCTGAGCCTCGAGGACCCGGACCTGGTCCTGCAAGCGTCCTCTCTGTGCCCGCAACGCCTCTATCTGCCTGGCCCGCGCTTGGAGATGCTCATTGGCGGTCTTGAGCCTCTTCTCCATCTCATTCAACTCAACCTACAAAAAGGAAATACCATTCAGAAGATGTTCAAACAAAAGAGAACGAGGAAAGAAAAGGGATTTTTCAACTTACATAAGCGTCCGGGATCTCCTCCTCCATCGTCCCGAGGATATCCGCATACTCCCGACGATACCAAGCTAGGTATTCATCACTCAAAGTCACCTCAGGACGACGCTCTACCAAGACGCCTCGACCCATCCATCCCGCCACGTACGTCGCGTAATTCCTCGGGAGATTCGTGTCCCGAGGAATCCCGGCCACCGGAATCGAAGGGCGCCGCGGAAGAGGATCGGGCACCCACTGATGGTACCCAAGCTGACGGACGACCCGGCTGATCGCATGGAACACGACCTCATTGAAGTAAATCAGCCAGATGTCTCGCGCCAGGGCCTCAGGAACCTCCTCCGAGTAAGGCCTCCACGTCATCTAAAAAAGCATCGAAAGATAGGAAGAGCGCTTAGTCAAAAAGAAAACCAAGTACAAGCCAAAGAAATTCAAAACTCATACCTCTTCCTCCGACAAGACGCGGAAGGCCTCTCGGAATTGGGCGAGGCGGTGCAAACGGGAAGATCCCCGGGGTTCCCATCTCATGGCCCAAGGGAGGGCATGATCAAACGGAGCCAAAGTCGGGCGATCAATGGCGAAATGCTCGTACCCGAAGATCTAGCAAAACAAGAGGGAAATTATCATGATCAAAGTAAGTTAAACTAAGGAAAAGACATTTATCACTTACACATACCTGAAGGAATGGCGCGAAGCCACCAAGGTTCTTTCCTCCAGCCCTCTTGACTTTCTTCGAGAGCTCCGCAAACAAATGGGCAAGCATCGCCGCTCCCCAAGCATAGCGCCCCATGCCCTCCAAGTCCCGCATCAGTAGAAGGGAATGAGAGGAGACCTTATCAGAGGCCGTCGAGAAAAGGACCCGGCCAAAGAAGTAGAGGAAGAACGCTCTCAACTCCCTCCGTGCCCTCTGTGGACACGCGGCCGCCTCTCTCGCCTCGATCATCGCCCGCCGCCTCTCGAAGCTAGCTGCAGCTTCGCCCTTCTGGCGCTCTGTGAAGGAACCGAGGCCGTACTGCCCCGAAAGCCGCCCCAAAGGGATCCGGTTCAGCGTCCGCTCCCGCTCCACGAACTCCCATTCTCCGATCAACTCTCGGAAAAGCCCCCTGTAGTCAGCTAGGGTGGCCGCGATCACCGCCTTCCCCAGAACCGGAAGGCCGGTGATCCGATAGACGTCCTCGAGCGTCGGCATGACAGCACCGGTAGGGAGGATGAACGTGCAACTCTCCGGATCCCATCTCTCCGCCAAGGCCTCCACATATGGACGGTGGACGTGGAATGGCTCGATCAGGAAGAAGGAACGGAAGCCCGCTCCATCCACCAAACTCCGCTCCTCCTGCCCCAAGGCGTCGTACCATCTCTTCGTCCCGTGCCATAAAGCCCGGATACGATTCGGCCTCTACAAAACAAGCGAAGGGAACATGGGTTAGTTTAAAAACGAGCGAGAGGTAAGAGTCCAAATCTACGAAATTATTTTAAACCATGCTTAGCGAAATCAAGACTCCCACATGCTAAAAGAATGAAAGTAAGAAACTACACTCCTCATATGATCACGCATGCTAGACAAATATCAAACACATCCCACCGTGGTCACCACTCACGCACTTTCTTACATCAAGCCTATCAAACACACCTAAGCAATACAGCCATATGGAACACAAACCCATGAAATGCATGCATACACTCCCTCATGCCCTACCACGATCAAACACGTACGAAACCACACACACATAGAAAACTATCGCATGCAAGCATATTAGCTATATCATTTCTCTCTCCTTTACATGCATATGACAAACATGGATATATATAGAAATTGTCCCCCTCCCTATAAAAACAAACCCCTGACAGCATGCTTACACATCCCACCGTGATTAACTTATACACAAGCATGCCTATTTAAAAAATAACACATATACGAGTATATCACCAACACATGCATATACACCAAAATAAAAGGCAAAGACTAAAGGATTAGGAACATACCACGGCCCGTGTGGACCCAGGAGCGTCCACCTCGACCTCATCGGGATCGTCCATCCCGTCGTCATCCTCCTCCTCATCCTCCTCAAACACGGCCTCCTCGGCCTCAACCCCAACACCCACACCGGCCTCAGAGGCCCCAGTGCCCATACCCTCGGCCTCCCCGGCCCCGTCCCTAGCCTCTCCTATCCCCTCCACCCTCCCCACGCCGGAGATAAACTCCGCAAAGGCCCCCATAGCCCTACTCTCCTCCTCCTCAGCCCTGGCCTCTGTGGCCTCCCTATCCAACATCCCGACGAGGGCATCCAACGACGCCCTCACCTCCTCGCTAACTCCCTCGACCCCTACCCCCTCGGTTGCACCCTCAATCGATCCTCCAACCCCCGGAACCACCTCCTCGGCCACCACCGGTCGATCGCGCCTCCTCTTACGTGTATAGCCTATCACACTCCCCCCTACCTCCGGGACAGCCCCCGAAGGCAAATCCCCGACCTCACCCACGCCAATATCCACCGGCGGCACCTCCGTCGTACCCATATCCTCCCCCACGGCCTCGACCTCCGGCCTATCGCTCTCCGATGATGAAGAGCTCGGGCTACGCTCTCCACGAGCCACCCGCGGTCGTTTCCCCCTCGAAGCAATCGCCTTCGACCTCGTCATCTCCTCGGTTTGGAAAAGAAAAAGGAGAACCCAAACTAGGGGTTTCGAAATCAAGAGAAAGAGGAAGATTGAGGTCGAAATGGAGGAAAGAAAGGCAAAGAAATCAGGGTTTTCGAGTTTGAAACCGAAGGGAAGAAGAGAAGAGGAAAGAGAAACCGTTTTAAAAACGTATGGGGAGAGAGAGGGTCTTTTCGGTTATAAGGGACCCAGTCAAGGGGCAGCTACCCGCGAGTAGCCGCCCCCACTCGGGCGGCTAGTTACAACTAGCCGCCCCTCCCAGTTTTTCTCTTTTACTTAAAAACCCCTTTCCAATCTTTTTAAAACCCTAAAATTCAAGGTTCTCCATACCAAACAGCCATGTATTGGCTTATTTCCAGACATTACTTGATCAAACACGACTCTCCCGAAGTTTTGCAACACGTCCAGTACCATTCAGATTCAAATTTCTTCAGTTCTGGTTCTTTTCCAGAGTTCTTATCCTTCGGATGATCCAATTCACCCAAACTCAACTTTTACTTGCTTTCTGTCGGCGATATCCCCTCCTTGCTGAGTTTTCCCAAGCACGGGAACGGTAGGCACGAGGAAACTGACGCTGGGCTGCTCCGTGCACGATAGCTAAGAACCCCGACCGCGGGTTGGATCATTCACCATTTACTTTTTCCCGCCTTCCACCTGGATCATCTTCTCGGATAAAAATTCTAAGTCAAGACCTAGCCTCTGACAGCCTAAATCAACTCCCCGAGTAGTACTGCTCGTATTGGCATAACTTCTTGAAGGTCGGGCCGGCCAAAATAGGGGTCTCTTTCCTTATCATCGGTCGAAGTCTTTCCTGCTTCGCACAAAGACTCCGTCCGATGAGGGACAATTGTAGATACCCCAATTTTGACCGTCCAGAGAGACAGAAATACTTCAAGTAACACACGGAAATATCCCACAAGTGGACACCAATAGAGAACCAAAGGTTCGGTAAACCGGAAACCCTAAACCTTGACCTAACCCCAAACCCTAGCCCAAACCCTAAACCTAAACCCAAACCCTAGCTCAAACCCTAAACCTAAGCCAAACCCTAACCCAGACCTAAACCAAAACCAAAACCCTAAAAACCTAAGGTTCCTGGAAAGGGGCGGCTAGCCCTAACTAGCCGCCCCTTCCTGGGTGGCTATTTTACACTAGCCGCCCCCCTAACCGCCCCCTGGCCGACTTTGGACCAGTTCCCTGGATGGGACATAAAGCAATATTAAATGCTGATCATTGCGGCGGGTCATAACATTTAGCCGCCCTCTCTTGGCCGGATCAAACCAAGTAGCCGACCCAAGCCACCGCTTGTCAGAGATGGGACGTTTGGCAGGTCATGATAGGGGCGGCTACCAGGAAGTAGCCGCCCCATCCCGGGCGGCTAGTTAGAACTAGCCGCCCTTCACCTGTTCTCTGGCCGAAGAACCAGAGCATTAATGAGAGGTCCAATCGAAGCCAACCCACTCCATTACCCTCGGGATATTTTCCTACCTCTCTTTTACTATAAATAGAGGAGGTCCCAAGCCTTCAACAACAACCAACACACCCAACAAAATCCACAACAATCACCAATTCATCTTCAAACCCTTCCACCACCAGAAATCCCAAGAGAGAGAGAGCCCCTTTTGTGAGAGAAACACCCATTCCCTACATAAAATATCCTCTCATCCCACCCTCCATAAACCCAGGCTAAACCTAGCTTAGCCTCTGCCCAAGACCCCACCCTTTTCCTACCAAACCCCTGCCCAAATCCCCCCAGACCCTGGACGACTAACCCTAGCTAGCCGCCCCCTGGCCGACGGCTAACCACCACTAGCCGCCCCCCTATCCACACCCCATATCAACATCCCTTGACCCATAACTCCTTTAGTCAAGCCCGGAAGCATAATAGGATTACCTGTTTTTCACCTCTGTGTACGGTATATCCGTGTCTCAGAGCGGAGACCCCACAAACTCCCCACGTAGGCGATCAAATCCGACCCAAACCCTTTCCTGTTTTTAGAAAAAGCAGGTGGCGATCACAAACCCCCCCCCTGAATCCTCTTGGGCCGCTGTCGAGCGCCTCGACAAGGAACCACACCCTCACCCCTTCCGAGAAGACGATCCGGCCGAGCCCGCCAGGGCACGCATCCGATCCAAACCCTCCGAAGAAACCCCACACACGCGGATTTTTCGACACCGACAGCGACGAAGCTAGGGTTTTGGGGGTCTCGCAGTCGGTGCTGAGAGAAGGGTGAGGAGAGAGAGGGTGCCCAAAAATCTGCTTAAATACCCTGCGTAAATAGCTATTGTTAGGAGGGGTAAAGTTGTCTTTTCACGTCAACGGTAATTACGCGGAAGCCGAGTGCGGAAAAATAAGTGACATTTCCAGTGCGGAGTATTTGTGGTCTTTTTTTTTACTGAAAGTGGAAAGTTATCAGTATTTAAAAGGTGTATGAACCAAACACTCACATAGTGAATAAGTGTTGAATTTTTCACATTAAGCAGAATAAGTAAGGAAAATAAGTCGAATCAAACGATAGCCTTAGTTTTTTTTATTGATGTTGTGAAAATTTTTCGGTGCTGAATCTGATTGTTATTTGGTGGTGCAGTTTGGATGCATGTTCTCGGGGAGAATGACGGCGTTGATCAGATCGATGTCGCCCTCGGCAAATGTAATCACTCGCCACTGTGTTATATATATATATATATATATTTTTAAATTAGATTATGTGGAAGTTTGGTTTGAATTCCAAAATGTTATCGATGTGTTTAAAGGATGGAATCACAAAGGATAATGTTACAAATGGTCTTTTTTTCAGTTTTAATCCATTCTACATGAGTTTTGAATTTTTTAAACATAATATACCTTATATATTGAAATCCATGTTTTTTATAAAACATGACGCATAGGCTCCGATAAATTGTTGGAAGAATGTCTCAAATTAGGTGTACGAAATTTGGAAAGCTAGGATGAAGTCATTTAGGGTTAGTTTGACAATTGGTTAAGGTTTTGGGATAAGTTGTCCATCAAATTTGTTCATATTTATATTTATCAAAATTATGACAAAAAGTTGGGATAAATGCTATCTCAGCCTTTAGGTGGAACAAAATATTCTCATTTTTATTTCAAAATTAGGACAATTGTCCACAGTTTATCCCGATTATTTTTATACCAAACATGGATAAGTTGTCCACCCACTCACTTATCCCTTAATTACCGTTTATCCCACCACTTATCCCCTTGACAAACTAGCCCTTAGGATGAGCACTTAATTGAGTAAATCATCAAATTTGAAAAAGTCTGATAAGATTTACTAAGAGTTATAGGGATTAGTTAGGAGTTGTTTCTATAAAATCCCATGCACATAGACTTTGTAACTTGACTTGGCTTGGCACATTTGTATTATGTAGAGGTTTTAATGGATGTTGAGTGAGACAGTAAGAAAGATACTCCGATGGAGGTTCGCATATAAGTCTTAATGTATATATAATTTTCAATTGTTAGTGGATGCTCTAGTATTTTGTAGTCCCGTGGATGCATGTTTAGGCCGAATCTGTTCTTGTATTTGTGTTTTCTTTTATCTCGTATTTTTTATATTTGCTTTTGCAATGCACAACAAATGATATCAAGGCATCAGATTCGACCTAGGGGAACGAGATGTGAAGAATTATGAACAATGATAACATCAGTGGCATCGAATCGGGTTTGCAAGAAGAAGGAAAAAAAACAAAAAAGTAGCGCATGTTCTTTGTCCGTCTGGGTATGGAATTTTTTTTTGTTTGCTTGTTGCATGGAATTTATTTACAGATTTGCATGAGACTCTCGATGAAGATAACAAATGAATATGGATAAGGTTAAATCGGTATGCATCCATGCAAAATCAGTTTTAAATTTTTTTTTTATGCCTGTGGCCTTGGGATCTGTAATCTCCGATTGCATGGGATTTATTTGAATTGCATGAAATTTGAATTTTGATTTTTTGAATAGCATTTGGATATTTGTATGCATGGATGATGGCTCAGATTGCATCCATTGAGATATGTGGATATGTGTAGAGGAGATTCAGGATATAGTGGTTTGAATTTGGTTTA
Source organism: Acorus calamus (assembly GCA_030737845.1). Taxonomy (NCBI): domain Eukaryota; kingdom Viridiplantae; phylum Streptophyta; class Magnoliopsida; order Acorales; family Acoraceae; genus Acorus; species Acorus calamus. Next base: position 9,482,684 of record CM060877.1, on the reverse strand, counting down.
TTGAATTTGATGACGTGTCAAGCCTGTTTTGTTTTGAAGGCTTTTCAATAGAGAATTGGACGTGTAAGTTTATGAGAAGTGGCCAGTAAGCATTTTTTGCAGACACGTGAGTGACACATGTATACAGTGACTGGGCTGTATTAAATATTAATATAAAAAGATTTTTTATTTTTATATTTTATGTAATTATTTTATATACCAAATAATATGTTATTCAAAAGATATTCAATCATTTAAAAAAAAAAAAAAAAACGATGTGGATTGTAATAGGGCTGCAAAAGGGGTATGACATATAATTTTTTTTCCAACCCTTATTTCAGTCTTATATGCATTGTTGATAAAAAATCACCTGAGCATATCACAATAATGAGATATATATTTTGATATAAATTTTACATTTTTTCTATAAATATATCCATGCAATGTATATGCTTCATTTTTTTAATAAATGCATGTATCTCATTGAATAAAGTACATATATTATTTTAAAAAAATTAAAAAAAACTTGTAAAGTGGAATTATGATTAAAAAAAATCTGTAGGTAACATTATCTCAATATATATAACAAAAAAAACAAAACAAAATTTGGGTTGGGCTACAACCCGGCCAAGCCCACCTTTAGGTCCGCCCCTACATGTATATACATACAATAATGATTCACAGGCCCCATTTTATAGGCTCCATATAAGCCTCATGAGGTGGCACAAGTGTTAATACTTATTTTATCATTTCTGCCTTTTTCGATAATTACTCTGCATAATCAAGGAGTTGTTGATTATAATTGTTGTTGATATTGCATAATTTTTTAAATTTTTTTGGAAGATCAAATCCCATAATTTTTGACAATTAATAGTCTTCTCTCCTTTGCTTTATAAGATGAAAAAAATACATGATCTCTCTGTTTGTTCGTTTGGAGCTTCTTTTTCTTCTCCACATAAAACAAAATTTGTATTTACATTCCTTGTTTTGCATTTATTGCAATTTTTTATTATTGAATTTGGGGCTAGATGTTAAATCCAATTTTGGATTCATTCAATTTGCATTATTCTAGGGATTTATTACTTGTTTGTCATACAAAAAAACTTTTTGACCGTTTGGTGGAAACTGATTTAGCTAAAGAAAAAAGCTTTTACCACGGCAAAATATCCTTTTTTCTTCCAAATTTTTTTACGAATACATTTGTTTGATATAAAAGTATGTTTCTTTGGAACCGCCATTAAAAATAAAGAAGCAACCCTTGGTCTGGCTTTTATTACATTTTTTTTTCTTGAATGTGGTGTTTGATATTAAATTATTTTATATTGGTTTAGGTTGTGTAACATTCGAAAGTTAGTTACATTTCAAACTATTATTTTAGACTTATATGCATTATTTTTCAAAAGTTAGTGACATGTTAATCTAATATAAACATACATTATATCTGAAAGTCAGTTATATTTGTGGAGCGTAACTGACTTTTAATTAGTATATATAACAAAAGTCAGTTACATTTACAAATGTAATTGAATTTTAATGCAATTTATTTTTGAAATTAAGTTACATTTTATAAATGCAACTGACTTTTATTCTGAACTCTTGTTCTATACCGTGATTTTTGTTTTATTTCTGCATTCATCGAAAAAAAACTTTGCATCAATCGTAAATACTTTGTCTAATGATTGTAATTAAATAATCATCAAATTAACAACAAAGTTTCCAAAAAAGGGTTGATTATTCATTGTCACCATCGTTTTCTGGTTGAATGAGAAGTCGCAAACAAAAATTCCGTCTTTTTTTATGTTTTTGAATAAATGGGTTTTTTTAATGATTTCGTTTTTTCATTTTTTTTTTAAGAAACACTAGATGATTTAAATTTCGGTCTTGTTTTTAATGGTTTTTTTATATTTTGAATTGGTTTTGAAAAAAACTAGATTTCCCAAAATGGAATAGGTTGATTTGTTTTTCGGAAAAAGTGGGGATGCATTTAATGAGGAAGAAAATGTGTGATTTAAATTAGGGTAATATTGTATTTTACATTTTTAACCTTTTTAAACAGTCAAACAAACAATCAATGAGGGAATGACACTTCATGGAGCTTGTTAATGGGGTCTAAATAGTGGGACATGTGTAGCATGACTCATATACAAAACACCAAGTGTGTAGATGCTCGTGGAGGTACACAGACGTGTGTGTGAGACGCATGAAGCACAAACTATGGATGTTCCATTTTTTTTTCGAGGTGGAGGTCATATCAAATCATCAGAGATGTGATGATTGATTCAAGGCATTGATTTGGTTTTGTATGATGTTTGATTCAGCAATCAATCCATGTAAAAGCGGCGTAGACTTATGGTTTCGACATTTGGTGGTGTCACAGATCCTGCAATTTGGAGTCAGAGACTCGACATTTGCATTTGGCGATGGTAGAGATCCGAAGGAAGAAGTTCTTGAAATCCCTACAATTTGGAATTTGTAGAGTGAGTCATGTGCATGTGGAGACTCGTGTTGGTGACTTAAAGGCTAGTGAAGCTTAAGGAAGTCGACAACCACTTGGTTTTAAGTGGAGTTTGCATTTGAGTTTGCATGGTACACTATTTGCATGATCTTGCTTCAAGGATAACGTGGAGTGAGGTCGAGACATCAAGGAAAATCTTCAAAGGTTCGAGGAATTCCGGATTCACCGGATAGCCAAGGTGGAGATTGTTGGAAGAATGTCTCGGATCCGATGTACCAAATTTGGATGGCCAGGATAAAGTTATTTAGGAGTGGCACCTAATTGACTAAATCATCAAATTTGAAAAAAGTCTGTTAAGATTATAGGGATTAATTTGTTAGGATTTGTTTCTATAAATCTCATGCACAGACTTTGTAACTTGGCTTGGCTTGGCACATTTGTATTACGTAAAGGCTATAATGGATGTTGAGTGAGATAGTTAGAGAGATACTCCAATGGAGGTTTGCATGTAAGTCTTAATGTATTTGTAATTCTCAACTGTTAGTGAATGCTCGCATATTTTGTAACCCCGTGGATGTAGGCTTAAGCCGAACCACGTTAAATTTATGTCTTCTCTTGTATTTGTGTTTTCTTCTATCTCGTATCTATTATATTTGCTTCCGCTATGCACAACATAAATTGCATAGCTGCATTTATAAAAAATGTGAAAAATTTATATCAAAGTATATATCTCGTTAATATGAATATATGCTCCAATGATTCTCTATCGATGTATATGGTACTAGAAAAAAACTGTGTAACAACAGTCAATGATAAATGGTGTTCTAAAAATACCTTATAGGCGGTGATTAATCTCCCGCATGGGCCTAGGTGAACCCAGCCGACGATGTTCAAGGCTTAAGTTGCCTTTTTTATTTATCCCTAGTTAAATAATAAGCTATTAAATTATCTACATCTGTTAATTAGTTTTTGTATGCTATCCTTGAAATGTTGTATTGTCAACTTTGTTTGGTGGGGCTTTGTTATTATTATGTTGTTTAGTGTTACTTAAATTAAAAAACTGATCATTTAATCCCTGATTAATCTCCGCCAATTCAATTAATCTCTATTTGGTTACCAACGGCCCTTTACAACATTGATGATAAACAAGATGGAATTTTTATTATGGAGGTTTAGTTATTGGCAATTGGTCCTGGGAAATGCCAGATTATCATATTGAATGTGGAACATTTATTGGGGGCGGTTACAGGCATTCGGATTATCAGATGAATTTGATCTTACTTGATTATAAGATTTTTTTAGTAGTACTTATGAGACAGTGTTCTCCACAAGGAAAAGGTTTCGCAGTTGGCCTATTTCTACGCACAAAAGTCAAGACCAGCAATGTTATATATTAAACTGACCAAAGTTTGTTACCAATTAATATGGATTTTTTTTTCAAATGCAAGATCAGTTCATAATTGGTTACAATACTACCTCAGTCAACTGATACACATTAATATACCACTCATTCTGTTTAACTTGGCTGCTCCATGAAAGCTATAAAGTTGAAGGTTGAAGGTAAGTAACGGTTAAAGTTGAAGGTATCATTTTTTTTTCTTTTCTTAAACAAAAAACAAAAACAAAAAACAAAATCATAAAAAAAAAATTATTTTTCTTTTATTTGTTTTGCAGGAAGAAGAAAGAAGGACGAGAAACATAAAGCTCAAGACTCATTGATCTAATTCTACTTCAAATTTTTGAATTTCCGGATTGAACATAATCCGTAGGTAAGTTTGCCATCCAAAAAAAAAAGCTCTTGCTTTAATCTTTGTGCATTTAGCGTATTCATTTACATAAATCAATTTAAAAGCAAAATTCATTAAAAAAAATCACCAACATTGCATAAGTATCCCAAGCCAATCACTATAAAATCAATTAGACATTGGCTTTAGGTTTCTTGAGCTCATTAAGGCGGAGACCACTAAAAGCTTCACCAATTGCGCTCTTTGATCATGTTGATGTCTAGGAAAGCCTTGTCCCTCTAAGGGAGACACTTTGTGTTCTAAGAGGGTGGTACTTAAGCGGAACCATTGTGACCCCACCACTACCTGGAGGTTGACCTGGTCAATTTGGTTTCATAGGACCGAATTGGAGGCTTAGGTGTATTCTTCAAACCTGTTAGGAACTGTCTAATCTAGAAGAACTTCAAGAATTTTGTTTTTGGTGCATGCAAGGTAGAAGATCCAATAGAGGAGAGTTAATACCTTTAGACCCTGAGATTGAGAGAACCTTTCATCTACATAGGCGAGTCCTTAACCAGTTAGGGGTGCAACTCAGGCAGGTTGGGTCGGGTTCGAGTCGGGTTCGACATTAACCCGCATTGCAGAGAGTCCAACCCGAACCCGAGCCCGAACCCGGCCTCAACCCGAAGGGTTCAACCCGAACCCGAACCCAATCTCAACCCGCGGGTTCAGGTCGGGTTCGGGTTGAATTCGGGTTCGGTCGGGTTTGGGTCAGGTTCGGATTGAATTTGGGCTCAAGTCGGGTTCGGCCGGGTTTTGATCGGGTTCGGGGCGTGTTCGGTCGGGTCGGGTCGGGTCGGGTTTAACACCTAAAATATCATACAAAATATTTAATAAACAACAAACAAACTCTCATTAATTATTAATTAAACCTTATATACAAATAATTAAAAGTGAATATCTATAATAATTAACCCAAACACAACAAACATAGTGATACTCTAATTTGTGTCATTGTTTATTATGTTTTAGGAATTTAGGGTTTTAGATATAGGTATGTTGTTATGGCAGCATAACATTTATTAACCTGGAGGGTCGGGTTCGGGTTGAGCCCGCGGGTTGAACCCCCTAACCCGAACCCGACCCGAATTGGGTTCGGGTTGGTTCGGGTTCGGGTCGGCTTGAACCCGACGCCAAAAAACTCCAACCCGAACCCGCCCACGAGTCGGGTTGAGTCGGGTTCAACCCACCCAAGTTGCACCCCTATAACCAATCATCACTCTTCACAATGGGTGAACGTGCCAAAACCTTGAATGAGCTATTTGCTCCTGCATCTTCCGATCCACCAACCTGCGTAGTTCTGTCGGCCACCACTGCAACCCAATTTAAAATTCGGCCGGCAATCATCAATATGCTTCCTAAATTCCATGGGTTCGAGAATGAGCAACCCTATATCCATCTAAATAAATTCTTGACAATTTGTCAGACATTCAAAAATCAGAACTTAGATGAGGAAGGTGTCAAATTGAGGTTGTTCCCCATGACGTTGGAAGATCATGCAGCTACATGGCGGTATTCCCTCTCCACCAATTCAATTTCAACATGGGAATAACTCTCTAAGAAATTCATGACAAAATTTTATCCTATGGCAAAAACTGAGAAAATCAAATATGCCATTAGAACTTTTAGGGGGAGAGCTGAAGATGAATTTTCTCAAATTTGGGAAAAATTTCATTATTTGTTAATCAAATGCCCACACTATGGGCTTGACAAATCCCAACTAGTTCACTTCTTCTATAAGGGACTACCTCACACACATAGGAAAATGATTGAGTCCATACATAAGAGTAAGTTCATGGATCAGACCCCTGATGAAGCCTATGAGTTCCTTGTAGATTTAGCTGAGAATGCCCAGAATTGGAGTAGCTATGACAATGAAGTTGATGATAGAGGATCTAGAAAGTCAGGTATTTATGAAATAAAAGCAAATCCAAATTTTAAATATGTCATGACCAACTTAGTGGATGGAGTGAACAAATTGAGCAAGAAGTTTGATACTTTTGCGATAACAACAAACAGGAACTCACAGAGAGATCTAAACCCCATAATGAATGTGGAACATGAGCCACACAACATATGTCTCATTTGTGATAGTTCAGAGCATCTAGTGGAGGGTTGTCCTAGTTTGCCCACCATCAAGGCTGAGCAAGCAAACTCGATTAATTCATATAATGCCTTCAGAAATCCCACTCCCAATTCTTTCGGCCCAGTCTACCATCTTGATAATAGGTTTCATCCAAACTTCTCTTATAGGCAGAATGAACCTATCCAATATCAAGGTGGTCCACCAGGGTATCAAAGAAAATTTTCCAAGCCAGGCCCATCACAAGCTCCTCAGCTGAACCAACCTTTGGTTCCACCTCCTCCTCCTTATATTGCTCTCACACCTCAACAACCCTCACATTTGGAAGCCATGATGGATAACATGATGAAGCAACAACAAGAATTCATCCATCAGCAGCAGCAAATCAATTTGTCCCAAGCCCAGACTAATCAAATCCATGCATAAGCAATTGCAAAACTTGAGGTTAGTCTAAGCCAAATAGCTAGTTCTCTGGGGGATAGGAAGAAGGATGAATTACCTAGTCAACTAGTACCTAACCCTAGTAGGCAACAAAGTCAAAGCCTAAGGGTACAATATCAAGTTAACTCTGATGAAAACTCATCCCATGAAATCCAGGCCATTACCACCTTAACAAATGGCAGGCGAGTTGACAAGATAGTCCAACTCACTAAGAAAAAAGTGAAGAAATCGCGGTCCATAAGAATGCTGACCAAGAAGAGGAACATGAGACTCAAGAGAAGGGAAAGGAAGCCAAGAAATAGCACCAAAACCAGTAGATGTCTACAAACCCAAAGCTCCTTATCCTCTTAGGTTGCAAGAACCCAAGAAAAATTCTCATTTTGATGATATCATGGAAGTATTTAAGAATGTTCAGATCAATATACCTTTCTTAGATGCTATCAAACAGATTCCCTCCTATACAAAATTCCTGAAAGATCTCACCACAGTGAAAAGGAGAATCAGTGTTCCTAGACATGCTGTGATGGTTGTACAAGCCTCATCTTTCATTCAACAGCAAATTGCTCCAAAATACAAGGACCCTGGTTGCCCCATGATTGCGATCAAAGTAGGAAAAACTGTCATCCAAAGAGTCCTCCTAGATTTAGGAGCCAGTGTGAATTTGTTACCCTATTCTGTGTACAAAGAGTTAGGTTTGAGGGAATTAAAACCCACAGATATTACCCTTTCATTAGCGGATAGAACTATCCAAAGGGAATTGTGGAAGATGTGAGTGTCAAGGTTAAAGAATTCTATTACCCTATGGATTTTATAGTCCTAGAAACTGAATCAGTGAAAAACCCAGGCAGTCATATCTCTGTGATCCGAGGCAGACCTTTTCTAGCCACTTCAGATGCTGTTATTAGATGTAGGAATGGTATAATGACTCTAGCCTTTGGAAACATGACTGTCCAACTCAATGTTTTCCACAGTAGTAACCAATCACCTGATATTGATGATCTTGAAGAAGTCTGCATGATTGATGATATGATCAACAACTCTTTGGAAGAGTCAAGTTATTCTGACCCATTCAGCAAAGATTTTGATGAAGGTCGGATTAGGAAAGCGAATGCACTTTTAGATTCTACTCTAATCATGGATATTAGCAAATGAGCCACTCAGTTTGAATCATTATTTATTGCTGAATCTCAGCTAGTGTCATCAAGTGTCAAGTCACCACAGTTAGAGTTTAAGGATCATTTCCCTCTACCCTTCATTGACCAAGTCCCTATTTATGGCAAGGCTTACCATTTACCTGTCAAATTAGAACACAAAGCATATTGGGCAATGAAACGCCTCAATTTTGATCGCGACAAGGCAAGAGAATATAGGAAACTTCAACTTGATGAGTTAGAAGAAATTTTTGTGTGTCAAGAGAATGATACTTATAACTGTGTCAAGAGGTACACGGACCACATGAAAACCAAGCATGATAAGCTTATCCTTCGTAAGAAATTTTTTCCTAGTCAGAAGGTCCTTTTGTACAATTCTAGACTACATATATTCCCCAGAAAATTGAAGTCTCGCTGGACTGGCCCATATACGGTTGAGAAAGTTCATCCCCATGGGGCGATTGAAATTCATAATGCCAAGGATGGTAGTACTTTTCAGGTCAATGGACATCATTTGAAACCATACCTTGAGTATCCGAGCCCAGAAATTGAGTACACACTTCTGGAAGATCCTGTGTATCAGGATTGATATTATAGAAAGGGCACTACAGAGAGAGGAGATTTACAACACTACAGAGAGAGGAGATTTACTACAGAGGGTTGAATTATATTTTCAACATATTTTGCAAATCAGCATTAACAACTCAAGCAAATCAACATTTACAACTAATTCAACCCTCAAAACCCCTATAAAAAGGGCACTACAGAGAGAGGAGATATAATTCAATTCAGCCAAGGAGGAAGCTCTTCATTCAGCCAAGAAAGATTTTATTTTCAGCTTTTTGTCCTTTCTTTTCTGTTTTTAGTTTTTGTTTTTAATTTTAGTTTTTGTTTTAATTTCTTTGATATTATATACATAGATTCCATTGTGATTTCAATAGAAGTGTCTCTTTATTTTATTTGCATGGATTATTTTTATTTTTATTTTAGAATTTTATTAACCATGGTAGGCTAGAAAATCCTTCCATCAAGGAGAGGATTCCACCCCATGCGTTTGAGTGATTGATTCTTTTCTTTGTGCATTGATATTTTCCGATTTGTTCTTCATGTTTATATAGTTTCTTCAATTCAGATTTCTTTTGATTATGGGTATTTTTAGATCTTCCGTCGTTCTACTTAGATGTGATACGGTTGATGCTTTATAAACCCTATTTTTAAAACAAGTAGAAGTGAACTGTTTTTAAAATAGTTTATTTTCATTAAATGCAAAAAGGAAGAATTCTCACGATACACATGGGGTGGATTTCCAATCTTTGGTGGCCTTCTTCATAATTTGTCCAACCCAATATTTTTATTTTTCTCATATCAACCCTTCAAAACCTTTTTTTTATAATCTTTTTATGCCTTTTTACTTTTATTTATTAACTTCAATAGCCTCCATGTGGATTCGACCCCTTGCTTCCACTTTCTAGCAATAATAAGTAAGGGTTTTATATTTTGTTGATGAATACGAGATTTTAACGACAATCAAAGCCTCCAACAAATTGGCGTGTAGTATAGTGGTGAGTATTCCCGCTTGTCACGCGGGTGACCCGGGTTCGATCCCCGGCAATGACACCAATTTGTTGGTGGCTTTGATTGTCGTTAAAATCTCATCTTCGCCAACAAAATATAAAACTCTTACTTATTATTGGTAAAAAGTGGAAGCAAGGGGTCGAATTCACAGGGAATCTATTGAAGCAAACAAATAAAAATAAAAAGTCATAAAAAGATTTTAAAAAAAGGTTTGAAGGGTTGATATGAGAAAAATAAAAATATTGGGTTGGACAAATTATGAAGAAGACCACCAAAGATTGGAAATCCACCCCATGTATATCGTGAGAATTCTTCCTTTTTGCATTTAATGAAAATAAACTATTTTAAAAACAGTTCACTTCTACTTGTTTTAAAAATAGGGTTTATAAAGCATTAACCGTATCACATCTAAGTAGAACGACGGAAGATCTAAAAATACCCATAATCAAAAGAAATCTGAATTGAAGAAACTATATAAACATGAAGAACAAATCGGAAAATATCAATGCACAAAGAAAAGAATCAATCGCTCACACACATGGGGTGGAATCCTCTCCTTGATGGAAGGATTTTCTAGCTTACCATGGTTAATAAAATTCTAAAATAAAAATAAAAATAATCCATGCAAATAAAATAAAGAGACACTTCTATTGAAATCACAATGGAATCTATGTATATAATATCAAAGAAATTAAAACAAAAACTAAAATTAAAAACAAAAACTAAAAACAGAAAAGAAAGGACAAAAAGCTGAAAATAAATTCTTTCTTGGCTGAATGAAGAGCTTCCTCCTTGGCTGAATTGAATTGAATCTCCTCTCTCTGTAGTGCCCTTTTTATAGGGGTTTTGAGGGTTGAATTAGTTGTAAATGTTGATTTGCTTGAGTTGTTAATGCTGATTTGCAAAATATGTTGAAAATATAATTGCAAAATATGTTGGAGATCTTGTTTATTTGTTGGAGATGTCAAAGTTGATTTAATTGAAGATTTTATTGATTTGGTGAATCAGATTTAGAAGATTTGATGAATCTTTCAATGCTAATTTCTTCTCCAATTTATTACCTGTCAAATTTAGATCATGTAAAATTTAAATACTGCCAAATTTAGATTTCTGAATTTTAAAATATGGCTCCATGCATATTAATTATATAAATATTGTCAATTTGTGTAAAATATGCTTTGAATATAAAGAATAGAAACTTTTCTAATATGCATGTATAAATAAATAATTACATAGGGAAATGTTTCAAAACAACTCTTAAAAATCATATAAAAGTGTGTTCTTTTGAATATATGGAAACCGATTAGGTGCGGCGAACGGCGGATGCGGCCGTGATCACGAGCCGTCGATCACGGATCCATCGCATCCGACGGTCGGATGCGATTCACATCGACCGTCGGATGCGATGGACTCGTGATCGGACGGCCCATGTCGCGGCCGCACTCGCCGTTCACCGCACCTAATCGTTTCACTATCTAACAATACACATTAATATACCACTCATTCTGTTTAACTTCGCTGCTCCATGAAAGCTATGGAGGTGGCGGGTACATTAGGCACATGCATTCAATCTCAATTTTTATAGATAGTGAGATTATTGAGTCATCTACATTGTTTCAGATGTTATTACCCTCTCCTCGGAGTGTGACATTTTTCAGGCCTGGAATCTTCCTGATGGGCAGATGGTGTAGGAGACCTTCCTCCAAGGTCCAGTTCTCTCAAAGTCTCTGTTATCCATACAGGTCAGAACTAGTGCTTTCTGGAACTTCCATGATGTTTTTATGACTCCTATCTGTGTTTTGTTTGATTTCCCCCATTCTCTCCACTCAAAATTTTCAGGGTATTTATCTAATTGGACCATGCAGGCTAACACTAAAATTGAAAAGAACGGTTTAGTCCTTTTGTTTGGTAAAGGTGGCCTCCATGCTGTTTCAAGCATAGATGGTGACGTTTTTTTGGAGGAGAGAGTTTCTGAGTGAAGTTGGCAATGAATTATTAATTATTAATATGAAAAAAAAACATTTTATCCATTCATGACTTCTCGCTAACAGAATTTTATTTTTGCTTTTGCAGCTTGATAAACTTTTAGGAGGAAAGAATAATATGACCTCATTCATTAAGAGAGGGATTAAGCCCTTTATATTGTTAGGCCTGTGTCATTTAGAGTCCTAATTTCGATCGGAGTCGCTAAAATTTTGGTTTTTAGCTACCTGCTGGGACTGGAGGACTCTAATTGAAGATATAACTGCATATTATGGGTCTTGGTACAGTTTAATACTGCCCATAAAATTTTCGTTTAATTCCGATAACGTTTTTGGAATTATACACTTTCGGATTGATATTTGGATTTGATTTTGTTAAAATCCAAGACGAAGAGATAAAAATCCGATATTATTATGAGATGTTAAGTTTGGTGATAGCTTCCATATAGAAGTGGAATTGGATCAACTGGATTCGTATATTAAAAGTTATGGGCATTTTTCCGAGTATACCCCGAAGTTGAGAAATCCAGGCAGCAGCCCTGTAATATGTTTAGCCTAGATTTTGGAATAGCTGGAGAGGTTATTTGATCTGGATGTAAACATGAAAGTCGTAGATAATCGTCTTATCTTTCAAATGCCACTGGAATCGTGCAATTCTGAGCTGTATTGAGGAAGTTATGGCCGTTTAAGTAAAGGCTGCGCAGAGGTTTTAAGTCCGAGGATGACTTGGTCATTTACTCGACCTTTGCTTATTTAATCCCCAAATGTGCACGACTTTGGGTCTCTCCTCCTCTCTTTTCTGGTCCAGCCCCCTTTTGTATGTGTTTTGGGTGGAGGAGGTGATGGTGGTGGAGAAGAAGATCAAAAAGGAGTGGAAAAGGTGTGTTTATGTTGTTGTTGTGCTTTGTTATCCTCCCTTCTTAATCCATCTTCCTCAAGCTCCCCCTCATTGTTTTCCCCTCCCCTTTGGACAGCAGCCCCTCATGTGTTTGTTGTAATGCCACATTGAAGAAGAAGAGCAAGGAAGAGGTGGTGGTTGCGGTGGTTGAGGTTGGGGTGGCCGAGGGTGCGCTTGCGAGCCCCTACGCCCCCCTTTCCTTTCCTTTTCCCCCCTCTCCTTTGGTGAGTTTTCCCTCTTCTTTTTGTGGTTCTTATGCATATAAGGAGTGTTTGGTTGTTGGTGGAGGTGGTGATGAAGTCTCCTCTTCCAATGTATTTGAAGGTGTGTTGTTTGTAAGGAGGTGCGGGGCGTCGGGGGTGTTGGCGGTGGAGCAGCGGTGTGCGGGCATGCCGGAGCCGCGTATGGACCTCCCGCTCTCCTCGGTTGGGTTCAGCCATCTCTTTTGTAGCTGGTGTGCATGCCACATGTTTGTGGGGGTGCTCGCATGCGTGCGGAGTGCGCGGGAAGCATGCATAAGGTGCTCGCATGCGTGCGGAGTGCGCGGGAAGCATGCATAAGGTGCTCGCATGCGTGCGGAGTGCGCGGGAAGCGTGCATGAGGTGCTCGCATGCGTGCGGAGTGCGCGGGAAGCGTGCATAAGGTGCTCGCATGCGTGCGGAGTGCGCGGGAAGCGTGCATGAGGTGCTCGAGGGTGTGCTTGATGTTGTTCGATGCGTGTGGAGTGTGCGGGCAGCGTGCACGAGGTGCTCAAGGGCGTGCTTGGCCTTGCCCGATGCGTGCGGAGTGCGTGGGAAGCATGCACGAGGTGCTCGAGGACGTGCTTGACGTTGTTTGATGCGTGCAGGGTGCATGGGCAGCGTGCACGGGGTACTCGAGGGCGTGCTTGCGGTGCTCAGACGCGTTCGGAGTGCTTCGTGGTGTTGAGCAGCTTGTTATAGCCAAATGCAACCATTGGATGATCCTTGGCGGATTGGTATCGGGCTTCGGATTCAACTCGTCGCTCTCTTGCATTTCGCGAGCCGTGCGCTCGTTAGGTGAGTGGTTCGATCCAACACTTCGGGACGCGCTCGATGCACGTAGTCGTGCACCGCACGTCCTTGGGGCATCTTAACCCCTAAATATGCTAGATATTTGCATGTTAGGGTGGTATAGCTCGTATACTGCGTAGAACCCCTATTCTACCCTATACTTGCTTAAGTATGTATTCATGTTTGTATAATTATGATTTCATGCGCCCCTTGTGTTTCGGGCATGTATTTTCGAATGAGTTTATGGATGTATTAGAATATGGCATGTCTTAGGTAGTAGTGTAATACTACCCACACTATATTAATTATATCCAGCATGTTAAACCTTGGGTTAATAACCGGATGCGTACTAATATTCCTTTACGATTAGACTGGAGGAATGGTGTAGTTGTTGCACCCATCTGTTGGGGCAAAACTATGACCAGCCTTTCCGGAGAGGATGAGACTTTCCCTCTCTCTCGCCCTCCCTCTTTACGCAAACTGAGTAAGTAGATGTAGTTCCTACTAGACTCAGGTGCGCTTGAGAAAATTAGTATGCACCGATTAGTGCGCGAGATCGCGCTTGACCCTTTCCTCTCAAGTTGGTGATAACCAACGAATGCTATGATATATTTTGTGTGATTGTATGATTTGTTGTTTATGATGTAAATCCATGTTAGGGAGTACCCCTATAGTTATATATATATATTATTGTGCATGTGGCACATATTATCATGTTATGATTCTCCTTATATATATATATATGCGCATGTTAACTAATTTGGCCTATCCGTAATAGGCAAGGGTATGACCCGCGGTCGGGTCGTACCCTATTAGTTAAAGCGCTAGCGATGTAATCACCCTTGCATCCGAGTGATGCATTCGTATCGAATTCTGAAGAATTCATCGTGGCCTCGTTTTGTTAAACCGATAGCTACGGCATTAACTTGGGCCTACCCGTGCCAGGCGTGTGTCTGAACCGCCTATTGGGTTATGCCCCTGGCTTTTCTACACGAGTGTAGAGATAGTCCTCGCGTTCGAGTGACGCCTCCGTGTGGGAATACAAGAGTATTCGATATCATCGATATATGTGTGTAAGTACCAAGGGTAGTTGGCTTTCCCATAGGGTTCGCATTGCGAACGCAAGGTGCTTCCTCCTGACATCGTCATGAGTCGAAGCTACCCGACATAGAAGCTGTCCTGTAGGGTGCCACCACTTGTAGGTGCTACCGATGCGTACCGCGGTACACATCTAGGGAATGTACTGATCGTGGAAGGCCGACAGGTAGAGGCTGCACGGGAGAGAGCTACCAAGTGATATTTCGGGCTTCAAGTCGTTCTCCCCTTCGTCGGATCCGTGTTGAAGCTGCCCGGCTCGTAGTTGTCCTGTGGGGTGCTCCCAGACGTATTTATGACACCTATTGGTGCGCCCATATGGTAGAGATAGCGGTCATGGAGAGGCTACCAGGTAGAGGCTCCCCGGGAGAGGGCTACCGGATGACGATGGGTGTAGAGCAACTGAGTTCGTTTCAAAAGTCCCTAGTCACCCCTCCGGGGGCTAGGGTGAGGATGAGTTGTTGTCACGTCGCCACGTGACCCAAATACCCATCGAGTATACTCTGGGTTTGTTACTTCTGACGCTTGAGGTATCGAAGTATATCTCTACCTCGTAGCAGATGGATGCGTTGTGTCTCGTTAACCAGTAACACGTGGTGTTATGGTTAACCCTCGTTTGTCCCCGGGTCTCTTTGGAGCTCCCCTTCAGGGTCGGGGCGATGAATGTGTTAAGTCACGTCGCTACGTGACCCATTGGTTTGTTCACCCGTTCCCATATTGGTTGGGTCTGGTTAAGTATCGATGTTGAGAGATATCGATAACAACTATCTCTATGTAGATGATCACAATAGTGTTGTTTAGACCAGTAATTCCGCGTCTCCTTGACAAACGGTATGGTCTCTCCCCAAGAGTCCCAAGAGTCTCCCTTCGGGAGTGAGGGTGTGGGTGAGACGGGTTGCACCGCCGTGTGACCCTATTATCCATTGGGTTTCAACCCATGTCTTTCCTTGAAAGGAAATTGCCTTAACATTAAATTGTTATAGTGGTGTTCGGTTTCCGACCACTCACTGAGCTTGTAGCTCACCCCTCGCGTACTGTTTCTTTTACAGGGGCGTTGTTGGGCGTGGAGCTGGAGTTTTCCTATGGCGTGGTCTTGCGTGCGTGGAAACGTTCTGTCCGGCGGATTGGCGAGTGCGAGGCTGTCAGCAGTCCTAGAGTCTTGTGTATTGGTAATTCGTGCGTGTGGCACTTGTTGTATTTTATTGGCTAGACTTGGCTCTCACAGGACAGTGATTGTGTATTCGAGTCTGTAATAATATTTTCGGTTTACAGACTTATTGATAGTTTATGCTTCCGCTTTTCAGTTGTATTATCAGTTGTCATTGCTTCATTAGCCTTGTGTATTGTTTATTGGAGTCGTTGTTGACCTCTTGTTTATGATAGCTGATATTATATTATTGCCACGTCTCGGGGACGGCCGCCCTGGGGCGTGACAAAAGTTGGTATCAGAGCCTGGTCCTGTCAGAGCCTAAGTCGAGTCGTATAGATGAGTCGTAGGATTGTTATCCGAGTACTCTGGTTTAGAAGTTTTCTTAGGTTGCTGACATGCCTCCTCGCATCCGTGGACGTGGACGTGGCCACCCCTGGACTCCCCTTAAGTTGTCGACTGGGTCGACTGATCAGGGTCAGTGTTGGGTTCCTTGTTGTGGGACTAAGGCTTGGGAAGGAGTTTCCAGCCCAGTTGTGTCGTTTTGATGGATCGTTGAAATTTCTAAGGTTGGATCGCGTCTCGACTATGGAGCTTCGTTCCCGGACATCGTTATTGCTATTAACCATGGAGTTCGCGTGATGCGCCAGTTTCAAGTGTTGAGGATGTGGTGTGTTGCTCATTAAGGAGTGATGTCTTCTTTCAGTCTTCCTACTCAGGATAAGGGGCCTTGCAGGGTCAGCGTTGAGACCCGGGCTAGGGTACTCCGTGTTCCTTGTTTGGTTGTCGGGATATCCTATATCGGGACCTCATGGGGCCCTCCCAAGGTTCTTTTCCCAGCTAAGGAATACCATTGAAGCATCAAATTGATGATGGATTTTTCCTCACTTGGAAGGTGCGAGAGCGAGTGGTGAAGCATACGATCGGGATTGAATGCGTCCTTTTGCAGCTTAGTGGGCGATAGCTTATGGACTAGGGTTCCATAGCCATATCCGGAGTCGCTTCGATATATCATCGTGCGTTGTAGCGGTCCGGTAGAGGTCAGAGTCCTGTGAGGTGCTCCCTGGGACTATCCACGACGCTTGTTGGTGTGCCCATATAGCAGAGATAGTGGACATGGGAGGCTACCAGGTAGAGACCACACCGGCGGAGTGCTACTGGATGACGTCGAGAGTTCAGACTCCCCGTGATGAATCTGCCCATTGAGTGCATGATGCTGGAGTTCCAATGAGTATAGTTGGGCGACCTATCGGTGACGGCATGTGAAGCACAGTTCGCGGTACTGTCGCGTTTTGCCCCACATGGGTCGTAAATGAGGAGACGCGATGCTAGTGTTCGTGATGGGACTCGACCGCCATATCAGGTAGATGACGTCGCTGAGGCGTTGTCGGGAATCGACGACCTCCTATTGCGTGTCTTGCGGATTAAGTGCGGTCGAGCGGCTTACCCAGCGTGTAAGGGTCATCATGAGCGTCAGCCATGCTCAAGGAGCAGAATTTGGACTTAATCGTCCCAGGAATTATTTTGATCTCCCCATTGGGGTTGAAGATCATGTACCCTTGCCGCGAATTGATGATCTGTTTTGACCAGCTTTGGGAGCTAGTGTCTTTCTGTTGATCGATCTTCGCGCAAGGTACCCTATTTGGAGATCCGGGAGTTGGCATTCTTTAGTTGGCCTTTCGTGACCGTTTCAGGCACTACGAATTTTGTGTACTGCCGTCGGGGTAGACGAGTATGCGCCAGATGCCTACAAGGATCTCGAATATGTTATTGGACCTCCGTGGGCTGTTCTGAGGTAGCCTTCGTTGAGGATGTTGGTTGGCATGCCCTCAGGCGAAGTTGTGGATCGTCGCGATGGAATGCGTTCGTCCATCAAGATTCCTCAGTGGACGTGGGAGTGAGTTATCACGAATCTCGTTGCGGGCTCGTTAAAGTTATGTTCGGGTCGCGACGCCGTCTAGTGATCGTTGACCGATTGACTAAGTCCGCACCTTCCTCCCTATCCAACTAACTGAGTCTCTGGACGCTTCGACGCGGGTTTGAGCCTTCGCGATTGTTCGTCTTCATGGCACTCCGGTCGGCGCTATTTCGGATCGAGACGCGTGTGTTACTTTGAGGTGCTTGCACAGCCTTTGGTAGGCTTTGTCGCGAGCCTTCATTTAAGTATAGCGTTTCATTGCTGATGGACAGCCAGGCAAGAGGACGATTTAGGCCTGGAGGACATGCTATTTGCCTGCGTGCTCGACTTGGGGCAGTTGAGAGAGGCACCACCCTCTAGGAAGGGGTCTGCCTGTGTAACGACTGCCATTTGAGCACCCAGATGAAATGGAAGAGGCACTCTACGGGCGCGGTTTTATGCCTCCCTTGTGTTGGGACGGTTGTAGAGCGCTAGTTGGAGTGGCCGCAAGTTATTTTATTGACCTTGCGGTAGCCGAGATGGTTCGTGCGTGCCTCTGCACCACCCAGAACCGTCGGAAGGGCTACGCAGGTCATCGTCGCCAGGAATTTACCTTCGGGTTGGCGATCAAGTTTTTCTGAAGGTGTCCCGGTTTAAGGCATCCGTTGTTTCGACGTTCGAGGTAGTGAGTCGGCCCTCCATTCGGACCGTTCTCGTCCTTGAGTGGATTGGGGAGGTGGCTTGCATGTGGCCTTTCCCCCACAGCGGGCTCATGCCGTGACGTCATCCCTGTCTCATAGCTGAGACATTAAGTCCACGATCCTGCTCACATCTTTCAGTTCGAGCGGCTCATCCTCGCGCTGGATTTGTCGTTCGCGAAGCAGTTGATCGAGAACATGGACCAATGCGAGAAGAGGCTCCGCACCAAGACCGTTCCTTCGGCTAAAGTGCGTGGTAGCACCAGTTTGGTGCGCGGACCACTTGGGAGCCAATGGACTCTATGGGTGACACTTCTACGTTCGGTCTTCCCTTTGGGTTTCCTTAAATTTCGAGGACTAAATTTCCTAAGGGGGGGAGAATGTTAGGCCTGTGTCATTTAGAGTCCTAATTTCGATCGGAGTCGCTAAAATTTTGGTTTTTAGCTACCTGCTGGGACTGGAGGACTCTAATTGAAGATATAACTGCATATTATGGGTCTTGGTACAGTTTAATACTGCCCATAAAATTTTCGTTTAATTCCGATAACGTTTTTGGAATTATACACTTTCGGATTGATATTTGGATTTGATTTTGTTAAAATCCAAGACGAAGAGATAAAAATCCGATATTATTATGAGATGTTAAGTTTGGTGATAGCTTCCATATAGAAGTGGAATTGGATCAACTGGATTCGTATATTAAAAGTTATGGGTATTTTTCCGAGTATACCCCGAAGTTGAGAAATCCAGGCAGCAGCCCTGTAAGATGTTTAGCCTAGATTTTGGAATAGCTGGAGAGGTTATTTGATCTGGGTGTAAACATGAAAGTTGTAGATAATCGTCTTATCTTTCAAATGCCACTGGAATCGTGCAATTCTGAGCTGTATTGAGGAAGTTATGGCCGTTTAAGTGAAGGCTGCGCAGAGGTTTTAAGTCCGAGGATGACTTGGTCATTTACTCGACCTTTGCTTATTTAATCCCCAAATGTGCACGACTTTGGGTCTCTCCTCCTCTCTTTTCTGGTCCAGCCCCCTTTTGTATGTGTTTTGGGTGGAGGAGGTGATGGTGGTGGAGAAGAAGATCAAAAAGGAGTGGAAAAGGTGTGTTTATGTTGTTGTTGTGCTTTGTTATCCTCCCTTCTTAATCCATCTTCCTCAAGCTCCCCCTCATTGTTTTCCCCTCCCCTTTGGACAGCAGCCCCCATGTGTTTGTTGTAATGCCACATTGAAGAAGAAGAGCAAGGAAGAGGTGGTGGTTGCGGTGGTTGCGGTTGGGGTGGCCGAGGGTGCGCTTGCGAGCCCCTACGCCCCCCTTTCCTTTCCTTTTCCCCCCTCTCCTTTGGTGAGTTTTCCCTCTTCTTTTTGTGGTTCTTATGCATATAAGGAGTGTTGGTTGTTGGTGGAGGTGGTGATGAAGTCTCCTCTTCCAATGTATTTGAAGGTGTGTTGTTTGTAAGGAGGTGCGGGGCGTCGGGGGTGTTGGCGGTGGAGCAGCGGTGTGCGGGCATGCCGGAGCCGCGTATGGACCTCCCGCTCTCCTCGGTTGGGTTCAGCCATCTCTTTTGTAGCTGGTGTGCATGCCACATGTTTGTGGGGGTGCTCGCATGCGTGCGGAGTGCGCGGGAAGCATGCATAAGGTGCTCGCATGCGTGCGGAGTGCGCGGGAAGCATGCATAAGGTGCTCGCATGCGTGCGGAGTGCGCGGGAAGCGTGCATGAGGTGCTCGCATGCGTGCGGAGTGCGCGGGAAGCGTGCATAAGGTGCTCGCATGCGTGCGGAGTGCGCGGGAAGCGTGCATGAGGTGCTCGAGGGTGTGCTTGATGTTGTTCGATGCGTGTGGAGTGTGCGGGCAGCGTGCACGAGGTGCTCAAGGGCGTGCTTGGCCTTGCCCGATGCGTGCGGAGTGCGTGGGAAGCATGCACGAGGTGCTCGAGGACGTGCTTGACGTTGTTTGATGCGTGCAGGGTGCATGGGCAGCGTGCACGGGGTACTCGAGGGCGTGCTTGCGGTGCTCAGACGCGTTCGGAGTGCTTCGTGGTGTTGAGCAGCTTGTTATAGCCAAATGCAACCATTGGATGATCCTTGGCGGATTGGTATCGGGCTTCGGATTCAACTCGTCGCTCTCTTGCATTTCGCGAGCCGTGCGCTCGTTAGGTGAGTGGTTCGATCCAACACTTCGGGACGCGCTCGATGCACGTAGTCGTGCACCGCACGTCCTTGGGGCATCTTAACCCCTAAATATGCTAGATATTTGCATGTTAGGGTGGTATAGCTCGTATACTGCGTAGAACCCCTATTCTACCCTATACTTGCTTAAGTATGTATTCATGTTTGTATAATTATGATTTCATGCGCCCCTTGTGTTTCGGGCATGTATTTTCGAATGAGTTTATGGATGTATTAGAATATGGCATGTCTTAGGTAGTAGTGTAATACTACCCACACTATATTAATTATATCCAGCATGTTAAACCTTGGGTTAATAACCGGATGCGTACTAATATTCCTTTACGATTAGACTGGAGGAATGGTGTAGTTGTTGCACCCATCTGTTGGGGCAAAACTATGACCAGCCTTTCCGGAGAGGATGAGACTTTCCCTCTCTCTCGCCCTCCCTCTTTACGCAAACTGAGTAAGTAGATGTAGTTCCTACTAGACTCAGGTGCGCTTGAGAAAATTAGTATGCACCGATTAGTGCGCGAGATCGCGCTTGACCCTTTCCTCTCAAGTTGGTGATAACCAACGAATGCTATGATATATTTTGTGTGATTGTATGATTTGTTGTTTATGATGTAAATCCATGTTAGGGAGTACCCCTATAGTTATATATATATATTATTGTGCATGTGGCACATATTATCATGTTATGATTCTCCTTATATATATATATATGCGCATGTTAACTAATTTGGCCTATCCGTAATAGGCAAGGGTATGACCCACGGTCGGGTCGTACCCTATTAGTTAAAGCGCTAGCGATGTAATCACCCCTTGCATCCGAGTGATGCATTCGTATCGAATTCTGAAGAATTCATCGTGGCCTCGTTTTTGTTAAACCGATAGCTACGGCATAACTTGGGCCTACCCGTGCCAGGCGTGTGTCTGAACCGCCTATTGGGTTATGCCCCTGGCTTTTCTACACGAGTGTAGAGATAGTCCTCGCGTTCGAGTGACGCCTCCGTGTGGGAATACAAGAGTATTCGATATCATCGATATATGTGTGCAAGTACCAAGGGTAGTTGGCTTTCCCATAGGGTTCGCATTGCGAACGCAAGGTGCTTCCTCCTGACATCGTCATGAGTCGAAGCTACCCGACATAGAAGCTGTCCTGTAGGGTGCCACCACTTGTAGGTGCTACCGATGCGTACCGCGGTACACATCTAGGGAATGTACTGATCGTGGAAGGCCGACAGGTAGAGGCTGCACGGGAGAGAGCTACCAAGTGATATTTCGGGCTTCAAGTCGTTCTCCCCTTCGTCGGATCCGTGTTGAAGCTGCCCGGCTCGTAGTTGTCCTGTGGGGTGCTCCCAGACGTATTTATGACACCTATTGGTGCGCCCATATGGTAGAGATAGCGGTCATGGAGAGGCTACCAGGTAGAGGCTCCCCGGGAGAGGGCTACCGGATGACGATGGGTGTAGAGCAACTGAGTTCGTTTCAAAAGTCCCTAGTCACCCCTCCGGGGGCTAGGGTGAGGATGAGTTGTTGTCACGTCGCCACGTGACCCAAATACCCATCGAGTATACTCTGGGTTTGTTACTTCTGACGCTTGAGGTATCGAAGTATATCTCTACCTCGTAGCAGATGGATGCGTTGTATCTCGTTAACCAGTAACACGTGGTGTTATGGTTAACCCTCGTTTGTCCCCGGGTCTCTTTGGAGCTCCCCTTCAGGGTCGGGGCGATGAATGTGTTAAGTCACGTCGCTACGTGACCCATTGGTTTGTTCACCCGTTCCCATATTGGTTGGGTCTGGTTAAGTATCGATGTTGAGAGATATCGATAACAACTATCTCTATGTAGATGATCACAATAGTGTTGTTTAGACCAGTAATTCCGCGTCTCCTTGACAAACGGTATGGTCTCTCCCCAAGAGTCCCAAGAGTCCCCCTTCGGGAGTGAGGGTGTGGGTGAGACGGGTTGCACCGCAGTGCGACCCTATTATCCATTGGGTTTCAACCCATGTCTTTCCTTGAAAGGAAATTGCCTTAACATTAAATTGTTATAGTGGTGTTCGGTTTCCGACCACTCACTGAGCTTGTAGCTCACCCCTCGCGTACTGTTTCTTTTACAGGGGCGTTGTTGGGCGTGGAGCTGGAGTTTTCCTATGGCGTGGTCTTGCGTGCGTGGAAACGTTCTGTCCGGCGGATTGGCGAGTGCGAGGCTGTCAGCAGTCCTAGAGTCTTGTGTATTGGTAATTCGTGCGTGTGGCACTTGTTGTATTTTATTGGCTAGACTTGGCTCTCACAGGACAGTGATTGTGTATTCAAGTCTGTAATAATATTTTCGGTTTACAGACTTATTGATAGTTTATGCTTCCGCTTTTCAGTTGTATTATCAGTTATCATTGCTTCATTAGCCTTGTGTATTGTATATTGGAGTCGTTGTTGACCTCTTGTTTATGATAACTGATATTATATTATTGCCACGTCTCGGGGACGGCCGCCCTGGGGCGTGACAAAAGTTGGTATCAGAGCCTGGTCCTGTCAGAGCCTAAGTCGAGTCATATAGATGAGTCGTAGGATTGTTATCCGAGTACTCTGGTTCTAGAAGTTTTCTTAGGTTGCTGACATGCCTCCTCGCATCCGTGGACGTGGACGTGGCCACCCCTGGACTCCCCTTAAGTTGTCGACTTGGTCGACTGATCAGGGTCAGTGTTGGGTTCCTTGTTGTGGGACTAAGGCTTGGGAAGGAGTTTCCCGCCCAGTTGTGTCGTTTTGATGGATCGTTGAGATTTCTGAGGTTGGATCGCGTCTCGACTATGGAGCTTCGTTCCCGGACATCGTTATTGCTATTAACCATGGAGTTCGCGTGATGCGCCAGTTTCAAGTGTTGAGGATGTGGTGTGTTGCTCATTAAGGAGTGATGTCTTCTTTCAGTCTTCCTACTCAGGATAAGGGGCCTTGCAGGGTCAGCGTTGAGACCCGGGCTAGGGTACTCCGTGTTCCTTGTTTGGTTGTCGGGATATCCTATATCGGGACCTCATGGGGCCCTCCCAAGGTTCTTTTCCCAGCTAAGGAATACCATTGAAGCATCAAATTGATGATGGATTTTTCCTCACTTGGAAGGTGCGAGAGCGAGTGGTGAAGCATACGATCGGGATTGAATGCGTCCTTTTGCAGCTTAGTGGGCGATAGCTTATGGACTAGGGTTCCATAGCCATATCCGGAGTCGCTTCGATATATCATCGTGCGTTGTAGCGGTCCGGTAGAGGTCAGAGTCCTGTGAGGTGCTCCCTGGGACTATCCACGACGCTTGTTGGTGTGCCCATATAGCGGAGATAGTGGACATGGGAGGCTACCAGGTAGAGACCACACCGGCGGAGTGCTACTGGATGACGTCGAGAGTTCAGACTCCCCGTGATGAATCTGCCCATTGAGTGCATGATGCTGGAGTTCCAATGAGTATAGTTGGGCGACCTATCGGTGACGGCATGTGAAGCACAGTTCGCGGTACTGTCGCGTTTTTGCCCCACATGGGTCGTAAATGAGGAGACGCGATGCTAGTGTTCGTGATGGGACTCGACCGCCATATCAGGTAGATGACGTCGCTGAGGCGTTGTCGGGAATCGACGACCTCCTATTGCGTGTCTTGCGGATTAAGTGCGGTCGAGCGGCTTACCCAGCGTGTAAGGGTCATCATGAGCGTCAGCCATGCTCAAGGAGCAGAATTTGGACTTAATCGTCCCAGGAATTATTTTGATCTCCCCATTGGGGTTGAAGATCATGTACCTCTTGCCGCGAATTGATGATCTGTTTTGACCAGCTTTGGGAGCTAGTGTCTTTCTGTTGATCGATCTTCGCGCAAGGTACCCTATTTGGAGATCCGGGAGTTGGCATTCTTTAGTTGGCCTTTCGTGACCGTTTCAGGCACTACGAATTTTGTGTACTGCCGTCGGGGTAGACGAATGCGCCAGATGCCTACAATGATCTCGAATATGTTATTGGACCTCCGTAGGCTGTTCTGAGGTAGCCCTCATTGAGGATGTTGGTTGGCATGCCCTCAGGCGAAGTTGTGGATCGTCGCGATGGAATGCGTTCGTCCATCAAGATTCCTCAGTGGACGTGGGAGTGAGTTATCACGAATCTCGTTGCGGGCTCGTTAAAGTTATGTTCGGGTTGCGACGCCGTCTAAGTGATCGTTGACCGATTGACTAAGTCCGCACCTTCCTCCCTATCCAACTAACTGAGTCTCTGGACGCTTCGACGCGGGTTTGAGCCTTCGCGATTGTTCATCTTCATGGCACTCCGGTCGGCGCTATTTCGGATCGAGACGCGTGTGTTACTTTGAGGTGCTTGCACAGCCTTTGGTAGGCTTTGTCGCGAGCCTTCATTTAAGTATAGCGTTTCATTGCTGACGGACAGCCAGGCAAGAGGACGATTTAGGCCTGGGAGGACATGCTATTTTGCCTGCGTGCTCGACTTGGGGAAATTGAGAGAGGCACCACCCTCTAGGAAGGGGTCTGCCTGTGTAACGACTGCCATTTGAGCACCCAGATGAAATGGAAGAGGCACTCTACGGGCGCGGTTTTATGCCTCCCTTGTGTTGGGACGGTTGTAGAGCGCTAGTTGGAGTGGCCGCAAGTTATTTTATTGACCTTGCGGTAGCCGAGATGGTTCGTGCGTGACGGACAAAATGACAATCGATCTCAATATGCTTAGTCCTCTCATGAAAAACTGGATTGCTAGCAATCTGAATAGCACTCCGATTGTCACAGTAAAGTGGAGTGGGACTTGTAACATCAACTCCAAGATCGACCAAGAGACGTCTAAGATGAACGATCTCTTTGGTCGTGATGGCCATAGCTCGATACTCGGCTTCTGTGCTGGAAAGAGAAACAACGTCTTGTTTCTTGCTGCGCCAGGAAATAAGAGAATCTCCAAGAAATATGCAAAAACCAGTAGTGGATCGACGAGTAGTCGGATCTCCCGCCCAATCAGCGTCAGTGTAAGCTCGAAGAACCAGAGATGAAGATGATGACAGATAGAGTGATCTGGTAATAGTCCCACGTAAATATCTAAGGATCCTCATGAGAGCACTATAGTGAACCGAACGAGGAGCAGAGACGAATTGACTAACTATGCTGACTGCATGAGCAATATCAGGTCTGGTAATGCAAAGATACACTAGCTGACCCACGATCTGCCTGTATCGTGTAGGATCTGGAAGGAGCTCTCCATCAGTAGGACGTAGCTTCACATGAAGCTCAAGTGGTGTGTCAGCACTGCGAGTGTCAGATATAGCGGCACGATCAATAATATCTGATGTGTACTTCTGCTGAGAGAGAAGAATCCCCCGCTTACTCAGAGCAATCTCTAGCCCTAGAAAGTAGCGAAGAGTACCGAGATCCTTCATCTGAAACTGACTACTGAGGTGACGCTGAATAAGAGTAATACCAGCTGAGTCGTCACCAGTAATGATCATATCATCCACATATAGAAGTAGAATCACCCGACCCTGCGATGACGATCGCACAAACAAAGAGTGATCCTGAGAGCTCTCAACGAAGCCAGCTGATAGAATAACACTGCGAAAACGCTCAAACCATGCACGAGGAGCCTGCTTAAGACCATATATAGCACGTCGAAGACGACAGACATGCTGAGGAGGAGTATGAAGACCAGGAGGTGGATGCATGTAGACCACCTCTGATAAATCTCCGTGAAGAAAGGCATTCTTCACATCCATCTGAAAAAGCGGCCAATGACGAGTTGCAGCAACAGCAAGAAGTGTGCGAACAGTGGTCATCTGTGCAACAGGGGCGAAAGTCTCCTCATAATCGATCCCATACTCCTGTGTGAAACCGCGAGCAACTAGACGAGCCTTGTGTCGTTCAACGGATCCATCTGGTCGATGTTTAACCTTAAAAATCCATTTACAACTGATAGGCTCAACACCGGTGGGAAGAGGAACAATATCCCACGTATGAGTCTCCTGAAACGCCTGAAATTCCTCATCAATGGCCTGTCGCCACTCAGGGTGCTGAACTGCCTCTTGATAAGACCTAGGCTCCCGATGTGTATGAATAGCTGCAAGAAATGCCTGAAGTTGTGGAGAATAAGAGCTCACTGTGGCAAAACCAAACTGGTCACGGGGTCCACTATCAAAACTGAAACGAGTAGGTGGACGACGCTCGCGCTGAGGGTAGCGAGTGGCGTCACTCGGATCCACAGCCGGGAGAGAGATGTCGGGCGCAGGAGACGGAGCACCAGGAGAAGTATCTGCATTAGGAGAAGGAGATGAAGGCGGAGATACACACTCGATCAAAGAAGACACACCAAGGGGAGGAATAGATGGTGACAACACAACAGACGGTCCAGGAAGAGGAAGGGACTCAATAACAGGACATGGGCGAACAGAAGAAGCCATAGGAGAAGTGGACTCAGGGGATGTGGATGAAAAATATGGAACATCCTCAACAAAGGACACATTGCGGGCAAGCCAAAAACGATGACCAACGGGATCATAACAACGATACCCCTTTTTCGCAAAGCTTATCCCTAAGAAAACACATCGAACCGACCGAGCAGAGAGCTTGTCACGAGCATGAGGAGGAAGAAGAACATAACATGTACAACCAAAAACTCGAAGACGACTATAGTCAGGACGAGAAGAATAGAGGCGTTCATGAGGGGACACGCCAGAGAGAACGGTAGAGGGAGTGATATTAATGAGATGAACAGAAAGGAGTGCAGCCTCGGCCCAGAAATGTTGTGGAACAGACGAGGATAGTAAGAGAGAACGAGTGGACTCAAGGATGTGACGATGTTTGCGTTCTGCAACACCATTCTGTTCATGAGTGTAGGGACAAGACTGTTGAAAAATGGTGCCATGAGATTGAATAAGAGAGCACATTGTAGAAGAGATGTATTCTTTAGCGCAATCAGATCGAAAAATTTTGATGCGAGCCTGAAATTGGGTGTGAATCATAGTGGTAAAGACATCATAAATGTGAGGAACCTCAGAGCGATTACGTAGTAAATAAATCCACGTAAAACGAGAATAGTCATCAATGAAACTAATATAATAGGAAAAACCACTCAAAGAATGTACTGGAGCAGGACCCCAAATGTCAGAATGCACTAACTCAAAAGGACTGGTGGACTGAGTATTACGTGAACTAAAAGGAAGGGCCACAGGTTTGGCCAGTTTACAGCCCTCACACACAGACAAAGAAGAAAAAGAAGTAGATCCTAACACACCAGATTCAACGAGGATTTTAAGGCGGGACTCAGAGATATGACCTAACCTTCTATGCCATATATCGACATTAGAAGCGACGGTACCACAGAAGACAGATGGGTCTGGAACTGGAAGATGCAAATACTCCACGAAGTACAACCCGCCAACTCTACGACCAGCGCCAATCCTCCGCCCCGACTGTGGATCCTGCACAAAACAACCAGAGGAAGTGAAAGAAACTGTCAAACCGGCATCACAAAGTCGACTAATAGAAATAAGGTTCATGCAGAGATCAGGCGCATGTAAAACAAATGGAATGGAAAGACGACTAGTAGGATCAGAAGTGGTGGTGATAGATCCACATTGAGTGATAACTAAGGTGGAACCATCAGCAGTATGAATCGGAGGCAAATGCGCGGGAGCAGGAGAACATGCAGTGAGTATAGAACTGTTAGGTGTCATATGATGGGAAGCACCAGAATCAAAGATCCAAGAGACAGAGGTACCCGGAGTAGAAGAGAAGGCTGAGGGAACAGTAGAATCTGACTGAGGTGAACGCAGTAAAAGCTTCTGGAGACGCTGATTGATCAGATTGTCAATCTGATCAGAGGTAGGCAATCCCGGTGCAATGATGGGAGGAACATCAGTAGTAGGACGGCGAAGAACCGAACCACGACCACGAACACAACCATGAGAACCTTGCAACGGCAAACGAGAAACCAGACGTTTCTCCGGATGAAGATCCCAACAGTTGTTAATAACATGACCTGGCCTCTTGCAGTGTGCACAACGAAACGACTCAAAACACCCCATAAGGACAGTTGGTTGAAGACCAGGATTCGAATAAGCCAGATTGTTGAATGATGACACGATCAATAATATCTCAAATGAAGTCGAAATATACACGAATGCGTAGACGACGAAAAACTGAACAAAATGAGTACCTGGATGACTGGATTTGGAGTCCGAACGAAGTCGTAACGATCCAAGGAAAAAAAAGGGACAGAACTGACGGCGGCCAGACGGTGGCCGGAAAGTCGCCGGACGGTGGCCGGAAAAACGCCGGACGGTGGCCGGAAGGTCGCCGGAGATTGGCCGGACGGTGGCCGGAAGTTTGCCGGACGGTTGTCGGACGGACTTCGGACGGCCGGGTGCGGATGGGCCGTACGCGCACGTGGGCCTGGCGCGAAGTGGGCCTGGCGCGCTTGGGCCTGGGCGCGGACAGGGGCGGGTGGGCCTGGGCGCGGACAGGGGCGGGTGGGCCTGGCTCGCGTGGGCCTGGGCGCGGACAGATGGGCCTGGGCGCGCAGTGGGCTTGGCGTGATCCGCGGACGAGGCTAACGTGCGCCGAATAAATCTGCGCTAACGTGCGCCGAATAAATCTGCCGCGAGCGCGATCTGCCGAGCCGCCGAACGCGAGATCTGCCGAGCTGACGACCGGACACGGGCGGACAGGGGCGGGTGGACGGACTCGACGCGGTCTGCCGAGCGCGATCTGCCGAGACGGCGAGCGGACGGCTCGGATGGCGCGTGGACGGGATCTGCGCGGACAGCTTGGACGGCGATGACGATGACGACGACGTCGCGAACAACAACGCGATGTAACAAACGTCGAATCTCAACAAAGATCCGAAAAAAAAGAAAAAAAATTTATTTGAGTTCTTAAAATGGCTCTGATACCATGATAAACTTTTAGGAGGAAAGAATAATATGACCTCATTCATTAAGAGAGGGATTAAGCCCTTTATATAATAGTACAAGACCTAATACACGTGCAATACACGTGTTACACAATAATACACATGTAATCTAACACAGCTTAGAGATTCAGAAAAATTTTCAAGCTGTCGACAGTGACATTGTATATGCTGTTGGGTTGGTTGACAACTCTGAATTTCATATCTATCAGACGCTAAAAATGGAGATGTATTAATGCGTTTGGTTGCATGATTGCGCAGCGTTTGCGATTGCAGGAATTTGCGTTTGTAGTCGTGCAATCAAACAGTTTTGCAATCGCAGTTTTAAATCCAGTGATTGCAGGCAAATAGTGCACAAAAGCTGCGATTTCAAAAAGCTGAGAAAGTGAACTTCCTGCAGAATTAGTTTTGCAATCGCAAATTCCTGCAGAATCAATTTTGCAAACGCGCAACCAAACGCACATAGCAGTGCAGTCTGCAGAATCATTTGTTACTAATGATGTGCTTGTGGTATTAAATTCCACTGGATCAAGTTTGACTCTAATCAGCCTCCAAGATGGAAATGTCAGGTTTCATCAAGCAAATGTCTCAGATTTTGGTGAAGAATTTTCTGGAAGGGCAACCATTTTGCCTTTAAAGTGTGTTGGTTTATATGCTCTGAAAGTTGATTCAACTATTCTTTTGATGAAACTGTAAGGAGGAAAGAAGATAGAGTTAGAGCTGAGAAAATTGTTGATCCGGCTGCGGTTAGTGATGCCCTCATTCTTTCAGATGGTCAGCAGGCTTTTGCAACATTGCAACAGGATGAAAGTACAATTCATCTTACAGTGAAGTTGGTCAATGATTTGAGAAGTAGGTTGCTTAAAGAAAGTATTGAGATGGACCTACAAAGAGGATTGATTCAGAAAGTTTTTATAAACAATTATGTTTGGGCAGATAGATCAGATGGATTCAGGGCCTTGGTTGTAATGGAAGATCATTCTTTACACCTGTTACAACAAGGAGATATTGTCTGGAGTAGGGAGGATGGGCTAGCTTCAATCATAGATATGACGACATCAGAGCTTCCTCTGGAGAAGGAAGGTGTTTCCGTGGCCTAAGTGGAGCACAACCTGTTTGAATGGCTGAAGGTAGCATCTCCTTTCTTCCAGAAATATCATGAAGTATATTTTTTTAGACAACCAATTAACAACCATAATATAGGTTCTTTCTGAATGTTCTCAAGATTATGCAGATTTCTAAGTTCATGATTTTTTTTATAGAATATTCTGAAGTTCATGATTGCACACAGTTTTCATATACATGTGCTTGATTAACATATGTGGTCAAGAATTGGGCATTCAGTCCCATTAATACGAGGAGGCGGGATGCCTACCCTTTTATCTCAAAAAAAAAAAAAAATACATATGTGGTCAAGTAATTCTTTTATTTAACTGTTCATTTTCTGATTTACAGTTTTGGAATCTGGTGCTATTGAAATATAATTTTTTTTGTTGTTCCATCCATTTTAACAGACATACATAGTAAATTAGTTTGCTTAAAATCTTTGTATATCCATTATTGCCTGCTTATTAGTTTTAAGATGTCAAAACAAATCATTTGGTTTACTGCAACAAAAAAAAAAAAAAACGTTAAGCTTTCACATGCATTTACTGAGTTAGATACGTAATATTTCCTGATTCGCTTACTGAAGATTGTTGGTCACTTCTTCTGTCATGAAAAGGGCCATGTACTGAATCTCAAGGGAACCTTTATGCTTGCAAGTGCCAATGATATAGTGGCACTACAAGGAATGAGGTTGAAAAGCTCTGAGGAATAAAATGACTCAGGATCACAATGGTTTTCGAAAGCTTCTTATAGTACTCACCAAAGCTGGAAATTTTTTGGCACTTCACACAAGAGATGGACCGGTTGTGTGATCTCTCTTAATTCTTGGCTTTTTCGATCAGAGGCCTGTTACACCCTGTAGGTCTGAATATGTATCTGTGGCAGGTCCCAAATCATCATGCAATCGATGATAACCCATATTTTCTTGTGGTTGGGGATACCGATACACCAGGCATATTTTCCTTATTGATTCTTATACTGGAAAAGAGCACAAATCTTTGAGGCTTGCTCATTCCATAGCACAAGTTACTCCCCTGTCATTTACCAATTCTTTTGAGCGGCAACTTCATCTCATAGTAGATACTGAGAAACGTGCACATTTATATCCAAGATCTCATGAAGCCCTTGGGAATTTTTTTACATGATATTTCCAACGTGTATTGGTAATCTATTGAAGCTAATAAAGGCATTATCAGAGGACACTCGCTTTTTGGCAATCTCATGCTTGAAGTTACTGATGACTATTGCTTTGACAGTGATGAGCTGTGGTCTATTGTGTTTCCCTCAGAATCTGGAAAAAATTGCTGCGACAGTGACGAAAAAGTTGAATGAGATTAGCTTCTTCGCAATATTGATTTCATTACATCAGATGATGCTACAATTGATTGTAATTTTAATTACTTAAGTCTCCTTTATCTCCTCGTTAATCTCCATGATGCCATTTAGTTTTGGAATAGGAAAAAGGCAGAAAATAAATGCCTGTTCTAGTGGACTATAAGTACAATTTATATCCATATATACAACATCAACCTTATCCTGTTGAGCAATGTTCTACCAGGATTGAACTTTCTCCACATCTGCCCAATTTTCTACCATGATTGAACTATCTCCACATCTGCCATTACAAAAACTCTCTGTTTTTTTTTCTGTGCACTTCCGCTTCCTGGTGGGTGAAAATGAATGTGAGTTGTGACTGATCTCTAGGATCTGCACACTGCGTTTGTTGGAGAGTTTAAGTGTACCATTCGGGTTTTTTTATACATCAGTGAAGACATGCATTGGTGATTCTGCACCCAGACTCAATTACTATTTCCCCTTTTTTAGTGTACCTGTGACCATTATGATCAAGCAGTAGATTGTTATTTTCAATAAAGAACTAATTTATATTTTTCTTGATGTTCTACCCATGCTTTCTAGTGTTTGATTTTACTGTGTTGTCATTCACTCTCTTCTTTATGTATACTAGGTTGTTCACACCTAAGCTAAAGTTTTGGCAGATCAGGATGTAATGTACAAATATGTTTCAAAAAATATGTTTTTTATTGTTACTGTTGCACCTAAAAAGCCTGTGGTGAAATTGTGTTTGCCACCCCAGAAGAAGCGTGGTTGGTTGCATATTTTATTGATGTGGTAATGTGACGCCTAGCCCGTTGAGGGGTTGGTAGGCCCAATAATCACAAGAGGCCCATGAATTGAGTAAGAGTGAGAGTTTAGTCCCACATCGTCTAATTGGAGGAGATATGCGAGCACAGCTCTTACATACCAAGACGTGTTTTAAAACCATAAGCCCATCAGGGGCAAAGAAAGTAATTTCTTACTGTGTAAGCCTAAGGCATTACAGGTAACTGGTCGCATATTGCATCATGTAACTCACCTGGGTGCGCATGGTCCTATCCATGCAGTAAAAGGGTTGAATTATGATAATTCTGGTTCAATATTTCCATGAATTAGACTATAACAAAATTGATTGCATCTAGAATCATTTTTTCTTGTTTATCATTGTGGCTCGCTTTAAATATTTCAAATTCTGTGCACCTACTTTTAGTTCAATAGTTAATTTAGCTATATATGAAACAATGGGTTAATTTAGTGTTTAGAACATTCCCCAATACATATTTACAATTTATAAATGGTATGTGGAGTTATTTGCATGAAATTAGCTTTTATGTCTGATTGGTGTTATTGTTATTTAAGATGAACTTATACTTGCGTAGTGACAAGTCAGTAGGTGAAAAAATATTCTCGTCGCAGTCTTGCTTCTTCAAATCACATAGGTGGGCACTAATGTTGAAATGAAATCTTTTTATTGGTGAAAAAATGAATGTAGAGCATGTTTTATTTTAATCTGATTTTTTTCTTTTCTCATCTTCGTCATCAAAATATCATGTATCTGAGTAAAAGAAACTAATTTGTTCACTTCAAATGCTTAAGAACTGATTTCTGTATCACAATTATTCTCCTGAAGGTAGTGAGAACTGGGTTGTCTATCACTACTTCAATCTGAGAGCACATAGATATGAAATGTCAGTCATTGAGATCTATGACCAATCTCGGGTGGTAAAAATTCCATTTAAATTCTTTTATGTATTTCTTTTTCTCATTGCTTCCAGCTTCTGCACGTAGTTGATCTGATTCCTTTTTTATTTTTATTTTTTGTAATTGCAGGTTAATAAAAATGTCTGGAAGCTTGTACTTGGAAAGCATAATCTTACCTCACCTGTCTTCTTACTCTTGACCTGAAGTAGTAGTGAAATCTCAGACTTAAACTTTTTTACACATTCAGTTAAAACAATGCTGTGAGCCTGTGACATCAACAACCAAAGGTATAACTACGAAGCAGCTTCTTATTGGTACTATTGGATCTCAGGTAACTTTATCTCCATTTATATTAAATCTTTTATTTCAATTGTGTATAATTGTCTGTTCCTGTTTTTTTAATTCCCGATTACTTATACATTTCTTTTGCTTGCGGAACTACTTTTGGTTATTCTAAGCCGTGAACTTAAAACTGTACTCTTTAATATCCACATTTGTTTCTGTATTGAGGCAAAATGATCAATTACAGGTCTTGGCACTTGACAAACGGTACCTTGATCCACGGCGCTCCCTCAGTCCCTCTCAAGCAGAGAAAGAAGAGGGGATCATACCACTAACTGATTCACTGCCCATTATTCCTCAGGTGCATTTCATTTCCTGTTTCTTGTCTTTCTGAGTATGATTTAAGACATCTTCTGATTGAAGGATCTAGAAGAGCATTGGATGATGAGTCAGCTGTCTGCCTCTAAACCATCTCTGCTTCTGGAGAAAGTATAATTTCCCCTTAAATTTGCATCATTGTACAAACACATAGGCAGGTCCAAATTAGTATGGTACTGTAACTATATGTTAAGTTAAAATTTTGGATGTATACATCCTTGACAGTAGCGATTTTAAATTTATCTTTTGTTACATGTTTGCTGCACATCTTTTGACCAACTGATATTTGG
The DNA here is from genome assembly GCA_030737845.1 of Acorus calamus. Taxonomy (NCBI): domain Eukaryota; kingdom Viridiplantae; phylum Streptophyta; class Magnoliopsida; order Acorales; family Acoraceae; genus Acorus; species Acorus calamus. The sequence continues at coordinate 9,448,278 of CM060877.1, read as the reverse complement.
TTTGGATGTTCCATCATTGTATTATTGTGCACATGTGAAGGTGATTTGGCATAGAAAAGCGTTGAGAGGGGCCTAAGATATTTTGCAACACGCCAACACCCTCACAAGTTCCTTAAGGCATTTGGAGTCAAATCTTTATAGTGCATGCAACTTTTTGTGAGAAATAAATCCAGTCTCTTTCAAGCCATATATATAAATAGGAAACTTGACTAGATATATCCTGCATTGTTTCCCAAAGTAAAATGTGCACCGAAAAATATCTCAAGAGTTCATTGAATCTAGCAAATAAAGGAAGCACCAATACTAATTAACTTTGTAGTTGGCTCCATAGTTCAAAACCGTGCGGACGCATGTAGGGTCTGCACATGGTATATGCAACTGCATATACCAAACATGCGGCGGCAGTCGTTTGAACTGGGGTTCGAACGGGGTTTGAACAGAACTTCAAACGTCCTCAGTTCATTCGAATAGTTGTTTGAATAGTTTTGAATAATATGTTGTCATTCGAATTACTATTAGAACGAAAATTCAAAATCAGAGGGGTTTTTTATCGTTCAAAGTCCGTTCGACCTGGGTTCTACACCTCATTCAAACTGGATTCGAATGTCTGACCGCACAGGACCGGTACATGACCGCACTTTAACAGCACGTGCGTTGCATATGAAGTCGGAATCATTAAATTTCACTTCAGGCAAACCACTGGAGATGGGATAAGAAATACTGACCTACATTTCGAGTTGTTACATTTATACAATGTTAACTTAAATTGAAGCATAGACAACTGCATCATGATTCCATTTCAACTTCTGTCCCTTAGATCTCTTCTTTCTTTTTTGACACACATAGGTGTCTCGACACAGAATCAATTCAGATAACGATCTCACACGTCCTCCCCACTGAATGGAACTCTAATTGCTGGGAGGGGACCAGAACAATTTTCTTTAGTGGTTTCTCTCAGATACCATACCTTATACAGCTCTGCGAACATGGCCGACCCGATCCATCCCACCCGATATTGTTTTCTCTTCACTCCATTTAGTGCCATCATAGGACCCCTCTAGTGTGACCTAAATTTAAGTCTCTCAACCAACCAATTGTCTGAGAAGGTTCAGCATTCGCTCTCTTCACAGGATCTGGATGTTGACTTCCCCTTCTAATATGTACTTTTAGTTGGTTCAAAGAGAGGGACTTTGGTGGATTCTGTTCTTTGGATGGTCCGAACTCTATTAGTTCGGTAAATTTCTGTTCTTTGTGTGGCCTGAACTCTGCTAGCTTTGCTTTTTTCACGTGTTAGATCTGCCTATTCAGAGAATATGAGAAGTTAATATCCTTATCATTTAGGATTGGCAGTGAAAGCAGACAATTGTCTGGGCAGGTTTAATACTTGTCCAGCATAAAGGATTGTATTGGTCAAGCATGTTGGTTACTTAAAATACCTAACTTCATCTGAAGATGACTTCCACATTTCAATCCCACTTTTTCCATTTCTGTGAGTAGGCTTCAGATTCTAAACTCTCCAATTATGAAATACGTGATTAATTGTTAAAGTAGATTGTACTATGTGAAGTGAGTGCTCGGTGAATAGTCCCACATCGAAAAATTGGAAGAGAAATTTTCAATTAATAAATAAATCCACTTTTGAAAGGGTGTCTTGAAAAAGACAAAGAGGGGCCATATATGCTACACATGCTACATGTGTACGCACTTACGCGCGTGTAGGCGCACTTAGCATCCTTTCATAATTTAGGTGAATAAAAATAATATGATATTATTTTTGCTGGATTTCATAATTTTGAAATTCAAATAAATGGCCCAAGAGTCACCTCCCAATACCTGCATCCTTTCAACGAATTACAACAGTTATCTCTACAAGTGATAACTAAAATAACTTGAAGAGATGCAAATACACCCCTTGAATTGTAACAGAATTTTGAAAGGTTGCAAAGGCAACCCTTCAAACTCTATTAAATATATTCATTGAACATATTAAATTAGTCAGTTTTAGTTCGAGAGTGTTGTGAGAGAGTTCTTCAGAGTTACTATCTGCAGAACTCTGAGTTTGTTGTTCCTGGAAGTGAATTGTTTGAGAACCCATTATAAAACTCTCAACGAGTAGGGACAATTATCACTTTAAGGATAGCGATCCTTCTTCGCACCTCAAACTCAATTATTTGTCACTGTCCACCAAAATCTTTTACATTAGTACCTTGATAGGTTTGACAATGAGTTTTTCCACTTGAAGTGCATTTGAGATTAAATTCTGAGGAAGCATAATTTTTAAAAGCCACACAAAGCCGTTTCCAAATGCTACCTAAAACCAAACCCCATGTTTTTTTCTACTTTCTTCACAAATTGAGACCACTTGGGGTGTTTGGAAACACGTTCCTTCCTACAAAGCAGAATCCCCAAAAACTATCAAAGCAGTTTCAAAATGCTACCTAAAACTAAAGTTTGTTTTCTTCGGAAGCTAGGATCACTTGGGGAATTTGGCAACACATTTGGGTTATATATGATTTCTATAAAAACAGAATCATCAAAACGTGTTTTCAAACGTTATCTTATTAGCCTCGTCATTTAGCTTAATCAGAGTTAGTGGTGGTGATGAAAGTGACACTTTTTCCCCCCAAGCCTTCCAATGGTCCTGTTGTGGGTATTGATTATGTCCCAACCTTTTTTTCGGCTGCAGTGGAGATTTTTCCATAAGAACCCCACAATCAAGAGTCATGTGTCCCCTCATTCAGAGGCCATCAGGTGCTGAGGGTCCTTGATTTTGGCTTCCCCTTCCTTCCCTGTGTTTGATAATGACCTGAAAGGACCACTCTTTCTCTGTCTCCTCTTTCTATCTTTTTCCCTTTTTTCGTGCTCGTTAACGGCCATCGGATCGGTTGGGGGTGTTTAGGATGGAGGGTGGATATGGTAGGTATGTGAGAGGTTCATCATTTTTATGGTAAGGTGGAACCACCACTACTCAATGGAGGTTCAAATTTGCAATCATGGGGAGGTTTGAGTTTAGGATAATGGGCAAAGTTTGTTTGGTGAATCATAGGATGTGATTTTGTTATCTTTTTTGCTATAGGGAAATGTTCAATGAATGAATTATTTTACATCCATCATGTGTCAAGGGCTATGAAAAGAGAGTTTGAGTTTTAGTTATCTGCATCTGCTTTGAATCTGTATGCCCAAAAAAAAGGAATCTCAATTATTGGAATATGTATATCAAGATATATGTTGTGAAAAATATTTGAATCTCAAATATGTAATAAAATTGTGTGTGTATTGTAAAATATAAATTTAATTGTCTTGCATGATAAATTTTTATCTTTAAAATTTAAATAACCAACTCGAATTTTGATTTGATCATTAATGTTTTTTCAATGTTACTTTTGTTGTTCGTAATACAATACCTGATTATATTTAAACATACCAATTATTTGAAAAATATCTTTGGAGAATCCAAAAAAATTTGAATTTGAATATGCAGGAGCTAATATTAATACTAAGGCATCTGATTTGTACAAATTGAAGATTATTTATTTTTCTACGTACATTGAATTTCAATTTTCTCTTACATTATCCATCTAAATTCATTTCAAAATACCGTAGTAGTGTCAGCTTGTTCAAGCATTTGAAGAAAGCTAAAAAGTTGTTTTTAAACCAGAATAGTATGAAGAATATTAGATAATACACGACTTGTCCTGGCTGGGAAGGTGGAATAGGGTTGGATAAAGTGGAATAAGGGGTACAATTGTTATTTATAAATAAATAAATCCACTGTAGCTATGCAAGGATAGAGGGAATAGCCTGGTATTGGTTTTCTAAGAATTTTCAAAATTTTGTTATTCGACTCAATCTATTATATAAGAGAGAGATTACATGTTAAATCATTTTTTCATCTTCTAAAAATTATTTATTCACATCTTATTTATGTTTTATCTACAACTTATCTATAGTCAATCAAACAATAAAATTTTATATTATGTTATTTAACAAGAATAATTTAAAAATACAATCAAATATATAACTGTTTATTCCACATATATAATTATCTATCCCAAATACATAATTCATCTACCCAAACATAATTAGGGTTTAGGTGAATTCTCATCTACAAGTGCCATGCATATATTCCATGTAGGCTACAAAACATGGCATGTTCTACTTTTTTATGCCCATCTTTATTTTTTAATGTACTCTGTTCTATTCTATTCTCGACCCACTTTGAGTTATTCTCGTTCTGTGACCTGTATCAGGCCATAAAAATCGAAGCTCCATGATAATTCACTATTATTTAACATAGGAAGAAATAGTTTTTGGTACTTTTATTGACTGTAGTCACCACCAAAACCTTACTTTATATAAATTATTTTATAATTTAAATGACTAATAAAACTAACTTTAGTGTGAAACAATTCTTTCGGGGACGGGGGAGGGACCGCGTGACCAATAATTGCGCCGAAAGCCCATGTTTGGGGGTCTTTTGAAATTCTTACCACATGCAGGGGGTATTCTATAATAATTCGTATATAGCCCCGTGTCTCTCTCCCGCCCAAATCGCCAAAGTCAGTTGAACCGATGTTATCTGGGTGTGGGACCCATCCTCCCCTGGATTAACTGAATTTAGTTAATATAATTTGTTGAATCTACCTCTCTTTATAAATATTTTCATGGCGGGTTTGAAATCAATCCAAAAGGACCAAAAAAAAAAAAATCTAACCTATTTGTAGCCCCACTTTTATGATAAAGTTTTTTACATTTAGATTATGAAGAAGTATATTTTTATTAGGTTTTTTAAAAATGATTTTTAAAACAAGAAACTATTGTTTGTTAACTTTCGAACAGTGGATGCGTTGAAAATAAGTTTAGATCAAGTATAATTTATTATAAAATCAAATTCTATTGATTGATATTTATATGAATATTGTAAATATTTATTTAGATTATCACTAGTTACATCGTAGTGATAGATTGTTATAATATCTACATTGTAATAATTTTTTAAAATTAAGGCTATCAATTTTAAAATGAATTTTATATATATAGGGGGGCCGATTAAGTGCGGCGAATGGCGGGTGCAGCCGCGATCACGGGTCCATCACATCCGACGGTGATGAACGATTCACATTAGACCGTCGGATACGATGGACCCGTGATCGGACGACCCATGTCACGGCCACACCCAATCACTTCACTATATATATATATATATATATATATATATATATTATATATATATATATAAATATAATTATATATATATATATATATATATGAAAATGATTGCGTGCGGCGAACGGCAGATGCGGCCGCGACGTGGGCCGTTCGATCGCGGGACCATCGCATCCAACGGTCGAGATGAATCGCCCCCGACCGTCCGATGCGATGGACCCGTGATCGACGGCCCCGTGATCGCTGCCGCACCCGTCGTTCGCCGCACGCAATCACGTCTTATATATATATATATATAATATATATATCCGATAATATATATATATATACACGCGAGTGATAATATGCGGGTCGTGCGGTCGTGCGGATCCGACGTGAGTCGTCCGATCGCGGGTCCATCGCATCCAACGGTCGAGATGAATCGCCCCCGACCGTCTGATGCGATGGACCCGTGATCGACGGCTCGTGGTCGACGCCGCACGACCGCACGACCCGTACCGTGTCATTTCCCTATATATATATATATATATAACCGATTAGGTACGGCGAACAGCGGGTGCGGCAGCGATCACGGGTCCATCGCATCCGACGGTCGGGTGCGAGATTCGCACCCGACCGTCGGATGCGATGGACCCGTGATCGAACGGCACACGTCGCGGCCGCACCCGCCGTTCGCTTATATATATACACGCTCACGATTAGGTGAGGCGAACGGCGAGTGCGGTCGCGACGTGGGCCGTTCGATTCACATCGACCGTCTGATGCGATGGATCCGTGATCGCGATTTGGACACACATTATTATTTGATTTAAATTTATAAAGATCTGAATCTAAATATCAATATCCATAAGAACAAATATGACAGTTATTGTGTCCAATCCACATGTTCTTATTGAATGATAAAATAAAGAAATATATATAAAACAGACCAACAAACAACAATCATGGAGCTCCCCAAAATCATGAATCAACTGTGGAAGGGTTACATTTGATAAAAACATGAAATTTCAGGGGATGGATTAAAAAATAATCCAGGGCGTTTAATGCAAAATGGACAAATCTGAAAATGGAAAGGACGAGACAAAAGCAAGGGCGGGCGGGGGTGAGCACGGGCGAGCAAGTGCGTTTTTGATGGGGCCCAACTGGGCCCACAATTGATGGACCCAAGCGACACATGGGCTGCTTGTGCTCTTTGGGCCCCACCAGCCAACATGTCCCAAAAATTGTCAAGATCCGAATTGAAAACACCCCCATTCCAACATTATATATTCTCCTCACCCCCCACACTTGTTCTGACACGGTGTTGCCATATCAGACACTTCCACAGCCATTTCTGTATAAGATGAAATCTATATTTATAAGTATATATATACACTCTCATCAAACTAAATTTTTTTTTTATATCAGTATGACTTTATTGGATAAATGTATACACTGTGAATAAAATTTAACCGTGTTTGATTGTTAACTGTCACTATAAGAATGACTGACTGAATGTAACATTCTCTTTGTTGATAGTATCAAAAGGACTCGCTCAATTGATTAAACTCGATCTATCTTAATTCTACTATGGTTAATTATTAGAACCCGATAGTTTATAAAAATTAATTTAAATATAAAATCAGTCAATCCACCGGTTATACATACAAATTTTGAGAATCAATGAATTCTTAAATTATGAAAAAAATTCAACAACAAAACTCAAAAGTTAAAATGCTATTAACTTTATCGAAATGTGATCACGTAAATTATGATCATTTGCCTCTTAAAATAAAATATTGAATTTGTATGATAAAAACATTATGTTATATGAAAATTTAAAAAATTATTATTTAACACATGAGAATTATGAAAGCCTTTATAAATATCTCTGATATTTTTTCTTTTAAAAACTTGTGAACACACGCACGAGAGGAGTGACGGTATCAACCAGCTGGCAAAAGTACTCCGGGTCCCACATTGAAACACTCAAACCAGATGAGTCACCGATCCGACGGCTGTTATTCTTCAAGGTCCTGTCCGGTCGCGCTGGACCGTTGACTCCCAGTAGACCCAACAGTGGCCGCGGTCTGAGGGGCATTTCCGTAATTTCATATGGTCAACCGGCAACATCCGGTCAACTCTGAAAGCAACGGGCGAGGACGGCTCTGTCTCCTAACAACCAAAAACCGGTGACGTGGACGTCTCTGGATCGTCCGATCGTATGGAGGTCTTCTGAACCGTCTGATTTGATTGCAATAATGGCGGCTGATGCAGGCGTGGGTGTACCTAAAATAAAAATAAGAGTGCTTTTTTTTTTTTACTGAGGAGGTCAAAAAAATAATGTCCCCAAAAGTTACTGCAACTATTAAATAATGAAAATAATAATAAATAAATAAAATTAAAATAAGGGAGGGGGGGGGGCGTGCGATTGATTTTATTTTATTTTTTAAAAATTGGAATTGATTTGGGTGTCTGAATATCTGCAGAGATCTCGTTCGATTGATTCGTGGCTAAATTGCGCCATTAAGGGTGCTCATGTTAGTTTTGATGCGTTTTTTTATATTTGTTTTTTTACATAAGCCCCTAGTAAATGTTATATACATCTACATTTTTTAGGGTACAAGCCTACAAGGGCCTTATCAGTCCTGCTGTAAGGAGGACTTGAAGTGGGCTCCAACAATTTGAGGTGTTCCATGTACGAAACCATGAGTATGGAGAACACATACATCAATTTTCATACATGATTTGTTTATCTTAGAAGGATAATTTTACATATAGGCCTTCGTATCATTTTTTTGAGTGAAATTACTTTATCAAAATCAATTTACAAAAAATTAAAATACCAGGAATCCTGATTCCATTAGACTGTTTGGTTTGCTAATGGATTTCTCTAGATAATCATTTTCAAGTGTTTGGTTCATACATGGAAAATGAATTAAATGTCTAAAATACTCTTACTATTATATATATACTTAGTAAAATTTATTTCTTTATCTATATCACAATAATAAAAAAAGAATAAATTTTTTATAAATATTTAATTAATGCAAATAAATAAAATAACCAATTATGTAATTAAACATATAATAATAGTAATTTTTCTAAATCAGTTGAATATTATAAACTCCCTTAAAAACTAAATAATCAATTTTATTAGTTAGGATTCAGAGACATTATTTTAGGCCTAAACTCACATCACACATCACATATTATATCAATTATAATAATATCTAAATTCATCTACAAAAATAAAACTAAATTTAAAAATATGAATTAATATCTAATGCATAGTTAAGATTTTTCACATCACATATAAAAATTATAACAAACTTTTTTAGCTAAAAATCAAATAACTATATAAACCCATTATTTGGTTGGTGGAAAAAAAGATGCTATTTATTTTAAAAGGGATATACATTATAATTTCATTCATTTATAAATGGTATCATGGTAATCTAATTTAGGATTCCTTGTGGAATATGAGATTACCGCCACAAACGATGGGAATATGATTCCACCCTATTTTTCTACATGGATGAATTTTAATTTCACTGGGGTCCACAATTATCATCAAGATTACCACCAACCAAACACTGGATTTTATACACTTTTCTGATAATATCACATGAAATCAAATTCCATCCCAGATTACCACGAATCAAACAGAGCCCTAATGCGATTCAACGCTGCATCAATGGATCTAATTTAATCTCTGCATTTATGATCATTTTTCTTTTTAAAGAGTTCATCTCGTTAAGTTGAATAACATTCAACATAATAAAAAGAATGATCAAGCATACTAATAAAGTACCAAACAAACAAATAAAGAGCATATAAAGTACCAAAAAACAAACAAATAAAATCGACCTACCATTCTACAAAGAGCATATATAAGATTTAGGCAGGAGGTGTTGATAGTTATACTATTTCCTTGGGGCTATCTGCAAAAACCCAAACAACAGCCCTGAACACACAAAAAAGAAGATAGAAAGATAGAGTCACACCCACACTTCAATTTCTCACACCAATCCTCGCTTCACTGACAAAGCAAAACAGCAGAAAAATGGTGTGACGATATCACTCACACCCTCCTCGTCCTCGTCCCAAAAACGGGGGCCCTATTTTTGTAATTTTGGCCCACAGAGGGTCTTTTCGTAATTGTGCCAGACGAAAAACCATCACAAAATGAAAGCAAAGCAAAGCAAAGCAAAAGCAGAGCCGAAGAAAGACAGTCTTTTGGAGCCCCAAAAAAATAAACAAAACAAAATATAAAAGAAAACCAAACGAAGCTTCTCTTTGATCTTCAGTTCTTCTTGTGTAGTGCTATTGAAAACCCATTGAAAGCACGGGTTTTGGTGTTCTCACCCTATGTGACTGCGAAAGAGGGACACCCAATGTCACCCCCGCATGAGCACGACTACATAACGGCCCTCCCGGAGGCCCCGGCGGCGAAGGAGGGTCGGGAGGAGACGGTGATGATGAGGGAGATGGAGACGGAGCTTCGACTGGGGCTTCCGGGGTTGTCGGAATCAACGCCGAGGGAGAAGGGGGGGAAGGGAGGGGCGAAGAGGGGGTTCTCCGAGGGAGGGAAGGGAGTGGCGGAGGGAGCGGTGGATGGGGCGGAGGGGGAGGGGAAGAAGGGGAAGGACTCTGGTGGGGTTGTCGCTCCTGCTGCAAAGTGAGTGCCTTTTCTGTATGGGTGTTGATTTTTTGGGGGAAGTTGGGTTTTTTGCATTTGGGTTAGTGAGATTTTTGGTGTGTGTGGGTTTTCTTGGGATGAGAAATGATGGGTTGGTTTTGTTTTTGAGATTTTGGTTTTGGGTTTTGTTGGGTTTAATTGAGGATAATTTGTTTCTTTTTTTGGAGAAAGTGTTTTTTTTTAAAAAAAAGTGCGTGTCTTTTTGTGTTTTTTTTCTCTCTTTTGAGGTGTTTTTGAGAAAGTTGTTTATTTTTTGGATTTGAGTTTGAGAGATTTTTGGTGGGTTTTGGTTCTTGCGATGACAAAAGATGGGTTCGTTTTGTTTTTGGGTTTTGAGTTGTGGTTGTTGTTGAGAATTTATTGAAATGAAGGATAATTTGTTTATTTTTTTGGAGTTTGAATTTTCGAGGAGAATATATTGCATTTTTTGTAGTATAAGAAGAGATTTTCTTTTTGAATAAAATCTTTTGGTGAATTTGTTCTAAGAGGTAAAAAAATGATGATTTTAATTTTTAAAATTTTGATGGAAATTTTGAATTGTATTTGGTTCGTTAGATATTTAGGTTCTAAATGATAATTGGTGTTTGGAATTACTGATTGTGCAATTATATTATTAGTTTTATTTTTCTGTTTTTATGCTGTGGCCGTCAAGACTTCCAAATAATACATTTGGTCTATAAATAAGTTTCTTCGTGTAATACCATGAATAAAATTTTGATTGATGCAATTTGTTTTATTTCAATTGGAAATAATTGAGAAAAAAAACATTATGAAATTTGTTGATGTTTCTGAAGAATTTTTTTTTGGGCATGGAAGTATGGTTAACGATTTAGATTAGTTTTTATAAAAAAAAAACGATTTAGATTAGTTAGCCAACAAAGCTAAGAAGTGAAAGAACAATAAATGGATGCAATTGCTATAAAAAAATTGAAACAGAATTTCTTGTGTTTTTTTTCTCTTCGCTTAATTTGTTTTGGAAAACATTCATATATGCTGGCATTGGGTTTTTTGATCCTATTCTGTGTGTTGATCTTGAAGAGACCATTTTATAATTCCAGTGTGTGCTAATTTTGAGACTTACTTGAATGTATCATCTTGAAATGATTTTCAATGCGAGAGATTTTGGCATATTGAAAAAGAGTATTCACCTTTTAAGTTTCTTATACAGGGCACAGGTAGTGGGATGGCCACCAATTCGATCCTTCCGTAAGCAAACAATGGCCATGAACAATGCGAAGAACAATGAAGATGTGGACGGGAAATCGGGATCTGGTTGTCTATATGTTAAGGTTAGCATGGATGGTGCCCCATACCTGAGGAAGGTTGATCTAAAGACATATACCAACTACAAAGAACTCTCGCTGGCACTCGAGAAGATGTTCAGTTGCTTTACCATTGGTGAGCTCTGTTTATCTCCTAAATTCATTCTCCCCATTTCACAGTGCTTCTACCAATTCCGTTTTTCATCGTAATCAATTCTGTATTGACATGCCATACTAAATGTTTTTTGATCAGATTTGACCTCTGAATTCTTTTATTGGATGATATTCAGACATGTTAAGAATATAATCTTCATATTATTGTTAGCTGTAATGCTTAATGGTTAGATTTTGAAAATATTTTTAGATGGTTTTAACATGATTGACAATCAAAAGAATATTTATGACCTTTGTCCATTTCCCTTTTATCCCATAGTGATAATCCTATTGATATATGTTGGAATTGTCATTTTCTTTGGTAATATTCCTGGCCTATCTATAGTGAAGAAGGACAAACTCTAATTAGTTATTTGTTTTTAGTTTTTGTCCAGACAATTTTAATCACATTTCTTCATATTTTCCATATATGTTTTTCTCTTCATGCGTCATTTTTTCCCTGTTTATTTTTTTTAAAATTTATTTTGTGGTTTACTTGCTTTTGTTATTCATGTTTGCATTTTAGGCCAATGTGGCTCTCATGGAGCTCCGGGAAGGGATGGTCTGACCGAGCTCCGACTGATGGATCTTCTCCATGGATCTGAATATGTTCTCACCTATGAAGACAAAGATGGGGACTGGATGCTTGTTGGTGATGTTCCATGGGAGTAAGTCCATAAGCAAATATAACAACATACATGGATTCCCCTTGCAAATGCATTAAATTTTTACCGACATCAATTTATGAACTCGCATGATTGAGTTTTTCCGTGTCATACTAAAGTGGTGGGTGCATACAGAACAATTAAATTTAAATAGTTAAACAGTTTCTTCGATTTAATGGTAAACAGTGTGTTGATGTGAGCAGATTGAGGTCTTCCTTTGTCTTCTTCTTTATGCGATGATCATATATTGTTTCACATAAAGTTCTCTTTTACCATACACAACTAATGTTTTAACGGTTATGAAACTTATGGATTCTTTTTACCTTTTATCATTTTATTCTGATCCGATCTCGTATAATTGTGCGCACTAAAGATTATTCCCTCATTTATTTATTTATATATATATATATATTTGTTTTGGATTTGCAGAATGTTTACCGACTCTTGTAAGAGGCTGAGGATCATGAAGGGTTCGGAGGCAATTGGACTAGGTATATTCCTGCTACCTACTTAGAACATTTGCATTGCTAGCTATACATATAGCCTTTCTATATTGAATAAATGCTCTACTCATGAACAACGAAGCAACTTAAACAACTTTTGCGGTTAAGTCTATCAAATGCATGTTCATGTCACCTTTCTGTTGTTAATAGTGCTCATATCACTGTTTTCCCATAAAATGCATCAACACCCATTTTAAAGCATATGATGAAATCTCAAATATGTTCAGTCACACATATTAACAATAACATTCTTAAAGTTATTCTTGTTAACTGTATTTAGGACAGTAAAAATAATCTACTAGAGTAAAAGTAACAATTATAACAATTATAATAACATAAGAATAATTGTAAGAATGACAATCATAATGAAAGGTAATAACAATAATTGTCGAGCCTATATATAGATGCATCTTATAGATTTAGAAGCACCTATATTTCCTTCCCAAACATGAACATAAGCTTCATATGCTTCTTTAGCAGCTCCAAGGGCCATGGAGAAGTGCAAGAACCGAGACTAAACCAAAAAGCATTGGAAAACGCGATCGAAAATTATGAGAGATGGAAGTAAGGGTCTTTTCCAGAACCAAGCAAGTTTCCATAAGTTATGATAATTAGTTTGTTTATTTTTCTAAGCTGAAAGTGAAGCTGATAGTGTTCCTAGAGAATGGCTGTCTCATATATGATTTACTGCTGCAACTGTGTTTGTGAATTAGTGTGGTCTCTGTACTTTGAAATTGCATGCATTGCAACTTCTTATTCTATGTAATGGTTGGTTTGCTATGTTTTGCAAAAGCTTTGGATTCTCCTTTTATTCATTGTTCAGCCTGCATATTATATGGATATGATGATGTTTGAATAATTTCATTGAAGCATTATTTTGAAGCATGTGAGAGCTTATTAAATAAAAGGTATAGTTGAGGCTTGAGGGGGACTGTTAAAAGTTCTCTCTCAACAGAATGAATGGCTGTCCAAATCAATCAATTAAAAATATGAAAGTGGGGGTGTCTTGTCCCCTCCTTAAAACATGGCTTTCCATTTAATTACCCCCATGTTTTAATGTACTAATGCCTGGTTGTTGTTGGGCATTAAAAATATATAGATACTTATTTTTGCCCAATCTGCCCTTTTCAACCCCAATTCTCATGCCATGTTAATTATATGATCTCTCTTCTATCGAGTGGAAATTTGGTCCCATTTAAATGGTGTCATTCTCCACTGTTAAAGAATCTTCCTTTGATCCAAGTTAATTTTAGACCAATAACAATATGACACATCATCTTATTACTTTTGAATAGGATGTGTTGTTGACTTGGGTTCATTTTGGATAGAACATTAAAGAACATGTCATCGTATCATTATTCTTGGGTCATTATATTTCTAATTTTTTAGTAATTTTTTTTCTCTATTCTCGAACCAATTACAATTTCTTTACGTTAAAGCTTAAGCACGGGTGAATTTATACTAAAATATGTTTTTGAGCATGTGTACTTTATTCTTTCAAATAAATAAAATGTTTGGGAATGTAAAAATAACTGTCCCTCGCAATTTCCTGAAGCTAGTGTTTGAAAATGAATTTAGCCTGTTTTTGTAGAAATCATACTTAATCCAAATTCATTTTCAAACATTTATGGTTATTCCATCTCTTGAAGGAAGAGGAAAATCGAGTTTTAACAAAAGCATGTTTTTTAAAAAGTTATTTTCAAAAGTTATTTTTTCAAAGGGCGCTATTACACCCAGATCAATTCTAGTCTTAAATGTGTTGATAGAAAATTAACAAAACATATGTCTTGAAAGAATTTTTTTACATTTTCTATAAATGTATCTATGTAATTTATTGAAGTATATGTTTCATTTTTTTTATAAAAGCATGTACTTTATTAAATGAGGTATATTATTTTTAAAAAAATTAAGGGTCCGTTTGGTTCCGTGTTGGGCGGATTCTGTTTTTTCAAAAAGCGGATTCCGCCCAAACGCGCAACCAAACGGGTCGGATTCTGGCGGAATCAAAAGCTGGATTCCTTTTAATTTCTCTCTCGAAATCCGTGTTTTTAAAATCTCAAAAAGAACGATTTTTGGTCGGAATCGATTTTTTGAATTGAAAAGCAACTTTTTCTACTAAACATTAAATTCCTTCCAAATATTGATTCCTGAATTAAAAAAAAGCATCCAAAAAAGTCAAAGGTTTAAAATCATCTTAAAAAGCAGCTTTATTTCAAAATCTATTTTTCAATCTGTGTTTCCAAACGGAGTCTAAAACATGTGTAGACTGTAATTAAGATTGTAAATGAAACTTAAACGTAACATTATCATTTTTCAAACTTGTTTTCAATGTATGGGTCAATTGAGAGAGAAGGATGAACACCCTCTTCAGTGATAAGAAATAAAAGAAGGGGGAAGAAGTTTTGTTCATGTGCCAATGAATGCATGTGGGATTGGTGGTGGGTGAGGGGACACCTCCATTCAATTGAGCTATGTTGGACATGACTGCCTTCCTATCCAGAATCCACACATTCTATAACTATTTTAAAACCAAACAATACTCGTGTGCATAATATGTTCCTTTTTTTTTTTCATTAAAAAAATTATTACTTGTGTTCATGCATCCTTGCCGACAAAGCCTTCAATCATCTCCTCCCATAAATTCACATTTGTTCTTTTTCTAGTTTAGGATATATATATATATATATATATATATATATATATATATATATATATATAGGGATCGCGATTACGTGCGGTTTATGCGGTCGGTGCGGTTTACGATCACGTGGGCCGTCCGATCACGGGTCCATCGCATCGGAACGGTCGACGTGAATCGATTCACGTCGACCGTCCGATGCGATGGACCCGTGATTGAACGGCCCGTGATCGTCGTAAACCGCACCGACCGTACAACCGCACCTAATCGGTTCGACCATATATATATATATATATATATATATATATATATATATATATATATATATATAAGTAATTCGGTGCGGGAATGCGGGAAGCGATCACGGGCCGTTAATCACGGGTCCATCGCATCGGACGGTCAGGGTGCGATTCACATCGACCGTTGGATGCGATGGACCCGCGATCGAACGACCGACGTCGCTTTCCGCATTCCCGCACCGAATCATTCGAATATATATATATATATATATATATATATATATATATATATATATATATATATATATATATATATATATATATATATATATTATGCGGTCGGTGCGGTCGTGCGGCGTCGACCACGGGTCCATCGGTCGGAGGCGATTCACATCGACCGTTGGATGCGATGGATCCGCGATCGGACGACGCACGTCGGATCCGCACGACCGCACCGACCGCATATTATCATCGACATATATATATATATATATATATATATATATATATATATATATATATATAGGGAGCCGATTACATGCGGTCGTGCGGTCGGTGCGACCGTATGCGGTCGTGCGGATCCGACGTGCGTCGTCCGATCGCGGGTCCATCGCATCCAACGGTCGATATGAATCGCGTCCGACCGTCTGATGCGATGAACCTGCGATGGACCCGTGATCGACGGCCCGTGGTCAACGCCGCATGACCGCACCGACCGCATAATATATATATATATATATATATATATATATATATATATATATATATATATATATATATATATATATATATATATATATATATTATATATATATATGAAAATGATTGCGTGCGGCGAACGGCAGGTGCGGCCGCGACGTGGGCCGTTCGATCGCGGGTCCATCGCATCCAACGGTCGAGATGAATCGCCCCCGACCGTCCGATGCGATGGACCCGTGATCGACGGCCCGTGATCGCTGCCGCACCCGCCGTTCGCCGCACACAATCACGTCTATATATATATATATATATATATATATATATATATATATATATATATATATATATATATATATATAGTCGAGTGATTCGGTGCGGGAAGCGACGTCGGTCGTTCGATCGCGGATCCATTGCATCGGACGGTCGGGTGCGATTCACATCGACCGTCAGATGCGATAGACCCGTGATCGGACGGCCCGTGTCGCGGCCGCACCCGCCGTTCGCCGCACCTAATCACGAGCGTGTATATATATATATATATATATATATATATATATATATATATATATATATATATATATATATATATATATATATATATATATGAAAATTATTACGTGCGGCGAACGGCAGGTGCGGCCGCGACGTGGGCCGTCCGATCGCGGGTTTATCGCATCCAACGGTCGACGTGAATCGCACCCGATCGTCCGATGTGATGGACCTGTGATCGCTGCCGCACCCGCCGTTCGCCGCACGTAATCACGTCCCTATATATATATATATATATATATATATATATATATATATATATATATATAGGGACGTGATTACGTGCGGCGAACGGCGGGTGCGGCAGCGATCACGGGCCGTCGATCACGGGTCCATCGCATCGGACGGTCGGGGGCGATTCACGTCGACCGTTGGATGCGATGGACCCGCGATCGAACGGCCCACGTCGCGGCCGCACCTGCCGTTCGCCGCACACAATCATTTTCATATATATATATATATATATATATATATATATAAGTTTTATTTTATTGTTTTGATTTTATGGTTTTGTGGTCTTCAGTGGTTCTCTTGGTGGCCAGCATGTCGTGTCTCTTTCTTTTCTTTTTCGAGGTAGTCTTGTTTACTTCATGAAAGCATATCCCATGTCCCTTCTTCCATGTCAATGTTAAGGACAATCTATATATCTTGAATGATTTTTAAAAGTCATATATTTATTTAAAAAATTACATATTTTCACAAACAATAATATATATATTCAAATGAAGTGAACGTTTTCTTTATTAATTTTGCCTAATGGACTATATAATCGTTGAGGATTCATTGGCAATAGGTTGAATGGCGGGATTAGATGATAACTGAGAGGATAATTAGTTGGATAATAACTTATATTGTTTATTATTAAATATATCAGAAGAAAGTAGAGAAAAATGTCCAACTTTTGACATGAAAATGCATATTTTTTTGTATTGGTACTATATAAGCCAAAGCTGGATTAACATTTATCTCCTTTATTTATTTCGACCATGTAAACAATAATAAAATCAGTTAAAACTTATCTTAAAATTAGGATAACTTATTCTTAAATTTTATCCTCATTGTTAATCTAGGAGAATGATTTAGAAATGACCGAGTGTATCCAAGGACAACCTTAAGATTTCAAAATTTGGGTGTGGCAAATTTTTAGAGCCATTGGGAAACCTTCAAAGGGGAACAAAAAAAAAGTTAGAGAAGGGGATGACTATCTAAAAAATTAATTATGTACAAATTAATATAGCCATTGGATGGATGGAATTTTATTTGGATGATTGGGATTGGTTTTTTTTTCCATTTAATTTGGAGCCCTTATGTGGGTTATAAAAATAAGAGCGTTGTTATAATCAATCATTTTTTACAAACAAAAATACAGTCTTATATGCATCGTTAGAAATTTAATGAAGCATATGCATCAATAAATGAAATATATGCATTGTTTAACTTTTTTACATATATTAAAAATATGTTCATTCAATTCGAAATTGAGCTATCTATTTAAAATGTGTGTGTTTTGAGTTTTAGACTGTAAAAAAGATTGAATTAACATTTTATTAAAAAAATGAAAACACGTGTGGTCTTAGTTTTGAACTGTAAAAATGACTGAGTATGACATTTTTCACATATATATGGCCGTGACATTTATGGGCCCTTCTCTTGCCTACTTGGCCTACACCCAAGGCCGTGTGTGACTTTATCAATGCCCTTCCTTCAATCATGATTTAAGCTACACAGTACATACATATCCAGATAGGAAAATGTTACATGTTATGTTCAACCTGCTGACACACATTTTGATTTTTTTTAAAGTATGTAATTGACCAGTGAAGTATATTCTTTCATTAAAAAGTATACATTTTTTATGAATTGAATATATATATATATATATATATATATATATATATATATATATATATATATATATACTGAGATAATAAAATATATATTGCATTTAGGTGAATTCATTACTGTGTAGTGATCTGATGACAACAACTGGAGCTTTATAAAGGCCCGAGGCTCAGTTCTTCATTCTTATTCTCCTTCTATTGCAACTATAAGGAAAACTACTTTTGGAATAATTCATTCATGTATTTATTATGAGAACTAGACTTGACAAACTTCTTCTTCTTTAAATCAGAGTTACTGAACTGGATGGTCCCTCTTTTATTGCTTACAAAAATTAAGCAAATCATGTGTTCCATTCAAAAAATAGTTATAAATAGGTCCATGGAACAAACCAAAGGTTTGGGTTGGGCCCACAGAAAATCGGGCTCAGCCCAATAAATTGATGTGCCACATCTTTGATTAGAGCCCAACAGTTTAGAGAAGGCCCAGGTAATCTTGGACCATGGATTCATATTGGGCCTCCGAAGTTGAAAATGTTACACTCAGTTTATTTTACACACTGCACATATGTTATTTTTATTTTTTAAATCACATGCATCATCTAATGAGTTTATACTTTTATAAAAAATAAAAATATTTTTTTAATGAATTACATGGTATAATTTATAGAAATTGTGAAAATTTCTACAAGGTATAAATTGATATAGTAAGTGGAGATGACTAACGAGATGTATGAGACTATATTTGGGACTATAAAAATAAATCAATGTAACAGAGCGTGCATTGTTAATGATCTCTTGTGTAGTCCCATTTTCATTTTTTTTGGTAGGATAATGATATGCCATGCCCCTAGTGCAATCCTATAAGTAATCCATATCGATTTTTTTTAAAAAAAAAAGAAATTATACTATTTCATCGAAGAACATACTGTCATATGAAATGAAGTATATTCTGAGATATAATAATATAAATATATATTTTTTGTATTGGAAAATGAAATTTTTTTTAAACAATACACTATAATAGAACTAAATCACTATAATAGTTATTATAATATATGAGACTAGAGACGGGGCTGTAAAATGGGTTGAGTGTATTGTTGCTCTTTTTGGTAAGTTCTATAGTCCCATTTCACTGACGTCCCATTTCACTGACAAAATATTGTTTTCTTGTATATGAACATCTCCAACGCAAGCCTCCAAATATGGAGGGTTAACCTAGGCCTGTTAATGGGTCAGGTCCAGTCTGGACCTGATCCAAACCAGACCCAACTACACATGTAATTTACCTGATCCAGTGGACCTGAACATAAAATCAGGTCAGGTCCGGGTCCTCTCAACCCGATCCTATGGACCCGAGACCCAATTGTTTTATATATAAGTGTTGGAAAAAATAAATCCTGATTACCAAGATCCGTTGATCGAGATATAGATCGGATAACAAAATTTTTTTATTAAATCTTTTTCATGCAAACCCTACGAGACATAATTAGGGTTTACCTTTAGAACTCATATCAAAATTCTGCAGAAGAGGAAGATCGGATCTAAAAGAGGACGATGGATCACTCGATCAGAACCTTCAGATCTTCTGCCGTATGTCCTTCCTATGTTGCAGATTCGCAGCGGAGTATGGTCTCCTTCTTATTTCGAACGGCAGCCGCGAATCCCTTCGCTCTCTTTCTCTCCTTCCTCACCTTTTTCTGGATACAGAGATCCTAAAATGTTTCTAGGGTTAGGGTTTTGATTTCGGCAGAAATCTATTATTTCTGAGAGAGAGATGTAACCACATATTTATATGCTAGGGCAGAGACCTAAAGGAGAAATCAGTAATTGACTCCTATGGGTCTGGATACCATAACTCAACCCAGAATTAAAAACCAAAGACTCATAAGTTATAATTCAATCTACTAAAGAATTATGACTGCACTCCAAATATACTAATCTTAAAATAATATTTCGAGTTCCTTATATTATATGTTTAATATCTCCCCACGCTAAGATTCCAATACTCGTTATTAAATAATTATTATTGACAATATTATTTCACACCATCTTATTTTTCTTGAGATCTTCCACTTAACTTATTTGACATGTTAGATAGTTAAATCCACCGGTCGGGTTTAATATGACCAAAACTTATAAGTATCCTCAAGAGAGTATCATCAACCTCCTATAGGAGACGTGATTCCATCAATAGCAAATATTCATTGTATAAGTGTTATTGTCACCCAACTCACCGAGCCGATTGATCCATAGAAGAATCTCACTCTTTAATGAATCAAAATGACAATTAAAAAAGATACGTCTAAGAACCATTTTAGGATTAAGAGCATAAACAATCATAATAAACATGGGGTGTAAATTATTTTATCTAGTCAATACAAAAATAATTACCCCAACTTGGTCCATTCAATACACACAAGATGTACTAGCACAATCACCCAAAAACCTATGAACCGATCTTTCATAGTCATGATAGACTGTGAATGATGAATTGTACTACAACCTTTATCAAATGGATTATCCAAGTCCATCTAAAGTTGTGAACCTCAACTTATTAGTCACAGGGAACTGATAATCTGATCTTCTGTGTGTAAGCTGAACTCTACTCACCAGATTATCTACATTGTAAATTAAAGGATTAAATTAAAACAAGCACAATATTTCGAATAATATGATGCAAGCGTTTACCAATAATAATTCTCATCAAAATACTAAGACCATCTTAATAATAGAGATTACATAAGTCATGGCTTTTAGGATACTACTCTAATAATAAGCTCATACTTGCAAGAACTTGGTTGTTTAAATATATAGTAAACTTAATAATGCAATATGCTTGTGTAACTTTGGTCAACTTATTTCAGTATAACTTTTGAATTTATATAATTTGGTTGGTTTGCTACATGATTTAGTTTGGGCGTTGTTTTAACTTATAAGACCTTTTAAAATAGATTTGGATTTTATGTGTTTGTGTTAATTTGTTTTAAATAATCCGATTGAGACCTGTCAATGGGTTTAGGCATATACATATTATTTCCATTTATATACCTCAACCTCTCCAAGTCTGACCTCTCCTAGTCCAACCTAGGCTTATCAATGGATCGACCTAGACTTGACTCAAACCTAATAAAAAGTGTATAGTACCCGACCTGAAGAACCCGACAATGTCAGGGTCCCCAACCCGACTTGAACCAGATCCAAGGGACTCGACAATCAAAATGGACCTGTTGATAGACCTAGGTTGACCATTCAGGTTTGGAGGAGATTCCTTTTTTGGAGGGGTTGCACTCGATCCCCCTTCATTTTTTTCTTATCACTTTTAAAAATTATATAATGTTATAAGAAAACTCATTATTAAATATTGTTAATATTAATCCATTGTATGAAAAATTATATCATTGGAAAGATCTCGTTAAGACCTTTAAAATGGGTCTAATATTAAATGGTTTCAAAGTTATTTAAGAATTAGTAATTTTTTAATCAAATAAAATAACATAATTCTTGAATAATCAAATATGTGGATTTATTTAACATTAATTTAAAATAATTTAATACTAGTATTATTTTGAAGGTATCGACAAGACCTTTTCAATTATAGTATTTTTATTAAAATTGGATCAGCGGATCTAAATGTACATTAGGTTGAAGTAATTAATGTATTAAGTAAAATGGATGTAAAAGGAATTTCAAATGTGTTTAGAGGATATTTTAGATATGTAAAAGGTGAATAAGATGTTTTGGAGATGGCCCACCCTTCAAATTTGAAGATTTGGAGGGCGGTTGGAGATGCTATCAGATTATTTAATTTGATTTTTTTAAAAATAATAATAAACAACAGAACTATGCAATATTAGTTTTCTTAAATATCAAAATTCATTAAAGGAAAAGAGCTGATAACCCAAAATTTGATTAAAAAATTGACCTAAATCTGTTGGGTTTATGCATTGCATCTCAGTTTCCGGATCATCAAAGAAAAATTGTGGCTCATCAAAGAAAAATTGTAGCGGCGGAGTTTGTCACAGTCTACTATAGTTTGCCTCTAAGATCGGAAAACATGAGTCAATTACCTTTTACATGTAGTGGTAATATTGTAATTCTGTATTATGTATGGGGACATTGCAATCATATATTGGGTTATGTATACTCCATTTGTGAGTTATGTTTACTCATATAATTGAGAGGTTGTCCTAGGTTTTGAGAGGAAAAATCAAATTTATAGTCTCATCACATATGAAGTGTATTCTAGAAATTAATAAAAAAATTTCCATCCCTCTCCGTGGATGTAAGCATCCTTCGCTAAGCCGCATAATCTCTTATGTGTAGTTGTTTTTCTTTTCATTTTTCATTATTTTGATCAACGCCACAACGTTTTCAACAAAACCAATGAGAAAATGACAATTCACTCATTTAAAAGTCATTATACACATTTAAAAAATGATTTGATGACATATCATATTTTTATTAGTTTAAAACTAGTTTTCCCCAACGCATAATGTGCGTGAAAAATTAGAAAAAAATATTTTAAAAAAATAATTCACAACCAATACCCTAAATTTTTTTAATTCATTTATGTGCGATATATACCATATTATATTTACATAAATGATATAATAAATTTTTAATAATAATTAAATAAATCATTTGTAAAATTTATTATGAAATTACACATAACGGAGATATGTTATTACTGAAAATTAACTAACCCCATATTGTAAAAATACTCAATTTGAAACTCACAAACCAACAATACCGCTCGAAAGATAAAACAAATTACGTTCATGTATAATTAAAAGCCTTTTGAATAATATTATTGAAAATATAAAATCATCAGGGATATTTTTTGCTAAAATGTGATTTGTTAGGGGTATATATACAAAAAAAATCAAAATTAAATTATTTTTAAAATTCTTTAAAAATTCATAACTTTTCAAGTATAGCTCCGATTGGGGAAATCAATAGCTCTTTGGAAAGAGATTCTTGATATTTACTTATGACTGTGAAATATATTTTTCTAAAAAATTACTATTGCATGATGAAAAGTGAGCTCAAATGTTAAAACTCATATGAACTGAAATTATTTATTTATCACCTATATTCTATTATTATCTCAGTCTAAATCTAATAATACATAATAATAATAATAATAAAATATGGTAATGTGGCATGATCACCACCATTAATTCAATATATCATCAATATAGATAGATAGATATTAAAAAGAAAGAATTGATGATTATCTCGTATATCCACTAAAAATTAAAATATGTATTTTCCATTCTTACCCTTTAATATAAAATTAAAGATCATAAATAGCCAAGGGTAAAATTGAAAAATGAAAATGTTATACAAACAACGGCGGAGCCTGGAATTTACTTTATTGGGGGTGAACTTTGAGTGCAATTTTTAAAGGAAGAAATATGTTTAATCTAGTGATTATTTAAATAAGATTGTTCTGAAGTTTTATATATAATTTTTTTTACCAAAGTAGTAAGAGGAACGATTATATTATTTATATACTAAAAACTCAAATCCATTTATTTTACGAATAAAGATAAGGATTTGTAATAACGAATAATTAAGAGAAAAAATATGTTTGTTCACCATAGATACACTGTAATAATTAGTAATAATTAAATACTAATAAAATATTATAAAACATAATAGTTATAACTGAGAAAGACAAATATAATTCATTCATTTTTATTTATTCAAAGCTATATCCTTATATAATTAAAAATAAATGACATAAAAAATCATTGAAAATCAAATTAATGAGGTATATGCTTTGCTTCTATTGAATTTTTTCACAGTTTCTATAACTGCATTCTTGCAATTCATAGAAATATATGCTTCATTTTTTTTTATAAAAGCACTAATAAAATATAATAAATCATAATAGTTATAATGGAGAAAGACAAATATAATTAATTCAATTTTATTTATTGAAAACGATAACCTTAGATAATTAATCATAAAAAGACATCTAACATATAAAAACAAAATAATAAAGGACATTGAAAATATTAATTAAGAGTATTGTTACATAGGTTTGTTTTAGCTCTAATTTCAGTATCATCAATAGAAAATCATTAGAACATATAATAAAATTAATGAGATATATGTTTTGTTTTGATAGAATTTTTTCATTTTTTCTACAACTGCATTCTTATAATTTGTTGAAGTATATGTTTCATTTTTTATAAAAGCATGTATCTTATTAAATGATGTATAATATTTAAAAATTCAAAATACATGTAGACTAAAATCGAGGCTTAAAAAAGGGGTGTATATAACATTATCCATTAATTAAATAGAAAAACTAAACACTAGACATGAAATATTATGTATTACTAAATATCAATGCCAAAATTTAGTTAATACTGAATGTTAGCCCTCTTAACTATTTTAAAACCATCATTTTTTTAGATAGCTAACTTAATCCATCATGTGGTTTTGCTTTTTACACTAAACCAAACATACATCTCGTTTGGTTTATTAAATATATAAAAGGGGCCGCTGCCCCCACTCGTCTCCATGTAGCTATACAAAGAAACAAAAGAAACAAACATAATAATTTAAACATTTTTGATTAGTATGATAGATAGGTGTGTCTTATTAAAATTTTAATCATTAAATTGGTCACTGAATTGGTGCACTTCATTATTAAAACATGTCCAAGATTGTTATGGTTCTATGACAGATCGCTGACCCGTGAGTACATGAATTCATCAAAAGATTTGTACCTAAGAAATTAAGAAAAAAAACATACAAAATGGCTTTTATTGAGTGTTTTTATTTTTGAGTGTTGTTACACACAGTTACTTTTTCAGTTCCAACTCAAGTCATATATTTCGTTTACAGGCAAAGATATTGATCAAAAAATCAGTTTTTTGTTTCTTTGGTCCATTAGTCTCATTACCCAATTCGATAGGGACCCAGTCAAAATCTTCTTCACTCGAACGACAGAAGATACGTCGACTTGGCTGAACAAGAGTTGACATGCCCTGTCATCTCTTTCTCAGTTAGGTCGACAGACCTTTTGTCATCCCAGTGAAGAAGATTTCGACTGAATCCTTGTCAAACTGGGTAGTAGGGTTAATTAAAAAAACAAAAAACTGAATTTTGGGTAATAAGAATGATTCACAAGCCCCATCTTATAGGCCTCATATAAGCCCTATGAGGTGACACAAGTATTAATATATATTTTATCATTTCTGCCTTATTCCATAACTACCCCCTTTAATAAGAAGTCGGTTATGTTGTTGATGTGGCATGATTTTTTGAATTGTTCTAAAAGATCAAATCCCATGATTTTTTTTGTAACTAACAGTCTTCTCTCTTTTGTTTTATACATTGAAAAAAAATACATGGTCTGTTTGTTCCGTCTGTGGCTTCCTTTTCTTCTCCACTTAAAACAGAATTTGTATTTGAGTTCTCATCCCTTGTTTTACATTTGTTACCATTTTTTTATTATTGAATTTGGTGTTACATGTTAAATCCGACGATCTGACCTTTCTTACAATTTTTTCTTGAATGTGGCATTTAATTTTAATTCATTTTACATTGACATGGGTTATGTAACATTCGAAAGTTAGTTATATTTCAAATACATGGTGACATGTTAATCTAATATAAACATGCATTATATATGCAAGTCAGTTATATTTGTGGAATGTAACTAACTTTAATTGTTTTATATAAAAAAAATCAGTTACATTTACAAATGTAACTGACTTTTAATGTAATTTGTTGTTGAAATTAAATTACATTTTATAAACGTAACTGACTTTTATTCTGAACTCTTATTTTATAATGTGATTTGTGTTTTATTTCTGCATTCATAAAAAAAAAACTTTTGCGTCCATCGCAAATACTTTGTTTGATGATTAGAATCAAATAATCATCAAATTAATAACAATGCTATAACAAAAAAAAAAATTTAAAATGTTGATTATTCCTTGTCACCATCGTTTTCTGGTTGAATGAGAGGTCGCAAACAAAAATTCAATCTTTTTCGGTGTTTTTGACGAACTGAGTTTTTTGAATGATTTTTTTTTTCAATTTTTTTAAGAAACTCTAAAGGATTTGAATTTCGGTCTTGTTTTCACGAATGTAATGAATGATTTTTTTTTTTTTTTTGGTTGGTTTTGAAAAAACTAGGTTTCCTAAAATGGATTGAATATGTTGATTTGTTTTTCGAAAAAAGTGGGATGAGTTTAATGAGCGAGGAAAATGTGGGTTTTAAATGAGGATAATATTGTATTTTGCATATTTAAATTTTTTTTAAAATTCAACATGCAACCAAAGAGGAATGACAGAGCTTGTCAATGGAACTAAATAGCCTATGTAGCATGATTCTTTTGGTAAATATGGGGTTCTTGGAAAATTAAGTTGGGTAATGAGAATATCTTTGCCCTTTGCTAATACCATATACGTACATTAATGAATTATATGTTGCGATGTAATGTTTTTATATTTTCAATATATGTATCGATGTAATTCATTGGAGTTACTTTGATAAGAATGTTCGTAACATTATCATGTGGAAAATGGAATGTGTGTAACATTATCACTTGAAAAATTTTAGACCTCGCATGTTTTTATTTATTTTTAAATAGTAAACATCATCTAATAAGGTATATAATTTGATAAAAAGTGCACATTGTTTCATTTCAAATTGAATGAACTTAAGTGTAAAAAATATTTAATGTGATATATATAACATCTAACGAGATATATGTTTTACTGAATTTCTAATGCGGTATATATGATTGTGTTTTAGACTAAGAAAAAAACTGCGCGTAACATTACTCCATTCATTTATCTTGGGCCCACAAAATTAAATGCATCAGACAATCACATGGGCCTGCAGGCCCAATTACTGGATGCCCGGTGCGTCAGATCCACTCCAGCAGATGCAAGCTTTATGAAGGTTTTTTTAAAAGTATTATTTTATTAGTTATTTAGGAAAAAACCCTCTATAATTTTCACTTAATTTTAGGTCCTCACGGAACTAAAAAGTTAGGTTAAACCCTAACCCCCCGTTTGGGGTGAAGAATAAAGGGTGAATAGGGGAGAATACAGTAGAATAAGCCCCAAACAGCTGTTTGTTTGACAAGAATAAACTTTGATAGTTATGTCTGGATAAGCTAGGATAAAGCCTGATAACTATTATAAGAAAATGGTGGAATTGTTTATCAGGGCTTATCTATGCCAATGGATAAAAATGCCCTTCTCTGTCATTTTAAAATATTTATCTCACCTAACACTCTCTGCACACATTTCAAAAACTGTCACATCTATCATATCACACTCATATCTCTTATATTTATTCCCAAACACAAATAATTTATGCAGGGGTATAATTGTCACTTAAAAAGTCATAAACTCTTATCCATCTCTTATCTACCACTTATCCATATTTTATTCAAGGTGAACCAAACAACAAAAATATCAATTTTACGTTTTCCAATGAGAATAACAAAAAAGACAACCAAACAAAAATTTACTTATTCAGCATGGATTGTTATCTATCCCAGTATAACTATCAAGGGCAAATGATCTTATGTCTCACCCTAAACGGGCCCTAACTTAATATAAAAATAATTTTGCAATTAAACGAAGTGGATAAATTGTAGTTGTCTGTTGATACACTCAATCTATTGTACAACTCTGTTAGTAGTCTATAAATGATTATAAATCGTCTATACATTGTAATAATGCACACAATGAATACTGTATTATCATGGTGTACAAAAAAATTTTTTAAAAAAAATACACTAATACTGTATCTTAGTGTACACTTCACTTTTTATAATAGTATGTATTTAAATGGGTGAATGTATATTTAAAGAAGAAAAGAAGAAAACCAGTGTGAATTGTGGATGGAGACATCTATTTTCTAATGGCTAAACCTGCACCTCAGTGTTACTCTGCAGAAAATTTAACTTTAAAAAAATCTACTAAAATGTTACCTACCCCAAAAAAATTGAAAGTTAAAACTAACTAAAAAAAAAAAAAACCAGCAGGGTCTTGTCCTTGAATATTGAAAGTTTATTGACCTAAAATTTGAAAACCAAAAGAGGAAAGAAGAGTGTACCCTTCAAAAATACAGTACACTGTGAGAGAGATCATGAACCACTCCTTTTTTTCCAGCACAACTTATGTTGCAGTGATAGTGGTTTTGTTGGTTGGTCCTTTCCAGCACAACTGTGTGTACTCTGCTGTCTTCTTGTTTTTTCTCGCCTGGTCATCTCAGATTTTTTTTTCCTGCCATAGTTCCATTTCTTATGATATACATAACAAGCTAAAGCTATAATTATTTTTCACCAAGGATAAAAAGAAATTGACACACGTTCCATAACAAACTGGTTGATCAGGTGAATTGAAATGGATAAAATTAGTAAAAATAATTGGAAAATGTTAGCCACATTCAAGTTATGCAATCACTTTTGTTATCCCAACATGTTACAAATTTATTCTAAACCCCGTTTGGATAGATAATTAAGTTATTTTGAGTTTTATGATTATTCTAGTATAAATAATGATAAATTAATTTTGTATTTGTTTGTGTTTTGAATTGTTCTCGTTAAAGACATAATGATAAAATTTTATTGTTTGAGTAAAATGTGAATAAAGTGTGGATAAAGATTTATAAAAAGGTGAAAAAATGATTATAATTAATTTATAAGAGATAGTGACAGTTGATTTGACAATGAGCCCACATATTCTTTTGAGTTGAATAACCTGAAATAATTTAATTCTAAGGGTTGACTGGAATCCATATATCACTTTATACCAGTTTATTCTGACATACAGATTCTCATTTATTCCAGTCATCCAAATAGTCTTAAATCCCTTATTCTACATTATACTAATTTATTCCACTTTCTATTCCCAATCCAAACATGGGCTAAAGGTTTATTATACTTATCTAATATATACATTTGAATCACTAATAAAAATATACATATTATCTTCACAAAAACTGAAGTATCAAATATACATTCAACTAAATTATATGCATTTTTTTTAACTTTTTTTTATAATGACGAGTAGATATCTATTAAAGATTTTATATCCTGGATGAATACTGTAAGAATAACTGTGAATGACCTAAGTGCATTAGCCCTAACTACCGTATTTTATTGGCTTTACACGCTACCCTTTAAGCCCAGCTTTGAGATAGGCAATCATGCTGATGGTTTTATTATCTAGCTATGTATATGTTTCATCTAATAAAACATATCATTTTTTTTGTTTCGGCACAGGGGAATATATATAATTCACTGAAGTATAAATTTTATTTTTTGGTTTCATAAAATTAATGAAAGATCACGATGATATGGAGAACATGAAGGTCCACTGTTGTAGTTGAAAAGAGTGTTGCGAGCAGTGATGGACTCAGGATTTTCTCGAGGGAGTCTGAAAGAAAGTTTCTCGAAATACAAAGCAAAAACTCCATACATATGCAATGTGTCATTATACAAATTTCATATTAAACAAAACATTCATGAAAATTCATTGTAATTCATAAAAGTAAAAGGAAAATATTACACTTCGACTGGTTCTCAATCCGAAATTCAGACCCCACGTAGAATCTGTCTTGAACAACAACGATGACATGACGCCTTCATTTTATTTTTATAGGCGGGATCGATTGACATTCGAATTTTGGAATTTGAATCGCATTTACAAGTCGTATGACTTAACATTAAATCGTTGAAAAGACATTTCTTGAAACATGACATGATCCTCACACAATTTCGCAGCACGAATCCCAATAATATGTAAGTACATGTGCTATTTGAGAGAGCAACACTCTGATAACAGAACATGTACCTTGACCAAGAATTTTGTATGTATTGGGTGGATATGGAGGAGAGTTATTTGAGGTGTGACAAAACCTTTTTTTTTTACACAACCCATTCGTCTCCCACGAAAGAAAAACTCTCTCTCTCTCTCTCTCTCCCCTTCTCCGCCTCACCGTCTCTCATCTCCCTTTCCTCCTCACCGACTCTGATCTTCTTCTCCGCCTTACCCTATCAAAATTGAGAAGTGCCTACTCTTATCACCCTCTCCGCCTCGAAACATGCATCTGCCCAAAAGACATTTTTCAGCTTTTTCTCTTCGTCCAAATTGATCCTATGAAAGAAATTTGCATTCTACTCTTGTTGCTTGTTGAAATACAGCAATTGAGCTTCAGCGTCTCCCTCCCCAAGCTATAGGCGTCTCACTCTTTGAAGATAATTCCAACAGTCTTTTTCAGTATATGGAAGATTGTCATAGCCTACCCCTTCATATGTTAGAGCATCGAATGTCTTGCATGGAGGAAGTCCGACAGCATCATTAATAGCCAACGCGGTTAATGTGCAATGACATCTGTGAAATCATGAGTCTTGGGTCCATCTCATGATTGTGTTAAAAAACAAGGAGATCTAATAACCTTTTCTATTACCAAACGTTCTTATTTGCATCTTAGCTTTGTAATTGGTTTTGCAAGTGAATTTGTACAGGGCTTGAGAGATGCTCGTAATTGTGCTAGTTTCATCCTTCTTCTTTCTCAGTTTTCCCTCCTTCGAACTTGCAAAAATAACTGCCTTCAAGTCACTATCGGGAGTGAATCTTCTTCCGCTTATCATACCATTGTATTCCAGGAGACTATTGCTAGCATCCGTGAACATCAGAGCAGGACGATTAAAGTCTTGAGGAAATAGAGTATAACTCTAGCCTCGGTCTTCTTCATTAAGCAAAGAACAAACTTGTCCACTCAGTACACTTGGTTTTTCTTCCTCACTCTAAACTACTAGTTAATATAATCTATAGTATTCTTTATGTGTTTCCTATATATACTACTTTATATAAATTAAAATTGTATTATATTTATTAACATATAAATGGGTTGAAAAAATAAGAGTGCTGGTTTATGAAAATCATTTTAAATTTTTTATTTTCCACGCACACGTGACTAAAAACTAGTAAGAGGTAGTTGTTAGTCGTGACTGAATCCCATCCAATTGAGAACTAGTAATGACTTGATGAGAAAAAGAAATTGTTCTTATTTTAAGGCGGCATGGTGATAAGGGGTTAGGATAAGGAAAAAATTAGATTAAATCACTTGTTATCTCATATGGTATTAAAAAAGGGGATAAAGCATGGACAATTGTCCACATTTTGAGATAAAAAATGGGAATAGCTTGTTCTGGATAAAAGGTGGAACATAATTTGTCCTAATTTTTTATCCCTATTTTATAAAAAAAAAAAAAAAGAAATAATGTGTTTCACCAAACAATATTAATACCCCCCCATTAATAGAAATGGTAGATCTGGTATTTTTTTTAAAAAAAATGAAGTTATCCCATATCTGATCCAAATACAAGATTGATGATAAGAATACAAAAAATGAGGATAATGAAAACACATTACCAAATGTAAATCTGAATAAAAATAATGTTTTTTTTATCCCCACAAATTAGTCTAACTTATCTTAAAAATTTATCAATTTACTAAGCTAAGCCTAAGATGCAAAATCGATTTAAACATGTATCTTGCCAATATTAAACCATAATAGGGTAAATAGTAAAAATAACAGTGAAATATTTTTTTATTTCACATTTAACCTCACCTCTATTTTAATTGCCATGTTAGCATTGGCTGAGTTCTTTTTTTTTCCTATAAGAGATGTGATTTATATATCACGCCTCCCCAGTTATGCATGAAAGTCATCTACTTTATTTTTTAAAATTTGTTTTACATAATGGGTGTTTCATAAATCACATCTTCTTTGAGACATGATTTGTATTGTTTTCTATCCATATACAACTTAAAATATAATTTTTTAAAAATCTTATCTATGAATATTTTATTTGAATTTAAATTTACTTGATCAGATAAGATTAATATAAAATCTTAACAAATGAGATTAATAAATGATTGAGATAAAATTTAAATTTGAATTGTATTTTTCAAATAAATATTAAATTTTAATAAATAATATTATAATAAAAAATAAATTTTGAATTGGCTCTCAATCTTACATAGAAGAATTTTAAATTTCAAATTGTATAATATTTTAAAATTAAGGTTAGTTCAAATAAAATCTTACGTTGAGATTTAAAATCTTATCTTAATTTAATTTTTATTTTAATCTTATCATAAAAAAACAAAGGAGGCATGATATATAAATAACGTCTCTTTTTTAAAAAAGTAATCCTTGTTGTGGAATCGTTGATGAGGTCAAAGGTTAGAATCTACAATTAAAATGGATGTTGGATTAAACATGCAATCAAAGAAATTACGGGGTTATTTTCACAACAAAAAAAAATTCACCTTTAACAAACATGGATGAAAGTAAAGAAAATAAGTGTGGGCTATAGTTGGGGCTAGACATGTCATTTTCCAAAAGTAAATCTACATGTTGAAGGAGACCGCACCAAAGCCCCTTTGAAACTCTGTATGTAAAAAAAATAAAAAATAAATAAATATATTAAAAGAAGGAGAAAATCCATATAACCCCCCCCCCCCCCCCCCCGCGGCTCGGATCAGCTGTTTCCACTGGAAACAGGAAACACGAAACTCAACCAATTATATGTCACCACGTAGGATCTCACACGGGGCACCGGACGGCGTCTAAAAAGAGATGTAAAAAGTGCAATAAAGTCCTCGCATAATAAAACAATTACAAATGAGACCCTCAAATAAATCAAGCATGATAAAACAATCATAAATGAGGAGCATTAGGTCCTGCTATAACCATTGATTCTATTTGGAGAAACAACCAGCAAAAAAAAAAAGTTCAGAAGGCAAAGATTTTTTTGTTTATAATGTTATTTTCTCAAGACTTATTTAAGAGACATTTTTTAATGTTATTAACAACGTCAAGATTTTGTAGTCTTTACTGGATATATGTAAGTGAAAAGTATAATATTATGTACAACCCTTTTTTTAGTCCTAATTCCAGTCTATACATGCTTTGAATTTTTAAAAAATAGTATGTATACCTCATCTAATGAGGTACATGCTTTTATAAAAAATGAAGCATGTAATTCAATAAATTGCATATGGATGCATTAATAGAAAATGTGAAAAATTTATATCGAAGCATATACCTCATTAATTTGAGTATATGTTTCAATGATTTTCTATTGATGCATTTGAGACTAGAATTGGGGTTGAAAAAATTGTGTGTAACAGCATTAAAGTGAAAAATGTTAAATTTTTTTGTTGTCATTTTCATATGTTTATTATGAAATGACTAACTTGGATGTTATTAATTAAATTTGATAGTCATTTTACAATTTAATTTGATTTATAATCACAACTACGTGGAAGTTGTTTGAAACTCATATACATTTTTTATTCAATCTTTTCGGAAAATTTTGATTTTTTATTTAATAAATGGTGTGGTTGGTGGATGTGCATATCTAATAATAAAAATTGAAAAATGATGTGTCCAGTTCTATACGCAATCTACATTAGTTTTTTTTTTTAAATATACATTCGTTTATTGTTGTACATACTATTATATGAATCGATATATACATTGAGTTACATCAATGTACTTTTTCATTAAAAGAATTAAAAAAATTACAACCACATACACTGAGATAGAGAGTGCAGTAAATTCACTGAGATACACCAGTTATTTTTTTATTTAAAAAATTAAAAATATTGCAACCCCATTATCACTATGCATGAGACAGACAAGGCCTAAAAAACAGATTGAGTGTATCAATGCTCATAAAATTATTTTTTATTTAATAGTTTTTTTTTCATTCATTCAGTCGGTGATTGTATTTTTGTGTTTGTTTTTTTTTTAATCAGAATGAGTATTTTATCATGCTTAATTCAATTGAGGGTTTCATTTGTGATGGTTTTAGTATGTAAGGACTTTACGGTACTTTTTACATCTCTTTTTAGACGTCATTCGGTATCCCGTTTGAGATCCTTTTGAAATCTTACATGGTGACATATAATTGGTTGGGTTTCGTGTTTCCTGTTTCCATTGGAAACAACTAATCCGAGCCCCCCCCCCCCCCCCCCCCCCCCCAATCTTGCTAAAATCGATATTAACATTATAACCTCCTATCTTTTGGTGAAATCCAAACAACTTCCCAAAAACTTAACAAAAAATACAAAAAGACCTTATGATAGTCAAGTTAACCTATGATTAGGTGAATTTAACTCTAGTGTAAAATTACATCTATACCCTTCCCCTATCTTAACCTAAAAAACCTCATTATAAAATTCCCCTTATATTCATAATAATGAAAACAATGTGTGTTTAAGAAGGTGGTTCCCCAATGGTTGGATGGACAAGTGTGGATGTGGCAACAATTGGGAGGGCTACAACTGTTACGCCCCGAGGCATTACCAATCATACAATAACCAACAGGGGTCAAATAAGATAACAAGGCTACAGGAAAGTAGTAGCCAATAAAAAGAAATGATGCGGAAGTATAATATACAAATTAGTCTGTAAATCAAAAACATTATTACAAACCCGAATACACGATAACTGTCCTGTGAGAGTCCAAGTCTAGCCTAAATAAAATCATATGTGCAACACGCACGATTACCAGTATATACACAAAGAAAATGGGATTGCTGACAGCCTCGCACTCGCTAACCGAAAGGTGGGATACTCTACGCACGAACCACGCCAGATAGATGCTCTAGCTCCACGCCAACCCAGTCCCTGGTGAAAAATAACACACGAGGGGTGAGCTACAAGCTCAGTGAGTGGCAAGAATCCACGCTCTATAAATATAGTATAATATTAAGCACATTGCTCTTATAAGGAAAAATATATGCGGAAGAACCCCAACCGATACATGTCACGTGGAGATGTGACCTCACCTCACCTCACCCTTGACCCGGAGGGGAACTCCTAGGACTCTTGAAAAGCAATTAATTCATTAATAGTAATGTGTGGTATCTCAAACTAGTACAACACTTCAAAGATTATCTACATCGATGTATAATACGTTACGATGCCTTGCATCATTCGGTAGCCCTCTCCCTGGCGGCCTTCCAAGATAGGTACGAAGCCACAAGGTATTGAAATACATATTGAGCCTCCTATGATGTGGTGGCACTATCCAGGATAGCTTCAACGCTCGAAATCTTCGACGCACGACGATATGGGAGAAAGCACTCTAACCCCATCCTCGCCTTCATCCCTAAGGTGACATGAGACTATTAGAAAGGAAATCAACTCGCTAACTCCCTTAACCTTCCGGTAGCCTTCTCCCGGGTAGCCCTCTTCCTGACAGCCTTCCAAGATAGGTACGAAGCCACAAGGATATTGAAATACACATTGGGCCTCCTATGATGTAGCGGCAGAATCCAGGATAGCTCCAACGCCGGGTAGCTTCAACGCGGATACGAGGTAGGGGAGAAGCATGCCACGCTTACAATACGATCATCAAGGATCAACTATAATCATCTAGAAATCAACTCGCTAACCCCCTTAACCTTCCGGTAGCCCTCTCCCGGGTAGCCCTCTTCCTGACAGCCTTCCAAGATAGGTACGAAGCCACAAGGGTATTGAAATACACATTGGGCCTCCTATGATGTAGCGGCAGAATCCAGGATAGCTCCAACGCCGGGTAGCTTCAACGCGGATACGAGGTAGGGGAGAAGCATCATCAAGGATCAACTATAATCATCTAGCAAATACAATGCTAATGAATTCTCTTGAATTTCCATACAGATGCATCACTCGGATGCAGGGAAAGGTAGTTAAGTTCTCACACTTAGCAATGGGGAGGCATGACCCTAAAGGCGGGTCATCCACATGCCTATTACAGATAGGCCAAGCATACTATCATTGCTATCGATTAACGAATACCAATACGATAAATGAATTCTTCTGAATTCTCATACGAGAGCATCGCAAGGATGCAGGGTATATAAACTGCTACATTTGCACATTAAAATAATAAAGTATGACCTAACTGAGAGTCATACATCCACCTATTTCAGATAGGCCTAATCTATTTATCATGAGTGCGATAATGATAGAAAAATTCTAATACCTTTGAGGTGTAAGAGTCCCATTACCTTAGCCATCACTCTAAGCAATTATTGAGACACAATCAAAGTAAATGATTCTCATCCACATTCCACTATGTAATCATCTAATAAGGATAACGTCAAAAAAAATGAGAATTAAAACATCTATTAAAAATCTCATCGGATTGGATAAATAAATATGTGATTCCCCTTCAATCAAATCACATATGACATTCAAGCAACACCTCATTAATATTTGTAATCTGAAATATCTATTTCATACTATACAAGCACAAAACACTTACATAGAAGACTAAACGGCTTCAGACATGGAAAACTCATCCATTAATGTGAATGAGACTAATATGAGTTCATGCTGTATATAATAAAACTTCTAGCAAATAATACGATGCCCGTTGTGCAAATGAGTTGGTTGAACCATTCAACATACACACAATTATCACAAGAGAGATATAAGGACTACCTGTCCGAATAACCTATTAATAAACCATGAATATGCACACTTTATACAATCCAACATAGGCCCGCTAGTAAGCTAGTATATATATCATACCATTAGCTAAATATGACACAACCATACTAAGCATTTACTAATAAGAAGGTGACCCTACAAATGGCTACCTATGGCATGCCATGCCTACTAACAAGCTAGCATAAATGTCATACTCTATACCTCATGTTATATAAGAACCCACAATTAAAGCTAACAAGTATGAGTCTAATATATTAATGCAATTTAGCAATCATGATTGAATATAATTAGGGTGCCCCGCGGATACGCGATGCACGATTATGTGCATCGAGCGCTTTCCGAAAGGGTGAATCGAACCACTCACAGATACTTGGATCGCCGCGCGTCCGGTCTACGAAATCTGCAAGAACAACCAATGATGCTCAATTAAATATAAAATATCTTGATACATATACAAGCCTTCTTCATGAAGACATCAACTCCTTATATTGCCCACACCATGCATAATAACTCTTTGTCACATATTTATACAAGATTAGTCCATCTACTGCAATCAGCCCCAAACATTGGTATCCACAGCACAAAATACACATCCAAATATTCTAAAATAAATCACACACATTCTATGATGTGTTGGAATCATATTCCGTGAAGACATACTAACTTGATAAAATCTCTAAATGCCCGAAATAAATTATTTTCAGAAACCGATCAATTTCTGCGCGAATCCGGACAGACCATGAACATTAGGCTATATCTTTCAATACAGGTAACCAAATGACACCAAATTTGATATATAGCATCTAGACACATAGATGATCATATGAAATGAAGACATAAGTCTTAAAATATGCCTCTAAATACCCCAAACACAAGGATCTTGAGGAGACAGAAAATCTGCCTTATTTATAACACAAGTCACCACCAATCATTCATAAACATAAACACCTCATGCAATAGCAATTACACAACACAATGCTCCTCCAACAGCACCCACACATACCCACATCAGCACAAACACACTCACAAAGAGAGAAGGGAATACCTTGAGAGGGTGGAGAAGAGGGAAGCCAAGCTCAAACACACAAACTCTTTCCCTTCTCACTCTT
Source organism: Acorus calamus (assembly GCA_030737845.1). Classification (NCBI taxonomy): domain Eukaryota; kingdom Viridiplantae; phylum Streptophyta; class Magnoliopsida; order Acorales; family Acoraceae; genus Acorus; species Acorus calamus. The sequence continues at coordinate 9,410,265 of CM060877.1, read as the reverse complement.
TTCTTTTCTCTTTTCTGTCTTTCCTTCCCTTTCACTGTTTTTCTCCTTCTTCATCACTGCTGAGGTGTTCCTCAACCACCCTCCTAAACTCTCACACGACAACACATATCGATCACATAAGCCTACTCAAAATAGCAACAACACACACCAAATACTTAAAAAAACAGCCACTCACCAACAAATGTACTAAGAGAGGGAAGGAATGTCTTTGGAAGGATGAGGAGAAGAGGTGGTTGGGGCCACACAAGCATAAACACAAACACATCATCTTCACTTCCTTCACACCTTCCTTTGCTAACCCAACACACAAAGAGGGAACAATGAGAGAGCTTGAAAGAGAGAGAGATCAAGCAACAAAACACTATCACCTTCTCCATTTGGTGCTCCTTCTCCATCACCCTCACTTCCTCCACCCAAAACACACAAAGAGGGGCTGGACCAGTGTGAAAAAGAGGGGAAAGAGAGGCTGAAGTCGTAACATTTTGAGGGGATTAAATAGGCAAGGTCGGACTGAATGACCGAGCTGTCCTCGGACTAAAAACCCTGAACAGCCCTTACTTAAACGGTCATAACTCCCTCAATATAGCTCCGAATTACACGATTCCAGCGGCATTGGAAAGCTAAGAAGATTATCTACAGCTTTCATGTTTACACCCAGATCAAATAACCTCTCCAGCTATTTCGAAATCTAGGCTAAACATCATACAGGGCTGCTGCCTGGATTTCTCATCTTCGGGGTATACTCGGAAAAACGCCCATAACTTTTGATACACGAATCCAGTTGATCTAATTCCACTTCTATATGGAAGCTATCTCAAAACTGAACATCTCGTGATGATATCGGATTTTTACCTCTTCATCTTGGGGATTAACAAAATTAAATCCAAACATCAATCCAAACTGCATAATTTCTAAAAAGACATCGAAATGCTACAAAAATTTCCATCTAAACCCAAGTGAACACCAGAACCACAAATATGCAATTTGATTTTGAAACTGAATGCCCAAACTATTAAAATAAATAAAACGCGATATTTGACCTTTAAAAGTGACACAGTCTTAACATCATTTCCTCCTTCGAAAAAATTTCGTCCTCGAAATTTAAGAATCTTAGTGGGGAAAGATAGGGTTATGCATCACGAATGGTATCCTTTTTACTCCCAAGTGGCCTAGGCACCAGACTGGTGCCACGGACTCACTTTATCCCAAGGAACGGTCTTGGTGTGGAGTCTCTTCTCACGTTGATCCATTATCTCGATCTACTGCTCCATGAACGACAGATTCAGCTTGAGGATGAGTCGCTCAAACGAAATGACCTGAGCAGGATTGTGGACATAATGTCTCAAATATGAGACAAGGACGACAGTGTGGGCATGAGCCAGCTGTGAAGGCAAGGCTACATGACAAGCCGCCTCCAAATGGATGATGCTTCTCCAACTGCCTCACAGTCGAACACGCAGACACTTAGCCTGTCCTTCAAGGTCTAAATCGTTCTCATTGCCTGGCTGTCCGTTGGCGATGAACACTATACTTAACTGGATGCTTCTGCCAAAGCCTACTGAAGGCTACACAAACACCCCAAAGTAAACCTCGTGTCTCAGCCTGAATGATTATCGACCGGAGTGCCATAAAGACTAATAATCACGGAGGCGAATATCCGCGTCAAATCGTCCAGAGACTCAGTCAGTCGGATAGGGAGGGGAGTGCGGACTTAATCAATTGATCAATGATCACCTAGTCGGCATCGCGACCCTAACACGACTTTAGCAAGCCCGCAATGAAATCCATGATAACACACTTCCACTTCCATTGAGGAATCCTGATGGACTGACGCTTCCCAATGCGATGATGATTCTCAAACTTTGCTTGAGGCATGCCACATGGAGAAACAAAATCACCCATGTCGCCTTTACATCACGCCATTAGCAACCTCGATGAAGACTACCTTAAATTAGTCCACAGAGATCCAATAAAACTTATGAGATCCCTAAAGGCATTCGACACATTCGTTAACCTTGACGACAGTACTTAAGACTCGTAATGCCCAAAACGGTCACGAAATGCCATCTATAGGACGTCCAACTCCCAGATCTCCAATTGGTGGTACCCTGCGAGGATCGATCTAAGAGAAGACACTCGCTCCCAGAGCTGGTCAAACAGATCATCAATTCGCGATAAGGGGTACTTTATCTTCAACTCCCCCCCCCCCAAGGGGAGATTAGAACAACTCTTCGAACTATTAAGTCCAATTTCTTCTCCTCGGGCATCTTGATGATCCTCAGCCTGGCGCTCATGATGACCCTGACACGCTGGGTAAGCTACACAACCGCACTTAATCCGTAAGACACGCAATAGAGGTCGTCGAACCCCGACAATGCCTATGCGACGTCATCTACCAGATACGGCAGTTAAGTCCCATCATGAACGATTGCATCACGTCTGTTCATTTACGACCAATGTGGGGGTAAAATGTGACAGTATTAACAACTGTGCTCCACATGCCGCCACCGACAGATCGCCCAACTACAACAATTGGAACTCCATCATCCTGCACTCAATGGGCAGATTCATCGCGGGGAGTTCACGCTCTCGACATCATCCGGTAGCCCTCTCCCGGTGTGGCCTCTTCCTGGTAACCTCCCATATCCACTATCTCTGCCATATGAGCACACCAACAAGTGTCCTGGATAGTACCTGGGAGCACCTCACGGAGCTCTGGCCTCTACCGGGTAGCTTCAACGCACGATGATATGTCGAAGCGACCCCAGATGTGGCTATGGAACCCAGTCCATAAGAAATCGCCCACCAAACTGCTAAAGGACACACCCAATCTCGATCGTACGCATCACCACTCGCTACAGCACTTTCCAAGTGAGAGGGAAAGGCAATCATCAAACAAATGTTTTAAATATATTCCCTAACTGGGGAAAAGAACCCCTTGGGAGGGCACCATGAGGTCTCGATATAGGATATCCCGACAACCAAACAAGGAACACGGAGCACCCTATCTCGGGTCTCAACGATGACCCCGCAAGGCCCCTTAACCCCGAGAGAGGAAAAGAATGAAAGAAGACATCACATTAAAGTGATGGCACACACCTTACACTCAATCACTAGAAGTCAGCGGCATACGCGGACTCCGTAGTTACAAGCAATACCGATGCAGGGGAATAAATTCCCTAATCGAAGCGTGATCCATACGCAAACGGTCAATATAAGTCTATCAATATGGAATGCTAAGTCTAGACTCCTATCTAGGCCTTGGTCCCACAACAGGGGACCCAACAACTGACCCTACTCCGCCGACCAAGTCGGCAATCTCACGGAGCACAAGAGCAATCACGACCACGTCAACGGAAGTGAGGAGGCATGTCAGCAACCTAAGGCGGAGAACTAAGATCAGAGTAATTGGATAGAAATCCTACGACTCATCTACACGACTAGACTTAGGCTTTGACAGGACCAGGCTCTGATACCATCTTTGTTACGCCCCGAGGCATTACCAATCATACAATAACCAACAGGGGTCAAATAAGATAACAAGGCTACAGGAAAGTAGTAGCCAATAAAAAGAAATGATGCGGAAGTATAATATACAAATTAGTCTGTAAATCAAAAACATTATTACAAACCCGAATACACGATAACTGTCCTGTGAGAGTCCAAGTCTAGCCTAAATAAAATCATATGTGCAACACGCACGATTACCAGTATATACACAAAGAAAATGGGATTGCTGACAGCCTCGCACTCGCTAACCGAAAGGTGGGATACTCTACGCACGAACCACGCCAGATAGATGCTCTAGCTCCACGCCAACCCAGTCCCTGGTGAAAAATAACACACGAGGGGTGAGCTACAAGCTCAGTGAGTGGCAAGAATCCACGCTCTATAAATATAGTATAATATTAAGCACATTGCTCTTATAAGGAAAAATATATGCGGAAGAACCCCAACCGATACATGTCACGTGGAGATGTGACCTCACCTCACCTCACCCTTGACCCGGAGGGGAACTCCTAGGACTCTTGAAAAGCAATTAATTCATTAATAGTAATGTGTGGTATCTCAAACTAGTACAACACTTCAAAGATTATCTACATCGATGTATAATACGTTACGATGCCTTGCATCATTCGGTAGCCCTCTCCCTGGCGGCCTTCCAAGATAGGTACGAAGCCACAAGGTATTGAAATACATATTGAGCCTCCTATGATGTGGTGGCACTATCCAGGATAGCTTCAACGCTCGAAATCTTCGACGCACGACGATATGGGAGAAAGCACTCTAACCCCATCCTCGCCTTCATCCCTAAGGTGACATGAGACTATTAGAAAGGAAATCAACTCGCTAACTCCCTTAACCTTCCGGTAGCCTTCTCCCGGGTAGCCCTCTTCCTGACAGCCTTCCAAGATAGGTACGAAGCCACAAGGATATTGAAATACACATTGGGCCTCCTATGATGTAGCGGCAGAATCCAGGATAGCTCCAACGCCGGGTAGCTTCAACGCGGATACGAGGTAGGGGAGAAGCATGCCACGCTTACAATACGATCATCAAGGATCAACTATAATCATCTAGAAATCAACTCGCTAACCCCCTTAACCTTCCGGTAGCCCTCTCCCGGGTAGCCCTCTTCCTGACAGCCTTCCAAGATAGGTACGAAGCCACAAGGGTATTGAAATACACATTGGGCCTCCTATGATGTAGCGGCAGAATCCAGGATAGCTCCAACGCCGGGTAGCTTCAACGCGGATACGAGGTAGGGGAGAAGCATCATCAAGGATCAACTATAATCATCTAGCAAATACAATGCTAATGAATTCTCTTGAATTTCCATACAGATGCATCACTCGGATGCAGGGAAAGGTAGTTAAGTTCTCACACTTAGCAATGGGGAGGCATGACCCTAAAGGCGGGTCATCCACATGCCTATTACAGATAGGCCAAGCATACTATCATTGCTATCGATTAACGAATACCAATACGATAAATGAATTCTTCTGAATTCTCATACGAGAGCATCGCAAGGATGCAGGGTATATAAACTGCTACATTTGCACATTAAAATAATAAAGTATGACCTAACTGAGAGTCATACATCCACCTATTTCAGATAGGCCTAATCTATTTATCATGAGTGCGATAATGATAGAAAAATTCTAATACCTTTGAGGTGTAAGAGTCCCATTACCTTAGCCATCACTCTAAGCAATTATTGAGACACAATCAAAGTAAATGATTCTCATCCACATTCCACTATGTAATCATCTAATAAGGATAACGTCAAAAAAAATGAGAATTAAAACATCTATTAAAAATCTCATCGGATTGGATAAATAAATATGTGATTCCCCTTCAATCAAATCACATATGACATTCAAGCAACACCTCATTAATATTTGTAATCTGAAATATCTATTTCATACTATACAAGCACAAAACACTTACATAGAAGACTAAACGGCTTCAGACATGGAAAACTCATCCATTAATGTGAATGAGACTAATATGAGTTCATGCTGTATATAATAAAACTTCTAGCAAATAATACGATGCCCGTTGTGCAAATGAGTTGGTTGAACCATTCAACATACACACAATTATCACAAGAGAGATATAAGGACTACCTGTCCGAATAACCTATTAATAAACCATGAATATGCACACTTTATACAATCCAACATAGGCCCGCTAGTAAGCTAGTATATATATCATACCATTAGCTAAATATGACACAACCATACTAAGCATTTACTAATAAGAAGGTGACCCTACAAATGGCTACCTATGGCATGCCATGCCTACTAACAAGCTAGCATAAATGTCATACTCTATACCTCATGTTATATAAGAACCCACAATTAAAGCTAACAAGTATGAGTCTAATATATTAATGCAATTTAGCAATCATGATTGAATATAATTAGGGTGCCCCGCGGATACGCGATGCACGATTATGTGCATCGAGCGCTTTCCGAAAGGGTGAATCGAACCACTCACAGATACTTGGATCGCCGCGCGTCCGGTCTACGAAATCTGCAAGAACAACCAATGATGCTCAATTAAATATAAAATATCTTGATACATATACAAGCCTTCTTCATGAAGACATCAACTCCTTATATTGCCCACACCATGCATAATAACTCTTTGTCACATATTTATACAAGATTAGTCCATCTACTGCAATCAGCCCCAAACATTGGTATCCACAGCACAAAATACACATCCAAATATTCTAAAATAAATCACACACATTCTATGATGTGTTGGAATCATATTCCGTGAAGACATACTAACTTGATAAAATCTCTAAATGCCCGAAATAAATTATTTTCAGAAACCGATCAATTTCTGCGCGAATCCGGACAGACCATGAACATTAGGCTATATCTTTCAATACAGGTAACCAAATGACACCAAATTTGATATATAGCATCTAGACACATAGATGATCATATGAAATGAAGACATAAGTCTTAAAATATGCCTCTAAATACCCCAAACACAAGGATCTTGAGGAGACAGAAAATCTGCCTTATTTATAACACAAGTCACCACCAATCATTCATAAACATAAACACCTCATGCAATAGCAATTACACAACACAATGCTCCTCCAACAGCACCCACACATACCCACATCAGCACAAACACACTCACAAAGAGAGAAGGGAATACCTTGAGAGGGTGGAGAAGAGGGAAGCCAAGCTCAAACACACAAACTCTTTCCCTTCTCACTCTTTTCTTTTCTCTTTTCTGTCTTTCCTTCCCTTTCACTGTTTTTCTCCTTCTTCATCACTGCTGAGGTGTTCCTCAACCACCCTCCTAAACTCTCACACGACAACACATATCGATCACATAAGCCTACTCAAAATAGCAACAACACACACCAAATACTTAAAAAAACAGCCACTCACCAACAAATGTACTAAGAGAGGGAAGGAATGTCTTTGGAAGGATGAGGAGAAGAGGTGGTTGGGGCCACACAAGCATAAACACAAACACATCATCTTCACTTCCTTCACACCTTCCTTTGCTAACCCAACACACAAAGAGGGAACAATGAGAGAGCTTGAAAGAGAGAGAGATCAAGCAACAAAACACTATCACCTTCTCCATTTGGTGCTCCTTCTCCATCACCCTCACTTCCTCCACCCAAAACACACAAAGAGGGGCTGGACCAGTGTGAAAAAGAGGGGAAAGAGAGGCTGAAGTCGTAACATTTTGAGGGGATTAAATAGGCAAGGTCGGACTGAATGACCGAGCTGTCCTCGGACTAAAAACCCTGAACAGCCCTTACTTAAACGGTCATAACTCCCTCAATATAGCTCCGAATTACACGATTCCAGCGGCATTGGAAAGCTAAGAAGATTATCTACAGCTTTCATGTTTACACCCAGATCAAATAACCTCTCCAGCTATTTCGAAATCTAGGCTAAACATCATACAGGGCTGCTGCCTGGATTTCTCATCTTCGGGGTATACTCGGAAAAACGCCCATAACTTTTGATACACGAATCCAGTTGATCTAATTCCACTTCTATATGGAAGCTATCTCAAAACTGAACATCTCGTGATGATATCGGATTTTTACCTCTTCATCTTGGGGATTAACAAAATTAAATCCAAACATCAATCCAAACTGCATAATTTCTAAAAAGACATCGAAATGCTACAAAAATTTCCATCTAAACCCAAGTGAACACCAGAACCACAAATATGCAATTTGATTTTGAAACTGAATGCCCAAACTATTAAAATAAATAAAACGCGATATTTGACCTTTAAAAGTGACACAGTCTTAACATCATTTCCTCCTTCGAAAAAATTTCGTCCTCGAAATTTAAGAATCTTAGTGGGGAAAGATAGGGTTATGCATCACGAATGGTATCCTTTTTACTCCCAAGTGGCCTAGGCACCAGACTGGTGCCACGGACTCACTTTATCCCAAGGAACGGTCTTGGTGTGGAGTCTCTTCTCACGTTGATCCATTATCTCGATCTACTGCTCCATGAACGACAGATTCAGCTTGAGGATGAGTCGCTCAAACGAAATGACCTGAGCAGGATTGTGGACATAATGTCTCAAATATGAGACAAGGACGACAGTGTGGGCATGAGCCAGCTGTGAAGGCAAGGCTACATGACAAGCCGCCTCCAAATGGATGATGCTTCTCCAACTGCCTCACAGTCGAACACGCAGACACTTAGCCTGTCCTTCAAGGTCTAAATCGTTCTCATTGCCTGGCTGTCCGTTGGCGATGAACACTATACTTAACTGGATGCTTCTGCCAAAGCCTACTGAAGGCTACACAAACACCCCAAAGTAAACCTCGTGTCTCAGCCTGAATGATTATCGACCGGAGTGCCATAAAGACTAATAATCACGGAGGCGAATATCCGCGTCAAATCGTCCAGAGACTCAGTCAGTCGGATAGGGAGGGGAGTGCGGACTTAATCAATTGATCAATGATCACCTAGTCGGCATCGCGACCCTAACACGACTTTAGCAAGCCCGCAATGAAATCCATGATAACACACTTCCACTTCCATTGAGGAATCCTGATGGACTGACGCTTCCCAATGCGATGATGATTCTCAAACTTTGCTTGAGGCATGCCACATGGAGAAACAAAATCACCCATGTCGCCTTTACATCACGCCATTAGCAACCTCGATGAAGACTACCTTAAATTAGTCCACAGAGATCCAATAAAACTTATGAGATCCCTAAAGGCATTCGACACATTCGTTAACCTTGACGACAGTACTTAAGACTCGTAATGCCCAAAACGGTCACGAAATGCCATCTATAGGACGTCCAACTCCCAGATCTCCAATTGGTGGTACCCTGCGAGGATCGATCTAAGAGAAGACACTCGCTCCCAGAGCTGGTCAAACAGATCATCAATTCGCGATAAGGGGTACTTTATCTTCAACTCCCCCCCCCCCAAGGGGAGATTAGAACAACTCTTCGAACTATTAAGTCCAATTTCTTCTCCTCGGGCATCTTGATGATCCTCAGCCTGGCGCTCATGATGACCCTGACACGCTGGGTAAGCTACACAACCGCACTTAATCCGTAAGACACGCAATAGAGGTCGTCGAACCCCGACAATGCCTATGCGACGTCATCTACCAGATACGGCAGTTAAGTCCCATCATGAACGATTGCATCACGTCTGTTCATTTACGACCAATGTGGGGGTAAAATGTGACAGTATTAACAACTGTGCTCCACATGCCGCCACCGACAGATCGCCCAACTACAACAATTGGAACTCCATCATCCTGCACTCAATGGGCAGATTCATCGCGGGGAGTTCACGCTCTCGACATCATCCGGTAGCCCTCTCCCGGTGTGGCCTCTTCCTGGTAACCTCCCATATCCACTATCTCTGCCATATGAGCACACCAACAAGTGTCCTGGATAGTACCTGGGAGCACCTCACGGAGCTCTGGCCTCTACCGGGTAGCTTCAACGCACGATGATATGTCGAAGCGACCCCAGATGTGGCTATGGAACCCAGTCCATAAGAAATCGCCCACCAAACTGCTAAAGGACACACCCAATCTCGATCGTACGCATCACCACTCGCTACAGCACTTTCCAAGTGAGAGGGAAAGGCAATCATCAAACAAATGTTTTAAATATATTCCCTAACTGGGGAAAAGAACCCCTTGGGAGGGCACCATGAGGTCTCGATATAGGATATCCCGACAACCAAACAAGGAACACGGAGCACCCTATCTCGGGTCTCAACGATGACCCCGCAAGGCCCCTTAACCCCGAGAGAGGAAAAGAATGAAAGAAGACATCACATTAAAGTGATGGCACACACCTTACACTCAATCACTAGAAGTCAGCGGCATACGCGGACTCCGTAGTTACAAGCAATACCGATGCAGGGGAATAAATTCCCTAATCGAAGCGTGATCCATACGCAAACGGTCAATATAAGTCTATCAATATGGAATGCTAAGTCTAGACTCCTATCTAGGCCTTGGTCCCACAACAGGGGACCCAACAACTGACCCTACTCCGCCGACCAAGTCGGCAATCTCACGGAGCACAAGAGCAATCACGACCACGTCAACGGAAGTGAGGAGGCATGTCAGCAACCTAAGGCGGAGAACTAAGATCAGAGTAATTGGATAGAAATCCTACGACTCATCTACACGACTAGACTTAGGCTTTGACAGGACCAGGCTCTGATACCATCTTTGTTACGCCCCGAGGCATTACCAATCATACAATAACCAACAGGGGTCAAATAAGATAACAAGGCTACAGGAAAGTAGTAGCCAATAAAAAGAAATGATGCGGAAGTATAATATACAAATTAGTCTGTAAATCAAAAACATTATTACAAACCCGAATACACGATAACTGTCCTGTGAGAGTCCAAGTCTAGCCTAAATAAAATCATATGTGCAACACGCACGATTACCAGTATATACACAAAGAAAATGGGATTGCTGACAGCCTCGCACTCGCTAACCGAAAGGTGGGATACTCTACGCACGAACCACGCCAGATAGATGCTCTAGCTCCACGCCAACCCAGTCCCTGGTGAAAAATAACACACGAGGGGTGAGCTACAAGCTCAGTGAGTGGCAAGAATCCACGCTCTATAAATATAGTATAATATTAAGCACATTGCTCTTATAAGGAAAAATATATGCGGAAGAACCCCAACCGATACATGTCACGTGGAGATGTGACCTCACCTCACCTCACCCTTGACCCGGAGGGGAACTCCTAGGACTCTTGAAAAGCAATTAATTCATTAATAGTAATGTGTGGTATCTCAAACTAGTACAACACTTCAAAGATTATCTACATCGATGTATAATACGTTACGATGCCTTGCATCATTCGGTAGCCCTCTCCCTGGCGGCCTTCCAAGATAGGTACGAAGCCACAAGGTATTGAAATACATATTGAGCCTCCTATGATGTGGTGGCACTATCCAGGATAGCTTCAACGCTCGAAATCTTCGACGCACGACGATATGGGAGAAAGCACTCTAACCCCATCCTCGCCTTCATCCCTAAGGTGACATGAGACTATTAGAAAGGAAATCAACTCGCTAACTCCCTTAACCTTCCGGTAGCCTTCTCCCGGGTAGCCCTCTTCCTGACAGCCTTCCAAGATAGGTACGAAGCCACAAGGATATTGAAATACACATTGGGCCTCCTATGATGTAGCGGCAGAATCCAGGATAGCTCCAACGCCGGGTAGCTTCAACGCGGATACGAGGTAGGGGAGAAGCATGCCACGCTTACAATACGATCATCAAGGATCAACTATAATCATCTAGAAATCAACTCGCTAACCCCCTTAACCTTCCGGTAGCCCTCTCCCGGGTAGCCCTCTTCCTGACAGCCTTCCAAGATAGGTACGAAGCCACAAGGGTATTGAAATACACATTGGGCCTCCTATGATGTAGCGGCAGAATCCAGGATAGCTCCAACGCCGGGTAGCTTCAACGCGGATACGAGGTAGGGGAGAAGCATCATCAAGGATCAACTATAATCATCTAGCAAATACAATGCTAATGAATTCTCTTGAATTTCCATACAGATGCATCACTCGGATGCAGGGAAAGGTAGTTAAGTTCTCACACTTAGCAATGGGGAGGCATGACCCTAAAGGCGGGTCATCCACATGCCTATTACAGATAGGCCAAGCATACTATCATTGCTATCGATTAACGAATACCAATACGATAAATGAATTCTTCTGAATTCTCATACGAGAGCATCGCAAGGATGCAGGGTATATAAACTGCTACATTTGCACATTAAAATAATAAAGTATGACCTAACTGAGAGTCATACATCCACCTATTTCAGATAGGCCTAATCTATTTATCATGAGTGCGATAATGATAGAAAAATTCTAATACCTTTGAGGTGTAAGAGTCCCATTACCTTAGCCATCACTCTAAGCAATTATTGAGACACAATCAAAGTAAATGATTCTCATCCACATTCCACTATGTAATCATCTAATAAGGATAACGTCAAAAAAAATGAGAATTAAAACATCTATTAAAAATCTCATCGGATTGGATAAATAAATATGTGATTCCCCTTCAATCAAATCACATATGACATTCAAGCAACACCTCATTAATATTTGTAATCTGAAATATCTATTTCATACTATACAAGCACAAAACACTTACATAGAAGACTAAACGGCTTCAGACATGGAAAACTCATCCATTAATGTGAATGAGACTAATATGAGTTCATGCTGTATATAATAAAACTTCTAGCAAATAATACGATGCCCGTTGTGCAAATGAGTTGGTTGAACCATTCAACATACACACAATTATCACAAGAGAGATATAAGGACTACCTGTCCGAATAACCTATTAATAAACCATGAATATGCACACTTTATACAATCCAACATAGGCCCGCTAGTAAGCTAGTATATATATCATACCATTAGCTAAATATGACACAACCATACTAAGCATTTACTAATAAGAAGGTGACCCTACAAATGGCTACCTATGGCATGCCATGCCTACTAACAAGCTAGCATAAATGTCATACTCTATACCTCATGTTATATAAGAACCCACAATTAAAGCTAACAAGTATGAGTCTAATATATTAATGCAATTTAGCAATCATGATTGAATATAATTAGGGTGCCCCGCGGATACGCGATGCACGATTATGTGCATCGAGCGCTTTCCGAAAGGGTGAATCGAACCACTCACAGATACTTGGATCGCCGCGCGTCCGGTCTACGAAATCTGCAAGAACAACCAATGATGCTCAATTAAATATAAAATATCTTGATACATATACAAGCCTTCTTCATGAAGACATCAACTCCTTATATTGCCCACACCATGCATAATAACTCTTTGTCACATATTTATACAAGATTAGTCCATCTACTGCAATCAGCCCCAAACATTGGTATCCACAGCACAAAATACACATCCAAATATTCTAAAATAAATCACACACATTCTATGATGTGTTGGAATCATATTCCGTGAAGACATACTAACTTGATAAAATCTCTAAATGCCCGAAATAAATTATTTTCAGAAACCGATCAATTTCTGCGCGAATCCGGACAGACCATGAACATTAGGCTATATCTTTCAATACAGGTAACCAAATGACACCAAATTTGATATATAGCATCTAGACACATAGATGATCATATGAAATGAAGACATAAGTCTTAAAATATGCCTCTAAATACCCCAAACACAAGGATCTTGAGGAGACAGAAAATCTGCCTTATTTATAACACAAGTCACCACCAATCATTCATAAACATAAACACCTCATGCAATAGCAATTACACAACACAATGCTCCTCCAACAGCACCCACACATACCCACATCAGCACAAACACACTCACAAAGAGAGAAGGGAATACCTTGAGAGGGTGGAGAAGAGGGAAGCCAAGCTCAAACACACAAACTCTTTCCCTTCTCACTCTTTTCTTTTCTCTTTTCTGTCTTTCCTTCCCTTTCACTGTTTTTCTCCTTCTTCATCACTGCTGAGGTGTTCCTCAACCACCCTCCTAAACTCTCACACGACAACACATATCGATCACATAAGCCTACTCAAAATAGCAACAACACACACCAAATACTTAAAAAAACAGCCACTCACCAACAAATGTACTAAGAGAGGGAAGGAATGTCTTTGGAAGGATGAGGAGAAGAGGTGGTTGGGGCCACACAAGCATAAACACAAACACATCATCTTCACTTCCTTCACACCTTCCTTTGCTAACCCAACACACAAAGAGGGAACAATGAGAGAGCTTGAAAGAGAGAGAGATCAAGCAACAAAACACTATCACCTTCTCCATTTGGTGCTCCTTCTCCATCACCCTCACTTCCTCCACCCAAAACACACAAAGAGGGGCTGGACCAGTGTGAAAAAGAGGGGAAAGAGAGGCTGAAGTCGTAACATTTTGAGGGGATTAAATAGGCAAGGTCGGACTGAATGACCGAGCTGTCCTCGGACTAAAAACCCTGAACAGCCCTTACTTAAACGGTCATAACTCCCTCAATATAGCTCCGAATTACACGATTCCAGCGGCATTGGAAAGCTAAGAAGATTATCTACAGCTTTCATGTTTACACCCAGATCAAATAACCTCTCCAGCTATTTCGAAATCTAGGCTAAACATCATACAGGGCTGCTGCCTGGATTTCTCATCTTCGGGGTATACTCGGAAAAACGCCCATAACTTTTGATACACGAATCCAGTTGATCTAATTCCACTTCTATATGGAAGCTATCTCAAAACTGAACATCTCGTGATGATATCGGATTTTTACCTCTTCATCTTGGGGATTAACAAAATTAAATCCAAACATCAATCCAAACTGCATAATTTCTAAAAAGACATCGAAATGCTACAAAAATTTCCATCTAAACCCAAGTGAACACCAGAACCACAAATATGCAATTTGATTTTGAAACTGAATGCCCAAACTATTAAAATAAATAAAACGCGATATTTGACCTTTAAAAGTGACACAGTCTTAACATCATTTCCTCCTTCGAAAAAATTTCGTCCTCGAAATTTAAGAATCTTAGTGGGGAAAGATAGGGTTATGCATCACGAATGGTATCCTTTTTACTCCCAAGTGGCCTAGGCACCAGACTGGTGCCACGGACTCACTTTATCCCAAGGAACGGTCTTGGTGTGGAGTCTCTTCTCACGTTGATCCATTATCTCGATCTACTGCTCCATGAACGACAGATTCAGCTTGAGGATGAGTCGCTCAAACGAAATGACCTGAGCAGGATTGTGGACATAATGTCTCAAATATGAGACAAGGACGACAGTGTGGGCATGAGCCAGCTGTGAAGGCAAGGCTACATGACAAGCCGCCTCCAAATGGATGATGCTTCTCCAACTGCCTCACAGTCGAACACGCAGACACTTAGCCTGTCCTTCAAGGTCTAAATCGTTCTCATTGCCTGGCTGTCCGTTGGCGATGAACACTATACTTAACTGGATGCTTCTGCCAAAGCCTACTGAAGGCTACACAAACACCCCAAAGTAAACCTCGTGTCTCAGCCTGAATGATTATCGACCGGAGTGCCATAAAGACTAATAATCACGGAGGCGAATATCCGCGTCAAATCGTCCAGAGACTCAGTCAGTCGGATAGGGAGGGGAGTGCGGACTTAATCAATTGATCAATGATCACCTAGTCGGCATCGCGACCCTAACACGACTTTAGCAAGCCCGCAATGAAATCCATGATAACACACTTCCACTTCCATTGAGGAATCCTGATGGACTGACGCTTCCCAATGCGATGATGATTCTCAAACTTTGCTTGAGGCATGCCACATGGAGAAACAAAATCACCCATGTCGCCTTTACATCACGCCATTAGCAACCTCGATGAAGACTACCTTAAATTAGTCCACAGAGATCCAATAAAACTTATGAGATCCCTAAAGGCATTCGACACATTCGTTAACCTTGACGACAGTACTTAAGACTCGTAATGCCCAAAACGGTCACGAAATGCCATCTATAGGACGTCCAACTCCCAGATCTCCAATTGGTGGTACCCTGCGAGGATCGATCTAAGAGAAGACACTCGCTCCCAGAGCTGGTCAAACAGATCATCAATTCGCGATAAGGGGTACTTTATCTTCAACTCCCCCCCCCCCCAAGGGGAGATTAGAACAACTCTTCGAACTATTAAGTCCAATTTCTTCTCCTCGGGCATCTTGATGATCCTCAGCCTGGCGCTCATGATGACCCTGACACGCTGGGTAAGCTACACAACCGCACTTAATCCGTAAGACACGCAATAGAGGTCGTCGAACCCCGACAATGCCTATGCGACGTCATCTACCAGATACGGCAGTTAAGTCCCATCATGAACGATTGCATCACGTCTGTTCATTTACGACCAATGTGGGGGTAAAATGTGACAGTATTAACAACTGTGCTCCACATGCCGCCACCGACAGATCGCCCAACTACAACAATTGGAACTCCATCATCCTGCACTCAATGGGCAGATTCATCGCGGGGAGTTCACGCTCTCGACATCATCCGGTAGCCCTCTCCCGGTGTGGCCTCTTCCTGGTAACCTCCCATATCCACTATCTCTGCCATATGAGCACACCAACAAGTGTCCTGGATAGTACCTGGGAGCACCTCACGGAGCTCTGGCCTCTACCGGGTAGCTTCAACGCACGATGATATGTCGAAGCGACCCCAGATGTGGCTATGGAACCCAGTCCATAAGAAATCGCCCACCAAACTGCTAAAGGACACACCCAATCTCGATCGTACGCATCACCACTCGCTACAGCACTTTCCAAGTGAGAGGGAAAGGCAATCATCAAACAAATGTTTTAAATATATTCCCTAACTGGGGAAAAGAACCCCTTGGGAGGGCACCATGAGGTCTCGATATAGGATATCCCGACAACCAAACAAGGAACACGGAGCACCCTATCTCGGGTCTCAACGATGACCCCGCAAGGCCCCTTAACCCCGAGAGAGGAAAAGAATGAAAGAAGACATCACATTAAAGTGATGGCACACACCTTACACTCAATCACTAGAAGTCAGCGGCATACGCGGACTCCGTAGTTACAAGCAATACCGATGCAGGGGAATAAATTCCCTAATCGAAGCGTGATCCATACGCAAACGGTCAATATAAGTCTATCAATATGGAATGCTAAGTCTAGACTCCTATCTAGGCCTTGGTCCCACAACAGGGGACCCAACAACTGACCCTACTCCGCCGACCAAGTCGGCAATCTCACGGAGCACAAGAGCAATCACGACCACGTCAACGGAAGTGAGGAGGCATGTCAGCAACCTAAGGCGGAGAACTAAGATCAGAGTAATTGGATAGAAATCCTACGACTCATCTACACGACTAGACTTAGGCTTTGACAGGACCAGGCTCTGATACCATCTTTGTTACGCCCCGAGGCATTACCAATCATACAATAACCAACAGGGGTCAAATAAGATAACAAGGCTACAGGAAAGTAGTAGCCAATAAAAAGAAATGATGCGGAAGTATAATATACAAATTAGTCTGTAAATCAAAAACATTATTACAAACCCGAATACACGATAACTGTCCTGTGAGAGTCCAAGTCTAGCCTAAATAAAATCATATGTGCAACACGCACGATTACCAGTATATACACAAAGAAAATGGGATTGCTGACAGCCTCGCACTCGCTAACCGAAAGGTGGGATACTCTACGCACGAACCACGCCAGATAGATGCTCTAGCTCCACGCCAACCCAGTCCCTGGTGAAAAATAACACACGAGGGGTGAGCTACAAGCTCAGTGAGTGGCAAGAATCCACGCTCTATAAATATAGTATAATATTAAGCACATTGCTCTTATAAGGAAAAATATATGCGGAAGAACCCCAACCGATACATGTCACGTGGAGATGTGACCTCACCTCACCTCACCCTTGACCCGGAGGGGAACTCCTAGGACTCTTGAAAAGCAATTAATTCATTAATAGTAATGTGTGGTATCTCAAACTAGTACAACACTTCAAAGATTATCTACATCGATGTATAATACGTTACGATGCCTTGCATCATTCGGTAGCCCTCTCCCTGGCGGCCTTCCAAGATAGGTACGAAGCCACAAGGTATTGAAATACATATTGAGCCTCCTATGATGTGGTGGCACTATCCAGGATAGCTTCAACGCTCGAAATCTTCGACGCACGACGATATGGGAGAAAGCACTCTAACCCCATCCTCGCCTTCATCCCTAAGGTGACATGAGACTATTAGAAAGGAAATCAACTCGCTAACTCCCTTAACCTTCCGGTAGCCTTCTCCCGGGTAGCCCTCTTCCTGACAGCCTTCCAAGATAGGTACGAAGCCACAAGGATATTGAAATACACATTGGGCCTCCTATGATGTAGCGGCAGAATCCAGGATAGCTCCAACGCCGGGTAGCTTCAACGCGGATACGAGGTAGGGGAGAAGCATGCCACGCTTACAATACGATCATCAAGGATCAACTATAATCATCTAGAAATCAACTCGCTAACCCCCTTAACCTTCCGGTAGCCCTCTCCCGGGTAGCCCTCTTCCTGACAGCCTTCCAAGATAGGTACGAAGCCACAAGGGTATTGAAATACACATTGGGCCTCCTATGATGTAGCGGCAGAATCCAGGATAGCTCCAACGCCGGGTAGCTTCAACGCGGATACGAGGTAGGGGAGAAGCATCATCAAGGATCAACTATAATCATCTAGCAAATACAATGCTAATGAATTCTCTTGAATTTCCATACAGATGCATCACTCGGATGCAGGGAAAGGTAGTTAAGTTCTCACACTTAGCAATGGGGAGGCATGACCCTAAAGGCGGGTCATCCACATGCCTATTACAGATAGGCCAAGCATACTATCATTGCTATCGATTAACGAATACCAATACGATAAATGAATTCTTCTGAATTCTCATACGAGAGCATCGCAAGGATGCAGGGTATATAAACTGCTACATTTGCACATTAAAATAATAAAGTATGACCTAACTGAGAGTCATACATCCACCTATTTCAGATAGGCCTAATCTATTTATCATGAGTGCGATAATGATAGAAAAATTCTAATACCTTTGAGGTGTAAGAGTCCCATTACCTTAGCCATCACTCTAAGCAATTATTGAGACACAATCAAAGTAAATGATTCTCATCCACATTCCACTATGTAATCATCTAATAAGGATAACGTCAAAAAAAATGAGAATTAAAACATCTATTAAAAATCTCATCGGATTGGATAAATAAATATGTGATTCCCCTTCAATCAAATCACATATGACATTCAAGCAACACCTCATTAATATTTGTAATCTGAAATATCTATTTCATACTATACAAGCACAAAACACTTACATAGAAGACTAAACGGCTTCAGACATGGAAAACTCATCCATTAATGTGAATGAGACTAATATGAGTTCATGCTGTATATAATAAAACTTCTAGCAAATAATACGATGCCCGTTGTGCAAATGAGTTGGTTGAACCATTCAACATACACACAATTATCACAAGAGAGATATAAGGACTACCTGTCCGAATAACCTATTAATAAACCATGAATATGCACACTTTATACAATCCAACATAGGCCCGCTAGTAAGCTAGTATATATATCATACCATTAGCTAAATATGACACAACCATACTAAGCATTTACTAATAAGAAGGTGACCCTACAAATGGCTACCTATGGCATGCCATGCCTACTAACAAGCTAGCATAAATGTCATACTCTATACCTCATGTTATATAAGAACCCACAATTAAAGCTAACAAGTATGAGTCTAATATATTAATGCAATTTAGCAATCATGATTGAATATAATTAGGGTGCCCCGCGGATACGCGATGCACGATTATGTGCATCGAGCGCTTTCCGAAAGGGTGAATCGAACCACTCACAGATACTTGGATCGCCGCGCGTCCGGTCTACGAAATCTGCAAGAACAACCAATGATGCTCAATTAAATATAAAATATCTTGATACATATACAAGCCTTCTTCATGAAGACATCAACTCCTTATATTGCCCACACCATGCATAATAACTCTTTGTCACATATTTATACAAGATTAGTCCATCTACTGCAATCAGCCCCAAACATTGGTATCCACAGCACAAAATACACATCCAAATATTCTAAAATAAATCACACACATTCTATGATGTGTTGGAATCATATTCCGTGAAGACATACTAACTTGATAAAATCTCTAAATGCCCGAAATAAATTATTTTCAGAAACCGATCAATTTCTGCGCGAATCCGGACAGACCATGAACATTAGGCTATATCTTTCAATACAGGTAACCAAATGACACCAAATTTGATATATAGCATCTAGACACATAGATGATCATATGAAATGAAGACATAAGTCTTAAAATATGCCTCTAAATACCCCAAACACAAGGATCTTGAGGAGACAGAAAATCTGCCTTATTTATAACACAAGTCACCACCAATCATTCATAAACATAAACACCTCATGCAATAGCAATTACACAACACAATGCTCCTCCAACAGCACCCACACATACCCACATCAGCACAAACACACTCACAAAGAGAGAAGGGAATACCTTGAGAGGGTGGAGAAGAGGGAAGCCAAGCTCAAACACACAAACTCTTTCCCTTCTCACTCTTTTCTTTTCTCTTTTCTGTCTTTCCTTCCCTTTCACTGTTTTTCTCCTTCTTCATCACTGCTGAGGTGTTCCTCAACCACCCTCCTAAACTCTCACACGACAACACATATCGATCACATAAGCCTACTCAAAATAGCAACAACACACACCAAATACTTAAAAAAACAGCCACTCACCAACAAATGTACTAAGAGAGGGAAGGAATGTCTTTGGAAGGATGAGGAGAAGAGGTGGTTGGGGCCACACAAGCATAAACACAAACACATCATCTTCACTTCCTTCACACCTTCCTTTGCTAACCCAACACACAAAGAGGGAACAATGAGAGAGCTTGAAAGAGAGAGAGATCAAGCAACAAAACACTATCACCTTCTCCATTTGGTGCTCCTTCTCCATCACCCTCACTTCCTCCACCCAAAACACACAAAGAGGGGCTGGACCAGTGTGAAAAAGAGGGGAAAGAGAGGCTGAAGTCGTAACATTTTGAGGGGATTAAATAGGCAAGGTCGGACTGAATGACCGAGCTGTCCTCGGACTAAAAACCCTGAACAGCCCTTACTTAAACGGTCATAACTCCCTCAATATAGCTCCGAATTACACGATTCCAGCGGCATTGGAAAGCTAAGAAGATTATCTACAGCTTTCATGTTTACACCCAGATCAAATAACCTCTCCAGCTATTTCGAAATCTAGGCTAAACATCATACAGGGCTGCTGCCTGGATTTCTCATCTTCGGGGTATACTCGGAAAAACGCCCATAACTTTTGATACACGAATCCAGTTGATCTAATTCCACTTCTATATGGAAGCTATCTCAAAACTGAACATCTCGTGATGATATCGGATTTTTACCTCTTCATCTTGGGGATTAACAAAATTAAATCCAAACATCAATCCAAACTGCATAATTTCTAAAAAGACATCGAAATGCTACAAAAATTTCCATCTAAACCCAAGTGAACACCAGAACCACAAATATGCAATTTGATTTTGAAACTGAATGCCCAAACTATTAAAATAAATAAAACGCGATATTTGACCTTTAAAAGTGACACAGTCTTAACATCATTTCCTCCTTCGAAAAAATTTCGTCCTCGAAATTTAAGAATCTTAGTGGGGAAAGATAGGGTTATGCATCACGAATGGTATCCTTTTTACTCCCAAGTGGCCTAGGCACCAGACTGGTGCCACGGACTCACTTTATCCCAAGGAACGGTCTTGGTGTGGAGTCTCTTCTCACGTTGATCCATTATCTCGATCTACTGCTCCATGAACGACAGATTCAGCTTGAGGATGAGTCGCTCAAACGAAATGACCTGAGCAGGATTGTGGACATAATGTCTCAAATATGAGACAAGGACGACAGTGTGGGCATGAGCCAGCTGTGAAGGCAAGGCTACATGACAAGCCGCCTCCAAATGGATGATGCTTCTCCAACTGCCTCACAGTCGAACACGCAGACACTTAGCCTGTCCTTCAAGGTCTAAATCGTTCTCATTGCCTGGCTGTCCGTTGGCGATGAACACTATACTTAACTGGATGCTTCTGCCAAAGCCTACTGAAGGCTACACAAACACCCCAAAGTAAACCTCGTGTCTCAGCCTGAATGATTATCGACCGGAGTGCCATAAAGACTAATAATCACGGAGGCGAATATCCGCGTCAAATCGTCCAGAGACTCAGTCAGTCGGATAGGGAGGGGAGTGCGGACTTAATCAATTGATCAATGATCACCTAGTCGGCATCGCGACCCTAACACGACTTTAGCAAGCCCGCAATGAAATCCATGATAACACACTTCCACTTCCATTGAGGAATCCTGATGGACTGACGCTTCCCAATGCGATGATGATTCTCAAACTTTGCTTGAGGCATGCCACATGGAGAAACAAAATCACCCATGTCGCCTTTACATCACGCCATTAGCAACCTCGATGAAGACTACCTTAAATTAGTCCACAGAGATCCAATAAAACTTATGAGATCCCTAAAGGCATTCGACACATTCGTTAACCTTGACGACAGTACTTAAGACTCGTAATGCCCAAAACGGTCACGAAATGCCATCTATAGGACGTCCAACTCCCAGATCTCCAATTGGTGGTACCCTGCGAGGATCGATCTAAGAGAAGACACTCGCTCCCAGAGCTGGTCAAACAGATCATCAATTCGCGATAAGGGGTACTTTATCTTCAACTCCCCCCCCCCCAAGGGGAGATTAGAACAACTCTTCGAACTATTAAGTCCAATTTCTTCTCCTCGGGCATCTTGATGATCCTCAGCCTGGCGCTCATGATGACCCTGACACGCTGGGTAAGCTACACAACCGCACTTAATCCGTAAGACACGCAATAGAGGTCGTCGAACCCCGACAATGCCTATGCGACGTCATCTACCAGATACGGCAGTTAAGTCCCATCATGAACGATTGCATCACGTCTGTTCATTTACGACCAATGTGGGGGTAAAATGTGACAGTATTAACAACTGTGCTCCACATGCCGCCACCGACAGATCGCCCAACTACAACAATTGGAACTCCATCATCCTGCACTCAATGGGCAGATTCATCGCGGGGAGTTCACGCTCTCGACATCATCCGGTAGCCCTCTCCCGGTGTGGCCTCTTCCTGGTAACCTCCCATATCCACTATCTCTGCCATATGAGCACACCAACAAGTGTCCTGGATAGTACCTGGGAGCACCTCACGGAGCTCTGGCCTCTACCGGGTAGCTTCAACGCACGATGATATGTCGAAGCGACCCCAGATGTGGCTATGGAACCCAGTCCATAAGAAATCGCCCACCAAACTGCTAAAGGACACACCCAATCTCGATCGTACGCATCACCACTCGCTACAGCACTTTCCAAGTGAGAGGGAAAGGCAATCATCAAACAAATGTTTTAAATATATTCCCTAACTGGGGAAAAGAACCCCTTGGGAGGGCACCATGAGGTCTCGATATAGGATATCCCGACAACCAAACAAGGAACACGGAGCACCCTATCTCGGGTCTCAACGATGACCCCGCAAGGCCCCTTAACCCCGAGAGAGGAAAAGAATGAAAGAAGACATCACATTAAAGTGATGGCACACACCTTACACTCAATCACTAGAAGTCAGCGGCATACGCGGACTCCGTAGTTACAAGCAATACCGATGCAGGGGAATAAATTCCCTAATCGAAGCGTGATCCATACGCAAACGGTCAATATAAGTCTATCAATATGGAATGCTAAGTCTAGACTCCTATCTAGGCCTTGGTCCCACAACAGGGGACCCAACAACTGACCCTACTCCGCCGACCAAGTCGGCAATCTCACGGAGCACAAGAGCAATCACGACCACGTCAACGGAAGTGAGGAGGCATGTCAGCAACCTAAGGCGGAGAACTAAGATCAGAGTAATTGGATAGAAATCCTACGACTCATCTACACGACTAGACTTAGGCTTTGACAGGACCAGGCTCTGATACCATCTTTGTTACGCCCCGAGGCATTACCAATCATACAATAACCAACAGGGGTCAAATAAGATAACAAGGCTACAGGAAAGTAGTAGCCAATAAAAAGAAATGATGCGGAAGTATAATATACAAATTAGTCTGTAAATCAAAAACATTATTACAAACCCGAATACACGATAACTGTCCTGTGAGAGTCCAAGTCTAGCCTAAATAAAATCATATGTGCAACACGCACGATTACCAGTATATACACAAAGAAAATGGGATTGCTGACAGCCTCGCACTCGCTAACCGAAAGGTGGGATACTCTACGCACGAACCACGCCAGATAGATGCTCTAGCTCCACGCCAACCCAGTCCCTGGTGAAAAATAACACACGAGGGGTGAGCTACAAGCTCAGTGAGTGGCAAGAATCCACGCTCTATAAATATAGTATAATATTAAGCACATTGCTCTTATAAGGAAAAATATATGCGGAAGAACCCCAACCGATACATGTCACGTGGAGATGTGACCTCACCTCACCTCACCCTTGACCCGGAGGGGAACTCCTAGGACTCTTGAAAAGCAATTAATTCATTAATAGTAATGTGTGGTATCTCAAACTAGTACAACACTTCAAAGATTATCTACATCGATGTATAATACGTTACGATGCCTTGCATCATTCGGTAGCCCTCTCCCTGGCGGCCTTCCAAGATAGGTACGAAGCCACAAGGTATTGAAATACATATTGAGCCTCCTATGATGTGGTGGCACTATCCAGGATAGCTTCAACGCTCGAAATCTTCGACGCACGACGATATGGGAGAAAGCACTCTAACCCCATCCTCGCCTTCATCCCTAAGGTGACATGAGACTATTAGAAAGGAAATCAACTCGCTAACTCCCTTAACCTTCCGGTAGCCTTCTCCCGGGTAGCCCTCTTCCTGACAGCCTTCCAAGATAGGTACGAAGCCACAAGGATATTGAAATACACATTGGGCCTCCTATGATGTAGCGGCAGAATCCAGGATAGCTCCAACGCCGGGTAGCTTCAACGCGGATACGAGGTAGGGGAGAAGCATGCCACGCTTACAATACGATCATCAAGGATCAACTATAATCATCTAGAAATCAACTCGCTAACCCCCTTAACCTTCCGGTAGCCCTCTCCCGGGTAGCCCTCTTCCTGACAGCCTTCCAAGATAGGTACGAAGCCACAAGGGTATTGAAATACACATTGGGCCTCCTATGATGTAGCGGCAGAATCCAGGATAGCTCCAACGCCGGGTAGCTTCAACGCGGATACGAGGTAGGGGAGAAGCATCATCAAGGATCAACTATAATCATCTAGCAAATACAATGCTAATGAATTCTCTTGAATTTCCATACAGATGCATCACTCGGATGCAGGGAAAGGTAGTTAAGTTCTCACACTTAGCAATGGGGAGGCATGACCCTAAAGGCGGGTCATCCACATGCCTATTACAGATAGGCCAAGCATACTATCATTGCTATCGATTAACGAATACCAATACGATAAATGAATTCTTCTGAATTCTCATACGAGAGCATCGCAAGGATGCAGGGTATATAAACTGCTACATTTGCACATTAAAATAATAAAGTATGACCTAACTGAGAGTCATACATCCACCTATTTCAGATAGGCCTAATCTATTTATCATGAGTGCGATAATGATAGAAAAATTCTAATACCTTTGAGGTGTAAGAGTCCCATTACCTTAGCCATCACTCTAAGCAATTATTGAGACACAATCAAAGTAAATGATTCTCATCCACATTCCACTATGTAATCATCTAATAAGGATAACGTCAAAAAAAATGAGAATTAAAACATCTATTAAAAATCTCATCGGATTGGATAAATAAATATGTGATTCCCCTTCAATCAAATCACATATGACATTCAAGCAACACCTCATTAATATTTGTAATCTGAAATATCTATTTCATACTATACAAGCACAAAACACTTACATAGAAGACTAAACGGCTTCAGACATGGAAAACTCATCCATTAATGTGAATGAGACTAATATGAGTTCATGCTGTATATAATAAAACTTCTAGCAAATAATACGATGCCCGTTGTGCAAATGAGTTGGTTGAACCATTCAACATACACACAATTATCACAAGAGAGATATAAGGACTACCTGTCCGAATAACCTATTAATAAACCATGAATATGCACACTTTATACAATCCAACATAGGCCCGCTAGTAAGCTAGTATATATATCATACCATTAGCTAAATATGACACAACCATACTAAGCATTTACTAATAAGAAGGTGACCCTACAAATGGCTACCTATGGCATGCCATGCCTACTAACAAGCTAGCATAAATGTCATACTCTATACCTCATGTTATATAAGAACCCACAATTAAAGCTAACAAGTATGAGTCTAATATATTAATGCAATTTAGCAATCATGATTGAATATAATTAGGGTGCCCCGCGGATACGCGATGCACGATTATGTGCATCGAGCGCTTTCCGAAAGGGTGAATCGAACCACTCACAGATACTTGGATCGCCGCGCGTCCGGTCTACGAAATCTGCAAGAACAACCAATGATGCTCAATTAAATATAAAATATCTTGATACATATACAAGCCTTCTTCATGAAGACATCAACTCCTTATATTGCCCACACCATGCATAATAACTCTTTGTCACATATTTATACAAGATTAGTCCATCTACTGCAATCAGCCCCAAACATTGGTATCCACAGCACAAAATACACATCCAAATATTCTAAAATAAATCACACACATTCTATGATGTGTTGGAATCATATTCCGTGAAGACATACTAACTTGATAAAATCTCTAAATGCCCGAAATAAATTATTTTCAGAAACCGATCAATTTCTGCGCGAATCCGGACAGACCATGAACATTAGGCTATATCTTTCAATACAGGTAACCAAATGACACCAAATTTGATATATAGCATCTAGACACATAGATGATCATATGAAATGAAGACATAAGTCTTAAAATATGCCTCTAAATACCCCAAACACAAGGATCTTGAGGAGACAGAAAATCTGCCTTATTTATAACACAAGTCACCACCAATCATTCATAAACATAAACACCTCATGCAATAGCAATTACACAACACAATGCTCCTCCAACAGCACCCACACATACCCACATCAGCACAAACACACTCACAAAGAGAGAAGGGAATACCTTGAGAGGGTGGAGAAGAGGGAAGCCAAGCTCAAACACACAAACTCTTTCCCTTCTCACTCTTTTCTTTTCTCTTTTCTGTCTTTCCTTCCCTTTCACTGTTTTTCTCCTTCTTCATCACTGCTGAGGTGTTCCTCAACCACCCTCCTAAACTCTCACACGACAACACATATCGATCACATAAGCCTACTCAAAATAGCAACAACACACACCAAATACTTAAAAAAACAGCCACTCACCAACAAATGTACTAAGAGAGGGAAGGAATGTCTTTGGAAGGATGAGGAGAAGAGGTGGTTGGGGCCACACAAGCATAAACACAAACACATCATCTTCACTTCCTTCACACCTTCCTTTGCTAACCCAACACACAAAGAGGGAACAATGAGAGAGCTTGAAAGAGAGAGAGATCAAGCAACAAAACACTATCACCTTCTCCATTTGGTGCTCCTTCTCCATCACCCTCACTTCCTCCACCCAAAACACACAAAGAGGGGCTGGACCAGTGTGAAAAAGAGGGGAAAGAGAGGCTGAAGTCGTAACATTTTGAGGGGATTAAATAGGCAAGGTCGGACTGAATGACCGAGCTGTCCTCGGACTAAAAACCCTGAACAGCCCTTACTTAAACGGTCATAACTCCCTCAATATAGCTCCGAATTACACGATTCCAGCGGCATTGGAAAGCTAAGAAGATTATCTACAGCTTTCATGTTTACACCCAGATCAAATAACCTCTCCAGCTATTTCGAAATCTAGGCTAAACATCATACAGGGCTGCTGCCTGGATTTCTCATCTTCGGGGTATACTCGGAAAAACGCCCATAACTTTTGATACACGAATCCAGTTGATCTAATTCCACTTCTATATGGAAGCTATCTCAAAACTGAACATCTCGTGATGATATCGGATTTTTACCTCTTCATCTTGGGGATTAACAAAATTAAATCCAAACATCAATCCAAACTGCATAATTTCTAAAAAGACATCGAAATGCTACAAAAATTTCCATCTAAACCCAAGTGAACACCAGAACCACAAATATGCAATTTGATTTTGAAACTGAATGCCCAAACTATTAAAATAAATAAAACGCGATATTTGACCTTTAAAAGTGACACAGTCTTAACAACAACAATCGACTCCCCAGTGGTCGGGTGAGTAGAAACCAATGTTGAAGAAAAAAAAAAGAAAATAATGTGGAAGAACAGAAAAAACAATGTGGAAGAAGTTAAGTTCTAACATAGGAGGGGCAAAATCATCTTTGTCATGGGATTATTTGAATTTTGAACATTTTGCAGGGGCTTATATGTGTATTTAGAATTATGGTGCGTTAACATAATAGAATATTCTACTTATATAAGGTTCTTTTAACTCAGTTTTTTTTTTGAATTTTTGTTAAATTTCGTGGGGTTATTTAGATTTCACCAAAAGTGGGGGGTTATATAGATTTTAGCAACATTACGGGGGGTTATATGGATATTTCCCATTTGTTCCGTCACCAACGGATCTTTTGTGTGGTTCAACCAAAACTCAACCTACTCTAACCGTACCCTTCAGACCGGCCATCACGAACAAAATCACACCACACGTTCCACCGATCCAACGTCTCTGCTTCACAGAAACAAAGCGAGTGCATCATAAGGCATGCGTAGAATAACCCTCCATCAACACCACCCCCCTCTACCAGTATTAAATCACTTCCCTGATGAATCACTCTCTCTCTCAACGGCACCACATCTTATCCACTCAAAACAGTCTCCCCCTAAAAGTCCCCAAAACTCCAAAACTGCCACTGATGAAACACCACCACCACCCGAAGCTGAAGCCCCTATTCTCCTGCGGCATGTTCCGCCAATGCACCCAAACCGTCCTCAGCCCCACCTCCTCCTCCCCTCCCCCTCCTCCGCCTCTCTCCGCCCCTTCTCCTCTCCCCTCCGCACCCTCTCCGCCTCCCTCCGCCACACCCCATCCTCCCCCTCTCCCCTCCTCCTCCTCCTCCTCCTCCTCCACCTCCCAAAGCTTCACTCAATGGCGCTTCCCCCTCCAACACCCCCCCTCCTCCCCCCCTCCTCAAAACCCCTCCTCCGATCTCTTCCAGTCCGCCGACCTGCACTTCCGATCCGGCGCCCCAGGTCCCGCCCTCCGCCTCCTCGACCGCTCCCTCGTCCCGGACGGCGATCCCTCCGCCGCCTGCCCCCCGGCGGTGATGGCCTCCGTGGTCGCCGCGCTGAGGGACCACTCGACGTCGCGGGCGGCGGCGAGGGTGCTTCTGACGCTGCTCCTCGCGGAGGGGAATCGGAGGCTGGCGGTGGAGGCGGGGGCGGTGGCGGCGGCTTTGGAGGCGGTGTCGGCGGGGGACGCGGCGGCAGAGAGGGCGCTTGCGGCGATTGAGCTGATGTGCACGACGGCGGAGGGGGCGGCGGAGCTGAGGGGGAACGATATGGCGGTGCCGGCGCTGGTGGAGGCGGTGGGGAAGATGGCCGGGAGGGGGAGGGAGAGCGCGATCGGGGCGCTGGCCGTCGTCTACGGCGGCGGCGGAGGGGGAGGCGGAGATGATGCGGCGGTGGCGGCGGTGGCGAGGGCGGTGGTTTTGGCGATGCAGGGGGAGTGCTCCGCCAGGGGGAGGAGGAAGGGAGGGCAGCTATTGAAGGCGCTCCGCGAGAAGGGACGGCTGGATTTCGCCGATGATTTCGGGATCTGACGGTCCAGAATTGTTTTTGGCAATATAAAATATTTTTTAATCTCTTTTTTTGGAATGTTTGATCGGCCGTACGCATACACGCGGATTTCGTTATGGTGGGTGCTGACGTGTCTGTGGAAGGTACGGAAACGAATTTAAAAAAGAGTGGGTTCGTTGTTTGTCGGTCGTCTGATGGTGATTTGACGGTTCGAGATTGATGTAACTCATTTTGTTTTGATTAGTTCGTGTATATACAAAGTATCAGCTCCTATTATGAATAAATCAGTCCTTGCGTGTAGTCATAACGTGTTAACATGGTATATGTTTATTTTTATTTATTTTTGTTAAATGAAGCACTTTGATTTTTAATTTTTGTGTAACAAACAATTAGGGTATATCCGATATATGTTTTGAGGGGTTTTTATTTTTAAATCTCTATAAACTATATGATTTAGTGATCAATCTATCACTTCTTCATATTTTGGTTTAAGTATTCAGATTTAAATAATATGTTCTTTTTAGTCCCTCCAATGACTAAAAAACCAAATCTAATAATTTAAGGATAAGTCTCCCCGAATGACTAATAAGAAACATTCCCTTTAAATCTAGGTACTTACACCGAAATATGAAGAAATGAGGGATTGATCACTAAATTATAGGGACCTAAAAATAAAAAAACCCATGTTTTTATTACATGCAATGACCAAGGGCGTTGATACATTCAATATGAAATTTCTAATAGAACGAAAATTGACATTGAGTGTATATTGTATTACTAAAAATATATAAAATTGCATGCATTTATAATTTATTATGTACTTTTTTGTTTATGAAAATACTCAAAAGAAAAGTGATGGCTGTGCTATGGATGACTGCATCTGCTGATTCTGCTCTGAATAATGACAGTGAATGAATCTACAAGAATCTTATAAATTCTCGTTTGAATGTAAAATGTTAACTATTTGCACAAGTGACAAATGATCCAGGAAATGTAATGAATTATCAAGGAGCATGTATGTATAAACTCAAGTTCAAGAGGCTAAACAGTCAGTCATACAAGGAGTTGTGACTTGTGAGGGAGAAAAGAAAAAATAAAGGCGCCACAAGAAGTACCTCTGCCTGACTATTTGGGGGGAGATATCTGAACATACACCATCTGAGTGTAACCGTTGAACACGGAGGCCTCGAGCCTTGTCAATCCCAGCCTCTGAAACAAACCATATCTTCCATCTTCGAGGATAGGCTCGGACGCTCGGGCAGGGTCGTATCTTGTCTGATGAGTCAGAGATGGACCAGCGACAGGAGGGAGTTCCCAGTACACGTCCAGCACTGATTCCACAAACCTGCTGTTCTGGAAATGTTCGGCATATGAGATGGCTTTGTTGCTGTGGTTGAAATCGTCCCTCGTGTGCCCCCTGACACCCCACCAAGCTTCACCATCCTTCCCGCACAGTTCTTCTATGTCGACAGCCTTCTCCCAGAACTTTTTTCGTTTTGCTCTGATGCGAGCTTCATCGCTGTCTCCAAAGCAGCTGTGACCCCCTCCTGCAGAAGATGGCAAATGAAGGTCCAATATTTGGAGAGACTTCCATATAATCGCCACTTGCTGTTTTGGTCACATAGATCTTATTGGTTGTTCTTCATTAGTCAAACAGAAATGGGCATCCACTTAGAATTGTTAACCATATACACACAGGAAGTATGAGAATAATATTAATAACTAGATAGGGGTTGCTTTATGCTTCGGCTCTAGGCATGGTCGAAATTAGTGAAATTTTGCAGCTCCCTAGTTCATGAAAATGGAAACTGTACTCCATGATATTTTCTAAATGTGGCAGTACTCCTGAAACTTTTGGGTATATTTTCATTAGAGATATTAAGTATTTAAGAAGCAGAGTGTATTCTCTGATAAAAAGAACTCTGAGGTCATTTAAAGAATATAACTGAGGTTTCTTAATTCAACAAGTTTGAATAAGATAATGGTTGGAGTTCAACTACAGTGTTCTTATGGAGATCCAGACTGGGGATAAACTAGAAACTATTTACTTAGAAAACATTCTTTCAGATAGTCACTAGAAATTTTCTCAGCTAATGATCCAATGTTGTGACAATGTGGATATATAAACAACTAATGATCCATGACATAAAAAATATCTTTGGTGATCCGATATCAACCAATTGTGGGTATATAAGCCATTTTGTTGAGGAACATCATATGGACACAACAGGCAAGCGGTAATGCATGTGTAATGAAACTTGAAAAAAGCAAAATGTGACCTCGAATGTAGAACTGATCACATATCTGCCTCAATGAATAATGGTCGCCTGTTCCAGTATCATAGTTATCCTCAAAAACAAGATTATGGAATCCAGCTTTCAAGGCCTGCTTCAACCTGTAAATCAAAATATAAAACAGCGCACGAGCAGCATCAATGAATGAACGAGCCAATGAAATCACAATCACCCATAAAGCAACCGGATCTAATTATACACCACAGAGTAACAAAAGATCAATATAAACTAGAAATCCAGATATATATGCATACCTCTTCAGTTCATTCTGATGGTCATCGAAGAATATGATTACCCGGCTGGGATCCTTAATCCCATGCCGCTTCATCACGCTTGCCCAGTCCATGCTACCAAAATCCATGAAATCCTTTCCCGCATAGTACGTGCAGTTTCCATCAACATAAGCAGGCCCCTTCTTCAGATACTTCTCTGGGTGGCGAGGTGAGAGCGAGATGATGGGCTTATCAGGCATTGCCTGCCTGAGGACCCATGTAGAATGACCCTTAAAAGCGCCACTCTCAATCATCAAATCAGGTTTCAGCCACCTTGTGATGAACCAGAGACCAAAACTGTGATCGAAGCCCATCCCATACATGTTGTTCTTGATTGGACGTGTCTCATATATAGGGACAAACTCCTCTAACCCTTTCAGAAGGTCCTTTGATGTCCATTCCACAGTTTTACCATGTTTCGATCTGCCTTTATCAGAGAATACAAATTAAAAAAAGTTCACAGTGTTTTCATTACTGACAACATGAAAAACCCAATAGTGGGTGGCCGCAAGGTGAAAGATTTTCACAAGGCAATGAGAGGTTCAAAACCATTTCAGTGATTACTCTTTGTTATGCTTCTAATTCTATAGTTCTTTCACTATAAAAGTGGGACTTTTGCAGTTCATACTAAAGGCTAACAAAGTTAATGTCAAACAAGAAGCATTGAACAAGGGAGGATAAGATCTAGTGTTGAATCTTATTAATATTTGTTACTCCCTAATGAGGGACTGACACGTGTCACTTCGCATGTATAATAACATGTGAAGTTTTGTGATCGTTCATAACACTGAAGAATTGACAATCACTAATGGGATCCAATACTTACTAAATCCCACCTCAAAACAAGAAGTCAAATACTACTATTTTAGATAAAATCATATTACAAGATAATATGTTAGTTTTACCATTTCATCCATGAATTTGAATGCAATGAATCGATCACTAATAAATCCACATTTATTGACTAACAAAATGCAAGGGCTATGTAAAATCCAATAATTGGTGTCCACAAACTGAGTGAACTTCCATTAGATAGTGAGCGGTTCAAGTCCACTCTCATAGTTTCTCTCCACTCTCCCTGTCATGCTTCTTTTATTCATATTGGTTTAATATAAAGGATAATAAAGTGAATTTCAATCAGTAACATAAGAACAATGAGAAAATAAACAACTTAGATCTCACAATTCAATATATAAATTTTAGAGCTACCTTAATATGAATAAAATGATGGAGAAATCTCCTTATTATGAGAACCGGCTTCTCCAGAAACATGTAACACAATTGTTTAGGGAATAAGGAATGGAATAGGTCATTTACTGATTTTTGTTCTTAGGTTGGGAAAATGAGCCCGTGTTTGGATATGGAATAGCCGAAGGAATAAGTGAGAATCAAGCAGAATAGGTGCTTTTTGTTATTTAGATGCAGGGAATACCCAGAATAAGTATAAAGTGGTATATGAATTCCAACCAACCACCTTGAAATTAAAGTTATTTCAGGTTATTCCACCTAAAAAATATGTGGACCCACTATGAAATCAACAATCATCACCTCTTATAAATCACCATATTATCATTTTTTCACATTTTATAAATTCTTTATCCACACTTTATTTACATTTGCTCAAACAACAAAAAATTTATTATTAAATTTCCCAACGAGAATAATTTAAAGCACAACCACACACAAAATCACTTTATCCTCGTTTATACCCATTTATGCTGAAATAACTGTATACCAAATAATAAGTCATATCCTGTATCCAAACCAGGGAAGACAAGAACCATTTAAAATAGAACCGGATAAATGATACTATTCAAGAGGGAGAGGTAGAATAGGCTTATTCAGCTATTTAATGCCATAAAACACTTTTTCTTTTCCTTTTTTTTTTTGGAGCATATTCAATCTTATACCCAAATGTGTACCCAAACTTAAATTTGAATAAAAATCACACAACAATCTCTCCAACTATTTATTTATACCAAATCAAGTTTTTACTCAAATTTTTATCAAAATCAAGTTAGAACTCAAACCTTTACCTGAATTTCAATTATTATTTTTCTTTTTCAACTCCACATTTTTAAAAAGATTTGAGTAAAGCACAAAGTGATGGTTGAAGACACACCATATCAAGTGAAACTACTCAAATTTTTAGTGCAATTTAAATATAGGTTTGAGTAAGGGCTAGAGATGGCCTGAAGTTAAGTGCTGCCACAAATTCTATATTGAATAGGCATATGCCAACCAAACAAAAAAAAACAAGGAACAATTTAAAACTCTATCAATATTACTTTATTCCATCGCCAAATCTACTCCAAAACCCTAACAACAATGTGCAATCGAGCATAAAAA
The DNA here is from genome assembly GCA_030737845.1 of Acorus calamus. Lineage (NCBI taxonomy): Eukaryota > Viridiplantae > Streptophyta > Magnoliopsida > Acorales > Acoraceae > Acorus > Acorus calamus. Next base: position 9,375,742 of record CM060877.1, on the reverse strand, counting down.
TAGAACGAGAGATCACACAAGTCGAAGCACAAATCGAAATGGAAAAAAAAAGATCCACTAGAAACTTCTTCAACACGTCATTAACAAGAGAGAGCAAGCGAGAGAGAGAGAGGACTCACACCAAGGCACGCCGATTGGGAACCGAAGTCCGACCCGACGCCATCGGCAGGGGAGCTGAAGAGGCCGGTGGTCCGGTAGAGCGGATCGGAGCCGACGCAGACGATGTCGCGGGATCTGGAGGCGAGGGAGGCGACGATGATCACGAGGAAGAGGGAGACGGCGGCGCACTGGCCGGCGGGGCCGATACGGGCGCACTGCCTTGCGGCGCGTGCGGCGAGGGTCGATTGCTTCCTCGTCTTCGACTCGTCGGTGGCGGCGTCGTCGAAGAAGCCCTCTCCCGTGTCCGTTGCCGCCGGCGAACGACGCGCTGACAGGCCGGTCTCTTGCATCAGTTAAGAGAGATGTGTGGATCGATCGATCCGATCGGATGTTCGTTGCTTTGCTTCTCAGGCTCAGATGGAGAGAGAGAGAGAGAGAGAGAGAGTGTGTGTGAGGGGTATAAATGGGATTTTGAAATATGGATAGTTGCTTTTTGGCAACATGTGTTGGATTAAAAAATGATTTCTTCTGGTCCACTGTTTCGCGTTAACCGTTGAACCCCTGACATAATTACGTTGGTAGAATACTAGTTTTCACGATGTGCGTGAATAAAACTAATACAATAAATCATATGGTATATTAATACACCATAAAAAATAAAAACTACCAACAATAATTAAAATAAAATAATTTGATGACTCAAATCCATTTAATTTTAATGAATTTTTATAATAAATAATATAAAATAGAATAAATTAAATTGATCCCACCTACATTCATAAAATTCACAAAATAATATGATATGTATAATAAAATAATAATATGATGTATATAAAATTTAAATATATTTAAAAATATAACTGAATTTTAAAACTTTAATGAAAAACATAAAATGCATAAAAAGAAAAAAAATTTAAAAATATAATGCATATAATGTTCATATACATTTTTTTAAAAAAATCTAACAAATGTAACTGATTTAAAAAAAAAAGAAAATACTGTCCAAAATCACATTGAAAACAGATAATAAAATGTAACTAGATTTTAAAACATTAGATTTAATATCAAACACTAGATTCAAATAATAAAAATGTAAATCAGTGTGATGATTAGCCCAACAAATAAACACAAAGATAACATAGACTTCATCTTCTAATTTTGTTAAGTAGATCATCACACAAACAAAAATATTTTTATATATCAAGTAAATCATCGCCAGAGTTTAGGAAGTCATTTACATTGCAAAATTTGGTACCCAAAGAAGGGGACGGTTATTTTAACCCCATTTTTTTCAATCCCACCTCGACGATCCACCCATTCAAAACTTATGAATTGCAAACCCATCCCTGTATATATATTAATATCACACATAAACCTTGAACCCCACTCCTCCTCCTTTCCCAGATTTTTCATTTCTTCTTCTTTCTCCTCTCTCCTCCACCATCACCATCTCTGACGATGTCCGCTGCTTCTTCACCAACCTCACCCATCTCTACTCCACCCTCACCTCCCACTTCGCCTCCTTCGACTAAACCCTAACCCTCCATTCCAAAACCCTCGACTCCTCCCTCGCTTCCTGCGACTCTGACACCCGTCGCACCATTGACTCCCTCGACGCTCGCGAAGCTTCCATCCCTTCCTCTGAGTCCTCCGTTGCCGTCGCCCGCCTTTGAGACACCACCCTCTCTAACCTCGTCGCCCCCTCGGCCGAGGTGGGGAGAGAGTGGTAAGGGTGGTAGAGGTTTCGAAGGGGAGGGTGGAGGAGAGGAGGGAGGGGGAGGAGAAGGGGGCATCGGAGGGGTATCTCTTCTTGCAGGTGGTGGCGACGTTTGGATTATGGGAGAGTTTGAGAAAGGAGACGAGATGGGGTGGGTTGAGTTTTTCTTTGTTTTAGATGATTCAATTTTTTTTTTGTCTCTTTTAAGAAATCAATTAACCCTTTTAAGAAATCCCAAATAGAGTAATATGAAAAATCCCGAACAAGATGAAATGAAAAGAAAGCAAAAATAGAAAGAAAAAAAGTGTGGGCCATGGTATGAATCTAAGTACAAACAAAAATCAAATAAAAAAATTTGTATGGCTGCATGGATTCTTCTGGAGTGCTTGTGTAATGGGTGCATTGAAAGAAAAAAACATAAGGTGGGGTCCACCATACCATACAAATAAATTGGGTTTTCCACCGTTGGATAAAAGGTGTGAAATGTGGCGGGCTCTAAGTAAAACGAAACAAGATCACAGCAAATTTTTAATGAGTATCCGGTAGGGGTGCAACTCGGACGGGTTGGGTCGGGTTTGAGTCGAGTTCAACTTTAACCCGCATTGCAGAGAATCCAATTCGAATTCGAGCCCGAACCCGGCCTCAATCCGAAGGGTTCGACCCGAACCCGAACCCGACCTCAACCCACGGGTTCGGGTCGGGTTTGGGTTGAATTCGGGTTCGATCGGGTTTGGGTCGGGTTCGAGTTGAATTCAGGCTCAAATCAGGTTCGGTCAGATTCGAGTCGGGTTCGGGTTTAACACCTAAAATATCATTAAAAAAAATTAATAAACAATACAACAAACTCTAATTAATTATTAATTAAACCTTATATACAAATAATTAAAAGTGAATATCTATGATAAATTAACCCAAACACAACAAACATAGTGATGCTCTAATTTGTGTAATTGTTTATTGTGTTTTAGGAATTTAGGGTTTTAGATATAGGTATGTTGTTATGGCAGCATAACATTTGTTAACCTGGGGGTCGGGTTTAGGTTGAGCCCGCGGGTTGAACCCCCCAACCCGAACCCGACCCAAATTGGGTTCGGGTTAGTTCAGGTTCGGGTCGGGTTGAACCAAACAAAGAAAAACCCCAATCTAAACCCGCCCATGAATCGGGTTGGGTCGGGTTGAACCCGCCCAAGTTGCACCCCTAGTATCCGGACCCTATCATAAATCCTCATCAATGACGGGGATCAATTACCAAAAAAGAAAAAAAAATAACAAAGGGTATAAAGGATATTACATGTATGTCAGCTCATGGTGTTTGTGATAAGGTCTATAATGAGTCTAAAAATCATTATTGATATTATAAATATGCTAGCTCATGGGTTTTCTGACGGAGCTTAAAATGTGGGCTTAAAAATCATTATTGTTGTTGTAAATATGTGCATGTCTTGGTACATGTAATAGTGGATGATCCCACCATAGTTGACTCATATGTTAGAGTGTCCATCAATATTAGTGATATTTCTTCCCTATGCACCTTTTGGTTACCCTATGTACATTTGACTTTCTTATTAATTATGATTTTGATCCTATATAAGGAGGGTTTGTCAAACATATTGTTTATGGGTTGAGAGAGAGAGAGAGAGAGAGAGTGAGAAAAATGAATGAGGAAAGGAATATAATAGTAGAGAAGTTTCTGAAGAACTTTATATTTTCATCTCTTGTGTCTCCATATAATTCTCTCTCGTGTTTCTTTTATTTCATAACACGTTATCAACACGAGTTGCTCTGTTGTTTCAGGTAATGTATTTTAAACAAGATTATATTGTCTTGTTTACCATTCCTTAGTCTTCTTATTTTATTTTTATTTTACATGTAAGTGTTATCCTTGAAGAGATACACTAATATAGATTTCAATACTCCTGAAAAGTTATATGTAGTTTATTTGTTGTCCCCAGAAGGGTTAGACTAGAAGTCTAGAATGATATGACCTGAAGTCAGAATTGGTATCCCCATAAGGGCTTGATTAGAAATATAGAATGGTATGACCTGAAGTCATGAAAGGCTTGATATAAAATGTATGTCCTAAAGTCGCCAAGAGGCTATCATTAATTTTAAGTACACATAAGATCTGATAGAGCAAAAACATTTTATCTAATCTGACGGTTTGTATTATGTGTGGGTGACTAGTTCAACATAAACAATAGTATATATATGTCCCATGTGATATGTGCTTGAACTTCTATATAACATGGTATATGATTCAATCATCATGAAGACCATATATGCTTGAACCTCTAATCATGTTATGTTCCATGTGAAAAGATATATATATTATGCTTATATGTTAGAATTAAACATTCTAATGTTTATATTATGTTATTTTTCTAGTTGTTTGTATCTTGTTATATAGTATGTTGAACCTCTCTAAACTTGATTTCGTTGCTCTTGATATCTCAAAAAAAATTATTTGTCCTGGATCCTTGATGTTGAGATTCATCTTGAAACTATGAATTTTTGAAATACAATTAAAGAAAAAATACAATATTCCTGCAAGATCGCTCTAAGACAAATGATTTTCATTCATCATTATCTTGATGAAGGTTTGAAAAGTGAATATCTCACAGTAAAAGACCCACTAACTCTTTGGAATGATTTGAAAGAAATGTATGACATTCAGAAACGGTAATTCTTCCAAAAGCTCGCTACAATTGAATGCATATGAGTTGCAAGATTTTAAATCGGTGAGTGAATATAATTCAGCACTGTTCATGACTAGTTTTCAATTGAAATTATGTGGAAAAAATATTACTGAAGAAGACATGTTAGAAAAAACTTATTCTACATTCCATGCATCTAACGTGCTCCTACAGCAGTAATATCGAGAGCGTAAATTTAAAATTTTTTTGAATTGATATCATGTCTTCTTGTGGCTGAATAAAATAATGAGGTTTTGATAAAGAATCACCAATTATGACAAATTGGCTCTACACCATTCCTAGAAGCGAATGGAACTTCATTCCCTGAAGTTTTCATTCCCTGAATAAATACAACTTCATTCCCTAACCGTGGTCGTGGACGTGGTCGTAGACGTGGACATGGTCATAGTCAAAATAAATCATGGTACCGTAATGGTTATAATCATTCCAAGAAAGATATACCACACCACCAGAAGTGGAACTATGCTGAAGTAAAACAAGAAAAGGGGAAGAGTTCATCGAATGAACTGTCGAAGAAATCTGAAGATTCTTACTATAGATGTGGTATGAAAGGGCATTGGTCGCATACCTATCATACGCCCAAACATCTTATTGATCTTATCAAGCCTCCATCAAAGAAAAAGGAAAGCAGATAAAGACAAATTTTGCTGATCATTACAATCCAATGAGTCTTAATTATCTTGATCTTTTGATCTATCGGATTTTACTCATCTTGATGTCTCTAATTTTATTGTAGACTCTAATGATATTGGTGATGAGTATGTCCATATCAATTAATATATTTACTGTAATTTTGCTTGCATTATTTAAAAAAAGATTTTTCTTGTTTTATTTAATATATATAATGTGACTAAATTTAATTTGTTTGCATATGCATGGATTTTAATAATGCATTGATCGATTCTAAGATGAGTGGTGAAGACATATGTCTAGCAGATAGTGCAACAACACATACAATCTTCGTGATAAAAAGTATTTTTTGGACTTAACATTAAGAAATGTTAATGTTAACACAATATCAGAAACTGTAAAATCGATTGACGGCTCTGGAACAACTAATATTATATTACCAAGTGGAAGAAAATTGAATATTGACGATGCTCTATACTCAAGCAAATCCAAAAGAATTTGTTTAGTTTCAAAGATATCCACCGCAATGGATATCATATTGAAACTACAAATGAGTATAATGTAGAATATCTCTACATTACTTCTTTAGTTTCATGTCAAAAGCAAATACTAGAGAAACTTGTTGCTCTCTCTTTTGGGTTGTATTACACAACTATTGGAACAATTGAATCACATGTAGTGATGTACCAGAAGTCCTCTAATCTAAAGATTTTTATTCTTTGGCATGATTGTCTTGGCCATCTTGGACCAATTATGATGCGTTGAATTATTGAAAATTCACATAGGCATCCATTAAAGAACTAGAAGATTCTTTTGCTAAATGATTATCCATGCACTGCTTGCTCACAAGGAAAATTTGTTGTTAAACCACCCCCTTCAAAATTATAACTGAATCTCCTACATTCTTCGAACGAATTCAAGGAGATATATGTGGGCCAATTCACCCATCATGTGGACCATTCTGCTATTTTATGATGTTGATTGATGCCTCAACATAGTGGTCACATGTATCACTTCTTTCTTCACGATATGTTGCATTTTCTTCTTCTTGCACAAATAATTCGTTTGAACGCACATTTTCCAGATTATTCGATCAAGAAAATTCATTTGGATAATGTTGTTGAATTTTCATCTCAATCTTTTAAATGAATATTGCATGTCAATAGCAATTGAAGTTGAGCATGTTGTTGCACACACTCATACTCAAAATGATTTAACTGAGTCTTTTATCAAACGTCTTCAGTTAATTGCTAGACCCGATCTTATGAAATCAAAACTACCTATTTTTGCTAAGGAACATGCTATATTACATGCTGCAACCTTAGTACGTATTCGACCTATTGCTTATCATAAGTTTACACTTATACAGCTTGTCCTTGGTCAATAACCAAATGTCTCACATTTAAGAGTTTTTTTTTATTGTGTAGTATATGTTCTTATTGCACCCCCTCAACGTACTAAATTGGGTCTCCAACGTCGTCTTGGAATTTATGTTGGTTTTTATTCCCTATCTATCATTAGATACCTTGAACCATTAACAAGCGATGTTTTTAAGGCACATTTTGCTGATTGTCATTTTGATGTGTTAATTTTCTATCATTAGGGAAGGAAAGCCACTGCCAAAGCACGACATGAAAATCATTTGGAATACTTCAACTTTGTCTCATTTTGATCCTCGAATAAATCAATATGAACTAGAAGTTCAGAGTATAAGCCATTTATAAAATATTGCAAATCAATTGCTAAATGCATTCAAAGATACAAAAAGGGAAGTAAAATCACGCGTACTAGCTGTAAATATTCCAGTAAGGATTCATTTTTGTTGCAACAAATGAATCTAAGGCATGCTAGAAGCGTGGTAGACTAATTGGTGCACGAGATAAGATTCTCAAAAAGAGAACAACATAAGAAAAGGTAAATGAGATTGGTGCTCCTAGAGGGACCTCAAAACAAACAATGAAAATAATTGATCAATCTCATTTTTCTAATGAACTAACCACAAAAGAGGATCCCCTGAGGTGGCACATATAAACAATAAAATCTCATTAAATCATGAAGAAGAGAGATGGGATAGAAACAAAATAATTGTCAACAATGTTTTCATATGATGTTGCTCTTGATATTGTGAAATATAATAAGGATCCTGAACTGCAAAGCGTTGATGAATGTTGGTGTAGAAATGATTGTCAAATTGGAAAGAAGCAATATAGATAGAATTAAATTGTTAGCGAAACGTGAAGTATTTGGACCTGTAGTCCATACACCTGAAGATGTAAAACCTGTAGGATACAAATGGGTATTAGTAAGAAAGCGGAATGACAAAATGAAATTGTGAGATATAAAGCATGTCTTGTGGCACAAGGTTTCTCTCAGAGATTTGATATTGACCATGAAGATACGTATTCTCGTGTAATGGATATGATGCAATCACATTTCAATTTTTAATTATTTTGACAGTCTTAGAAGGACTGAATTTGCGTCTAATGGATGTAGTTACTGCATAGTTATATAGAACACTAGATAATGATATATACATGAAGATCCCTGAATAATTTAAAATGTCTGAAGCAAATAACTCATCCCGAAGCATGTATTCTATCAAATTACAAAGATCTTTATACGGGTTAAAGCAATCTCGGCGCATGTGATACAATCGCCTAAATGAATATTTATTGAAAGAATGATATGAGAACAATCCGATTTGTCATTGTATTTTCATTAAGAAATCAAAATCCAGATTTTCTATTATTGCAGGATATGTTGATGATTTGAATCTGATAGTGACTGCAGAAGAGCTTATCAAAACTTATTTATATTTAAAGAAAGAATTTGAGATGAAAGATCTGGGAATTTTTTTTTTGTCTTGGATTACAAATTGAACATTTATCAAATGAAATTTTTTTATTCATCAATCAGCATATACAAAAAAAGTTTTGAAGCACTTTTATATGGATAAAAGCTCATCCATTAAGTTCTCTGATGGTTGTTTGATCACTTGATGTAAAGAAAGATCATTTTCATCCTAAAGACGATGAAGAAGAAGTTCTTGGTCCAGAAGTACCATATCTTAGTGCGATTGGTGCTCTAATGTACCTTGCTAATTTGCACACGCCCAGATATAGCATTTTTAAGAAATTTATTGGCAAGATACAACTCTGCACCAACTCAAAGACATTGGAATGGAGTAAAACACATATTATGTTATCTCCGTGAAACACCTGATATGAGCTTATTTTTTTTAAAGGATCATAATCACTGGTTGGATATGCAGATGCTGGTTATCTTTCTAATTCACACAAGGCTAGATCGCAAACAAGATATGTGTTTATTTATAACAATGCTGCAATTTCATGAAAGTCTGTGAAACAGACATTAATTGCTACTTCTTCAAATTACTCGGAGATACTCACAATTCATGAAGCTAGCGGGGAGTGTATTTGGTTGAGATTTATGATCCAACATATTCGGAAAACATGTGGATTATCTTCAATCAAATAGAACCCAACCATTTTACATAACGACAATGCTGTATGTATTGCACAACTTCGAGGGGGATTCATCAAAGGTGACAGAATCAAACACATCTCGCCGAAATTCTTTTTCACATATGAGCTCCAGAAGAATGATGATATTGGTGTTCAACAAATTCGTTCAAGTGATAATTTGGTAGATCATTCACCAAAGCATTACCAACTGCGACGTTCAAGAAACTAGTGCAAAATATTGATATGCGTTGACTCAAAGATATTCGTGCTAAACAGGGGGGTCTTCATGCTGAACAGAGGAAGACTTCATGATGAACAAGGAGAGTAATTTAATTGAAAATATTTGTGTATTGTACTTTTTTCCTTCGATTGGATTTTTTCCACTGTGTTTCTCTAACAAGGTTCTAATGAGGTAGTACAGAAATACACACACGAATATTATACTCTTTTTATTTTTTCAGGTTTTTTCACTGGGTTTTTCTAGGAAGGTTTTAATGAAGTATATTCTTTATGTCATGGTCATCCAAAGGGGAGTGTTGTAAATATGTGCATGTCTTGGTACATGCAATAGTGGAGGACCACACCATAGTTGACTCATATGTTAATGTGCCCATCAATATTAGTGATATACCTTCCCTATGCATCTTTTGGTTATCCTATTTACCCTTTGACTTTCTTATTAATTATGACTTTGGCCCTATATAAGGAGGGCTTCTCAAACATGTAATTTATGGGTTGAGAGAGAGAGAGAGAGAGTGAGAAAAATGAATGAGGAAATGAATATAATAGTAGAGAAGTTCTTAAAGAACTTTATATATTCATCTCTAGTGTCTCTATATAATTCTCTCTCGTGTTTCTTTTATTTCATAATAATTGTTATATTATTCTAAAGAATTCAGATTCATTCCATATATCATAAATTAACCAATTTTTTTTTTGGAAGAATTGAATGCTTTCATGGTAATAAATTTATAAAAGTTATTTATTTTGTAGAATGGTACCCCGAGCATTGACTTTCTTTATGGAGAGGAGGTGCTCGTCGGCTGAATCAAAGCTCGATTAATCTATTTATTTTTCTTTTTAATTTAACATTTGTATCAAAACATAAGGAATCTGAACTCAATCGATTTGAATTGAACCAGACAACAAAAATCCATCGAAAACTCGGGTTGGGTCAGGTTTAGCTCACCCAGGGTTACACCAACGGCCCGACCTGTGATACTGTGCTAAACAGTTATGCCATTACAGATGACCACTGTCTTTCCTAGTCCCTCCTCGAAGAGGTGCGAAAAGAAACAATTGGTAGGGTTTCTTGAACTGCTGAAAAAAGAAGAAGAAGAAGATGAAGCTGAAGCAGTTGGAAGGCCTTCTTGGAGGTCTCCAACAGTTCTCCAATCCAAAGGTCACATAAAGATATCTTTTTTTCTTATGTTTTTCCCTGTTTTAAGAGATTGACATTTGCTTGAATTGGATTTGAAGGTCTGTTTTTTATGGGCTTTTTCAGGTGGAGCTAGAACAGTACCCAACAAGACCACACATAGCCTCCAGATTGATTTATACAGTATACCCAAATAAAAGTTCCTCATCTTTTTTGAGTTTTTTTTTATAATTGATTTAGCGTTCATATATTGATTGTGGTTCTGTTTCTCCCCAATGTTAATGCATCTGTTGAAAATGTGTGAGTTTGTCCATCTGGGTTTTGTTATTAACCATTGTTCATACCTTAAATTGCATAGTTTTCATATGGGGTTTCTGTTGGTGGTGTTCTTGAATTGTAGAGCTTATCATCAGAATATGCTTTTGGGAGTTGTTAAAATGGATGAATGTTTTTGTTCTTTCATTTTGTACATAGCCATTTGAGAATGTATATTGTGAAATTGGCCAATGCCTTTTATTTTCTTATTGGATTATTCCGCGGAGCATTTTCAGGCTTGTAATACATTTTGAATTTCATAATTTTCCATATGGGATTCTTTTATTAGTGTAGTTGAATGATAGATCTCATTATCAGAATATGCTTTATGGGAATTGTAAAAATGGATGAATGTTTGTTCTTTCATTTTGTACATACCCATTTGAGATTGGATCATGAGAAACTGTTCACTGCCTCTTATTTGATTATTGGATTATTCTGTGGAGCATTTTCAGGCTGAGAATACTTTTGGAGACCTGAATGGGAAGGTGGTGGCGGACTTTGGTTGTGGCTGTGGTACATTAGGTATAGCAAGTGCTCTTTTGGGTGCAGAGTACGTAGTTTCTCATGCCTATGTAACTGAATTTTTATTTGTTATCTTCAGTGTTATTTTCTGATTCTCCCACCATAGAGATGTTCTTTCTCATTCATAAACTTTTGTATCTCTTCCATGGATTTCACATGTGCAATTTTGATATTTGCTAACATGTTCATACAATTGCTTTTTCACTGATCCACTTGTTTAAGGTGGACAGGCATGTCATTGGTGTCGATGTTGATCCTCAGTCTCTCGACATTGCTTCAATCAATGCTGCAGAACTCAAGGTCTCGTTTTTTTTTCCATGTATGTACTATTTAATTTTGTTGGGCCGACAGAATTTCAGTATATGCAAAGAGGTCATGCCCATTGATGAATAGAGTGAAATTGTTTTATCTGTCCCATTAGCTGAAGCTGTCAGGCCAACTTGTTCAGTGGTTCAAGTTGATTTATTGAACGTTTATAAATTTTGAATATTAAAAGCATGAATTTGTGAATCTTGATTTATCTAATTTAAGTCTTTAAGTGACCATTTATTCATATCAGTGGTTGTTTGACGTATTCATTTTTCAATATGTTCAACATTAATTAGTTGCTCAAAGATGATTTCATTTATATACTTGCATTTTTATCTTGCGAAAACATAGGACCATATGGTCTTTATATTCTTTTGATAGGACACTACTGATAACTCATGTATTTCTTTGTGGTTTAAGTTTGTTGTCAGCAGGTTGACTTGGATCTAATCTAGTGCAACATCAAAAATCTAGAATTGAGGGGTAGCCATTTTTCTTCGTCACATACATTAATTTTGTAGCCATCACATCCATTAGAAATTTGGAAACAAACTCACATATAAAGAAAATTTGGTTTCATTTCTTTTGTTCTAATTGATTTTTGTATCAATTTTTAGATTCATTAATTTGATATTTGTTCCATAATAAATATTATCAGATACTTAATGTTGTGGTCAGAGGATCTAATTCTAACTTCCACATGCTCAATTTCCTTAGCTTTCCTCTATAAACTGCATGCAAAATTATTGCAAATAATTGTCTTATTTTTTCTAGGAAAATCCACTTTGAGACTATTTAACTCACCGATGTATACATTATATGATTCCATTAGCAACTTATTAAAGAAAATATAGTCATATTTTCATATACTTTGACAGTCCTTATGTTGTTGTGTGTGCAGGTCAATTAGTTGACACTGTTGTTATGAATCCTCCATTTGGAACACAGAGAAAAGGTTCAGACATGGATTTTCTTTCGATGGCGTTGAAGGTGCGATGATCTCCACCTCACTACCAAGCTACCGTTCCATATTAAATGAGCCACAACTAACATAATAATTAATTCCAAATCCCTGTCTGGCTCTAATGTGCTTCATTATGTTTATATCAGGTTGCATCTCAGGTTGCATCTCACGCAATTTATTCATTGCACAAGACCACCACGAGAGAAGTAATTCCTTTTCTTTGAAGTTCTGTCTCCACCTTCACCTATTAACTTCTTAATCCCCATTTAGAACCAATTATCAAATTGATTGTGCTCTTGCTAAATGCCTAAATTAGTTTTCAAATAATCAGTTGCAAAAACTTTAGCTTTTAGTTTGAGATTTTGGCTTTTACATGTTAAAAGTTAACATGAAAGCTACAAAATTGGTTCAGAGCAGCTTTTATGAAAAAAAAACTAATTGATAGCGACTTTTATGAAAAAGTTGTTTTTGAAAATTGGTTCAAGATGGGGCCTTAAGTTCTTCTCTTGCGTGCATTTTTTTTTTTGCTTGGTACTCTTGCGTGCATTGCATCTCAATAATTGCTTATTTATGCTTAATGATTTCCACAGCATGTCAAAAAAATAGCCTTGAGAGATTTTCATTAGGACTGGTAAACGAACTAAGCAGCTTGGGCTCGGCTCAGGCTCGGCTCGATTTAAGCTCGTTCAGGCTCGTTCGTTTAGATAAATGAGCGAGCTTGAACAAGTTTTAAAGCTCGGTTAGGCTCGGGACCTGGATCGAGCTTCATTTTATGTTCAAATTCGACTCGTTTGTGTTATTAAAACTTAGTTGAAGCTTGATTAAACTCATTTATAAAATCAGAATATTAAATTAATATAAAGTTATGCTCGTTTAAGCTTATGAACTTGGCTCATTTAGGTTAAAATTTTGTTTTCAATTCCTAAAAACCCTAAAATGAAGAAGAACGCTAGGCTCGTTGAGGCTCGTGAGCTCGACTCGGCTCGGCTCGGCTCGACTCGTTTATAAACGAGCCGAGCTTGAACATGTCAAAGCTTGGCTCGTTCGGCTCGTTTACCACCTCTAATTTTCATGCCACAAGCGCTGATGTATTATGCAAGGTAATTTTAGATCATGACGCATGTTTCAGTGTGTGTATTAATCTTGTTCATCATCGTTTGTCTGGATATCTTTGCTCGTCTGAGGTTGACATTGCGGTGGATCTCTGGCAATTCGTCCCTTGAGAGTTGAGAGTTAACCCCGCAGGAGAAAAGACGCAAAAGAATCTAAATTTTAATATCTTGTTCATTCAATGTAATATGGATGAAGGGTGAAGCAAGAGTTTCTTTCCACCCATCTATTTCATGTATGAACATATATGACAGTGGATAACCATTTCCCCCCACTTTTTGTGCAACCTGAAAAGGGTTATGAATTTTGTAAGCAGCTATATGTGGTACGGTGATCATTAAATGTCAATGGGTGCCATACACGCACGACACATTTTTCAGATGTATGCAATACATGAAATTTCTAATAGAATATGCACTCTATTATGACAGTGTATACTTTATTGAGTATGTATTTCAGTTTTTGTGAAAGCATGTATTTCATTAAACAAGTATTTTCGATGTCAATTTATGGAACACAATTTATTTTAGTTTCTTAGACCAAAGTGTTTATATATATATATATATATATATATATATATATATATATATATATATGAAAATGATTGCGTGCGGCGAACGGCAGGTGCGGTCGCGACGTGGGCCGTTCGATCGTGGGTTCATCGCATCCAACGGTTGAGATGAATCGCCCCCGACCGTCCGATGCGATGGACCCGTGATCGACGGCCCGTGATCGCTGCCGCACCTGCCGACGATTAGGTGCAGTGTGCGGTCGGTGCGGTGTGCGACGTGGGCCGTCCGATCGCGGGTGCATCGCATCCAACGGTCGACGTGAATCGCACCCGACCGTCCGATGCGATGGACCCGTGATCGCGCACCGCACCGACCGCACACCGCACGTAATCGTAACCATATATATATATATATATATATATATATATATATATATATATATATATATATATATATATATATATATATATGGCCGATTACGTGCGGTGAACGGCGGGTGCGGCAGCGATCACGGGTCCATCGCATCGGACGGTCGGGTGCGATTCACGTCGACCGTTGGATGCGATGGACCCGCGATCGGACGACCCACATCGCGGCCGCACCCGCCGCATGCCGCACGTAATCGCCCCGTGTATATATATATATATTTATTGAGAAACAAAAGAGAATGTTAGACTTGCTTATTTGTCAGTATAACATGATGTAAGAATGCTACATGTGGAATTAATGTAACAGCTCGATCATTTATTAATGTGGACAACCTGCTTTTCTTGATCAGTTTCACATATTTAGCAAGAGCATGAGCTATAAAAATAAATATAATGCCTCGAGTGTCAACATATAATGGATCGGCCCCTTATGGGGTATCAAAATGGATGCAATGACTCAAATCATTTGTGAGTGTAGATAACTTGATTTCCTCTATTAGCTTAACATATTTAGTAAGAGCATGAGATAGCAAAATGAATGTAATGACTTAATCATTTGCCAATGTCAACATATGATCCTAAATGGAGTATCAAATAGATGCAATGAGTCGACCAGTATAAAGATATGATGGATCGATCCTAAATGAGGCATAAAATGGATGAAAGGACTATTTGCTTGTATCAAGATACGATGGATAGATAGGGTACAAAAAATGTATATATAATAACTGTGCTAACATGGTACATGAGAATGGAGACAACTTAAATCCACGCCTATATGCATGCCTACGGCCCATCACAAAACTATCACATCCTGTGATTCTAATCCTTGTCATGCATTCAAAATTTCAAATTGATCTGAAAGAAAAAAAAACAAATATTTCTGATTCCAACCTTCTCTACATCAAGGTATTATTAATATTCCTGGGCAAAGAAGATGAACAATACAAGATACAAAAAGTCACCAAGAAGCACAAAAACTGTCTTCACAACAAAAATTGCCAATTCTAGTCTGTTCATATATTATGCGATTTGTTCATCGAAAACTTCAGTTGTTTCTCCAAGAGTGAATCGAACGAACCTTCGGACTCTTATATTCTCCCCAAGAGCAGCCACTGTCTGCTTCACCAAATCCTTCACAAGCATCCCATCATCCTTAATGAAGGGCTGCTCAAGAAGTGCAAGCTCTCCAAGCCTCTTCGAGACTCTCCCTTCGACGATCTTCTCCCTTATGTTCTCCGGCTTTGATTTCAAATCCTCCCTCCCCATCTCAATCTCCCACTCCTTGTTCTTGATGCTCTCCGGGATCTCTTCAATAGAGACATACTTCACCTGTGGACATGCCACGATTTGCATGGCGAGGTCGTCAGAGAGCTCCTGGAATTTCTCGCTCCGACCCACGAAATCAGTCTCGCAGTTGACCTCAAGTAGGACTCCGATGCGGGCATCGTGTATGTATGACGATATACGGCCTTCTGCGGCTAACCGACTTGATTTCTTGTCTGCAGATGAGAGGCCTTTCTTTCTGAGGTACTCTTGGGCCTTCTCTAAATTGCCAGTTGTCTCTGTTAATGCTTTCTTGCAGTCCATCATTCCTGCCCCGGTTTCTTCACGTAGTTGCTTGACCAATGCAGCCGAAATTGTGACGGTTGGGGCTCTGCGATCGAGTTTGTGTTCAGAATTTCAGAAGTTAAAGAACTGAAATGTCTCAACATGGTCATGTATTACAAGTTGTAAAAACAAAAGTTGACTTTAAATTAAGACAAAAGCTAGATGTGTGGAGAATCGTTGTTTCATAAGATCAATAAAGAAATTTTAAAATATTTATTGTCCTGAATTTTGCTGTCACAAGTAGAATTGACAATGGGTCAAGTTGTAGTCAGGTTTGATGCAACCCAAACCAAACCTCACTCCACAATGTCTGACTCAATACCCGCCTCACCCCACTCCAGTGTTTTTATTTCTTCTTGAAATCCATACCTGCACACGCCTTTTTAAGTGGGGTTGGAGTGCATAACATAATAATGAAATTTACCTAAAAAATTAATTATGTTTAGCATAAAAAATTATAAATTGTTTCAACATAAAGAGACTACACATCTCAAAATCATAAAACATAAATTGTTCTTTATAATATTCATCACATAAAACATTTAAAGCTCATGAACAAATCTCAAAATACATAACATAAAACATTTTTATCTAATCAAATATATATATGACCTATAAAAGGGTTTTGGCTGGGAAGCGAGGGTTTAAATGAGAGGATAACCATAATTTTTAAAGTTTCTAGTTTACGTGAGGTTGTGGATTTGGGTGGGTTCCAAGCTCAAAACTTAAAACTCGATGGAACCCAAACCCACCCCAACAAGGTCAGGTTTAGTTGGGTTACCAATAAAACCATACCATTACCAGGAATAAAAAATTTAATTTTCAGTTTTTCTGAATCCTTTTTTTTAGTTTATTGTGTATACTACTGAATGGTAACATATTCCACCTTCCTATTGAATAATTACTAGTGAACTATAGTAAGAAAAGTAGAAAACATTCAGGAGAATCCAAAATGCTATTCAGGAAGGCTTTACTTACTTTTCAACAACTTCCTTCACTTCACTGGGAGGGTCCATCGATACTGTGGGCAATACTTTTGCTTGGGTTTGAGCAGCCACCTCTGCAGCGAAATCCTGGCTCTTCTTCTCCAAGCCTTCCCCAAGATTGAACCGTACGAACCTCTTCACTTTTATGTTCTCACCAACAATTGCGATCGTCTGCTTCACCCAGTCCTTCACCAGCACCTTATCATTCTTTATGTAAGGTTGCTCGAGCAGAGCAAGTTCATCAAGCCTCTTTTTTATTCGACCCTCCACGATTTTCGACCTTATTTGCTCAGGTTTATTCAAAAGATCTTCCTTTTGCATCTCAATCTCCCTCTCCTTGTTCACAGTCTCTTCCTGAACATCTTCAGTGACCAAATATTGTACTTGCGGATAAGCAGCAGCTTGCATCGCAAGATCATCAACCAATTCCTTAAATATCTCACCTCGAGATACGAAATCAGTCTCGCAGTTCACCTCGATAAGGATGCCGATACGGTTATCATGGATGTAGGAGCCAATCCTACCCTCAGCTGTGGCTCGGCTGGCTTTCTTATCTGCACTCGCTAAGCCTTTCTTTCGAAGGAACTCCTGAGCTTTAATGATGTCACCACCAGTTTCTGAGAGGGCCTTCTTGCAGTCCATCATCCCTGCTCCTGTTTCTTCACGTAGGTGCTTTACCAAAGCTGGGCTTATAGTTGCTGATTCCAGGCATTATATTGAAACAGAAATGTCAGTAAGATGGTATTATTTTATCATCTACAAGCATTGCAATAAAGTGGAATGAAACCATAAATTTGTGCTGTTAGATGTTGTGCATTTGTATATCAAATAAACAAAAATCTATCACTGCAAACACAACATGTGAGCTTTGTCTTAAGTATGCAGAGTTGCAGCCAATGATTCTTTTGGCCGAACCATTATGTCAAATTTGAGTGACAAGTCTCATAATATTGTGATTGATGAAAAATTGTCAACTTTACCTTTGTTAACTGGGCAACACCATGACATACATACACAAACAAAACAAAATAAATTGTTGCAAGTAATCAATAGAATATTTTTAACCAAAAACCATAAGAATATAATATATCTACATTGGTCCTTGTGAAATTTTCTTGTGTATGAGTGTTCTTACAAGTTCATAACTATGGTGATTTACTGTTATTTCTGCAATCTGATGTCAAGTCTTAAAGAAAAAGATCATCTAGCAAGTTTTAATCAAAGCAGCACATATTTTTGCAAACAAAGCCCAGATGCCTATTTTGCAAAATTATCATACGCTATCCCAATGGAACACCTACAGCACCACTGAATTCATATTAAAATATGGGCAATAAACTTCATATGTTTCAAAGTTAAAAGAGTCATCCATAATATGTAAAGGAGAATAAACATAATACAAGGAAAAGGAAAAAAAAAATTACAGACCTTTGGTCATGCTTTCCTGCGGTGCACCGTTTGTTTCTCCACCTGAGATGACACCGCCATTTTCGTCAGAAATGGAAGGAACATTTTCTGATGCAACTACTGGATGTATCTCATCTTCCATAGGCAATGGCTTCTCAGACACCACCTCTGGATTACTCTCCACTGTAGCTTCTTCTGCTTCATTTGACACAGTGTCCTCAAGGACCGCAGTTTCTGAGGAAACAACTTCCTCAGGCTCCACACTTTCTGAGATAGTGTCACTCGTGTCTGCAGATGGATCAACCACATCAATAACTTCATTGGGTACTGAAGCATCAGACAAAGCAACTGCATCACTAGCTTCCTTACCTTCATCAGTCACAGGACCCTCATCAATTACTGGATCCGATACAGAACCACCGTCTTCTCCAAGTAAACCAGTACTGGCCTCTTCTTTTATGGTGAAAATTGCAGCTTCAGCATTCAATGAAGCCACTGTTATGTCTTCTTCTGCCTCACCCACCTCTTCCAAAGACATGTTTTCTTCTTCAGGCTCCGTTTTTATTTCTACCGCAGAAATTACCTCCGCTTCTTCTGTTGGTGCTTTCTTATCAGTCGAATCACCCGTCATTTCTTCCTCAATCACCTCTTTGGACAATATCCCATCTTTATCAGGGACTCCACCAGGAATTCCTGAATCTTCTACTTCAAGAACAACAGTCTCTGTTTTAGTTTCAGCGACGGATTTCAGCTTCTCCATTTCATCCAAAAAAGATGAGATTTCTTTGTTCTTGCGGAAGGCCAGAAAGAAAGGGTTGGTTGCTTTGTGCACAACCCCCTGATTCAGTTTCATATTCAGCTCCTCCATATTCTCTTCCTTCTTCATCGTCAAAGTCACCTGTCCTCTAGCTATACGTAACACCCGAACATTCACTTCTTGACCAACCTGCAAACTTGAGGTCCCCATAATGTTTGCAACCACTTCAGCCTCCTCAGACTGCGGTAGAAATCCTTCCTCGCCTTCAGGGAGGGATATGAAAGCTCCCGATCTCGTGAGGTTCTTCACAGTTCCATCCAGAACCTGACCCTTCACAAACTTGGTTGCTTTCTTGGCCTCCTTTTGCTTTAGAGCAGGTTTTCCACTGTTCCTTCTGGCGGATTTTGGCCTATCATTATTAGTAGTGCCAGTAGGCTCTTTACGTTGTTGCGGCTTGACATCATCATTTTCACGCATCGTCAAGGAGATTCTTCTGGTCTCAAAATTTGCTTCCACTATCCTAACTTTTACTTCTTGCCCGATCGAAAGAATGCTTCCAACATCTTTGACAAACCCATCACTCATTTTGGAAACATGTATCAGACCATCTGTGAATGCCCCGAAGTCGACAAAAGCACCAAATGGTTGTATTGATCTCACTTTCCCCATAAAAGATGCACCGGGTTTTAGTTCCTCATTCTTCACTGGTGGCATCTCACTCTTTCTCATGGGTCTATGACGTTTTTTCTGAGCCGGAGAAGAATGAGAAGTAACAGAGGGAACTTCGGATACACCCGTAGTAGTTGGAGAAGGTTCTGAGGTTTTTTCAGCGTCAGTGGCTGAAGTAGCTGCATTAATGTCAACAGCCACATCAGCAGGGACAGCTGATAAGAATTGGATTCTTGATCTTTGCTGAAATAGTCTCAGTGCGATTGACTTGCTCAACTGAAACTTCTGAGATGGTGTTAGTTTTGTTGAGAGACCATAAAAGGTTGGTTTTGGAAGATTAACACCTTTCCTATATATGAAAGTTGTTTGAGGGAAAAGAACAACACTGCCAATGGAACAAGACATCACAGGTGTCATCTTCAATGCAGCAGATAGGATTTATTGTTTGATACCATACAAAATCTTATGCTCCTTTCATAACCTGCAAATATAAAAAACGATCAATCGTGTCACATTTTCATTTGCAGCTCAAGAGTGTTTTAAGCATGATATACTTACAAAATATCCTTTGACTGAATTGAAAACTCAACAACAAGAGATTTTTGTTTCTCATTGTAGTTAAGAGAGCGGAGGGAGTTAGAATTAGACAACCCATTTAAGCCCAATTCATGGTGCAATAAATCGTTACTCCTGATTACATGCAAATCTATATTGGGAAAAAAAATGCGTTCACTATGGTTGCTCTTTTGTTCACGACACCATAACATAAATACACAGATAATGCAAAGTATCAGAAGGCCGAGATGCAAATTATAGAATCTAACCTCAAATATGTTTTTATTTTTTCCATTCACAATCAGAAAGACTGTTCTCTAGCAAATCACATTGGTATCCTTTGCATTGTATGTTCTCATAAACAATCATTTTGGTGGATGATCTGATTAATCCTTACTTAATCAGGGCAGAACTTGTACCATCAATGGCTTAGTCATCATAAGGTCAAAGGAGCAACACAAAAGAAAGATAGTTGATGGTGTGGTCATGTAGTAATTAATTAAAATGCAATAACTTTATTTTTTTTATGTACAAAAAGGGAAAATAAACTTTTTGTTGCATTTTCCACTAAGCTAGTAAACTTAATAGTGTTTCTATTGGTATTTCCATATTGAATATCTTTTAAATTGTCAAGTTCAAGTCTGCATGAAGGGACACATGCCTCATCAT
The DNA here is from genome assembly GCA_030737845.1 of Acorus calamus. Classification (NCBI taxonomy): domain Eukaryota; kingdom Viridiplantae; phylum Streptophyta; class Magnoliopsida; order Acorales; family Acoraceae; genus Acorus; species Acorus calamus. The sequence continues at coordinate 9,354,902 of CM060877.1, read as the reverse complement.
AGCTCATAAAAACTGAGGGAAATTTCTAGCTTAGTGTATTCCATATGGTGTTTTTACACATCCACCACCTTTCTCACAAGTACCCCATCTTCAATCGTATACAAAAAGAAAGCTTCATGTCCAAAATGAGATAGCTAGACTCTTGGATTGTTGCCAATTGGGGCAAACAATCAAAATGAAAAATAGCTTTATTCAAAGAGACGTGTATAACCAATATGAGAATTAAATGCACACTAGAAATTCTGGATGACATTTTATTTTTTGCTTAGGACAGGCCCCCAAAGAGTCTTAGCAACATAAGTCCCTCAAATGAACCACAGCCTCACATTGATCTTCAATGAAATGACACACCGTACTATTATTCCCCACAATTCAACTTTGTTAAACCTTAATAATCCCACTCCATAGCATTACACACTGCATTGCAAAATATTCATTGCCTTATTCACTATTTCCTCTAAGCATCCTAATAATAAATTATTATTATTATTATTTTGAGGAAAAATCATCCTAATAATTTAATTATCAGGTCCGCAATATTTCTCAAGTCCTCCTATGCTAATCTTGCAAGTTAAATATCTCCAACGAAGAATGCGAATAGTTGTTATCTGTCACCTAACTCTCCATTTCTTTTTTTCTTTAATAAACATGGAAAAGTGCTCGGACTAACAGGAGAGAATCCTAGGTTTGAGTCTTGAGAGCAGCCACTTTGTGTCAAAAAATAATTGTCAAGGTTCAGATCATATCCAGTCTCTCTCCCAGCACCCTGTGATATTCGGGATCGCTCTGGGTGATGGCCATCTAGCGATATATGAAATAAAAGGTTCATCATATAAGGTCAAAGGAGACAAAACATATCCTTCTCCAAGGAATTTCACATAGTTATTCCAAGGGCAGTCACCAATCACCATTCCGCCCACAAAACCAATCATCACCCAAAACCACATCTTCCCATCAAGTGTTTCCGATTAGATTACATAACATATGCTGCTGCCAATGATGTTCCATGGCATAATCTTATCACACACCACAAATCATACTTCTAAACTACCCAAATCCCATGAACTTGGGGAATTCCACTTGTAGTAATGCCTTCATCATATGAAAACACACAAAAAGGTCTCCTTTCAAATTCAAAAGTCATTCTCCACAACCACATGAATGCAGCACTTCAATAAGTTACAAAAACAACAATAATGATAAACCATCACCTGAAATCTTCCAAGGTGTCCTCTGGAACCCCAAATCAGCATCCTTTATATGAATTGCAATACAATCATAAAACTCTCTATACATACACTTCCTTTACCACATGGGCATTCCCCAAAAGTCTCCAAAGTTCCAAACTTTACAAAAGAGTACCTCCAATCAAACACCCAACTGTAGCAACTCTTAGAATCACCAAATCAAAGAACTGCAACACATCATCTCAACTTTCCACATAGAAACCAATAATAAAAACCCAAAATTGGAACAACTAGACCAACCCAAGACAGAAAAGCAGAAACCCAGATGAAATGAAACATTAAACATTTACATTACAAAGGAGGAACACATACAAGCGATCAACGAAGAATCCAATCAAAACCCAGAAAAGCTTTTCAGATAATTAGATAGGGTGAAGAGCTTCACCTCTCTCTCTCTCTCTCTCTCAATCATTAACTGCTGAAAGGAGAGACCAAAAAATCGGTAGAGAGAGAGAAATGAAAGGCGGGGCTTTTTTTCCTTATCTAGTGTAGGAGACGACGTACTGAAATCCGTAAAATCCCACTGTTGTGGCTCGGTCGGACGATCGCGTCCGTTTACATGGTCTCTTTTTCTTGATCAGACGGTCAGGATTTCCTTCGCCTCCCTGGGCCCTTTATTTCTTTCGAGCTCCCTTACCTCACTGTACTTTTTATTGTCCAAACTACAATCTTATATGTATGGTTTGAAATCCAGTGAAGCATATCTGCATATACATAGACAGGTGAGGTATATATATATATATTTTTTTTTCATATTAATTAAAAGTTGATTCATTCAATTCGAAATGAACCGACATATATTTTTTTATTAAATTGTATACATCGTTAGATTATGTTTACTATTTAAAAAAAACAAAAAAACATACGTGGTCTGCGTTTTGAATTATAAAAATGACTGATCTAACATTTTTCATTTCTTAAGCACCTATTTGGATAGTGAAATTAGTAGAGAATAGAGTGGAACATGAGTGAATAAGCCAAAATTAATATGTGTTTGATAAGAATAAGTGAATATATAATTAAATTAATAAGCTGATACATCCTCTTTGAAATTATGTTATTTCATTCAAGTGGTATAAGAGGAGTTCATATGTCTAATCATTTGTTATCATCTTATAAATCAGGAGACTCACATGTCATATCATTTTGTACATTTTATAATTTTTTATTTACATCTTATTCATCTTTATTTAATTTATCTATGACCAACTAAACAACAAACCTTCATCATTACATTCATCAACGAGAGTAACTTAAAACATAACCAAACATAAAAATTTATGTCTTATCTATATGAAAATAATAATTTATCCCAAAATAGTTTATTCTCTATATGGGGCTAAGAAATGTATGGTGCGAGATCACATGGGACCTACTACTACGACATGGTCCACTTACTTGGGGCTGAACCAAAAATACTTGTAACAGAGGCCAAAAGTCACATATTTATTCTATAGTTCTATCAACTAAAATTTTATAATTCGGTACATATTAAAACTGCAGGTGAGGTTGTAAAACAAATTGCATATATCAACGCCCATCCCTACAAAGATATGACATCCAAGTAGACGTATAAATCGGTATGTGCCGGCCCGGCCCCTTAGCGAATTGGGCTAACGGGCTACTGGGCGACACGACACGGCCTGTTTCATGTTCACGTGCCAGCTCAACATGGCCCTCTATGCCAGCCCGACATGCCAAACGGGCTGGCCCATTGACGGGCCAACAACCCAGCCCATTTAAATGGCCTATTTTTTTTCTAGGTTCAATATTTAATTCCATATTTACATATTTAATTGTTGAGATTTGATTTAATAATTCATTTAAGTTGAAAAATCATAAAACAGACATAAATCATTCATGAAAATTGAAAACTAAATAAATTAAGAATACAAATATATTTTTTATTGAATATTAAATTTCTTGAGTACATAAACATAATTAAATAAATGATAAAATGAATAAGAAATAGACAAATAGTACATTGATGAATAAAAATAAATTATATAATTCTTAAAAAAAATACATTGAAAAATACAAAAAAATAATATAACATAAAAGGTGAATCATAATTGCATCACTATAGTTTTAATACATCCCAATTAGGTTGACACATACTAAAATTATTAATCACTTATAACTCACCTTCCAAAAAATTAAAAAACAATACAATAATGAGAAGATTTAAATGTTAGATCTTCATTGATCATCATCTATGCTAAATTTTGTAAAATTGCCTCAAGATTATCTATAAATTCTTGTTCTCTTTCATAAGCATCACTCCAGTCCTTCAAACACATAATAGCTTCCAGTGAACTTGCTCCCAGCCTGGTCATTTTCTCAGATAATGTTCTTTCACCTACGCTAAAAGAAATTCTAATGCCACTGTAAATACTAGAGGAGTTAGTAAATCTCTTGTCATTACAGAAAGCATATACTTAATGTGCTTTCCACCATTGTAAAAGATCAAAATTTTTCATCTCTTTTTCAATTAAAAGAGATCTTTAATCATTTTTTAAATATTTAAACAGTTCATTAAGATGAGAACTACCATTACTAGAATCGTGTTAAGTGTGTGAACTTTGTGAAAAAAAATTAAAGAAATAATCTTTTTTCTTACCTTTGCCTAAAAAACTAACAATTGTAGTGGAGGATGATGTTATAGTTCTATTTGCATATTTATTTTAATATTTTTATATATTTCAGCTGAAGCAAATTTTACATCTTCATCGGTTATAACAATTGAAAATTGAATATTATCACTTGTTATTTTAATTATAGTTTTAACAGTGTCTAATTTAATAGCAATATCCATTACAACAGCTAAACAAAAAGCATAGGAATATATTCAAAATATTTTTAAAATTTTTGTTCCATGAAGATAATAGATTGTTGAAGTATACTATAATATTTATATTCTTTAAGTCCCCGTTTGGATAGCGGAATTGAGTTATTCTGGATAAATAACTATGCCAGTATAGATAACAAATATACATGAATAAGAGATTTTCTGTTTGGTTGTGTTTTTTTTTATTCTCATTGGAAAACATAAGATTAAAGATTGAGTTGTTTGGTTGATAAAGAATAAAATATAAATAAAGTGTGAAAAAATTGATTTGACATGTGGCCCTTTGATGTATAAGAGATGTTGATAGGTGATTTGATGTGATAAACTATAAAAAGTTGATTTGACATGTGGGCCCATGGGAATAGATAAAGTGAATATAGCTTATCCTAGGGGTTACTTAGAATTGTTATACTCTCTTATACTTGTTTAAACTGGTTTAGTAATATCAAGTTATACTCTGCAAACAAACAATCATTTTCTCTATCCATTCTTATACCACCCTTATACCACTGTTATCCGAGCTTAACCGTTACCCAAACGGGGCTAAATGCATAAGAAATGTTAAATAATTGTCTAAGTATAAGATTTAAAGTAAGATAATAAACACCTAAATAAGCAGTAGAAGCATCATAAGAAACACTTAAAAATTGCACAAACACATTTCAAAATATCAGTAGGAGAAATATAAACACGATTGTTAAACATTTCATTAAATTCAATAATTAAATTTTCATGACTCACACAACTTTGCAACATTATATATGTAGAATTCCAATGGATATGCATATCAAGAGAAAATTTTCTAGAGGGAACATTGCGTGTCGGACAAAAATCACTAAATGCTTGTACTCTACAAAGTGTACAAGTAATAATTTTATTGTTAATCTAATATGTACGGAAGATTCTTCAATATGGGTTAATCCATCTTGCATAATTAAATTAATAATATGACATACACATTTACAATCATAAAATTCAAAATCATAAGGTAAACCCAAAGAAGATTTAAATTTTGAAATAAAACTAACATTATTACAAGCATTATCAATTGTTATGGACAAAATTTTTCAGTTACATTATATTTTCTAAAATATCCATTATTGCTTGATAAATTACTGTGCCGTGTGGAAATGTAAGTGGATGAAAAACTAAAATTCTTTTATTTAATATCCAATCAAAATTAATATAATGTGAAGTAACATAAATATAAGCTAAATCATCCTAATCAATCCATAGATCAGATGTGCATGAAAATTTTTGAATGTTTATGAATGATTGAATTAAATAACTTTTTATTTCATTATAAACTCTAATCATATCAACAATTCTAATAGTATTTCTAAAAACAACTCTATATTGTGGATTAATATACATTTTTTTAGAATGTTCAAATCTTCTACTTTCAGCAAATATAAATGGTTGTTCATCAGATGCTATATATTTCTCTCATACTATATTGATTATAACATAATGTTGAAATTGTACCTACAATACTACCTGTTTGATCGAAACTTCCAATTTGAGACTGCGTACTGGGATTCAATTGTTGTTGATGCCTTTTCAAACATGATCCAACATGTCTCTTATGTCCAGTACCACCCGCGCTTGCACAACTAAAATTTTTGTTGCAATATTTACAAACAGCTCTATCTTTCATTCTACCTTGCGTTTAATATTCTGTATTGTGTAGTGTTCCTAGATGTCAGACTTTCTACTTTTTTGGGGGTTTTTTGTTTACTAGTTGGGGGTGATTAGATGATGCATCAACATCACCTCCAACTGATTCATGGGAGGTTTGAGATTGGTCTTGGGATAAATCATGTGATAGACTATCTATATTTTCAAGCTCATCATTAGTGTTTGAATATTCTATGTTTGGGTTGGTCATTTGACATTTGAAAAGGGAAAATTTTAAATTATAATTTAAAATTTGAAATTTGTATTTAAAATTTAAAAAGTTCTAATTTACAATTTTAGATATTTGAAAAGTTAAAATTTAAAATTTTAGATATTTGAAATTTAAAATTAAAATTTGAAATACACTTTGTTTTTTAAATATAAAATTTGAAAAGTGAATTTACAACTTGAAAATTGAAATACACTTTGTAAAATTTGAAATTTCAAATGTGTAGAGAGGGAGAGTGTGAGACTAGTAGAGAGTAGAGATTAAAGAGAGAGAGGGCTTCCCTTAATCCCCTTGGATTGGACCTTTCCACCTTGGAGAGAGCTTCCCCTAATCCCCTTGAAGAAATGGAGATTGGAGAGAGAGAGAGAGAGAGAGAGAGAGAGCTTCCACCACTACTTCAATTTGGTTGATGCTTTCACTTAAAGAGAGAGAGTACTTGGATTGCAACACAAACTAGAAAATTTTAGGAGAAGAAGAGAGTCTAGTAGTGGAGGAGTAGAGAGATTTGTGATTGAATCTATAGAGAAATGAGTGGATGGAGTGGAGTATTTATAGATAGAATTTGGATAAAAAAATTACCCCATATACCCTTAAATGTCATATTTTGAATGGGAGTGGGGGCAATTTTGTACACATGGGGGCTTTTTTGTTCGGACGGGCCAACGGGCCATGCCGGCCATTCGGCACGGCCCATTGGCCTGTCAACGGCTAGTTTACTAGTTGTTGGGCTCTAGGGATGGGCCAACGATGTCCCAATGGCTAGTTGGACTAACCATTGGCAATGGTAGGACCCGTGACACAAACCGTGCCGCGGACCTATCGTGCTATGCCATGCTGGCAGGCTAGGGGGGGGGGGGGAGAGGAGAGGGAGGCCTAGCCTGACCCTTAGAGGACCGGGCCAAGCCATCCATGAGCTGGTTGCAGATCACATCTGGAGCCCATTGAGATGATGGATTTTCATAAGAGTTCAACTTAATAAGTCAAAAAGATGGGCCAGGATATCTACCTATACCAGAACTCCATAATTTTGGTTTCTATTGATAAAAATAATTGTGGCTATTTGCCTAATTGGTGGGGCCAACGCAGACTCAAGCTTATCCAGTCATAATATAATTCTGCCCCTCCAAGTAGGGCTGCAAAACAAATTGGGTATCCTTCATCGAATGCACTCTCCAACTATTGATGTTCTCTAATATACTCTCCAAAAATCAAATTACAAATAAGATCATATACATACTAATATACACTTTAGAGAGCATATTAACTATATCATTCCATATAATAATGAATAATTATGCACAATCCTTTTCCGGTCCAAAATGCAGTCCGTTTCATCTTGATTTTTAATAAATAATATACATCATCTAATAAAATATATACTTTTATAAAAAATGAAGCATATATTTTAATAAATTGTGTTGATTTATTTATTAAAAATGTTAAAGTTTTCTAACAATGTATCTTATATATTGAATGCAGGTGACTACGAGGTACATAAGATACAAATAGGAATATGAAAGGATGTCTCTAATCGCACCCCTCAAATTGGGGTGCACACCCCTTTTTTTATGCACCTATAAAAAAACACTCAAATTCTTTAAACACCCCTATATTTAATTGGGGCACTTAATTTCCAATGCACACCACCAAAGAAACCCTAAATCTCTCGCTTCTCTCGCCGTGGATCCCCCTCTTGTCGTCCGCTCTCTTGCTCACCGTCATCATCCTCTCCGTGCAGACCTTCACAGTCAAAGGCAACAATACCAAGATATTGTTGGAGCTGATGTTATTGTTGATGATTTTCTGTGGAATCCATTAATTTTGGTGAGGATTTGTTTGTTTGTTTGTTTGATTTAGGGGGAAGGAAAGATTTCGCGAAAAGAAGAAGAAGAGGGTGATGAAATGTGCCTTTTTTTGTTGCGTCCATGTGTTTCTTTATGTCTTGGTGAATAGGATTTTTGTGTAAATGAAATTGTGAAGTTATTTTTATTTTTTTGATATGTACATATTTGTTTGGTTTGGTTGAATGCCATTCTTATTTGTATGTTAAAATGTGTGGAGTTATTTGTTTTAGAGATATGAATGTTATTTATTTGGTTTTCGAAATGTGATTCGCATTCTTTTATTTTTCATGCACTGTCGACATAAATGCCAAATATCGACACTGATAGTATCCGCGACACAAATATTATCGACATAAATACATAATATCAACACCGATAGTGTCACGAAGGTTCCAGATGCTACGGGTTCAGTTTACTGAACCCCGCGACACAAACATTGTCGACATAAATACCTAATATCGACACTAATAATGTCGCGAAGGTTCCAGATGCTATGAGTTCAGTTTTTAGAACCCCACGACACAAGCATTGTCGACATAAATACCAAATATCGACATTGATAGTGTCGTGAAAGATCTAGATGCTACGGGTTTAGTTTTCTGAATCCCGCGACACAAGCATTGTTGACATAAAAATTAAATAATGGGGTGTGCACATTATCTGATTATAAATGAATCTTTTGTACACTATCCGTTTATGAGGGGTGTGCACCCCCAATTTGAGGAGTGCAATTAGAGGCACCCAATATAAAATCAACTTTTACTAGTGCTCTATAATAATGTATTACTTGGAAGAGTGTATATGTACACGAACAACAAGAACCACTTTCACTTAATAATAGGAATAGAAAGCTGTACACTCGGTCCTTTTTAAGATCCCACAAAGGAGCCTTGTATACATTGGGCATCTCCTTTCTTTGAATAAAATTAAGGTAAATATCTACCGACTCGTTCAACAACAACAAAAAAACAGCCTTATATACACCATTAGTCCAGTATACTCACCATAACGAGGTACATATTTCATTAAATTTTTTTTCATATTTTCTATAAATGACATTATTCAATCAATTGTAGTACATATAATTTACCTTTTATAAAAGTACATACCTCATTAAATGATATATATAATTTAAAAAATGAACATATATGTGAATTGCGTTTGTGACCATAAAAAGTACTAAATCTATCTGTTGGTGGAGAAGAGAGAGTAATGGAGGAGATTTGTTTCTATTCAAGGGTTGATATGGTGACAGATTTGTGGAGATTTGTTTCTATCAGTTTGTGCTCCTTAATTGGGGTGAAAGATTTGTGGAGATTTGTTTCTATCACCTTAATTGGTGTCATTGATGCTTAGATATTGTATTTGTTTATATTGGGCTCATGTAACCTCCATTGTATCAGACATGAATAAAAACGATCCTCCCTCTCTTCTCCCGTGGACGTAGGCTACATGCCGAACCACGTAAATCATTTTGTGTTCTATGTTTTTTGTTTCTTTATGGTATCAGAGCAGTGTGTTTAAGATCTGATTTGTTCTTGAGAAGCTCGGCAAGGTGTTGGGTCGTTTCTTTGGGTTTTTTGCGCACTCTTCATTCAGAATTCGATATCTTTCTATCCGTAACTCGGAATTGAGCAAGGTTGGCGCCGTTGGATTCATATCGTCCGTGGCTTGTTAACACTCTCTGTTTGTTTTCTATTTTGACACCGTTTAAGGGGTTTAAAATCGCTTCAAAGTCACGGATCTGCTTCTTGCCCTGAAATTTGTGCAAGTAAATTTTCTTTTTCTTTTTTATCGGTTGTTGTATGTTCTGATTGTCTCTCTATCATTTATCAATGGGAGAATCAGAAGCTAATCCTGGTTGGAAGCTTTCCTCTGTTCTCTTGAATGGGATTAACTATGTACCTTGGTCGAGGGCTGTAACCTTGTCCCTTGGTGGCAAGAAAAAATTTGGTTTTGTCAATGGGACGAAAGCTTGTCCTGCTGCTACTACTGATTCGGGATATGAAGATTGGATCTCTGGCGATCAACTCGTTAGATCATGGATTCTTAATTCGATGGAACCTCATATTGCTGGAATATTTACTTTTTCTGACTCGGCAAAGGAGTTGTGGGATTCGATAGCAGATTTATATGGCAGTCAGAATAATGTCGCTCGCATTTTTCAACTTAAGCTTGAGATTGCAGCAGCAGAACAAGGTGAAAAAACATTCAGTGAACATCTAGGAAATCTGAAAAGGATGTGGGATGAATTGAACATGTATCGCCCACATACTATTGATGCGAAGACTCTTTTGAAAAGGGCCGAAGAAGATAAAATTTTTTCTTTGCTCAGTAGCTTGAAGCCAGAATATGAAAATATCAGGAGTAATATTCTTATGGATGATAAGCTTCCCTCTTTTTCCAGTGTTTGTGCTATTATCCAACGTAAAGAAACTCGAAAGAAGACTATGAATTCAGAACAGAAATCCGAGAAAGTTGAATCAAATGCTCTTGTGGCTGAGAAAGAAGATCGAAGCAAATTTTCTGGTATTAACAAAAGGAAAATTATTTATCAAAATAAGGCCAAAAAGGAATTTTATCACTGTGATCATTGCGGTAAAACTGGGCACACCAAGGACCGTTGCTGGGAGTTATATCCTCATCTCAAATCCAGCTATGAAAAGAATAGGAAAGATCGTGTTGGCGTAGCAGATACACCGATCTCAATGAATCAGTTGAATTCCCTTCTTCAACAACTCAGTAAGTCCATGTATCATGAACAAAGTCATTCTGCCTCTACCCATGCTTCAGGTAATTTGCAAGACAATCTCTCTTCATCTTCTAAAATTTCTTCTTGGATTATTGATTCGGGAGCTACAGATCATATGGCCAATAAGCTTTCTTCTGTATACGATTTTATTCCTAAGTCTAATAGGCATAATGTTTCTATTGCTAATGGAACGACTGTGCCCGTGTTAGGGAGTGGAAAAATTGATTTCTTTCATAATAGTCCCACTTCTCCTGCTCTTGTTGTCCCTTCTTTTCCTGTCCAACTTCTTTCTGTTGGAAAAATTACTAATTCCTTGAACTGTGATGTTATTTTCTCTCCGACATCTGTTGTCTTCCAGGATCGAAAGTCGAGGAAGACGATTGGTGAAGGAACTTATTCACATGGACTGTATTTGCTAAAACCCACTCATAAGGCATGTCATACCAGCAGCTTGGTGGAAAGTTGCACTTTGCATAAACGGCTTGGACATCCTTCCAACCGTGTCTTATCGAGTCTTTTCCCTTCTATGTCAGTTGAGTCTAGTGTTTGTGATGTTTGTCAATTTTCTAAACAAACTCGATTACCTTTTGTTACTTCTTTGTCTACATCTGCTGAGTGTTTTGAACTGATTCATTCTGATTTATGGGGTCCTGCTCCAGTTGATTCTTATGATGGGTATAAATATTTTATCTTATTTATTGATGATCGATCTCGTGCTACTTGGTTATATCTGCTAAGAACAAAAACTGAAGTGTTATCTGTTTTTAAGGATTTTCATAACATGGTGACTACTCAATTTAGTGCCAAAGTTAAGATTTTTAGATCTGATAATGGTACGGAGTATACCCAAGGGCCTTTTTCTGAATATCTTCGCAACCAGGGAATTATTCACCAAACTAGTTGTGTGGGAACACCACAACAGAATGGGGTTGCAGAGAGAAAAAATCGACACATCTTAGAAACCACAAGAGCTCTTATGTTTCAGATGAATGTTCCAAAAAGATATTGGTCTCATGGTGTTTTAACTGCAACATATTTGATTAATCGACTTCCCAGTCGAGTAATCAATTTTAAGTCGCCATTGGAAGTCCTAAAGAATCGGAAGCCTGACATATCTCATTTGCGGGTGTTTGGGTGTGTTTGCTATGTGCACCAACAAGCAATTCATCGTGATAAGTTGGATGCTCGAGCTACTCGGTGTATCTTTTTTGGATATTCTTCCACAAAAAAAGGGTATGTATGTTACAATTTGACATCTCGAAAAATTATTATTTCTCGTGATGTTCGGTTTGTTGAATCTGAACCTTATTTTCAAGCACAAAATGGTTATGGGAATCAGTCCTCAGGGGGAGTATTTGTCTGATTTGGTACCACTTCCAACAGTAAGTGATGATGTTCTACCTCCAGAAAATGATGCAACCTCTACAGTTGAAAGCACAATACCTCAAGTAGCAGCACCTCCACCTCAACGAAGATCGAGTAGAGAGACTCATCCTCCAGAAAAAATGAAAGATTTTTTCACTTACCATGCTGTCTCATACCCTATGCAAGCTTGTATAACATATGATAATGTTAATCAATCCCATTTCGCTTTCTTGAGTGCAGTATCTAGTGATCAAGAGCCAAAGACTTTTCGAGAAGCTACGTCCAATTCAATTTGGAAGAAGGCCATGAAAGAAGAATTACAAGCTCTTGATGAGAATAAGACGTGGGACATTGTTGGCTTGCCTCCAGGCAAGAAAACTGTTGGTTGTCGTTGGGTTTACAAAATAAAATATAACACTGATGGAACAGTGGCACGACATAAGGCAAGACTTGTTGCTAGAGGATTTACTCAAACTTATGGAGAAGATTATAAAGAGACATTTGCCCCTGTTGCGAAAATGAATACATTTCGAGTTCTCATATCTCTGGCTGTGAATCAAGACTGGAAGCTGTTTCAGATGGATGTAAAAAATGCTTTCCTGCATGGTGACTTAGAAGAAGAAGTTTATATGAGTGTTCCCCCTGGCCATCCACAGGAGTCTAAAGTTGGAGTTGTGTGCAAACTGAAAAAGGCTATATACGGGCTTAAGCAATCACCACGAGCATGGTATGCTAAGCTCAGTTCTGTCCTCATGATTAATGGACTAAAAAGGAGTGCCGCAGATCCTTCTCTATTTGTCAAGAAATGTATTTCTGGTACTACTATTGTGTTGGTGTATGTTGATGATATAGTGCTCACTGGAGATGATCAGGAGGAAATATCAAAGCTCAAGGTTCTTTTACACAAGCAATTTGCTATTAAAGACTTGGGAATTCTGAAGTATTTTCTTGGATTAGAAATTGCCTACTCAACAAAAGGTATATTTATTAATCAACGAAAGTATGTTTTGGATTTGTTACAGGAAACTGGAAAAACAGGAGTAAAACCGTCAGACACTCCCACTGATAGTGGTGGTAAGCTTGGTAATGATGGTGAATTATTTTCTGATATTGGTCTATATCAAAGATTAGTGGGTAGATTAATCTATTTAACCATTACTCGGCCAGATATTTCATATGCTGTTAGCTTGGTCAGTAGATTTATGCATGCACCAAGAGTTATTCACATGAATGCTGTTAATAGAATTTTGCAGTATTTAAAGAGTTCACCAGGAAGAGGCATATGGATGCGTAAGAATGGACATAGTTCTATCATTGCATATACTGATGCTGATTGGGCTGGGAGTCCAATTGATCGAAGATCTACAACTGGATATTGTACTTTTGTTGGAGGTAACTTGGTCACATGGAAGAGTAAGAAACAGAATGTTGTTGCACGATCAAGTGCAGAAGCAGAATATCGAGCAATGGCGTCAACCACTTGTGAAGTTATTTGGCTTCGATCTCTATTGAAGGAACTGGGTTTTGATTCTTCTCAGCCAACTCAGATGTTTTGTGATAACCAAGCTGCAATCCACGTTGCTTCAAATCCAGTCTTTCACGAGCGGACTAAAAATATTGAGGTAGATTGCCATTTTGTTCGTGAAAACGTGCAAGCCAATGTTATTTGTACTCCATTTGTTCGTAGTGACCAACAGTTGGCAGATATTTTTACTAAGGGACTACCAGCTGTTTCAAGAGATATTGTCCAAGTTGGGCTCTATCGATATTTTCGCACCAACTTGAGGGGGAGTGTTGGTGGAGAAGAGAGAGTAATGGAGGAGATTTGTTTCTATTCAAGGGTTGATATGGTGACAGATTTGTGGAGATTTGTTTCTATCAGTTTGTGCTCCTTAATTGGGGTGAAAGATTTGTGGAGATTTGTTTCTATCACCTTAATTGGTGTCATTAATGCTTAGATATTGTATTTGTTTATATTGGGCTCATGTAATCTCCATTGTATCAGACATGAATAAAAAACGATCCTCCCTCTCTTCTCCCGTGGACGTAGGCTACATGCCGAACCACGTAAATCATTTTGTGTTCTATGTTTTTTGTTTCTTTACTATCATTTTCCATAAAGTTAGACTCAGTCTTTTTTACAATACAAAACATAGGTAACGTGTGTTTTTATTTTTTCAAAAATAGTAAACATCATCTAATGAGGTATATGCTTTGATGAAAAGTATATATCGTCCCTTTTCGAGTTGAATGAACCTATTTTAAGTAAATGTAAAATAAACTTCACGAAGTATATACCGCATTTAACGATGCATATGCTTAACTGGATTTCTAACAATTTATATGAGATTGTATTTTGAACAATAAAAAAGACTGAGTGTAGCGCCCGTATAAGATTTGGCCCATATAAAGAGCGAGTAGACTGAGCCTAACTCATTTTGACATTAGCTCATTGAGCTGGATCAATTGGGTCTACAATGCGATGGACCTTCGTTTCACCCTTTTGTGACACAACATTTTTCCATCTTTCAAATGAAAACATTTTCACATTCATTTAATTTTATAGTCTCATTTATAATCTCATTCAAATCGTGACTCCCATTAACCTCCATAAAATAGGTCTTCTCGAAAGTTTGCGCACTAGTTTGTTTGGACAATTTCAGGATCGTCTGGATATCTCAGTTATTCCGTTCCAGAAAACTTGTTCATTTTTTTTTATTTTTTGATCCATCTCCATGACTTCAACTTTGAGTCATATCTTCAACGTATAACAAACACTCTGATCTTTTGCACGCGCATCGTCGTTAGTTGCATCGATCATCGACGAACTTCTGAACGTGTATAGACAATCGTGCCATCAACAGAATCATTATCAAGTGCTATTCCCAATCCCTTGACTTGATGACATGTTCCATCTAGATACTGCTTAGGTCAATCCCTTAATTAAATTATAATTCATGTCCATTTTATTATGATTATTTGATGATCAGAAGATCAATATAGGTGTCTTAAGAGCCAGTCAAATCTTTTTTTTTTATAAAAAAGAGCCCATCTTATGGGAACAAACCAAACCCACGTGAGTGAAAGGTTTTAATCTTAAAAAATCAGAATAAACAAAAATAAAAATCACAAACGTGGAGGAAGTTGTGAAGGAAATAAAAAAAATGAAAATATTCAACCAATTTTGTTCTTATTTTATACAACACAACATCCCTCCATTTCAAACTCCTAATGGAAATGATGAGCCTTGGAAGTCAAGAGAAGTTTTTAAAAGTAAAAAAAACAGTGGCAAACCATATCCCAATAAAAAATATTTATCATCCCTTCTATAACATTTTATTACATATTTATGAGGGTTTCATCATTGAATATTTCCAAAGACCAGATATTATTTTATAACAAAATTCATTATGGTTTCACAAGGGTCTCCTCCAAATCCTTATTATTCTCCACCCCATGCCAATTTTTTTATATGGGTTTAAGTTGATTTTTTAATGAATATTTTGGATTATAGCCCTAGGTAGGATATTGTAATTCTTAAACTTAGTCCATCCTTTTATTTTCTTTTAAAATTTAATAAGTTAATATCTATTTGACCCAGTTTTCTATTTTCATTTCTACCCACTCATAAATTTAACATTACTTATATATTCTATTTATCCAAAATTTAGTTAAGATTTCAAATCAAATTTAAATAAATAATAAATATATTTTAAGATAAGATTTCAAAATCATATTAGTAAATCATATCAATATGTTGAAATTTTAATAATCAAAATGAAAGATATTCCATTTAACCTATCTCAATTAAATAAAAATTTATTATGTTATTTCTAAAATTAAATTCAAAAGGAAAAAAAATTGAACTATTTTTTCTTGATTTGTTCATATCCTGGGATTTATGGATTATTAATATTTTTTTTCTTTTATGAAATATATTATTTTACAAAAAAATTATTTTTACATGTTCATTGATAATTATTTGTCGATATTCCCTCTCTCTATACCATGGTAACTTGACTTAACAATTTTGTTTAATTTTTACAAAGTTAATTTATAATTTTAATGGATCTTCAATTTAGGTCCATTGGATCTTTAATTTAAAAAATGAAAACAAACAATTTTTTGTTATATTATTCGTTTTAATGTTGTAATTATATAAAAAAAATTTTTTTGTACATATAGGACATGCACTTATTACTGTATTTAATAATTATTAAGCTTTTACATCTTTTTGTTATTTTATTTACAAATATAACCATTAATATTGTATCATGTGCTTTTGGCACGTGTATTTAGGTAGTTATTTAAACCACTTTTAGGCCTTTGACATAATCTCTTACATTTTCTAATTAAATACCACTTTACTCTCGATGTGTCATAATACATACGAAATAAGAGATTGAGTGACACACTTATTTTTTATTCTCTCTTTATTAAAGGTATTGTTTTATCTTACTAATTATAAGTGCAAAAAATTGATATCAATTATAAGTGCTACAGTAAATATATTAATTAAATCCCAATAATTTTTTTTGACAAATGATATTTGAATATTGTTTCATTTTTATAGCAGCTACAAAAAGACATCAACAATAGCTCTACATACAATAAAGAGAACTTATGTCTGCTCACATACGTGGATCTCGAAATACACACACGTATGGAAGAAAATTATGGACTTTTCCTCATCAATGCTCTATTAATAATGAAGAGAGAACTCTTGAGGATGCCTGCTCCAAATTGCATGAAATGAAGACATTAATTTATGAAAAATGTTAGACTCAGTCATTTTTATCAACCAAAACTTAAACTATACATGTTTTCATTTTTTAAAAATAGTAAAAATCATCTAATGAGGTATATGCTTTGATAAAAGAGTATATATTGCTTAATGTGGAGTTGAATGAATCCATTTTTAATAAGTGTTAGAAATTATTTAACAAAGTGTATACATTGTCTAATGAGATATATGTTTAACTGGATTTCTAACAAGGTATATAGAACTGTATTTTGGACTGAAAAAACTAAGTGCAACAGCGCCTTTAATTTATTAGTTTTTTTTTATTTTTAAGTCATTGTGAACTATTAGATTTAGTGATCGATCATTCATTTTTTCACATTACATATTAAGTCCTTAGTTGAAGAGATATGTTCATTTTTAGTCTTTCGTTGGGACTCATAAGAAGAAAAAAATTAGTAATAGGTCTCTTCCAAGGACTAATAAGAAAAATATAATTTAAATATGAGGATTTAAACTATAACATGAAGAAGGAAGGGATCGATCACTAAATTATATGGTTTACGATGACTTAAAAATTAAAATCCTAATTTATTTGCCTAAAAAAGAATTATTAAGAGAAAACCATCAATCGAGAACATAGTTACACAGTACTTTGAATTTTTTTTTTATGTTCAAAAAAAGTTTCTACAATTGGATACCTTTACCTATCAATCAAAAAATTAACTTTTGTTCATTTAGCTATTCTTTTAATATCCTCATGTTTTTCTATATCCGGTTAGTTTGGATAATTTTTACATTCTTTATCATTTTTTTATATAAAATAACCCTAATTTTCATTGCCCACGTTACACCCAATTTAGACATTTTGAAGAGAATTTGAGAGAAATTGATAGATATGATTTTATCACTTTGCACGCACAAACACATGAAAGTTGGTCAAATATTTTACTTTCCACAACTTTTTGTTTGATCTAAATTTCATCACTTTCTTTCATTTATCCTTTCAAATAAGTGATTTTAACCCAAGACCTTATTGTAGAGGAAAAATCTCGTGCTCTTTCTGAGGGTGCCACGTGCCTTAAAGCAATTTGATAAACATGTAGTATGAAGTGTCACAGAATACGACCGAACACTAA
Organism: Acorus calamus; assembly: GCA_030737845.1. Taxonomy (NCBI): domain Eukaryota; kingdom Viridiplantae; phylum Streptophyta; class Magnoliopsida; order Acorales; family Acoraceae; genus Acorus; species Acorus calamus. The sequence continues at coordinate 9,337,060 of CM060877.1, read as the reverse complement.
TCACCCGAAGAGAACACCCGGTTCTCTTGTCGAGGAGTCTCACTGGGGAAACTTACCCGAGGAGTCCTGCTCGGAGAGTGTCTTCTCGTGAAAGCTAGGACAACTCGGCGACCAGACCAACATTGTCTCAAGAACGTTCAAGGTCAGTCTACCAGACTAATTACTTATACCCAATACGACCATTGGGGCAACCCCAAGACTAATCATCTTGGCTTGGGTTCAAATATGGTATTAACCATAGGAGCAGGGGGACCATAGTGCAAGGCGAGATTAGAGCTGCTCTACTCCGCCGAATTGGCAGAGACGTGCCCTAACCCTGACAAGTCGCATGCCACTATTTGTTGTAGTCATAGTTAGGGCCAACGAGAGGGCGACACATGTCCACGATATCATAACAAACCCTTAGTCTTGAATCCCACTAAATCTTCAATGTCAGAAGATTATGGCAGAGACAAAGACATGTCTTGGTGGAAAATGATGTGGCCACTCACTCAGCTAAAAGGGTGAGTGAGGGAGAGAGAGGGGACATTCACAAGTAAGCACTCGAAAAATACCCTAGTCTTTTGGTTCTAGAATCATCTCCTTCATCTTCCTTTTCTCCATTCAATCACATATCGGTGTTCGCTATGCTCTCTTGGTGTAGGATTTCAGGTGCGACGACGCAGATCTTCACCTAGAGGCGGATCTGCGACCCGAATACACTTATTGAGGGAAAACACCTCCTTCAATTGGCTCCATCTATGGGACCTCGAGCGAAAAGCCGTGTCCTTACCTTTCTCTACGATGATAAGAACTAGAAGCGAACTCAAGGTTAACATGGAGAAAAGTCAAGTCCACACCATCGTTGAAACCTCCCAACAACATCGCCCTCACCCGGCTCTGATTGTGCGAGAGGTGGAACACGAGTAGGGTTCAGACTCTCCTTCCGGAGAGTTACTTGCAATTGACTGAGAGGTCCAGAACCTAAATGCCTAGATGGAGCCGACCAACTGGCGGTTTGCCGACATCCATGGACTTCTGGAGTGAGTTCTGGAGGGCTCTGCATCCACCGTCAACAGAACTTGAAATCTCTCGCTGGCCTCGGCAGACCCGGTTCAGCCCCAACCACCGTACCCAGGCGAGGCGGCTGACCAAGTTTCGAAAGAGTCGCGCCCTTTTTCGAGAGGGGAGCACCCTTCGAGAGGAGGCCGCTTGCACGTGGGAGTCGTCGCCAATCACCGCTTTGCCCCCGATTGCCTAGACGTGAGGCCGGGCACGAGCAGGCTAAGAGGAGCGTCTCCCCACCACCAAGAGATGGCCTCCGGCACCGGCTTCGGATGGAAAGCAATGTCTCTTCGTCCGTCAAGGTCAGTTATGGCCATAGGCCCATCTAAAGAGGGAGCGAGGTCCAAACCATCCAGGGACATACAGAGGTCGTGAGGGCCCTCCGGGGTTCACTTCCCCTTTCACTAATTACATACTTTGTGCTCCACTCTCGAAGAAGTTCGTGCAGCCTCGCTTCAAGCTGTACAACGGTTCCTTGAATCCATTTGACCACATCTTGACGTTCCTCCATTCCATGGCATTGTATGAGTAGCATGACGCATTCATGTCCCATCTCTTCCCCTCGAGCCTGGAAGGGGTCACACTGCCCTGGTTTCACCAGCTCGTCTTAGCTTCTATCCACTGCTTTGAAGAGCTTGACATTAACTTCATTGAGCACTTCATCTATAGCTGAAAGCAGAGGAAGGATCTAGGGGATCTGGTGAATATTTAGATGCAAACAAGAGAAATGATTCGACAATACTTGAATCGTTTTCGTCTCTAAAACACCCCCGAATCCACGACTCCATTTTTTGAAGTGTAGAATCCGGTTGCGTTGACTTAATTCCTCAAATCTCAGAGTTTTATATTTTTTTCCTTTTATCCAGATATATAAAATAAAACTAAAATAAACTTCATTCTTCAAGGATACTAGAACATCTAAGATTTCAACATTTCTCCCAATGTGTATGGATATAACTTATACATAAAAAGATATACAACTTGACATAAACATGGTTACTTGGAAGATGGCCCAACTACATGCCAAATAAAATTTATCAAGTCCTTCGGCCAAGCAAGTCTAACGTTCTCGCACCCACGATCTCGTTCGCAGCTACACAAGATCTACCAATCTAAGTCTTTAAATCTGAAAGGTTGGGAAAATGAGGGATGAGCAACCACACGCTCAGTGAATGGACCTTTAGGTCCCAATAATATAATATATCTCAAAATAATGACTTTAATAAAATATCATAGGAAACAATTTGCAAATACAATAAGATGGTATACCAATATAACTCAATAGAAGCCTCATTTTTTGGATGCATAGTCTCACAAAAATCTTATCAAAACAATATGATGCATATGAATGCAACGGACACGCATGCCCGTATGGCACGCAGCCAAAGAGGTGCTCCATCTAGAGCCTGGTCACACAGACTGGTGTCACGCAGACAGGGTCCCACTGGATTGGGTCACGCAGACTGGTCGTCACGTAGACTTCACGCAGACAGATAATATGCATGCATGATCAATTCGTCAACCTATAGTTTGCATGCAAGAATAACATAGTCTCCAACATATAGTTCATATATAAAATAATGTCTCAAAACGTGATGTCATGCTCATGTATTTTATACTCAAAATAACAGTTGTATTCATAACATAGGCATGATGCGAATATCATATAAATAAAAGTAGTTTTGAAATCTACAAAGAGACTAGACCCACTCACCATCGGTCCACGACACGCAAACCAATCCAGAAGAATCTATAGCAACCTAACCAGACCTAAAAAGTATGAATTGATCATGAAATGCGCAAACTGTACGGAACCCGATGGTATCCGAACTTATAGAAAACCCGATGGCTCTCTTAAGAGCCGTCCGAGGTAAACTAACGGCTCCCACAGGGTGTCCATGACAAAACTGATGGCTCTGGGAGCCGTCCCGAGGCAGAAACAAAAAACCTATTTTTTAAAAAAATATCCTAACACATTCTATCATTGGAAAACCATACATGAGTCATTTAAAACAGCGTAAAATAGTAAAGAATTTATCTCAAAAATCAAATCATTCGTACGAGAAATCCAATTAAAACCAATCCAAAGCCTCATTTAAAACATCTTTGAAAACCGTATATATTTAACATAGGTATAAAAGTAATATGTAATAGGTAAAATAATACAAAATATTTACAAGATAAGTCAAAGATTGTTTAAAGAAAATCCATTCGAAACCCTAGCTTGTGAAAAAAAAACATCGATGAAACATAAAACACTTGATACACCCAAGGATCATAATATACTTTATAAAAATCCTTTGAAAACCGCAAGAGATAACATATTATTATACCTAACATGATATTCTTCTATTCAAAACCCTAGATCTAAAAGGATTCAAAAAATAAAACATATATTAAAACCATTAAATCATATTACAAAATCCTTAAAAACAATAGATCTATTATATGAAGAAACAACTGACATGGATCTATGATAAAAACTCTTAAAAATTATAAAAACGTGTATAGGTTCAGATCTATGCATATAAGGGTCAAAACAAAACTGTAAATGATTATAACATGAGTTCTACCTTTAATAAACAACCCTAGACATGATATATACATATCCCCTTTCTTTTGACATGAAAGATTTGTAAAATACTTTGAAAACTTCATGATTTCATAGCTATAACATAAGGATCCGAAAATCATATGAAATTCATCAAAACTACGAAAAACTCAAGAAGATGACTTAAGAGATCACTGAAATCCGAAGTACATACGTGATCCAATACATCATAAAACAACTTATAAAACATCATGAAATCATCGACATATCATTGGTATAATATATGACCCGAAAATATATAATGACTTTAAAAAAACTAAGAAGAAAACCTATTCTTTTTGTTTGAAAAAATTAAAAATGGGAACACATGCAATGGACTTCTAAAGGGGATCTATATCATTCAAAAGCTCTTCAAAATAGAGGATAATACTCACAAGAACCCTCTGTTTGAACCCCTTCCCAAACTCCTCAATAAAGGTGTCGAAAATAAGAGAATAAGAAAGAGAGGCTTTAATGTTTTAGGGTTTTCAATGCAAAGGAGAGAGAAAGAGGGTATATAAAGCCTTATACACGTGAAAAAAAATCAAAATTGACCTTATCCCAAACATATCAATCAATGATACACATTAAAACCTTCTAAAAATTAAAATATTCAATCTTGAAACCATTTCCAAATCGACGGCTCCTATTGGATCTGTTACAATACCGACGGCTCCCCTGGGTCGTCGCTATTTCCTCTGCTCGACCTCTTGGCACAATTTGGCCCATAACTTGATTGATACTCATCCGATTCACGATCTGTAAACAATATTCGAAAGTTAACAGAATACGATTCCAATCATACTTTAAATTCTGAAATTGAAGGTATATAAGGCCTCCAAAGCCTTATAGGAATATGATCTAATGCACAAAATAAAAAAACGACTTGGAAAACTATAGTTGTTACAGTCTCCTCAAGTTCGAGATCAATGGGTGCAACCCAGATGCCGCGGCAATGACGTTTAGGAATCAGTTGCCAGCCGCGACAAGCTGAAGTTGTCTCTCATTAAGCGGACCCCAATGGACTTAGGCTATTTGATGACCTTGGCCAAGAAATACTCCAAAGTGGAAGATGAAATCCGGCCTCTTAGGGAGGCCCTAACTGGAGGTCCCCTCATGGTCGGGCAGAGCCTCCACCCTTTTGCACAGGAGAACTCCTACCCGAACAGAGGTCACATGAGGAAGCGCCCTGCCCAGTTCAAAGAGAGAACAACCTTATTTTTCTAAAAATAAAATAATGAATGACGGACCCGAGCAAGGATGTGTCCAATCTGTTACGGGCCAAGGTCATGCATTAAAATAAGTCATACTTGACCTCTCAGACTGAGGGCACGCGCTTGTAGTAAGTCGCATTCTTCTATTACAGACCGAGGTCGCGCAGACAAATAAGACGTACTTGGCCTATCATATTCGAGTTTGGGCCTGCCTCAAGGCCCTCTCAATCTGTTACGGGCAAAAGTCCTGCATACAAATAAGTTGTACTTGACCTCTCAGATTCAAGATCAAGACCCCATAAATCTGTTATAGATCGAGGTCGCACATACAAATAAGTTATACTCGATCTTTCAAATTTGAGATGAAGACCCTCTCAATCTGTTATGGACCGAGGGCACGCATAAAAATAAGTCATAGTCGACATCTTAGATTCAAGATCAAGACACTCTCAATCTGTTACGAACCAAGGTTGCGCATACAAATAAATTGTACTTGGCCTCTCAAATTCGAGATCAAGACCCCCTCAATCGGTAGTGGACCGAGATCGTGCATACAAATAAGTCATACTCGGTATCTTAGATTATGATCTAAGACCCACTCATTCTGTTATGGACCGAGGTTGCACATACAAATAATTCATACTCGGTCTCTCGGATTTAAAATCAAGACCTCCTCAATCTGTTACAGACCGACATCGCGCATACAAATAAGTCGTACTTGACCTTCGAATTTCAGATCAAGACCTTTTCAATCTGCTATATGCCAAAAAGGTGCACACAAGGTAAGATGTTCTGGTCGAATCTCTCAAAAAAATACATACAGTGTGTGCAAAATTCATCAAAATATATCATATATTCTTGAACATTATGAAAGGCCCACTTTCTCACAACCAAAAAGCCCCTCCATTGGGAAAGTTAACAATAATTGCTATGCAAGAAGAAGATGATACAGGTGGGTGCAACAGAAATCCTAATCTATTCAGCGAGGAAGGGGGAGGGCGAGGCCACAGGTTGAAAGCACCACCTTTTGAGCAACATAGAAGACTGAGGAAGCATCGAGGCCCGACAAGAAGGTGAATCTGAGATCTATCCACACCCCTACCCCTGAGGTAGTCGGAGGGAACCAAGGGTGATGGAAGTTCGCTCAACCCCCCTTGGGGTGCGCCGCAGAATGATCCTAAAACAATGTCTTCCCATTGGGAACCCACGAGCTCGACAACCATATGAGCCCATTTTTTCTGTTAGGGAACGACCTAGTGGCTTTGAGTGGGAAGACAAGAGGAAAGACAAATGGAATAGCTTTGGGACCAGGCTACGCCTCCTGACTTCATCCACCGAGGGTGAGCACCCTAATTACACCTCCCTTCAACACTCCACTGACTGATAAGCGCGCCCGATACACGAAGTTGGCCATGCAGACAGGTGCCTTCCTTTTCTTGAGAAGGGTAACCTGCCAAATGACCTTGAACCTCCGTAGGTCTGAAGGTTGTGCTTGCCAGATTTTTCAGTTGTAAGTTTTGTCCATAAGGCTTGAAATTGCTGGGGGCATCCACAGACGGCTCATAGAAAGGAAGGGACAACTTTCCATCCCAAAGGCAACGAGGCACGAAAGCTCACAACGGAAAACAGGAAGGATCAGGAATCAAAAGAAGGCTAGGTTTCAGAAAAAAAGGTAACATCTTTTTCTACCCAGGTGAGATGACAAAATGCTTCGCAAGAACCACACCACCCCTTTTATATAGTGTGCTAGCCTTAATGGTTGCATGGACGAATGAAACATCACATTAAATGCGGCTCGCGATTTCGAAGAGTCACAGACGTTAAGTGTCGAGCCTTGGAAGACGATAGCCACGCGTCGTACACCAGCCATTTAATGCCCCGCACGTCGAACGAAAAGTTGACCAGAAGATCTTTTTGAGTCATGTAGTAGGCCACAAAAAAAGAGGATCTCTGCCAACCGAGGACGATCAGTTCTTCTGCCCCTTCGATTTTTAAATGATCAAAAGAGGGGGCATCTGTAGAGGAAAAATATTGCGCTCTTCCTAAGGGTGCCACATGTCCTAAAACAGTCGAATAAATGAGCAATGCGACCTGACCTAGAATATGACCGAACATTGATCAAAGAACATCCGAGTGCTCTTGTCGAGGAGTCTCACTCGGGAAACCTACCCGAGGAGTCTTGCTCGGGGAGTGCCTTCTCGTCAGAGTAGGATGATTAGGCGACCATACCAACATTTTCTCAAGAATGATCAAGGTCAGCTAACTAGACTATCCACTTATACCCAATACAACCGTTGGGGTGACCCCAAGACTAATCATCCTGGCCACCCCAAGACCAATCATCCTGGCCTGGGTTTGAACTTAGTCTTAACCATAGGAGGAGGGGGACCATTGACACTGCAAGGCAAGGCCAGAACTGTTCTGCTCCGTTGAATTGGCAGAGACGTGCCCTGACCCCAACAAGCTAATTTCCATTGTTTGTTGTAGTTACAGTTAGGGCCAAAGAGAGGGCGACGTATGGCCATGACATTATAACAAACCCCCAACCTTGAATCCCATTGAACATTCCATGTCAGAAGATTCTGGTTGAGATAGAGAAATGTCTGGGCAGGAAATGACGTGACTACTCACTCGGCTAAAAGGGCGAGAGAAGGAGAGAGGAGACATTCATAAGCTCTCTTGGTGCATGATTTTAAGCGTAACGACCAAGATCTTTACCTAGAGGCGGATCTCCGATTCGACTACACTTATTGAGGAAAACACTACCTTCTCTCATAATTGCAATTCTCTTTACATATATATTTGTGGTACAAATTATCTGAATACATGTAATAAATAGTTTATTATTTCAATATTATTATTGTACTTATCTTGTATTTTACAAACGTACATTTACAGTATACATGCAAAGTTTTTAACCACGATCCCCATAAGTGATTTAGTTATCAAATCTATAACGATATCTAGCGTGAGGCTTTTACAAGACTAGGGATGTTGGTTTCATAACTTTTTTTTAAAATTTTTTGTTTTCTAATCTGCATGATCTCCTCATAAGATCAAGTAGCCTGGCAAAGATCACATATACATGTTTTTGTATTCATATATTAATCTGATCATAATCTAGTATAATCTATCTCCAGATCCTGGGATGCAAAAAGTTGGATGTCCTCAGGATCTCTTGCATGTGATTTTGCAAAGTGTCTTAGCTTCAAATGCTGGTCTTACAAGTTGTAGCTCACTTTTATATAATTCAAATGTAAGAAGTGTATGTTATGGAACTTGATTAATTATATATACTTTCATTACATCCAACAAAGCATACATGGGAGTCTTTTATTTGTCAATAAAATTTTGAATGGACATGAAGAAGATCTTATGATTTTTGAATCATGTGCACAGTATATTTTAACATGCTGTACAGCTTTACAAGTATCTCTATACTCTATATCTGATAATTAGTTTGTTAAACTTATATGGGGCACATTTTTTGTGGCAGGGCATGCGTGTATAAAATAATGTCTGCATTGAAGGCATGTTGATTAATTTAATTAATGTGCCTGTAGGGATGTCATGCCAATGTAGGTCTCTACTGTATATATCAATGTGTGTTTGAAATTATACATGAAATGAATCTCTTTTTAATGCTTAGGGCCGAGCTCTTTTGGCAACTCTTGGTCCAAAAGGTGAATTTCTCTTTCTCAAGAATTCAGTTATATATGTGTGCGTGTGCGCGCGTGCGCGCGCAAATATTTTAAAAAATTACAGTGGTGGTAATTGCTCTTGACCTATTAGTTGATTGTTTGAAACCAATTTGTCAAACTATTTTTATAATTACAAAATTGAATTATAGATGATTCAAAACGGTTACTTATGACTTCAGATTTTTGTTTCAAATTTAGATCTTATGTTATTAAAATTCAACAAAACAACTTTTACATTTTTTTATTTATTTTGAGTACGTAGTTTTTAAAGAATCAATTATATTTTAATCAATGTATAGCATATGTTGTTTTCTAAAATTGGTTCCAAAGAGGCTTTAATCACAAAAATGGGAATTTTTTTAAGCTCGTGCTGATTATAATAAATTTGGAAAATAAACATATGTCATATGTATACATGCCGTTCAAAATAGCATTCAAGATGTAAGAAATATGACAACAAATGAACATGCAAGCAAAGTCACAATTGACAAAAAAAAATGTCAATTTGAGACTTGAAAGGGGGGGGGGGGAGAGAGAGGGAAATTGAGAGAGAGGTCAAAATTTTCTCTTAAGAAAACTCAAATTATTTAGAATCTTGTGAAATAATGCACACCAATTAATATGGTGTGCATGTGACCACAATCTACCAAGGATACCCTTGTTCCCATTCAATACTACAAATAATAATAATAATTAATAAATAAAACAAGACAGCTCGTCCTTTCATGTATTTTTTTTTATGTACCATGAATCCCTAAACAAATCCATAAACAAAAGAACCTTAGATTGCTTGCCCACATCACTTCTTTTATTCTCAATTATTCACATCAATATGTATATATTAATATTTATGATGTCCAGCTAACTCAATCAAAGTGCTTCTATAATTTACTTTCTTAATTTTAAAATAAGCAAAACCTGACATTTTTTTGTCATAATATGCTTTACATCTTTTTGCATAGAAAATTGAAATTTCATCAAAAGAGGCTGATTATGAACACACCAATTTAATTATCAACACTTTTATAACCCGGCTAATTGCTGATTTTCTAATGTACATATGAGAAATTTTTATTTTTGTATTTTGACATTTTTATCAAATTGTGTGACATGCTCCTAAGGTTATATTTGGTTGTTTCTGACTCCAAATATCACATGTTTGATTAATTAATCTAATGAGAAGTCCTTTAAACAACAAGGCCTACAAATATTAATTGTTTATATAGTTCAGTTCAATTTGGTAAAAAAATTTAGGAAGAAAAGAGAGAGATTCATTGATAACATATATATGTTTCCTTGACTTTTGACATTAAACATTTCACCAATTTGAGATAAATTTATTTTATCGGTACAGTAATTGGGTTATTTTATTTAGTCCAGTCATGGTCTGTCATGTATCCACCACCACAGGCTCATTCTGAATAGTCAAGTCTAAATATTGAAATCAAATGCCGACACGTGTCATTTGCGCACCATGACGCCTGTGATCATCAAGTCCATTCCATGCCTTCGGACACATGCGAAGATCCACCACTAATCATCCCTTGTAATCTAATCATGGGTCCAATAGGAATCTAATAACGGACGGTAGATCAGGAAGAGAATTTCATATGATTAGAACAACTAGAGGATATAAAAAGAGAAGGAAAACTAAAAAGCAGAAGATGTGTAGAACATCCCTCACAAAATTGAAAAACTACAAAAAAAAAAAAAAATTGATTTAATTAAAAACTAACTTAGTTGTCGGAAGACCTTTTGCAAGTCACTTATTGTCATTGATCGGATCGCAGAAAACGTACGTTCACCGGAGAAGGACATTTACTCAATTGAAACAGTAACTGGGAGCTGACCGCGAGATCCAACCCGATCCAAATTGGGGTAAGGAAGTTTTCGGCTAATTTGCATTTTCGGCTAGTAGTTCCTCTAGTAGTCAAATGTGTTAGAACTTTAAGTGGTTCCTCTAGTAGTCAAATGTGTTAGAAAAAAAAAATCAAGATTGACCATTTTCGGCTAATTTGCATAAAAAAAAATAAAGTTCTATTTTTATAAGAAACATCTTAATTCAGTAGCCATATAAATTACTGAGGTAACAACCAAATCAGTATCTTAGTATCAATCAATGTGTATGGGCATGCAATTTATTTTTTAAATAAAATTACATGCATGCTAGAGTAGCATCATCTATTCTTTTTTCTTATCTACGGTTAAGTGGGTAGCATCTTCAAGTGAAAAAATAACAAATAAATGTGCAAATGTTACACACCTAAGATTGAAACCTTCCACTTGATTTCAGTTGTGGATGATGCACAGAAATATATAGTACTAGTAGTTATATAAAGGTCAAATAGTTCACATAATATTAGTCAAAATGTCTAATTTAATTGGGGATTATTTATTTTTTAGTCCATGTAAATTAAATGATTTAGTAATTGATTCCTCACTTCTTCATATTTCAGTTTAAGTCTCGAGATTTAAAAGGTATATGTTTTATTAGTCTCTGAGAGGTATCTATCCTTAAATTATTTGGTTTTCTTTTGTCTCTGTGAGGGACTAAAAATAAATATATCATTTAAATATGAAAACTTAAACTGAAATATGAATAGGTGAGGGATTGATCACTAAATTATATAGTTTATGGGAACTTAAAAATAAAAAACCCATTTAATTGATATATTTTACAATATTATTTAATTTTTGGAAAAAATTCATAAAATGCCCCTGTAAACTGGCTGAAATCCATATAACCCCCTGATTTTTCATGAAGTTCATATAATTCCTTGAAAACACCTATGAAAATTAAAAAAGCCCCCTGAGTTAAATTTTCATTGACAGATTATGATTATTCTGCAAATATTTAGTATGGTTAACTCTGATTGAAAACATAATATATCAAAAAGCTCTTAAAATGTGTGAAAAATATAAAACATCATTTATAAATGACGATTTTATACATCCGAATAGGGTTTTATATTCTATCTGCATGGGTAAAATCATTATTTATAGAAGTGTTTCCGCATTTTTAACAAATTGTAGGGATGTTTAGTATATTGTGTTTTTTGTCAGGGATAACCAAACAAAATATTCACAAAATATTCATCAATTGTCAACTAAAATTATAACTCAGGGGTTATTTGAATTTATATAAGTATTTTTAGGGGGTATATAGACTTTAGGAAAAGTCAGAGTTACCTGGATTTCATAGAGTTTTCTGAGGGGTTATTTGTATTTTTCCCTTGATATTATAATGGTATCCCCATGAGAAACTGAAGTTTCCAAGGAGCTTTCTTAATAAAATATAATCAAATGAAATACGATCTGTCCAATTGTAATGTCATCTTCACATTATTAAAAAAACATAAGATGATGTGGTTGTGTTGTATTTTAAATATACACTCATTAAGACCATGTGTTTTTTTTTTAAACCATATATATTTTTAAAAACATCTTTGACTGTCACTTTTTTCTAATTAAACATTCAAATTTGCAAATCTTCTCAAAATCACATAATCACTATAGTCACAAAGTTCTCATCTATTACACATACGGGACAAATCAGAAGAAAAAAAATTAAATTATAATGTGTGAAGCAACACAACCAGGTGTGAAGACTGTTATGATAATTAGAGTTAAATTTTTAATTAAAAAATATGGTAAATCATCTAACTTAAATGGATATCTAAATCTTAAAAATAATGCACACATTTCAATGAATTGAATTTTTTTTTGTTAAATACATCCCAATTCTCTCAAACATGGATAATCTCATATAAGTCTCTATCAAGGTTGAGGCAAACGTGCAAATCTTTAAAAACTCACAAAAACTCATATGATGATAATTATGTATTTGTGAGTTTTCATTTTTTTTTTTTTTGGATAGATGCGAGAGTAGAGAGATATTGAGACAGAATACTTTGGGACTATAGTGATGACTTGCAAAAAATAAAATAATTTAAAATAATAATGAAACAAAACAGATCTTCCTAAATCTCCACCAATTCAATCCAGCAAAGCAAATAATTGCTTTTCAGTTTTTAGGGAACAGCTTAAAAGGAGTGGTGTTGAAGAGACCTCATCATACTATATATATATATATATATATATATATATATATATATATATATATATATATATATAAGGGATGATTAGGTGCGGCGGTCGCATGGTGCGGCAACGATTACGGGCCGTCGATCACGGATCCATCGCATCGGACGGTCGGGTGCGATTCACGTCGACCGTTGGATGCGATGGACCCGCGATCGAACGGCTGCCGCACTGTGCGGCCGCCGCACCTAATCACTCGACTATATATATATATATATATATATATATATATATATATATATCCAATAAAGCTCAAGCTCCCCTCTCTCTCTCTCTCTCTACCCATCCATCTATCTATCTTTTGATGTTATGATCATGAGCAGCTTCTATGGTGAGCAATCAAGCTTGGGGAATAACAAGTCATCAGGAAGATCAGGATCATCCAGGAATAGAAAGAAGAGCAATTCAGATAAACCAAGGCAGCCACAGAGAGGGCTTGGTGTGGCTCAGTTGGAGCAGATCAGGTTGCAAAATCAAATGGTTGGTGGTGGTGGTGGTGATTTTTTGCCTGTCTTAAACAGTTCCTTGCACTTTAATCTCAATAAGGTGCCTAAATTTCTTTAATTCTTCTTGTTCATGATATGATTTATGAGTGGCATGTTTTAATTTTCACTAATTTTGTTGTTTTATTGAATATTTAAGGAGCATGAGAACGTGAGAGTGGAACTGGGAATTTCATCATCACCACCATCATCTACATCATCATCATCTTCTTCTTTATCTCCATTTTATGCCTTTCATCCCAACAACATGGTATGTTGTTTTTTATTTAATGAGATGTATGAAGTTAATACAACTAATTATCATATTAAGATTTTGTGTTCTTGAGATAGGATTTAGTTAGGTCGGAATTTGTTCATGTCTGACTTCTAACATCCCACATGTTTAACATGCCAGTATACCATGGGAGACTGATCATTCTTGATGGATCCAATCATGTCATTCCTTCTATAATCATTCATGATTTTATTATGAGCCTATCATATTTTGATCTTACTTTGCAGCACAATCATCATTTAATCATAAAAACAATGAATGAATTCATCCACCACAAAATTCATAATGAGAAACAACAACTACAATAAATGAATCACCTTTGTTTATAGAATCCAAATTATCAAATTAAATTTTGTGATCCTATTGTACAAGAAAAGTTGCTGTGTATGATAAACTGCATGTGTCTCTGTCTGTCTGTGTGTATTCTCATATCTTCTTTTTTTGTGCTTTTGATTATATATATATTTGAAGTACTTAAAAACAATGCATGTTATCAGATGAATTTCGGGGACATCCAAAGGCAAGGAATCAGATATGGTGGTGAATCCCACTCTAGTTATTCGGCTAGGTAATGATACATATCTTCTTTTTTTTTTATCAACCATATATATTAACATTTCAATACACGTAAAATTTATATCAAAGTCATTAAATTTAATTTTTTTTTTGTCAAATATAGATGGAACCAAAACACCACCACTTTGGAGCCTCGCCACATCGAAAATCACCATCACATTCATCTCGGAGCTTCACCGATGCCTATGAGACATATGATAGAGGTATGCTATTAGACTAGTTGCGTTTGGAAACAAGTTTGAAAAATAAGTTTTTCATTTAAAATAACTTTGGAAAATTACTTTTCAAGAAACCTATTTTTAATTAGATTGATTTTCTGAAAATTTATATTTTATAATTCAAAGTTGTTTTCCGCTTCTTTCAAAAGGTATTTGGAATTAAGTTTTCCGCTTCTTTCAAAAGGTATTTGGAATTAAGTTTAGAACATGTACGATTCTTGCAAAAGTAGATCAAATGTCTCTAAGGATCCATTTGGTTCGTGTCATTTTTTTTTATGGAATTACTTTACTATGAATAATTTTACCAAGAATCATTTTATCAAGAATCCAGATTTCATTAGACTGTTTGGTTCACTAGTAGATTTCTGCAAAGAATCATTTTCTAATGTTTGACTCCCATATGGATTTATGCAAAGAATTTGGTTCAAATGTCTAAAATATTCTTACTATTATACATCTACTTGTAAAATTAATTATTTATACATATCATAATTATAAAAAAGAAGTAATTTATTTATAAATAATTAACGAATGCAGATAAATAAAACAACCGATTATATAATTAAATACATAATAGTAGTAATTTTCTTAAATTAATTGAATATTATGAACTCTCCTAAAAAAGAGAGGAGGTGGATAAAAAAAAAGGAGGCTATTTATTTTAGAAGGGATGTAAATAGTAATTTAATTAATTTATAAAGGGTATAATACTATTCTAATTTAGGATTCATGTTAGAATTTGATATTACCACTATAAAAGTTGGGAATCTGATTCCACCTTATTTTTTCACATGCATAAATTTTAATTACAGTGGGACTTACAATTATCATCAAGATTACCACTAACCAAATAGTATAGATTTTACACAATTTCTTAATAATCTCACGTGGAATCAAATTTCATCCTTGACATGAACTAAACGGGGCCTAAAAGCCATCCAAAATCATTTCCAAGCCCTATCTTAATCACTTGCATCCTCAACTACTACTTATTCCTGAAACCATACATGTTAGAAACTTTGACTTTATTTGCATATTTTCATGTTAATACATTATACATACATTTTATAGGACTCGGCATATAAGAAGAGACGCCAAGATTCGTTTGATGATTCGAAAGGCTCGAGCGACAAGGATTCTGATGTACAAGAACTGGATTTGGAGCTGAAGTTGTCACTGTAAAGGGCATGATTTCGTGAATTCTCGAAACGAAGATTCGCGAGTAATAACAGGTTTTATTTCTAAATGGATGGAGAGATATTTTATGTATTGGAATTTAATTTTGGAACCATCAATGAGAGATGGTGAATGAGAATGCAAATAGCAATGACTTAAGGAGGAGAAACTCTAGATAATTATTAGTTATGTTATAATTGCATATAACAGGTCTTATAGATTTATTCTTGATTAATGAATGAGAATGCATATTAGCAATGACTTGAGGAGAAACTCTAGATAATTATTAGTTATGTTAATTGCATATGTGTGTGTGTGTGTGTGTGATGTCTATTCTTTTGAAATGGATGAATATCTATAATTGATTTCACTACCATCAAAAGAGCATTGTCTCTGGTGTGAGTTCAATTTCATTTTAATATTAATTCTCGGATTTATTTTTCGTCTAAACCTCTATGTCTCTGGTTTTGATATGATGTGCACATTTTTTTATCTTTAACATTTAAATAATATTGTAACCCACTTATCTTTAACACTTAAAAATATTGTAAGACCCTTCAATTTAACCCACTTTATCTTTAACACTTAATAATATCTGGTTAGATAAAACAGTTTCTTTGGCTGGCTTTTCATATGATGTGTACATTTTTTTAAAATATTAATTTTATTTCCCAAATGAAATGTGTGATAATATAATATAGAGTAGATGGGTGATTTATGAATTATTTTTTATTATATATAAGGGTATTTGGGGTCTATATATAAAACAATGAATAAAATTATACAAATCATAATCTGTTTAATATCCATGGAGACTGGTTAAACCACCATTTGGATATAAAAAATTATAGATATTTTTATTACTGCTAAAGCCTCTATATTTATTTGTCTTTTATAAGTACATATATATATATATACACATTTAATTTAAGTTGATATGAAAGTATTTGTCTTTTATGAGTTGGAAGAGTGATTTGGAGGAGGCATAGTACCATAGTACAATTACCATGAAATAGTGATCTTCAACTTTTAAGCTTTCTAAAGAATGATTTGATTGGTTAATTATGTTATGTCACTCATATGTTTCTCTTGGAAATAGTGTACGTTATATTATAGAAAATCACTTCCCAACTTTCTCATCCGTTGAAATTCTAGGATTGCCTAGTAGTGACTATGAAAATTTTCTTGTTTGCATGAATAAACCATAGGAATTTCAAACATATATATAAAAAAATAGAGATAGTTAGCAAACCCCCATCACCTACAAGTCATTTACAAAGCTCCTTTCTCACCCAAAAAAAAACAAAAAAGAAGCTAGTGAACTTCAATATCCATCAAAACTGCTGATGACAAGCAAATAATAATACAAGCAAAAATTAGTACAACAAAAATGATGGTTAAGGCAGTGATCCAAATCTTGTTATATGTATCAATTGGCTTTGACATGCAATGTTATTCATGAAAAAAAAATATATGCTCATATATGTTACTGTCATTTTTCTCTCTACATATTTTTTGAAATTTTAAGAGGGCAGGTCTAGGCCCACCAACCTGCTTACTGTCCCCGCCTCCCCCCCCCCCCCAACCAAAAAAAATTAACAAAATTAATTTGTTTAGTTTTGTAATCCACTATCCTCACCTCCCCTCCCCACCAACCAAAACATTTAGAAAGGTCATCCCCACCACCTGAAATCATTAAGCTGAAGATAATTGATGTATGTGTTCTTGAAGTTATTCGACAACCCTGAAGTCGAATAGATGTACTGGCGGACGACAACTGGTCAGTTGATCTGGGGGTCATGGGCGACGGGAGGCTCAGTCGAACAAACCATTAGGCAGCCTGTGTTATGGATCGGATTTGACAGTCCTACTGTCGAACATATGTACTGGAGGACGACAACAGGTCAGTCGACTTGAGAGATTTATGGCGACGGAAGACCCGTCAAACGTTTACAGTGCAGTGATCTATGACTTTAACTGTGAACATTCAAAATGTTTTAAACCATTCATACTAATTATGCTTACCAATTTATTCATTCATTCAAACATGAACATTCAAAATGTTTTAAACCATTTACACTTTGTTAGTCTTAGGATTTAGTCTCCACTTCAATAAAAAAAATATAAGCATTGATTGATACTTGTTCTAAAATCATCCGTGCCGATCGTGTCTTTGAATGTTCACAGTTAAAGTCATAGATCACTACACTGTAAACGTTAGACGGGTCTTCCGTCGCCATAAATCCCTCACGTCGACTGGTCTATTGTCGTCCTCCAGTACATATGTTCGACAGTAGGACTGTCGAACTCCATCCATAACATAGGCTGCCTAATGGTTTGTTCGACGGGCCTCCCGTCGCCCATGACCCCCTAGGTCGACTGACCTTTTGTCGTCCGCCAGTACATCTATTCGACTTTAGTGTTGTCGAACAACTTACATAACACATGCATCGATTATCCTTATCTTAGTGATTTCAGGTGGTGGGGATGACCTTTCTAAATGTTTCGGTTGGTGGAGAGGGGAGGTGGAGATAGTGGATTACAAAACCAAAAAATTATTTTTGTTAATTTTTTCTGGTTGGGGGGAGGGGGGGGGGGGGGGACATCATCTAGGTTGGTGGGCCTAGACCTGCCCATTTTAAGATCACGATACTCTAAATTGAAGACACACTTTGCAAAATATACAAATTAAACTCACACATGGTTGGATCCTTAGCTATATATATTTGCTCCTCATAGATCTTGAATTTCAAGCATTTCGTGCTTAACTGATACACATAATTTGAAAATGATCCTAAACATCATATTTTTAACTTATGCAAAGGTTCATCATACATATATAGAGTTTGTGGGTGATTTGGACGTTCCAAGTTTTTAAATTAATGTTGGAATTTCTCATCAATAAACAAAAAAAAAATTCTTCTACAGTTTTTGTTAAGAGGTGCAAAATTGAGCATTTCCATAGCTCATGGAAATATTTGCCCCATCATCCCCTCTTCAAACGCCATAAATCACAACCATCATCTCCAAAATAAAATAAAATAAAACTCTAAGGGGGAAATAATTTTGAAATTGTTGGATGAACAATAAAAAAGAAAATGTTACATTCACCCCGATTTACAGCACATATTTTGTTCTTAAAAGAATATATTTAGTTAATGGTGTATATTTTTGTATAAAAGATGAAGTATATATTCTTATTAATTTGGATGCATATTTTTTTGTCTTTTGTAATGAAATATATTATATGTTAGGTAATCTTATACATTGTATTAATGACATAATGACAACAAACGATGCTGCAAATCAGATTAAGTGTGTCAGTGCCCTTACAACAATTCTCACACATTTGACATATATGTTTTTCATGTATATCTCATCCTCATGATAAAAAAAATACATGTAGAAATAGTTTCATTATCAGTGTAATTTTATAGCAATCATCACACATCATTTACTAATCGTACATTTACTATGACAACTATGACGAATGAATCACTATCGATTATTTACCATACATGAACACTATGACCGTGATAAAACCCATATCAACTCTCCCCAGGCCCCCCTCCAGTCTCGGTTTCCAAGGCATAGCCGGACCATGTTGTTTCACCGCCCTCTTACCCCCCGTTTGTGTAACGAAATAAGGGGGAGTATAAGGGTGGTATAGGGGTGGTATAAGAATGGATAAGAAAAATAGTTGTTTGTTTGAAGGGTATAACTTGGTATTACTAAGCCAGTTTAAACGAGTATAAGAGAGTATAACAATTCTAAGCAACCCCTAGGATAAGCTATATTCACCTTATCTATTCCCATGGGTCCACATGTCAAATCAACTTTTTACACCTCATCACATCAAATCACCTATCAACACCTCTTATACATCAATGGGCCCACATGTCAAATCAACTTTTTTACACTTTATTTATATTTTATTCTTTTTCAAACAAACAACTCAACCTTTATTCTTACGTTTTCCAATGAGAATAAAAAATACAACCAAACAGAAAATCTTTTATTCTTGTAGATTTGTTATCTATACTGGTATAGTTATCTATCCAGAATAACTCAATTCTTCTATCCAAACGGGGGGTTAAGGTACCCACATACATGCGTGCATACCGGTATATATACATGTTTAAAGAATGAAGATACACTCAGTCCATTTTATAGTTCCACATACATACATTACGCTATCAAAATGTATGAGGGTTCTATCATATATTATAATATATGGAATAAAAAAAATTATTTTTTTAAAAAGAAAATAAAAATACGATTGTATTTCAATATATATTTCATTTCATATAACAATATGTATTTCAATAAAAAAGTACATAATTTCTTTTTTAATAAAATTTAAAAATTGCATTGCAAGCATTAAGAGCATGCATCGAAATACAAAGTCCGAAGTGGAAAGATAAGAAGCGGGGCCATAAAGATAAAAAACAAACGGGGTATAAACTAAAATAGGAACTATCAACGGTGGCGATGGTGAGTAGATGAGAAGCTACCCGCCATCCACTCAGCTGCTCCCAGGCTACCAACCTCAGCTAACCCGCCATGACCAAAAACCCTACCGTGGAAGCACACTGAAGTTGCATCCTTCAAGCCCCTCCCCCAAAACACAATGAGATGTTCAGCAACCTTCACCATATTCTCAAAATAAACTCTCACATTTTTTAAAACAATTTGATTTCTTATAAGCCAAATTGATCACGTCCCCGCCAGGACGATTGTTTGAGATGATTTCTTATAAGCCAAATTGACCACGTCCCCGCCAGGACGATTGTTTGAGAGATCTTGGATGGTGCACTGTGATCCAGCCCTCCACAGCCCCTCTAGCCCTATGAATGAGGGAGATAGTCCGGTCGTGTTGCCCAACCTTGACCAAAAATCTTGAGCTACCACGCAATCACACATAATGTGTGTGACCGTCTCAGGCTCGGCGTGACATAGAGTGCATAGACAATCGTCCTCTGGTATAAATTTTACACGATAGATACGAGTTAACAATATTTCTTGATAAGTGAGCCATAAGAACACCTGTACTTTCAAAGGCATGCACACCTTCCATATCTGTTGTCATTTCCCAATTGTAGCTTCGATCGGAGGCTGCTCCCGATGCCACCATGTGTCGTATATGCCACTCAGTATCCGTGTCCACCCCTCCTCCGGGGCAGCTACCCACCGCCACAGCCATTTGGCAACCATTGCCTGGTTCATGTCCTTGACGCTGTGGATGCCCAACCCACCACCCTCCTTTGCTTGGCAAACCCTCTCCCACAAAATTAAACATGGTTTCCTGCCCCTGTCCGCTGCATCATTCCACATAAAGTCCGACAGAGAGCCACGATGTACTTCGACACTCCTTTCGGCACCCAAAACACGAAGAGAAAAAACAAGGGCATGTTAATAAAACTGCTTACAGGTACACTAACTCCCCCTCCCCATACTAAGCACACGACCCTTCCAACTCGTCAATCGTCATTGCATCCTTTGCAGCACCACATCCCAATCAGCCTTAGCAAGCTTACCGCTAACTAGCGGCAGTCCCAGATGCCTGATCGGGAGCGATTGCACCGGGCCCACCAGCTCAGCCAACAACTCAGTCTCTCCCGCCTCCAGATTGATTGGTATCATAGTGCACTTGCCCCAATCCAAACTTAGGTCAGACACCGCTCGAAGCAACTAAGAATTAACTTGAAACCGCGGATGTTTGCACTTGTGGCTTTACCAAACAACAGAGTGTCATTTGCATATTGCACATGTGATATTTGCTCCACTCCTTGCGCACAAACCAAGCTGTAGATCCAACTGTCCACATGCGACACATGCGACTGAGCACATTTTCCACGAGACTTAACAACACTGGTGACAATTGATCCCCTTAGCGGAGATCACGGTTCAAAGGGAAAAAACCGTGCAACTCCCCATTGAACAAGATTGACGCGCTCACAAATCCGGTGCATTTGACAGTTATTCTAATCCATTGAGGCTCAAAACCATGCATCGTGAGGATGTGGAAAAGGAACTCGTGGTCGATGAAGTAACAAGCCATGGTGAAATCCAGTTTCAACACCACACCTTTACGCTTGTCCTTGACCAAAAGGAGATCCTTGGTGAAATTCCTCCTAGAGGCTTCTGCCCTTTGTAAAAGAGGTTTGGTTATCCTTGACAAGAGACGCACACATCTTGCACAGGAGATTGGCCAACAACTTGGCTAACATCATGTAACACCCGCTCACCAAACAAATAGGCCTATAGTCTTCAATTCTATGAGCTCCTTCTTCCTTTGGAATGAGAACAAATGATGACATGTTGATGCAACCAATTCTCTACTCCCCGGTGAAGAAATCATGAAACATTTCCAGAATGTCCTCCCGTACTATCGCCCAATATGTCTGAAAGAAACGGAGGCCAAATCCGTTGGGCCTTGATGCCTTGTCACCCTTTGCCCCGGAAATCACCACTTTGATTTCTTCTTTTTCGAAAGGTATCGCCTAGACATTCACTCGGGAATCTGGGGAGCTCCTCGTCCACCCACAGGGGCGTCCATCGATTGTTTTTCACTCACCAATCTCCCCATAAGTCCCCCATTGTCGAGAAGACCTCCTCTTCAATTGAAGAAATGGTGTTTATTCTGTTGGAAAAACCTTGGGTTTTGACCATGTTTGGTTAAAATGAGTTTGGGTTCTACTAATTATGTTTAGTAGAAACTCATTGGATTACGTTCCTCTCGTTGAGTAGATGAACGTAGTATATTTATATTCTCAAAACCCATCTTGGGTGAATGAGAAAATTGAATCCAAAGTTCTCCTTAAAACATGATGAAAGTGGTTGGTGATTGGGGATGGAAAAGAAAAAGCTATAGTCCCATATCGGTTAAAAAGAAAAAGTATTGAGGATTTATAAGGTGGGCTCATTGTACTCTAGTGTATTGCTTTTGGTGGACACCCTATGGTGGACCTTTCCAAGCGAGGTGGTGCGTAGGATTTATAAGATATGATTCCTATATCTTGGACATCCAAGTGGAGTATGGCAGGATACTCTTCATAGGACTCACCTATATGAGTGTGCAGTGTGGCCGCTTCTATGAGAATTATAAGGCTGAATTCTCTAAAGCACTCATGAATACCAGGAGTTGTTCAGGGCCAAAATGAACACATTTGTGAGAACCAACTCTGTTAGAAAAGGAACTGTGTAAAAACTATTGTCTAGTTTTACAACTATGGCTGAACAGTTCAAGACATCATGTTCACTGGTTAGCCTGTAAATCCGATAGTTTTTACTAGGGAAGGTTCAAGGCCAAAAGCTACCTTTCTCGAAGCAGTAACTTTCCAATGTACTCTCTCTGGTGTCAGCATTATCATGTGCATAATTTAACCAATTTTCATTCATGTGGGGGATTGTTGGAAAAACCTTGGGTTTTGACCATGTTTGGTTAAAATGAGTTTGGGTTCTACTAATTATGTTTAGTGGAAACTCATTGGATTACGTTCCTCTCGTTGAGTAGATGAACGTAGTATATTTATATTCTCAAAACCCATCTTGGGTGAATGAGAAAATTGAATCCAAAGTTCTCCTTAAAACATGATGAAAGTGGTTGGTGATTGGGGATGGAAAAGAAAAAGCTATAGTCCCATATCGGTTAAAAAGAAAAAGTATTGAGGATTTATAAGGTGGGCTCATTGTACTCTAGTGTATTGCTTTTGGTGGACACCCTATGGTGGACCTTTCCAAGCGGGTGGTGCGTAGCATCCACCACGCGCGGCGCGCGTCGCGCGCGCGCGCGCGAGGGCGTATTGGGCGTTTTAGGGCGCACTTGGCACTTCGCACGTACGCATCGTCGCTAGGAGCTGGAGCCTTTTCTTTTTGGACCTTTTGTCTGATCGGACGGTGGAGATCATTCTGATCAAATGAAATCCGGACCGTCGATCGGCAGATGAGATATGGATGATCGGATTGAATCCGGACCGTCGATCGAATGGATCCGCAGATGCGATGTGGGCCGTCGGATCGACGGTTACGATCGGACCGTTGATTCTTTGAATTAATGGGTGCTTGAGACTCTGTTTCAGAAAAAACTGAACAGAGGAAGAGACTCATCCAAGAGTCTCTTCAACCAATTTTTCCCTTATATATCACCCATTCCTTGCATTTTTAGGAGCATCCATTTTTCACTGCAATAGATTTTCAGGGTGCATTCGAGTCCACTTCATTGAGTACATACATACAGTCAGTAAACAAAAAGAGAGAGTGTGCAAAACAAGAGTTGGTTCGCTGGTCCTCTGGTTTGAAGTGCTGCTACCAAAGGACGTCGACCGTTGTATCCTGGGAGACATTCGCCGCCTTCCGTGAGCACCTGTGCGGGGCGAATTACGTCTTAAGGACATAGAGTCCAACTCTAGCCTCGGTCTCCTTCTTCAGAACAGATTCGACAACCCAGTACATTTATTCTTCTTCTCTGAATTTATCTGCTGTGCTTCTGTAATTTATTCATACTGTTTTGTAAACATAGTTCGTTATACTAGTACTGAATTTTCTAACAATCTTAAGACGTAATTCCTTCGGTTTTACAAGATAGTATAATATTCACAAGTCTGTTTCGATTCTGCTTAAATATCCTGTGATTAATCTCTGTGTTATAACTTTGGTTGTAACAGATGTCTACCAACCCAACAACCCCTGTGACCAACCCATCCCCTGTGACTGTGCCTGTACCTGTCACAGTTCCAACTCATGTCTCTCATGGAGAGAAACCGGAGAAGTTCAACGGGACAGACTTCAAGAGATGGCAACAGAAGATGTTGTTCTATCTCACCACCTTGAACTTGGCCAGGTTTCTGACGGAGGAGGCTCCGAAACTGCAGGACAAAGACAACGACAAGGAGTTGATCTGTGCTGCAGATGCATGGAAACATGCAGATTTCCTGTGCAGGAATTATATCCTCAATGGATTGGACAACGCGTTGTACAACGTGTATAGCCCGATCAAAACTGCTAAAGAACTCTGGGAGTCTTTGGAAAAGAAGTACAAGACAGAAGATGCCGGAACGAAGAAATTCGTTGTCGGCCGGTTTCTTGACTTCAAAATGGTTGATTCAAAGACTGTCATAAGTCAAGTCCAAGAGCTTCAACTCATTCTGCATGAAATAAGTGCAGAAAGTATGGTGCTTAGTGAATCTTTCCAAGTGGCTGCTCTGATTGAAAAATTACCACCAACTTGGAAAGACTTCAAGAATTATTTGAAGCACAAGCGCAAAGAGATGGGGCTTGAGGACTTGATAGTTCGATTGAGGATCGAGGAGGACAACCGGACTTCTGAAAAGAGGACGGTAAATCACTCCATGGAGTCCAAAGCCAACATTGTGGAGGATGGTGGACAGAAAACCAACAAAAAGAGGAAGCACCCCGGAAAAGGTCCAAATCAGAATGGAGGGCCTAACAAAAAGTTCAAGGGGAAGTGCTACACGTGCAACAAAATCGGTCACCGTTCTAAGGATTGCAGAATCCGCAAGGCACAAGAGAACGAGAAGAAGAAGGCCGGACAAGTGCACGTGACCGAGGAGGAGAAACTTGCAACCGAAGTTTCTGATATCAAACTTTCAGCCGTGGTCTCCGAAGTGAACTTGGTGGTCAATACCAAGGAATGGTGGGTCGACACTGGTGCTACTCGCCATATTTGTTCGGATAGAAGGATGTTCTCTTCTTATGCAGAAGTGAAGAATGGTGAACAACTATTCATGGGGAACTCATCTTCGTCGAAGGTTGAAGGCATGGGAAAGGTTATTCTCAAGATGACCTCGGGAAAGGAACTCACACTCAACAATGTACTACATGTGCCAGACATCCGAAAGAACTTAGTTTCAGGATCATTGTTGAGCAAGAATGGGTTCAAATTGGTTTTCGAATCCGACAAGTTTGTAATAACTAAAAGTGGGGTGTATGTGGGAAAAGGGTACCTTAGTGATGGACTATTCAAGATGGATGTAATAACTGTTATTCCTACTATTAATAAAGTGAATGCTTCCGCTTATATGCTTGAGTCAAGTGATATGTGGCATGATAGGCTAGGACATGTTAATTTTAATACTTTGCGTAGATTAATTAACATGGAATTATTGCCTAAGTTTACTATTGATTCAAATCATAAGTGTGAAATCTGTGTGGAATCAAAATTAACAAAAACCCCTTTCAAATCTGTAGAAAGAAGTACTCAACCTCTCGAATTAATTCATAGTGATGTTTGTGATCTGAAATTTGTGCAAACTAGAGGTGGTAAAAAGTATTTCATTACTTTCATTGATGATTGCACTAGATACTGTTATGTTTACTTAATGAGAAGTAAAGATGAAGCCATATTAATGTTCAAACATTATAAAAATGAGGTAGAGAATCAACTTGGCAAGAAGATAAAGGTACTAAGGAGTGATAGGGGTGGTGAATATGAAACCCCTTTTGGGGAATTTTGTGCAGAACATGGAATTATTCACCAAACAACAGCCCCCTATTCACCCCAATCAAATGGCGTTGCTGAACGCAAGAACCGTACCTTAAAAGAAATGATGAATGCCATGTTGATAAGTTCGGGTTTACCCCAGAACTTGTGGGGGGAGGCTTTGCTATCCGCAAATCACATCCTCAACAAAATACCTCATAAGAAAATGGACAAGACACCACATGAGTTATGGAAAGGCAGAAAACCTTCCTACAAATACTTAAAAGTGTGGGGGTGTCTTGCAAAAGTGGCAGTCCCTAACCCCAAAAGAGTTAGGATTGGACCAAAGACCGTTGATTCCATTTTCATTGGCTATGCATATAACAGTAGTGCATATCGTTTTCTTGTGCATAAATCTGACATTCCTGATATTAATGTTAATACAATTATTGAGTCTAGGAATGCTTCATTTTTTGAGAACATATTTCCATGTAAAAATGCACAAGAAGGAAGTTCTCACAAGAGAACTTATGACACTGCATCAAGTAGCCATCAAGGGACCATAGACCAAGAATCTAATGAGTCTATGGATGACACTAGACGCAGTAAGAGGACAAAGACTGTAAAGTCATTTGGTCCTGATTTTCTAACATACTTGTTAGAAAATGAGCCTCAAAGCTTTAAGGAAGCGATGTCCACTCCTGAGGCACCATTTTGGAAAGAGGCTATAAATAGTGAGATTGAATCCATCATGCAGAACCACACATGGGAATTGGTGGATCTTCCACCGGGAAATAAGCCTTTAGGGTGCAAATGGATCTTCAAAAGGAAGATGAAGGCAGATGGATCAATCGACAAGTACAAAGCCAGGCTTGTTGCCAAGGGGTACAAGCAAAAGGAAGGCTTGGACTATTTTGATACATATTCACCAGTGACCAGAATAACATCCATTAGAATGTTGATTGCTATTGCAGCACTACATAATTTGGAAATACATCAAATGGATGTTAAGACTGCATTTTTGAATGGTGAATTGGATGAGGAGATATACATGGAACAACCTGAAGGGTTCATTGCTCCTGGACATGAAAGGAAGGTGTGCAGACTTGTTAAATCACTTTATGGATTAAAACAAGCACCGAAACAATGGCATGAAAAATTCGATAATGTAATGTTATCGAATGATTTCAAGATTAATGAGTGTGACAAATGTGTCTATGCGAAGAACACTCAAAAAGGATATGTCATTGTATGCCTTTATGTAGATGATATGCTAATAATTGGTAGTAATAATGATATCATTAAAACTACCAAGAGAATGTTGACTGACAAGTTCGATATGAAGGACTTGGGCTTGGCCGATGTGATTCTAGGAATAAAAATTTCTAGAACATCTGATGGACTGGTATTGTCTCAATCACATTATGTTGAGAAAATACTGGAACAATTCAATAAGAATGATGATGGTCAAGCAAAGACACCTGTAGATGTAAATCTACACTTGTCTAAAAATAATGGTCAAAGCGTATCACAACTAGAGTATTCTAGAATTATTGGCAGTCTAATGTATTTGACAAACTGCACACGTCCAGACTTAGCCTACTCAGTGAATAAACTAAGTAGGTTTACCAGTAATCCAGGACATGATCACTGGAAGGCGATAGTGAGGGTTCTTAGATATCTAAGATTCACCCAGACTTATGGATTGCACTTCACGAGATATCCAGCCGTTCTCGAGGGCTATAGCGATGCAAACTGGATATCTGATACAAAAGACTCAAAGTCCACTAGTGGATATGTTTTTACACTTGGAGGTGCATCCGTGTCATGGAAGTCCTCAAAGCAACATGCATTGCCAGATCCACCATGGAATCTGAATTCATTGCTTTGGACAAAGCAGGAGAAGAGGCTGAATGGCTTCGGAATTTCTTAGAGGACATTCCAGTTTGGCCAAAACCTGTGCCCGCAATATGTATACACTGTGATAGCCAATCGGCAATTGGAAGGGCACAGAGTAACATCTATAACGGTAAGTCTCGACACATACGTCGAAGACACAATACCGTGAAACAGTTGCTCTCGAATGGTATAATATCGATCGATTATATAAAGTCAAAAGATAACCTTGCGGATCCGTTTACTAAAGGTTTGACTAGAGAGCAAGTGTACAGATCATCGAGGGGAATGGGATTGAAGCCTATATCCAAATAGTCATCATAATGGTAACCCAACCTAGTTGACTGGAGATCCCAAGATCTAGGTTCAATGGGACAACTAAGTTATGTGTGACTCCGTCGAGGCACTGAGGAGATAAAAATCTCTTACTCGTTCCTATGGTGAAACAGTGCAACCTGCAGCGTGAAACAGGTTAAGTGTTGCTTTTAATGATTCCTATATCTTGGACATCCAAGTGGAGTATGGCAGGATACTCTTCATAGGACTCACCTATATGAGTGTGCAGTGTGGCCGCTTCTATGAGAATTATAAGGCTGAATTCTCTAAAGCACTCATGAATACCAGGAGTTGTTCAGGGCCAAAATGAACACATTCGTGAGAACCAACTCTGTTAGAAAAGGAACTGTGTAAAAACTATTGTCTAGTTTTACAACTATGGCTGAACAGTTCAAGACATCATGTTCACTGGTTAGCCTGTAAATCCGATAGTTTTTACTAGGGAAGGTTCAAGGCCAAAAGCTACCTTTCTCGAAGCAGTAACTTTCCAATGTACTCTCTCTGGTGTCAGCATTATCATGTGCATAATTTAACCAATTTTCATTCATGTGGGGGATTGTTGGAAAAACCTTGGGTTTTGACCATGTTTGGTTAAAATGAGTTTGGGTTCTACTAATTATGTTTAGTGGAAACTCATTGGATTACGTTCCTCTCGTTGAGTAGATGAACGTAGTATATTTATATTCTCAAAACCCATCTTGGGTGAATGAGAAAATTGAATCCAAAGTTCTCCTTAAAACATGATGAAAGTGGTTGGTGATTGGGGATGGAAAAGAAAAAGCTATAGTCCCATATCGGTTAAAAAGAAAAAGTATTGAGGATTTATAAGGTGGGCTCATTGTACTCTAGTGTATTGCTTTTGGTGGACACCCTATGGTGGACCTTTCCAAGCGGGGTGGTGCGTAGCACCACCACGCGCGGCGCGCGTCGCGCGCGCGCGCGAGGGCGTATTGGGCGTTTTAGGGCGCACTTGGCACTTCGCACGTACGCATCGTCGCTAGGAGCTGGAGCCTTTTCTTTTTGGACCTTTTGTCTGATCGGACGGTGGAGATCATTCTGATCAAATGAAATCCGGACCGTCGATCGGCAGATGAGATATGGATGATCGGATTGAATCCGGACCGTCGATCGAATGGATCCGCAGATGCGATGTGGGCCGTCGGATCGACGGTTACGATCGGACCGTTGATTCTTTGAATTAATGGGTGCTTGAGACTCTGTTTCAGAAAAAACTGAACAGAGGAAGAGACTCATCCAAGAGTCTCTTCAACCAATTTTTCCCTTATATATCACCCATTCCTTGCATTTTTAGGAGCATCCATTTTTCACTGCAATAGATTTTCAGGGTGCATTCGAGTCCACTTCATTGAGTACATACATACAGTCAGTAAACAAAAAGAGAGAGTGTGCAAAACAAGAGTTGGTTCGCTGGTCCTCTGGTTTGAAGTGCTGCTACCAAAGGACGTCGACCGTTGTATCCTGGGAGACATTCGCCGCCTTCCGTGAGCACCTGTGCGGGGCGAATTACGTCTTAAGGACATAGAGTCCAACTCTAGCCTCGGCCTCCTTCTTCAGAACAGATTCGACAACCCAGTACATTTATTCTTCTTCTCTGAATTTATCTGCTGTGTTTCTGTAATTTATTCATACTGTTTTGTAAACATAGTTCGTTATACTAGTACTGAATTTTCTAACATATTCATCTACGATGATTGGCCACCCTATGGAAAAATTTGGTGTTGCAATCCCCCTTCTTGAGCCAAAAATTCTTTTGACTATTGGTGCCACTCCAGCTCCTCCATGCATAAAATAAGCTCGAGCTCAGACTTGACCACCACCCTCTCCTCCCGCGCTTGAGAAGCTAGTGGAGTATCCTCCTCCTCCACATCAATGTGGCAGATCACATCCAAGAGTTCTTTTTTGCACCTCCTTCGCTCCACCAAAACTTGGTGCCCCTAGGCCTTGAGCACCCTCTTGAGCCTGAGCAATTTGAAATATACCTTACATGCCCCACGAATTTGAGCCCCACGACACTCCAATAATCTCCTCCAACTTCGGACGGAGCATCCACCATGCTTCGAACTGAAAGAGCCTCCCGTGAGCCACCAAGGATGCACCAAGCAACCTCCGATCAAGACTGAGTCTTAGACAGCACCATCCACAATAGCTCCTTGCTGTCGTCGTCATTTGGCCCATACACACCTGACAACGGCCACTACCACCCAGACCCAACCTCTTCTAAGAGAACCAACATCAAGAACAATCCAACCATCTGGTCGACCCTCCGCCAACGCCATGGATCCTAGAAGATCAAAATCCCTCCCTCACTCCTATGTGACACTTTATAGACCATGTCCTCCATCAACTCCCGCCCGCCATCTCCCTCAGAAAACAACCGTTGACCTCCTCTAGCTTGGTCTCCTACAGACAACACACTTGAATCTTATGCTCCCCGAACAGTTCCCTCACCGCCCTACTTATTACCAGGTCGTGAAGACCTCGGAATATCCAGGGAAGGAAACTGATCATGGAGACTGAGCATCCTCCACCCCTAGCAACTGCGTCATCGCCGTTGCGCCCTCTACCACGTCTGCCTGATTAATGAGCACCCCTTCATACATTGAAAGATCATCAGCACTCTCCCCAACCGCCGCCAAGAACGAGTCTTGGTAACCAAACACGTCTGCAAGAAACTCACAAAACTTCTCTACCTCCCCCTCCCTTTCGAGCAACAAACTAATTGACTTGGCCAGGCTTATCGCACGGCCAGGCCCCACATTTTCACCTGTCTCCTCTGACTTCATGACCCTCCCGATCTCTACGTACGCAGTTTCCCAGATTGAAATGTGTAGAAGTCAATACTCCGGTCTGCCTACGACTTCGCCTCCGACGAGGCCCCAAAGAGCGCTCTCCAGAGTGCACCCCCGAGACCTAGACCGAGGAGACCAATCGCACAGGCTGATAAAGGTCTTGGCCTGCTTGATTCCTACCAACCCAGTCCCATGACCACCCAGGCCCGATAGAACCCGGACCAAAAGGAAACTCCACCCCTCATGGAGCAGGCCTAGGCAAAAGCCCAAGGCCATCCCCACTAACAGAAACCAAGGGAGAAGAAATGGCATCACTTAAAGCCCCGCACGTGTCCTCACGTGCCGACTCGGCAATTTAGAAAAAGTAAAATGGTGTGGACCAAAAAAAAAAGGGTGCAAAGGGGCTGCACTTATCATTTTTCTATGTTTAAATTCATGCAATGTGAATTTTTTTTTTATTAAGGGTGTATTTGAATAAAAAAATGAAAGAAAATGAAATGAAAATGAAAGAAAATGAATGAATTTGAATAAAAAAGAAACTAAAGGAAAAAAAATTTCTTTGATCAATCTATATAGTGTTTGTATTTGTAATGGAAAGTGATAAAAAATAAAAACAATTTTTGTGCTGTTAGAAAATAAAAACTATTGTTTGTGTCTATAATAAAAAATGATATTAATCAACAGATCCAACTATCGAAATGATGAGTATCTCTAACCAATAAACCTCAATGAAAAGCTAAACCCTACATATTATTTAAAATACTTATCAATTAAAAGACTTTGTTTAATTTATTCTACTGATCCGCCCCTGCACGCACAAAAATCTCACGATTGCTCACCAAAGTATCACATCCTCGTCACCTTTTCAATGTTAATCATTATCACATTATGTATTCTACTGCTCATATAACAATCTATCTTCCCCAAAAAAAAAATTTCATCAGGCTTCAATTCATTGAAACAAAAAAACACACACACACAAAAACACTAGTACAAATCGGTCCTACTGACAAAAAAAAAATCAAACCAAAATCTAGATCTAAGATTTAATTCTTAGATCTTTTAAGAAAAATAAATAAACAAAACCTAGATTTAACAAATAAAAAAATAAATCACTAAAATGGATCTAAGATCTCAATCTATATAGATTAATAAATAATAAAAAATACCCAAAAAATTCTAGATCCTTTAAGTATAATTATTCTTGTTGGTTTGGAGGAAAAATCTCATTTTCTTTCACTTTCTCTCACTTTCCCTCCTCTAAGGCGAGAGAAAAAATTTTCCCTCTATCCTAATAAAATAAAATAGCAAAGGAAAAGTGAAGGAAAATTTTTTCCTTTTATTTATTTGGCACAAATACCAGTTTTTTAAATGGTCAAAAAGAATTTTTTACTTTTCATCATTTTCACTCACTTTCCATGTTGTACAAACACACCCTTAATATGGTGTCCACTATTATTGTGAGCTTACCACCCGATCTCTTTTGCATTAGTTCACGGGCCTTTGGCCCATTGACCAACGCTCTTTCATACTAGTATTAAGGACAGAGCATTGATACATTTAATTTGTTTTACAACCTATATACACTATGATAGTATAATATACATATATTGTGAAATCATAAAATTGAAGATTCTATTTTAATGTATTGACTAAAAAAAATCAATTTTTCAAATAAAAAAAATATACCATCGTATCTTGATATACATTTCATTTTGTATAACAATATGTATTTTAATAAAAGAATATATAATTTTAAAAAATTAAAAAGCGTGAACTATAAATGAGACTGCACAAGGGTATAGACATTGAAGTGCTTAAACGTTACCATAAAAAAACATGGTGCACATTCAAAAACTTATAACTGAAATCAAATTGTTCCCCACGAACAAAAGCCCGTTTTAGGCCCCATTGTCAAATGGATGAGCAAAATCAGTTTTTCAGATGCTCGATTTCAAATGTTTTTTTAGGAAAAATGATACATGCATCCAGCTCTGCGTGCAACTCTCAACCGTTTTGATGATATATACTCGCCGAAATACATATTAGTATGAAAAATAAAAAATATATATAAACCAATATAATTTTTTTTTAAAATAAAATATTAAATTTAAGTTTGCATACAGGGGCGGACCTACATTGGGGCGAGTGGGGGCAGCTGCCCCCACTCAGTTGTTGTTGTTGTTTTTTTTTTTTTTTTTTTTTTTATAACCCAAAAGTTTGAACCATGCCACAGAAGACCGGCTTCAAAGTTATCTCCACCGTCCATCTAATGGAGTTCATATTTGGTAGTGATTGATGTTACCCGTTGATCTTTGTTATCAGTGCCAATTTAAATACTTGTTGGGTTCTCATAAAATATATTTTGAATTTTAGTAGTTTTTTTTTAAATACTTGTCATTATGTTAAAATGGGGTAATTAATTGAATTTGTTAATTGGTTTCATCTATTGGGTGGTTTAAATTATAGTTTGAGTGGTTTGTTATAATTTTTTTTGTATTTCAAAGTTAATAAGGGATTAACTAGTTAATTTTTTACACACATTATAGTTCCAATTTAATTATCGTAAAGGGTATAGTTAGTCTCTGTTTTTGTAGACTTGATCATTGTTTGTTATTCATAAGTCTTTATATTATATAAACTGCTGAAATTATAAATGAGTTTCAATAACTTTAATTTTATCCTTGTATTATTATAAAGTGGCTTTTTTTATTTGTATATCCCTTATAATTTCAGGTTTTTGGAAAAAATTGAAGATTGTAATTGAAGGCCGCCCCCACTAGAGTAAATTCCTGGCTCCACCACTGTTTGCATACACTACACTATTGGAGTATATACAGCATTAAGATATATAATATATACTCTAGTAGTTGAGTGTATAGTTAGGTGATAGGGAGATCGTCTCTAAATTGCATATGAGATTATAATATGAGTTGTGTGTATCAACATTTTTTGTTTAACTTCAATTTTTAATTTCTGATTTAATTTTTATTCTTTTTTATAGAAACAATAGGCGGCTTGCCTCAATTTTATTGCTAAAAGAAGTACATGTCCAAAACATACAAAGAGAAAAGAAAATTAAAAATAAAAAAGAGAGAGAGGAAATTAGATAGAAGAGATGTATCTACAAAATCCCCGAGGATGATCCACCCCGACTTACTCCATGATTGTGAGGTTACCCCCAAAAAGGTCACACCTCGAGCTCCAGCACAAGCCACACCTAAATGTTTAATAAATAATTTTCAATTGTTAAAGTCAACAAAAGTAATTTTTATGAGAAAGTATGTTGGTAACACTTTTTATGGAAAAAAAAAAGGTATTTCTGAAAAATTAGAATTTCATAAGATACTCAATGCGAAAGGGTGTAGATAGGAAAAGAATGACCAAACCACACCATAAAAAGAATGAGGAATTAATAAAAATATAAAGGAAGTTTAAATGTTTTTTTTTAGCTATACAATAGGCAGTCAACCTTCAATTTTATATAATTATAGAATGATGCTCAAAACAAAGCCAAGTTGAAGAGAAAGTTTAAATGTTGAAGAGGATAGCACAGAACACTACCAAATTTTGGAAAGATAAGAACAACTGACATGTAGTAGACCATCATTCTTCTATTGGATTTGTCCTTCAGTAACAGTAATGTGACTTGAACTTTTTGAGGCTCGTGTAACTTGAACGGGTCAAACCTGATCAACCTGATTTTAGACAGATTTATTTGAAGGCCAGGTTTATTTGAACTCAGACTCAAACAACAACCTAACCCAATTTGGATTGGATTTAGTTCAAGTGGTCAGGTAACTAGAGCTCAACACCAACCCGATGTAGTAAGTAATTAATTTATATGTTCTAATCAAATTTAAACTCTTTAAAATGAAATTTAGAATGTCCAAATTTGTTTTCATTCCATGATCTATCAATTGTGTAGTTTTATATTATTATTTTTTGTTCTTTCTCCTCCATCCTCCATCTTTATGATCCTCTTCACAAGGAACACCAGGTGTTATGGAGTTTAAAAATTATTTAAATGACACTGTTCGAGTGTTCTTAATTCAAATTCAAATTGGATTTGGTTTGGGTTATCTCAAATAGAAAATTACTAGAATAACTTATTGTGCTAATATAGTTATCTACCCTGTTATTGAAGTAGGCCGGGGTTGAGGTAGTTTATTTTTTAAATATTAAAAAATTATGGATAAAATATAAGTTATGTTGCATTCAATCATTTTTAGAGTCCTAAATGTAATATCATACATCTTCTTATCATCCTCCATTTACGTTAACAAGCAATATACATTGTTAAAAATTCTTCACATTTCTTATAAATTGTATCATTCAGATCAAAATATAAGAAACTAAAAAAAATAGTTATATATAAAAAAAAACATTTTCAAATAGTTAAAGTACATGAAAATTTTCAAATTTAAGATATATAATTTTAAAAAAAATGAAAAGATGAAATAGAAATCGCTGTGAACTGTAAAATACACTAACGAGTATAAAAGTTTCCATAAAATATACTTCACGTCGTCAAAAGACAACATTGTTTCCTAACCAACCGTCACGCGTGACAGCCTCAAATCCCCGCGCATTCAACCCCCCTCATTTCCTAAATTTACATTCATACCCCTCCACGACCGTTAGTGCCGCGCACAACCACTATTTGTCAACGCCAAGATGGATGGCTATTCCGTTTTTATTATTATTATTATTTTTGTTCATTCTATATAAGGGGAATACGCATCATCAACACAAACATGCAAGCCAAGAGCTTGAACAATTTGTTGAATAGTTAGTTATTCAAACATGGCAGAGTCATATATCGTCGTCGTCTTTGCTCTCGTCATCGCTTCGATGGCGCTCGTCGCGGTTCCGGTGAACGGGAACTTCTACAAGAGCACAACCTTCAATTGGGGGGCAAATAATTCTGTGATATGGGGTGGAGGGGATAATCTCGCGCTTGTGCTGAATAACGTTTCTGGTATTCTTGCTTCTTCCACTATTATCCTGTTTTCGTTTTTATATATAGAGCTTTCCACGCACAAGTTCATTCATGTGTACTTATTTGAAATTGAGAATTCATTATTGTTTGAAAAAATCATTCAATGACAAGAGAATTGGCTTTTTAGTTAGAGATATTGAATTCATTCGTCAGAAGATTTGATACAAAGCCCCTCATTTTTGTTTGATAGATGCACACAGGATTTGTGAGTGCTTGTGTATCCCATTAATTTCCAACCAATCTGGCTTCTTTATCTGGTTAAGAAATTATTTAGATTATTAAAAAAAATCAAAATTAGATAACTTTTAAACCGGTGTTCCTTTTATCAGAGGTGGGACATCAAAATTAATCAAATTAACTTTATGAGGGTCATGTTAGGGAAAAAAGAGAAAAAAAATAATGTTGATCAGCAGTACTTGTCCATGAAGCAGGGCTGGTCCTAAGAATTGATTTTCTTAGCTTGGCTGTTGGTAAGCTTTTAAAGTGGGGCCCCGAATAATTTTACAAAAAAATTTTATATTATTTGAATATTTTACATCATTTTATTTTGAAATAAAAATATTATAAAATAGATATATAAAATCACACAATCATTTAAATTGAAACTTCTACCTTATCATATGCACTTAATAAAAAACAACAAAGACTATAAATATTTAATAGAATGAAAAATTATAAACAATTTTAAAAAAAATAAAGAGAGTTTAAACATTATATTATTCAACCAAGAGAAAGATGGATTAGAGAGAAATAATGAAAAAAAAGGTTAGAGGGGAATGAGGGATTGAAAGTCTTGAAATTTAAATGCCTAATTATGGTTGGAGAGATTTAAGAAGAGAAATTTTAGACTTGATTTGGAGTGTGTGGAAAGGGACTAATTCACCATTTTTAATTACACACAAAATGACACATCTCACCATCTATTTTTTTAAATGTCATTGATCAAATGATTTAGAGGGACCATCCCTAGATGGAGGCTCTAGGCGATTGTCTTGATGGCCTTATTTAAGAATTGGCTCTGTCGTGAAGGATACAAAGTGTCGAAACTACTTCCGGTGATTGGTTCTTCATTTCTAATTCAATAATCCGTGTCAAATCATAAAATATTTCAATTCCTAATCTCAGACCAATTGAGTGGGATAGGATGTATGTAGAGATGAAATTCACACATGAAGAAATTTATCACAAATTTTACATGTTAAACACATAAGACAATATATACAACTGAATGATTAACTAAAACTGAAAAGATCTGATGAAATTCAGCGATTTTACCTTTTGTCAGGCTCGGGGATCCAAACAAAGAAGCAGTTCCTCTTTGGGAGCATACAAATGCTAATCAAGTTGGTCCCCGGAAACTCCGCTGGAACCGTCACAGCCTACTACGTAAGTTAAACTCTACCAATCTTAATTTCTGAAATCCAAATCTAAACTTGATTGATTGATTGATTGAATGTTTGTAGGTATCGTCGGTGGGAAGCAGACACGATGAAATAGACTTCGAGTTCTTGGGGAACGTGTCGGGGCAGCCGTACATCATCCACACCAACCTCTTCGCCCAGGGCGTCGGCAACCGCGAGCAACAGTTCTACCCGTGGTTCGACCCCACCGCCGACTTCCACAACTACACCATCCACTGGAACCCATCCCAGATCGTGTAAGGCCCCCTTTTGAATTTTGTATTTCCGTAGATCCTGCGTTTAAAAAGTAAAAATTATCAAATACAGATCCAAACACATTTTCAGCTTTTATTTTTAGACCAAAAAATCATGCGATTTAAAAGCTAATAAACAATGTTTTTCAATTAGGGATGACACGTGAACGATGAAACATGTCAGTGTTGAAATGAATGATTCATTAATTGAGTTGAGAAATTGTATATTGAATTGAATCATTCGTGAATTTAACTGAATTGAACAACCATATGAGTTCAATTAAGGGTGTGTTTGAAAATGAAAAATTATTTTTCACTCAATATGGTTTTTGAAAACAACTTTACCAAAACATTACTAATTTTGTTAGATTTCTCACGTGTGTCATTTCTATGTTAAAAACTGACTAAACCTTGTAGAATCAGTCTTGACCATCCTGCGTGCGCTCCACAGGTGGCTCGTGGACGGACTCCCAATCCGGGTCTTCCGAAACGAGGAAAGCATCGGGATCCCGTACCCTAACGCGCAGCCAATGCGGGTTTATTCTAGCATATGGAACGCCGACAATTGGGCGACCCGGGGCGGGCTCGAGAAGATCGATTGGAATCGCGCCCCGTTCGTGGCGCGATACAGGCAATTCCGGGCCAGGGCGTGCAAGTGGGGAGGGTTCGCGAGCATCGCAGGGTGCGCGTCAAACACGACTCGGGCCAATTTCTGGGCCTCTCCGGCATATGCAAGGCTGAGCGATGCCCAGGTGGGTCAGATGATTTGGGTCAGGAACAACTACATGATCTATGACTATTGCAAGGACACAAAGAGGTTCAATGGGCAGATGCCACTGGAGTGTTCACAGCCTATGTTTTAGTTGGGCTGGGAATGTGACTGGAGAGTTTTGATGCGTTGAATAATTGTTACAGTGGTTATGTGACTGGTTTTATTTTTTTCAATTTTTTTATATGAATTTGATTGGTTTGGGAATAATGTTCAACATGAGAGAATTCCATTTACTTGGAGATTCTGATCTGTTGTCAGATTGGATATTTTTGTGTTTTGATCTCCTTTTGTTTTGCTGAAGTTGTTCCATCTATATAAAGTATCATTTCAACTATCTATCAAGTTCTTTGATAAGGGGATAAAAAAAAAACCTCCCCACATTTCGGGACTTTTTTCTAGTGTTTTTATTATTTTCTTTTATAGTTGCCTCAACTCACTATATTCATTACAATCTTATTTGATATTAGCTTAGTTACTTCAGTCATTATAAAAATTTAATTAAAAAAAGATAATGGGATGCAACTACTTTTATTTATAATGGTCAATTATCTCAGTGGTTCAAAAGTTTATCCCAAGAAGGAAAATATTACACTCAAAGCCTATATACAGTCCAAAATACTAGCTGCATATGTTTTATTTTTTAAAATAATCATATACCTCTGAAATATATCATTTTTATAAAAAGTGAAGTAAATACTCTAATTAATTGAATTATATCATTTATAGAAAAATGAATTATATACCTCTATACAACAAATGAAGGGGGTTAATGAGATATATATAACTGTAAAAAGGACCCCCATGTAACAAAACTCTTAAAAGAAACCATACCAGTCCATAGAAACTATGGTTTCTATCATGCAACATACATTAGAAGATTTAGATCAGACAGACTTTCTCAATGCCACCAAAAGATAACCAATCTAACATCCCACACAATATCTAGTGAGAGTGATCAAGCAATAATAAACACAAACATCATATAATTATATTGTTTTTTAATATTTGGTGACTCATTTTCTTCCCATAAACAAACTCGCAAAACAAAGATGAAAGTCCCACGCAATGATGAGGTGACCTTAACATTTGCAGGAATCACTGAACTACTCCTGCATCTGCAGTTCTTCTAACATAAGGTCAACTGCACATATAGATTACAAACATCATGCACTGCCCCAACATCCATGGCTCTCAAATGGATGAAAAGAAAACACGCTGTTTTTCTAATCCTTCCCGAAATCCGTGTTGTAATGCGCAGTCGACTCCAGTTTCTTCGCTTCATTGAGTTTCCGAACAGCCTGAAACAGTTGATGATAAGAAACTTTAGCAGACTGACCATAACGGCATAACCACAACTAGGGGGTGCAATTTAGATGGGTTCAGGTTGGGATTTTAGCGTTAGGATTCAACCCGAATCCAAATCGGACAGGGTTTGGATTGAGGGCTCGATAAACCTAAACCCAACCCGAACCAGATGTGGTGACTCACAAATTTAAAATTTTAGGTCAAATTTGAAATGGTTATCCTAAAATCTTTGAGACGAAATTTTAATGATTGAATTTATTTTTATCCTAGAATCTACCAATTTTTATAGTTTAATTTTACAATTCTCTCTCCACTATTGTCTTTAATTTTCATTTATATTATCATTTTCTACATGGGGCATTACTTGTTGCGAAATTCAAATTGCCTAGAATGACACCATTTTGAAGCTAAACCCAAACCAATCCCGAAACTCAACCCGGTTCAAACTCAAACTCAAATCAGACCCGATGGTTTGGATTCGGGTTGACCTCATCTAGTTTTGAGGGTCAGGTTGTGTTTGGCTGAGGGTCAGGTTGTGTTTGGGTTGAACTCCAACCAGAACCCATCCTCTCAATTGCGACTCTAACCACAACCAACCACTTCCCAAAGTGTAGCCTACCTTCATGAAATCTTCATGGATAACATAATCACGTTCTGCTCTGATTGCCGACATCCCAGCTTCTGTGCAGACGTTCCGAAGATCAGCTCCATTGAACCCCTGCAAATAAGGATATTAGAACATTGAACATGATCTTCTCACTCATGAATTATGGGAAAATGCTCACCTCAGCGAGTTTTACAACTGCTTCATAATCAATCTCGCCGTGTTTGGCAATTCCGGCAGCGTGGATCTTCAAAATTTCCATCCTTGATTGTTCATTTGGTAGTGGGATTTCAATCTTCCTATCCAATCGGCCTGGACGAAGTAGGGCTGGGTCGAGCACATCTGGCCGGTTTGTTGCCATAATCATTTTCACCTAGTGAAAATAAGAAGATACTTATCTCGCTAAAGCACAAAATATCACATGAGAACCATTTTTTTTTTTTAAATAACACATGAGAACCATTAATATCATTTATTTCTACCTTCCATGACAGAAGATTCATAGCTACTCATTTTTTATCTCAACAAGGTCAAACAAATATTATATAATATCCTTCTACAAACCTAATAAGGTTGGGAAAAAATTAATTAATAACAATTAATATTCAGGAAACCTATAAAAATTACGTTCTTTAATTCCCCAAGTGAACAATATCTTTAAAACTCAATTTTCCTTGTATATCAGTTCAATTGATCAACCATGAACAAGCATGCCCATCACACACAACAATATATAGCCAAAGGGTTTGCATAACATGCCTTGAAAGTATAGATTTAAACACAGTAAACAGTAAATATGAAATTTCTAAACATCTCTATCTCTCTCATTCCCATTGGCGGTTTGAATAATATTTACAAGTCAGTTTACTGAGGTAGTTGAACTAAGCATTTTCCCAGATCCTTTTGGATATTTGAAGTGAAAAAAATAAGGATCACTGGGTGTACTCTCGGAAGAAAAAACCTCTTTGATACATTGCATTTTTTTTCTTCCAAGTTATATATAGCATTCATCAACACTTTATGACTAAGGATTTAAATCCAACACCAAAGATACCTTTCCAAGCTGATCAAATCCATCCAACTGATTGAGCAGTTCCATTAGGGTTCTCTGGATCTCACGGTCAGCACTTGTCCCTTCACTGAAGCGGCGTCCACCAATGGCATCAATTTCATCCATAAAAATGATGCAGGGCTTAAGATATATAAACACAAGATTAGAATAAGCTTTACAGGATACGTTTCAAATGCTAAACACATAATCCAATGAAATCTCACAGTTCATTAACAAAAAAACATATGGTAACTCAGGTAACTAGGATTTAGCCATACGCACATCAATCTTGAACATAATTATGCAAACAAGATTCATATTATTATTAAATATTAATAGCAAAGCAAGAAGTAGCCCAAAGAAATTGAGTTGTTACTTGGTGATCACGGGCATATCCAAACATCTCACGGATCAGTCGAGCACTTTCCCCGATGTACTTATCAATTATAGCACTTGATACAACCTACAAGTGAATTACATTCTCCAATATGTCAACTTGGAGAACTACAAATATAAAACCAGCTCAAATATGTATAGCTCAAAAATGAATAGCCAAACCTTGAGAAAATTGGCATCTATATTGCTAGCGATGGCTCTAGCTAGCAATGTCTTTCCCGTTCCTGGAGGACCATAGAGAAGAACACCCTGTGATAGAATCAAGTGGCTAGTCAAAAACTGACAAACTGGTTTATCCAAATGGTCACCTCTAGCCTCAACAGATGAAAGGATACTGATATGCACCAGATGATTCAAGAAACTGTATAGTTCAAAAAAATATATACATACACACACAACTGAGTTGCGCATTAGAAGAAAAGGCACAGATTTAATAACC
This sequence comes from Acorus calamus, assembly GCA_030737845.1. Classification (NCBI taxonomy): domain Eukaryota; kingdom Viridiplantae; phylum Streptophyta; class Magnoliopsida; order Acorales; family Acoraceae; genus Acorus; species Acorus calamus. The sequence continues at coordinate 9,294,957 of CM060877.1, read as the reverse complement.
TTGGGAGGTTTAATCCCTACTCTTAGAAAGAGTTCAGGATTCATGAGAGGCAGCTCAATGGATTCCCTCAATTCTCGAATTTGATCAGACAAACCACCTACTGCAGAGTAGCTGACATTACCAGGATCTTCATGCAGCATGTTGTATACAACCGGATCAACCTGGAAACAAAAATAATATGCACATAATGAGATCTGAACAAGTCTAGGGTGGAGCCTGTCTATGACTGTGCATTTTCTATAAAATAAAGAAACGGAACATAAATGCAAGCGGTACCTCTCGAGGAAGGGCTCTCATAATTGTGAGGGTTGTCATATCAAGAACCACACGAGTTCCGGCAGTTAGCTTCTCTTTGTCCACTTTACTGCGGCAGCCAACAACATACCTTGGGCCACTACTAGCTTTAACAATCACTGGATCACATGATTTAATGGACGTTCATATAGCAATTAGAATCATCAAATGCATGTATCTTTATAGAAAATGATTTCATAAAAATAAAATAAAAATAAAAATTGTTTTTTCTATAAGTAAATTTCATAAAAGAATTTAATTCTGATACAAGTGTTTAATACTTTAGTCATCCAAGACATCATAAAATTTGTAGTGTTCCACTGGTATGTTTTGTCAATAATCATCATAGTAAGTGTCGTACGTCAGAATGGAAGTACAATCATAAGTTCACAATAGTTATAATAAACCATGGTCATGGATGGCGAACCATCGGAAAGCCCACTGAACAAGCAAAGTTTATATATGGGCTGTGAACCAAAGACAAAAATATGTCTGAGTGTGCCGACTTACCGACCTGCACTAATAACAGCTAGTGTCATGACATTGGATTATAACATGTGTAAAATCTGATCGTCATGTGACTATAGAATGATATATACAGTAATAGATCAACATATACGTACAGATGATACCTCATGCCCAGTACATGGAAGAGCATAGAAAGCGATCAGTACTTACAGCGCTCATTGTCAAGAGGGCGAAGAACTTCTCCGATGATTTGTCCAACACTCTGAAGAGATTTCAAGTCATCTTCAGTCTTGGCAAATTCCTTTTTTGAAGTCCGTAAATTCTCCCTAACTACATTTTGCAGGTGTTTTTAAAAAGGCATTAGTTAAAAACAAGAACTCAAGAGAAAACAGCGAATAAACCAGTATCAAACAAGTAAAATATGTGAATTCCTACACATAAATGTGCACGCATAGACATATATTTAACATTCAAATACATGCACAACTAAGAATCACTTACCCATGAGAATCTCCATTTAGACATGGTCTATTGACATGTTTAATAGATATGCCCACAATTTATCTAAAAAAAAGAATCACTTACCCATGGTGTTATACTGTTCTGTGAAATTTTAAAGTGAACTTTATTACCACAAGTGTTCATTACCCATCTCCTACACTTTCCACTACCAACCACCTCATTCATTTCCTACGTCACCCACCATTTTTCCATGACTTGGAAAACCAAATTAACAATCATTTTTCAAGAACCCCCATTTACCTATACATTGACCATCACTTCCCTAAACCTCCTATTTCCTATGCCTTGGTAAACCACCTTGACTATCATTTTCCCATAAACCTCCATTTACCCATATTTTGGTACTCTACATTAGATGTTATGACTCCAACTACCCACAACCCATTTCTCATACAACTTTGCCTATAAAAGGAGCCCCTCTCCACCAACTCAACTCATTCTAACTCACTCCACAAAATCCCAACACCACCTAAAACATACACTTGTGCAAGTTTGTCTCTAGTAACTCAATTTTGAATGTAAGCTTGTATCTTCTAGTGAATACCAAATTGTCAATTTTCCCTCATCTTTGAGTTGTTCATTCTTCTTTTATTTTCGGTTGTGGGTCTTGGGCTAGTGTGACCTTGGTTGCATTATTCGAGAGCCTCGTGTCTCTCAACATGTTCCATGAAACCACTTAAGAATGAAATGAGAAACTCAAGACAAGGCAAGTAAAATTAGCCAATGGATTCTCTTTCAATCCAACTATAACAAAGAACGTATTAAAAACCTCTAGGTGGCCTCAAATTATTAGGATCTCTGATGATTTGGATCCTATCAATTCATAAATTCACGATGCATCGCTCCAAATCCCTAATCTTCCCATTCAAGTGCAGAAAAAATTCAACTCGTGTTCCACAAATTTAAAAAACGTCAGGTATACACATACACTTCACAATCCAAGTAAAGGTGACGCCTTTGAGAAGGAAAACAAACGAATTTGACACTCTCAGACCCTGATTTAAGAAACAGTCTACAATCGAGGTAAAGGCGACGGATTTGAGAATGAAATCAAGCGAATTTGAAGAATAGGTCAACAGATCGAGATGCCCAACGAAAAATTAGAAAGAAAGAAAAAAGGTTAGGGCTAGGGTTTTCGCTCACCGATCCGTACTTTGGTCTCCAGTTCCTTGTACTGGAGGAGCTTCTTCCGGTACTCTGCGAGGACCGTCCTCCGGCGGTTCGCGTCCTCTCCGTCGTTCATCTCCGGATCGAATGGCCTTCGATGTTTTGTGTGTTTTGCAAGGGGAGCCGGTCTTCCAGAGGATGCCTGGGGACTGGTGGAACTTTAATAAGCTACGCTTTCGGGTCACACTCGCACCGATACCAAAACGAAAATGTCATGTAGGGTATTTTTTCGAGCCCTCCTAGTAAACACACCCACATGTTCAAAAACATAAATGATTGACAAGCCCCAATTCGTAGGCTTCAAATAAACTTCATGATATGACATGATGTGTTTTATCATTTTTATCCTCTAATTATTTGTTTCGTTTTTCCTAAATAAGTTAAATGCATTCGATTAGCATTTTCATCTTGAAACCGGACGTGCATTAATTCATTTTTTCTCTCATTAGAAATAAATGCAATCGGTTTGGTTTTACCTTCTTTTGGAATCCACGTGCATTAATTTTGTTTTGTTTTCTTTTTTTATCTTTTCTCTCATTCGAATTGATCATATTTTTGTTTCGAATTGCAAATCATATTTGCTATTTTTTTTTCTTCTGAGATTTCCTTTACATTTGAATTTTAGGAAGTTTTTTTAAGAGATTGTTTTTATCGAAATATAAGATTGAACTGTTGGGATTCCATTGCAATGTCTACCAATTCAGGTTTATTTTTTGTTATGCTTGTCTGTTTTTAATTGTTTCAATTTTATCTTCTTTTTTAAGGTTTTTTTGTTGTTGTCATCTGTTGTCAAATGTGTTTTTTTAATTTGACGTATATGTTGTTTTTGATATGTGGATCTGAGTTACATATGCATATCATGTTTCAGATTAATGTAACTAAATATTGCATTAATGTTTCGTTTAGACTATTTTGTAACTAGTTTTTCATGTGACATGTGAATGTAACTAACTTATTAAAATGTTACTTTTTTTACTTTTTAAGTGTACTGATTTTATCAAATTATTTAAAATCGAGGATGACCAAGCATAATCTTTCATGCTGTTAATGTCTTCCACGTATTGAAAGCATGCCCAACCTATAGTATGCCCACTGTTTGTGAAAAAAGACAGACAAATAGATATAAACAGCAAAGTCTAGCAAAATCTCGAAAATCATTGTCTTCGTTTCCATTCAATGCATCGATCAACTGTTGTTTGATAAAAGGAGCACTGGGTCTACTAATTGAACCAAACCTCCTCCTTATGAATGGCGTGTCCATCTTAGCACCATAATTCACTATTTTCATGTGAAAATGTTGGCTACATTTATTTATAACAAGTTACATTTGAAAAAAAAAATTAAAAGTTGTGCAGATATTCATATTTAATGAACAACCATGACAAATGAACTTAAATAAATGTTCATATTTACTTATGTTAATGAAAGTTAGTAGCAATTTTAAACATAGTTACATTCCATATAACATCAAAGTCTCAACAAATTAAATCTGAATACATTATTTGTATGTGTTCACGTTCAGCAAACAGATAGTTACGTTTCTCTAAACATAGTTACATTCACAATACTTCAAACTCAACATAAACAAAATTTTTGGATGGAAGAAATTAATATTACATTTCATACAAATGTAAACATACCTTCCAATTAATGTGGGAGTGCTCTGTTACGCATACACAAATGTAGTTACATTTGAAAGTTAGTTACATTTGTTGAATATACATTATTAATATTTGTTCACATACAACAAACAGATAGTTACATTTCTCTAAACATAGTTACATTCCACAATACTTCAAACTCCACATAAACAAATTTTTGGAGTTGAAGAAATTGATATTGCATTTCAAACAAATGTAAACATACAACACACCTTAATGTGTGAGTGCTCTGTTATGTATTTACAAATGTAGTTACATTGAAAGTAAGTTACATTTATGAAATTCTCCAAAAACATTGAACATACATAATTATTATATTTCTAATATTTGGTTACATTTTGCCCGGTAAAAAGATGAAACTGGTCACATATAATCAACTACAATCAATATACCTAAAAAATTTCAAGAAAATAACAGTCAGTTTCTTTTGCATAACTAAAAAAACAAAAAAAGGATCCAACATTCTTATAACACAATAGCAAACTAAAAACAGGGAATTTTTTTAGCACAAACACCTTAAATAACATAATATTTGATATTTAAAATCATCAAATTAAAAAAAAACAGAAAAGAAAACTTAGTCAAAAACCACAAAAGGAAATGCGTACCTATTGAAGAAATGTTTGAGACCGCGGAAGATCCAAAAATTCTGTAAATCGAAGATCCAAAAATTCTGTAAATCGTTTGTTTTTGGACGAAAGTTTTTTGTTTTTTGGCCGATTTTCGTTTTTTGTTTTTTTTTAAAAAAAAAACCAATTAAGGGTTGATGAATGTTTTGGTGTGCTCGAGAATGACGGGATACAAACAGAAATTTCGCAAAACGAGGGAAATTAATGTGCACTTTTGTGTGTTTTAAAAGAAAGGGTAAATATGCATTTTGCTTTTTTGCCCTTTTGAAAAAACAATTAGGCAGCCAATCATATTATGACACCTCAAGGAGCCTGTAGGAGGGGCCTATAAGCTAGGGTTGTGTAGCAAGACTTTTTTTTCACTTAAAAATGATAAATTTTTTATATCATATACCACATTACATAGAATTACAACATGGGCCCAGCCCTAGGCAGAGGCCACCATGACCACTGCCTAGGGCCCCACCCAGGGAGGGCCCCAGCCCTGACCCATACAATTTAAGCCTATGGAAAAAAAATAAAAGTGGTTGTTTGGCTATTAGTCTTTACTCAACCCAAAGCCTATCCACCCAGACCCAACAACATGTATTATACATCCCCAAGTAACCAAGACATACCCCATAATCCCAACCAATTTTTTTCAAACTGTCCCCATTAAAAACCCTGATACTCATCCCCTATTAAATCCCTAAAAACCTCCCACCCTATTTACAATGTCTGCCATTTCACATTTCCGAATCTCTCCAACATTTTTCTCTTCCACAATTTTAATTTTTTATATATCTTTCTCTCTCTTAGTCTTTTTGTTTATATGATTATTTGTATTCTCTCTCAAACTCATAGACATCTCTCTCTCTACATCTCTCTCCCTCTTAAAGCCCTAAAATTCTTATTGTTGTAGTAGTGAATGGTTGAACAAATAAAGTCATCTTTTAAGGTATTTTTAAATTTTTTTTCATTCTATTAAGATCCTCATTTTTTTTGTTGCTTTTCAAGTTTTATTTAGGATTGTATCTTTTTTAGAGCAGCCAATATTTTTTTTAATTAGGTGCATAATTTTTTTTTAAAGGGATATGCATTAAAAAAAATTTGAATGTACATGAGGCCCCACTTTAAAAGTTCGTCTAGGGCCCCGCTAAAAAAAATAATTCTCAGGGCTGGCCCTGTTGCAACACAGACTGAGTTTATCGGCACACAATGAATTATATGGATTATAAAAAAAATGTAAAAAATTTATTAACTAGACATTTATACATTAATATAAGCATACAACGTTATGAAGTGTTTCGATTGGAATTGGAACATTAGTATCAAAAGGAAAAAAGAGTTGGGTTATCCACTTAAGGCCCATTTGGATAGAAGCATTAGCTATTCTGGGGTTTATACATATTCTAGGAATTGTTTACTTTATCATGGAATAAGAAATTTTGTGTTTGGTTGTGTTTTCAGTTATTCTCATTTGGGAAACGTAATAATAAAAGTTGGAGTGTTTGGTTGATGAAGAATAAAATGTTAATAAGGTGTAAAAAAATGATTTGACATGTGGGCCCCATTGATGTATAAGAGGTAATGACAGGTGATTTAATGTGATGACATATGATTTGATAGGTGGTCCCCTTATCCAATGGAGGAATAACATAATTCTATGGGTGGACTTGGAATACTAATACCAGCTTATTCTCTCCTAATTTCGCATAGCTAGCTATACCCCTTTAGTCCCTCTACCCAAACATCTTTTTTGCTTTATTCTCCTCTAATCCTCCCATATTCCACCCCTATTCCTCTAGCCAAATAGCCCTTTAGGGTTTGCTAAGGGGATAGTGGTGGAATAATCGATATTTTTAAGGATAGTGAGTATGGGGACAGTTTATCCCCATTTGATATAAAAAAATAAAGATAAATTGTGAACTGTTGTCACAATTTTAAAATGAAAATTGGGATATTTTGTTCTATCTAAGGTTGCAATAGCATTTATTTCAAATTTTTGTCTCAAGCTTGACAAATGTAAATATGAAGAAATTTGATTGATTGTTTATCATTTAAAATTATGACAAGGTATCCTCAAAATCTTAATTAATTGACGATAAGTGTTGGGATAAGAGGTAATTATAGAGGTAAGTGAGTAGGAAGATTGTTTATCCCGTTTGGTATAAAAAATTATCGAGATAAATTGCAAACAATTGCCTGAATTTTGTAATGAAAATAAAAAATTTTGTTCCACCTAAAGGCTGGAATAATATTGTCCCCACTTTTTATTCCAATTTTGACAAATGTAAATATAAATCAAATTAATGAACTTTTATCTCTTAAAATTATGATAATTCATCTTTAAAACCTTAACTCTCATCAAACTTTCCCTTAGAATTTAGTTTTTTTTTCTAGTGGGGAAAAGAAGAAAAAAAAACAAGAAGAAAAAAAACGGTGGAATAAAACAAGGGCAACCTTGAGAGAAATCTGACCTCCTTTTTTTAATTTCTCTCTCTTTATCTCTTCTCCCCCTCCACTCCACTCCACCCACCATTGCTCACCGCCACCTCGACCTCTCTCTCACGGGGACGGATATATGGACCCCCATTTTCTAGAAACCCACTCCCTTTAAAAAAATAAAAACACCAATCATGCAGTACTATTGAAAAGAGTTGAAACCCACCCGTACCCTACCCACCCCATATTAAACCGAACCCAACCCTTGTACCTTTCACCCCCTAAATCCCATAGTATGCTAAATCCCACCCCATTTGAAAACACTCCTTCACGGTCTTTCTCTCCTGCTCAACCTCCCATGTGCTTCCCGTTGGCCAGCCTCATCTCCAGCGAGTACATTTTAGCCTCCCTTCCTTCCACCATCACCAGAGCTCTCCTCGGAGGCAACTAATATATGTGGAATTGTAAATAAGTGATTCCCTAGGTTTGGAGCACAAATTTGTAAGAAGATAGTGCTTCTTTGTTATTTGAAAGTGATTTACTTCTCATTTCTGGTCTTCAATGTTGATGTTGTAGTGTTATTTTTATTGTGGTGGTTGTATTGGTGGTGATGCAACTAGGGTTAGGGTTTGGTGATGGTGGTGGTGGTGGTTGTTGTGGTGTTTTTGGTGTGGTTGTAAATCCTGTATAGACAATGTACATGAAATGCTATGAATTCAATATATATGTAAGACTCCTTTTGGTATACTTGATCTAGTGAAAATCTTTGGCATGATCCATTATAAGTGGGTGTTTGACTCTTTGTAATACTTTGATGTGGTTGTATAAAAGAGAGACAACATAGTTTTGAGTGAATTTATAATTTAAACTTCAATGTCAAAGACATTCTAATCCTGAGGATGATGGAGACTCTATGAGATATTCGACATACCGATTGGTATAAAATCAATTCCAGGTCGGCAGGTCATCTAGCGAGCCTATTAACTATATGTTGCCAACAGGTTCGGCGATTTAAAATCAGAGGGGATATGCCCTCTATGAATTATTCAACATACCAATTGGCGTGTGTCTCAACCCAGATCGACATTACTTCTTGCGATGGTCGTGAATTCGGGTTGCTCGATGCCCAGGCGAGCTAAATTTGGATCATCCCTCACCGATGAGTTCGCCAGACTCATTGGCGTGTGTCCCATCCCAGGTCAACATGTCCTCTGGCGATGGTGTTGAGATCAGGTCACCGTGTGCCCCGACGAGCTAAGGTCAGAGTGATCATGCGATGTGTTCGCCAAACCAATTGGCGTGTATAACCTCCCAGATCAGCAACCACACTGGCGAATGTGATGAATTGTGATCACCTGAAGGCCCGATGAGCTAAAGTTAGAGAAAACAATTTGACATTTAAACAAGTACAAGCCCAGGCAGTGTTACAAGGTTCAGACCGAACACGACAAATATGTTAGCATACATTGGTCAAACACCAATAAAATACACTTTAAAGACATGCCCCCTAGGATTTGTTCGACTGAGTAGTGGGCGTTTATTCAGGTATAAGTCGGCAATTACTGTGGCGAAGTTGTGGATTCTGTGTCACCGATTGTTATGGCAAACCAATGTTGGCGTGTATACCTAACCAAGTCGACAACTCCTACGGTGAATATGTTGAATTTGGGACGCCCAATCGTCCGACGATCTATAATCAGAGAGAACAATTTGACATTTGACATTGTAGTCTAAAAGTGCATAATAGGTAGCCGTGGTGGAATTTTTAACACATCAAAATACAATGTTAGGAACAATTCTATAACCAGCTATTCATGTAACTACACAATAAAATACATGGTCAAATTCCATAACCAACATTGAGGTGGCACACATCAAAATTCATTATTCCCAAACCAAATCCATTGTGTCATTGATGGAAATACAAAATTGAACACATGTCATACATCAAAATACAGTAATATCTTCCATATGTGGTCATGTAAGTGAATTACATCAATCATGTCGCTAATTTTCCATTCATTGCGTAGCCGCTTCTTCGGGAAGGGATATCTCATCTTTTAGATGATCAATCGCATGACGTATGCCCCTCTGTGCCATTGAGTTGTAATACCCCTTTTGAGATGTTCAAGATATCGAACCACAGTAGTTACGCGCTGTGAAAAAAAGTCATATCAACACACGACCAACTGTATACCAAGACAATATTAAAGTGTCCCAATCTATGGGTCATTACCATCTCAACAACGGAAGAGCTAGCCGCATGAAAAAATTTCTTGTACCATGGGTTTTAAACTATTTTATGACATTTTCCCAAACCATTTGAGGTATTCTAGGACCGTGTCCCACGGTAGGTGCACCTGGTTCCCCCTTGTCCTTGGACATAACACCATGTCTTTCCATTGTTCAATTTGTTGAGTGCTCCTAGGATAATCAGCTCTGTAACTCGTAGCGCTTCATGTCCTCCTCACGGTACTCTCTTGCAGAGCTATGGGTGACCTTGGGATGGTTTGAACATATCCAAGCTGACCTAAGACCCTATCTGGTAGGTATGGCTCATAAATATTGTTGATGCAAAGACAACCTTGAAGAAGATGTAGTCTAGAAGTGGTCTATGTTGTCAAACCTCTCTGTATGGATCAAATACAACCTATAAATAATATCTCGGTATGGTCAAAAACATGCAAGTACATACATTGAGAATATACGACAACGGAAGAGGGTTGTCTTAAGTTATTGCCTGTTCAGATGTAGTCATATCCAGGAGCTCCCTGATCACACCAACCGAATTCTTCAACAACCTGGTATACTGCGGTCACGGATCCATTGGTGTGATCGAGGGGTGTCCACAGTGTACGATGGATTGGGTGTTAGATGAAGAAAAGGAAGGTGCTCGTACACCCATACCTACATAATGCACATGAACCATTAGTATATATTAGAGGGTTAGTCTTCAGATATCACACATTGTATAAAGTACAATCATTGACAGAATTTCTAGCATTGTATGAGTAGTATAATTTTTCAAGGTTTTTCTGTGATTCAGATACCCTAACTACTGTTTTACTTCGTGTACAACTTTTTTTTGAAATAGTGTACTAGCCTTGTTCCTCGAAGAATGAGGGCTACTCGATGATCCTATGTGTGACATGTTGCTAGAAAAGAAAAGGCTTACATTAGAAATAAAGCATTTTATCATCATATGCTCATAAGGAAGAATATATGAACATTCTATAAGGAACAAATAAAATGAGGGTTTATAAATAAGGAACAAATAAAATGAGGGCTTGTAGAGATTTAGAGATTGTCAAAATTGATAACATTTTTACAAGTTCACACAGACATTGTCAAATTTAGTTTCAAATATTTTTTCATTGAAATTTGCAGCATAGTAAACACTCAAAGACTATTATAATTGATTCTATCATTGAATTGTCATACAAGGTGTGGAGGTAAAAATATGCGCTAGGACACGTGTCAAGGTAAGACGGACATGGGCCATCTGACTTAGGGCCCACAAGACCCGATCCAAGATGGATGACTTCATGATGACATCATCAGGTGTGTAGACACGACTAGATTAAAGGATCTAGTCGGACAGTTGAGCACCTTGTGAGCCACCTCGAGTAGTCTAAGGCATGACTAGACGCCAGGTTTTGTGATCGACTTTACACCTCGGGAACGAGTAGTCTAAGGCACGACCAGACGCCGGGTCTGGCCAATCGACCTTACTCCTCCTAGACATACTCGGAAACGTAACGCACGGGCGAGTACACCAAGAGACCCCAAGCAGATGAAAAGTGGTCAGAAGACCACTAACGCTTGTAACTGTCACGTATGCACTTAAGCCCCACTATCAGTAGAATGTGGGTAATCAAGGGGCGACGTGGAGCATAATTGTTGGGGACGTTTCCCTGGAAAAAAAAAGCCCACTAAACATTGAATGGCAAAATGGTTACAAGAACTACGTGACACTTGATCCCCTAGGGGTACGTAGACAACCTATAAAGAGGTCGCGAGCCAGCAGTCTTATGGCATAGTCATTATGACAGCCAGGCGCAGTCACTTTTACAGCCAAGCATTGTCCAAGTTTAAATTTATTCCTTCCACCTAAAAATCCTTACCCAAATCTCCATAAAAAATCCTTGAAGTTTCAATCCCAAATTATAAATATAACTGTAGGGGGGAAATATCCACCTCACAAGGCATCAAACAAAATTGGTCAGCTTAGTCCATATAAGTGAAACATCAGTCATACCCATATACATAATCAGTTTAGTTTGATGAATCTCAATCCACCCAACATTTTATAACACTAGCTAATGCACATGTGCATTGCACATTAATTATTCTGTTGAATGAATATTAGTTGGGATTACTGGTTGGTTGTGAATTATTATCATTAATACAATTTCAGTCTCATAGCATGCTTTAATGAAACTATCTTTCCTCCAAAAGACATCCCCTATATTAGCTGTATATATTATACATAAAAAGATTCACCTCTGATCATTTACAGCAGGATTTGCATGTTTTTTCACATAGAAAAGCTATATACATCAAAGGAATTAAACATATATATCTAAAATTTCATGATATGTGCTATACTTTATTTCTCCCTACAGATTGAATCTATTGAAAACATCTTTGTTGTTCTTATCCATAATTTATTCTAATTTTTCTACAAATGGGGTGGGTTGTTATCAACCCCTTTATCTTCTCCTTATCAAATTAAGCCTTACGTAAAAATAAATGTGGAGATATTTAAATGTTAAGAAATTATTATAATCATACAAGGTAATTGAATCAAGCTATATATATAAAACAAACTAAAACAAACATGCATAATCTATAATACATACCAGATTTGCATACTTTTCAGAGTAAATACCAATTGTACTAGGTATTTGAATATCTGATTTTTTTTTTCAAATACAAAATCAGAATGAATATGGATGTGCTACTTAAACTAAAACATAAAATAAAAATTTAAATAACAAAGATAACAGTAAAATTTTATTTACAAGCAAAAGCAAAAGACCAGTCTTCTCACTTGCCTGAATAGAAATTCATGAAAATAACATTGCAAAAGAATGAAAAAATACGGAGAGAAAGCTATGTGTATGATTATATTTTGTCTATCTAAGGCCATCTCTAACCCTTACTCAAATATATACCCAAATTTTACTTAAAATTTGAGTAAAAGCTTGGTTTGATATGATGTGTTTTCAACCATCACTTTGTGTTTTAGTCAAATCTTTTAGAAATTTCACATCTTCTTCTAATTATTTCCTATAAACATATTCAAAGTCATTTCCCCAAACATTTTTACTACTCAATTTTTCTTTCCTTCAAAATATTTAAATTTCAAAATTATTATCATCCAATTTTTAAAAAGAAAGGTAAAAGTAATATTTTTTTACTTGAGTAAAAATAAGAAGTTAAAATGTCGCATTGGAAGAAAATGTGGAGATAAAGGATAAAAAAGATATGTTAAAAATTTGGGTAAATATTTGAGTCTCCCTTGATTTGGGTAAAGATTTGAGTAAAAGCTTGATTTGTTATGGGTATGGGTAAATGGTTGCAGATGATTTTGGGTGATTTTTACTCAAATTTAAGTTTCAATAAATGTTTAGGTATGGAGATGCTCTAATGCAACTAACCGAATTACTATCACTGGAGCTTGATCAAATTCTATAGTCCATTCGAGTATATATTTTTTTAAAATTTTAATGTCAATACATAATCGCAAATTTTGTCTGCGATTCCCAATAGATCATAGTTTGTTTCACTATTTCTGTACACTCCGATTACAAATATTCATGAGAAACTTTCTTACTTCCACTAAAGAAGCATATTTTGATTTTTGTTTTCCCAGACTGTTTTCTTCCAATTGATATGAAGAAATCCATATGACTGGTTTCACGATGCCCATGTACTCTTTGAAATGGCCTACTTCTTCGGCATAGTGAACATTGTATAAACTAGAAAGGCTTAACAAGATCAGGGAATCAGAGCATATGAAAATGTAAAATAACCTTTTTGATAAACAAACCAATCCGGAAATGTACTTTTGAAAAAAAGTTCATTATGGAGTCTAAACAATGTATTTTATGTATCCGAAATGCACAAGAACCTTGTATATAACTGTTTTGAGTGACAAAGCATTCAAACCAATGATTGAAAGATAAATTTATCTTGACTTAAGAGTGATGTATCTTTGAGGAATAATTACCTGTCTAATGTATTTTTTAACCTCAATGTATATAATCTTTAATTCCAATTCCAACACCGGCGATCACTTTTTGGGTTCAAATTAATAATATTTCTCTCCTATTGTAAATCTTATAAATGATCACTTGAATGAGTAGATCATGCTCGAAGCTGGAACCATTCAACCTCTCGCCTTATTGTACAAGGAAAATGTCATATTTAAGAGGATATCTAACAATGTTTTAACTTCTAATAGATCTAATAAAACTCAAGTTTATGTTTATTGTAGGATTTTCTTTTGATGTTGAACCAATTTTTCTGATAATTTCACCAAGAGGATATTTCATGTTGATACCCACAACCTAACAAGGACTTAAGAATGATTGCATAATTGTGGATTTCCGTTAGCACAAAATAAGAAAACAATAAAAAAAAACCTTTTATACATATGTAGGTGAGAATAAGTCGAATTTCTATGCAATTAAGCAATTAAATGGTATGAAAGAAAAAAAGTAATATTTACCACACTACAAATTCGACCTTTATCTCATCTTTAACATAACAAATGGCCACAACCCAAAGCATAAGGATTGGAAAGAGTGTCATGTAGAAATAAAAACACACATTGTTATTCATTAATATTCATGCATTTTACATTTTCATGTGAGTATGAAAACCAAAATTCACACAAGTTTTTCTCAAGCAAAAAAATAAATTGATGGGGTATTAATTTAACAAAGTCCTGAAAGTCAAAATTGGAGAATTACATTACAATATCCAAGTAATGTAGGTTGTTTCTGTTAGATAAAGTGAAATCCAACATCTTGGTGAATAAGAAAAACTGATGCTTTGAATCCAAAGCATCATTGGAAATCATTTTTTTGGATTTTCTCTCAACTCCTGAAAAGAATGTTATCCTGCATTTATTTCACTTAAAATGTAAAAATTTGAGCAAAATAAAATATATTTCAAGTCTGGTAGCCAAAAAGGAAAAAAAAAACAAAAAAAGGAGAAAGGGACATCTAACCAAGCAAATAGCACTTGTGAAGCTGTACTCAAGGTTAACCGATTTAAGAAAAGTCAGTGTCATCAAAGGTTCTGCACAGATAACATCACAGGAGAATTGGTGAACAAGCTCCCACCGATGTGGAAACTTATCAATTGCTAAATACAATTGTGGATAGTGTGTTCTCATTTATGCATATCCACATAAACATCTTTGTGCTTGTGTGTGTAAAAATACAGAAACAGAAAAGTTATTCACATCCTAAAAAAGAATATCACCCTCATGAATGATTTACAAAATCCCTATCATTTGAAACAAGAAAATAAACCTTCAGCCAATATGTTAGTGAAAAGATACTCTTAAATTTGCTACCCTCAAATGGATTTTTCATCCACCGGATGCCTAAACTCAACACCATGCAAAACTGTTCTACATTCATATATTCAACTGTTGTTTCACAGCAAAAAGATTATAGAGCTCTCTCTTAATTATAAAACCCTTTTTACACAAACAATTGCTAAATTGTATGTCATGTCTAATATAGTTCATTAAAAATTAAAATATCTCAACCACAACAGACCATATTAAACTGAATAGAGATGCATATTCAGTGACCAACCTAATTAATACAAAGCATGAATTTTTTTTTGAGAAAAAGATTGAGATTGCTACTGGCATTTTTATAAAATGAAAGTGAGGTTAAGAGCATTAAAAATTATTGAATGAAGATTTTAAAAACTAATTCAATAAGTGTGTGAAAAATTATTCCTAAAATTGATGTTGGTGATGGTTCAAGTAAAACATTGAGAATGACATATTTCAGCAAATACAGAGCATAAAAAAATCATCGAATACATATTTTATAAATTAATTCAATAGGTGTGTAAAAAATATTCTAAAAAATGATGTCGGTGATTGTTCAGGAAGAATTGAGAATGATATATTTCAGAAAATGCTGAGGCAGAAAATAACCAATGAAATTCTTTGTTTTACCTTGTGATATAAAGCATAGAAAGTCAGAGTATTGTGCATTAGCAATCATATAATGATTTATAATCATAGTCATTAAAAACAAATCTATATTATTGTAACGCTCCCGAACCCACGATTCCATTTTGAAGCGTGAAATCTGGTTGAGTTAATTTAATTTCTCAAATCTCAGAGTTCTATTTTTTCCTTTTATCCAGAGATATAATAAAAAACACTAAAATAATTTAAAGATACTAAAACATCTAAGATTCCACAATACTTTCAATTATCTAGATATAACTTATATATAAAAAGATATACAACTTGATATAATATGGTTACTAGGAGATGGGCTAACTATATGCCAAAAATTTGATCAAGTCCTTCGACCAAGTAAGTCTAACGTTCTCGCACCCATGACCTCGTTCGCAGTTACACGAGATCTACCAATCTAAGTCTTTAATCTGAAAGGTTGGAAAAATGAGGGGTGAGCAACCACACGCTCAGTGAATGGACTTATAGAGTCCTTTTAGTACATTTATAATCAAAATATAATAGCCATAAAATGTTCACACAGACATGTAATATATCAAGAGAGAAATATATAAAAAGGCCACCAAGACATGCAATAATATATATAGAGACACACACACACAATCCTATCCAACATGATGCATGCAATACCACGAACACGCATGTCCATCTTTGCAGCACCTAGCTCGCGGGGCCTTCACAGGCATGACCACGTAGACATAGCCACAAAGACTTGAGTCCTACATTCTTGGACCTGACCACGTAGATGTATGCCCACCTAGACGTTGGCCACCAAGACCGAGCCACCTAGACGATGTAATGCATGCATGATCAACCATTCGTTCCAAAACATATGCATGTGATTAAAATATAGTATCCAAATATATAAGTTATATATGTAAAATAACACATCAAAATCATGACGACATGTTTAAGTGCTCCATACCCCAAATAACAATTATATATTTTAAAGTAATCATGATGCGGAATGATATACCATATAAATAGTTTCAAAAACTACATATGAGACTAGACTCACTCACCTCTAGTCCATGCAATACAAACCGATGCACGTTCATGAATGATACACACTCGCACGTGGATAACCAAGCATAATAATTGTGCAATAATAAATCAGAAAAATTCAACTATGACTCAAACCACTGACAACCAAGTTACTACAACACTAAGCTCAATAATCTCGAAAGCCCATACCTAATAGACCTACAATCCGCAACTCACCTCAAAGACCTAACAAAAATCCAAACTCCGAATAAAAATTAAAATTTTCATATACAATGATCCAATAATTTTTCCATTTATTCCATAAGCCCCATATAATCGATAAATCCTCGAATAAATATTTAGACAAATCCAATAAGGCTCAACTATAATTCCAATGATCAAAATAACTAAATCCAATCAATTTATATCCCAATAACAATAATACCATATTAATATTCATTAATCCCGCTAAACTAAATTATCGATTTAAGATCCAATTTAAGTTGTCAAGATCAATAAAATCATCAAACTTACAAATCAACTTATACTTCATTAAACATCAATTTGGGGTCCCTTTAATCTCTAAAATTCATCAAACTTGGTTATCAAGCTAAATATTGAATTCTAAGAAACTGCACAGAAATCTTTCAAAACTCATAACTCTCTACCCGAAACTCCGAATTGGACAATTCATAATTGTTGGAAAATCTTTTCAAAACCTATTTTTGTTTGGGAAATATAATTTTCTCATAAACGAATCTATCATAGTCAAAACACGATTTAACGTCCAAGTCTATAATCAACCCGAAAATAGCCATTAAATCCCCAAAACCAATAAATCTATTTCGATCTTAAAAAATCCTTCGAGATCCATTGAATTATAATAAAATAATCAACCAATTAAATCGATAAAACCCTAACCCTAATCATCAAACTTCTTCCCCAAACAATTGATTGACACAATCATATCCTAACAAAAATAAATTAAAACACAAAACAACAAAAATTAATAGGGAATGATATCTCACCATAGATCCGGTTACACAACCTACCATCTTCATCTAGGGTTAGGTTATCACTACCCTTCATACCTTCTGAGATTTGAGTGAAAACCCTAACCCAAACATGTTATTTAAAGTGGTTTACCAAAATTACAGAACAACCTCTTAAGTATTCCCAGGTTAAAATGAGATTCCTATCTAATTTACAAATACATCCCTATCCGATTTACAAACAGATTCCTGAAGGCTATTAAAATGTATTGTGGATTCGCAACTAGATCCCTGGGCCCAATAACTTAACACTTAAGCCTAAAATCAAATTTTCGAACTTGAATCATACCAAATTTCAACCAAACTATCTTGAGACTATAAATATCTCTAAAAAAATATAAAATAAATATTTTAACATTAATTTATAATTATCATAATTATGAATCAAATTGGACCCATTTGGGCCCACCGCCAAATTTGAAAAATAAATAATTAAATTTCAATTAAATTTTTATTATATATTTAAAATAAATATATAAGGCTAAAATACAATTACAATTATAATTGTGTATGTAAGCCAATGCCTTACAGATCAAAATGAATCAAAAGAACTAAAATTAATAATACATAACAAATGAAAGCATAATTGGATTCCTCAAGAGATAAAAAAATAACTATATTTATATTCATTGTTTTCTTGCTTTTCTCTTTAAAAAAGTATTTGAACCCAAGGATAATTAAAATTTTGGCTATATAAATCATCAATATTACAAAAAAAATATTATGTTAATAATAAAAAAAGAAAAGAAAATAAGACTATTGTGCTTTTGCAATCATATAATCATAGTCATTTAAAATTAATCTATACTATAATCTTGTATGTAAGCCAATGCCCCACAGATCAGACAAACCAGGAAAAGAACTACAATTAATAATACATAAAAAATGAAAGCATAGTTGGATTGCTCAAGAAATTAAAAACAACTATATTCGTATTCACTGCTTTCTTGCTTTTCTCTTTAAAATAAGTAATTGGACCCAAGAATAATTAAAATTTTGGCTATATGAGTCATCACTATTACAAAAAAATTATATTATTAATAATAAAAAAATACTTAGAAAGTTTATTGTGCTTTTGCAATCAAATAATCATAGACATTAAAAGCAAACCTACACCATAATTGTTGTATGTAAGCCAATGCCCTACAGGTCAGATCAAACTAAGAAAGGAACTAAAATTAATAATAGATCATAATTGTATTCCTCAAGAAATAAAAAAATTACTATATTTATATTAATTGTTTTCTTACTTTTCTCTTTAAAACAAGTAATTGGACCCAAGGATGATTAAAAGTTTGGCTATATGAATCATCACTATTACAAAAAAAAAAAAGACAATATTATATCAATGAATAAAAAAAAGACAATGAATAAGCCAATGCCCTACAGATTAGATCAAACCAAGAAAAGAACTAAAATTAATAATAGATCATAATTGTATTCCTCAAGAAATAAAAAAATAACTATATTTATACTCATTGTTTTCTTGCTTTTCTCTTTAAAAGAAGTAATTGGACCCAAGGATGATTAAAAGTTTGGCTATATGAATCATCACTATTACAAATAAAAAGAGAATATTATATCAATAATAAGAAAAACTTAGAATGTCGGATTATTGTGCTTTTGCATCATATAATCATAGTCATTAAAAACACACCTACAATGTAATTGTGTATGTAGGACAATACCCTACAGATCTATCAAAACAAACCATGAAAAGAATAAAATTAATAATATATAAAGAATGAAAGCATAATTGAATTCCTCAAGAAATTAAAAATAACTATATTTACATTCCTCGGTTTCTTTCTTTTCTTGCTTCTCTTTTAAACAAGTAATGGGACCCAAGGATAATTAAAATTTTGGCTATATGAATCAGAAAACTGATCAGAAGATTTGCAACTTAATGTCTCTATGACATGCTCCAATGCAATTTTGTATGTAATTGAATGCTATGCAGATCTGAGGAAAAAATGAAAATTTTAACTCAATCAAACCCATATAGTTACTCCAATCTTAATTGGTTCATTGAATAACAAAGTTCTACAAATTTGTGAAATCTTAATTTTCATAAACATTTCATCAATACTTCTGGGATGTGCTTACCATTTCATCCAATACAACAATAATAAAACCATTAATATAGTACTCGCAGCATTATCAGTTGGATCACCATCTGTAAATAACAAAAACACAGAAATGGTATAACTTAATTACAAGATGTAAGTTTTTTATGGATGATTTAAAGTGTTTTTAACACCACCATTTGCATCTCTATAACTTCATCACATAGAGAGAACCAAGAACTAATAGAAGTGTTAACCAAAAAAGGATTTCAAAGAAACCAGATGTCACGCCCCATGGCGGCCGTCCCCGAGACGCGGCAAATATATATAATATACCAGCAATCCATACACGAGATCAATAAATACTCCATACAACAACAAATGCAATAAGGCAGTTAACAGAGTAGCTGACATAATATATATACATATAATGGAAGCTTAAACGACTAAGTCTGTAATTCAAAGGCATATATAGACTAGAACACATAATCAACTGTCCTGTGAGAGCCAATATACAACAAAAGACATCAACAACAAGTACTGTGCACAAGCACGAGTAACATACATACAAGGAAAAGAGGGGGATGTTGATGGCCTCTCTCACTCGCAGACCCAAAACGCGGACGCTGCTCCACTACTACTACGCCCGGGGAGCTCCTCCTTCAAATCCGGCTCAGCGACAACTGGAGAAAAACATATGCGAGGGGTGAGCAACACGCTCAGTGAATGATACAATCCATGCCACACATCTCATATCAACTTTTAAATTCATTAAAGTCCCAAAAATGGGAGCAACTACACAATTGGTGGGTCGTAGCGACGCCGACCCACCCCACCCTCACCCACACCTCTAGGGTGACAGGACTTTTGGGAGAGATTAGATTGCTCTAAACCCTTGGTCCACCGATAGCCCTTTCCTCGGGTAGCCTCTAACTGACATACTCCCACGATCAGTACGTCCCTAGATGCATCGGTAATACCTACAGATGGGAGCCCGGTGCCAGAACAGCGTTTTCAACGCCGGAAGTTCCTACACGGATCCAACGAAGGGAAAAAACAATCTACACTCGCAATACAATCCTCTTGGATCCGTCATCGCCGGTTACTAAACCCAATACGGTAACGAATTCTCAAGAATTCCCTCCAGGGCGCATAACTCAGATGTGGAGAAAACCTATCATTCTTAATGTTGATGCCATGATATGACCCCATAGGTGGTCATACACTTACCTAATCTCATTAGGCAAGATCCTTGGCCCTAAGCATAACAATTACATATATAGAAAGGGCCAAGGATCTTGCCTAATGAGATCTTGCCCTATGCATATTCCTATAAGTTTAATAAAATTAAACCAGGTGGGGACATGCATAAGTCAGGGTTATGCTAACCTATGACATGGTATCTAGGCATGTATGGCTCCTATACACAATACGTGAAAGTATAATCCCTAGCATACAATATCTACATGGCATGGTACATTCTTAGCAAGATAGATACAACATGCATGCATACAACAAGTTTATATGCAGTTATGGTACCCCAGGGGAGGGTGATACACGTCAATGTGCAATCGAACGCCTCCCAACTAGATTGGATTGACCCAATCACCGCAACCCGGGTCGTTGCGTGATCGTTCACCAAGATCTGCAAGATAAGGGCATCCAAATTAGTGAGTATAACGACATAGAAATACTTAAAATTGACTAAAAATGTCAAAGACTTAGACATGCACGCATACGGGCTCGCACGCATGCGAATACGCACGTACGCACGCATGTCCGAGTGCCCCGATGCCTACCGAGCCCTCGGTCAGCCACACGCGTGGCCCCCGCACACATGCGCATGTGCACGCGCTCCCAGACGCGCTGTCCGCGCGCCCAGGCACCCAGCCGCGCCTGCCAGCACGCCCGCCAGCGCCCCTGCCTGCGACCTGCGCCCCTCTGCGGGTCCGACTGCGCGCGCGTGCCCAGAAGCTTAAAACCCTTCTCCCCCCCCCCCCACCCCTCACACACCCAAACCCAAGCACAAGGCATGCAAGGTCCCCCAACACCCTCATATCCCAGAAAATCAGAAATAAAGAGGGGGGGGCTTACCAAGAGA
Source organism: Acorus calamus (assembly GCA_030737845.1). Classification (NCBI taxonomy): domain Eukaryota; kingdom Viridiplantae; phylum Streptophyta; class Magnoliopsida; order Acorales; family Acoraceae; genus Acorus; species Acorus calamus. The sequence goes on along the minus strand of CM060877.1, from coordinate 9,273,347 downwards.
GGGGGACGAAAGGGGGAGATCCGGGGCCCTTCATGCACCCGCAACCACCTCAACTTCCACCACCAGTAATACAACCTTTTGAGCCTCTCCTCAGTCTCTTCTTTTGCTGAGAAAACCAGGAACCATAGGGGAATAAGAGAGGGAGCTTGAGAGGGAGAGAAAGAGTAACAACAATGGAACCACAATCAAACCCTACCTCTTCTTCTTCTTCTCCAACAAAACACATACACACACACATTCACACACACACAGTTGCAGCTGAAGAGGAAGAGGAAGAGAAAGAGAGAGAGAGGTGTTTACGAGAGATTTGAGAGAGAGCCCCCCCAAAACTCACTTTTGGGGGATGACAAGAAGGGTTTAAAGGGGGGTAATATTAGGCTTAAAACCACCCACAAATCCAACAAATAACCAATGGATTCCTTCCTAACCAAGTAAGGGGGGATGAGCTTACCAAAGGTCACCAAAACCACCCAAAATATCTTTTACTATTCCACCAAACAAACCAATAACGACCAAGACCCGGATACGGTTCAGAACTGTATAATTTTTAAAACGTTACCAAAATTCAATATTTTTATGGGTGGTATAAAATGGTACCAGGACTCATAATATGCAGTCAGATTTTCAATCGAAATACTCTAACTCACGCAAATGGTTAAAAACCAAAATTTTAGCGGCTCCGATCGAAAAAAGAAAAATTGAAAAACGGCCAGAAATGACCCAAATGTTACCCTTTGGCTAAAAAGTCACATATATATAACACCAGAGAAACAAAAATATCCAAATAAACTGCAAATACCATGTCACCTTAAAGATTATGAAAGAATACCCTATACCTCAAAACAATTAGGATGTAAAATCCTAGTTCAAGAAGAATTTAAAAATACTGCCATGACCAATTCATCGCGGATTCATGTGAAGAGATGCGTCCCATAAAAAGGCAAAGATGAGATGGGGTATTTGAAAAGAACAAAAAAGATGTGTGAATTAGAGGAAGATCAAAATCGAAGATGCCAAAACAAATTTAATAATTGGAAACATCAAAACCGAAGAAGAGGAAGGAGAATGGTGAAGGCGAGAGGAAGGAGAATGGGGAGAGGGAGAAGAATGGGGAAGGAGAAATGGAAGAAGAGGAAGTCGGGTAGACGGTTAAATTTGAGTCAAATGGGGAACTTTTAATGTTTGTACAGGGATGGTTTTTAGAAAATCAAAAGGGTATAACTGTCCAATGTTTAATAAATGGTGTGGAGATAAAAATCTGCCCTAGGACATGTGTCAAGGTAAGGCGGACGTGGCCCATGAGACCCGATTCAAGACAGGTAACCTCATGATGATGTCGTCAAGGTACATAGGCACAACTGGACTAAATGATCTAGTCGGACAACCGATCACCTCGAGTAATCTAAGGCACCACCAGATGCAAGGTCTGGTCGGTCGACCTCACTACTCAAAAGCAAGTAGTCTAAGGCGCGACCGGGTGAAAGGTCTGGTCGGTCGTCCTTATTCAAGAACGAGTAGTCTAAGGCATGACCAGACGACAGGTCTGACCGGTTGACCTTACTACTCGGAAGCGAATAGTCTAAGGCACGATCAGACATCAAGTCTAGTCGGTTGACCTTACTCCTCGCAGAAATACGCTAAAACATAACGCCTAGGCAAACACACCAAAGGACACCGAGCAGACGAAGAAACGGTCAAAAGATCACAAACGCCCGTAACCGCCACGTTGGCATTTAAGACCCACTACCATGAGAACGTGGGTAGTCAGGGGCCGACCTGGGTGTAATTACGGGAAACATTTCTCTAGAAAAAAAGCCCACTAACACTTAGTGGCAAAATGGTTACAAGGTGACCATTGGAACTACATTAGACTTGATCCCTCCGGGATACATGGGCAGCCTATAAAGAGGTCGCGAGACAGCACTCATAAAGAAGAGAAGCTTTCAAGTGAACATCCTTACTATTGCCAGGCACAGTCTTTTTTTTAGCTCAGTCCTACCTTTGTTTAAACTTATCCTCTCTACCTAAAAATCCTAATCCATAATTTCTTTAAAATTTTAAATCTCAAATTACAAATTTAACTGTAGGGGGAAAATATCCACCTCAAATGAAAACATCAAAACCGAAGAAGAGGAAGGAGAATGGTGAAGGTGAGAGGAAGGAGAATGGGGAAGGTGAAACAGAAGAAGAGGAAGTCGAGCAGGCGGTTAAATTTGAGTGAGATGGGGAACTTTTAATGTTTGGACAAGGATGGTTTTCAAAAAATCAGAAGGATATAACTGTCAAATGGAAATTTTTTCAGGATCGGTACTTTTATAGGTAGTATAGATATAGATGTTTTGATTTCATTGATAAAAAAATTTCCATTCTACCATGCTTGAAAACAAAAATTGTGAACATCAGCAAAGAAAAGAAAAGGCAGTATTGTGGAGATGTATAAAGCGAAGATGGATGAACTTGTGTCTGAAGAGGCTAGGGGTGGACGAGATCCAAAAAGAGGGATCGATGATGGTTGTGTGTGACCTCTGTTTCGAAGAGGCTACGGTGGATGAGATCTCAAAAAAAGGATCAATGGTGGTGGTGTGCGACCTCTATTTTGAAGAGGCTGGTGGTGGATGAGGTCCAAGAGGGGGGATTGATGGTGGTGGTGGCGGCGACCTCTGATTTGAAGAGGCTAGTGGTTGTGGATGAGGTCCGAAAGAGGCCTTTGGTGGTGGTGGCTACGGCTAGGTTTTTGAAAGAGGTTAGTGGTGGCTAGGTATTTCGAAATAGGCTGGTTGTGGCTAGGGTTTTGAAGACAATATGAAATGATCCAGGAGAGAGAAAATGGGGCTTGAAGTCCGCAGACTCTGCCTATATAAAGGAAGCAAGAGAGACGAAGAAGGGCATCGGTAAAAAACCAAGTCTACAAAACCCCTCTACCAAAAATCCACCAAAACCCAAGAGTGCTTTGTAAGAACCAAGAGTGTTTTTGTAAGATAGAAGAAATAGGGCAGAAGAGGGAGATATCCTTCTCAACCCCAGTACTGTAAGTTTCTTTCTTTCTAAATCTATGTAATGAATGGTAGTGTCATGTATCTTATGCATGTTCAATAAATAAATCTTTCTAGTATCCATATCATGTTCGTATATTAGTTCTCAAATTCATTTTCATCTTATTAAAAAAAAAAGTTTTGATACCCTCCATCAAGTAATCCCACAGTCCGGATCTCATCGGACGGTGGAAAACCACTTAAAAAAATAAAAATAAAATAAAAATGTGTCATGGGATTAATAGAGGCAAAGTACATCTTTTGGCAAAAGTTCCATTAGTTCAAACACGTGATGCTCACGTGTATCTTTAGGCCATGGGTTGCCTGTTGATTTGTGTGCATAGAGAACTTCTATGTTGTGCGCAAAAGTTCTGAATCACATTCTTAGGTGGACAAATCTGTGTTCAAAACGCCTGTGTAAACCACACAGGGTGACCCTGTGAACACCAACCACGAGGTGACACCTGTCTAGCGCAGCATGTGATGCTCATGTGATGAACTTATCAACCAAACACAGCCCACCCGTCTCTTCACGCCGTGAACCCAACCTTTTCTCTCTCCTCACTTAGTTTTGAATGGAATAAAACCCTAGCCACCAAAGATTTCCTCTTTGAAACCCTAACCAACCTTCTCTACCACCATAGTCTGAAGCCGACGCCTGACGATCCGAACCGTGCAAAGGTAAGTCATCAAAACAATCGATGACATATGTGTTGATCTTGTTCTGTTTCTTTTATTACTGTTATCAGGGTTTGATGTTTCTATTGGAATTAATTGTTGATTTTGGTTGTTTTGTGAAGTTGAATCGTAGATCCTTTGTGTTTTATGTTTCTACATTATTTATGATTTGATCCTGATTTTCAAACGCCAAGGCTTGAAAAAAAATGGAACCTTTGATCTGAACGAAAAATCAATTTGGCTTGCGTTCTTATTCTTTGTGATTCCAAAGACCCCATTTGGTTGGGGTTTTTTTTTCTCCCTAACATAGGATTATGTTTTATTTATTTGGTTGTATGGGTAATTTAATTCTTGGAATTACTAATTGATTATTAGGTTATCCATTGAAGATTATCCACATTAATCAATAAAACTTTTTTTTTAAAATATAAAAACTTCCATATAATCAATTCCGAATCCAAGATGGATTCCCACTCTACATAATATAAATGGCTTTATTAGGAAGATTCTTAGCTTTAATGCTAAGCTTATTGTAGATAGAATGGCATCTGAAGAGCAATTATTACACAGATGAAAGATAGGCAATTCTTCGATGGATTTGGATTTTTTGGAGAAAATATAGGAAGTGGTTGCACAATGAGAAGTATTTAGCTTATGTTCCCTAACACCATCTATCGATTTTCATCTTAGGGGACTTGTAGTCTCTGTAAACAAGATATTGAACCACTTCAGAAGTTCATAAATCTGAACTTCGCAATTAGGCATCAAGGATTGAGTGGAAGGCCCCCAATATGTCAACTTTCTTTCCTAGATCTGACATCAGCAAAATAAGTTTTCCACATTTATTCACCATTCTATTGGAAATGACAACATCAAGTATCATTTTCTTTATATTGATGATCTTGATAATATATTCCTTCACAAGCCAAACCAAACAACATGTCCAGACTGGACGGTAGTTTACAACATCCACATCCCTTTAATGTGGGATCCAAAATATCATCTGAGGACTTACTTGAGTGGACTACTTGTTTTCTTTGATTGTTGTGTAATTCATGATAGTGTAACTGACATGATAGCAAGAATATAGGTATATTGAGAACTTCGACACATCTGAATTGTTTTGAAGGCAATTTTATGTTCTGTATCTTGTATGAGTTTTAATTTGTGACATGATATCTTTATATACTAGCAAAATATTTATAATGAATTATGTCATTGGTTGATGTGTCTGTTCTTTTGTAGCAGACAACACATGGCTTCATTGAGTTATTCTTCGAGGAACAATGTTAGTCAACTATCATTAAAAAAATAAAGTTTGTATAAAGTGTAAAAATAGAGCAGTAGTTAAGATACCTGAATTAGATAAAAACCCTGGAAAACTATACTACTCATGTAATGCTAGAAATTATTTTAAATGGATGTATCCAATTAATTATGGGGATCATAATGAAAAGTTTGAAGAAACATCCAATCCAACACCATAAAGAGTGGTTGTGTAACGTTTCAGTATTTTTCGGCCTTATATATTTATTTTAAATATATAATGGAAATTTTAAAATTTGATTTTTTATATTTCATTTTTTTTCAGATTTGGCGGTGGGCCCAAATGGGTCCAATTTGATTTATAATTATGATAATTATAAATTGATGTTGAAATAATTATTTTATATTTTTCTGTAGATTTTTATAGTGTTAAGATACTTTGGTTGAAATTTGGTGAGATTCAGAGTTCGGAAAATTAGATTTTTAGGCTTAGTGTCAAGTTATTGGGCTTAGGGATCTAGTTGCGAATCCAGAATACATTTTTATAGCCTTCTGGGACATTTCTGTAAATCGGATAGGGATCTGTTTGTAAATCGGGTAGGGATGTCATTGTAAACTGGAAACACTTCAGGGGTCGTTTTGTAAATTCGGTAAACCCCTTTAAATAACATGTTTGGGTTAGGGTTTTTCATCCAAATCTCAGAAGTTATGAAGGGTTGTGATGACCTAACCCTAGATGGAGATGGTGGGTGGTGTAATCGGATCTAAGGAGATATCATTCCCTATTGATTTTGTTAGTTTTAATTTATTTTTGTTAGGATATGATTACGTCAAGTAATTGTTTGGGGAAGAAGTTTGATGGATTAGGGTTAGGGTTTGATTGATTTAATTTAATGATTATTTGATTTGATTTTTATGGATCTCAAAGGAATCAAGATCAAATTAGATTTATTAGTTTTGGGGATTTAATGGCAATTTTCGGGTTGATTTTATGCTTGGACGTAAATCGTGTTTTTGACTATGATAGAGTCGTTTCTGGAAAAAATGTATTTGACAAACAGAAATAGGTTTTGAAAAGAGCTTTCCAACGAATCATTAATCGTCCAATTCGGAGTTACGGATAGAAAGTTATGGTTTTTGAAAGATTTCTGTGCAGTTTATTGAAATTCAAATATTTAGCTTGATGACCAAGTTTGATGAATGTTAGAGATTTAGATGATCCCAAATTTGATGTTTAATGAAGTATAGTTTGTTTTGCGGGTTTTGATGATTTTATTGATCTTGAGAACTTAAATAGAATCTTAAATCGATAATTTGGTTTAGTGGGATCAATGAATATTGATTGGATATTGTTGTTATTTGGATGTAAATTGATTGGATTTGAGTTACTCGATCATGGAATTATAGTTGAGCCTTATTGGATTTGTTCAAATATTTTATTCGAATTGATCGATCATATGGGTCTTATGGAATAAATGGATATTGATTATCGGATCGGATCATTGTGAGTATATGAGTATTCTAATATTTATTCGAAGTTGGGATTTTCATTAGGACTTTGAAGTGAGTTGTTGATTGTAGGTCTATAAGATATCGGCTTTTGGGATTATTGGACATAGTGCTGTTATAAGTTGGTTGTCAGTTGTTTGGGTCGTGATTGATTGTTTCTGATCTATTATTGTATAATTGTTATGCTAGGTTATCAACGTGCGAGTGTGTATCGTTGATCTTGCGTGGACCGAAGGTGAGTAGGCCTATCGATTTATTTCGTGTGAGCTTTTGCTCTATAACATTGAATTTCATATGCCAATCATATTTGTGTGATATTATTTGTCATCCATGCATTTATATTTTGATAAATTTGCATGATTTGGATATTTTCTTCATATTGATCAAATTGCATTTTCGTTGAATGAAGTTGCATGATTTAATTCATTCATCATGTCATTAAAATAGCATGAATTATGCTATTCATGTTTCAAGAATTAACATAATATTATTCTGATGCTTATGCTTTCGAAATAATATTTGGATTAAAGATTTTCATTTCGAGAGTTTTGGAAAAATTTAGGACTAGTGGAGACAACCTAGTCTAGGAGATTTTATCAAGATGCATATCATGACATATTTTCTGGAATAAATCCCCCCGTAGTATTTCGCCTTTGGGGAGGAAGGTCTAGGACTCGAAGAGTCCCAAGATCGGTGAGGGTGTGGTAAAGCATTCCTTGCAGCGGCGGATTCCTTTTTGGAGTCTGCAGCAACCGGGGCATCCTGTGCTGGTGTTCTCGTAGTGATGGCAGCGGCGACCCATCAGCGTCTTCTAGATCAGACGTCTCCTCGAGGGAGCTTTTTGAGCGATTTAGTCGCTTGGGGCTTGGCACACCTGTTTTGGGAAACGGTTTTCCGATTGAGAACCCTACCCGGTCATATCATTTAAGCCATGTCATGACGTGGACTAAAGGATTGGGCCACGTGATGCATTAAAATTATATTTTATTAAGCTCATGCATTTAAATTGATTTAGTAAAGAAAATTCTTGTTTTGTTTTTAAATAACTTTATTATATATATATATATATATATATATATATATATATGTTGGTATCATTTAACTCTCATGATTTCTCTAATGTGGGCCAAGGATTGGGCCACGTGCGCATTAAAATATTTTTTAAAGTTCATTTTAAATTGATTTAATAAAATAAAAGATTTATTAAATGAAATTCTGATTTTCATAAAACTTTATTTTTATATATACTGTCAGTGAGGTAATTTGTCAGTGGGCTTATTCACTGATTAATCTCACCCTTTTCGATATGGGCTGGTTGTTTCATAACCAGGTAGCTCATCTTCTGAGCCAAGACAAAGCTGAACTTTTCATGTGCTTCAGGGATCTCGTAGGTAGCAGTATGGAGAATAAATAATAGTCAGGCAATTATTTGGATTTACTTTAGTTTAGATGGCTGGGTGGTTTAGTATGTCTTTTTATTATGTATAGTAAGACCGTATATTTTTGGATATTGTTTTCATATTTTATCACTTTCAGTTTTTATTATATTAGTATTGTTAAAAAAAGTACAAATTTTGGTCTTGTGTTTGGATTAAGTTTAGTAGCTTTACTTACAAAATTCTTGGTCATAAAAGGGTAGTTGAAGAACATTTTTGCATTTTCAAACCAGACTGCGATCACAATGGGGATTATGATTAGATAGTACATCTCCCTCATCCTCTTTCTATATAAGGATTATGTAATTTCTTTCTTTGAAGAATCTTATAATTTTGAGATGAATTATGGATTATATTTATGCAGTTTTTTCAATCTTTCAATTTCAATTTGAATGATGAATTGGACAGGTTGTGAACAAATAAAAGGTCACTCTTCCCAAGGAAATTGAATGACTAAATGGGTGTTAATCCTTGTTTCTTTTACATCAAGAATTCTTTGCAGATTACTTTGCATGGATAATTCGTTTCCGAAACCATTAGGTATTTGAATCATGACGAACATCTCTTAATACATATATGGCAATTAATATGTATAAATGCTTTTACATTTGCCAATAACCTATTAATAAGTATACACGACCCGTCAGTCTAAGCAGACATCATACAAACTTGTTATTATGTATACGACAACATTTCAGAGAATTCAAAATCTAAAATGAAAGCTGAAGATGTATTGCAAGATATTATATTATAAGCAAAATCTCTTACAAACTTGCAGGCATTTTTGCATCAAACCAGACTGCGATTATGATTAGATAGTACAAGCATAACAAATAACCCAAATTAAATAAAACCCAAAATAGTTCTTAAGATATGTTCTTTAATACAAGCATAACAAAGACACCCAAATTAAATAAAACCCAAAATAGTTCTTAAGATATGTTCTTCAGCACAAGTATAACAAAGACACCCAAATTAAATAAAACCCAAAAAACCAAAACATTTTTCAATATAAGCATAAAACTGTGATCTGTTCAGTAATCTGTATTCCTCCTCCATTCTTCAGACAAATTTTGAGAAGATTGACTCATTTGAGTAGGATAAAAAAGAGATTCTTGTGCCTGTAATACAAATTCAGATATTAATGCGCTATTTAATAAATATTTTTGAAAGTAAAATATATGAAATATACCTGAAGCAATTGAGTCATTGAAGGCATTCTTAACTATTATCATAGTTCCCAACCATTGGTTGAAATAATGGAACACTGTGGCTCGCAATATGGGGTTCATGTTGAGTTTGGAGCTTTGACCTCGTGATCTCCTTTCCATCCCGTCGATCCATCTTTTTTAGGGTTTCCCTCCCACAGTCTTCTTTCCTCTTCTTTTAAAGCATTTGGCAACCTCGTTGTTCACAGTGACTTCCATCTCATCTTGCACGTTATCATCTTCAAATATTGTAGAAGATTTTCTCAAGTCTTCCTCAACCTCTTTCATCATCTCATTTATGCGGTGTTTTACAAGATTTGTTGAATGGTGTGTTTCAGCCGCCTTTGATGCCACTTGAATGAGACCATAACTTAATTCTTGGAAACGTCTTCCTAATTCAGATAGAGGATCAACCTGTACTGAAGAAGAACATGAATCATGCACAACGCCAGATTTTGCATCTCTGGTCCACCTCTTCAAGATATATGATTATGGAAGCTCCTTGATATTTCTGTGGTCAAGCACTTTTAAAACATGACAACATTGGATACCCCATTATTCAGATTTTTTACAGCTACAAGTGACCATTTCAATAGAAGAATTATAAAAAAAACAATCATTTCACTACCACGATATCTTTGAACTTTGTATTGTATCATATGTCCCACCTCCCCATGAATGTAGATAGAACAACTAAGAGATTTTCATACTCTGCTTGAAACAATTCAAGGATCTCTGGAGTATAAACTGATGCGACACATGACACCGTCGGAGCATGAAATGGAATTACGAGGATCGTATCCATCGTCTTGAAATCAGCATTCAATTTGCTTTCATGTCGGTCATCCATAATCCTATCAAAATGCTGAAAGAAACACAACAGATTGTTCTTTGAGTTCAAATAGCGTGTCAAAAGAGCATGAAACTTTCACTACGTTTTGTATTATTCATGTCTACACAGAATTTGTCCCTCCCATACACTAGAGCCCATTTCTTCTTTTCAGCAAAAGGTTGTTGTAGCCATTTATTATCTTCAAGATTGTATTTTTCAAGCATCACTTTCGAAGCATTTAGGAACTCCTCCTCTGTCTCGTACCTATAAATACAAGCATAGAAGTCATTTCTGAAACCTTCAGTGGCATAAAGATTAGGGCTGCAACTCTGGCGGATTGAGTTCAGGTTGACCCCAACCCGAACCTAACCCGAATTCCAAACTACTCAACCCTAACCCAACCCAACCCGATTTTCAACCCGATTGGAACATCCCGAACCCAACCCGAAATTAAATAAACCAACCTAACCCAACCCGACCTAACCCGAATTGGACTACCCGACCCCAACCCGATTTTCAACCCGAATTGGACCAACTCGACCCAACCCAAATTTCTAACATGATGTGTAAATTAAATAAATCAACCTGACTCAACCCATAAGATTAGCTAGGTTTACCTAAAATTTGGACTACCCATATTAGAAGCTACAGAATGAACGACCATGATCTTTTTTTAACTATTAGTTTACGAGTTCAGGTTGGGTCGGTTGTGAGTGAGGCCAACTCAAACCCAACCCGATTTGTAAGTCAACCCGAATTGCGAACCCGAACCCGATTTGGTCAACCCAACCCATGTAAAAATCGGGTTCAAATCGTCGGGTTCAGGTTCAACCCGACCCAAGTTGCAGCCCTAATAAAGATGTCCAAGATGTTTTGTTGCATTTTGAGTCAAGTGCCAGACTTAGAGCCATCGGGTTTGGGTAGAACAATTGAAATAACTTTGGCCATCGCCGCTGACTGATCTATTAGAATAGTCTTCGGACATCTCCCAGACATTGCTTTAAGAAAAATTTTAAACAACCAAATAAATGAGTCAGTCATCTCATCATAAAGTAATGCACCACCAAAATAATTGTTTGTCAATAATTATTAACCCCAACGAATGGTGCAAATGGTCTTCCATGATTATTTGTACGATAGATTGTGTCAAAGCAAACAACATCTCCATAATGTGCATAATCGACAATAGACCTAACATCGGCCCAAAATACATTGATTATTTGTACATCAGCATCAAGTTGCATTGAGTGAAAGAAAGAAGGATTTTGCTTTTGCTTATTCTTAAAATATTGAATAAGAGCACCCGCAAGTCCATTCTCCATTCTTGTTTCTCTTTTGGTGTGAAGGTAAGATTTCACATCATTTAAAATAAAGCCAAGATTCTTTCTACCTCCAATAACTGTCTTCGGTGCTAATCCCGAATCATCTATGATATCTACCTCAATAGCTTGAGTCTTTTCAATTTTTCTATGCGACTCAAATTATGGCGCAAAGGGGTCGGAGCTAGATCATGATTGTGATTTTCTTCAAATTTAGTGACATGATCCGAACCAGAAGATTGATAAATAATAACCATATGTGCCTCACATCCTGTTCTTGTCTCGGGCTGTGGCTGCAAGGCTTTTCGTTTATCAATCCCTTTGAACCCTCTTTAGAACAACAGAATTTTCGCTTATGCAGTATGCCATTGGACTTATGTGCATCACTTATTCGAATGCTAAATTCAACTAATCTTGCTTATGTGTTGTAGAATTGATAGGCACTATCTTCATAATCGAATGTCATACCAGCATACAATTATAACTACATTATTCGACAAACTCACTGTCTCCTTTCATGTTAATAAAATATTCAGATAAGACCCAATCTGTAAAAAAAATAAACACCTAAGCAGGCATGGATAAAAAATGAAATCAAAATATAAAAAAATCCTTATAATCAAACATTATAGAAACCTCTCTTTAGCAATAAAAGCTAGTCAAGCAAACTTTAACTGATGCATTACAAAATAAAAACAATTTCTTTTTTTTTTAAATACAACATTTAAGATAAATAAAAAAACCAAATATGTAACCAAAAAAAAAAGGCAAGCAAGCATGGATAAAAAATGAAATCAAAATATATAAAAACTCTTACTATCAAGCATTCCATACCCAACAACAAAATGAATCACATAAACACTAATAAAAGAAACATTAATTTTTCATTTCAAACAAATCTCAATCTATTATGTAATAATGTAGATCATTTGAGGAGGAGTTTGAAATTAAGAAGCAAATACCCAAGTCTATTCAGGTCACTCAAATTCTGCTGGGCTTCAGGAGAGGCTGCGGGAGTGGCTGTGAGAGTGACGATTTTTGCGATGCTAGGTTTCCGATCTTATGTTATCAAAGAAAACACAATTCACGGGTTGTCAAAAAAAAAAAAAACTAAAAAAGACAGACAGACAGGCAGACGACGTGAAGAGACGGACGGGCTGTGTTTGGTTGATAAGTTCATCACGTGAGCGTCACGTGTTTGACAGGTGTCACCTCGTGGTTGGTGTTCACAGGGTCACCCTGTGTGGTTTACACAGAAGTTGTGAACCCGACAAATCCATTCCACAAGTGAACTCCATAGTCCAGAGTACTCAAGTGGTCAGATAGAACCATACTTTTGATATTGTACAATAGGTAAGCAATCTTTTGAGCCCACACCTTCATACAAAAGGGGGGGGGGGGTGTTAGACTCAATTTTTTTTATCATTCAAATACATATTATATATGTTTTTATTATAATATGCATTATCGAACGATTTACATGCTCTGATAAATAATATACATCATTCCATTTCGAATTGAATAAACTCATTTTTATTAAATGTAAAAAAAATTTAACAATGCATATATTTAATATAACGATGCATATGTTTTATTGGATTTTTAACAATACATATAAGACTGTATTTTAGTTTGTAAAAAAGACTAAGTATAACCATCCCCAAAAATAAAATTTTAAATTATTTTTCTTAACATAATTTGGGGTGTGTAAAAATGTAAATCAGAGTAGAGAGTGCCAACAAACAAATTCACTTTGAATGAAAAGGAGGCATCATTCATCATCCCGGATCAAGTTGTACCAAGTCGTACCCGAATAACCTATAGCCCAACAATACCCAAAATTACAGTCGTACTCCCCCCCTCACAAAACACAGATCCAGACCCCCGAAACGATGAGCGCCGTCCCCAGGACCGCCGGCCAAAGCCTCGTCCCCTCCCCGAGCGCCGCCGCGCACGCCGCCGTCGACGCGAACGCCGCCGCGTTCGTCACGGGAACCGCGACCGAGATGGGGGAACCCCCGAGCATCGCGAAGAACGCCGCCGACGCCGCCAGGTTCGCCGCGAACGGCGCCGAGTACTGCCACGTCAGCACCAGAGACAGCCACCCCGCGATCGTCCCCACCGGTGGGGACTCCTTCGATCGGCGGTCGCAGATCAGAGCGCCTCGCCTCATCAGGGCGTTCGTCGCGCCCCACACGAGTCCGACGGCGATCATCTTGTCCACGTCACCCACCATCTCTCTCTCTCTCTCTCTCTCTCTCACACACACAGAGAAGCAGAGCTTCCTTTTCAATGGGGAGGTGGAATTACGAAAATGCCCCTATACAAGCCATTCGTTCGTTTTTGAGTGTATGGTCGTTGAGGGCACTGCCGACATCACGTGTGAAGCCGTTCTCGCACGTGTGTGCCGAATCCACCCGCCAGCCTGCCTAATCCTGTGATTTTCCATCAATGCCCTTCGAGAGGAACTCATTTTCAAAATCCAATAAACCATTTAAATTTTATATATAAATAGGTAAAAGATTAAGTTTTTTTACATTACTGAAACTGTGTGTTTTGCCATCCAATAATCTATTTTCGAGTTTGTGTCGATATGTAATTATGATGGTTGTTTTATGAAACACAGATTTTGAAACACAATCCTTTGATAAAATTTAATAATGATGATGCATATAAGTTGATATGTTTGATAACAACTTTTAGCTTTTAATCTTTTAAAAAACTAAAACCCGCACCTAGTGTGAAGTGTTGTTTAATAAGTATAATTGAAAAAAAAAATTGATCCCTATATTTCTAGCTTGGTAATGATAAAAAAAGAGTCATGCTATTGTACAAAAATCTAAAAACCATGACAAAATTAGTAGTAAGGGATAATTCATGTCTCATCCTGTATCTATTATATTATTATACAAGAAACGTGTACTTAATCATGTGATCAATAGAAATAGAGTTACATCTCTTTAATAAAAATAAAACATACTAAGGGGGCATTTGTAATAGGATTTGAGAGTGATTCTGTTTTTTAATTAAGTAGAAAGCTCAAACGTGTTACCAAACGTGTTTTAGGAAGCAGATTTAATAAAAAAGTTACTTTCAACTTTTATTGTAAAAAAATTAATTTTTGAAAAGCATAAAAATTTACATTTTAGGAATCAAGTCTATTTAAACACTTTATTTAAAATCTTATTTTTAAACTGTTTTCAACGCTACCTAATAATAACTTTATAAACATAGCACATTAATAACTACCCTAATAAAATAAAGAGAGATTCATGCAACCGATTTTTGCATGAGAAGAGAAAACTGTGATTGAGGAGGAGAGATCTAATGGGTCAAAACGAGAGTTTCTATAAAGAAAGAAAATGTTGGGAAATATATTTTCTCTCTCTCACTCTCTATATATTGGGAGAAAGAAAACTTGGGTCGGGTTGAATCTGAACCTGATGGATTGAATCCGATTTTTACATGGGTTGAGTTTGACTAAATCGGGTTCGGGTTCGGGTTGACCAATTCGGGTTGACTCACAAATCGGGTTGGGTTCGGGTTGACATCACTCACAACCCGACCCAACCCGAACCCATAAATTAATAGTTAGAAAAAGATCATGGTCGTTCATTCTGTAGTTTTTAATATGGGTAGTCCAAATTTTAGGTAAATCTAGCTAATCTTACAGGTTGAGTTGGGTTGATTTATTTAATTTACACATCATGTTATAAATTCAGTTTGGGTCGAGTTGGTCTAATTCGGGTTGGGGTCGAGTTAGTCCAATTCGGGTTAGGTCGGGTTGGGTCGGGCTGGTTTATTTAATTTCGGGTTGGGTTTGGTTGGTTCAATTTGGGTTGAAAATCGGGTTGGGTTTGGATTGGGGTCAACCCGAATCCAACCCACCCGAGTTGCAGTCCTAATTATTGTATATATCTAAATTTTTTTCAAAAGATTTGGTAGATGGGTGGGTGGAAGGAGGGGGATACAGCCCGGCCAAAGCTAAGCTGTAGCTCTACTCCTACCCCTCAACATATTTTCGTCTATAATTGAATATACTATAATATTCTCACCAAAGGGTTGAGGGGGGTAAGACTATATTATATTCTCAAAACTCGACTGCCGTCTTTCCCTAGTGAAATGACTAATACTCTTAAAGCTAGTTTGATAAGGGGTTAAACTTTTAGGGCCCGTTTGGGTAACATGATAAACTCGAATAAGAGTGGTATAAGAATGGATAAGGAAAATGATTGTTTGTTTGCAGAGTATTACTTGGTATTACTAAACCAGTTTAAACGAGTATAAGAGAGTATAACAATTCTAAGTAACCCATATGATAAACTATACTCAGTTTATCTATTCTCATGGACCTACATCTCAAATTAACTTTTTACACCTTATCACATCAAATCACCTATCAACACATTTTATACATCAAAAGACCCACATGTCAAATCAATATTTTTATACTTTATTTATATTTTATTAAACAACTCAACCTTTATTTTTACATTTTTCAATGAGAATAAAAAAACACAACCAAACAGAAAATCTTTTATTCATGTAGAATTGTTATCTATACTGATATAGTTATCAATCCAGAATAACTCAATTCTCCAATTCAAACAGGAGCTTAACAATTGGAATAATTGTCTGCAGTTTATCTCGATTATTTTTTTATACAAAAAATGGATAAACTGTCTTCTTACTTACGTATCTTCTTCATTACCCTTTATCCAACCACTTATTCCCTTGTCAAATTAGCCCTTAAAGCCCGTTTGAGTAAATAAATATAAGAATATGGGGGAATAAGTGAAGAATGTTATTTGTTTTGAGAGAATAGATGTGTGTAGTTTTTTGCAATAATAGATGTATATAATTATGTCAGAATAAGTAAAAATATGTTGATATTTGTATTCCAAGTCCGTCATGGTATTGTGCCTTTCTACTCGATATATTCCACTTGTATAATATGACTCACATATCAAAATCAATTGTCATGAACCTATGTATCAAATCATTTTTCACTTTTTATAAATCCTTATCCACAACATATTCACATTTCATCCACAAAACAACAATAACTTTATTATTATATTTTCTAACAAAAATAACTAAAAATATAACCAAATAAAAATTATTTATTTACTGATATAATTAGAATAACTTATGTTTTCATATAATATCACGGCCGTTCGTCTAAAGTTCTTTGATCGGGATGGCTCATTTAGCACGTGCGATAACTCCGTCGCACATGCTTAACAATCCTGCCCACATATGTGGGGTGGGTTTCCATAAATGCCCCTGGTCAGAACTATGTAAAAGTAGGGGGGGTAAATGAGTAAGTAACATATATCTTCGAACGGAACGTAATTCCCACTGAAAATTAGGGGTAGGTTTGTAATAACCAGTCAGAATTTCTTTCTTTACAAATTCGACGATCTGATTAGTTCTGATAATGCTCTTCCAAACGTTTTTTTTCCCTGTTTTTCGCGATCCTCTCGTCTTCTTCGCTGCTTTAAAAACGTGATTGTTTCTTTTATTCAAACCCTAATCTTTCTGTTTCGTGGTCCGATCGAGATCGCGATCTCCTTTGTCATGGAGAGGATCGTCGGTGGCAAGTACAAGCTCGGAAGGAAGATCGGCAGCGGCTCGTTCGGTGAAATTTATCTCGGTGAGTCGGTGTTTTTTTTTTAAATTTTTCGATCGTAGATTTGTTTATCGAGGGCTCTGATTTGTTATGATTGTTTCTTCAGCCAACCATGTCGATACGTTTGAGAACGTCGCGGTGAAGATCGTAAGTGATTTGAACCTCAACTATCGAGATTCTTAGAAAATGCGATTTTGTTCCAGGTTTTCTGTTTTTGTTGATAAAATGTCATTTTGAATGAAAAGATTTCATCTTTGTTTTTGTAAATCATAATATCATTGATGGATCTGGTTTCTGATCTAATTAGGGTTTTTTTAGCGGCAATGATAGGTAACTTTATGAGTTTTGGGCGATTTTTTGTTGGGTTTCAGGAGACCAACAAGACGAAGCACCCTCAGTTGCTTTATGAGGCCAAGCTGTATAACGTTCTCCAGGGTGGAAGTACGTATGCGTTGAGGTTATGATGACATCTGGCAAAAAGCTGCTCGCTTTATGTAATGATCTTTCTGCGTTGTTTTGTGTCGTGGAAGTTGATGGTGTTTTCATTTGGGTGTGCCACAGGTGGTATTGCCAACAACAAATGGTGTGGGGTTGATGGGGAAGACAATGTTCTGGTACTCGACTTGCTCGGGCCGAGTCTTGAGGATCTCTTCGTCTATTGTGGGAGGAAGTTCTCGTTGAAGACAGTCCTAATGTTGGCCGATCAGATGGTAAACATAAAAGTTATGATTTTTTTTTTTACTTTGGGTTCTTGATAACTATCTCCTTTTACATTGTATTCTGTTTTTCCAACCAGTTTTGCTAGTTAGACTATTGGATTTTTTTTGTGTTGGTTTTGATAGGATTTTTTTTGAACCTTATAGTTTTTCATTATTAATGGTTCTCTTGTCTCTATCCGTTCCTTTCAGTTAACTAGAATTGAGTATGTGCACTCCAAAGGGTATTTGCACAGGGACATCAAGCCTGATAACTTCCTCATGGGTCTTGGTCGGAAAGCGAATCAGGTTGCTGATTTATTTTTTGCTTTCTCTCTTTAAATTTGGTTGATTATTTTCTATTGCTAAATTTGATCTCACTCTTATCCAGGTCTATATAATTGATTTTGGGCTTGCAAAAAGATATCGGGATTCAACAACCAACCGCCATATTCCCTACAGGTATATTGGATTGTGCATGTTAGGTGAACTGCATAATAGGCAACAGCCTCAAATGATTGGCTGAGTACCAATGTTCGGAGACACATGAAGAATTATCTTGTCTTTTAGGTTGATTGAATCATAATAGATCTTACACAGTTTTCCACCAATTTTGCCTGTTCTTTTTTCCCCATTTTCACCAAAGTCTGATGCTTACAAAGTTGGAGTTGGTTGTGCATGGTTTTTCTTTTGGTATTTTATGATACGATATTTCTTGGTTGGGTGAGGTTCACATGTTGGATTTCTTTTGGTAAATCATAAGCAAAATTGGAAGTTTATTTTCCCCTTTTTTCACATTCGTACAGGGAGAACAAAAATTTGACTGGAACTGCACGATATGCAAGTTGCAATACTCATCTGGGCATCGGTATAAGTCCTGATCTGTTGCGTCTTTGTATTTATAATGATTGAATGCTGCCTGACTGAGCATGTCTCCTTTTTCAGAGCAAAGTCGTCGGGATGACTTGGAGTCTCTTGGCTATGTTCTTCTATACTTTTTGAGAGGAAGGTATATTGATTTCCTTTTATAGAGATGCCTTTATATAGATGTTTGACTTGAATAATTTGCAAGATTCTCTTGTTGCATCTGCATCCTTATTTGTTCTTTGAAAACATGGATCAGAACTCTTGTGATATTTCTGGTGCCACATACATAATTGGAAGTAGTGATTGGTTAATGTAGCAGCTATATTTCTGATATTGTGCAATTGAGTATATGTGATATCTTGTTACATTTGTCATTTTTCTTGGCTTTATTCAAAGTTTTACTGTCTAATGTTGATATGTTTTGCTATTGAATTCAATTAGGTCCAAGGGGAGTGATCTTTTTTAGGATATTTGACATTATTTTGAATTATTATCCCTGAGAATTTTATGTTGTGTGCAATGGCTGGTATTTGCCATTTACATTCAACTGATCTGGAATTTCTGCATACAGCCTTCCCTGGCAAGGTCTAAAAGCTGCCACGAAGAAACAGAAATATGACAAAATTTGTGAGAAGAAGCTTGCAACTCCTATTGAGGTGTGTTTCTACACCTTGACAAATCTGTTGCATTTTACTGATGGAATTTTATGAATATTGATGAAATTTTCCTTGTGAAAAGGTCCTCTGCAAGTCTCATCCGGTGGAGTTTGCCTCATACTTCCACTACTGCCACTCATTGACGTTTGACCAGCGGCCTGATTATGGATTTTTGAAACGTTTGTTCCGTGACTTAGCTAAGCGTGAAGGTGCGTATAAAATGACATAGTGTTATAAGCAATGACTTTTAATAATTAGTCTAGATTTGAGAATCTCATGTTAAACTAGAATCCCGATTAGTCTTGTTTCATTCTGACCCATTAGTCTTGTTTCATTCTGAGTGTGTCAATATATTGTGTTAATAATTCCTTGATGGATGCAGGGTGTGAGTTTGATTATGTGTTTGACTGGACGATCTTGAAATATCAGCAAGCTCAGAAGACGAAACCTCTACCTCGATTTTCTGTAAGCCTTCGTTAATCTATTAAATCCTTTTGTGTTCTATGCATCTGTGGTTTTCTATGCCTATTATGGTTAGGAACCAATTGGTTTTGAGAAGCATTTTATAAATTTTTTTTGTTGTAAAAAAAGGCATTTTAATTTCCTCTCTGCTGATATGACGCAATGTGATCTGTGTAGCCTGCCTCAGGAATGACTAGCACCCGAGCAATGGCAATGGATGTGGACAAGCGTCAAGGTAACATGTGATTCTCAAGTGTTTTGAGTAGTTTTTATATTCTCTATCGCTATGAAATTGTGATTTTGTATCATTCTTGACATTCAAGATTTTATTTAAACCAATCTTTTGTGATACACCTCATCCAGATGATACTGTTGAGCGAATTGGTTCAAGCAACATTGCTCGCCCTACATTTCGCATGCAATTCAACAATGTTTCAGATAAGAATTTGAATATTGACACACGGAATGAGAAATTGGTAAGTAATTTTTTATGTTTTTCTTTTACGTGGGAACACTTGTCCCATGCTTTTTTATAATGACCTGAACCACTTTGTCTGCATTTTTTAAACAATGGGTTTTATGCCCCTTCCTTATATGATAACATGATTATTGATGAAGTTGTTCGTTGCATTTTAAGGCATTTAAGCTGGCACTACTTGCTGTGCAATACCTTATGCATCAATCATTTGGTGGAAAAGAATTTTAGGCACAGAAGTTCTAATGGTTAGCTAACTTTTGGAATTTGGAATGTTTATATGCAACCAAATAAGAAGAGTTACAGTTCCCCAACTGATTGAAAAATCCTTGTATTCTGTTGCAACTCATTTTCTGAAGCAACAGCTAAATGTGTAAACTCATTTTCTGAAGCAACAACTAAATGTGTAAATCCTTTGTACAGAGACCGGGTCCTCAAGTTGAGAAAGAGAAGTTCGTAATGCCATCTACATCCTTTGCTGTTGCTGGTGCACCCAATAAAAATTCCATGAGCTCCAAGCCAGTGCCACAAAATGACATGGCACACCATGGTCCGGGTCGAGGTAGTACCGTTGGTCCTTCAAGTGGCTGGATTCCAATGTTACAGCGTAATGCCTCTGCTAAATGATGGGTGAGTGCATATGATAAAAATCTAGTCTTGTTCATTCAGCCTCCCTTTCATCGGTGATTCTATTGTAAATCTTGGGGGAGAAATCTTAGTTGAGCTGCGTTTCCCCCCTCCAGAAATGGATTTGAAAGCTCTAGAAATGGATTTTAAGATGCTGTATGGGACAGAATTACTGATTCTGCACAAATGGCTGCAAAGTATATATTCTCAAGCCACTTCTGAGACATCTACGCTCCATATTGTATGTTAATTAAGGTGACTAAACAGCGGATGAAGCAAAATATTTTCTTTTATTTAAAAGCTTGATTGATATGCATTGATAGATGTTTTACACATCAATGATGTGTTCCATGGATCATTGTGAAATGGAAATGTGAATTGGTTGTTTACATTCTTCTGTTAATAGACCATAAGGCTGTTTGTGCTCCTTGGTGGTTTTTGACGTGTGGTCTATGTACTTGATTTGGTTAAAATTTGCTTCTTTATGTTGTAAATTATTGTTGTATATATATATCTGAACCAAAGTTATGATGAACAGTCAACTGGGCGAATTTAGCCTAGGGACTGGGGTCCTTAAAGATCTGATTAAAACTCAGCGACTTAGTGTTTCAGGTGCCAATCTTCTGTGCTTTCTTGTATGTGGAGCACTCATCTGGTGCCACTTCACAAACAATGTAAGCAGGCTAATTTAATACAATAGATGTTTTAGATTTACACCTATCTATGTCATCCTTGGATCCTTTTTTTTTCACTCTTCAGTGTGATGCTGACTTGGGCTGAAAAGAAGATGGTAAATAAATCTGAAGGACTTGTGACAAACTGAACATGTATATCCTTGGAATGTATTCTTACACGAAGGAAATTGTGGAATCTCAAGTTGTGTCATGAAGATAACTATGGTAGGCTATGAATGGTAATCGTGGTCTGGGTTATACATAAGGTTGTTTATTTGATTACACGCTTGTGCACAACACTGCTTAAATTTAGAATCATCTTTCATACAGGCTCACTACCTGCTTTTTTTGTATTTTGTTAATTATGTTTTACATTCTGCCTAGCCTACCTACTAAAATTGATACTTTTCTTTTTCATCAGGAGGACTGGTGGTGTCCCCTGGTGTTTGCAAAGTGTCGTTGAGATAATTTTGTGTGTGTATACATGTATATCACACACACACACATATATGTATGCCTATTGATATCTGTATGTATTCTATATGTATGTGTATATATAGATATATAGACACAGGCTTATGAGCAGACTTTCTTGTAGGTTTAATAGTTTATTTAATACAAGAATTTGTACACCCCCCTCCCCCCCTTTCTTTAAGTCATGAATTTAGATGTAACACACACACACACACACACACACACACACACACACGTGCATATATACAGTCCCCATGTTTTGATGTTACATGGCTATGCATGAATGCACTGATTGGAGCCTTTGAATTACAAGTCATTTATGAAATGTTTCTAAGGGTTAGATGGCTCTCACAGGTGTGAATGATCTCCCTGACCATCAGAATGAGCTCACGCAGGCCGATGCATCTCGATCTCACCGGTCGGACCTTGGACCGACCGACACCGTTCCAGTGCCCGAGCTACAACATAAAGGACGATCCGCAGGCCAAAAAGGATCCCGATGATCATCAGGATGAGCAAAACGGTACCCTTCGTGGAGCGCTTGCTCTTGCACCCGAGGAACCCTATGCACACCATCTCTAATGCAGAGAGGCTTCAGGCTTCTCTTCACCAATCTGCAAATCTGAGGTAACTTATGGAAGGTTTGGTTTGGGACTTTTATGCCTGCGCTTTTAAGTTTTGGATGGAGGGATGGGTCACCTTGGTATCAAGGTTGGTATAATAATTTGATTACTAACTTATATATAAGGATTTGGTTCACCTAATCAACTGGGCAATGAAAAAGATATTGTGGGGAGATATAAGATGTATCCCCATGAAAAAATGAATAATTTTAAAATTTTTCGATCAGAGATAATAGGTGTTGTATAGACTTAATTTGATGTCAATCTCAATATTTAGTATTAATTCAAGGGACGAACATAATATAAATCTAATTTTTTTTTTCTGGTATCAGTACAAATTTTAAGAAATTATTCCATCGTGGTAAAAGCTCCACAATCTCTTGATTGTATCTTATTATAATAAATAAACAATTAATTATATGGGATGTTCATTTTATTACTCGAGAAGTAATTATTTGTTTGCTGGGAAGCGCTATTAAGCCCGTTCTCATGAAGTGTATCTATTATACTTCAAATTTTTTTTGTTACATTTTTATTTTTTATTTTACCCTTAATTTTTTGTATAATGACATCTTTATTCAATTTTGGTTCTAGATTAGGCACAAGAATGAATAAAAAATTTCTTAAACTAGAAAATCTATCTATATTCTATTCAAAATTCTAATGCTAATATATTTAGAGGATAATGTTAAATATTCATTGAATCTATCTTTTTGAATTCCACCAAAGTTTAATTAAAAAAAATAAATTTACAGAAATTGTTTTTCAAGTTAAAAGTAATAATAAATTTATAATTTAGTTGAGGTATTTTTTAAATTTCATGTTTAAATGTAATCTGTATCATTATGATTATTTTATTTATATATGATAATGAAATGTTGTATCATGTGTTTAAGCACGCACATAAATTCATTTTTTTGATAAACCATTATTTCTTTCATAATATTATATTTTTATAAATTTTATATTATTTACTATTAGATTCTCTAACAAATTAATTAAAAAGGAATTTGTATCATATATTCATCAAATCTCATTAAATTTTAGAAAATTTATAGAAATAATTAATAGATAATTATTGTTATCAATAAATGAATATATTAATTTTCAATTTATTTTATATTTTAATTTTATTGGTAGTTATCAGAGATTTATTAACATATCATATTATTTGGGGATATGGGTGGTAGTCGTTTAATTTATTCTATTATTTATTTTATCCAATGAATTTATTTGGATTAAAGGGTTTAAACATCAGAATTTTTTGTTTGTTTGTGGTGTTATAAATAGTAAAAGAATAAGATTCAATATATCAACATGAAGTAGAAAGATGAAAGGTAGAAGTCATGACTCTTTTTGTATTTTCTATGTTCTTAATAATCATGTACTGGATATAATGCAGTTCTATATTTGTAGGCAACAAAAGATAATAACAAATAAGATTTGGGGGAATTTAGTTTTACTAATCTTCAAGGATAAAGATAAGTGATTGTAAAGTAAAGGGTTATCCATAGTGATCATCATATTTATAACGTTTTACAATACACCCTCTTGGATACCACTAAACATTATACTAAGTTAATTGTTTCGTTAAAAACTATTGGGAAAAAACCAAAGCGAAGGAAAAAGAGTATAATTATTTGATCTTAGTTATATTGAGCGCGTTATATACCGCCCAATTAAAACCTTGTTAGGAAAATCCAATGAGATAAAATTTAGAAGGAAAAATAATACAATACGCAAAAGATGTTTATAGTCAAATATAGTTTTCTTTATTAGTTACTTCATCTGATTTTAGTAAGTCTCAAATTGTCCGGTGATTGAGTCGACAAATGCTAATTTCATGTATAATTGGATGAGGTAGTCATCAACGTTTGTTTTAGAGATTTTCACAAGATGGCATCGGTCTTCGTTCGTAATGATCATAAAGATAACTAATCTCAAATCAGTAGTTTTATGTAGGTATCTCATAATATACTTGATACCATTCTAATGCTTGCAAGTTGGTGCAGAATTATATCTCGTGTATTAAACCAAGTATAAGAGTGTACCTATAACACTCAAATATGGTACTTCTGGACCAAGAACGACCATGGGTGGTACTTAGAGAATATGCTTTATCCATGTTAAAGCACTGTAGGACCTTTTCTATATATTTTGATTAGTGGATTAATATTCCACCATAGTTTCTATATATTTCTATCTGCAAGCTGAAATAATATTTAGTTTTCTTAAAATTTTTCATTTTGAATTCCTTCTTCAGGCATTCCGCATTATTGAGCTTTTTAACAGTCTCAATTGAATTTATGTTATCAACATAAACTGTCAAAATACTAAATCATTCACTGAATTTATTTATATGGACATGGGAAAATGAGATTGTTTTCATATCCTACTTTTATCAAGTATTCAATAAGATGGTTGTACCTACTGCGTTAAGCTGTACATGAATGCCTTAGCTTTATTGAGTACATAATTTTCATATAGATATCACTATCTAAATTCCCATATAGATAAGCTGTTACTTCGTCCATTAGTCTTGTATCGAGTTTTTTAGAAACTTTGAGACTTATTAGGTAATGGAGCATTATTGTATCCATGATCGGTGAATATGCTTTTTCATAATCAATCGCAGTTTTTGCAGGAAACCTTGTGCCATGAGACGTGCTTTATACTTAGTGATTTCATTTTTCTCATTTCGCTTTCTTACCAACACCTATTTGTAACCTTCATGGTTAACATCTCTTGGGTCTGCATTATAGGTCCGAATTTACCACGTTTTTCAAGAGAACCTAATTCTGCTTGAATAACATTTTTCACTTTGGTCAATCATTTCTTTTGTCGACATTTATTTATGCTATATTTTACATTGTTATCATCGTGTTTTGAAATTTCAATAGCTACTACGAATGATAAATGTCATCGATGATCATTTCTTTGTGATTCCATATTTCTCTTGTATGCGTATGAAATATAGATATCTCATTATTATTAGGTATTTTTTTTTTCTTCAAGAGTTTGTGTAGTCACTTCTAGGACTTATGTCTCTTCAGGGACATGGACATTATACTCTTATGGAGTTGTACTCTTCTCGAGTTTTAGAGAAAGTGGATCTGTGTTTAAAATCTCTTCTGGAGCATTATATATAACTTTTTCTGGAACATTATTAGGGCATAATTTTTCATTTGATCTTTGCTTCTGGGGAGTTGCATCTTTAGAACTTATAGGTCTGTCACACTTTTGGCATTCTTCAAGAATTTGATTTTCAATATCCTTCATTCTTCATTTTCATGTTGAGCGGTACGTGAGTCTAGATGAGAGAGTTGAAGTATTCCATAATAATTATCGTCGTTTTTTAGGAACATATCATACTTCATGTATATTTTTCCCTTCTCCTTAAGACGAAAATAGTCTTGTTAAATTGATGATTTACAAATTGTGGTAAAAACATTGTTATCATTGAACAAAATAAACTTTTGGTTTTACGTAAATTCAATTTTCAATTATTTGAAGTATCACTTTATACCTCATGGACCATTTATTTGCTCTCATAACATTCTTATTATAAATGATGAGTCATGGTCTTATAATATTTTTTCCTAAGAAGCCTTCAACAAATTTATAATAAAGAAGTGAGAAATAATAAATAAGATAAATATAGAAATGTAAAAGTGCATTTCATATAACAAATAAAAATAAATATGTAAATATAAAATTGACAAAAGTTTAATCGTACATTAAGTGCATGATCGATTAAGAATTTAAGTGTATTGCAGGTATGTAATCCATTTAAAGATTTATACTTTATGTACATGACCAAAATTATTCTTAAATACCACATAGATAATAATTTTTCTTTTCATTTTAGAGATTTGTTATGCAAATTTTTCCCTTGCTTTCGTTCAATAGCTTGTCATTTCTACAATTGTTTTTTTTGTGGTTGTATTAATCATGATTTAACTCTTGATTATGACCATTTCCATAAAATAAAATAAAATGCATTTGCAATATCACCATTGACAATATGCTCATTAAATAGTTCAGGTTTCAAGATTGTTTTTCAAAGCTCATTGTTACTACTGGAGCATATTAGAGGTATAATGATCGATTGACCATTGTTAATGAAGTATTTATGTTTAAATCTTCTTCATTATGATGATAAACATGTTCTTGTTGGGATACATGAATATTTTTTTTTTCTTCTTTCAGATCCTTCAGGGACCAAAAAAAATATCACAACTTTTGTATGGTGCTAAAGGACACAAGTAGCCATGATTTGTATATAATCCTAGAGGAATAATTTCATAAACTATGTAAAATACACATTTTATTGGCGTAAACTAATATACAAAGTGATAGACAAGACAACTAGAGAGAGATATTTGTATTCTTCATTAGTTGGTTTGTTATAGAATGTCCATTAGAATTATTCATGATCCTACGTAGCATGTTGGATCCAGGATGACCTAAATTGTCATGCCATAGTATCAAGATATGTGGATCATTGAGCTTCAGACTCCTGACAGAGTGTGCTTCTACAACGCTTAGTGTTGTATAGTATAACTCCATGGATAGTGTAGAGAGTGTTCTAGTGTAAGCTTTAGGCTTCCAACACTAAAAGTAATGCATAAAAATTCTTTATTACCTTCATTGCTTCTTTCAATATAGTATCAGTTTATCTTTGTCTTTTAAACAAAACAAATTTATTTTAGAATTGTTTAAATATAGTGCATTTTGGATGAATAGGTGGTTACCATTTGGTATCATCATATGGGCTTTTTCGGAGCCTTCAATAATATTAACTGGTCCTGCTATGGTGGACATCTCAGTTGCATTGTATACCAAATTAAAGAAAAACTTCTAGTTTTTCAGAAGGGCAGCGATATTGCCACCACCTAAACTACTTTAGGCACCACCTTTCGAGACATTCAAACTCTTTTACGGTATGATAATTAAGGGCACTACCTTTTGAGATAGGGTTAGACACATGAAGTGTCTACAACATTATCAATCCTAGACATTTTTTTCGTAAATGAAAACAGTATAAAACACCCGTAGGTTCTGGATAGGGTTAGACACATGCGGTGTTTATGTCCTTAAGTTACCTAGACAACACTTCTGTCGATAGGAACAGAAAAATCCTCTCTTTGGTTCTGGAATGGGTTAAACACACAAGATGTCTATATATTTATATAACCTAGACAATGGGTTAAAAAATCAATCCATAGGTTCTAGAATGGGTTAGACATATGCAGTGTATAGGATTTTTAATATTCTAGACAATACTTATGTCTATGGAAAAAAAAAATCAATCCATAGGTTCTGGAATGGGTTAGACTAGACATATGTAGTGTCTAAGTTTTTAAATATTATAGACAATATTTCTATCTATGGAAACAGAAAAATCAATCCATAGGTTCTGGAATGGGTTATACACATGTAGTGTCTAAGTTTTTAAATTTCCTAAACAATACTCAAGTTGATGGCGAAAAGAAAAATCCTCCATCTGGTTCTGGAATAGATTAGACACATGATATGTCTATGTATTTATATATCATAGACCACATTTCTGTCGATGGGAACAGAAGAATAAAATAGAAAAAAATTTGGGCTTCTGTAACGAGTCTACTGTGTTTGACTTCATGAATCAAATTTATGAAACATGATAGACATGATTGATCTAGATAGATTATATTAATCGATCGGCTCAAAATCCTATCGAAGAGAATTGACAACGTCAAAAGCGGACTAGAGAGATGGGGAGCATCTTCATGACGACCAATTGTTTGCGTCCTAATGAGGGCAACGTATGGGATGTGTCGAAGAGGTATTCGAGAGGCTAGATCGGAAAAAAAAGAGAGAGGAAAGAGAGGGAAGAGGGAAGAGAGAGGTCGATGTGATGAAATATGGTGGGTGGTGAGAATGGTGTTTCTCATAGGATGTTTATATAAGGTGGTGCACTTGGTAAGTGAAAATAATTAAAGGTGGTGAGCTTGAAAAGGTGGTGCTCTAAGCAATAAAGGTGGTGGAAGTATCGCTGCCCTTTTCAGAATTGTATGAGTTGTTAATTTTATCTGCCAGACAAATATCATTATTTAAACTTCCCGATCCCTACCTTAAAATGGATAATAAGAATCAGTAATTCAAAATATGATAAATATTTTAATAAATTAACTATTAAATAACCCAATTGCAATAAAAAAAATATCATGATGCAAAATAATAAAGATAAAGCTATTTCAATTTTAAATAATAATGTCAATGTCTCAAAACTAAATGAAGGCATATATAAAATTGTGGTTTCCACGACCATCTCCCAATAATGATTTTGAAAGTCTCATCATCAATAGTATTGAATCTTAAGATTTAGCTATTCATGACATGCATTTGGAAATATGATAGGTGATCGTAACACTTGTTTAGGGAGTTTCGATAGTTCAAGAGATCTTCCCGCTCATTTTTCTAAGTCATCATGGATGTGATGCATCGAAGAAATTTTCTTAACAATTTTTCTTAACAATCATTGGTGCAATTAATTATAAATGATATAATATGAATCTAGATGAGAGCTATGCCTTATCAACCCCTTTATCACCAATTCATTAAGGCAATCATGGATTCAGCGAAGTTAAAGGCCATTAAGCATATAAACATAAAGTTTAAATTTTACTTACTTGTGGTTAGATAAAATCATATTTTATCCACAAATCATATTTTATTCGTAAATATATTAATGGCATTAACCTTTTACCCCTCGTTTGGATAAGGGAATAAACTATTCTAGGGTTTATATTTATAACAAGAACATATAACTTTATTAATGGAATAAGTGATTTTCTGTTTGGTTGGGTTTTTTTTTATTATCATAGGAAAACGTAATAATAAATGTTAAGTTGTTTGATTGATAAAGAATAAAATGTGAATAAGGTGTAAAAAGTTGATTTAACATGTGAGCTTTATTGATGTATAAGAGGTAATGATAGGTGATTTAATGCGATAAAATGTGATTTTTTTTATGTGATGGTGGGCCCCACCTTCCATGGGAATAGATGAGATGTGTTTAAGTTTATCCTAAGTGTTATTTATAATTGTTATACTCTCTTATACTTATTATAATAGCATAGTAATAATAAGTTATACTTTATAAACAAACAATCATTTTTTCCTATCCATTCTTATTTCACCTTATACTACCCTTATCCAACCCTTAACCCTCCATCCAAACGGGGGGTTAGGGATTTCTATAATCTAATAGGAATATAAGATCCGTGCATTCTTAACTATCAAACTTTATGAGTTTATAAATATGAGACATTAATACTAAAAAATAACCTGATTATTTGTATGCTCACCGATTACACAGTACATTGAAGCGCAAAATTATTCATTTCAATACAAATACATGCATGATTACCATCCATGAAATTATAGAACTGCCATACTCACTCAATATCATCCACATACATATTTGCCATTTAATTTGTCTGTGGGTCTTATAATAAAAACAGATCCTGTGATATGGAAATCAATTTGAAATACATCATACATGCATGTAGATAATCCAAATCTTCATGATCAATACACAATTGGTTCAAATACATTCATACCGTATTAATATATGCGTGACATTTTTCATCTTTAACCAATAAAATCAATCATAACAATCATATCCGAAAGTTATAACATCAATTATTAAATTTTTGAAACAATATTAATCACAGACATTATGGATTTATATAAAAAAATATAAAGAAATTAAATAAAAAAAATTAGAACATCAAAACTTACAAATCCATTAAGACCTATTAAACATCCGCTTAAGATCTACTAGTTGAAGCACATGTGCGTTGCACATAAATTATTTTGTTTAGTGAAAATCAAGGTTATTCAAAGTTAATAAAAATAAAAAAATACTACCACTGACATTTAACCATTTTTAAATATTATATTTAAGGGAAAAATCTTTTTAGCTTCCTGAAATCTTCTTAAAATCACAAAAAAGTCCCTTTAAGCTTAGAAAATCATCCTAGTTCCCTATAAAGTGTATATGATTAATGAATTTAGTCCTTGCACCTCTGTGAGAAGGCAATCATGCAACTAATACACCTGAATACCTAATCCTTCTGTAGTGGTGGAATATCCTCACCTATAATGGGAGAACAACGTAAAACAAAGAGAGAGAAAATAAAGGAATTATCTTTTACATTCTGATTCACAATTCCAACAGAAAATAAGAGCCTATAAAATTGAAAATACAAAAATGTTCAACAGAAGTCCTATTTGAATCAACCAAGCTTCTCAGATTGGTAAAGTTTTAGGAAAAAATATTGAATATATTTATGAGTTGTCTTTTTTATTTATACATCAATGTATTTGAAAGCTTTGATATGATCAGGGTGGAGCTAGAAATTACATTAAGGGGGGGCCAAAAAGCCAAGATAATGGGTAAAATAATAAAAATAATGATTCTAGATATATAAGAATTTAAGATAAAATTAAAACAATTGGATAATGATTGATTTCTTAAAGTAATGACAATTAATTTATATTGAAAGTTTTTTTTTCTCTATATTTAATGATCTATAGCAATTTATAGAAGATATAGCGAAAAAAATATTGAAATCTCATTACTCTCTAAAAAAAAAGGAAAAAATTAAATTTAAAAAATTTAAAATATGAATATGAAGAAAATAACTGATCACAAAATATATATGAATATTTTGTAGGATTATATTTTATAAAAATATTTTCAATCCTAACTTCCAAATAATTTAAAAGACTCACTACAGAAATAATAAAAAATCAAAATAAAAAAATTAAATAATTCAAATCATTGATTTGTTCAACACCTCAAAATCAAATACCAATATTCTCATGACGATAAAACTTTTCACAATTTTTAAAAAAAAGTCCAATGACTCCAAATGTCAATGGACACTAATACACATTAAATACAGTATATAAAATTGGTATATTTCATTATCTCAGTATACAAATACATATATAAAATATAAATAAAATATATGTATTTATAACATATGAGCATGTACTTTATTTTCATAATAGCTTAATATACTTGATTATATGAGTATACACTTTAAAAAAATTAAATGTATGCATTTGCAAATGGGACCATACATAATATTTTTCAATTTCAAACCCACTCATTGCATATATGATTTTTTGCATATACCCCTTAAAAGATCTCTTATTAGGGCTATTTTGATAAAATTATATTGTGCAATAATACTTCATAAAAGGGTTTTGATGCAAAATTAAAACCTTTTGAGGGTATTACTAGGAATATAATTTAATTGAGGGTATTTAACGATATAAGGTTTTTTGAAAGGTTTATATGCAAAATTCCTTTCAACTATTTGTTTCAACTGATCACCTTATGGTGATCAATTAATGCTTATTGCATGGCGTGGGCCTTGGGGGGGCCCGGGCCAGCCCCCCCCCCCTCCGCTGATGTGTCCAAAATAAATGGGATCAACTTGTTTGAGATTTGCAGTCCACATTTTTATTTGATTATTGAGGCAAATCCGCAAACATGTGATGCCTTTAGATGAAGCCTATTTCTTACTGAAACACATCTCAAAGAGCATGGTAACTGAGATGTAATTATAATTGGAAAATGTTTTTTTTTATTGGTAATCGAGAACTTTGTATTGCTATAAGAATTCACAAACAGTACAAGAATTGGAAAATGTTAAGCAGCTGATAATAGAGTATTCATTGATATAATGGTGTATATACTATATTTTGAGATTTCATATATTATGTTAGTGGATATGGTGATAGCAAACGGAATTATACAATAAACGGAGTGTATCTACGCCCACAATACATTTCCACCAGGATCAATTGCATTTGAATACTTACTTTGGTGCACTAACCCACATATGCATAGCTCTGAATTTTACAAGTGATCTGATGGGTTAATATGTCCATCTAGATCAAATAATGGAAAAGAAAAACAAATGCAAGTGAGGTATTCAACTAAAGTACATGCATGACTGTGCCCTCACCATTACAAGTAGGGAATATCCAGATCACGACTGGATGTAATTTAAATATGCAAGAAATAACAACATGGATATGGATTTCAGAACTGAAAAACAAAGTATCCCAACATAGATTAATTTAGCATTATCGCAAAAATCTTTCACTTAATTTCATGTTTTGCATTGAAGCAATCCTACAGCAAACAGATAAGTTTTCTACCCCAAATATGGTTGTTCCATTCCACTATTAATACTCATTTGTGTTCTTTGATTGGTACTCATTTGTGTTCTTTTGTTTCCGATGAAGGTACTTTTAGTAAGATCAGATAGCACAAATAATATATCAGTTTTATTCTCAGCTTCTTCTTTCTTGAAAATGCAGGCATACATATAAAACCATGAACGGAAAAAATACACAATGGCCTTTATATCTTTTTTGAAAGTTTAGATATTGTGATGTGCAAAATTTGTAAACAAGTGAAGCTACTGAATTAAAACCATATATGTATGAGGAAAAAGGAAATAATTAGTATTTTTTATCAGAAGCTTCATCACCCAAATGTAATAACTCTATTAACAAAATGGAAAGAAAGCAAAACCCCCCCTCAAAAGCTAACAATATATATAATTAAAATCAGAATAACAATTGCATAATTCCTTCAATGACACCATGTCATTGAGATAGTTTTAAAGTGTCAGGAATTACTTTAGATTAAAAGTCTTTAGTGCTAACCTTTATGCATGACAACAGATGCATTATTAGAAAAATATACAAATGTAAGGCGGTTTAAATTTGTAGAAGCAATATAATCCAAAAGAAACATGACCTACAAAGCGCCAACTTGTAAGCAGTATAAACAAAGATGTTTTAAATGAAACATTGATGCCACGCTATGAGCCTAGTATAGCCAAATGTTTATTTCTTTAAATTTATTATGTCTGAACTAGTAGTCATCATTTACATAACAAGTATTCATACATACATAAGTAATAAGCTATTCATAAAGCAATTTGTTCACCGATGACACCATCATACCTTCAGGTATCATTAGTAGACCCACTTGAAAATAAAAATCAAATAGAAATTGCAAAATCGTGAATCACACCCACCAACACAATTCCTGATTCAACTAATTTCACCTCTACCAGCATAAACTAAAAAAATCAATAAAAGAAGAAGAAGAAAATAAGTTCAGAGTCATTAAATCAAACCAAGTTCTTGAAAAAAAAAAATAGAACTTCACATTCATTACTTTAGATCATGGACACTTTTAGAAAAATAAACAAAAAATATAAAGTGCTCACTGTCACCTCATAGCATGGACATAATTAAAAAAAATATAAACATACAAATGTTAAGAAGAACTGGATCGATACTTACAGCAAATTTGGTGCGTTATGTTGTTGGGTATCTGTGTAAGCAATGATAACTGCCTCTCTTCAAAACCTATTAAACAAAAAAACTATCAGTTATTTCTGGATCTAGAAATTGAATCACCATAAAAGTATGAAAACAAGGCATTTGAATTATATTAAACTTCTAATAGAAATATAACCACCTCGTAGCTTGACATTTAATTAACAGTTAGTATCACATATCTAGGAAAGAATAAATATTCATATAAAAATAACAACACTAATGTACATAAAACTTGACTTTTTACAAAGCCTTAAAACGTGAAAAAAAATTCAAGAGTTCGGGCCTTCCTATGCCAAGATCAATCAAGATCTCAAAATCGCATGAATCATCCACGTTGAACTTGGAAAAAAGTCAATAGTCATCGAAATATAATCAACAAATATTAAAAATTAGGATAATTTTAAATATATACAAAAAAGATATGGTTCAAAGCTTAGAAAATAGTAAAAAAAATTTGAGGATCAGACCTTTATGTCTAAAGATGAATAGTATCCTCCTCCAAATCATCCACCATGCATCCAAAATATCAAGTAATAAAATGAATAACCTTCAACACATAATCAATCAACAATCATAAAAAATGA
Source organism: Acorus calamus (assembly GCA_030737845.1). Classification (NCBI taxonomy): domain Eukaryota; kingdom Viridiplantae; phylum Streptophyta; class Magnoliopsida; order Acorales; family Acoraceae; genus Acorus; species Acorus calamus. Next base: position 9,238,871 of record CM060877.1, on the reverse strand, counting down.
GAAGCAGAAAAAGGTAAAACCCTCCAGCACAATATAGAACATTTAGTAAAAAATTTGAGGATCACACCTTTATGTCTCAAGATGAATAGCATCCTCTTCCAAACCACCCACCATGCATCCAAAATATCAAGGAATAGAATGAATAACCTTTGACATATAATCAACAATTATAAAAAATGAGAAGCAGAATATAGATATTAAAATAACGGGATAAGCATAGATAAGTCAATTCTGCCTCCTCTCGCAATAAAATTATTATCCATCAGGGACCAAATAGGGCCATAGGACCTATTGCTCACTCAATTTGGGATCCTCATTTTGGTCAACCGGCTGTCGAAGCCTATACTGGAGGAGGTGCTCCTGGACCAGTGAATATGCTCGTTTATTTTGGTGTTTATAAAATTATATATATGGCTTTTTAGGTGAAAGCCATTTAAAAAAAAACAACCTACCATATGATAACAGTTTCTAGACAAACTCCTGTAATATATGGAATTGAAACTCAAATCCATATTTTATCTTGGACATGTAATATATAAATCATAAAAACATATTGAAAACAGAAAATACTTGCATATTAAATTCGACCACAATAAATTACACAAAACAGAGACAATCATAACTCATAACTATTTAAAATTTGAGTAACCTTTTCTCCAAGCATGTCCCTTGTCATATTATCATTCATATATTCGTATACCATACAAGTGTACCTCAAATATAACAAGTCTCTTTGAGGCCTACTGAAATGTTGTTATATTGACATAGTCAACACCTCCCCCCCCCCCCCCCCCCCCAAAAAAAAAAAAACAAAATGAGCAAGCGTATAAACCCCACTCATGTACCTATAAACAAGCAAAACAAACACCACAAAAAGGGAATAATGAATTTCAATCATAGATGCCCATCTTTTAATTCCTTACCTGGATCATTTAAATCCATTATCCAGCGAGTGCTACCTCCATATGACACACTTAAAAAAAGAAGTAAGATTAGGGAAAAACAAAAGTAGATCACAGGTTAGACATTAAAATAAATCGATTTTCCTTGCTAAGCATCCACCCTATAAACATGATCTTGTATTCATTAAACCAACGATTTCAAACGGATCCTGACAATCAAAAAAATGCATCAAAAAATTTAAACACTAAGAACAAGCCTTAGGAATTTAAAACTCCACATAAATAGATCTCTTCACTTTATTGAAAGTATAGAAGTGTAAATATCAATGAACCGTGTGAGATTGATGAGACTACACATGACATCTAAGATATTTACAAACAAATCAACAGACATCATTAAAAAAAATCAAATGAAAGGGCACTGACGATATGCTGGAGGGAGGTGTAGAACAGGGCAACAGATGAGCATAGGATCCCCATGGGTTTTGATGATCTGCTGGACCGGATCTGTTCGGAGATGTAAGAGGGAAAAAAAAGAAGAGAAGGCGAACGATTTGGGAAGACGATGAGACGCCTCCTTTTCTTTTTGTGAAATGCAAGATGAGACACCTCTTAAAGTAATTCATCAATTCATCATTTGAATGGGAAGAGAGGAAAAGTGACAGATGTTATGATCATTTGAATGGGAAGAGATGAGACACCTCTTAAACAGATGTTAATTATGATGTTATAGCATTTGTTGAGAGAGGAATAAAAGGCAAAACTAGGCATCATTTTTTGAATATATGATGTTATTTGTCACTATATTAAACAACGTATTGAATGAGAGATGAAGATGAAATAACGGGAGACGAACATGCCTTTATAAATCAGGAACTAATTTCATTGTGGATAGAATTTCAAAAATTGATGGGGGTAAAATCGTCAAATGAAAGTTTTTTTGGGATTGGTACTTTTATAGATAGTATAGATTTAATATCTAAAATTCATTCTTTCGGCGAGGGTTTTTTCTATTTTCTCAATTTGGTTGCTTATGGATCTTAATGCAACATTAGTGAAATTATTTTGATCCATAACTTGAATAAAATATTCATCCTTGAAGGAACTATTAGGGTATATCCTAGCAATAGTTTTAAGTATATGATTTTCCGTTCAAATCTCATATGATCATACCACTGTTTTTTAATTGGGCTTTGTTCTTCTTTGGGTATAGTCTTAAAAAAAACATTTCCTTTTCTCATTATTTTTTTGATGAATAAAAATCTTTTCTTATGATTTCTTTGTCTATTTCATAGTCATTTTCGCTTATAATATGTCATATTCAACGGGATCATATTCTAATGGTAATCCAGATTGCAATCTAGATTGTACATCATAGACCGTAGATGTAACCCCTATCGGTTGGCTAAAGTTGGGGTCTTGTGGCTCCAGATACTGGCTATTAGTAGTTCTCTCAGATACAAAGCGTCTCCTTGAAATCAGGTTTTTCCTCAAGAGTAGTTCTAAATGATCTTGTCCTATGAAGACCCAGACTAGTATTAGAAAATCTTATTTCAACATCACCACTAGTTTTTTTCAAGAATTTCTTTTAGGTCCAAATTTTCGAGGGGCTTATTAGGTTGATCATATTCAAAGGTCCAAGAATTTGACAATCATATCTCTTCCCATTTTAAAGTTTTTGGGATGAAATAGTTATTTTTAGAATTTGTCTCAAGCAAAGTAGTTATCCCTTTTATATTTGAGGCTTTACTCTTTGTGGATAAAATGTTCATAACCTTAAAATATATCCTATAAGTAAGGTTTATGTTCTCAGTGCTAGTCTTTAGGTTGAATCTACTTGTTTGAATCCTTAAGACTAGAGTATCTAAAATGTTGGGATTAGATAAGAACACAAAGAAATTTAGAAAAGTGTTGAAAATATTGGTCCTCTACTTAAACTGGATTCAACTATCCCAAGAATAGAATAAGTAAATTTTAGATGCCTATTATCTTTAAGAAATATTAAGATTGCAGTATTCATGTTTTCTCGAATTAGGAATTCTACATATAACTGTACTAATCCAATGTAGAGATAGTGGTATTGGGGTTTTGCCCTAATCCTATCTATCTCTTTTTGGGATATAAGATGGAAGTTCTCATGCCCATCAGTCAAAGGAATTGTTCTTTCAATTGTCTTGATATAGTAGTTTGTTTTAAGACTAAAGGTGTTTCTATAATAAATCTGATTTATAGGGACTTTAGGAATCTTTCAATTACCGACAGATTTTACTATATTCTCATAATTGATTTGTTGTATATTTTTTATTGACATGGTCCTAATAGTCGAGGAATTCGATGTTCTAGAGGTGGATGCTGTAACACCCTAGGCTTACACAGCAAGAAATTGTCCGCTTTGCCCCTAAATGAGCTCATCGCTTTAAGTTAACGTGTCTTGATGTGTAAGAGTTGTACTCACATATAAGCACATACTATCTCCTCCCATAAGGCGATGTGGGACTAAACACCCTCACCCAATCCATGAGCCTCTTGGGACTCTTGGGCCTGAGCCAGGCATCACAATCACTCCCCCTAATAGGCCACACGTCCTCGTATAGGTCCACCCACACCCACCATTGTGTAATGGACATACTTTGATACCGATTGTAACGCCCCAGGCTTACACAACAAGAAATTATCCGCTTGGCTCCTAAATGAACTCACGGCTTTAAAACGCGTCTTGGTGTGTAAGAGCTATGCTCAAATATATATAAGCACAGACTATCTCCTCCCATTAGGCGATGTAGGACTAAACACCCTCACCCAATTTATGGGTCTGTTGGGACTTTTGGGCTTGAGCCAGGTGTCACAAACGCTTCATCCACCCTTGATGTAAGGGTTCTAAAAAGGTTGGTCATGAGAGAGTGCTTGAAAACCAGTCAACAATGTATCATGTCCCTAACTCTACCTTTATTCAAACGAGAGATCGGACAACACGACTAAACAATTTCAAGACGCACTATTTACCAGTACTGTTCACAAGGCACTATTCAAGAAAACCTTATATTTTACTTTTCTATGATACCATAACTTTCATGATCAAGTTTTCAAGTTTTTTTTTCTTGAAAATTAACTACTAAAGGAAAATTGAGGACTAATTTGCAGATATAAGATGAATGCTAGAAATGCATATAAGACTTATTATTAAACATGCATAAGACATACTTATAAAAGACATGGCATATAGCACATAGGCTAAAAACATAAAATAAAACTTATAATATTAGGGTTGAGAAGGATATCTACCTCTTCTACCCTGTCCTCTATAAAGCACTTTGATAATTTTAGGCCGTTTGTGGTGGGTTTTGTTTTGGTAGACTTCTTTCACCGATGCCCTCCTTGGTCAGTTTTCCTTCCCTTTTATAGGCTTCCGCTTGCGGATTTCAAATGTTTTGGAATCAGTTGTAATTCTTCTTTGAGTGACTTCTTGTCTTCTTCTGGTGTCTTCTTTTGTTTTTAGTTATGTCTTCTTTTTTATTTTGTCTGGGGCTCTCGTGACTTCTTTTTGCAGGTTGATGTTGAACCCTTGAGTGGCTAGGCCTTCTGGTTCCTTATGTTATTTTAATAATATATATATTTTATGCTGGCTTTTTTTTATGTTGATCCTTCAGTTGGATCAAACTCATCTTCTGAAAAATATGTGGGTATGTCTTCAAGCCCTTGAGAGTCATTTTCTGTCCCTCCCGTGCCGTGAGAGCTCGTGGCCATCTTATCTGGCACAACTTCTTTTTCTCCTTTGAACATTTTAAACATATGTTCATATGCTTTTAATTCAATGGCTTCTTGACTTAAATTTGGAAATCTTTTAGTGTATTCCCCCCAATAAGGGATGTTTTGATATTTTTGTAACTGTCTTCTCGTGATTTTCCATAATGGTAATTTATAACTAGATAAAACTTCATGGGGTCGTATTTGACTCACCATTTTGTATACACATCCCTCTAAAGATGAGGAGGAAACCTTTTTTTCACTTGGAAATCCCATTGAAGGATCCATGATATCCCAATTTGGTTGTGATATTTTAATAAATCAATATTATTTTGTGGTTAAACCTAGTTGTTCCATATGAGCTTGGATGTCATCTGGTAAATTCAACCAATTAGCACCGAATACTTGCCATTTCGAATCTTGGCTTGGCTGATGAAGTGAATAAACCAGGAATGCTTTCAAGCACAACTTCCAACTAATAGTGCATTTGCCCATGCTTTTTGATAATCCCGATAGTTATTGTAATTGGGTCTGATTCCTTAATTTTGGAATCACCTAGAGGCATTGGGGTTCTTGTCCCAGTCTTTTTATTGTTTTTATAGTGGTGGTGTGGTGCACAGTTCTGGCACTATTTGTTTCTAAAAGTATATTTTCATAATAATTAGGATTCTTCCTATCATAATTCTAAGATTTTTTTTCTAAGTTTGACCTTAAATCAGGATTCTGGCAAATCCAGATAAAAGAGGAAGATGAATACAAGACTACTTTTACAGTACCGTTTGGGCATTATGAATGGAATGTCTTATCTTTTGGGTTAAAAAATGAACCCTATATCTAAAATTCATCAAATAACTTAGCTATAACATTAAACTTGATCAACAAGATAAATATTTCTATTTTAGAAAACTAAACTGAAGTCTTTGAAACCAATAACCCTTATCTATGCTATAAATCATATAAGCCAATAAAATTAAAATTGAAACAAAACCACGGTAGTTTGTTATTTTTATGCTGTAAATTATAAGCCAAAATTCCATTATAACAAATCTAACTGAGCATAATTTATTTTCATGAAACTCCAAAAATAATAAGAATTTTGAAATAAAATATGAAATAATATCTAGCATTTAAATATTTAAGATCTAAACATAAAAAATCATTAACATATATGATACATGATCAAATTTATTTTATAAAAAAAATCATGGGTTTTCATTAAATAGAGTTTCATGCTGATAACATATTATAAATTGTAAAAGAATAAGATTCAACATACCAACCATAAAGATGGAAGAGAGAAGTCATGACTCTTTCTGTATTTTTCATCTTCTTAATAATCATATAATGAATACAATGCACATTTATATTTATAGACAACAAAAGATAATAACAAATAAGATTTGGGGGATTTAGTTTTACCAATACTTTAGGATAAAGATAAATGGTTACAAAGTCAAAGGGTTATCCATAGTGGTCATTTATATTTACAATATTTTACAACAAGTGAGTTTTTATTCCAGAACAAGTGAGTTTGTGAGGCACTTCTAGATAGAGGTTGCGTGGAGGACCGGACTGTCTATCCACTTCCAGAACACTAAGGAACTATGGTTGGCGGGGAGGGACCTGAAAATGGTCATGCAACACGGAAGGGCATCGACGAACTCGCAAGCCATTGGACCCCTCGCAGTCTCGGGAGTAGAGGGACGTGCGTCTCGCGGAGGATGGCAGGCCTTGGTGTAGATACCTCTTCTAACCGGGCCATTGGACCCCTCCGATCTTGGTTTATTTTATGTGTCTTTGTGTATTTTTTTTCTCTTTATTATCCTCCCTTATCCCCCTGTCGATGTGGATTTTTTACCACGATGTGGTTGTAATCCAGTTCTTTAGAACTTGGATCCAGTCCGTGCACGACGTACCTATAGAAACCCTAATTTTGACCGTCCAAAGAAAAGAAATTTACTTCAAGTAATATTTAGAAATGACAACTAAAAGAAAACATATTTAAAAAGGGAACAAAAGAAACCGTGGCCAAAATTTACAAAATAAAAGACCAGAGAGGGGGTGACTAGTTGAAAGTAGCTGCCCCTCACTGGGCGGCTAGTCTCAACTAGCCGCTCCTTAAACCGCCCCATCACTTCCTTTTAATGGGACATAATGCAGCATTAAATGCTGATGATTGTGGCGGATTGTTCCTTTTAGCCGCTCCATCTTGGCCGGTTCAACCTTATAGTTGACCCAGGCCACTGCTTGTCAGAGATGAAAAGTTTGGTAGGTCATTATGGGGGCGGCTACTTTCAACTAGTCGCCCCTCACCTAGACAATGCCAGAAGAACAGAGAATTAATGGGGGGTCAAATCAATCACCCTATTATCCAATTTGATCTATTGTCCAATGGACACTCCCCTGTCCCTTTTTTACTATAAATAGGGGGCGTCCAACTCTTTTTCAAAATAATCATAATCATCCATTCATAATCAATTCACCTTCTTCACACATTCGCCACTCAAGCCTACACCTACTACTTGAAAACCTAGAGAAAGGGAGAAAGAGAGTCCTATTTATGAGTAGAAAACCCATTCCCTACACAAAATCACTCTCCAAAACCCAGGTTAAACCCAGCTTAACCTTGGCCAAACCCTACCCCATTCCCTACCCAGGTTCTCCCCAAATCGAACCAAACACCAGGCAACTAATTTTAATTAGTTGACTCTCACCTACACCACTTTCAAACCTCCTTTATCAAGTTCCCGAAGCAGAAAAGAATTCCTATTTTTTACCTCTGTGTACGGCATGCCCGTATCCCAGAGCAGAGACCCCACAAACTCTCCCACGAAGGCAATCAAATCCAACCCAACTTTTCCTATTTTTTGAGAAAGCAGGTGAAAATCACAACCACCCCTGAATCCTCCTGAGGAAGCTGTCGGACCCCTCAGCAAGGAACATAACCCCCATCACCCTTCCGAGAGACGATCCGACCAAGCTTGCCAAGGCTCGTACCAGACTCGAATCCTCGAAGAACCCCCACACATGCCGCCACACCACGAGAGACCAGAGGAAAGGGAGGCACTTTCCTGGAGACCCCTCGTGAAATCCGAGACCGACAACTTGGCGACCACAGTGTGACATCCCTCGTGAAAAATAACAAAAGGTAATCCTCTTCTGCTTCCTTCCATAACTTGACTAGAATGCCATCACCCCTTTAGAAAAACTAAGATTTCCCACTCTTCAAGTCAGACCCTCCTCTACTTTGCATCACAACATCCTTTATAGCTTTAAGCCGCACATAGCTGCACACCCATTACTGCTTTAATCACACCTTTTACTGCTTTAAGCCACACACAGCTGCGCACCCTTTACTGCTTTAAGTCGCACACAGCTGCACACCCTTCACTGCTTACCACCCCCCTTTTACTTCTTTAAACTTGTATTCATTTCCACCCGTGAACCGTTCCGCATCCACGCCATAGAAACCCACCTCCATGAGGGAGTATTAGAGGAGAGGATTGACCAAGAAGACCAAACCACACAATTCCTTAGCCACCTAGAGGAGAGGATGGCTACCTTAGGATACCAATCGGTAGAGGACATGTTCTATGACCTTGCCGACTATCGCCAGGCCAAGACCTTGAAGCAGGAAACCCCTGCCAAAACCCCTAAGGCTTGCCCCAAAACCCCACCAACACCCAGTCCCTCGGACAATCCGAGCGCCTTTTCATTCGCCCCACTTTCCCCCGCGAATCCAATATTTCCAGTAGCTTCTACCCCAAGCCCTTACTAGGCCATGTCCAACCCAGGACCACTAAACTTCCCACCCAAGGCAGAAATGCTAGATGAAACCATCTAGAGAGTCCTTGTTGAGATTGGCCCTTCTGCCCCCAAACACATGTCTCTACATAATTTGAGACAAATCCCGTCAGTCAGCCTATCAGAGGGATTTAAAATCCTGAAGTTTCACAGGCATAACGGTCGTGGAGACCCAGATATTCATTTAACTGCTTTCTATCTAGATGCTCGACATTTTCTAGATAACCAACCCCTGTTAGTCTTCCTTTTCCAAAAATTATTGAAAGGAGAAGTACTACAATGATTCTCCACACTCCCTGTAGACCATCTGTCGAATTTCTCGGCTGTAAGTGAGAAATTTTTAGGCCGCTACGGTTACCAGAGGATTAGAACCACCTCTATCTAAGATCAAACTGTAGAAATGATGAGGACTAGGGAGGAATTTGAGCAGTACGTGTCTAGGTGGCCTGCAGCTAACAGAATGCCAAGAAATTGACATGATATTACAGGGCCCGAGTCCAGAGCTTCGTACGAGTCTTTTGTATGGAGACTGCACTACATACTAGCTTCTAACTGACCACCAGAACAGGATTTTTCGTTGTGCAGCACCAGTAGTCTAAACCTAGTCCCCACCTATCAGCCATAGGGTTGGACAACCGCCATGAAAGGCGCAAACCCCATAGTAGAGGGGATCACACAAGTCTCGGCAGTCTACCCGAATGGAGCACGAGTCCCTGATCAAGGACCAGCTCTGAGACAGTATACACCCGGTGTTGGAAAAAAATTAATCCCGACTGCCAAGATTCGTCGATCGAGGTATAGATCGGATAACAAAAAAAGTTTATTAAATCTTTTTAATACGAACCCTACAAGGTGGAATTAGAGTTTACCTTCAGAACTCAGATCAGTGTTCTGCCGAAGTGGAAGATCAGATCTGATGGATGACGATGAATCGCTTGATCGAAACTTTCAGATCTTCTGCCGTATGTCCTTTATGTGTTGCAGATCCGTGGTGGAGTGTGGTCTCCTTGCTTCGAACGGCAGCCGCGAATCCCTTCGCTCTCCTTCTCTCCTTTCCTCACCTTTTCTGGATCCAGAGATCCTAAAGAGTTTCTAGGGTTAGGGTTTTGATTTCGGCTGAAATCATATATCTTTGAGAGAGAGGAAGCCACATATTTATAGGCTAGGGCATGGACCTAAAGGGAAAATCAGTAATTGGCTCCTATGGGTACCATAATTCAACCTAGAATTAAAATCAAAAGCCCATAAGTCATAATTCATTCCACTAAAGGATTATGACCTTACTCCAAATATATTAATCTCAAAATAATATTTCGAGCTCCTTATATTATATGTTTAATATCTCGCCACGCTAAGATTTCAATACTCGTTATGAAATAATTATTACTGACAATATTATTTCACAACATCTTATTTTCCTTGAGATCTTTCACTTAACTCATTTGACATGTCGGATAGTTAAATCCACCGGCTGGGTTAGACATGACCAAAACTTATAAGCATCCTCAAGAGAGTATCATCAATCTCCTAAAGGAGCGTGGATTCCATCAATAGTAAATATTCATCATACAAGTGTTATTGACACCCAACTCACCGAGTCTATTGATCCATAGGAGAGTCTCAATATTTAATGAATCAAAATGACAAATAACAAATGCACATGTCTAAGAACCATTTTAGGATTAAGAGCATAAGCAATCATAATAAACATGTGGTGTAAATTATTTTATTTAGTCAGTACAAAAATAATTACCCCAACTTGGTCCGTTCAATACACACAAGGTGTACAAGCACAATCACTCCAAAACCTATGAACCGGTCTCTTATAGTCAAGATAGACTATGTAAGATGAATTGCACTACAACCTTTATCCAATGGATTATTCAAGCCCATCTAAAGTTGTGAACCTTAACTTATAATTCATAGGGAACCGAGAATCTGATTTCTGTGTGTAAGCCGAACTCTACACACCAGATTATCTATAGTGTAAATTAAAGGATTAAATTAAAACAAGCACAATATTTCAAACAATATAATGCAAGCATTTACCAATAATAATTTTCATCAAAATGCTAAGATCATCTCAATAATAGAGTTTATTACATAAGTCCTAGCTTTTCGAACATTACTCTAACACCCGGTTCATTCGGATATGTGTTGCCTTGGCAAGCCAATCAAAACTTTACTCCCCGATCAGTACCTGCCCCCATGCCAACACGACAAAACCAGTAAATCCGAAGCCCCTCAGTCCAGAGCTCTATAGTTCAAAACCAGGGCCAAACTAGGACCCCTACCTACTCTGCTCCCCCAAGAACAAAAAAAACCTAAGGCAACCTGCACAAAGCCCATACAATGAAGTCACCCCTCCCTCCTCCTATGGCCCAAGATGGTTAAATAGGAGAGACTGTTATCCACCACTCCCAGAAACCCCAACAAACATCTTCAAGGCCTTGGTAAAAACCAATAGTATTTCTTTACCCATAGCCAGACCTTCACCTCTTGGTGCCAACACTGCCCGCTACTGCCCATACCATCAACATCATGGTCACACCATTGAACAATGTTTCTCATTCAGAGACATTGTTTACTACCTCGATGAAGAGAGACGCCTGGATTGGGCCACCATTAGGGGACTCAAGAATGGACCAGCTACAAACCATCGGGAACCAGTTAAATCCACCAGCCAAACAAGGCCAAACCCTAGTATGTTCCAATCCCGTAGTCAATACCAAAATACAAGACCCAACATCAATCATACAAACCCTCATAGAAGAACTAGAAAGCCTGAGTTTTAAAAGCATCTACACCATAGGGGCCACGAACCATGAAGAACTACCCAGGATCATTCCGGGTGGCCTAATTCTTCCAGCACCTTCCTCCGTCCTCCCAAGCCCCATCAAACCCCTCCCCTCTCATATAAGACCAGCACCAAAGCTTAGCCCCGTCCTATCGGTTAACAAAAATATGAGCCTATCAAAGAACCAATTTCCCCAAACCATGATTGATACCCTAAACCATCATACAACTAGGGCCGGAAGAATCTTCAATGCTGCCCCCACCTATAAGCGTCCCACGCCTGAAGCAGAAACCTAGCAGGCAAATGTCAGAGATAGGATTGACATCCTTGACCAGCTCTGAAGAATCCCTATAGAGATTTCCATCCTAGAATTGATTGAAACTTTGGAACACCACCAGCGTGCCCTGGGGTTTTTAGAGAGAGTTCAAGTCGACCCTCAAATCTCCACCATAAACATGCCAGTAGCCTTAGCCTATGCGGGACTAGGGCCCATGATAACATTTATGCCCAAAGAAGAAATCCACGATAAAGTTATTAACACCTCAACCCTATGCATCACAGTCGATATCGAAGAACATCCAGTAGATAAAGTACTAGTCGATACCAGTGAATGAGTAAATCTTATGTCACTACGCACTTTTGAACAAATTGGTGGACATATCACCACACTCCTGAAATCGGATACTCAAATATTTGCCTATGACAAGAAGCTCACCCGGTTCTAGGTTTTAAAGACATCCCATTAAAAATAGGGTCCTTGGAAACAATCGTTGAAGCGTATGTTTTAGAAATGGAATATGACTATAACATGATCTTATGACGTAAATGGTTAGCCTCAACTAAAGGGGTCTCTTCTCCCCTACACCAGTGTTTGAAATTCCCCTTAGTAAATCAAATAATCAAAATACGGGGAGACGCAATTAAGGAACCAAAACTAGGGTTCACTAATAGTGAGACTATTGCCATAAAAATTATCAACCCAAGACCAAAAGAAGCCATCATCCACATCTTAGACTTCCCAACCAATTGGATGGACTTCAAGGCACTCTCACCGACACTGTAAAGGCAAATCACCTTAACCCTAAGAACCCAGGCTGGCACATGATGAACGCCATGGGTCACATCCCAGGAAAAATATTAGGGCTAAGAGGTGGGATCTTGGAACCCATCAAATTCTCGGTTTGGTTGGATAAGAAGGGCATTGGCTCATCTACCAAACATACTGATTTAAAAAAGAAATATAATTGGGGACTATATGAACACTTTGTAAAAGGAACAGTTGTGGAATGGGTTAAAGAAACCACGTGCACTCGTCCCTTAACCCCTGTCCGTGAGAGAGAGCTGAACCTTGGGACTAAAGCTAGCCCCAAGGTCATTCTGATCAGTGCAGAGCTAAAAACCCGACGAGAGAGAAAGTCTGGTTAAGATACTACATGAATATGTTGACGTCGTTGCCTGGTCTTACAAAGACATGCCCAGACTCGATACCTCTTTGGTCGAGCACCAATTAGTTTTAGAGCCTAATACAAAACCAATAAAGCAAAAGCTAAGACGCCTTCATCCGGAGGTGGCCTTGAAAATTGAAGATGAGGTGGACAAACTCCACCTGGCTAAATTTATCTGGGTAGTTTTATACCCGAAATGGGTAGCCAATATCATTCCAGTATCCAAGAAAGATGGCAAAATCTGAGTGTGCATCGATTTCAGGGACCTCAATCAAGCGTGCCTGAAGGATGACTTTCCACTCCCACACATTGATCTCCTTGTCAATAACACGATAGGATATGAAATGCTCTCTTTTATGGATGGCTTTTCGGGATACAACCAATTTCGATTAGCAGAAGAAGACCACGAAAGGACTTCCTTTACCACACTTTGGGGGACCTACTATTATGTGGTAGTGCCTTTTGGGCTAAAAAATGCGGGTGCAACATATCAAAGAACAATGACTTTAATATTTCATGATATGATGCATAAGCTAGTAGTGGTTTACGTAGACGACATCCTAGTTAAATCTAGGACTCGGATAGGACATGCAGATATACTTAGACAAGTATTACAAAGATGCTGGGAATTTTCACTTAAGATAAACCCGAAGAAATGTTGGTTCGATGTCTCTTCTGAGAAGCTCTTGGGGTTCATGGTAAGCAAGAGGGGAATTGAAGTTGACCCAACTAAAGCAAGGGCCATTGCCCAGATGCCCCCACCCAAGAAATTAAAGGATTTAAGGTGACTCATCAGTCGACTACAATTCATCAGAAGATCATCTCACAGCATGCCAAACGATGTCGCCCCTTTTACAAACTACTAAAAGGAGGAGTTAAGTTTACCTGGGATAGCGAATGCCAACATGCCTTTGATATCTTAAAGCGATACCTACTTAAACCCCCAGTTCTCTTAGCTCTGGTACCTGGGTGACCCTTGCTTCTTTATGTAGCTTTAACCGAAGAGGTCATTGGTGCTGTGCTTTCACAACACGATGACATGGGAAGGAAAGAAAATGCCATCTACTATTTGAGTAAAACGTTGATCAAATATGAGCGGGCCTACCTTCCCATAGAAAAGACCTGCTTAGCTTTAGTATGGGCATCTCAAAAGCTACATCATTACATCCTTGCCCACAAAGTCAACTACTTTGCAAAAATAGACCCGGTAAGGTTCCCTGTTTGAGAAAGCTGTATTGACTGGTCGCTTGGCAAGATGGCAAGTCCAGTTAAATGAGTTTGACATCACTTGTGCCACTCAAAAATATGTTAAAGGTCAAGCCATTGTTGATCACCTCGCTTAGCTCCCCCTCCCCGATTATGAACCAGTAAAGACCAACTTTCCAGATGAACAAATATTTGCACTCATTGAAAGCAAAGATAGGAAGACATGGACGCTGTACTTCAATGAAGCAATTAATCAATAAGGGAGAGGGACATGAATAGCGTTAACCTCCCTGAAGGCGTCATTATCCCACTAGCATTTCAACTCACATTCAACGTCACCAATAACATTGCTGAGTCTGAAGCTCTAATAGCGGTTTTAAAGGTAGCTCTAGTCTTATGAGTTAAATATCCAAATATTATTGGAGACTCACTTTTAGTGATTCGTCAAACTCTGAGGAAGTGCCGACCAGGGACCCTATATTAAAACCATGTAGAGAGCTGGCCATGGTCCTATTAAAGCAGTTCTGAAAAGTCACCCACATCTTTATACCTCGAACATGCAATATTCTCGCAGATTCTTTAGGCTCATTATCTTCATCACTTGCCTTACCCATATCAAAAAAATATGAAACAGTCCCTATCCAAAGACTAGAAGCACTCAAGTTCGTGGAATGCACTATATCTAAAGAAATTCCATGCATGAAACTCTCAATACTTGAGAAATATAATTCTTCTTCCTTCTGTGATTCCTAGTGTTTAGCAACGGATGATAGAATTATAAGACTCTTAAAGAAAACTCGTATTTTACTTGAGCTCATATTTGCCACTCATGTCACCTTCATCACAAAACAATGACTTAGGAATCGGTTTACCTGATGAAAGGAAAAATTGCATACCCTGTAGATTGGATAATTTTTAAACCCTAAAGCATTTCCCCTTTATTCTCTTTCTTACTCGTGTCAACCCAAGGTTAAAAGGAGGAATTACCTGGACTTGGCATATGTACCAAAACTGGCTTTGATACCATACAAACACTTCTGGAGGAGAAGCAGAAAAGAACAGGGATGAAAAACATAAAAGCCCCCCCTCAAAACACAAAAAAAAGAAAGGCAATGAGAGGTCAACAAAAGAAAATACACCCAAACAAACGGGTAAACTTTCTATTTAGCAGGCGCAAACGCGTTTCGGCACAGTATATGCCGAACAAAAGCATATACTAGTACACATCCAAACAAATGGATTGTACTTTCCACCCAAAACACAGGTACATGCCCGGCGGGCTGTACTCTCCACCCAAATAAAGAAGTAAAAAGAAGAAAGCCAGAGGGACCTAGAAAGTAGGACATATGCCAGACTGAGACAATTCTAAATATTGCCCTGAGGAAGATATTACTCTTACTCCATTTGATCCCCCTCTTTTATTTTTGTAATGGAGTTTGGAATTGGACTATGTCTACTTGGAAAGGTGAAATTTCAACCAACAGTAGACCTTTTTCTATGTTTATAACAACACACACTCACATGAGTTCATTTAAAAACTTGCCTGTTTGAATGAAGTTTATTTGACTTAATTCTGGTACATTTATGGATTTCCCAGCATGTTTAGAATAATATGATCAAGCATTTAAGAACCATGAACTTGAGAAATTGATACTTAGAGCCAATACCTTTCAAATACAATCTTGGTTTGGACATAAGTGACCACAAGGGCCCCTCTTCGAGGACTTGAGGGTATCTTTTATTCTAGGAAATTGAAAACATTGCCCTCTCAATGAAAGATCAATTGAAGAATTAAAATGCTCCCTTATGTCACTTAAACTTATGCATAAGCTTGTATTTTCCTTTTCCAAAATATTTAGGCATTCAATTACCTCGAAATGTCACAATTGATTCCCCATACCAAAAGAAAATTGCCCCTATTACTCTCATTTCATACCCTTCCACATACACTTGAGAAGGAAAATTGCCCCTCTTTCACACACCTGAGATTTTTCCATTCTCACATATTCTCACCCTTAAAGACACTTAGACTCCCACCTTTTTATGCCGAGCGCAGCTTCTTGTACCTTTTTCTTGCTTTACTTTTAAATTACCTTAAATGAGTTGTTGCCCTTGACAATTCGAACAAGGGAGGCTCGAAAGTCAATGCAGGGGCACAATCTGAACCGATATAACACTTGGTTCATGGAAAAAATGTTTTTTCAGGTTTCAAAGACTGACCGACCACCCATGAAGACCTTCAGCAAGACCAACAAGGCATTGGAACCAGAAAGAATTGTCCCAGGCCAGGGGTGGCTAAACCCGTCTAGCCACCAGTCACTAGACGACTGAAAGTAACAAGCCAGTCCCTACAGGAAAATTTTTCCTGTCAGGGACAGTTAAATAAAACTAGCTGTCCCTCACTGGGCGGCTAAATTGAAGTAGCCCCCATACCTGCTGTCCAATCTGCCCTGCTAGTCCCATTTCAATCAACTCTTCAACACCAACACCTATGAAAGACATTTCTTTCTAAAACCTATACATACACATTCCATACATGTATACACTCTCAAAACCTGTATAAATATGATTCGAAAACAACCGTATTTCAAAACCATACACCCATTCATACATCAACTCATGCATCAAATCCAAAACTTAAGCACATGCACATACTATTGTGCCTGTGTCATTTGGAGCTATTCAGTTAAGCCTTGATCACATCTGGGTCGTTAGGACCTTTCTTTTTTTTTATCGGAGTCACTAAAATTTTAACTTTTTAGCTACCTACAGGAGTTGGTATATTCTGATTGGAAATTTAATTACATATTATGGGTCCTGGTACCGTTTTGTACTGCCCATAAAAATTTCAACGAATTCCAGTAATGTTTTGGAAAATATGCAATTTCGAATTGCATCCGGGTTTGGTTGTTACTGGGTTTTGGTGGGTGAGATATTTTCGATGATGTGGTCACCTTGGGTAACCTTACCCCCCTTTCCATAGTGGTGAAGAAACCATTTGGTCTTTTGGTGTGTGAGTGGGTGACCTTAGGCTTAAACTCACCCCCCATTTTCCCTTGTGTTCACCCCCCAAATGTGACTTTTGTCACCTCTCTCACTCCATACGACTCTCTCTTTTGAGTCTCTCTTTCTCTCTTGCACTCCCCTTTTGTGTTTGATGAAATGCCAAAGTGAAGGAGAAGAAGGAGGAGTGCGTGGAAGAGGTGGTGTATGAAGAGGAGATGATCAAGGTTTGTGAGAGCATGGTTTGGATGATGTTGTCTTCTCCCTCTCCTCCTCCCCTAGCTGATCCCCTATTTTTCCTCCATCCCCTTTGGTTCAGCCATATAGGGAAGAGAAGAAGCAAAGAAGAGGTGGTAGTAGTGGTGGTGGCTGTCAAGGTGGTCATGGGAGGGGATGCATGTGAGCCCTTACATCTCCCCCTTCCCTCCCCCTCTCTTTTGGTGAGTTTTTCTTCTTCTTTAATTGGTTTTTATGCATGTTTTGGTGTTTGGGAGGGCATAAATGTGAGGTATTTTGAGTTGGGTGCACTGGACGCGGGTGTGCGGGTGTGCAGGCGCGCGGGTATGCGCAAGAGTGCACGTGCGTACACGCTGGCATGCTCGCGGGTCTGCGCGCAGTGCACGCGGCAAGCGCTTGCCGGGTGCCCGGTGCATGGGCGCGAGGCTGTCCGGGGCTGGTTTGGGTGTGCTGAAGGTCGGCATGCTTGGGTGTGGGTCCGGGAGGCTCGGACATGCATGCGTGCGTGCATGCTTGCATGCGTGAGAGCTCGTATGCGTGCATGTCTAAGTCCTTTGTCCGTTTAGTCATTTTATTTGTATTATTATGTAGTTTACTCACCATTTTGATGTCCTTACCTTGTAGATCTCGTAGGATGGGATACGCGATGATCTGGGTATCGGTGAGTGATTTGATTCCAACCCTTTGGGAAACGCTCGATGCACGTAGTCGTGCATCGCGCATCCATGGGGCTTCTTTGCACCCTAAATATGCTAGATATCTTGCATGCTAGGCTTGTATAGCTCGTATATTGCGTAGAACTCCCTTTTCTACCATATACTTACCTATGTATTGTATTCATGTTTGAATAATCATGTTTTCATGTGCCCTTCTTGTTTAGGCATGTATTTTTTCTCGTATGAGTAATATGGATGTATAGAATATTCATGCCTTAGGTAGTCCCTATTTATTGTACTACCTCTCTATGTTAGAAATATCTAGCATGATTAAGTCTGGGTTAATAGCTGGGTGCATACTTAATATTCCCTGGTCATAATTCACCAACTCAAAACACTTTACTTTTTTTTCTGTTGGCGATATCATCTCCTTGCTCAGCTACCCAAGCACGGGTACGGTAGGCACGAGAAAACTGACGCTGGGCTGCTACGTGCAGGATGGCTAAGAACCCCGCCCGAGGATTGGATCACTCACCATTTTACTTTTCCCACCCCCACCTGGATCATCTTTTCGGTTGAAAATTCTAGTCAAGACCTAGTATCTGATAGTCTAAATCAACTCCCTGAACAAAATTGGTTGTATGACATAAATTTCTTGAAGGTTGGGCCGGCCAAAATAAGGGTCTCTTTCCTTATCATTAGTCGAAGTCTTTCTATTTCACACAAAGACTCCATCTGATGAGGGACAATTGTAGATACCCTAATTTTGACCGTCCAAAGAAAAGAAACTTACTTCAAGTAATATTGAAAAACAACCACTTTTGGACATCAACTGGAAGACCATCTTAGAAGAAACCAAAACTGCAAAACCCTGACCAAAAAATTTAGAGGTTTAGAAACCCTTAACAGGGGCGGCTAACCCTAACTAGCCGCCCCATCTCAGGCGGCTAGTTTCCACTAGCGGCCCCCTAACCGACCCCAAGCCGCTTCCCTGGATGGGACATAAAGCAGCATTAAATGCTGATCATTGCGGCAGATAGTGCCCTCTAGCCGCCCCATCTCGGCCGGTTTAAACCAAGTAATCGACCCAAGCCACCGCTTGTCAGAGATGGAATGTTTGGCAGGTCATGATGGGGGCGGCTATCAGAAAGTGGCCGCCCCGCACCTGGTCTCTGACAGAAGAACAGAGAATTAATGAGGGGTCTAATCAAACACACTATTACCCAAATTGTTTTATTACGCACTGGACACTCCCCTGCCTCTCTTTTACTATAAATAGAGGGGTCCCAAGCCTTTCTAATCCATCCACAATTCACATCCACCTCTTGAATCCCCACTTGAGTTCATTCACAAACTCATTCCACTACTTGAAAACCCTAGAGAGAGAGAGAGAGTCCCATTTGTGAGAGAAAAACCCATTCCCCACACAAAATCACCCTCTCAATCCACCCTCCAAACCCCAGGTTAAACCTAGCTTAACCTCCGCCAAAACCAGGCCCCGGACGACTAATCCCAACTAGCCGCCCATACCTGACGGCTCAAACCACCTAGCTGCCCCTAGTCTACACCCCCACTTGACCCAAGACTCCTCTAGCCAGCCCAGAAGCAGAATAGAATACCAGTTTTTCAACTCTGCGTACGGTATATCCGTATCCCAGAGTGGAGACTCCACAAATTCCCCCACATAGGTGATCAAATCCGACCCAACATTTTCTGCTTTTTGAAAAAACAAGTGTCGATCACACACACACCGGAATCCTCTTGAGCCGCTATTGGGCGCCTCAACCAGGAACGACACCCCACCATCCTTCCAAGAGACGATCCGATCGAGCCTGCCAAGGCGTGTACTGAATTCGAATCCCCGAAGAACCCCCACACACGCGGATTTCTTCCCCCAAACCAAATACCGACACCTCTGACTCAGCCTCCCGTTTTGTCACATTTCCTAGTCCTACTTGATCGAACACAACTCTCTTGAAAGTTTTGTCACATTTTCAATACCGTTCAGCTTGAATTTCTTCAGTTCTGGTTCCTTTCGAGAATTTTTTAATCCTTTGGATAATCCAATTCACCAACTCGAACACCTTTACTTGCTTCTGTCTGCGATATCCCCTCTTTGCTGAGCTACCCAAACACGGGTTCGGTAGGCATGAGGAAATTGACGTTGGGCTGCTACGTGAACGATGGGTAAGAACCCCGTCTGAGGGTTGGATCACTCACTTCTTTACTTTTTCCCGCCTTTCACCTGGATCATCCTTTCGTTTGAAAATTTTAATCAAGACCTAGTCTCTGACAGTCTAAGTCAATTCCCTGAACAATATTGGTCATGTCACCTAACTTCTTGAAGGTTGGGCCGGCCAAAATAAGAGTCGCATTCCTTATCATCGGTCGAAGTCTTTCTGTTTCACACAAATACTCCGTTCGATCAGGGACAATTATAGATACCTTAATTTTGATTGTCCATAGAAAAGAAATTTACTTCAAGTAATATCGGGAATAAACCACATTTGGACACTTAATAGAAAACATGCTTAGAAAACCAAAATCAGAAAACCATAGTCCCAACACTTAGAAATATTTAGGAACCTGGACATGGGCGGTTACTTGGAAGTAGTCGCCCCATCCCAGGCGGCTAGTTTCAATTAGCTGCCCGCCTGACTGACCCCAAACCGCTTCCCTGGATGGGACATAAAGCAGTATTTAATGCTGAACATTGCGGCGGGTTGTGGCCTTTGGCCGCCCCATCTCGGCCGGTTCAACCCTAGTGATCGACTCAAGCCACCGCTTGTCAGAGATGGGACGTTTAGCAGGTCATGATGGGGGCGGCTAGTTTCAACTTGCCGCCCCTCACCTGGTCCCTGACAGAAGAACAGAGGATTAATGGGGGTCAAATCAACCCCCCTATTATCCAATTTGATCTATTGTCCAATGGACATTCCCTTGCCTCCCTTTTACTATAAATAGGGGGTATCCAAAATATTTCTAACACATCCTCAATCCAATATCCACATTCACAATTCACATATTGAATCCACAATCCTTCAACACAACCCACACCCACTACTTGAAGTCCTTAGAGAGAGAGAGTTCCATTTGTGAGGAGAAACCTATTCCCTACACAAGTCTATTCTCCCAATCCACTCTCCAAAACCTAGGTTAAACCAGGTTTAATCTTTACCAAAACCAAATCCCATTCCTCCCCATGTTCTGTCCAAGTTGATCTAGGCCCCAGGCAGCTAACCCTAACTAGCTGCCCCATACCTGTCGGTGTGTCGGATCTCAGTGGGTGTCGGAAAGAATCCGTCGGTGGGGGGGGGGTGTGCGTGTGTGGGGGTTCTTCGGGGATTCGGATCGGATGCGTGCCCTGGCGGGCTCGGTCGAATCGTCTTCTCGGAAGGGTGAGGTGTCATTCCTGGTTGAGGCGTCCGACAGCGGCTCAAGAGGATTACAGGTTTTATGTGATCGCCACCTGCTTTTTCTAAAAGCAGGAAAAGGTTGGGTTGAATTTGATGGCCTACGTGGGGATTTTCTGGGGTCTCCGCTTTGAGACACGGATATATCGTACACAGAGGTGAAAAATAGGTAATCCTATTCTGCTTTCAGGGCTTGACTAAAGGGGTCTTGGGACAAAGGGGTGCGTGCAAGTGGGGTGTGGGTATGGGGTGGCTAGTCGGATCCAGCCGTCGGGTATAGGGCGGCTACTAGGGTTTAGCCGTCCGGGGCCTGGTCTGGTTTGGGCAGAACTTTGGTAGGCAATGGGTTTGGTCTTGGACAGAGGCTAAGCTAGGTTTAGCCCGAGTTTCTGGAGGGTGGAATGAGAGGGTGTTTTATGTAGGGAATGGGTATTTATCTCACAAAAGGGGCTCTCTCTCTCTCTCTCTTGGGATTTCTAGTGGGGAAAGGGAATGAATGATGTGTGTTTTTTTATTGTGAATTGGGAATGTGAATTGTATTTTCAAATGCTTTGGACCCCCTCTATATATAGTAAAAGAGAGGCAGGAGAATATCCAGGGGGTAATGGAGTGGCTTGGCTAATAGTGTGTGATTAGACCTCTCATGAATTCTCTGGTTCTTCTGTCAGGACCAGGTGAATGGCGGCTAGTTCTAACTAGCCGCCCAGGATGGGGCAGCTACTTCCTAGTAGCCGCCCCTATCATGACCTGTCAAACGTCCCATCTCTGACAAGCAGTGGCTTGGGTCGGTTAGTTGGGTTGATCCAGCCAATATGGAGCGGCTAAAGGTCACAACCCGCCGCAATGATCAGCATTTAATGCTGCTTTATGTCCCATCCAGGGAAGCGGTTCAAGGTCGGCCAGGGGGGGGGGGGCGGCTAGTGCTAACTAGCCGCCTGGTATGGGGCGGCTGGTTAGTGCTAGCCGCCCCTTGCCAGGGACTTGGGATTTTTTTTGGGGTTTAGAGTTTCACTTAGGTGGGGTTCCCGGTTTGGGCTAGGGTCTAGTTTAGGGTAAGGCTTAGGTTTTGAGGTCTGGAGCTAGGGTTAGGGTTTCTGGTTTAGGTTGATTTGGTTTCCTCGTGCCTACCGTTCCAGTGCTTGGAAAAACTCAGCAAGGAGGGGATATCACTGACAGAAAGCAAGTAAAAGTTGATTTGGTGAATTGGATCATCCGAAGGATAAGAACTCTGGAAAAGAACCAGAACTAAAGAAATTCAAATTTGAATGGTACTGAAAGTGCTGCAAAACTTCGGGAAAGTCGTGTTTGATCAAGTAGTGTCTGGAAATAAGCCAATACATGGCTGTTGGGTATAGAAAACCTTGGAACTAGGGCTAAAAAGAGATCGGAAAGGGGTTCCAAGTGAAAACCAGAAAACTGGGAGGGGCTGCTAGTGGTAACTAGCCGCCCGAGAGGGGGCAGCTACTCGTGGGTAGTCGCCCCATAACTGGGTCCCTTATAACCGAAAAGACCCTCTCTCTCTCCATACGTTTCAGAACAGTTTCTCTCCCTCCATTACTCCTTCTTCTTCGTTTTAAACAGAGAAACCTTGATTCCTTTGCCTTTTCTTCCTCCATTTCGACCTAGATCCGTGATTCTCTCTTGATTTTGAAACCCTAGTTTTGGGTTCTCCCTTTTCTTTTCAATCCGAGGGAGATGACGAGGTCGAATGCGATTGCTTCGAGGGAGAAACGACCACGGGTGGGTCGTGGAGAGCGTAGCCGAGCTTGTCATCATTGGATAGCGATAGGCCAGAGGTAGAGGCCGTGGGAGAAGTTATGGGTGTGGCGGAGGTGCCACCGGTGGGCATCAGCGCGGGTTAGGTCGAGGATTTGCCTTTGGGGGCTGTCCCGGAGGTAGGGGGGGAGTATTATAGGTTACACACACAAGAGGGGGCACGGGGATCGACCGGTGGCGGTCGAGGAGGTGGTTTCAGGGGTCGGAGGACCGACTGAGGGTGCAACCGAGGGAGTGGGGGCCGAGGGGGTCAGTGAAGATGTTAGGGCATCATTGGATGCCCTTGTTGGGATGTTGGACAGGGAGGCCACAGAGGCCAGGGCTGAGGAGGAGGAAAGTAGGGCTATGGGGGCCTTTGCGGAGTTTATCTCCGACGCGGGGAGAGTGGAGGGGACTGGAGAGGTTAGGGATGAGGCCGGGGAGGCCGAGGGTATGGGCACCGGGGCTGTAGAGACCGGTGTTGGTGTTGAGGCTGAGGCTGAGGAGGCCGTGTTCGAGGAGGATGAGGAGAAGGGGGATGATGATGGGATGGACGATCCCGACGAGGCCCAGGTGGGCGCTCCTGGGTCCACACGGGCCGTGGTATGTTTCTAACCTTTTAGTCTGAGCCTTTTATTTTGGTGTACATGCATGTGTTTTGGTGGTATGAACAGGTTGTATATGTGTATTTTTAATAAGCATGGTTGGTGTACAAGGTAATCATGGTGGGGTAGCATGCTGATATGGGTTTGTTTCTAGAAAGGGGGGGGGCAATTTTTTTTGTATATATATATCCATGTTTGCTCTATTTTTGAAAGAGGTGAATGGTATGGCTGGTATGCTTGCATTTGATAATTTTCTACGTGCATATAATTCTTTAAGGCATGACTTCGTATGTGCTTGATCATGGTAGAGCATGAGAGATTGTATTAATGCATTTCATGGGTCCAAGTACTTTCTATATGCTTAGGTGTGTTTAGGGAAAGTACATAAGCATGATAGGCCGTGATGCAAGAAAGAGTGTGAGTGGTGACCACGGTGGGATGTTGATATATTTTTGTTTGCATGCATGGTCATATAGGGAGTGTTTTTGTGAATAATGGGAGGTGAACCTTTACGTGAATGCTTTTGTATTTGATATGAGAATTTTACTTTGCTAAACATGATCTCTAAATAATTTTTAGGTTTTGGATTCTTACCTCTCGATTGCTCTTTAAACTAACCCATCTCTTCTTCGTTTGTTTGCAGCGGCCGAATCGTATCCGGGCTTTATGGCACGGGACGAAGAGGTCGTATGATGCCTTGGGGGCAGGAGGAGAGGAGCTTAGTGGATGGAGCGGGCTTCCGTTCCTTCTTTTTGATTGAGCCGTTCCACGTCCATCGCCCATATGTGGAGGCATTGGCGGAGAGATGGGACACAGAGAGTTGTACGTTCATCCTCCCTACTGGCGCCATTATGCCGACCCTTGAGGACGTCTATCGGATCACCGGCCTTCCGGTCTTGGGGGAAGCGGTAATTGCGGCCACCCTTGCGGATTATAGGGGGCTGTTTTGAGAGTTGATTGGAGAGTGGGAGTTCGTGGAGCGGGAGCGGACGCTGAACCAGATTCCTTTAGGGAGGCTTTCAGGGCAGTATGGCCTCGGTTCCTTTACGGAGCGACAGAAGGGCAAAGCTGCAGCTAGCTTTGAGAGGAGGCGGGCGATGATTGAGGCGAGAGAGGCGGCCGTGTGCCCACAGAGGGCACGGAGGGAGTTGAGGGCGTTCTTCCTTTACTTCTTCGGCCGGGTCCTCTTCTCGACGGCCTCTGATAAGGTTTCCTCTCACTCTCTTTTGCTGATGAGGGACCTGGAGGGCATGGGACACTATGCCTGGGGAGCGGTGATGCTCGCCCATCTCTTCGCGGAGCTCTCGAAGAAAGTTAAGAGGGCCTGCAGAAAGAATCTTGGCGGCTTTGTGCCATTTCTTCAGGTATGTGTAAGTGGTAAATGTCCTTTTCTTGGTTTAGCTCACTTTGATCATGATAATTTTCCTCTTGCTTTGCTAGATCTTCGGATACGAGCACTTCGCCATCGATCGCCCGTCTCTGGCGCCATTTGATCATGCCCTCCCTTGGGCCATGAGATGGGAACCCCGGGGATCCTCTCGCTTGTACAGCCTCGCCCAATTCCGAGAGGCCTTTCACGTCTTGTCGGAGGAAGAGGTATAAGTTTTCTTTGAATTTCTTTGGCTTGTATTTGATTTTCTTTTGACGAAACGCTCTTCCTTATCTTTTGATGCTTTTTAGATGACGTGGAGGCCTTATCCGGAGGAGGTTCCTGAGGCCCTGGTGCGAGACGTCTGGTTGATCTATTTTAATGACGTCGTGTTTCACGCGATCAGCCGGGTCATCCGCCAGCTTGGGTATCATCAGTGGGTGCCCGATCCTCTGCCGCGGCGCCACTTGATTTCGGTGGCTGGGATTCCTCGGTACACGAACCTCCCGAGGAATTACACTACATATGTGGCAGGATGGATGGGCCGAGGTATCTTGGTGGAGCGTCGTCCTGAGGTGACTTCGAGTGACGAATACCTGGCTTGGTATTGTCAGCAGTACGCGGGTATCCTCGGGACGATGGAGGAGGAGATCCCGGACGCTTACGTAAGTTGAAAACCCTTCTCTTCTTCCTTGTTCTCTCTTGCTCGAATATTTTCTCAATAGTGTTTCTCTTGTAGGTTGAGTTGAATGAGATGGAGAAGAGGCTCAAGATCACCAATGAGCACCTCCAAGCATGGGCCAGGCAAATAGAGGTGCGGTATTGTCAAGAGTACGCGGGTATCCTCGGGACGATGGAGGAGGAGATCCCGGACGCTTACGTAAGTTGAAAACCCTTCTCTTCTTCCTTGTTCTCTCTTACTCGAATATTTTATGAATAGTGTTTCTCCTGTAGGTTGAGTTGAATGAGATGGAGAAGAGGCTCAAGATCACCAATGAGCACCTCCAAGTGCGGGCCAGGCAAATTGAGGCGCTGTGGGTACAACGGAGACGCTTGCAGGACCAGGTCCGGGTCCTCGAGGCTCAGGTGGATGCTCTGTCGAGAGCGAGAGCCGATGGTGTTTTCTCTTCTTCCGCCCCTCCTCCTTCCATGGATTTCGAGCGAGAGCTCGAGCTGACGAGGGAGTTAGACGCGACCCGGAGTGAATTGACGGCCACATGGATGGAGCTCGGCCAGGCGTGGGGTAGGGCTTCTCGGGCTGAGGAGGAGACGGACCGGCTGAGGTCCATGATGGCTTCGAGAGAGGAGGGGTTCATCACCCTAGGCCGCGAGAGGGACTCCCTCCAGATGAGGGTGTCGGAGTTGGAGGCTTCAACGGGTGTTCCTAGAGGTTTGATGGGAGACTTGGTTCGTTCTCTCCAGGCAGCCGGGGACAGGGACCGAGAGGCGCTCAGGGCATCAGAGGCGAGGGCACGGGAGTTGGAGGAGAGGTTGAGGGTTACTGAGGATCAGGCTAGAGGGACAGAGAGTCGCCTTCGACAGAGGTTGGAGAGGAGAGACAGAGATATGCAGCAGGTTCATCTCTGGGAGGCAACTATGAAGGGGAAATTGGTTGGAGGGGGCTCTATGACCGAGGCGGACCTCGACCTTCTTCCGCTTGAGCCTGACCATTCTCTCTCGGCTTCCTTGGCTACTGGGGCCACCTTCAACCGTGCTTCTTGTCCTTCGGTGTCTCGGAGTCATGGGATATATGCTAGGGCTGCGTCCTCAGTTTGAGAGACTCCTGCCGCTCTTGATGCTCCAAAGGTTCAGTCCTCTCCTCAGCCGCCGCTTCCTTCTCAGCCAAGTCAGGACGTTCCTCCTACTCAGCCTCCAGCGGATGATGATACGCCGAGGTATAGCATCCTTTGTGTCTTGGTTTTAGGTAGAAGAATAGTATATATGCGAGGAATTCATGCTTTTCTTCTTTTGTTTTGACTCAAGTGATATTTTGGTGAATCATAGCTCAAGACTATGGAGTTTTGGAGCTTTCGGTGGACCCATCTCTTCCTCACTCTTTCATAAAGACTCTCTCTTATGCACTCTCTTAGGTTTTTAGATAATAATCTATGTTTATGGTCTTGGTGGGACAATTTTATGGTTTCTATGCATGGTCTGGTGTGGTTAGTATGGATGTTTTAGTATTTTTCAAAGGGTTTCTTTTATTTTGAAAAACGCATATCGCGTGGACGAATGAACTTGGTGTTTATAAGTTTTAATTTATCGATGAATACAGGATTCTAATAATCATTCTAGCATGGTATTTATACAAGTTTTGTGTATGATGTGTCTGAAATGTGTGTATGCATGTTTGGGAAAAAGAATATTTTGACAGGTTTTTGAAGAGTTGAAGAGCTGATTGAGGATGGGACTGACAGGGCAGATGGGGTAGCAGGTGAGGGGCAGCTACTTGCGTTTAGCCGCCCCAGATGGGGCGGCTTGTTTAAGCTAGCCGCCCCATTCCTGGGTTTTTTTACTAGGAAAAGAAGGGGCAGGGGCGGCTAGTGCTATCTAGCCGTCTAGTGGGGGGCGGCTAGTCGGATTTAGCCACCACTTGCCTGAGACAATTCTTCTGGTTTTGTTTCTTGTCTGCTGCTGCTGAAAGCCTTGGTGACCGTTTCAATCTGTGAGACCTATAAAAACATTCTTTTCATGGACCAAGTGTTCAATCTGTCCGGATTGCGCCCCTGCACTGACTTTCGAGCTCTTCTTGCTTGAATTATGAAGGGCTATAATCCATCTTAAGGTAAAGATAATGCGAGAAAGTAAAGTGGGGAAAACCATGCTTTAGTACGCAAGGAAGGGATTCCAAGTGCGTG
Source organism: Acorus calamus (assembly GCA_030737845.1). Lineage (NCBI taxonomy): Eukaryota > Viridiplantae > Streptophyta > Magnoliopsida > Acorales > Acoraceae > Acorus > Acorus calamus. The sequence continues at coordinate 9,211,077 of CM060877.1, read as the reverse complement.
AGCGAAAAAGTGTATGCGTGAGAGTGAGATGATTTCTTCTCAAGCATGTGCGGAAGGGCATGAAATGAGTGTAGATGGGGGTAATCTTATCATTGGTACGGGAGGTTGATTTTAGCTTTTTTTTTCAAGAAAATCGGATGCCTAGGTGTTTTGGAGAAGGAAAATGCAAACTTATACGTAAGTATGAGTGGCATAAGTGGACATTTTAATTCTTCAATGGTTTTTTTTTTTACGTGAGAGGGCAATGTTTTTGATTTTCAGAAGTAAAATATACCATCAAGTCCCCGTGGAGGAGCCCTTGTGGTCACCTATGTCCAAACCAGGGTTGTATTTGAAAGGCATAGGCCTTAGGTGTTGGTTTTTCTAGGTCCATGGTTCTCAGATGCTTGATCGTATTATTCTAAACAAGCTGAAAGATCCATGAGTATACCAGGAGTCAAGTTAAATAAGCTTCCTTTGGATAGGCAAATTTCTAAGTGAACTCATGTGAGTGTGTGTAGTTATAAACTTGGAAACGATCTACCTTTAGTCGAAATTTTGCCTTTCCCGGTAGACATAGTTTAATTTTGAATCCCATTGCGAAGTAAAAAGGGGGGGGGGGAAGAATGGGATAAGAGTAATATCTTCCTTTCGGGTAATATTTTAGAATTGTCCGTCTAGCATATGTCCTTCTTTCTAGGTCCCGCTGGCTTTCTTCATTTTACCACTTCTTTATTTTGGGTGGAAAGTACAGTCCCTTGTTTGGACCCTGTACTAGTATAGCCGTTTGTTTGGCATATACTTGTGCGTAAAGGCGTGAAAGCCTGCTGAAATAGAGAGTTTAACCCGTTCACTTGGGTGTTATTTTTCTTTTGTTGGCCTCTCATTGCCTGATTTTTTTTATTTGAGGGTGGGGGGGCTCTTCTGTTTTTCACCCCGATTCTTTTCATGCTTCCCCTCTAGAAGTGTTTGTATAGTGCCAGAGCTAGTTTTGGGACATATGCTAGGTCTAGGTAACTCCTCATTTTGACCTAGGGTTAATACGAGTGGGGCGAAAATAAGGGAGGTTTGCTTTGGGATTTTAAATTGTCCCAGTCTACGGGATAGGCAATTTCTCTTCTATCAGGTAAATCTAGTCCAGTTATACGTGTGTGAATGAAGTGGCATGATTTGGCGGAGATGTGTTCAAATAGATACGAGTTTATCTTTGAGAGTCTTATAATTCTATCATCAAGTAAACGCTGGAAATTGCAGGAAGAAAAATAAGAATTCTCAAGTATTGAAAGCTATTCATGCATGGAATTTCTTTAGATAAAGTGCATTCCACGAACCTGAAACCTCTACTCCTTCGGCATTTACCAGGCGGTAGACATTCCCGGAATAGGCATGGGTGATCACATAGGGTCCCTCCCATGTGGATTGCAACTTCCCTCTTGGGTGATGCTGTCTTGATGGCATGATTTGCTTAAGTACTAATTCCCCGATTTCAAATTTTCTTTTTATTACCTTCTTTTCAAATGCCCTTGCCACCCTTCTTTGGTAGGCTTGGGTATGGTCTGCCGCTTTTAATCTTTTCACGTCTAGTAGTTCAAGGCGTAGTAGAAGTGCCTCCCTCCTTTCCTCAATTTGGAGGTCTTCTTCTAGTGCTATTCTTAAGGATGGGACGAGAATTTCGTAAGGTACTACTGCTTCGGCCCAAATGCGAGCTAATAGGGGGTTTGACCAATGGGTGTCCTAATGGAGGTTTGGTATGCACAGAGGGCGTCTACCAATTTATCAGGCCAATCGGTAGCCTTATGGGTTTCTACCATTTTCTTTATAATTTTGAGCAAGGTTTTTTTGGTGGCCTCTGCTTGTCTGTTCCCCTGTGGATAATATGGCGTGGAATGATGAAGTTCTATATGATGTTTATTGCATAGGTCTTGGAATTCTTGGGAGATGAACTGGGGGTCATTATCAGTTATAATTACTTTGGGGGTGCCGAACCGTGGAAGTATGTGAGCGGTGAGGATGAAGGCTTTTTGGGTGGTGTTTTCCATAGTGTCCCGGAATGGTCCTATCACATCTAGCGCCCACATAGAGAAGGGCCATGGTGAGGTCATGGGGTGTAAAGAGGATGCTGGTGCATGTATCTTGTTGGCATGGGTTTGACATTGGATACAACGCTTAACGTATTTGTTGCAGTCCCCTTCAAGCGTGGGCCAATAGTAGCCCATTCTTAGTACCTTTTTTGCTAGCATCTGGGTGTTGACGTGCCCTCCGCATACTCCAGAGTGAGCTTCTTCTACAATGGTCTTCGTCGTCCAAGCATCTTAGTAGTTCTCCATTGAAAGACGCTCGGAAGAGTATCCCCCTCGGAGGCCGTATTTGACCGCTATCCTTTTAACTATTTTCATGTTGTTGCTAGTAGCGTAGCTCGGGAATGAAACGTCTTCACGGTAATTTTTGATGTCAAAGTACCATGGGTTTCCGTCGTCCATATCTCCTAGTTCAAGGGCTAGTATTTTCGTGGTACTAGCATTTTTGTCTGTTTGGTTCCTTTTCAGGAGATCTAGAGTTCTATAGTCACAGAGTTTGGTGGCAGGTGTTTCCAGTCTCTGGATAGCGATTGTTTCAGATGTCCTAGATATGGGGAAGGTGAGCTATGAGGCTAGAGAGGCTAGAGAGTGTACAAGAATATTGCCGGTCCGGGGTATAAAAATGTGAGTAACCTCACGGAATTGTTTTAGCAGGACTATGGCTAGTTCTCTGTACGGCTTTAGCTTTGGGTCTCTAGTTTGATATTTTTTAAGAGTTTGGTGGATCACTAAGAGGGAGTCCCCAATAATGTCTAAACTTTTAACTCCTAGGGCTAGGGCTGTCTTCAAGCCTGCTATCAGGGCTTCATATTTGGCAATATTGTTGGTGGCATTAAACGTAAGCTGAAATGCTCGTGGTATAATGACGCCTTCGGGGGAGATTAGGGCTATCCCTATTCCCTTTCCCTTTTTGTTGATTTCTTTGCCGAAGTATAGCGTCCACGTCTTTCTATTTTTTTCTTTAATAAGCGCAAATATTTTCTCGTCCAGGAAGTCAGTTTTTACTGGTTCGTAATCAGGGAGGGGGAGTTGAGCGAGGTGGTCAGCAATAGCTTGTCCCTTAATGGATTTTTGAGTGGCGTACGTGATGTCAAACTCATTTAACTGCATTTGCCACCGGGCTAAGCGTCCAGTTAATACAGCTTTCTCGAATAGGAACCTAACTGGGTCCATTTTGGCAAAGTATTTGACTTTGTGGGCAAGAAAGTAATGTCGCAATTTTTGGGAAGCCCATACTAATGCTAGGCAAGTTTTTTTTTCTGTAGGAGGGTAGGCATCTTTCAGCATGTTGCGAAATAAATCTCCTAATAAATTGCAACCTTCCTATGAGCCCCCTTAATTCCTTTAGGTTCTTAGGTGGGGGCATTTGGGCGATGGCTTTTGCCTTGGTCGGATCTATCTCGAACACCCTTTTACTCACCATGAATCCCAAGAGTTTCCCAAAGGAGACACCAAAGCGACATTTCTTTGGATTCATTTTAAGTGAAAACTCTCTGCATCTTTGTAACACTTGCCTAAGTATGTCTGCGTGTCTTATTCGAGTTCTAGATTTAACTAAGATGTCATCCACATATATTCTACTAGTCTGTGCATCATATCATGGAATATTGAGGTCATAGCCCTTTGATATGTTGCACACGCATTCTTGAGTCCGAAAGGCATCACTATGTAGTAGTAAGTCCCCCAGGGTGTGGTAAAGGAAGTCTTTTCTTGGTCTTTTTCTGCCAGCCGGATCTGGTTGTATCCAGAAAAGTCATCCATGAACGAGAGCATCTCATACCCTGCCGTGTTGTCGACAAGGAGGTCAATATGTGGGAGTGAGAAGTCATCCTTTGGGCACGCTCGATTGAGGTCCCTGAAGTCGATGCATATCCGGATCTTTCCATCTTTCTTGGATACTGGAACGATATTAGCCTGGTGGAGTTTGTCCACCTCGTCTTTGATTTTTAAAGCTACCTTGGGATGAAGGCGCCTCAGTTTTTATTTTACTGGCTTTGCGTTTGGTTCTAAGATTAACTGATGTTCGACTAAAGAGGTATCGAGTCCAGGCATGTCCTTGTAAGACCATGCAAAGACGTCTTTATACTCATGTAATATTTTAACCAAGCCCTCTCGCTCATCGTGATTTAGTCCTTTGCTAATTGAAATGATTTTGGGGTCAGCCTTTGTCCCTAGGTTTAGCTCCTCTATCCTCTCATCTGCTTCTTCCGTCTTTTCATCGAACCTTTGAAGGCTCTGCTTGAATTCCTTAGATAGGTCTTCTTTTTCTTCATCGTCCTCATCACATATTTCGAAGACTCCTAGACCATCTCTAGGTTCTTATGTTATCTAAGTCTGGTTCTTCTATAACCGCTACTGATTCAAATTTTTCTAAGCCTAATATGGCCCTGCTATACCGTTCTAAGTTGCTACTGATCTGGTCAGGTATTTGACTCCTAGTAGGTTTGACTATTTTGGACGAGGGACTAGGGTCGGGGCTCTTAGCTTGACTGGCTAGACGCTGTAGTTTATTCTGGAGATCAGAGTCATCGCTGAAAGGGTGCCATGCCGGGGTGAAGTCATCCTTGTTGAACAGGGATCCTAGGGTTTTGGTTTCCATCCTTTTTTTTTTGGTTTTTTTAACAGAAAAGACACTTATTATTCTCAACCTACTGGATTGGTTGAAGCGTTTCAACCGACTTTCCTCCAGCTGCTGGCGCTCCTTTGTTGCGATGCTTGAGCATTGCGAGAAAAGGAGGCTGGGTCAGCTGGAGTTTTATCGTCTGGCGGTGAGTGTGTGTTTAGGTGTTTATGAGGGTGTGTGAACAGCCGTTCTAGGGAGCCAGAGAGATAGTCTGGCTCTCTTTCTCGGATAGGGTCCAGGGGGTAGGGGCATACGGCCTCTTTGGCGGGTTCTACGATTATTTCCCTTACGAAATGTTCGTATAACCTCCAATTGTATTTTTCCTTTAATTTAGGGTTGTGCTTGGATGAGCCGATCCCCCTCTTATCTAGCCATGCTGGGAGTTCGATGGGGTCTAAGATCCCATTTTTTTGTCCCAAGGTTCCCCCGGGGAGATAACCCATGGTCCCCATTATATGCCAGCTCGGGTTCTTAAGTCTACGGTGGCTTGTCTCTGTGGTACCGGAGAGAGTGTTCTGAAGATTTAGCCAATTGACTGGGAAATCAAAGATGTGGATGGTGGCTCCTATGGATTTTGAGTCACTGGTTTTTACAGTGATGGTTTCATGATCGGTGAACCTTGATTTAGGTCCTTTGATCGCATCCCCCTGTATTTTGATTATCTGACCTCCTAAGGGGAACTTCAAACACTAGTGTAGGGGAGAGGAGACCCATTTTATGGATGCTAGCCATTTGCGTCCTAGGATCATATTATAATCTGAATCCATTTCTAGGACATAAGCTTTAGCGCTAGTTTCTGGCGGCCCTACTTTTGATAGGAAGTCTTTAAATCCTAGAACCGGACCAGCTGTTTTATCATAGGCAAATATACGGGTGTCTGTTTCGAAGGGTGTAGTTATGCGTCCGTCAATGTGCTCGAAGGTTTGTAGCGATATGAGGTTTACCCCTGCTCCGGTGTCAATTAGAACTTTATCCACCGAGTATCCTTTGAAGTTAATCGTTATGCATAGGGTTGAGGTGCTAACGACCTTATCATGAATCCCTTCTTTAGGTCTAAAGGTTATGATGGGCCCTAGTCCTGCGGTGGCTAGAGCTATTGGTATGCCTAGGGTAGAGATTTGTTTGTCGACTTGGATTCTTTCTAGGAACATTCTTAGAGCCTGCTGGTGGTGTTCTGAGGTTTCGATTAGCTCTAAAATGGAAATTTTCGCGGGGATTTTTCGGAGTTGGTCTAGGATGTCGATCTTATCTCCGGTGCGGGGCTCCTCAGTCTCTGTTTCAGGCAGGGGGTGTCTATAAGAGGGTACATCGTTGAAAATTCTACCTGCTCTAGTAGTATGATGGTTCCGAGCGTTAATGGTGGTTTGCGGGTTTCGTTTTGATAGGTATCGGCCTTCGTTAATTGGTGAGGGGATAACGGTTGGAGTTTTTTAGGGAGGGAGAGCTTTTCGGGTCTGGGGAGAATGGGGGAGGGGACTGGTAGGACGGGGGAAGAGGCTGGTAGGATTAAGCCACCCGGGATTATTCTGGGTGACTCTTCGTGGTCAGCGGCTTTTATGGTGTAGATACTTTCACAGCTTAGGCTCTCTGGTTCTTCTAAGGTAGTCTTCGCGGCTGGTCTTGGGTCTTGGGCTTTAGCTCCTACAGGGCTGGGGGTTTCTGGGGCTGGCTTGACTTCTAGTGGCTTTGTAACTAGGTTGTTTTTGAGTCCCCTGATGGTGGCCCAGTCTAAGCGCCTCTCTTCATCAAGGTTGTAGACGATGTCTTGAAATGAGGAGCATTGTTCGATGGTGTGGCCGTGATGTCGGTGATACTGACAAAAATGGGTGGGGTCGGCACCGATAGGCGAAGGTCTAGCCATGGGTAAGGAAATGCCATTAACCTTTAACAAGGCTCTGAAGATGTTTCCTAGGGTTTTTGGAAGGGGAGGATAGTTATCCCCTCTATTTGACCATCTTGGGCCGTAGAAGGAGGAAGGTGCAACCTTATTACGAGGGCTGTGCGTGGGTTCTCTAGGGGCTATGCCTTGCGTTCTTGGGAGGGTAGAATAGAAGGGGCTCCTGTTTTGGTCCCGGTTTTGGATTGAGGGGGCCTGAATTGGGGAATCATGGGTTGCGGGGTTTTGTTGTATCGGCACGGGGATGGGTACTGATCGAGTAGCAAAATTCTAGTGGATTGGCCAAGACGGCACATACCCTGATGAACCAGACGTGTACTGTCTCGGAGCCATTCCTCAATCAGGAACTCGTGCTCCGTTTGGGTAGAGTGTCGATACTTGTGTAATCCCCTCTACCGTGGGGGTTTGCCTTACGAGGCGGTTGCTCAACCCTATGGCTGATAGGTGGGGACGGGGTTTGGACTACTGGGGCTGCACAACGGGAAATCCTATTGTGGCAGTTAATTAGAAGCTGATATGTAGTACAGTCTCCGTACGAAAAGCTCGTACGAAGCTCTGCACTTAGGCTCTGTAACATCATGTCAATTTCTTGACATTCTGTGAGTTGCAGCCGGTTCGGTGGACAAGAGGGCGCCACCGAGACATGTATTGTTCAAATTCCTCCCTAGGCCTCATTCTCTCCACGGTTAAATCTGAAATAGAGGGGGTTCTGATCCTCTGGTAACCGTAGCGGCCTAAGAACTTCTCGCTTACAGCCGAGAAGTTAGACAAGTGATCTACAGGGAGGGTGGAGAACCATTGTAGTGCTTCTCCTTTCAATGATTTCTGGAAGAGGAAGAATAGCAGAGGTTGATTATCTAGAAAGGGGCGGGCGTCTAGACAAAAAGCAGTTAAATGGATGTCTGGGTCTCCACACCGTTATACCGGTGGAACTTGGGAATTTTGAATCCTTCCGGTACATGGACTGACGGGATTTGTCTCAGGTTATGTAGAGACATGTGCTTGGGGGCTGAGGGACCACTCTCGGAGAGGATTCTCTGGATGGTTTCATCCAGTGTTTCTCCCCTGGGAGGGCTGCCTAGCGGTCCCGGGTTTGGGGTGGCCTGGTAAGGGCCTGGGGAGGAAACGGCTGGGAACATTGGATTCGCAGGGGAAAGGGGGGTGAACGAAAAAATGCTCGGATTGATCGAGTGGCTGGGTGTGGACGGGGTTTTGGGAATGGCCTTGGGGGTTTCGACAGGGGCCTCCTATCTCAAGGTTTTGACCTGACTGTTGTCGGCGAGGTCATGAAACATGTCCTCTACGGATTGGTATCCTAGATTGGCTATCTTTTCCTATAGATGGTTCAGGAATTGCATGGCCTGACCCTCTTGGTGGATTCTTTCCTCTAGTATCTCCTCCTCTATGCGGGATTCCATGACGTGTGAAATGGTTCAAGGGAATGAATCCAGATATAAAGCTGTAAATAAAGCCGTAAAGGATTGCGCAGCGGTGTGCGGCTTACAAAGCAGTAAAGGATTGCGCAGCGGTGTGCGGCTTACAAAGCAATAAAGGATTGCGCAGCGGTGTGCGGCTTACAAAGCAGTAAAGGATGCTGTGATGTGAAGTAGAGGAGGATCTGATTTGAGGGGTGGAAAACTCTAACCTTCCTAGAGGGTTGATAGCATTCTAGTCAAGCTTGTAAAAGGGGGCAGAAGAGGATTACCTTTTGTTGTTTTTCACGAGGGAGGTCCCACCGTGATCGCCAGATTTGTCGGTGTGTTGGATCTCCGTGGGTGTCGGAAAGAATCCGCCGGTGGGGGGGTGTGCGTGTGTGGGGGTTCTTTGGGGATTTGGATCAGATTCGTGCCCTGGCAGGCTCGGTCGGATCGTCTTCTCGGAAGGGTGAGGTATCGTTCCTGGTTGAGGCGCCCGACAGCGGCTCAAGAGGATTATATGGTTTGTGTGATCGCCACCTGCTTTTTCTAAAAGCAGGAAAAGGTTGGGTTGGATTTGATCACCTACGTGGGGAGTTTGTGGGGTCTGCGCTCTGAGACACGGATATACCGTACACAGAGGTGAAAAATAGGTAATCCTATTATGCTTCCGGGGCTTGACTAAAGGAGTCTTGGGACAAAGGGTTGCAAGTGGGGTATGGGTATGGGGTGGCTAGTCGGATCCAGCCATCGGGTATAGGGTGGCTACTAGGGTTTAGCCGTCCGGGGCCTGGCCTAGTTTGGGTAGAACTTTGGTAGGAAATTGGTTTGGTCTTGGACAGAGGCTAAGCTAGGTTTAGCCCGGGTTTCTGGAGGGTGGAATGAGAGGGTGTTTTATGTAGGGAATGGGTATTTCTCTCACAAAAGGGGCTCTCTCTCTCTCTCTCTCTGGGATTTCTAGTGGGGAAAGGGAATGAATGATGTGTGTTTTTTATTATGAATTGGGATGTGAATTGTATTTTCAAATGCTTTGGACCCCCAGGGGAATATCCAGGGGGTAATGGAGTGGCTTGACTAATAATGTGTGTGATTAGACCCCTCATTAATTCTCTGGTTCTTCTGTCAGGACCAGGTGAAGGGCGGCTAGTTCTAACTAGCCGCCCAGATGGGGCGGCTACTTCCTATTAGCCGCCCCTATCATGACTTGCCAATCGTCCCATCTCTGACAAGTGGTGCCTTGGGTCAGTTACTTGGGTTGATCCTGCCAAGATGGGGCGGCTAAAGGTCACAACCCGCCGTAATGATCAGCATTTAATGCTGCTTTATGTCCCATCTAGGGAAGCGGTTCAAGGTCGGCCAGCGGGGGGGGGGGGGGGGGCAGTGCTAACTTGCCAGGGACTTGGGGTTTTTTTTGGGGTTGAGTTTCTCTTAGGTGGGGTTCCCGGTTTTGACTAGGGTCTGGTTTAGGGTAGGGCTTAGGTTTTTAGGTCTGGGGCTAGGGTTAGGGTTTCTGGTTTAGGTCAGGGTTAGGGTTTAGAGTTGGGTTTAAGGTTTCCGGTCAGGCTACGGTTTAGGTTTAGGTCTGGGGCTAGGGTTAGGGTTTCCGGTTTAGGGTTAGGGTTTCCAGTTTCCTGAACTTTTGACTCTCTATTAGATGTCCAAATGTGGAGATTTTCGGGTGTTACTTGAAGTATTTCTGTCTTTCTGGACGGTCAAAATTGGGGTATCTACAATACCCGACGGCTATTTTCCACTAGCCGACCCCCACCTACACCTCCACTTGAACCAAGTCTCCTCTAGTCAGTTTTCAGAAGCAGAATAGGACACCTATTTTTCACCTATGCATACGGTATATCCGTATCCCGGAGCGGAGACCCCACAAACGCCCCCACGAAGGCGATCAAGTCCACCCCAAACTTTTCCTGCTTTTAAAGAATCCAGGTGGCGATCACACACACCCTTGAATTTTCCTGAGCCGCTGTTGGGCACCTCAACCGGGAACAAGACCCCACCACCTTTCTCATAAATGATCTGACCAAGCCTGCTAAGGCGCGCATCAGATCCGAATCCCTGAAGAATCCCCACACACGCGTTTTCAATACCAACAAACATGGTGATCAGAGTGGGACCTCCCTTATGAAAAACAACAAAGGTAATCCTTTTCTGCTTCTTTTTATAGCCTGACTAGAATGCCATCACCCCCTTGGAAAGCTAGAATTTTTCAACCCTCAAGTCAGACCCTCCTCTACCTTGCATTACAACATATTTACTGCTTTAAGCCACACACAGCTACGCACCCCTTACTGCTTTGACCACACTATTTACTGCTTTTATGCCGCACATAGCTGCGCACCCCTTTACCGTTTTATTTACTGCTTTAAATCTGCATTCATCCACACCTATGTTATTTCCATATTCACTCATGGAAACCTACACCCAGGATAAAACCGTAGAGGAGAGAGATGACCGAGAGGGTCAAGCCACATAGTTTCTTATCCATCTAGAGGAAAGAATAGCTAGCCTAGGGTACCACCAGACAAATACCTTGAGGCAGGAGATCCCTGCCAAAACCCCCAAGGTTACTCCCAAAACCCCATCCACACCTAGCTACTCGGTCAATTTGAGCATCTTTTCATTCATCCCCCCTTCCCTTGCGAATCCAATATTCCTGACCGTTTCTTCCCCAAGCCCTTACCTGCCCACCCCGAACCCGAGACCGCTAAATAACCCCCCAGAGGAGAAACGCTAGATGAAACCATTCGGAGAATCCTCTCCGAGACTGGTCACTCTATCCCCAAACATATGTCTCTACACAACCTGAGACAGATCCCATCAGTCCATTTATCAGAGGGATTTAAAATCCATAAATTTCACCGGTACAACGGTCGTGGAGACCCAGACGTTCATCTAACTGCCTTTTATCTAGATGCCCGGCCGTTTCTAGATAACCAACCTCTGTTAGTGTTTCTCTTCCAAAAATCATTGGAAGGATAAGCACTGCAATGGTTCTCCACCCTCTCTGTAGATCAGTTGTGAAACTTCTCGGCTGTAAGCGAGAAGTTTTTAGGCCGCTATGGTTATCAGAGGATTAGGACCCCCTCTATTTCAGACCTAACCGTGGAAAGAATGAGGCCTGGGGAGGAATTCGAACAATACGTGTCCCAGTGGCGCAAACTAGTCCACCGAACCGGCTGCAATTCACAGTGTCAAGAAATTGACATGATGTTGCGAAAGCTTGAGTCTAGAATTTCGTATGAGTCTTTCGTACAAAGATTGTACTACGTACCAGCTTCTGATTGACCCCACAATAGGATTTATTGTTATGCCGTCCCAGTAGTCCAAACCCAGTCCCCACCTATCAGTCATAGGGTTGGACAACAGCCGTGAAAATGCAAACCCCCACGGTAGAGGGGATTACCCAGATTTTGGCACTCTACTCGAATGGAGCATGAGTTCCTGATCAAGGAATAGCTCTGAGACAGTACACGCCCGGTTCATCCGGATATGCGCTGCCTTGGCAACCTAATCAAAATTTCATTCCTCGATCAGCACCCGCCACCGTGCCGACACGACAAAACCCGATAGTCCAAAATTTCCCAGTCCAGAGCCCCATAACCCAATGCCAGGGCCAAGCTAGGACTCCCTTTACTTATTCTGCTCCCCCAAGAGCACAAAACTTAAACCCTAGGCAGCCCACACAAAGCTCCTGTAACAAGGTTATGCCCCCCATCCTCCAGTCTGAGACGGATTTAAAAGAGGGATTCCTACCCTCCCTTCCCAGAAACCTAACCAGGATTTTTAGGGTAATGATGGATATAAATAGCATCTCCCTCCCTATTGCTAGGCCTTCACTACCCGATACCAGCATGACACGTTACTGTCAATATCATCAACAACATGGTCATACTGTAAAATAATGCATTATTTTTTGGGACTTTGCTTACAATTTAAATGATGACAGACGCCTTTATTGGGCCATGATCAAAGACCATCTAAGCCAGGGAAATTCCCAAGCTTCCAAACCACTTGACATATTAACTGACCCACTGCCAGGTCACAATCAAGCCTCCATTTCTGGAGCCCACACCATTAACATGGTCAGGAAGGGAAGACAATCATCACTGGAGCCGAGTAGCTTAGAAGATGTCACCGATAGCAGTCTATCCGAAGAATCCGAGGAGGAAAGGTAGGATGAGCCTCTCTAGCTGAACCTTGACGACCAGGACCTCACCGTACTCTACAGCAAGTAAGAACAAGTAATCCTCGCCCTACTTGGAGTCATCAACATAGAGTCCGATGAAAAGCGGACTAGACAACCTGAGAGATGAAGAAGAGGAGGACCCAATTGAAGAGGTTCCCGAGGGAGCAAGCGAAGGACCCGAGCAAGGGGAATGTACTTCGAATGATCTGCATCCGAATGACAACGGGTCCTCCAAAAGCACTGATACGATTGACGGTCCTTGTCGCCCAATGACCATATCATTTACCGACAAAGACCTCCCAGACTTGAGATTGCGAGTATATCCCCTGCACATTCTTGGGCGGCTTCAGATGTTGCGGCTGAACAACATCTTCGTCGACCGAGGGTCGGGGATGATCATAATGACCTGCTTCACCTACCAGGAAATGCTTAGACGAGGCCGCCCTTTCGTCCAACCGGTACACTCAACCATTCAAGCTTTCAACCATTTCGGAAGACCATCTGCGGCCCCGGTCTATTGGAGCTGGTCGTCGGACCCCTGATCTATGAGGTGGAATACTTCGTGGCCGACATCGACACCAGGTACCCTCTAATGCTGGGGCAACCATGGCTAGATAACATCCAAGCTATCTGCTCTGCCAGACACCAGTGCCTCCGACTACCATTCATGGACCACGTACTGACCATTTGGGGAGAGGCGCGCCTCCAATATGAGAACGTGGATAACTAGGTACTACACAATATGTTCGCACTAACCTGGCACCTAGGCATCGAACACGGAGGTGACAGCCCACCTGGATCCCCCTACAACAATCACTACCCCTCAGAGGAGACAGCCGAGACCATGAACTCAGTAAACAACTGCATGGAGCCGAATTTGATTGCCTTCCTCCCCCATGAAGTCACCAAAAATGGAGCATGCTCTGCACCCCTCGCAATCATCGCCAAGCTCGGAGGAAGGGAGTTCAAGCACATTCTCATTGACACAGGAGCAGAAACCAATGTCCTTGACACGGGAGTTCAAGCACATTCAAGCAATCCCCAGGCTAGAGCCGTCGGACAAATTCATCTACGCCTTTGATGGCACATGCCAGAACACCTGTGGACTAGTCACACTCCCACTAAAGATTGGCTCGGTCTCCACCATTGTCAACTGCATGGTAATGTACATCCGATCACCCCATCCCCTGATCGTCGGAAGAACGTGGCTCTACAGCATCGAAGTCGTCTCATCCACCCGGCACCAATGCCTTCGCTTCCCATACCATGGGGGAGTGATGTCCATCTGGGGGTAATCACGCCTCAACGGAGCACGAGTCCAGAATTGGAGCGTCTGGCAATGCGCATCCGACTAGAGGTGCTCGCATGCTGGAAGCCAGGATCCACCGATGAAGACTTGCTACAACAAGGAAGGCCCCTGAAAGGCTAAGGGAGGGAGAATCTAGAAACCGACTCAAAGGATAAGCCGACTCAAAGGAGCGGCGCAAATTCAGACACCGGGAACCGATCAGCCTAAGTAAGCCCCTTTTATCTTAGTCCTATACATATTTGTTTACAACTTTTCTAAAATAAAAATCAAAAGATTATTCTTCCTTCCTGCAATTTCTCAGGTTCGTGGAATGCACTTTATCTAAAGAAATTCCATGCATAAGAACTATCAATACTTGAGAAATATTATTCATACTTCCTGCAATTTCCAGTGTCTAATACCTAATGATAGAATAATAAGACTCTCAAAGATAAACTCGTATTTATTTGAGCTCATATCCGCCAATCATGCCATTTCCTCCGCACACGTATGACTTAAGAATTGGTTTACTGATAGAAGAGAAATTACCTACCCTGTAGACTTGGACAATTTAAAAATCCCCCAAAGTATCTCCCCTTTAGTTGGACTTATTATATGTCCCAAAATTGGCTCTGGCACTATATAAACACTTCTGGAGAGGAAGCAGAAAAGAACAGGGGTGGAAAACAGAAAAGGCTCCCCCCATCAAAAAAAAAAAAAGAGGAGATGAGAGGTCAACAAAAGAAAAACAACTCCCAAGAAAATGAGCTAAACTCTCTATTTTAGCAGGAAAAATGCCTTTACGCATAGTATAAGCCAAACAACGGCTATACTAGTACACATCCGAGCAAGCGGATTGTACGCTTCTCCCATATAAAGAAGTGGTAAAAAGAAGAAAGCCAGAGGGACCTAGCAATTAAGACATATGCTAGACTGGGAAAATTCTAAATATTGCCCCAAATGAAGATATTACTCTTACCCCGTTCCCCCCCTCCCCTTTGATTTTTTGCAATTGAGTTTTGGAATTGAACTATGTCTACTTGGAAAGGTGAAATTTTGACCAAAGGTAGATCTTTTCTATGTTTACAACAGCACACACTCACATGAGTTCATTTAAAAACTTGCCTGTCCATGGGAAGCTTATTTGACTTGATTTCTGGTACATTCATGGATTTTTCAGTATGTTTAGAATAATGTGATTAAGCATTTGAGAACCATGAACCTGAGAAACAGACACTTAGAGCTCATACCTTTCAAATACAATCCTGGTCTGGACATTGTTGACGTTGGATTCCGTCGGTGTCAGGAAAGAATCCACCGGTGGGGGGGGGGTGCGTGTGTGGGGGTTCTTCGGGGATTCAGATCGGATGCGTGCCAACATGGGGAGTTTGTGGTGTCTCTGCTCTGAGACACGGATATACCGTACATAGAGGTGAAAAATAGGTAATCCTATTCTGCTTCGGGGCTTGGCTAAAGGAGTCTTGGGACAAAGGGGTGCAAATGGGGTGTGGATATGGGGCGGCTAGTCGGATCCAGCCATCGGGTATGGGGCGGCTACTAGGGTTTAGCCGTCCGGGGCCTGGGTTGGTTTGGGCATGTAGATACCCCAATTTTGACCGTCCAGAAAGACAGAAATACTTCAAGTAACACCCTAAAATATCCCACATTTGCACATCTAGTAGAGAACCGAAGTTCAGGAAACCGGAAACCCTAACCCGATCCCTAACCAGAAACCCTAACCCTAGCCCTAACCTAAATCGGAAACCCTAACCCTAACCCTAACCCTAACCCTAACCCTAACCCTAACCTAAACCGTAGCCCTAACCTAAACTGGAAACCCTAACCCTAGCCCTAAACCTAAAACCAGAAAACCAGAAACCTAAAAACCCTAAGTCCCTGGCAACGGGCGGCTAGACCTAACTAACCGCCCCATACCAGGTGGCTAGTTAGCACTAGCCGCCCCCCCTGGCCGACTTTGGACCAGTCCCCTGGATGGGACATAAAGCAGTATTAAATGCTGATCATTGCGGCGGGTGATGATCTTTAGCCGCCCTATCTTAGCCGGATCAACCCAAGTAACCGACCCAAGCCACCGCTTGTCAGAGATGGGACGTTTGGCAGGTCATGATAGGGGCGGCTACCAGGAAGTAGCCGCCCCATCCTGGGCGTCTAGTTAGCACTAGCCACCCTTCACCTGGTCCTGACAGAAGAACCAGAGAATTAATGAGGGGTCTAATAACACACACTATTAGTCAAGCCACTCTTTTACCCCCTGGATATTCCCCTGCCTCTTTTTTACTATAAATAGAGGAGGTCCCAAGCCTTCAATCCATCATCCACAAATCAACATCCACAATCCAAAAGACACCAATACACAACCCACAATTCACATTCCCCTTCCCCACTAGAAATCCCAAGAGAAAGCGAGAGAGAGAGAGCCCCCTTTTGTGAGAGAAATACCCATTTTCCTACATAAAATACCCTCTCATTCCACCCTCCAGAAACCCGGGCTAAACCTAGCTTAGCCTCTGTCTAAAACCAAACCCATTTCCTGCCGAAGTTCTGCCCAAACCAGACCATGCCCGGACGGCTAAACCCTAGTAGCCGCCCCTCACCAGACGGCTTGATCCCACTAGCCGCACCCTATACACATCCCATTTGCACCCCTATGTCCCAAGACTCCTTTAGTCAAGCCCCGAAAGCAGAATAGGATTATCTATTTTTCACCTCTGTGTACGGTATATTCGTGTCTCAGAGTGGAGACCCCATAAACTCCCCACATAGGCCATGAAATCCAACCCGAACTTTTTCCTGCTTTTAGAAAAGCAGGTGGCGATCACACAAACCCTGGAATCCTCTTGAGCCGCTATCGGGCGCCTCAACCAGGAACGACACCCCTCACCCTTCCGAGAAGATGATCCGACCGAGCCCGCCAGGGCACGCATCCGATCCGAATCCCCGAAGAACCCCCACACACGCGCGCTCCCCCGCGCACCGCCGGGATCCTTTCCGACAGCACCGACACCTCGGAGGCTTCCGACGATACCGACAAATCTAGCGATCACGGTGGGACCTCCCTCGTGAAAAACAACAAAAGGTAATCCTCTTCTGCCCCCTTTTACAAGCTTGAATAGATTGCTATCAACCCTCTAGGAAGGTTAGAGTTTCCCACCCCTCGAATCAGATCCTCCTCTACTTCGCATCACTGCATCATTTACTGCTTTGTAAGCCGCACACCGCTGCGCAATCCTTTACTGCTTTGTAAGCCGCACACAGCTGCGCAATCCTTTACTGCTTTGTAAGCCTCACACCGCTGCGCAATCCTTTACTGCTTTGTAAGCCGCACAACTGCTGCGCAATCCTTTACCGCTTTATTTACTGCCTTATATCTGCATTCATTCCCTTGAACCATTTCACACACGTCATGGAATCCCGCATAGAGGAGGAGATACTAGAGGAAAAAATCCACCAAGAGGGTCAGGCCACGCAATTCCTGACCCATCTTGAGGAAAAGATGGCCAGTCTAGGATACCAATCCATAGAGGACATGTTTCATGACCTCGCCGACTATTGCCAGGTCAAAACCCTAAGACAGGAGGCCCCTGTCGAAACCCCTAAGGCCGTTCCCAGAACCCCGTTCACACCCAGTCTCTCGGTCAACCCGAGCATCTTTTCGTTCACCCCCCTTTCCCCCGCAAATCCAATATTTCCAGCCGTTTCCACCCCAGGCCCTTAACAGGCCACCCCAAACTCGGGACCGCTAGGCAGCCCTCCCAGGGGGAGAAACACTGGATGAAACCATTTGAAGAATCTTCTCCGAGACTGGTCCCTCAGCCCCCAAACACATGTCTCTACATAACCTGAGACAAATCCCGTCAGTCCACCTACCGGAGGGATTCAAAATCCCCAAATTCCACCGGTATAACGGTCGTGGAGACCTAGACATTCATTTAACTGCCTTTTACCTAGATGCACGCCCGTTTCTAGATAATCAACCTCTGTTAGTTTTCCTCTTCCAGAAATCATTGGAAGGAGAAGCACAACAATGGTTCTCCACCCTCCCTATAGATCACTTGTCAAATTTCTCGGCTGTAAGCGAGAAATTCTTGGGCCGCTATGGTTACCAGAGGATTAGAACCCCCTCTATTTCAGATTTAACGAATGAGGTTTAGGGAGGAATTCGAACAATACGTGTCTCGGTGGCGCACGCTTGTCCACCGTACTGGCCTGCAACTCACAGAATGTCAAGAAATTGACATGATGTTACAGAGCCTGAGTCTAGAGCTTCGTACGAGCCTTTCGTACGGAGACTGTACTACGTATCAGCTTCTAATTGACCGCCACAACAGGATTTCCTGTTGTGCGGCCCCAGTAGTCCAAACCCAGTCCCCATCTATCAGCCATAGGGCTGGACAACCGCCTCGTAAGGCACAAACCCCCACGGTAGAGGGGATTATTACACCAGTATTGGCACTCTACCCGAACGGAGCACGAGTTCCTGGTCGAGGAACGGCTCCGAGACAATACACGTCCGGTTCATCCGGATATGCGCCGCCTCGGCCAATCAACCAAAACTTCACTACTCGATCAGTACCCGTCCCCGTGCCGACACAACAAAACCCGGTAATCCAAAAATCCCCGGTCCAAAGCCCTGTAATCTCAAGACAAGGCCAGCCTAGGGCCCCTTTTTATTCCAGCTTCCTAAGTAGTCAGAACCTAAATCCTAGGTAGCCCACCCAAGATACTTATAATGAGGTCTCCCCTCCAACATCCTATGATCAGAATCGAATGGGAAAGAGGGACTCTTACCCTCCCCTCCCGGAAACACTAACTAGGATTTTTAGGGTACTGATGGACACAAATAGTATCTCCCTCCCAGCTGCTAAACCTCCACTCCCCGGGGCCAGCACACTGCGTTACTGTCAATACCACCAACAACATGGTCATACCGTAGAACAATGCATTGTTTTTCAGGATTTTATTTATGATTTAAATGATGACAGGCGCCTTGATTGGGCCATGATCAAAAGCCACTGAAACCAGGGCAATTCTCGAGCCTCCAAGCCACTTGGCATTTTTACTGACCCATTGCCAGGTCACAACCAAGCATCCACATCTGGAGCCCACATGGTAAACATGGTCAGAAGAGGGAGAGAACCATTACCACAACCAAGCAGTTCAGAAGACGTCACTGACGACAGTCTGTCGAAGAATCCGAGGAGGAAGAGCAGAACGAGCCCTTCCAGCTGAACCTCGACAATCATGACCTTGCCATACTCTAGGCGAAGAAGGAGATGCAGTTCTCGCCCTTTCCGCTGTCATCAACATCGAGTCCGACGAAAGCGGACTAGAAAACCCGGGAGGAGACGAAGAAGAAGAGCCATTTGAGGAGATCCCCGAAGGAGCTAGCGAAGGACCCAGAGGATGGGAATGTATGTCGGATGATCTGCATCCAGACGACAACGGGTCCTCCAAGAGTACCGACACTGTCGACGGCCCCCGCCGCCCAATGACCATTTCATTCACTGACCAAGACCTCCCGGATCCCAGACTGCGAGTCTACCCCCTACACATCCCTGGACGACTTCAAATGTTGTGGCTAAACAACATCTTCGTGGATCCAGGGTCAGGAATGAACATAATGACGTGCTCCACCTACCAAAAGATACCCGGACTAGGCCATCCTCCTGTCCAACCGGCCCACCATACTATTCAAGCTTTCAACCATATAGGGAAGACTCTCCGCGGCCCCGGAACATTCGAGCTATCCGTCGGCCCTCTTATCTGTGAACTAGCCTGCTTCATGGCCGACATCGACACAAGGTACCCATTGATGTTAGGGCAACCATGGTTAGACATCATCCAAGCTATCAGTTCCCCCGGCACCAATGCCTTCGACTGCCCTTCTTGAGTCATATCCTGACAATCTGGGGAGAGGCACGCCTCCAGTACGAAAATGAGAACAACTGGGCGATACATAATATGTTCACACTAGCCCTGCGACCGGGGAACGAGGATGAAGGTGGTAGCCCACCTGGGTCCCCTTACGACAACAACTATCCCTTAGAAGAAACAGCCAGGACCCTGCATCCACCAAGCAATCTTACGGAGCCCAACTTGATCACCTTCCTCCCCCATGAAGTCGCAAAAGCCAGAACACGCTCCGCACTCCTCGCGATCACTGCCATACTCGGAGGGAGGGAATTCCGGCACATTCTCATCGATACGGGAGCAGAAACTAACATTCTTACATATTCCGCCTACCAAAAGCTAGAAGGCCGGGTTCCCCGATTGGAGCCCTCGGACGAATACATTTATGCCTTCGACAGCACGCGCAAGAACGCTTGCAGATTGGTCACGCTCCCACTAAAGATCGACCCGGTCTCCACCATCGTCAACTGCATGGTAATGAACATTCAATCACCCCACCCTCTGATTGTTGGGAGGACATGGCTCAACAGCATTGAAGCCGTCTCATCCACCCGACACCAATGTCTTCGCTTCCCGTACCACGGGAAAGTAGTATCCATATGGGGAGAAGCACGCTTTAACGAGATACGGGCCCGGAATTGGAGCGTCTGTGCCATGCGCATCCGGCTAGAGGTGCTCGCATGTTGGCAGCCAGGCTCCACCGACGAAGAACTGCTCCATCAAGGAAGGCCCTTGAAGAGACTCAGGGAAGAAGAGTTCGGGAATAGGGGACCCCCACCGGACATCAGCCGGCCGACCAAGCGAAGCCGACTCGAGGAAACAATACGAATCCAAGAACCAGGCACTGATCCCCCCGCATAAGCTTTCATATCCTGTACGTATTTGTTTACAGTTTTTTCTAAAAATCAAAATCGAAAAATATTTGTTTACCAGCTTTCGCTTTCGTCACCCTATACATATTTGTTTATAGCTTTTTCTAAAAATCAAAATCGAAAAAATATTTGTTTACCAGCTTTCGCTTTCATCACCCTATACATATTTGTTTACGGCTTTCCTAAAAATCTAAAATCAAACAAAAATAGTTGTTTACCAGCTTACCAGCTTTTCACTTTTATCACCCTATACATGTTTATTTACACGCTTTCCAACAAGAAAAAAAAGAAAGAAAAAAAATCAAAATCCAAAAATATATGCCAATCAGCTCTCATTCCCCAACCCTGAACATACCTATTTCCAGCTTTATTTACATGTTTTTCATCAAAACAAAAATGTTTTCTAATTGTCTTTACATGTTTTCTAAACCACGAAAATATTTTTACAAGCTTTCTTTACATGCTTTCTAGACAACGAAAATATTTCACGAGCTTTCCTTACATGTTTTCCAAAAACAACGAAAATATTTGCAAACTACATTTCCACACTCTTCTTCACGACGAGTTTAACAAAACCAAATGTTTAACAAAACCATATTTCCATGATTTCCGCCAAAAACATTTTACAATGTCTTTCCATGCTTTCCTTCTAAAAACAAAATTGTTTTTCAAACTTTATCTCCATTCCTTTTTCAAAAGTATATCTATCCGCCAACGCAGGCCCCTTTTTCAAAACCGTAAGTATGCATCTGTCTCCACACTTTCGAAAACATAAAATATCAAAAAAATATACCAAAAGAGTGAACTACTAGACGAGAAAAGATTAAGAGCGGCAGACCATGCCCAATCTTACCAAAGAAGGGTGGCAAGGGCATTTGAAAAAAAGGTAATAAAAAGAAAATTTGAAATCGGGGAACTAGTACTTAAGCAAATCATGCCATCAAGACAACCTCACCCAAGAGGGAAGTTGCAACCCACATGGGAGGGACCCTACTACGTGATCACCCATGCCTATTCCGGGAATGCCTACCGCTTGGTAGATGCCGAAGGAGTCGAGGTTTCAGGTTCGTGGAATGCACTTTATCTAAAGAAATTCCATGCATGAATAGCTTTCAATACTTGAGAATTATTATTCTTTCTTCTGCGATTTCCAGCGTTTAGTACTTGATGATAGAACTATAAGACTCTCAATGATAAACTCGTATCTATTTGAACACATCTCCGCCAAATCATGCCTCTTCATTCGCACACGTATAACTAGACGATCGATTTACCTGATGGAAGAGAAATTGCCTACCCCGTAGACTGGGACAATTTAAAACCCCCAAAGCAAAACCTCCCTTATTTCTGCCCCACTCGTATTAACCCTAGGTCAAAATGAGGAGTTACCTAGACCTGGCATATGTCCCAAAACTGGCTCTGACACTATACAAACACTTCTAGAGGGGAAGCACGAAAAGAATCGGGGTGAAAAACAGAAGAGCCCCCCCCCTCAAACCAAAAAAAAAAGATGCAGGCAGTGAGAGGCCAACAAAAGAAAAATAACACCCAAGTGAACGGGTTAAACTCTCTATTTTAGCAGGCTTTCACGCCTTTACGCACGGTATACGCTAGACAACGACTATATCAGTACAGATCCAAACAACGGACTGTACTTTCCACCCAAAATAAAGAAGTGATAAAAAGAAGAAAGCCAGAGGGACCTAGAAAGTAGGACATATGCTAGACTGGGACAATTCTAAAATATTGCCCGAAGGAAAGATATTACTCTTACCCCATTCTCCCCCCTCCTTTTATTTTCGCAATGGGATTCAAAAATTGAACTATGTCTACCGGGAAAGGCGAAATTTTGACCAAAGGTAGATCATTTCCAGGTTTACAAATTACACACACTCACGTGAGTTCACTTAGAAACTTGCCTATCCAAAGGAAGCTTATCTAACTTGACTCCTGGTACACTCATGGATTTTTCAGCATGTTTAGAATAATATGATCAAGCATTTGAGAACCATGAACCTAGAAAAACCGGCACCTAAGGCCTATGCCTTTCAAATACAACCCTGGTTTGGACATAGGTGACCACAAGGGCTCCTCCACGGGGACTTGATGGTATCTTTTACTTCAGAAAGTCGAAAACATTCCCCACTCACGAAAAAGGCCATTGAAGAATTAAAATGCCCACTTATGCCACAATACTTACGCATAAGTTCGCATTTTCCTTTTCCAAAGCACCTAGGCATTCGATTCTCTTGAAATATTAAAATTGACCCCCCATACCAATGATTAGATTACCCCCACCTACATTCATTCTACGCCCTTCCGCACATGCTTGAGAGAAAATTGTCCCACTTTCACACGCACTTAAAGTTTTTCGCTCACGCACTTGGAATCCCTTCCTTGCATACTAAAGCATGGTTTCCCGCACTTGACTTTCTCGCACTGTCTTTTCATTTACCTTAAAGATGGATTGTAGCCCTTGACAATTCAAGCAAGAAAGACCTCGAAAGTCAATGCAGGGGCGCAATCCGGACATATTTGACACTTGGTCCATGGAAGGATGTTTTTACAGGTCTTGAAAGTTGAAACGGTGACAAAGGCTTTCAGCAGCAGCAGCAGGCAGGAGCAGCGGAACCAGACTGCCCCAGGCAGGGGGCTGCTAGACCCCACTAGCCGCCTCCCTTGGGACGGCTAGTTCACACTAGCCGCCCCAGTTCTTTGTTCCAGGTAAGCATACCCCAGGCAGGGGGCGGCTAAACACAACTAGCCGCCCCTCTCTGGACGGCTAGTTTACACTAGCCGCCCCCTGCCTGCTACCCTAAAATCTGCTGTCAGTCCCATTTTTAATCAAGTCTTCAAGTCTCCAATACCTGTTAAGAACATTTCTTTCCAAAAATTGCATACACACATTTCATACGCATATACCTTCATAAAACCAAAATGAATACACCTCTAAAAACGACCATATCTCAAAATCATATGTCCATCCATGAATCAAACCCATAAAGGCCAAGATTCATTTACACACACATACATGTCCATGATAATTCAGCTAAACTACACCAAACCATACACACAAACGGGAAATTATAAGATTGTCCCACCAAGACCATGAACATACATAATTTTCAAAGCCTAAAGTTGCATAAAAAAGGTTTCTAAAAGAGAGAAAAAGAAAAGTCCTTCAAAACGTTCCAATCTCCAAAGTCTTGAGCTGCATGCCACCGAAACGATCACCTAAGTCAAAATAGAAGAAGAAAAGCATGAATTCCTCGCATATATACTATTCTTCTACCTGAAACCAAGACACAAGGGAGTATACCTCGGCGTATCATCATCCGCTGGAGGCTGAGCAGGAGGAACATCTGACTTGGCTGAGAAGGGAGCGACGGCTGAGGAGAGGACTGAACCTCTGGAACATCAGGAGCGGCAAGAGTCTCTCGAACCGAAGACGCGGCCCTCGCATATATCCCACGACTCCGAGACACCGAAGGACGAGAAGCACGGCTGAAGGTGGCCCCAGTGGCCAAGGAAGCTGAGAGAGAATGGTCAGGCTCAAGCGGAAGAAGGTCAAGGTCCCCTTCGGTCATGGAGCCCCCTCCAACCAATTTCCCCTCATAGTCGCCTCCCAGAGATGGACTTGCTGCATATCTCTGTCTCTCCTCTCCAATCTCTGTCAGAGGCGACTCTCTGTCCCTCTAGACCGATCCTCGACAGCCCTCAACCTCTCCTCCAACTCCCGTGCCCTCGCCTCTGATGCCCTGAGTGCCTCCCGATCCCTATCCCCGGCCGCCTGGAGAGAACGAACCAAGTCCCCCATCAAACCTCCGGGAACACCCGCCGAAGCCTCCAACTCCGACACCCTCATCTGTAGGGAGTCCCTCTCACGGACTAGGGTAATGAAACCCTCCTCTCTCGAAGCCATCATGGACCTCAGCCGGTCCGTCTCCTCCTCAGCTCGAGAAGCCCTACCCCTCGCCTGGCCCAACTCCATCCGTATAGCCGTCAATTCATTCCGGGCCGCATCTAGCTGCCTCGTCAGCTCGAGCTCTCGCTCGAAAACCATGGAAGGAGGAGGGGCGGAAGAAGAAGAAGCGCCATCGGCCCTCGCTCTCGACAAAGCATCCACCTGAGCCTCGAGGACCCGGACCTGGTTCTGCAAGCGTCTCCGTTGCACCCGCAACGCTTCTATCTGCCTGGCCCGCGCTTGAAGGTGCTCATTGGCGGTCTTGAGCCTCTTCTCCATCTTGTTCAATCCAACCTGCAAAAACAAATACCATTCAGAAAATATTCAGGCAAAGGAAAAAACGGAGAAGAAGAGAGGGATTTTCAGCTTACGTAAGCGTCCGGGATCTCCTCCTCTATCGTCCCGAGGATACCCGCATACTCCTGACGATACCAAGCTAGGTATTCGTCACTCGAAGTCATCTCAGGACGACGGTCCACCAAGACGCCTCGGCCCATCCATCCCACCACATACGTAGCGTAATTCCTCGGGAGGTTCATGTCCAGAGGAATCCCAGCCACCGGAATCGAGGAGCGCCGCGGCAGATGATCGGGCACCCACTGATGATAGCCAAGCTGGCGGACGACCCGGCTGATCGCATGAAACACGACCTCGTTGAAGTAGATCAACCAGAGCCTTGGGAACCTCCTCTAGATAAGGCCTCCACGTCATCTAAAAAAAACATCAAAAGATAGGAAGAGCGCTTAGTCAAAAGAAAACCAAATACAAGCCAAGGAAACTCAAGAAAAAATTATACCTCTTCCTCCGACAAGGCGCGGAAGGCCTCCCGGAATTGGGCGAGGCGGTGCAAGCGGGAATATCCCCGGGGTTCCCATCTCATGGCCCAAGGGAGGGCATGATCAAACGGTGCCAGAGTCGGGCGATCGATGGCGAAATGCTCATACCCGAAGATCTAGCAAAGCAAGAGGGAAATTATCATGATCAAAGTGAGCTAAACCAAGAAAAAATCATTTACCACTTACGCATACCTGAAGAAATGGCGCGAAGCCACCAAGATTCTTTCCCCCGGCCCTCTTGACTTTCTTCGAGAGCTCCGCGAAGAGATGTGCGAGCATCGCCGCTCCCCAGGCATAGCGTCCCATGCCCTCCAGGTCCCTCATCAGCAAGAGAGAGTGAGAGGAAACCTTATCGGAGGCCGTCGAAAAAAGGACCGACCGAAGAAGTAAAGAAAGAACGCCCTCAACTCCCTCCGTGCCCTCTGTGGGCACGCGGCCGCCTCTCTCGCTTCGATCATCGCCCGCCTCCTCTCGAAGCTAGCTACAGCTTCGCCCTTCTGACGCTCCGTAAAAGAACCGAGACCATACTGCCCCGAAAGCCTCGACAAAGGAATCCGGTTCAGCGTCCACTCCCGCTCCACGAACTCCCATTCCCCGATCAACTCTCGAAACAACCCCCTATAATCCGCAAGGGTGGCCGCAATCACCGCTTCCCCCAAGACCGGAAGGCCGTTGATCCGATGGACGTCCTCAAGGGTCGGCATAACGGCGCCAGTAGGGAGGATGAACGCGCAACTCTCCGGGTCCCATCTCTCTGCCAATGCCTCCACATATGGGCGATGGACGTGGAACGGCTCAATCAGAAAGAACGGAAGCCCGCTCCGTCCACTAAACTCCTCTCCTCCTGCCCCAAGGCATCATACCACCGCTTCGTCCCATGCCAAAGGGCCCGGATGCGATTCGGCAGCTATAAAACAACAAAAATGGGTTAGTCCAAAGCGATCGAGAGGTAAGGATCCAAGTCTAAACGAACTCATTTTCTAGAAACCATGCTTAGCACAATAAAACTCCTACACATTAAAATCCAAAAGAACAAAAAAGGGCATGAAATATGAGACTTCATACGAAAATTTACCCTCCCTTATTTGCAAAACATACCTATAAGATCACATGCTTTACCCTCTTATCCACCGTGGTCATTACTCGTATGCTTCATTTTCAAAATACCGCTTATCATGCTTATATGTACTTTCCACGAACTAAGCATATGAAGGAACTTAGACCCATAAACATGCATGCATATACTCCCTCTTATACTCCCTCTTACTCCACCATGGTCAAATACACATAAAAACATACTTTGTTGATTACATACATACAAAACCATCACATACAAGCATACCAAACCATTCCCTTTCCTTTCCTTTATATGCATACAACGAACATGGATGTATGTATGAAGAATTATCTCCTTTTTTTTCTACAACCCGTACCCGTTCACATGCTTACTATCCCACCGTGATTAACTTATACATAAGCATGCCTATTTAAAACACACATATACGAGTATAATACACATATACAACCTGTTCATACCACCAAAACACATGCATATACACCAAAAAAATAAAAAGGTTAAGACTAAAAGGTTAGGAACATACCATGGCCCGTGTGGACCCAGGAGCGTCCACCTCGGCCTCGTCGGGGTCGTCCACCCCGTCGTCATCCCCCTCCTCTTCATCCTCCTCAAACACGGCCTCCTCGGCCTCAGCCTCAACGCCCACACCGGCCTCTGCAGCCCCGGTGCCCGTACCCTCGGCCTCCTCGGCCTCACCCCTAACCTCTCCTGTCCCCTCCACTCTCCCCGCGTCGGAGATAAACTCCGCAAAAGCCCCCATAGCCCTACTTTACTCCTCCTCAGCCCTGGCCTCTGTGGCCTCCCTGTCAAACATCCCAACAAGGGCATCCAACGACGCCCTCACATCTACACTAACCCCCTCGACCCCTACTCCCTCGGTTGCACCCTCAAACGATCCCCCGACCCCCAAAACCACCTCCTCGACCACCGCCCGTCGATCCCCAAAACCACCTCCTCGACCATCCCAAAAATGTCTCTTTTTGCGTGTATACCCTATCATAATACTCCCAACCTCCGGGACAGCCCCAAAGGCAAATCCCCAACCTCACCCGCGCCGATATCCATCGGCGGCACCCCGTCACACCCGTAGCCTCCCCCACGACCTCGACCTCTGGCCTATCGCTCTCCGACGATGAAGAGCTCGGGCTACGCTCTCCACGAGCCATCCGTGGTCGTTTCCCCCTCGAAGCAATTGCCTTCGACCTTGTCATCTTCCTTGGATTGAAAAGAAAAGGAGAACCCAAAACAAGGGTTTTCAAATCAAGAGAGGAGGACGGATCTAGGTCGAAATGGAGGAAGAAAAGGGAAAAGGAATCAAGGTTTTCGGTTTAAAATGAAGAAGAAGAAGAGAGGAGGGAAGAGTAACCATTTTGAAACGTATGGAGAGAGAGAGAGGGTCCTTTTTCGGTTATAAAGGACCCAGTCAGGAGGCGGCTACTCACGAGTAGCCGCCCCCTCTCGGCCGGCTAGTTACAACTAGCCGGCCCTCCGAGTTTCTCTGTTGTCATATAAAAACCCCTTTCCAACCTCTTCTCAGCCCTAAATTTCAAGGTTTTCCATGCCAAACAGCCATGTATTGGCTTATTTCCTGACACTACTTGATTAAACACGACTTTCCTGAAGTTTTATCACACTTTCAGTACCGTTCAAATTCAAATTTCTTCAGTTCTGGTTCTTTTCTAGAGTTCTTATCCTTCGGATGATCCAATACACCAAATCAACATTTACTTGCTTTCTGTCGGTGATATCCCCTCCTTGCTGAGTTTTCCCAAGCACGGGAACGGTAGGCATGAGGAAACTGACGCTGGGCTGCTCCGCGAACGATAGCTAAGAACCCCGACCGCGGGTTGGATCACTCACCATTTACTTTTTCCCGCCTTCCACTTGGATCATACTTTCGGTTAAAATTCTAAGTCAAGACCTAGCCTCTGACAGTCTAAATCAACTCCCCGAATAGTACTGTTCGTGTTGGCATAACTTCTTGAAGGTCGGGCCGGCCAAAATAGGGGTCTCTTTCCTTATCATCGATCGAAGTCTTTCCTGCTTCGCACAAAGACTCCGTCCGATGAGGGACAATTATAGATACCCCAATTTTGACCGTCCAGAAAGACAGAAATACTTCAAGTAACACCCGGAAATATCCCACATTTGGACATCTAGTAGAGAACCGAAGTTCAGGAAATCGGAAACCCTAACCCGAGCCCTAACCAGAAAACCTAACCCTAGCCCTAACCTAAACCGGAAACCCTAACCTTAGCCCTAAACATAAAACCAGAAAACCAGAAACGCAAAAACCGTAAGTCCCTGTTAACGGGCGGCTAGACCTAACTAACCGCCCCATACGAGGCGGCTAGTTAGCACTAGCCGCCCCCCCTGGCCGACTTTGGACCAGTCCCCTGGATGGGACATAAAGCAGTATTAAATGCTGATCATTGCGGCGGGTGATGATCTTTAGCCACCCTATCTTAGCCGGATCAACCCAAGTAACCAACCCAAGCCACCGCTTGTCAGAGATGGGACGTTTGACAGGTCATGATAGGGGCGGCTACTAGGAAGTAGCCGCCCCATCCTGGGCGTCTAGTTAGTACTAGCCGCCCTTCACCTGGTCCTGACAGAAGAACCAGAGAATTAATGAGGGGTCTAATCACACACACTATTAGTCAAGCCACTCTTTTACCCCCTGGATATTCCCCTGCCTCTTTTTTACTATAAATAGAGGAGGTCCCAAGCCTTCAATTCATCATCCATAAATCAACATCCACAATCCAAAAGACACCAATACACAACCCACAATTCACATTCCCCTTCCCCACTAGAAATCCCAAGAGAGAGCGAGAGAGAGAGAGCCCCCTTTTGTGAGAGAAATACCCATTTCCCTACATAAAATACCCTCTCATTCCGCCCTCCACAAACCCGGGCTAAACCTAGCTTAGCCTCGGTGCAAAACCAGACCCATTTTGTCACGCCCCAGGGCGGCCGTCCCCGAGACGTGGCAATAATATAATATCAGCTATCATAAACAAGAGGTCAACAATGACTCCAATAAACAATACACAAGGCTAATGAAGCAATGACAACTGATAATACAACTGAAAAGCGGAAGCATAAACTATCAATAAGTCTGTAAACCGAAAATATTAGGACAGACTCGAATACACAATCACTGTCCTGTGAGAGCCAAGTCTAGCCAATAAAATACAACAAGTGCCACACGCACGAATTACCAATACACAAGACTCTAGGACTGCTGACAGCCTCGCACTCGCCAATCCGCCGGACAGAACGTTTCCACGCACGCAAGACCACGCCATAGGAAAACTCCAGCTCCACGCCCAATAACGCCCCTGTAAAATAAACAGTACGCGAGGGGTGAGCTACAAGCTCAGTGAGTGGTCGGAAACCGAACACCACTATAACAATTTAATGTTAAGGCAATTTCCTTTCAAGGAAAGACATGGGTTGAAACCCAATGGATAATAGGGTCGCACGGCGGTGCAACCCGTCTCACCCACACCCTCACTCCCGAAGGGAGACTCTTGGGACTCTTGGGGAGAGACCATACCGTTTGTCAAGGAGACGTGGAATTACCGGTCTAAACAACACTATTGTGATCATCTACATAGAGATAGTTGTTATCGATATCTCTCAACATCGATACCTAACCAGACCCAACCAATATGGGAACGGGTGAACAAACCAATGGGTCACGTAGCGACGTGACTTAACACATTCATCGCCCCGACCCTAAAGGGGAGCTCCAAAGAGACCCGGGGACAAACGAGGGTTAACCATAACACCACGTGTTACTGGTTAACGAGACACAACGCATCCATCTGCTACGAGGTAGAGATATACTTCGATACCTCAAGCGTCAGAAGTAACAAACCCAGAGTATACTCGATGGGTATTTGGGTCACGTGGCGACGTGACAACAACTCATCTTCACCCTAGCCCCCGGAGGGGTGACTCTAGGGACTTTTGAAACGAACTCAGTTGCTCTACACCCATCGTCATCCGGTAGCCCTCTCCCGGGGAGCCTCTACCTGGTAGCCTCTCCATGACCGCTATCTCTACCATATGGGCGCACCAATAGGTGTCATAAATACGTCTGGGAGCACCCCACAGGACAACTACGAACCGGGCAGCTTCAACACGGATCCGACGAAGGGGAGAACGACTTGAAGCCCGAAATATCACTTGGTAGCTCTCTCCCGTGCAGCCTCTACCTGTCGGCCTTCCACGATCAGTACATTCCCTAGATGTGTACCGCGGTACGCATCGGTAGCACCTACAAGTGGTGGCACCCTACAGGACAGCTTCTATGTCGGGTAGCTTCGACTCATGACGATGTCAGGAGGAAGCACCTTGCGTTCGCAATGCGAACCCTATGGGAAAGCCAACTACCCTTGGTACTTACACACATATATCGATGATATCGAATACTCTTGTATTCCCACACGGAGGCGTCACTCGAACGCGAGGACTATCTCTACACTCGTGTAGAAAAGCCAGGGGCATAACCCAATAGGCGGTTCAGACACACGCCTGGCACGGGTAGGCCTAAGTTACTACCGTAGCTATCGGTTTAACAAAACCGAGGCCTCGATGAATTCTTCAGAATTCGATACGAATGCATCACTCGGATGCAAGGGTGATTACATCGCTAGCGCTTTAACTAATAGGGTACGACCCAACCGCGGGTCATACCCTCGCCTATTACGGATAGGCCAAATTAGTTAACATGCGCATATATATATATATAAGGAGAATCATAACATGATAATATGTGCCACATGCACAATAATATATATATATAACTATAGGGGTACTCCCAAACATGGATTTACATCATAAACAACAAATCATACAATATGCATACAAGGTATGACCCACTTAAACATGTTTATAAGGCCATAATCATACAATCACACAAAATATATCATAGCATTCGTTGGTTATCACCAACTTGAGAGGAAAGGGTCAAGCACGATCTCGCGCACTAATCGGTGCATACTAATTTTCTCAAGCGCACCTGAGTCTAGTAGGAACTACATCTGCATACTCAGTTTGCGTAAAGAGGGAGGGCGAGAGAGAGGGAAAGTCTCATCCTCTCCGGAAAGGCTGGTCATAGTTTTGCCCCAACAGATGGGTGCAACAACTACACCATTCCTCCAGTCTAATCATAAGGGAAAATATTAGCACGCATTCGGTTATTAACCCAAGGTTTGACATGCTGGATATTACTCATATAGGGGAGGAGTATTACAATACTACCTAAGGCATGCATATTCTATACATCCATACACTCATTCGAAAATATATACCCAAAACACAAGGGGCACATGAAAACACATTTATTCAAACATGAATGCATATATAAGCAAGTATAGGGTAGAATAGGGGTTCTACACAATATACGAGCTATACAACCCTAACATGCAAATATCTAGCATATTTAGGGGTCGAGATGTCCCAAGGATGCACAATGCACGGTGGCGTGCATCGAGCGCATCCCAAAGTGTTGGATCGAACCACTCACCTAACGAGCGCACGGCTCGCGAAACGCAAGAGAGCGACGAGTTGAATCCGAAGCCTGAAATCAATCCGCCAAGGATCATCCCATGGTTGCATTTGGCTATAACAAGCTGCTCAACACCACGAAGCACTCCGAACGTGTCTGAGCACCGCAAGCACGCCCTCGAGTACCCCGTGCACGCTGCCCATGCACCCTGCACGCATCAAACAACGTCAAGCACGTCCTCGAGCACCTCGTGCATGCTTCCCACGCACTCCGCACGCATCGGGCAAGGCCAAGCACGCCCTTGAGCACCTCGTGCACGCTGCCCGCACACTCCGCACGCATCGAACAACGTCAAGCACACCCTCGAGCACCTCATGCACGCTTCCCGCGCACTCCGCACGCATGCGAGCACCTTATGCACGCTTCCCGCGCACTCCGCACGCATGCGAGCACCTCATGCACGCTTCCCGCGCACTCCGCACGCATGCGAGCACCTTATGCATGCTTCCCGCGCACCCCGCACGCATGCGAGCACCCCCACAAACATGTGGCATGCACACCAGCTACAAAAGAGATGGTTGAACCCAACCGAGGAGAGCGGGAGGTCCATACGCGGCTCCGGCATGCCCGCACACCGTTGCTCCACCGCCAACACCCCCGACGCCCCGCACCTCCTTACAAACAACACACCTTCAAATACATTGGAAGAGGAGACTTCATCACCACCTCCACCAACAACCAAGCACTCCTTATATGCATAAGAACCACAAAAAGAAGAGGGAAAACTCACCAGAGGAGAGGGGGGAAAAGGAAAGGAAAGGGGGGCGTAGGGGCTCGCAAGCGCACCCTCGGCCACCCCAACCGCAACCACCGCAACCACCACCTCTTCCTTGCTCTTCTTCTTCAATGTGGCATTACAACAAACACATGGGGGCTGCTGTCCAAAGGGGAGGGGAAAACAATGAGGGGGAGCTTGAGGAAGATGGATTAAGAAGGGAGGATAACAAAGCACAACAACAACATAAACCCACCTTTTCCACTCCTTTTTGATCTTCTTCTCCACCACCATCACCTCCTCCACCCAAAACACATACAAAAGGGGGGCTGGACCAGAAAAGAGAGGAGGAGAGACCCAAGGTCGTGCACATTTGGGGATTAAATAAGCAAAGGTCGAGTAAATGACCAAGTCATCCTCGGACTTAAAACCTCTGCGCAGCCTTCACTTAAACGCCCATAACTTCCTCAATACAGCTCAGAATTGCACGATTCCAGTGGCATTTGAAAGATAAGACGATTATCTACAACTTTCAGGTTTACACCAAGATCAAATAACCTCTCCAGCTATTCCAAAATCTAGGCTAAACATCTTACAGGGCTGCTGCCTGGAATTCTCAACTTCGGGGTATACTCGGAAAAATACCCATAACTTTTAATATATAAATCCAGTTGATCCAATTCCACTTCTATATGGAAGCTATCTCAAAACTGAACATCTCGTAATAATATCGGATTTTTACCTCTTCATCCTGGATTTTAACAAAATCAAATCCAAATATCAATTCGAAAGTGTATAATTCCAAAAACGTTATCGGAATTAAACGAAAATTTTATGGGCAGTATTAAACTGTACCAAGACCCATAATATGCAGTTATATCTTCAATTAGAGTCCTCCAGTCCCAGCAGGTAGCTAAAAACCAAAATTTTAGCGACACCGATCGAAAATAGGACTCTAAATGACACAGGCCTAACATTCCTACCGAAGGTCTGCCCAAACCAGACCAGGCACCGGATGGCTAAACCCTAGTAGCCGCCCCTCACCAGACGGCTTGATCCCTCTAGCCACCCCCCTGTACACATCCCATTTGCACCCCTATGTCCCAAGACTCCTTTAGTCAAGCCCTGGAAGCATAATAAGATTATCTATTTTTTACCTCTGTGTACGGTATATCCGTGTCTCAGAGCGGAGACCCCACAAACTCCCCACGTAGGCGATCAAATCCAACCCGACCTTTTTTCTGCTTTTAGAAAAAGCAGGTGGCGATCACACAAACCCCGGAATCTCCTTGAGCCGCTATCGGGCGCCTCAACCAGGAACGACCCCCCTCACCCTTCCGAGAAGACGATCGGACCGAGCCCGCCAGGGCACGCATCCGATCCGAATCCCTGAAGAACCCCCACACACGCACGCGCCCCCCGCGCACCGCCAGGATCCTTTCCGACAGCACCGACACCTCGGAGGCTTCCGACGATACCGATAGAGCAGAACTTTGGTAGGAAATGGGTTTGGTCTTGGACAGAGGCTAAGCTAGGTTTAGCCCGTGTTTCTGGTGGGTGGAAATGAGAGGGTGTTTTTGTGTAGGGAATGGATTTTTCTCTCACAAAAAAGGGTTCTCTTTCTCTCGCTCTTGGGATTTCTAGTGGGGGAAGTGGATTGGGACTTGGTGGATGTGAATTGTGTGTTTGTTGATTGTGGATGATTCTTTAAAGGCCTGGGACCTCGTCTATTTATAGTAAAAAAAAGGAAGGGGAATACTCAGGGGGTAAAAGGGTGGCTTGGTTAATAGTGTGTTTGATTAGACCCCTCATTAATTCTTTGGTTCTTCTGTCAGGACCAGGTTAAGGGCGGCTAGTTCTAACTAGCCGCCCAGGATGGGGCGGCTACTTCCTGGTAGCCGCCCCTATCATGACCTGCCAAACGTCCCATCTCTGACAAGCGGTGGCTTGGGTCGGTTACTTGGGTTGATCCGGCCAAGATAGGGCGGCTAACGGTCACATCCCACCGCAATGATCAGCATTTAATGCTGATTTATGTCCCATCCAGGGAAGCGGTTCAAGGTCAGCCAGGGGGGGACTAGTGATAACTAGCTGCCTAGTATGGGGCGGCTAGTTATGGCTATCCGCCCCTTGCCAGGGACTTGGGGTTTTTTGGGGTTTTGAGTTTCTCTTAAATGGGGTTCTGGTTTGGACCAGGGTCTGGTTTAGGGTAGGGTTTAGGGTTAGGGTTAGGGTAGGTTTAGGGTTAGAGTTAGGTTTAGGGTTTCCGGTCAGGCTATGGTTTAGGGTTAGGTTTAGGGTTTTTGGTTAGGCTATGGTTTAGGTTTAGGTCTGGGGTTCAGGGTTTTCGGTTTTCTGAACTTTTGGTTCTCTATTAGATGTCCAAATGTGGGATATTTCCGGATGTTACTTGAAGTATTTTTGTCTTTCTGGACAGTCAAAATTGAGGTATCTACAATTGTTCCTCATCGGACGGAGTCTTTCTGAGAAGAGACCCCTATTTTGGCCGGCCGACCTTCAAGAAGTTATGCCAATACAAACAGTACTATTCGGGGAGTGGAATTAGACCGTTAGAGGCTAGGTCTTGACTTAGAATTTTAACCGAAAGGATGATCCAGGTGGAAGGTGGGAAAAGTAAATGGTGAGTGATCCAACCCGCGGTTGGGGTTCTTAGCTATCGTGCACGGAGCAGCCCAGTGTCAGTTTCCTCGTGCCTACCGTTCCAGTGCTTGGAAAAACTCAGCAAGGAGGGGATATCGCCGACAGAAAGCAAGTAAAAGTTGAGTTGGTGAATTGGATCATCCGAAGGATAAGAACTCTGGAAAAGAACCAGAAGTGAAGAAATTCAATTTTGAATGGTACTGAAAGGGCGGCAAAACTTCGGGAAAGTCGTGTTTGATCAAGTAGTGCCTGGAAATAAGCCAATACATGGCTATTTGGTATGGAAAACCTTGGAACTAGGGCTAGAAAAAGATTGAAAAAGGGTTTTAAGTGGAGACGAGAAAACAGGGTGGGGCGGCTAGTGGTAACTAGCTGCCTGAGAGGGGGCGGCTACTCGCGAGTAGCCGCCTCCCAACTAGGTCCCTTATAACTGAAAAGGGATCCTCTCTCTCTCCCCATACATTTTAAAACGGTTACTCTTCCCTCCTCTCTTCTTCTTCTCCTTTTTAAACCGAAAACCTTGATTTTAAAACACCTTGAATCCTTTGTTTTTGCCTTCCATCATTTCTCTCTTCTTGATTTCGAAGCCCTAGATTTTCTTTGGGTTCTTCTTTTGTGCGAAATCGGAGGAGATGACGAAGGGGAAGAAGACGGCTTCGATGATGAAGCGCCTCAGGTCTTCCCGAGAGTAGAGAGGGGCTATCTAGGGGTCCAGTTCATCGGGGAGTGATCATGTAGAAGGGGAGGTCGTGAGGGAAATTGTGGGTACGGTGGAGGTGCCGCCAGTGGTCATTGGCGCGGGTGAGGTCGAGGATTTACCTTCGGGGGATAGTTCTAACTAGCCGCCCAGGATGGGGCGGCTACTTCCTGGTCATAGCCGGTGGTCATAGTGTGTTTGATTAGACCCCTCATTAATTCTCTGGTTCTTCTGTCAGGACCAGGTGAAGGGCGGCTAGTTCTAACTAGCCGCCGAGGATGGGGCGGCTACTTCCTGGTAGCCGCCCCTATGATGACCTGCCAAACGTCACATCTCTGACAAGCGGTGGCTAGGGTCGGTTACTTGGGTTGATCCGGCAAAGATAGGGCGGCTAAAGGTCACAACCCGACGCAATGATCAATATTTAATGCTGCTTTATGTCCCATCTAGGGAAGCGGTTCAAGGTCGGCCAGGGGGACGGCTAGTGCTAACTAGCCTACTATTATGGGGCGGCTAGTTATGGCTAGCCGCCCATTGCCAGGGACTAGGGATTTTTTGGGGTTTTTAGTTTCTCTTAGGTGGGGTTCTGCTTTAGGGTTAGGGTTAGGTTTAGGGTTTATGTTTAGGGTTAGGGTTAGGTTTAGGGTTTCCGGTCAGGCTAGGATTTAGGGTTAGGTTTAGGGTTTTCGGTCAGGCTAGGGTTTAGGTTTAGGTCTGGCTTCAGGGTTTTCGGTTTCATGAACTTTTGGTTCTCTATTAGATGTCCAAATGTGGGATATTTCCAGGTGTTACTTGAAGTATTTCTGTCTTTCTGGATGGTCAAAATTGGGGTATCTACAGAAACAACCCCCTATAATCCGCAAAGGTGGCCGCAATCACCGCTTACCCCAAGATCAGAAGGCCAGTAATCTGGTGGACGTCCTCAAGGGTCGGCATAACGGCACCAGTAGGGAGGATGAATGTACAACTCTCCGGGTCCCATCTCTTCGCCAATGCCTCCACATATGGGCGATGGACGTGCAACGGCTCAATCAGAAAGAAGGAACGGAAGCCCGCTCCATCCACTAAACTTCTCTCCTCCTGCCCCAAGGCACCGTACCACCTCTTCGTCCCGTGCCATAAAGCCCGGATACGGTTCGGCCGCTGCAAGCAAAAGAAGAAGACATGGGTTAGTTTAAAGAGAGCAATCGAGAGGTAAGAATCTAAAGCCTAAGATTCGTTTAGAAAAATCATGCTTAGGAAAATGAAACTTGCATATACTAAATCAAATACGAAAGCATGAATATAAGAAGCTTAAAACACGTAAAGGTTCCCCTCCCATTATCTACAAAAAAACACACTCTTCATATGATCACACATGCTAAAAGCATTAAACATCCCACCGTGGTCACCATTTACGCCCTTTCTTGCATTGCCCTATCATGCTTATATACTTTCCCTAAACACTCCTAAGCATATGGAAAACACTTGAACCCGTGAAATACATGCACTCTACCATGATCAAACTCATGCGAAGTCACACCCTAAAAACTATATGCACACATAAAGGTATCGTATGCAAGTATACTTGCCATATCATTCCCCTCTCCTTTATATACATATAACAAACATGGATATATATATAAAAAATTACCCCCTTCCTAAAGACAAACCCATGTCAACATACAGCATGCTTACACATCCCATCGTGATTAGCTTATACACCAAGCATGCTTATTAAAAATACACATATACAAGTTTTATACGCTAAATCATCTGTTCATACCACCAAAAAACATGCATATATACCAAATAAAAGCTAAGAGTAAAAGGGGTCAAGGAAATTACCACGGCCCGTGTGGACCTAGGAGTGCCCACCTCGGCCTCGTCGGGATCGTCCATCCCGTCGTCATCCCCCTCCTCCTCGTCTTCCTCGAACACGGCCTCCTCGGCCTCAGCCTCAACACCAACACCGGCCTCTGCAGCCCCGGTGCCCATACCCTCGACCTCCCCGACCTCATCCCTAACCTCTCCAGTCCCCTCCACCCTCCCCGCGCCGGAGATAAACTCCGCAAAGGCCCCCATAGCCTCTGTGACCTCCCTATCCAACATCCCAACAAGGCCATCCAATGATGCCCTCACATCTTCACTGACTCCTTCGGCCCCTACTCCCTCGGTTGCACCCTCAATCGGTCCTCCAACCCCCGAAACCACCTCCTCGACCGCCACCGGTCGATCCCCACGCCTCCTCTTGCGTCTATAACCTGTCATACTCCCCCCTATCTCCGGGACAGCCGCCGAAGGCAAATCCTCGACCTCACCCGCGCCGATGCCCACCGGCAGCACCTTCATCATACCCTTAGCCTCCCCCACAACCTCGACCTCCGGCCTATCGCTCTCCGATGATGAAGAACTCGGGCTACGCTCTCCACGAGCCACCCGTGGTCGTTTTCCCCTCGAAGCGATCGCCTTCGACCTCGTCATCTTCCTCGGTTTGAAAAGAAAAAGGAGAACCCAAAACTAGGGTTTTGAAATCAAGAGAAATAGAGAAGATTAAGGACGAAATGATGGAAGAGAAGACAAATAAATCAGGAATTTTGGGTTTGAAATCGAAGAGAAGAAGAGAGGAGGGAAGAGTAACCGTTTTGAAACGTATGGGGAGAGAGAGAGGGTCCCTTTTCGGTTATAAGGGACCCAGTCGAGAGGCGGCTACTCGCGAGTAGGCGCCCCCTCTCGGGTGGCTAGTGGTCCACCCTGTTTTCTCGTTTCCACTTAAAACCCCTTTCCAATCTTTTTCTAGCCCTAGTTCCAAGGTTTTCCATACCGAACAGCCATGTGTTGGCTTATTTCCAAGCACTACTTGATTAAACATGACTTTCTCGAAGTTTTGTAGCCCTTTCAGTACCACTCAACATCGAATTTCTTCAAATCTGGATCTTTTCCAGAGTTCTTATCCTACGGATGATCCAATTCACCAACTCAACTTTTCCTTGCTTTCTGTCGGCGATATCCCCTCCTTGCTGAGTTTTCCCAAGCAAGGGAATGGTAGGCACGACGAAACTGACACTGGTTGCTCCGTGCACGATAGCTAAGAACCCCGACCGCGGGTTGGATCACTCACCATTTACTTTTCCCCGCCTTCCACCTGGATCATCCTTTCGGTTAAAAATTCTAAGTCAAGACCTAGCCTCAGACGGTGTAAATGAACTCCCCGAATAGTACTGTTTGTGTTGGCATAACTTCTTGAAGGTCGGGCCGGCCAAAAGAGGGGTCTCTTACCTTATCATCGGTCAAAGTCTTTCCTGCTTCGCACAAAGACTCTGTCCGATGAGTGACAATTGTAGATACCCTAATTTTGACCGTACAGAAAGACAGAAATACTTCAAGTAACACCCGAAAATATCCCACATTTGGACATCTAGTAGAAAATCAAAAGTTCAGGAAACCGAAAACCCTAACCCTAACCCTAAAACACCAGACCTAAACCTAAACCCTAACCCTAAACCTAAAACCCCAGAACCCCAGACCTAAACCTAAAACCCCAGAACCCCAGACCTAAACCTAAACCCTAGCCGGACCAGAAACCCTAACGCTAACCCTCAAACCCTACCCTATACCTAAACCCTAACCCTAAACCTAAAATCCCATAACCCCAGACCAAAACCTAAACCTAGCCTAACCAGAAACCCTAACCCTAACCCTAAAACCCTACCGTGATCTAAACCCTAACCCTACCCTAAACCAGACCCTGGCCCAAACCAGGAACCCCCATCTAAGAGAAACTCTAAACCCCAAAAAACCCTAGAGAACCCCAAGTCCCTGGGAAGGGGAGGCTAGCCCTAACTAGCCGCCCCCCTGGCCGACCTTGAACCGCTTCCCTGGATGGGACATAAAGCAACATTAAATGCTGATCATTGCGGCGGGTTGTGACCTTTAGCCGCCGTATCTTGGCCGGATCAACCCAAGTAACCGACCCAAGCCACCGCTTGTCAGGGATGGGATGGTTGGCTGGTCATGATAGGGGCGTCTACCAGGAAGTAGCCGCCCCATCCTGGGCGGCTAGTTAAGACTAGCCGCCCTTCACCTGGTCCTGACAGAACAACCAGAGAATTAATGAGGGGTCTAATCAAACACACTACTAACCAAGCCACCTTTTACCCCCTGGGTATTCCCCTGCCTCTTTTTTTACTATAAATAGAGGAGGTCCCAAGCCTTTAAACATCATCCACAATGAACAATACACAATTCACATCCACCAAGTCCCAATCCACTTGATATCCATTCCCTTTCCCCCACTAGAAATCCCAAGAGAGAGAGAAAGAGAACCCCTTTTGTGGGAGAAAAATTCATTTCCTACACAAAAACACCCTCTCATCCCACCCTCCAGAAACCCGGGCTAAACCTAGCTTGGCCTCTGTCCAAGACCAAACCCATTTCCTACCGAAGTTCTGTCTAAACCAACCCAGGCCTCGGACGGCTAAACCCTAGTAGCCGCCCCATACCGACGGCTGGATCCGACTAGTCGCCCCATATCCACACCCCATTTGCACCCCTTTGTCCCAAGACTCCTTTAGCCAAGCTCTGGAAGAAGAATAAGATTACCTATTTTTCACCTCTGTGTACGGTATATCCGTGTCTCAGAGCGGAGACCCCACAAACTCCACACGTAGGCGATCAAATCCTACCCAACTTTTTCCTGCTTTTAGAAAAAGCAGGTGGCAATCACACAAACCCTGGAATCCTCTTGAGATGCTGTCGAGTGCCTCAACCAGGAACGACACCACCCTTCCGAGAAGACGATCCGACCGAGCCCGCCAGGGCACGCACCCGATCTGAATCCCCGTAGAGTCTTTTATTGACCTCATGTATGGATTGTTGATATTATATATTTGTCACGTCTCGGAGACGACCGCTCTGGGGCGTGACAAAAGTTGGTATCAGAGCCTGGTCTTGTCAGAGCCAATTGTCATCTTATTTTTGTCTTAGAGATGAGTCCTTGACTATTGGGCTAGGACCTACGCAGCCGCCACCTGTATGGGAGCATGCTTACGCTCGCATAGTAGATCTACAGACTCTGACTAGTGTATTGGAGGCTCAGATTGTGGCGTTTGCGGATCAGCTTGAGTGATCCAGGATCTGAGGGAGGCCTGCGGGGTGGCCCCACAGGTACCCTCAGTTGCTGATCCACCAGTAGTACCAGTCGTTCTCCCTGTACCGAGGGAGATTCCTGTGGAGGAAGTTCGGGGACGTCGCCCGTGCAAACGGCGCTGCGTGGATCGATTGGGGGCCGCCGCTACACCAGTTGAAGTGGTGCTAGTTTGTGGTCCTGCATCCATTGCTGCCATTCCGATCCCTGTTAGAGGACCGGAGACGTGACGATGTTACCACTGCCAGCGAGTCGGGCACCTGGCCAATGCTTGCCCAGATGCTGGACGACCTCCTGTGCCACGACATCAGCCGCAGCAGCAGCAATCTCGTCAGCAGCCGCAGCCGCAGCGTCAGCAGCAGCAGCCACAGGGTGGCCATATTGGCAGAGGAGGCAGCCAGCGCAGCCTGCGAGGCGTGCCCCTGCTCCTCAGCCGCAGCTCATTCAGGCCTTCAGGGTCGTGTTGCAGCACTGATGGCCGATGAGGCGCAGGCTTCGGGTAGCGTCGTCCGAGGTATTGTTTTGATCTCCCAGCTTCCTGCTTATGTGCTATTTGATCCGGGGCCACGCAAACTTGTTCGTGTCTCCCGCTTTCACGAGACGGATGGGTGCGGTGTCAGCCCTTCTGGATGCGGTGCTAGAGATATCATTACCGGTCGGAGATCGTATTCTCCTCCGTTCTGTGTATCGGGGGTGTATCATGGCAATCGCAGAGCATGAGTTTCCAGTGGAGTTGGTCGAGCTCGCCATGACGGACTTCGACGCAATCCTGGGGATGGATTGGCTCTCAGCTAGCCATGCCAGTATCAACTGTTTTGCGAAGTCAGTGTCCTTCCGCATCCCTGGACGGAGGTCCTTCTAGTTCGTGGGCGATCGGGACATGGCCCCTTTGGTATTCGTATCGTCCATCCAGGTGTGGAGACTCCTTCAGGGAGGATGCGAGGGTTTTCTGGTGTACATCGCTGAGGAGGATGCACCACTACGGGCAGATATCAGTCAGACTCCGTTCGTGGCGGAATATCTGGTGGTTTTTCCCGATGATCTTCAGGGTCTACCACCGGATCGCGCGATCGAGTTTGAGATTAATCTAATTCCGGGGACCGAGCCGATTTCGAGGGCTCCGTACCGGATGGCCCCAGCAGAGCTGAAGGTGCTTAAGGAGCAGCTGGAGGAGTTGCTCGAGAAGGGTTTCGCACGTCCGAGTGTCTCTCCGTGGGGAGCCCATGTTCTCTTCGTTCGAAAGAAGGATGGTTCACTGCGACTTTATATTGATTACAGACAGCTGAACAAATAGACCGTGAAGAACAAGTACCCCATTCCCCGGATTGATGATCTGTTTGACTAGCTCCAGGAGCGCGTGTCTTTTCAAAGATCGATCTCCGTTCGGGCTACTATCAGCTGAAGATCCGGGAGTTGGTATTCCGAAGACGGCCTTTTGCACCCGTTACGGGCACTACGAGTTTCGAGTACTGCCGTTTGGGTTGACGAATGCGCCGACAGCCTTCATGGATCTGATGAACTGGGTATTTCGACCCTTTCTCGACTCTTTTGTTGTAGTCTTCATTGACGATTTTCTGGTGTACTCGAGGACTCTTGAGGAGCACGCTGACCACCTTCGCACTGTCTTGGAGACTTTGGCCCGACATCAGTTGTTCGCCAAGTTCAGTAAGTGCGAGTTCTGGTTGGAGCGTGTGGCCTTCCTTGGCGATGTGATTTCCGGTGAGGGTATATCAATGGACCCGGACAAGACGCTTGACTTGTCGAATTAGCAGCGACCGTCGAACCCCACCGAGATTCGGAGCTTCCTTGTGTTGGCGGGTTATTATCGGAGGTTTGTTGAGGGTTTCTCAAAGATAACCGTCCCTCTGACCCGCCTCACCCGGAAGGATGTCCGGTTCGAGTGGTCCCCATCTTGCGAGGAGAGCTTCCAGGAGTTGAAGCGGAGACTCACCTCACCGCCAGTTCTCACCATTCCGTCTGGGAGTGGTGGATTCGCAGTCTACTCTGATGCGTCGCGGCTGGGTTTGGGTTACGTCCTGATGCAGAACGGTAAGATTGTTGCTTATGCGTCGCATCAGTTGAAGCCTCATGAGCAGAATTACCCCACCCATGACCTGGAGTTAGCAGCGATCGTCTTTGCGCTGAAGATTTGGAGGCACTACCTCTATGGCGAGGAGTTCGAACTCTTCTTAGATCACAAGAGCCTGACTTATCTGCAGTCCCAGCCGGAGCTCAACATGCGTCAGAGACGTTGGGTCGAGTTCCTGAAGGACTATGATTGTGACATCGCTTACCATCCGGGTAAGGCGAATGTCGTGGCGGACGCTCTTAGTAGGCAACCTTTGGACATGGCCGCCCACTTGGCAGTGCGTCGTTGGAGGCTTCTGGAGGAGGCCGCTTGCTGGATCAGTGTTCGGGAGATGCCTGCTGGTGGCTTTCTGGCCAGGTTAGTGGTGCAGCCTGTTCTCCTCGACGAGATCCGCACTGCACAAGGGCGGGATACTCACTTTTTGGTCCTTTCTGAAGGCGTCGCCCGAGGTGAGCGACCAGATTACCAGATTCGCGAGGATGGAATCATGCGGTTCAGAGGCTGGGTATGTATTCCTAATGACACAGAGCTGAAGCAGAAGATCTTGGACGAGGCCCATCGTTCGAAGTACACGGTGCATCTTGGTGGCACGAAAATGTACAGGGGCCTTCGTCGTGGCTACTTGTGGAGCGGGATGAAGGCAGATGTTGGCCGTTTCGTTGCCCGTTGCTTAGTATGCCAGCAGGTGAAGTCGAGCATCAGCATCCTGCGGGGAAGCTGCAGTCCATTGAGATTCCTCAGTGGAAGTGGGAGCAGATTACTATGGACTTTGTTTCGGGTCTACCAAAGTCACGTTCGGGTCGTGATGCCATCTGGGTAATCGTCGACCGACTGACCAAGTCCGCTCATTTCCTTCCCGTCCGACTCACCGACTCTCTGGACACCCTGGCGCAGTTGTTTGTCTTAGAGATCGTTCGTCTCCATGGCACTCCGGTCAGTATCATTTCTGATAGAGATGCGAGATTCACCTCGAGGTTCTGGCGTAGCCTCCAGCACGCCCTGGGTACGAACCTCCATTTTAGTATGACGTTTCACCCACAGACCGATGGCCAGTCAGAGAGGACGATTCAGGCCCTAGAGGACA
This sequence comes from Acorus calamus, assembly GCA_030737845.1. Lineage (NCBI taxonomy): Eukaryota > Viridiplantae > Streptophyta > Magnoliopsida > Acorales > Acoraceae > Acorus > Acorus calamus. The sequence goes on along the minus strand of CM060877.1, from coordinate 9,166,963 downwards.
TGTTGCGTGCATGCATTCTCGATTTTGGAGGCAGTTGGGAGAGGCATCTCCCTTTGGTGGAGTTCGTCTACAACAACAGCTACCACTCGAGTATTCGGATGGCACCATATGAGGCACTCTATGGGCGCAGTTGCAGGTCTCCCTTGTGTTGGGACGAGGTCGGAGAGCGCCAGTTGGAGGGACCGGAGATCGTTCGCCAGACCTCAGAGAAGGTCAAGACGATACTTGAGCGTATCCGACCGCTCGGAGCCATCAAAAGAGCTACGCCGACCGTCATCTCCGTGAGCTCGCCTTCGAGGTTGGTGACCATGTCTTCCTGAAGGTGTCCCCGTCAAAGGGCATCTTCCGTTTTGGTGTCCGGGGCAAGCTGAGTCCCCGTTTTATCGGCCCGGTTCTCATCCTGGAGAGGATTGGGGAGGTGGCCAATCGACCAGCCTTGCCCCCACACTTGGCCCAAGCTCATGACGTCTTCCATGTCTCACAGCTGAGGTGTTACATCCACGATCCTGCCCACGTCATCCCGTTCGAGCCGCTTGTCTTCGAGCCGGACTTGTCATTCGCAAAGCAGCCGAACGAGATCCTGGACCAGCACGAGAAGAAGCTCCACACCAAGACCATCCAGTTGCTTAAGGTGCATTGGCAGCACCGTTCTGGTGCCGAGGCCACTTGGGAGCGCGAGGACGCCATGCGTGACGCATATCCACATCTTTTTCCTTCTTAGATGTTTTTGTATTAAATTTTGTGGACAAAATTTCCTAAGGGGGGAAGAATGTTATATATGTGTCACTTTTTAGCTTTTTGGTAACCGTTGGGTCAATTCTAGCCATTTTTGAAATTTTCTTTTTTCGATCGGAACCGCTAAAATTTTGGCTTTTAGCCATCTGCGGGAGCTAGAATACTCCGATTGAAAATCTAACTGCGTATTATGGGTCCTGGTACCGTTTTATATCACCCATAATTATTTCATCGAATTCCGGTTACGTTTTAGAAAATTATGCAGTTCCGAATCGTATCTGGATTTTGGTCAAATTTGGGAAAGTCAAAGAGAGAAGACCTTGACCAAGTCAAAAAAGACCTTGACTAGTCAAATATGACTTTTGACTAGTCAAGGGGTTTTGTTTGGTAGTGTGGTTGGGTTGACCTAGGTCAAACCCCACCTACCAACTTTATGAGAATTGATTGCTCTCTCTCTCTCTCTCTCTCTCTCTCTCCCCATTTGTAGTCATGCATCTCTAATTTCACTCCCTCTTTTGCTTTTCATTTTCTCTAAGTGTGTGAGTGTGTGTGAGAAGTGAAGGAGAAGGAGATCTCACAAAACAAGGTGTGTGTGTGTGTGTGTGTTTATGTTGTGTTGTTGTTCATTCCCTCTCTTTAGCTCCCTTTGAAACCCCTTTTATTCACTGATTTCCAGCCAAGTTAGGGCTGGTGGGGAGGCTTGGGAGGGGTGGTAGTGGTGGTTGTGGTGGGGGTTGCGCCGGGGGCACCCGAGGGGCCCCGAAACCCCCTCCCCCGCATTTTCTTCCCCCTTCTTTGGTAGCTTTCTCCCCCCTCTTCTCATTGGTTTTCAAGTGTTAGGGGTTGTTAGGGAGTCATGCATGCTAGGTGGTTGAGTTAGGGGTGAGTGGAGAGGGCAAGAAGGGGGCTTGGCAGCCATGGGGGCGCGCGCGCGCCATCCGCGCGCGTGCACGCGCAGACGCATGCGCAGGGGTGGCCCAGCGCGTGCGGGGAGCGTGCGAGGCACAGTGCCCGCGCACTGTGCGTGGGAGTGGGCGCAGGCACGCGTGTGTGTGCCCGCGTGCGCGAGCTGCACGTCTGGGTGCGCGGCAAGGAGTCTGAACGTGCGGACAGCGCGTCCGGATGCGCGGGTCAGTGCGCCATCGAGCACGGGGGCGCGTGCATGCGCGAGCGTACGCGTTCGGGGGCCATGCGTGTGGCTGCCCGGGGGCTCGGGTAGGTGTCGGGGCACTCGGACATGCGCGCGTACATGCGTACTCGCATGCGTGCTAGCCCATATGTGTGCATATCCAAGTCTTTGACATTTCTAGTAGTTTTTAAGTATTTTTATATGGTTTTACTCAGCTATTTGGATGCCTTGTCTTGCAGATCTTGGCGAGCGATCGCGCAACGACCCGATTTACAGTGAGTGGGTCAATCCTACCCAGTTGGGAGGTGTCCGATGCACGTAGACATGCATTGCCCTCCCCTGAGGCACCATAACCATATATGAACCTTCTTAAGTGCGCATGTTATTGCTTATCTTGCTAGGTTGCATCCATGCCATACTAAAACTTAATATGTTAGGATCATGTACCCTAGTACCATGTGTAGGGACCCATACTTGTCTATGTATTGTGTCCCATGCTAGGTTAACCATGTATTAGTGCTTACATGTATGCATGAGTATAAGGCATGACTAAGGTAATGACCTTAGTTAATGTTCTATCATGTTAGATTTGTATACTAGAGCATTACATCCATGTGTTATATATATGAGCCCAAGCATGCCTTAGACAATATTATAATCTTGTTATAGCAATAATTGTATACTTCCTTGATTGATTCTTTGTGTAATCATTTATATGTTGTATATTATATCTCTATATATCTTAGGTATATATAGAGGCCATGAACGTTGTTTAATAAGATTAAGCAAGTGTATGACCTGTAATGGGGTCATACCGTGGCATTGACATTACGAATCATTTGTCTTCCCCGCATCTGAGTTATGCGCCCTGGTAGGAATTCATGAGAATTTGTAACCTTACCGACGACAGATCCATGAGGATCAAAACCGCGTATGTCAAGTGCTCTCCCCTTCGTCGCCTCCGTGTCGAAGCTACCCGGGTTTAGTTGTCTTGCGAGGTGCTCCCAGACACTATTTATGACGCCGGTTGGTGCGCCCATACGGTAGAGGTAGAGGTCATGGGAGGCTACCAGGTAGAGGCTACTCGGCTGAGGGCTACCGGATGATGAAAGGTGTAGACCAGTTGACCCCTTTTCCCCAATAGTCATATGTCACCTAAGGGTGAGGGTGAGGGTGTAGTGGGTTGGGTTGATACCCGACCCAGTGACTTAAGTTACTGTTCCATCTGTTGGAACCCCAATCACTCAGAGTATTTAATATGGTGTGGTAGGTTTGGGTTAACACCCGACCCACCAGCTTAATTTGTTGTTTCAATTATTGAGATTTGACTGCTTGAAAGGTCAATATGCGTTGTGATGCATGGATCGTACCATTCACTGAGCGTGTGGCTCACCCCTCGCATATGTTTTCTCCAGTTGTCACTGAGTCAGATCTGTAGGAGGAGCTCCCCAAGGCGTGGTACTTGTAGCGGAGCAGTGTTCGAGTTTTGGGTCTGCGAGTGAGAGAGGCCATCAGCATCCCCCCTTTTCCTTGTATGTATTGCTACTCATGCTTGAGCACAGTACTGGTGTTTGATGCATTTGTTGTATATTGGCTCTCACAGGATAGTTGATTATGTATTCCGGTCTGTAATATGTCTTTAAATTACAGACTTAGTCATTTTAAGCTTCCGCCATATGTTTATATATTATGTCAGCTTCCTTGTTAAATGCTTTAAGTACCTTTGATGATTGAGTAGAGTCTTTTATTGACCTCGTGTATGGATTGCTGATATTATATATTTGCTACGTCTCGGAGACGGCCGCTCTGGGGCGTGACACTACTTCGAACACATTGACAGTCATATAACCACGCTCCACGAGATGGACACCCGCATATTTTCTTATGATAAAATAGCTCGTCCAGTTCTTGGCTTTAAAGATTTCTGGCTAAAAGTAGGAACCTTGGAAACCGACGCCGAAGCATACGTCTTAGAAATGGTTTCAGATTATAATATGATTTTAGGGCGTAAATGGCTGTCCTCCATAAAGGGAGTGTCTTTCCCCCTACACCAGTGTTTGAAATTCCCCGTGGGGAATCAAATAATCAAAATACGGGGAGATGCGGTCAAAGGACCCAGAACCAGGTTCACGGGCAATGAGACCATCGCCATAAAAATCACCAACCCAAAGCCCATAGAAGCCACCATCTACATTCTAAACTTCCCAGCCGATTGGTTGAATCCCCAAAATCCTCCCCCTAGTACCGCAAAGACAAGCCACCCTAAAAATAAAAATCCCGGCTGGCATATAATGAAGATTATGGGCCACATCCACGGAAAGGCCATAGGACTAAGAAATGGGATCTTAGATCCCATCCAACCCCTGGCACGGCTAGGTAAGGGAGGCCTTGGCTCACCCAAATATCGCACTTAATTAAAAGGAAAATATGATTGGGGGTTATATGAACATTTCATTAAGGGGGCAGCCACGGAACAGGCTCCCTTGATTGGTTATTTACACACCCTCACCCCCTAAACCCCATCCAAGAAAGAGAGCCGGACCATCTTTCAGGCTCCCTTGATTGGTTATTTCCACACCCTGACAAACCCTTAAGTACACACTCGCCGCCACATGATGAAACTCCAGCTGACCAAGCACTCTTCCCTTGCAGTGCTCAGCATTGCAACAAAGGAGCACCAGCTGTTGGAGGAAAGTTGGTTGAAACACTTGGGCCATTTCAGTAGATTGTAAATAGTAAGTGTCTTTTCCTTAACAAAAAAAAGAAAAACAAAAGAAAAACACGCAGAAGAGAACTCAAATTTTGAGATAGAAACCAAAACGTTAGGGTCCCTATTTGACAAAGACGACTTCACCTTGGCGTGGCACCCTTTCAGTGACGACTTTGGTCTCCTAAACAAACAACAACGTTTGGCCAGTCAGGCCAAAAATCCTAACCCCAATACCTCATTCAAAACAGTCAAACCTACTAGGAATCAAATACCTAATAAATCATTAATAGCATAAGAGGACATAGTGAAACTCTACTAGGCTTAGAAAAATTCGAGTCCATAGCTGTTATAGAAGAACCAGATCAAGACAATGTAGAAAGCCTAGACGACGGTCTAGGAGTCTTCGAGATCTGCGAAGAGGATGGTGGGGAGGAAGAAAGCCTCTTTGAATAGTTCGAGCGGAGTCTCCATAAATTTGATGAAAGGACCGTAGAAGAGGATGAAAGGGTTGAGGAATTAAACTTATGAACGAAAACAAACCCCAAAATCATCTTGATTAGTGCGGAGCTGAAACCCAATGAAAAGGAAAGTCTGGTTATGGTACTGTGCGAATATAGCGACGACTTCGCCTGGTCTTACAATGACATGCCCGGGCTCGACACCTCTTTGGTCGCCACCGATTAATTTTAGACCCTAACGCCAAACCAGTAAAACAAAAGCTAAGGCGCCTCCATCCCGAGGTAGCTTTGAAAATCAAAGATGAGGTGGACAAACTCCACCAGGCTAAATTCATCCGGGTAGTCTTATACCCAGAAGATAGCTAATATTGTTCTGGTATCCAAAAAAGATGGCAAGATCCGGGTATGCATCGACTTTAGGGACCTCAATCGAGCATGCCCAAAAGATGACTTCCCACTCCCACACATTGATCTCCTTGTCGATAACACAGCAGGATACGAGATGCTCTCTTTCATGGATGGCTTCTTCGGGTACAACCAGATTCGGTTGGCAAAAAAAGATCAGGAAAAGACTTCCTTTACCTCACCCTGGGGATTTACTGCTATGTAGTAATGCCTTTCGGGCTTAAAAATGTGGGTGCAACATATCAAAGGGCTATGACTTCGATATTTCATGATATGATGCACAAGCTAGTAGAAGTTTATGTAGATGACATCCTAGTTAAATCTAGGACTCGAATAAGACACGCCGACATACTTAAGCAAGTACTGCAGAGATGCAGAGAATTCTCACTCAAGATGAATCCCAAAAATGTCGCTTCAGTGTCTCATCCGGAAAACTCTTAGGGTTCATTGTGAGCAAAAGGGGGATCGAAGTAGATCCAATCAAGGCCAAGGCCATCGCCCAAATGCCCCCACCCAAGAACCTAAAGGAATTGAGAGGACTCATCGGACGGTTGCAATTTATCAAGAGATTTATCTCACAGGATGCCGAAAGATGTCGCTCCTTTTACAAACTATTAAAAGGAGGAGTTAAATTTAAATGGGATTGCGAATGCCAAAAGACATTCGATAGCCTAAAAAAGTACCTACTCAATCCCCCAGTCCTCTCAGCCCCAGTGCCCGGACGACCTCTGCTTCTCTATGTAGCTGCAACCAAAGAAGCCATTGGTGCAGTACTCGCACAACACGACGATATAGGAAGGAAAGAAAAGGCTATCTACTACCTAAGTAAGACACTGATCGAATATGAAAAAGCCTACCCTCCCATGGAAAAAACTTGCTTAGCATTAGTGTGGGCTTCCCAACAACTACGTCATTACTTTCTTGCCCACAGAGTCAAGTACTTTATCAAAATGGACCCAGTAAGGTTCCTATTTGAGAAAGCTGTACTAACTGGTCGCTTAGCCCGTTGGCAGGTATAGTTAAATGAGTTTGACATCACATACGCCACTCAAAAATCTGTCAAGGGGCAAGCCATCACTGGCCACCTCACTCAACTTTCCCTCCGTGATTATGAACCAGTAAAACTGACTTCCCAGACGAAGAATATTTGCGCTTATTGAAGAAAAAGATAGAAAGACTTGGACTCTATACTGGAGCAGTCAACTAAAAAGGAAAGGGAATAGGAATAGCATAATCTCCCCCGAGGGCGTCATTATTCTACGAGCGTTTCAGCTTACATTTAATGTTACCAACAATATTATCGAATACCAAGCCCTGGTAGCAGGATTGAAGGCAGCCCTAGCCCTAGGGGTGAAAAATCTAGACATCATTGGGGACTCCTTCTTAGTGATCCGCCAAACTCTAAAGAAATACCAGACTAGAGACCCCAAACTAAAGCCCTATAGAGAACTAGCCATAGACATGCTAAAATAATTCCATAAAGTCACTCATATCTTTATACCTCGAACAGGCAACATTCTTGCAGATTCTCTAGCCTCATTAGCTTCATCAATTACGTTCCCCATATCTAGGACATCAGAAACGGTCACTATCCGGAGACTAGAAACACCTGCCACCAAACTTCGGGATTGTGAAACCCAAAAAAACCTGAAACAACAAAACCAAATGGACAGGATCACTAGTACCACGAACATCCTAGCCCTTGATCTAGGAGATATGGACGACGGAAATCCATGGTACTTTGACATCAAAAACTATCTCGAAGATGGTTCATTCCCAGGGTACGCCACTAGCAATGACCAGAAAATAGTTAAAAGGATAGCAACCAAATACTAGCTCCGAGTGTCGGTGTGGAAAAAATCCACATGTGTGGGGGTTCTTCAGGGATTCGGATCTGATGCGTGCCCTGGCGGGCTTGGTAGGATCGTCTCTCGGAAGGGTGGTGTTGTTCCTGGTTGAGACCCCCGATAGCGGCTCAAGAGGATTCAAGGGTTGTGTGTGATCGCCACCTGCTTTTTGAAAAGCAGGAAAAATGTTGGGTTGGATTTGATCGCCTACGTGGGGAGTTTGTGGGGTCTCCGCTCTGAGACACGGATATACCGTACATCGAGGTGAAAAATAAGTAATCATATTCTGCTTCCGTGGCTTGACTAAAGGAGTCTTGGGACAAAGGGCGGTGTGGATATGGGGCGACTAGTGTGATTGAGCCGTCGGGTATGGGGCGGCTACTAGGGCTTAGCTATCCGAGGCCTGGGTTGGTTTGGGCAGAACTTCGGTTGGAAATGGGTTTTGGTTTTGGACTGAGGCTAAGCTAGGTTTAACCTGGGTTTCTGGAAGGTGGAATGAGAGGGTGTTTTTGTGTAGGGAATGGATTTTTCTCTCACAAAAGGGACTCTCTTTCTCAATCTCTCTAGGGATTTCTAGTAGTGGAAGGGGGTGTGAGCTATTGGTTTGGGAATGAGTGAATTGTCAATTAGAATTCTAGATGTTGTTTAAAGGCTTGAGACCTCCTCTATTTATAGTAAAATAGAGGCAGGGGAATGTCCAAGGGGTAATAGGATGGATTGGTTAATAGTGTCTTTGATTAGACCCTTCATTTAATTCTTTGGTTCTTCTATCAGGACAAGGTGAAGGGTGGCTAGTCCTAACTAGCCGCCCCCATCATGGCCTGCCAAACGTCCCATATCTGACAAGCGGTGGCTCGGATCAGTTATTTATTTGGTCTAGCCAAGATGGGGCGGCTAAAGGTCACAACCCGCCGCAATGATCATCATTTAATGCTGCTTTATGTTCCATCCAGGGAAACGGTTCAGGGTCGGTCAAGGGGGCGGCTAGTGCCAACTAGCCGCTTGGTATGGGGCGGCTATTTAGGGTTAGCCGCCCCTTTCCAGGGTTTCTTAGGTTTTAGGGTTAGGATTTCTGGTTTAGGTTAGGGTTTCGGTTAGGGTTTGGTTTAGGGTTAGGGTTTCCGGTTTCCTGAGTTTTTGGTTTCTATTAGATACCCAAATGTGGATTATTCTCAGGTGTTACTCTAAGTATTTTCATCTTTCTGGACGGTCAAAATTGGGGTATCTACACCGAGGAGGAATACTTTTTCGAGCATCCTTCAACGGCGAACTACTTAGGTGTCTGGACGACGAGGAAGCATACTCCATCGTAGAGGTAGCACACTCCGGGGTATGTGGAGAACATGTCAATGCTCAGATGCTGGCAAAGAAGGTATTGAGGATGGGCTACTACTGGCCCACACTCGATGGAGACTGCAACAAATACGTTCGGTGTTGTATTCAATGTCAAACTCATGCCAACAAAATACACGCGCCAACATCTTCCTTACACCCCGTGATTTCACCATGGCCCTTTTCTGTGTGGGCACTAGATGTAATAGGACCATTTCACGACACTATAGAAAATACCACTCAAAAGGCCTTTATCCTCACCGCTACAGAATACTTCACGAAATGGGCCAAAGCCGAATTCTATGTAGTAATTAAAAGCTCTACCCTGGCTCGCTTTGTTCGTACTCACATTCTTGCACGGTTCGGTACCCCCAAAATGATCATAAACGATAATGGCCCCCAATTAATCTCCCAGGAGTTCCAAGACTTGTGCAATAAACATCATATAGAATTTCACCATTCCACGCCATATTATCCCCAAAGAAACGGACAAGCAATGGCTACCAATAAAACCTTGCTCATAATTATAAAAAAGACAGTAGAAACCCACAAGGCTACTGATTGGTCCGATAAATTGGTAGATGCCCTCTGGGCTTACCGAACCTCTATCCGAACACCCACCGGCCAAACTCCCTATTCGCTTACATTTGGGGTAGAAGCGGCAGTACCCTATGAAATTCTCATTCAATCTTTAAGAATAGTCTTAGAAGAAGAAATCCTACAAATTAAGGAAAGAAGGGAAGCACTTTTACTACACCTCAAACTATTAGACGAGAAAAGATTAAGAGCGGCAGACCACGCCCAGGCCTACCAAAGAAGGGTGGCAAGGGCATTCGAAAAGAAAGTAATAGAAAGGAAATTCAAAATCGGGGAGTTAGTACTCAAGCAAATCATATCATCAAGGCAGTCTCACCCAAAAGAAAAGCTGCAGCCCACATGTGAAGGACCCTATGTGATCACCAATGCCCACTTTGGGAATGCCTACCGCTTGGAAGATGCTGAGGTAGACGAGATTTCAGGTTCGTGGAGTGCCTTTATCTTAAGAAATTTCATGCATGAAAATTTTAATACTTGAGAAATATTATTCTTCCTTCCTGCAATTTTCAGTGTTTAGCACTTGTTTATAGAATCATAAGACTCACAAAAGATAAACTTGTGGTTATTTAAACTCATATCCGCCAATCATGCCATTTCATTCACACATGTATGACTTAAGGATCGGTTCACTCGATAGAAGAAAAATTGTCTACCCTGCAGACTGGGACAATTTTTAAAACCCCAAAGCATCCCTCCCTTATTTCCGCCACTACTCGTATTAACCCAAGGTCATGATGAGAAGTTGCCCGGACCTAGCATATGTCCCTAAACTGGCTCTGGCACTATACAAACACTTCTAAAGGGGAAGCACGAAAAGAATCAGGGCAAAAAACAGAAGAGCCCACCCCCCTCAGATCAAAAAAAAATTCAGGCAATGAGAGGCCAACAAAAGAAAAATAACACCCAAGTGAATGTGTTAAAACTCTCTACTTTAGTAGGCTTTCACACCTTTACGCACAGTATACACTAAACAAAGGCTATATTAGTACAGATCTGAACAAGCGGATTGTACTTTTCACCCAAAAATAAAGAAGTGATAAAAAGAAGAAAGCTAGAGGGACCTAGAAAGTAAGACATATACTAGACTAGGACGATTCTAAATATTGCCCAAAAGGAAGAAATTACTCTTACCCCACTCCCCCCTCACCTTTTATTTTTGTAAAAAGGTTTTTTTTTAATTGGACTATGTCTGCTGGGAAAGCTGAAACTTCAACCAAAAGTAAGACCTTTTCTATGATTACAACTGCACACACTTACATGGGTTTATTTAGAAACTTACCCGTCTAAAGGAAGCTTATTGACTTGATTCCTAGTACATTCATGGATTTTTTCAACATGTTTAGAATAATATGATCAAGCATTTGAAAACCACGAAACTGGAAAACCGACACCCAAAGCTTATACTATTCAAATACAATCCTGGTTTAGACATAAGTGACCACAAGGGTCCCTCTAAGAGACTAGATGGTATCTTTTACTTAGGAGAATTGAAAACATTGCCCTCTCACATGAAGAACAATCGAAGAGTTAAAATGCCCCCTTATGCCACTTACACTTGCACATAAGTTTGCATTTTCCTTTTTCAAAACATTTAGGCATTCAATTTTCTTAAAATATTAGAACTAACTCCCCGTACCAAGACTAAGATTGCCTCCATTACACTCGTTTCATGCCCTTCCACACATGCTTGAAAAGAAATTATCCCACTCTCACACCTACTTAAAATTCTTCTTCACTTACGCACTTGGAATCCCTCCCTTGCATACTGAAGCATGGTTTTCCGCACAGCACTTTCTCGCATTGTATTTCCATTTACCTTAAGATGGATTGTAGCCCTTGACGATTCAAGCAAGAAGAGCTTGAAAGTCAGTGCAGGGGCACAATCTGGACGGATTTAACACTTGGTCCGTGGAAAGGATGTTTTTACAGGTCTGAATTTTAAAACATTCATGAGGACTTTCAGCAATAGCAGACAGAAGTAGCAGAACCACAAATTACCCCAGACAGGGGGTGGCTACACTCAACTAGCCGCCCCCCATCAGACGGCTAGTTCTGACTAGCCGCCCCTGCCCTCTTCTATTTCAGGTAAAATGCCCAGGCGAGGGGCGGCTCAATTAAACTAGCCGCCCCTCTCTGGGCGGCTAGTTTTAACTACCCGCCCCCTGCCTGCTACCCAAGAACCTGCTGTCAGTCTAGTTTATCAACTCTTCAAATCTCCAATACCTGTTAAGAGCATTTCTTTCCAAAAATTGCACATACACATCTCATACGCATATACATTCATGAAACCTGTACAAATATACTTCGAAAATAACACTATCTCAAAATCATATGTCCATCCATAAATCAAACCTATAAAGACCGGGATCCATTTACACACACATACATGTCCAAGAAAATTAACAAAAGAGGGGAGTTTTCTAAACATCCATACTAATTAAACCAAACCATACATGCAAAATAAATTATAAAATTGTCCCATCAAGACCATAACATAAAATATTTTTCAAAGCTTAAAATTGCATAAAAAGGGGATTCCCAAAAATAGAAAGAAGAGATAAATCCTTCAAATGCTCCAAACTCCGAATATCCTGAGCTGTGCATCACTGAAATATCACCTAAGCCAAAAGAAAAGAAGAAACGCATGAATTCCTTGCATATATACCATTCTTCTACCCAAACTGAGACACAAAGGAATATACCTTGGAGCGTTGTCCTCATCTGCGGGAGGCTGAGTAGGAGGCACACCCTGGCTCGGCTGAGAAGGAAGTGGCGGCTGATGAGAAGACTGAACCTCTGGAGCATCTTGAGCTGCGGGAGTCTGATACCAACTGATGCAGCGTGGGATCACGCTCTTCTGCTAATTTAATGTACGGAATGAATTAGCAAGCTCCAACAAGGCTGTTGATTCTTCAGGCAGAATACCAGGGATATAGGGTTTCAAAGACCTGTTGATTTTCTAAGAAATACTAGATATTTGGTGGTTCTATGTAAATATTTATACTCCTAACAAAATACAATAAATAAATAAAATAAACCTCAAAATTCAATAATCCAATTGACAATTAGTTTACATGCTTATTTATAAAGTGGAGAATCCCAACAAACTTGGATCTCAACTAATTATATAAATCTTAGACCTAACAAACAAATATCCTAATTAACATTTAAATTTGAATTCAAATATATGATTGGAGATTCAGATCTAAATATAATAACTAATTATATCAAATCCTAAAAACTGCCTAAAATAGCAAATTAACTTTTAACCATCGATTTGACCACCAAGACGATCTCATAACGCTCTAAAATTTGGCGTGGAGGCCACTACTCCTGTAGGGCTCGTCGATACAAACACGTTGACATATTATAATAGCAATTCTGATCTACGGTTTGAAAGTTATGACCGTTTGAAGTTACGCCGCCCCCGAACGATCACGAAGTCTCTGCTTTCGCTGATCCATCTGATCTCGGCCGTCCATATAATATGTGGCTATGATGTCTACATCAGGATATTACATAGGAATTAGGGATATAACATAGCAGAGGGAAAGTAGGTGTATTTAGTAAAGTGAACACTTGTAATAGTGTAATAGTGAAATGAGGGGGGGGGGGCTATGAAATTGTGCGAGATTAGATGCCTCTTTTAATTGGGGGGTACTGAGCATCTTACATTCCTCTTTGAGTTTTCTTGTAATTTTAACTTCTATTTTGTTATGTTTCTCTCACTATTCTTGGAATTATACTTCGAGTTCAGTTAATGAAATCGTGGTAACAATATATACATTTCCTAATAAAATAACGAACTTATCTGTGGCCAACCAAATAATAAATTTTTTATTATTATATTTTCAAGTGAGAATAATTAAAAACATAATAATAATAATAATAATAATAATAATAGTGGTGGTGGTGGTGGTATATAATAATAATATTTATTATTATTATTATTATTATTGTTGTTGTTGTTGTTGTTGTTGTTGTTGTTGTTATTGTTGTGGTTGTTGTTTTGGGAACATTAATTCAAGTATTTATTCTCAACCCCTAATCTGTTTCAGTCCCAAAGACTTTATCTTTGGGAAAAATCCAAATAACCCCTCTAAATTGCTTGAAATCCATATAACTCCTGACTTTTCCTAAATTTCATATAACCCCCATAACACCTACGTAATCCAAATAACCCTCTAAGATAAGCTTTTGTTGACAGATAAAGAATATTATGCGAATATTTCATTTGATTAACCCTCATTGAAAATACAATACATCAAAACCCCTTACAATGTGTTAAAAATGTCAAAAATCATCTGTAAATGACGGATTAACCGATTTGAATAGATTGTAAAACCTTACACGAAGGGGTAAAAGCAACATTTATAGGGGAGTTTCTGTATTTTGAACACATTGTAGGGGGTTTTGTTGTATTAGGATTACAACTAGGGTTAATCAAAGAGAATATTCACAGAATATTCCTCATATGTCAAAAAAATTTAACTAGGGGGGCTTTTTCAATTTACATGGGTGTTTCCAAGGGGTTATATGGGTTTGTGAATAGTTTGGGGCCTATATGGATTTTGGGTAGTTGCAAGGGGTTATATGGATTTTTTCCTTTATTTTTTTATTTACTGGGTTAAAAGGAATTTTCATTGCTAGAGTTGAATTGTTACAAAACTAACATAGACAACTACCAAAAGCTATATACATTAAAGGGCCAAAAGACTGGAACCATTTACTGAGCAGAGAATGCCTGAAGTAAGAATTTCCACCAAGAGGGAGAAACCTCATGCAGACACCATTCATTACTTCAAACACACTCGGTGGTGGACAATTCCTGTGACATCTTGGTCTATTGAAAGACAATTCTGGTGCAATCGTGGTCTATTAACTCCTTCAATTCTGCCATCCCTGATGGGGGCCGATGACAGTGGTTTTCGGGGAGGCTCTCCAAGCCACCAGGTAATCTGCTAGCTGATTAATCTCTCGAAGAATATGGGAGGCTATCCAGGAATCACAAGAAGCTAAAAAGGGGATCAGGGTAAAGTGATCATGGAGTGCCAGCCATGGAAGGAAACTTTTGCCTTGTATCCAAGCAATGAAAGTAGCGGAATCACTCCCAATATGGTTGGGGATGCCTGTAGATTACTCTCTCGGAGAATATGAAGCAACGCCTCTACACAGACAGTCGGACACCCCCACAAGATTGGACAATAACTTGAGGAATATATCTCCGATTTTTGATCCGTCAGTGGTGTTGGAAAGCTCATAGAATGAGGATCATGAAAGACACTTCAAAATGTGATGGCTATGTTATGAGCCATCGATTTTGAGATGGCCCAAATCGAAAGAGGGAACTACACGCGGAGCCAGGCGCCGCTGCCGCTACCGTGGCTGTTGGACTGCTGGACCACGGCGACTTGGACGTCTGGGTTCTTGGAAAACTTGAAGGGCTGAAGGTCATAGTGGCTAGATGGTGATGGAGGAGGAAGAGCGGACAACGGCGGCGGCGAGGTTGGGGAGGCCGTGGAAGGAGGAGGAAGAGGTGTAGACTTTTATGGGTTTTATGAGGGAGATGGTCATGGTTGTAGATACCCCATTTTTATAGTTTCTATGGTCCAAAGTTGAAGTCATGGTGGAAATATATTTAGAGATTACGAAATATATTTAGAGATTGCAAAATATATTTCTAACATTCTGGAGATTGCGAAATCTGTGTCTAAGATTCTTGAGACTTCAAAATCTGTTTATTTCTAAATGTATTTTATTTCCTCTTTAGGTTTTTTGTTTCCTCTATATAAGTTCTTGAGAAAAACAAAATATGGTGAGGCATATTACAATATAGAGATTCTAAGGGAAGGTTGAGAGGGTTCTAAGAGAGGGTAACTCTTTGAGAGAGTTTGTGAGTCTCTTAATGTATCTCAACTATCAAAGTGGATTATCTGTTTTTTGTCCCGTGGATGTAGGCCTAGGCCGAACCACGTAAATTCCTTGTCTTATGTGTCATTGCTTGTTTGATTTATTCTTCTTCTCTCTCAAACCCTCAAACCTATACTATTTGGGGAGGTTTTCCACAACAAATTGGTATCAGAGCCTAGGGTTTATGAATCCTAGGGTTTTTCCTTGGAGATCTAGAAGTTCTTTGATTAGATCTGAGGTTCCATTGCTCAGATCTATGATTTTTTTAGTGGATCTAGAATTTTTTTTTCAAATTCTAGGGTTTTGTTCATTCAAGAAAAATTCAAAGATGGCAAGGATTTTGAATGCGAGGTTCGATGTTGAGAAGTTCGATGAAAAGATTAACTTTGGACTGTGACAAGTCCAAGTTAAGGATGTCTTGATCCAACAAGGTCTTCACAAGACGTTAGACGGGAAGGAGAAAAAGCCGAGTTTGATAAAGGATGATGATTGGGATGACTTTGACCTTCAGACGTATAGTACCATTCATTTATGTTTGGCAAAGGATATCATACACAATGTATCGATGGAGAAGTCTGCAGCGGCAATCTGGCTGAAGCTGGAGAGTCTGTACATGGCGAAGTCCTTGACTGATCGTCTGTACTTGAAGAGAACTATATACACTGTGGATGAAGGAAGGTACGTCTGTTGCAGAACATCTTAATTTATTTAGTAGACTAGTTTCTGAACTAAAAAAAATAGACGAAAAGATGTCTAATGAAGATCAATCTCTAATGCACTTATGATCTCTTCCTAATTCCCTTGAGCATCTCGTGACATTGTTGCTTTATGGGAAGGACACTATTGAATTGGAGACCATCACGGTGGCACTTTTATCGCATGAGATAAGAAAGAAGGATTCTGATAGTGACTCACAGGCGGATGGTCTGTTTGTGAGAGGAAGAATGGATGAGAGGAAATTTGGAAGGAATAAATCCATATCAAAGTCCAGGAAGCGAGAGATCAGATGTTATAAGTGTCAAAAGAAAGGGCACATGAGAAAGAATTGTCCTGAATTAAATCGAGACAATAAGGAAAAGGCGATTCAGGAGGCTAGTATAGCTGAATCTAGTTCTGATGATGCGAAGAACGTCTTGTCAGTTGTTTATGAAACACAGTCCAAAGATGCGTGGATCCTAGACTCGGGGTGCTCTTACCACATGTGTCCCAATCGGGACTGGTTCGTCTCTTATCAGGAGGTCGATGATGGTTTTGTTTTGATGGGCAACAACATGGCCTATAAAACAGTCGGCAGGGGTTCAATCAAGGTGAAGATGCATGATGGCGTCGTGAGAACATTGACAGAGGTGCGGCATGTTCCACAGCTGAAGAAGAACCTTATTTCCCTTGGCACGTTAGACTCTAATGGGTATAATTTCTCAGCCTATGGTGGAGTCTTGAAGGTGGTTCGTGGCGCCTTGGTGGTGATGAAAGTCAACCGGATTGGCAACTTATATATTCTCTCGGGGAATACTGTGACTGGTGGAGCTGCGGTGTCTACATCAAGCGACAGTGGCCTCTCGCTTACACAGTTGTGGCATATGCGTCTTGGGCATATGAGCGAGAGAGGGATGTCAGAGCTAAGCAAGCAAAGCTTGTTGAAGGGTGTGAAGGCTGGGAAGATTGACTTCTGTGAACATTGCGTCTTCGATAAATAATGTAGAGTCAAATTCAGCACTTCAATTCACACAGCCAAGGGCACTCTAGATTACATCCATTCGGATGTATGGGGTCCATCGAAGGTTCCATCGAAAGGCAGAACAAGACACTTTGTCACTTTTATTGATGATTATTCTCGTTATGTATGGATTTATATGATGAAGGGTAAGGATGAGGTGTTTGAGATCTTCAAGAAGTGGAAGGTGTTGTTGGAAAATCAAACGGGAAGGAAGGTCAAGCGGTTGAGGACCGACAATGGTGGAGAATACACATATGGACCTTTCTTAGAGTTTTGTAAGGTCAACGGTATTGTCAGACATTTCACGGTGAAGAACACACCCCAACATAATGTAGTGGCAGAGCGGGTGAACAGGACCCTACTCGAAAGGGCAAGATGCATGTTATCCAACGCAGATTTGGGTAGAGAGCTTTGGGCTGAAGCGGTCAACATGGCATGCTATCTTGTGAATAGATCTTCATCGAAAACTATAGAGTGCAAGACTCCTATTGAGAAGTGGTCGGGGAAACCTGCAGATTACAGTGTGTTGAGGGTTTTTGGATGTCCCGCTTACTTTCACATCAAATAAAGTAAGATTGATCCAAGGGCAAAGAAGTCAATCTTCTTGGGCTACGCAGAGGGCGTTAAGGGATACCGGCTATGGTTAACTGAGGAACGCAAGATCGTGATCAGCAGAGATGTTACATTCGACGAGTATTCTCTACAAACTTCTAGTAAGAAGAGTGATTCTCTATGAGGGATGATGGATGATGCTATTGAGGTTGAGTGGGAAACTCCCACAGGCCCGTCAGCAGAGGTTGACGAAGAGGTTCAGGAACAGCAAAAACCACAACAGCAGTCCTTAGTAGAAGGCAGATCCAGAAGGACACAACGGGCACCAGTTTGATATGGGTTTGAGGACATGATAGCGTACATACTAACCATCGATGGTGATGAACCGTCTTCATTAGAAGAAGTAGCAAAAGATTCCTTTTGCAGGGAATGGAAAATAGCCATGGCGGAGGAGATGGAGTCTCTTCACAAGAACCAGACTTGGGTACTTGCAGAACTACCTAAGGGGAAGCGTGCCATAGGGTGCAAGTGGGTGCACAAGAAGAAGGAAGGCCCTCCAGAGTGTAGCAGCACAAGGTACAGGGCGCGGTTGGTAGCCAAGGCCTATGCTCAAAAGGAAGGGATAGACTACAATGAGGTTTTTTTTACCTGTTGTTAAACATACTTCCATCCGTGTTTTGTTAGGCATTGTGGTACAGTTTGACTATGAGCATGAGCAACTCAATGTCAAAACAGTGTTTCTACACGGTGATCTGGATGAGGAAATCTTTATGAATCAGCCTGAGGGGTTTATAGTTGCTGGAAAGGAGAACCTAGTGTGCAAACTGAAGAAGTCATTGTACGGACTGAAGCAATCGCCAAGGCAGTGGTACAAGAGGTTTGACACATTTATGATGTGTTAGGCATGTGTCATTTAGAGTCCTATTTTCGATCAGAGTCGCTAAAATTTTGGTTTTTAGCTACCTGCTGGGACTGGAGGACTCTAATTGAAGATATAACTGCATATTATGGGTCTTGGTACAGTTTAATACTGCCCATAAAATTTTCGTTTAATTCCGATAACGTTTTTGGAATTATACACTTTCGGATTGATATTTGGATTTGATTTTGTTAAAATCCAGGATGAAGAGGTAAAAATCCGATATTATTACGAGATGTTCAGTTTTGAGATAGCTTCCATATAGAAGTGGAATTGGATCAACTGGATTTATATATTAAAAGTTATGGGTATTTTTCCGAGTATACCCCGAAGTTGAGAAATCCAGGCAGCAGCCCTGTAAGATGTTTAGCCTAGATTTTGGAATAGCTGGAGAGGTTATTTGATCTTGGTGTAAACATGAAAGTTGTAGATAATCGTCTTATCTTTCAAATACCTCTGGAATCGTGCAATTCTGAGCTGTATTGAGGAAGTTATGGCCGTTTAAGTGAAGGCTGCGCAGAGGTTTTAAGTCCGAGGATGACTTGGTCATTTACTCGACCTTTGCTTATTTAATCCCCAAATGTGCACGACTTGGGTCTCTCCTCCTCTCTTTTCTGGTCCAGCCCCCCTTTTGTATGTGTTTTGGGTGGAGGAGGTGATGGTGGTGGAGAAGAAGATCAAAAAGGAGTGGAAACGGTGGGTTTATGTTGTTGTTGTGCTTTGTTATCCTCCCTTCTTAATCCATCTTCCTCAAGCTCCCCCTCATTGTTTTCCCCTCCCCTTTGGACAGCAGCCCCCATGTGTTTGTTGTAATGCCACATTGAAGAAGAAGAGCAAGGAAGAGGTGGTGGTTGCGGTGGTTGCGGTTGGGGTGGCCGAGGGTGCACTTGCGAGCCCCTACGCCCCCCTTTCCTTTCCTTTTCCCCCCTCTCCTTTGGTGAGTTTTCCCTCTTCTTTTTGTGGTTCTTATGCATATAAGGAGTGCTTGGTTGTTGGTGGAGGTGGTGATGAAGTCTCCTCTTCCAATGTATTTGAAGGTGTGTTGTTTGTAAGGAGGTGCGGGGCGTCGGGGGTGTTGGCGGTGGAGCAACGGTGTGCGGGCATGCCGGAGCCGCGTATGGACCTCCCGCTCTCCTCGGTTGGGTTCAGCCATCTCTTTTGTAGCTGGTGTGCATGCCACATGTTTGTGGGGGTGCTCGCATGCGTGCGGAGTGCGCGGGAAGCATGCATAAGGTGCTCGCATGCGTGCGGAGTGCGCGGGAAGCGTGCATAAGGTGCTCGCATGCGTGCGGAGTGCGCGGGAAGCGTGCATGAGGTGCTCGAGGGTGTGCTTGACGTTGTTCGATGCGTGCGGAGTGTGCGGGCAGCGTGCACGAGGTGCTCAAGGGCGTGCTTGGCCTTGCCCGATGCGTGCGGAGTGCGTGGGAAGCATGCACGAGGTGCTCGAGGACGTGCTTGACGTTGTTTGATGCGTGCAGGGTGCATGGGCAGCGTGCACGGGGTACTCGAGGGCGTGCTTGCGGTGCTCAGACACGTTCGGAGTGCTTCGTGGTGTTGAGCAGCTTGTTATAGCCAAATGCAACCATGGGATGATCCTTGGCGGATTGATTTCAGGCTTCGGATTCAACTCGTCGCTCTCTTGCGTTTCGCGAGCCGTGCGCTCGTTAGGTGAGTGGTTCGATCCAACACTTTGGGATGCGCTCGATGCACGCCACCGTGCATTGTGCATCCTTGGGACATCTCGACCCCTAAATATGCTAGATATTTGCATGTTAGGGTTGTATAGCTCGTATATTGTGTAGAACCCCTATTCTACCCTATACTTGCTTATATATGCATTCATGTTTGAATAAATGTGTTTTCATGTGCCCCTTGTGTTTTGGGCATATATTTTCGAATGAGTGTATGGATGTATAGAATATGCATGCCTTAGGTAGTATTGTAATACTCCTCCCCTATATGAGTAATATCCAGCATGTCAAACCTTGGGTTAATAACCGAATGCGTGCTAATATTTTCCCTTATGATTAGACTGGAGGAATGGTGTAGTTGTTGCACCCATCTGTTGGGGCAAAACTATGACCAGCCTTTCCGGAGAGGATGAGACTTTCCCTCTCTCTCGCCCTCCCTCTTTACGCAAACTGAGTAAGTAGATGTAGTTCCTACTAGACTCAGGTGCGCTTGAGAAAATTAGTATGCACCGATTAGTGCGCGAGATCGCGCTTGACCCTTTCCTCTCAAGTTGGTGATAACCAACGAATGCTATGATATATTTTGTGTGATTGTATGATTATGGCCTTATAAGCATGTTTAAGTGGGTCATACCTTGTATGCATATTGTATGATTTGTTGTTTATGATGTAAATCCATGTTAGGGAGTACCCCTATAGTTATATATATATATTATTGTGCATGTGGCACATATTATCATGTTATGATTCTCCTTATATATATATATATATATGCGCATGTTAACTAATTTGGCCTATCCGTAATAGGCGAGGGTATGACCCGCGGTCGGGTCGTACCCTATTAGTTAAAGCGCTAGCGATGTAATCACCCTTGCATCCGAGTGATGCATTCGTATCGAATTCTGAAGAATTCATCGAGGCCTCGGTTTTGTTAAACCGATAGCTACGGTAGTAACTTGGGCCTACCCGTGCCAGGCGTGTGTCTGAACCGCCTATTGGGTTATGCCCCTGGCTTTTCTACACGAGTGTAGAGATAGTCCTCGCGTTCGAGTGACGCCTCCGTGTGGGAATACAAGAGTATTCGATATCATCGATATATGTGTGTAAGTACCAAGGGTAGTTGGCTTTCCCATAGGGTTCGCATTGCGAACGCAAGGTGCTTCCTCCTGACATCGTCATGAGTCGAAGCTACCCGACATAGAAGCTGTCCTGTAGGGTGCCACCACTTGTAGGTGCTACCGATGCGTACCGCGGTACACATCTAGGGAATGTACTGATCGTGGAAGGCCGACAGGTAGAGGCTGCACGGGAGAGAGCTACCAAGTGATATTTCGGGCTTCAAGTCGTTCTCCCCTTCGTCGGATCCGTGTTGAAGCTGCCCGGCTCGTAGTTGTCCTGTGGGGTGCTCCCAGACGTATTTATGACACCTATTGGTGCGCCCATATGGTAGAGATAGCGGTCATGGAGAGGCTACCAGGTAGAGGCTCCCCGGGAGAGGGCTACCGGATGACGATGGGTGTAGAGCAACTGAGTTCGTTTCAAAAGTCCCTAGTCACCCCTCCGGGGGCTAGGGTGAGGATGAGTTGTTGTCACGTCGCCACGTGACCCAAATACCCATCGAGTATACTCTGGGTTTGTTACTTCTGACGCTTGAGGTATCGAAGTATATCTCTACCTCGTAGCAGATGGATGCGTTGTGTCTCGTTAACCAGTAACACGTGGTGTTATGGTTAACCCTCGTTTGTCCCCGGGTCTCTTTGGAGCTCCCCTTCAGGGTCGGGGCGATGAATGTGTTAAGTCACGTCGCTACGTGACCCATTGGTTTGTTCACCCGTTCCCATATTGGTTGGGTCTGGTTAAGTATCGATGTTGAGAGATATCGATAACAACTATCTCTATGTAGATGATCACAATAGTGTTGTTTAGACCAGTAATTCCGCGTCTCCTTGACAAACGGTATGGTCTCTCCCCAAGAGTCCCAAGAGTCTCCCTTCGGGAGTGAGGGTGTGGGTGAGACGGGTTGCACCGCCGTGCAACCCTATTATCCATTGGGTTTCAACCCATGTCTTTCCTTGAAAGGAAATTGCCTTAACATTAAATTGTTATAGTGGTGTTCGGTTTCCGACCACTCACTGAGCTTGTAGCTCACCCCTCGCGTACTGTTTATTTTACAGGGGCGTTGTTGGGCGTGGAGCTGGAGTTTTCCTATGGCGTGGTCTTGCGTGCGTGGAAACGTTCTGTCCGGCGGATTGGCGAGTGCGAGGCTGTCAGCAGTCCTAGAGTCTTGTGTATTGGTAATTCGTGCGTGTGGCACTTGTTGTATTTTATTGGCTAGACTTGGCTCTCACAGGACAGTGATTGTGTATTCGAGTCTGTACTAATATTTTCGGTTTACAGACTTATTGATAGTTTATGCTTCCGCTTTTCAGTTGTATTATCAGTTGTCATTGCTTCATTAGCCTTGTGTATTGTTTATTGGAGTCATTGTTGACCTCTTGTTTATGATAGCTGATATTATATTATTGCCACGTCTCGGGGACGGCCGCCCTGGGCGTGACATGATGAACCAAGGATACACGAGGAGCGAGTACGACAGCTGCGTCTACTTAAGAAGACTCGAGGTTGGTTCATTCATTTATTTGCTCTTATATATTGATGATATGCGCATTGCTGCTTTGAGTATGGTGGAGATCAACAAGCTGAAGTCTCAACTCAGTCAAGAGTTTGAGATGAAGGACCTTGGTTCTGCAAGAAAGATCCTAGGGATGGAGATACATAGGGAGAGACAAAAAGGTCAGTTGCGCTTAGCACATAAGAGTTATATTGAGAAGGTTCTTTTAAGATACGGTATGAAAACTTCTAAGGTGGTAAGTATACCACTGGTCACTCACTTTCGTCTCTAGGGTAATATGTCTCCATCGACAGATGAGGAGCATCAATACATGGCTCATGTTCCTTATGTGAGTGTCGTTGGTAGCCTGATGTATGCAATGGAATGCACTCGACCCGATATTTCACAGGCAGTCAGTTTGGTAAGCAAATACATGGTGAATCCTGCAAAGGAGCACTGGCAGGCAGTGAAATGGATCATCAGATATATTCAGGGTACCTTGGATGTAGGACTGGAGTTCTGCAGGACTAGTGAATTTCAAATAAGTGGATATGTGGATTCGGATTATGCAGATGACTTGGAAAAGCAATGGTATATGACAGGATATGTGTTTACACTATCGGGAGGACCGGTGAGCTGGAGATCTATGTTACAGCCTACAATTGCGCTTTCTACCATCGAGGTAGAGTATATGGCTGAGACAGAGGCGGTGAAGGAAGCTTTGTGGTATCTCTCAAGAGATTGTTGACGTCTACTGTGACATTCAAAGTGCTATTCATTTAGCGAAAAACCCAGTACACCATGCCCACATCAAGCACATTGACATACGATATCACTTTGTACATAGAGTTATCGAAGATGGAGTTATTTCTTTGAAAAAGATCAGTACAAATGACAATCCAGCTGATATGATGACTAAGGTGGTTCCAAGGGTCAAGTTCGAGCATTTCTTGAACTTGATCAATGTTCTACACGGATAAACAGGCGGCGGCGGCGGTGATGTGGTGATGAGGAGATGATGTGAAAGAGGAAGTTGAGTATGACTTTGGAACTTAATACCAAGTGGAGATTTGTTGTTTCTATGGCCCAAAGTTGAAGTCATGGTGGAAATCTATTTAGAGATTGAGAAATATATTTAGAGATTATGAAATATATTTGCAAAATATTTCCAAGATTCTTAAGACTTCTAAATCTGTTTATTTCTAAATGTATTTTGTTTCCTCTTTAGGTTTTTTGTTTCCTCTATATAAGTTCTTGAGGAAAACAAAATATGGTGAGGCATAATACGATGTAGAGATCCTAAGGGAAGGTTAAGAGGGTTCTAAGAGAGGGTAACATGTATCTTGTATCTCAACTATCAAAGGGGATTCTCTATTTTTTATCCCGTGGATGTAGGCCTAGGCCGAACCACGTATATCTTATATTCTTCGTGTGATGTGATGTTTCATTCTTGTGTTCGATCTCGGGTTTATTGTTAGCTTCCGCGATGTCCTTCCTAACAATTTTAACCGATTTAGAATCCAATTTACATATTCCAGGCGATATTCAAATCAGTTCAATACTTATCCCAAATACATCTTTTTAATGAATCCAAATATCATGCCTTTACATACATCTCTCTTTTCATTCTCTATTCCACCCAACCATCTAGTTGTTTATTATTATTATTATTATTATTATTATTATTATTATTATTATTATTATTATTTTGCTATCATTTTTTTAACCATATATTTTCGAGCCCGTCTATTACCACCCACCAATAATCTTTCCCCCCCAACCTAACAAAAATTTAGAACAACTAAAATTGGTTTTTATTTAAGGCATTGACCCCCCCAACCAGCCTATCCCACCAACCTTTTCTAACAAAAGTTCTCTCCCCACCTCTACCACATCAAAATATATACAATCTCTTTCCCTCCATAAATTATTCTCCTCTTCCCTCTATTTCAAAGGGAGTCGACCGCGACGGGTCCGCTCGAGAGGTTCGTCGGATGATCACACACCTTCTGCGTCCAACTGTATCGGTGATATTGTATAGGTACCGATTCATTTTTTTCGGTTTCATACAAGCAGCTGGGTTTTATTTTATATGAGTCGAATGGATCGATTTCAGAGTCTGGCAAGCACCGACATAGCCTTGGTTGACACCATTGATCTCAATTAGATTTCTTCTAGTGTTATGTTGGCATTTTTTTGCATATTTTGCACATAACAGAAGCAATGTGCAAGGTTAATAATTTTTTGTAAATCTCACAAGGCCGCATAGGTACCAATTCATTTTGTAAAGCCAAAACGATGAATATGTGTAGAGCAATGTACATGCTAGTATAGTGTAAAATATAATACTATCATATCAAAGTGCTAAATGTAAAGTTCTAATGATGTAAAGTGTTGAATATATTATGCTGTTGTGTGTATTGCAATGTGAACTTCTTGTATGTCTAGAAGTGGTTAACTTGTATTTCATTTTATAACGGGCACGACACACCTTGGGTCATGGGAAATTGTTCGGTTTGACACAAACCCAGTCATATTGGGGTGTCAACCGTGACCCAAGGTGTGTCACACAGTACTTTCCAACTAAAATATTTTAAAACTAGCGCGACACACCTTGGGTCACAGGAAGTTGTTCTATTTGACACAAATCTAGTCATACTGGAGTGTCCACTGTGACCCAAGGTGTGTCACATAACCCTTTTCACCTACACTATTTTAAAACTGATGCGACACACCTTAGATCACTAAAAGTTGTTCGGTTTGACACAAACCTAGTTATACTGGGGTGTCTACTATGACCCAAGGTGTGTCACATAACACTTTTCACCTACAGTACTATTTTAAAACTGACGCGACACACCTTGGGTCACTGAAAGTTGTTCGGTTTGACACAAACCTAGTCATATTGGGGTGTCCACTGTGACCCAAGGTGTGTCACACAGTACTTTTCAACTACACTATTTTAAAACTGATGCGACACACCTTCAGTCACGAAAAATTGTTCAGTTTGACACAAACATAGTCATACTAGGGGGTGTAGTGTGACCCAAGGTGTGTCACACAACACTTTTCAACTACACTATTTTAAAACCGGTGTGACACACCTTGAATAATGGAAATGTGTTCGGTTTGACACAAACTATGTCATACTGGGGAGTCTAGTGTGACCTAAGGTGTGTCATCCAACACTTTTTCAAATGCAATCTTTTAAAATTAACATAACAGTCTTCGATATTCAACATTCACATATCCTAATTACATATTCAACACATCCACATTAATAGCTTTTTGACAACTACACATTGTTCAAAAAATGAAATATAATACATCATTGACAACTACACGTTGTTCAAAAATTAAAATATGTGAATGTTGTTAACAGACAAATACACAACAATGCACACTATCATCTTCTATGTCTGAGTCTACAACTGTCGGTGAATGTCTCTCTGTCATGTCTCTCTGCCACCTTCTCAATCTCTTCCTCGGACTGGCTTGATGGATCGTCCACAACGTCATCCTCGACATATGGAACCACTGCGGTTGACGGAGCCTCTTTCACCAACCTCTTGGATCTACATCTGTGGTTGGAGGCTGTTTGAGGAATGCGTTTCTTGGGAGCCATACTGCAAACAAGAAATGGTTCACTAGTCAGAACTCACTACCATGATTACAAAGACTTAACATTGGTGTTCTTTCTTGTGCTATTAAATATAAAGGAAAAAGATGTTGATGAAAGAAAAAAAACATGCAGTATTGACAAACACAACAATTTATTAACATATAATTTGCATTGTCATTGATGTTGATATACACTGATATAGTCAAAGTGTTATTTGACATCACCCAAAAAATAAAAAAAAAAGTGCTTTATTTTTAGACATAAAAAAGAAATAATACTACATAGAGGAGGATTAAATGTCATGGGTGACTTGTGATGGTGTAGAGCAGTTCATTGGTTGGCTCCTAATTCAATGCCCTTTTAACCAAGACATGTGGGGCCGCTTGCTCTATGCTGGGGTAGGAAGGTAGTGTTTCAATGTGCCCACCACCATATGTTGATACTTTTCCAGCATCTCAACAAAAAAAAATTAAATATGCAAAACAGAAGTTTAGAAATCCCATCCACCACCAAGTGTATGGTCATCCAAAAATGAATTGATATGACATGGGAAGTGAACAGGCATTTTTATAGGAAGATTGATTTGGTATATGGTGGAGAGAGTGTGAGATTGATGGGTTTAATATCTCAAATTGTATATGATGGGGGTTTTTATGTTCTTGGGTAAGAATCACATTTGGTTACGTTATTTTACAACTTTTCCCCTTCAATCTTCTTATAATGAGAACACCTGGCATTTAAACCGTCTTATGGACATTAAACCATATATTATTATTAATTATTCATTTTATTTATTTACTCATTTTCATTTTCTATTGTATTAATCTATTCTGTAGGGTCATTCCAAAATCCCTTATGCCTCTAGAGGTGTGTATGATGTGCATCGTTTCATACCTTTATCTTTTGACCAGTTGCTTAATATGTTCTTAATTTGTTCATTTCTTTTTTCTTGAGTGTCTTTGGAGGGTCATCCGACCTTGAATTTAGATATTGTTATTAATATTTTTATGATATAAATGTGTTCATCATTATTCACACCACGAGACTGAGATGTCTTTAGAAAATTATATTTAGTCTCATTTGCAGCCCATAAATCATATGATTGTAGTATTAAAATTCATTTGAGATGTCTCTAAAAAATTATCTTTATCCTCATTTGTAGACCACACATTTATATTAAGTATGGCATATCTTGTTGTCTCATCATATTGAACCTTGAACGCAAACAAATTCAAACATAACCCTAGGCATCTAAGAAAAGCCTAAAACTTTATTTTTATGGAATAACCAAATTTTCAGTCAATATATTGAACCCTAAACACAAACAAATTCAATGTAAACCATTAGTTTCTATGAAAAACCCTAATTACTATCAAATACCCTTTTTTGGGAATTACATGACATTCAATCCACACTTTAGTTTTTCTAAACCCTAAAAACAAGATATGAACAATAACATTGATGTTTTAATTATTCAAGATGAATGAGAGATAGTTTACTCACAATATGGTTTGCGGGGATGATGATACAGCTCCTAACGGATAACCGGCAGTGCACGGGGATAATGGGCGGTGACAGCTTGAACTGTGAGAAGAGAGGAGAGGAGAGGGAGGGAGAGAATGGGCTAGGAGAGGAGAGGAGAGGGAGGGAGAGAAGAGAGATTTATGTTTTTTTGGGTGAAATGGGGGAGGAGGGCGTGGGATGAGAAGAGTTGTGGATTAGTTTTTATATGGTGGTGGGTTTGAGTTTATTATTAAGTGAGGTTTGTGGGGAAAGTTAGTTGGGGGAAAGAGAGTTTGGGTTGGTGCTAATAGATCAGCTCTATATTTTCACTCATTGTTTTCATTATTACTATTACTCATCTCTTGCGTATCCATCTCCTATCATTTTAGCTCTCCTTCCACGCACAATTTTCCTACGAACTGAAAATCCACCTTTTTGACACAAGATCCTTCATTTTGCACATCACCTCACATTCCACGTATTCACACTCATCACACATGGACCCTTCATCTCCATCATCATGTCTAACATAGCCATGCAATGGTGAAAAGTCAAAAAGCATTAAATGTTTGCTTGGTGAATGGATGTGATGTCAATGAAGGCAAAGGGAAGTATTAAATGCTGAATACTGAGTTGTTTGGTTTCTTGGATTCCGTAGGAGCTAAGAAAAAGAAAAGCTGAGTTGGCTTTAGTCATTTTAGATGGTTTTCACAATTCAGTAAACGAAAAAGAAGAGGGAAGAAAGTTGAAGTGACTGTTTGTCCAGGCTCAAAACAATGGGTGAATTTGGTTTTCATGGTGGTATTTGAGGGACTTTAAATAGTGATATTTTGCATAAAAAAGGAGGAAGAAACTTTTGGCTGTTTAGAGGAGTCCGGAGCTATTTTGCATAAAGGAGTCGGAAGTATTTGATTATTCAAAAGAGACTTGGCTGTTTGAGGGGATTTTTTTTTGGTCGGCTGTTTTATAGGGAATGAGTGAGTGAGTGAGTGAGTGAGTGACAGAGAACAGAAAAAACTTAGAGTGAGAGAGAACAGTGAGAGAGGGAGAGAGTAGAAGTTGATACAGGAGCTTGATAAGATCATGAGAACATAAACAGGGAGTGCTCAGTATTTTATTTATTTGATTTATTTCATTTAATTTTCATTACATCATTTAGCTAAAGCATTGTCTATCCAACCCATTTTTCATTGCATTTTAAAGAGATAAATATATTTAGGATGGGTTAGTAAAATAATTACTAGTTCCCTCCCCAAACCAACCAACGCGATGTGTTTTAGTATTCATATTTAATTTCTTTTTATTTTTTATTTTTTAATAATTTACTACACTCTTGTGCTAATCAGATATTAACCATTTTGTGTCAGATACCTGAGTTTCACCGCACTGCGTGGTTGGCTGCGTCAATGTGAAGAAGTCGTTCCCACAATTTCCACGAGGCGATCATTATCTTTTTTTACTTTTAAGGAAAAGTAAGTGACGATCACACCAATGTCCCTAGAAACTATTGGCAACCTTGGACGATCCATCAAGTGGTGATTCGGAGCGCCGTGCACATGACGGAACCAAGCTTGAAGGAATCCAGATTCACAACATCATCTCATCATCAAAATCCAGTATCGACAATGGTGGCTGCCATGGTTGATGGGTTTTATTTGAGTCGGCGTGTTTTAAACTTTCTCAGTGTTTTCTTAGGGTTTTATTACCCTAACAAAACACTGAGAAAGTTTGAAACACATAATACTTGAAACAAAAGAGAGGCCGAGAGGTTATGTTAGGGTTTGGAAAACTTTGGGTCCTTTGGGATTTGGATGGGTTAATGACATAATAGGCTTGGGTGAGTTAATGATATTGTGGGCTTGGGCCTAGGTTGGGTAGTGCGTATTTCGGTTAGGCTAGGTAATGAATATTTGGGTTGGGTCATAAAATAAAAAAGGGGGAAGAGTTATTACTTATCATAGGGTCCAACGGGTCCATGAGATCGGGTTGTGGTAGACCTAGACCCGCCCCGTTTGAATGATCGGGTCCTTCAGGTTGGGTCCATATTGGGGCAATGGTCCTCCGGGTCAGGTATTTTAAGCTTTTTTTCGGGTCAGGTCTGACCCACGACCTGTTGACAAACCTAATATAAAATAACAAACTTATCTTTGGTCAACCAAATAGTAAATGATGATGATGATGATGATGATGATATTATTATTATTTAGTAAATGATGATGATGATGATGATATTATTATTATTTTTTAGTAAATGATGATGATGATGATGATTATGATGATATTATTGTTGTTGTTGTTGCTGCTCTTGTTGTTGTTGTTGCTATTGATGTTGTTCCTTTTGCTATTGTTGTTGTTCCTTTTGCTGTTGCTGTTGCTGCCGCTGTTGTTGATGCTGCTGTTGTTGTTGCTGCTGTTGCTGTTGTTGCTGCTGTTTCTTTTGCTGCTGTTGTTGTTGCTACTGTTGTTGCTGCTTTTGCTGTTGCTGTTGTTGTTGTTGTTGCTGTTGTTGTTATTGTTGTTGTTGTTACTGCTGTTGTTATTGCTGCTATTGCTGTTGCTGTTGCTGTTGGTGCTGCAGTTGTTGCTATTACTATTATTATTACTATTATTACTACTACTATTACTGCTCTTACTAATAATATTATTATTGTTACTATTATTGTCACGCCCCAGGGCGGCCGTCCCCGAGACGTGGCAAATATATAAATGATATCAGTAATCCATACACGAGGTCAAATAAACACTCCACAATAGAAAATGCAATACACAAATAACTGACATCAAATATATACAAAAAGCGGAAGCTCAAATGACTAAGTCTGTAATTCAAAGACATATTACAGACTAGAGTACACAATCAACTGTCATGTGAGAGCCAATATATACAATAACTGAAATCAACAGTCTACATACCGTGCACAAGCACAAGTATAATACATACAATGAAAAAGGAATGCTGATAGCCTCCGACTCGCAAGACATCCAACGCGAACGCGGGTCTCCTACTCGGATGGCGCCAGGGGAGCTCTTCTCTTGGATCCGACTCAGCGTCAACTGGGGAAAAACATAAGCGAGGGGTGAGCTACAAGCTCAGTGAGTGATCAGAAACCAAACACCAACACAACATTCGATACAAGGCAATCTCCTGTCAAGGAAAGCCAGGGGTAGAAACCTAACGGTTAGCAAGGTCACACGGCGGTGCAACCATACCTCGTCCTCGCCCTAGCCCCCCCACAGGGGTGAGCCCAGGGACTTGAAGGACAAAACTTGCTGTTCTACACCGTTCGTCATCCGGTAGTGCTCTCCCGGGCAGCCTCTACCTGGAGCCGGCCACGGTCAGTACACTGTCTAGCGCATCGATGGTACCTACAGGTGGGGGTCCACCCAGGGCGGCTCGTACCTAGGAAGCATCCACACGGATCCGGCGAAGAGGAGAACGATAATTCAGGCTTGCAACATCGTCCGGTGGTCCACCCTCGTGTAGCCTCACCTGGTACACTCCCCTGATCAGTACATCTGCCGAATGCATCGGGAGTACCTACAAGTGGGAGTCCTCTGTCAGGGCAGCTTCTACGTCGGGACACCGGTATACGACGATATTGGGAGGAACCACTACTTGTTCGCAGCGCGAACCCTATTGAAAGCCAATCACTCAAGCTGGTGGGTCAAGTATCGACTCGAGCCCACAACACTCACACCAGCACCCTCACCTCCGAAGGGTGACCTAGGTTCTTGGGAGCAATACCCTCACCCTCACCCCGACGGGTGACATAGGATCTTGGGAAATTACACAAACTGGCAGATCGAACCAACGCCGACCCACCACACCCTCACCCTCACCCCCTTCTCGGGGTGACATAAGCTCTTGGGGAAAGAGGTCGATTGTTCTACTCCACTCGTCTTCCTGTAGTCTCTCCCGGTGTGGCCCCTACTACCTGGTGGCCTCCTGGGTCCCTATCTCTGCAATATGGGCACACCAACATGCGTCGTGGATAGTTCCCAGGAGCATCCCATGGGGTTCAGGCCTCTACCGGACTAGCCTCCCACGATCACTACCTCCGCCGTATGGGCACACCAACACGCGTCATGAGTAGTATCAGGGAGGCCTCCACCGGACTTTACTACGCCGGGCAGTCTCTACTCAGAACTGACGAAGGTAAGAACACCCGACACTCGCGAATACGATCCCTATGGATCCGTCATCATCGGTTATCAAACACCGATAGGCGCAATGAATTCTCATGAATTCCCTCCAGGGCGCATAACTCAGATGCGGGGAAGACTTTTATTCTAAGTGTCAATGCCATGGTATGACCCCATAGGAGGTCATACCCTTGTCTAATCTCATTAGACAAGGCGCATGGCCAAAGAGGCATATACACAATATGCATACAACTAAGCAAGTAAATCTTACTTAAACATGAATACAAGGCATAATGACATTCAATCACACAATTACAACCTAACATACGTTGGATGACACCAACGTAGAGGGGTAGGGTTAAGCGCGATCTGCGCAACAATAGGTGCATGCCAATAATTCAAAGTAAACCCGAGTCAAGTAGGAACTACATCTACTCACTCGGTTCGTGAAGAGAGGGAGGGCGAGGGAGAGGAAATGCCTCATCCTCTCTCGAGCTGGTCATAGTTTTGCCCCAACAGATGGGTGCAACAACTATACCACACCCTCGAGTCCTAAATCAGATGAATATTACGCATACACCCGTTATTAACTCAAGTTTAGACATGCTGGATATGTTCAATTAATAATACGGGTAGTAATTCAACAAAATAACCTAAGTCATGCCATATTTTATACAATACATAGGCAAGTATAAAGTAGAACAGGGGTTCTACACAATATACGAGCTATACAACCTAGCATGCATGATATCTAACATATTTAGGGTGCAATTAAAGCCCCATGGAAGCGCGAAGCACGACTACGTGCATCGAGCGCTCCCGGAAGGGTTGGAATCAAACCACTCATCGATACCCGAGTCGTCGCGCATCCCAACCGACGAGGTCTGCAAGCCAAGGGTACCAAAATGGTGAGTAAAATCATATACAAACATATAAAATCAATTAGGGATGCCTAAGACGTAGACATCCACGCATACGGGCTCGAACGCACGCAAGCATGCACGCACGCACGCGTGCCCGAGCCCCCCGGACACCCACCCGAGGGTGCCGACCCTTCGCACGCCCAAAACGGGCCCCGGGCAGCACCCGCGCGCGGCCCCTACGCCCCGCGCGCGCATGCCGCGCGCCCTGCGCGCCCGCCGCGCGCAG
This sequence comes from Acorus calamus, assembly GCA_030737845.1. Taxonomy (NCBI): domain Eukaryota; kingdom Viridiplantae; phylum Streptophyta; class Magnoliopsida; order Acorales; family Acoraceae; genus Acorus; species Acorus calamus. Next base: position 9,133,933 of record CM060877.1, on the reverse strand, counting down.
ACAGCGCGCGGATACGCGCCCCCGCGCGCGCACACCCTGCGCCTGCGCACGCGCGCCCCTGCGCGCGCTCCCGCGCGTCCCAGCGCTTCCCAGCGCCCCGCGCGCGCCTCAACGCATGCTAGCGCCCCGCGCGCGCTCGCGCGTGCGGACCCGCGCGCCCAGCCCCCAAACTCCCTCCCCCAAGCCCCCACTTGCACCCAAACACAAATACCACCCAAGCATGCCCTCCCAAGCATCCTCAAAGCCATAAAAACCAACCAAAGAAGAGGAAAAACTCACCCAAATGAGAGGGGGAAAGGAAAGGGGAGCGTAGGGCTCACAAGCGCACCCTCGGCCACCCCGATCACCACCACTGCCACTACCACCTCTTCTATGCCTCCCTTCCTTCTTCTTCTTCATTGGGACATATCAACAAACACATGGGGGGCTGGCTGATTAGAGAGGGGAAGGAAAAGAGAAGGGATGTGGAAGAGAAAGAAAGAATCAACAACTACAACAACAACATATACACACCTTCTTCTTCATTGTGCTCCTTCTCCATCACCATCTCTTCCTTCTCTTCCACCCAAGCCACACTTCAATGGGGGCTGGACCAGAGAGCAAAAGAGGGGAAAATGAGTCCCAAAGTCGTGCATTTGGGGCCTTTAAATAGGCAAAGTCGGACTGAATGACCGAGCTGTCCTCGGACTTAAAACCTCTGAACAGCATTCACTTAAATGGCCATAACTTCCTCAATACAGCTCCGAATTGTACTATTCCAGTGGCATTGGAAAGATAAGACGATTATCTATAACTTTCATGTTTACACCCAGATCAAATAACCTGTCCAGCTATTTCAAAATCTAGGCTAAACATCTTACAGGGCTGCTGCCTGGATTTCTCAACTTCGGGGTATACATGGAAAAATACCCACATCTTTTGATATACGAATCCAGTTGATCCAATTCCACTTCTATATGGAAGCTATCTCAAAACTGAACATCTCGTAATAATATCGGATTTTTATCTCTTCATCTCGGATTTTAACAAAATCAAATCCGAATGCCCAATCCAAAACTGCATAATTCCAAAAATGTTATCAGAATTAAACGAAAATTTTATGGGCAGTACTAAACAGTACCAGGACCCATAATATGCAGTTATATCTTCAATCAGAGTCCTCAACCCCACTAGGTAGCTAAAAACTAAAAATTTTAGCGACTCCGATCGAAATTAGGACTCTAAATGACACAGGTCTAACAATTATTACTATTATTACTACTATTACTACTATTATTATGATTATTACTATTATTATTATTATTATTATTATTATTAATTATGTTGTTGTTGTTGTTGCTACTGGTGCTGTTGTTGTTGCTGCTGCTGTTGTTGCTGCTGTTGCTGTTGCTGATGCTGTTGCTGCTGTTGTTGTTTCTGTTGTTGTTGTTGCTGTTGGTGCTGCTGATGTTGCTATTACTATTATGATTACTGTTATTATTACTACTATTACTACTATTATTACTACTATTATTGCTCTTGCTACTGTTATTATTATTGTTACTATTATTACTATTATTACTAAAACTATTACTACTATTACTATTATTATTATTATTATTATTATTACTATTATTACTACTATTACTATTATTATTGTTATTATTATTATTATTATTATTATTATTAATTAAACTGTCTAAAATTCATATACATTCTGACTTTTTCAAAAATCCATATAACCCCTCCAAAACAAACATAATATAAAATAACAAGCTTATCTATGGTCAACCAAATAGTAAATGATGATGATGATGATATTATTATTATTATTTATTAAATGATGATGATGATGTTATTATTATTATTATGTAGTAAATGATGATGATGATGATGTTATTATTATTGTTGTTGTTGCTGCAGTTGTTGTTGTTCCTGTTTTTGCTGCCACTTCTACTGTTGTTGTTGTTGCTGTTGCTGTTGTTGCTGTTGTTGTTGTTGTTGTTGCTATTGCTGTTGTTCCTTTTGCTGTTGCTGCCGCTGTTGTTGATGTTGTTGTTGTTGTTGCTGCTGTTGTTGTTGTTGCTGCTGTTGTTGTTGCTATTGCTATTGTTGTTGTTGCTGCTATGTCTGTTCCTGTTGCTTTTGTTGCTGCTGTTGTTGTTGTTGCTGTTGTTGCTGCTGCTGTTATTGCTGCTGTTGCTGTTGCTGTTGGTGCTGTTGTTGTTGCTATTACTATTATTATTACTACTATTACTACTACTATTACTGCTCTTACTACTATTATTATTATTGTTACTATTATTACTACTATTATTAATATTATTACTACCATTATTATTATAATTACTAATATTACTACTATTATTAATGTTGTTGCTGCTGTTGTTATTGTTGCTGTTGCTGTTGCTGTTGCTGTTGATGCTGTTGTTGTTGCTATTACTATTATTATTACTACTATTATGACTACTATTACTACTATTACTATTATTACTACTATTACTACTATTACTACTACTATTACTACTATTACTACTACCACTATTATTATTATTATTAGTATTATTATTATTATTATTATTATTAATTAAATTGTCTAAAATTCATATATCTTCGGATTTTTCCAAAAATCCATATAACCCTTCCAAAACAAACCTAATATAAAATAACAAACTTATCTATGGTCAACCAAATAGTAAATGATGATGATGATGATGATGATGATATTTTTATTATTATTTAGTATATGATGATGATGATGTTATTATTATATTATTTAGTAAATGATGATGATGATGATGATGTTATTGTTGTTGTTGTTGCTGCTATTGCTGTTGTTCTTGTTGCTGTTCTTGTTGTTGTTGTTGTTGTTGCTGTTGTTGCTGTTGCTGTTGCTGTAGTTGTTGTTGTTGCTATTGTTGTTGTTCCTGTTGCTATTGCTGTTGTTCCTTTTGTTGTCGCTGTTGTTGCCGCTATTGTTGCTATTGCTGTGCTGCTGTTGCTGTTCCTGTTGCTTTTGCTGCTGTTGTTGTTACTACTGTTGTTGCTGCTGTTGATGTTGCTGTTGCTGTTGTTGTTGCTGCTGTTGTTGTTGCTGCTGTTGCTGTTGGTGCTACTGTTGTTGCCAATATTATTATTATTACTATTATTATTACTACTATTACTACTATTATTACTACTATTACTGCTCTTACTACTATTATTATTAATTTTACTATTATTACTACTATTACTACTACTACTTCTATTATTATTATTATTATTATTATTATTATTATTATTATTATTATTATTATTATTATTATTACTATTATCGCTATTATTATTATTATTATTATTATTATTATTAATTAAACTGCCTAAAATTCATATACCTTCTGACTTTTCTAAAAATCCATATAACCCCTCCAAAACACATATGTAAATCCAAATAACTCCCTGAGATAAACTGAGATAAACTTTTATTGGCCCATTGTTAAATCAATTGTCATCACATTTTATAAATGAACTGTTAAATTCATTGCCATCATTTTTTCACCTTTTATAAATCTGTATTCATACTTTATTCACATTTTATCCAAACAACAATGACTTTATTATTATGTTTCCAAACAAGAATAATTTAAAACACTATCAAACAAAAAATTGCTTTATCTTTATTTATACTAAAATATTTTAATTCTTTATCCAAACGGGAGCTTAGTGAATAAGAACCCTGATATTTGTTCGAGAGCAGACATTCAGCTTGTCAAAGTTAGCACTGTGGTCAGGCTGCACATTTTAATTAAAATTTAATACATGCAATTCACATGTAGCATAGTATATACATCAACAATAACTTATTATAATATGCATGAAACTTTCCAATACATTAACCTCCATTCTTCAAGGGCAAGTATAGACAAATCATGTCTATTGTCCCCACATTTTTTTTATGTGCTACCACCTCTCTTTCGGGGATTTGTTTCTAATTGATTATGAAATCCACCTGAATAGATCCAAATTAAACAATGAAAGTTTTCTCATCTGAAACTTCACAGAAGCCACTTCATTAACAATGTCATTGAAGCAGCCGCACCTTCATAACAAAAGAAGGTTTACTTTGTTTACAAGAATTATTTGCATGCTTTTGACTTCTATAGATGAGGAAACAAAATAATAGACAAAACATTTGTTTTTACGTGCAAGTGACAAACAAAATAATACACACACACACACAAGAACATATCATCATAGCTCATGATAAGTAAACTTGGAATTGATTCACTGTATCAAGTAATCAAGATAAACAAAATCTTTAGTAACCCTAACAATGAAATATATAAACAGGAGAACAAACCATCTTTGGTTATCTCTTCCTCTGAATCTTGAGGATCATAGACTCTCTCCTCCTAGAATTGCAATACATTGATATGGCACAAATATCTTGTTCCAAATTCTATTGATGATAAAAACCATAGAGAGATTTTAAATTAAACAATGATCGAAGATTATCTCCTGTTTGAAACTTCCATGTGTAGCAATCAATGTCATAGGAAAACCTTCATTGGAGTGGCACAATAACAACAAAAGAAGGCGGGTTTGGTTTGAAAGATTTATTGCATTGTTTTGACTTCTATAATAGACCAATATTTTATTTGTTCGCAATCTCTTCTCATAAAAAGCACACACAAAACAACATAGTTATGTTCAAATTGTATGACTCTGAGATTATATATTTTTTTACTAATCTACTGAATTGTCAACATTTCTATGCAATTTTATTACCCAAGGGCGCCAACCCATTTGGAATTTGTGAGCATCCCCCCTCAGCAGAATTAAATGTGAGTTTGTTATGACTAATTCAATCTCTCTTTAGTCAAAGTCAAATTCATTATTCTCAATTTGTTTTCTTGTGGTGTGACCATTATAAGAGACTATCATGGAACCTTGTTTTGTTTCCAAAGTCACAAACACGCCAGAAATCACTTTCAATCTGTCAATTATGTTAAAAATATCTGAATGTAACAAATGAAAAATCACAATAAATGTCCAGATACATTGAAGAATGGAGAGACATCTACTCCAGAAAATATTATTATTATTTATATATTTGTATTACATACTGTTTAAATTTAATTATCTACTATATATGATTTATCATAATTTTTAAATTTAAATAACTCAAGGCCTTCTTTTTCTAATATATTTGGATCACCCAATTATTGTTCATATTTAGACCGAATGACTTAGGAGCGAATGCGGGTATCAAATCTAATTCATTGATTAAATCAATTTCACTCAAATTCTTTCGTGGGAAATCTTCTAGTAATATTCATATACAGTTTATGGATGAAAATGGTTTTCAAATATAATCATGATTAGAAGTTGGAAAGTTGGCAAAAATTTGACTCAATTTTATGTATTAGGTCATGAAGTTCTTCCTCTTTTTTGAATGAGAAGTTTTTAATCTATGTGAAGAATGATTTCTATAAAGTCTTGAGTTTAAACTCTTTTTTTTTTATTCCTTTTCCACACCAACTCGGCGCAATCAGTCGTAATATGTGTTTACTTTAAAAGATTATTGTAACCTAGCCCTAATTTTTCTAATCGTATGTGTTTTTTCTCAATACAAAGATGAAGACTGCTGATCTCTTAATTAGCTATCTATATATATTGTTTGTCAACCAAAAGACACATGGCTATACACGCTTCTAGTATAATATATTTTTAGAAGTTCAATTAATTTGACTACATAATCACGTTGGTTAATTATATTTCTTGTTTGTTACTGTTGTCAAACTATTATTATATGTATTAATCTATCTTCCAAATTCCACTTCTAATCTACCCTTTTATAATACATGAAAAAATCCAACGATTAGTTAGAAAACCCTGTATGCATAAAATCACACACAAGCCCTGATTCGACAGCTATTTCATGCCAATTTTTTTTTTTTTTATAGAAATATATTTGCTGGTTGTACGTACAGTGTTCGATTGAAAACAAACCCTTATTAGGATAGAGAATTAATTTATTGTGAGGTCTATGACTATTCTATTATAAGTAAGGATAAAATAATTTTATGTTTGGTAGTGTTTTAAATTATTCTAGTTAGAAAATATAATAATAAATTTTTTGTTGTTTGAGTAAAATATGAATAAGGTGTGGATACATATTTATAAAATGTGAAAAAATAATGATGGTTGATTTGACAGTTGATTTATAAGAGGTGGTGACAATTAATTTGATTGTGATCCCACATATTCTTTTGGATTAAATAACCTATTGTGGAGGGAAAAATATACACCCTAGTAAAGGATGACACGTGTTAGGTCTTAGACGGGTATGAACCACCGTATCCAAAATCTAAGAACCTAAACCAGATAGTGGAATATCAAGCAGGCATGCCCGATCAAGTGAGACATGACATGACTGGCATCTCATCGAAATAAACCAGGTCTAGTCAGACAATCCTACACCTCGCGAGCGAATGCCATTCTGAGCAAGTAAAACTCGAGTAGATGGGATCAAATCTGGTCAGACGGTCTTACAATTCGTAGGCAAATGACATCCCGAGCATATGAAATTTGACTAGATTGGATTAGGTCTGGTCGGACGGTCTCACACCTTGCAGATGAAAGACTAGGCACATGCCGAGTAGGACTCCATGTTCCGACCAAAGCAAGACCACGAGGAGGACCTTAGAGATGGTTAGGCACTCATAACACTAGTAATTGTCAGGTGAGGCCCATTACTCATAAAATGTGGATAATTAAAGGCACGTTCAGCTATAATAAAATAAGGCGATTACCACAAAATTTACCCACTAGGCATCCATTAAAGGAGAGTTGTTACAATGGTTATGAGGCCAATGACAATGACTATCTAGCCCATGAACCCTATAATGCGGAAGGTTAACAGCAAACCCATGTATGAGTTATCTTTTAATCAAGCCACATTGATAGTGAGTTAAACCTTTGAATTCCCGAATTCGATGGATTTTACCCTCAGTTCTGTGGAAAATTGGTCATCTTGGCTCATTATTGTGCAAAGAGTCTCAAAACACGCCACCTGAGAGAGATCAGCCACCTTCGGAGGCCGTGGAGGAGTAAGATTCTCGTCAGTTTTTGACATTTTTCAAAACCACCTAGATGCATATAGTAAGCAGACAATGACATAGGGAACCAAAAATTTAGCAAGATGGACCCCTGAATCATTGTAATCGGACCTCTAGATAAAAAGATATGATCCAATTAAGATTTTGCGGGTTGGCAATGGCCAAAGTCGGTTGGCGGTTGAGGAGGTTTGTCGGGCACAGGAATCCCGTGTGGAGAGCCATCCGATGCGTGTGCGCATCAGGCACGAGAACCACGTGCATAGATTGCATGAGGATTGTGCGTTAGCACGCGAGCTGGCGTGCGCTGTCACACGAGATGGTGCCCAAGGATAGCCGGAGCGCATCCTAGAAAGCGCGTTGGTGCTGGAACCAGGGAAAGCGCATTGGCGTGCTGTCACATGTGCTGGCGCACCAAAAATGTTGGGATCGACGCCTATCTACGTGAGCAAAACGCGGGTCAGGGTGTAGCATGACACTGGAAAGGGCACGGTATAGTCAGAACATAGCGTTTCCTGGGCAGTGCGCGGCGTGATCAGTGCAAGGTGCGGTGTCGGGTGAGTAGGGCAGGGTGCGTGGCGACAAGGCGTGCAGGCTAGGCGCGATAGAGCACGGTGGGGCGCACGGGAGACAGGGTTTTCGGGCTAGATGCGTGACGGTCCATAGCATGCCGATTGGGATTGGGGCGTAGTGAGGTAGGGCGCATGACGGCGAAGGTGCAAGTACGTGTGGTGAGTCGTGGGAGGGCGCGGGGAGGGCAGGGTAGCACAGAGGGCGGAAGAGGACAATCGGTGTCGCAGGGAGATGCGGGGATGTGTGCAAGTTTGCGAGGAGGAGCCGCGCGAAAATGAAGGATTCCAAAATTGTTTTAAGGGTTTTTAAGGTGGAGGCTTTGATACCATGTTACAATCAGAGAGAGAAAATGAGAATCTTTGTATTCCTCTTAAGTCATTTATATACAAATACATAGGAGTTACACGTATAATACACAACACATATAATGACATAACACTTATAATCTAACAATTTGATATATTATCTGTTAATTACTCCTCATGTAAACCAATTAGTCCACTGCAGTGGATGGCTAGATTTCAAATGTTTATATCGAGAATAACATTTCACAAGATCATAGAATTTATTTTTTTTCCCCATCTTTTTAATATGATTGTTTTAGGAAAATTTAATATCCTGATCAAAATGTTATTCACATGAATTAAAATTGGACAAATATATAATACCGGATAAGTTTTAGTATCAGTATTCATCAGGGTTTCGAGTTACTTGTGATGATAGCATAAAATTTAACCAAACAATATGATAGCATAAAATATATATTTTTTATATTAAAAACTTTTTCCATTTTCTTTTAAAGGTCTTCAAAATATTAAATGGTTGCAATCTCATAAATATTGAAGTTCAAAAGATTAAGTTTTGAGATTTCATTATTACTGATTTTGAGGGACCCAGTTTTGAATTTGTGAATTTCTTGTAATATGCTCCAGAGACCTATATGTAATTCGTATAGGGACCTATTTGTAAATATGAAACAAACCGGGGGTCGTTTTGTAATTTTGTTAGGTTTAGGCATATATATATATATATATATATATATATATATATATATATATATATATATATAGGGGTGTGCGGCGGTGTCTTTGGTTCGGCAGAAGCCGAGAGAGAGAGAGAGAGAGAGAGAGAGAATATTTAATCTTTTCTTTTTATCTTTTGATTTTCTTATTATTAATTAGATCCATGTTTAGGTGTTTGAATTTTTAAGCTTTTAATAAAATAGAGTTTTGATTTATTATTTATTTTAAAGATTAAATTTATTTTTATGTTATAAGATTTTGAGTTTTTAATAAAATTAGAGTTCTGATAGATATATGTTCATGTTATTGGACTTCTAAGTTTTTATAAAAACTAGGGTTTTGATATATTATTTATTATTGTTAGATCTATATTAGGTTTTATGAATTTTTGAGTATTCATAAACTTAGGGTTTCGATTTATCATTTATTTTAAATATTAGATCTATGTTTAGATTTCTAAAATATAAGTTTTTAAGAATACTAGAGTTATGTTCTATACCTATACTTAATAAGTTTTATTTATTTTCAATTTTATTGAAAAAAAATGTGTTTTTATATTATTTTATGAATTTTTTGTTATTTTATTATTATTTTGAATTTCTGGATTTTGTCTTTTCTGTTTTGTCTTTTCGGCTTTGTCTTTTCTGGTTTTGTCTTTTCTGATTTTTGTCATTTAGTGTCTGGTTATATGGTAAATAGGTTTAGATCATATTCTTAGGTTGTAGTATATATGGAGATGGATTTAGATTATTGGGTATAAAAATTTATGCATAATAATTATAGATAGGTAATTAGGTCTTGGGTCTATAGTTGAATTATGGGGTCTTAATTAATAATCTATTTGATTCATCTAGGTTGTAATTTTTGTTGTGGGATTCTTTCTCCGGACCTAGGGTCCATTCGAAGTGAGTAGGCCTATTGATTTATTTTATGTGAGTTTTTCTCTACATTATTGAATTTCACATGTTCATTATATTTGTATGGTATTATGTGATATCCATGCATTTATATTATGATTATTTTGCATGATTTTGATATTTTACATATTGATCAAATTGCATTTCTTACTGAATAAAGTTGCATGATTTAATTCCTTCATCTTGTTATTTAAAATAGCATGAATTATGCTATTCATGTTTCAAGAATTAACATAATACATTTTTTATGCTTATGTTTTCGAAATAAAATTTGGACTAAAGATTTTTATTTCGAGACTTTTGGAAAAATTTAGGATTAGTGGAGACAACCTAGTCCTACGAGATTTTATCAAGATGCATATCATGAAATATTTTTTGGAATAAATCCTCCCGTAGTATTTCGCCTTTGGGGAGGAAGGTCTAGGACTCGAAGAGTCCCAAGATCGGTGAGGGGTGTGGTAAAGCATACCTTACAGCGGCGGATTCCTTTGTTTGGAGTCTGCAGCAACCGGGGCATCCTGTACTGGTGTTCTCGTAGTGATGGCAGCAGCGACCCATCAGCGTCTTCTAGATCCGATGTCTCCTCGAGGGAGTTTTTTGAGCGATTTAGTCGCTTGGGGCTTAGCACACCTGTTTTGGGAAACGGTTTTTCCGATTGAGAATCCTACTCGGTCATATCATTTAAACTGGATGATTGTTATGACGTGGACAAAGGATTGGACACATGACTGCATTAAAATATTTTTTTTATTAAGCTCATGAATTTAAATTGATTTTTTAAAGAAAATTCTTGTTTTTAATATTATTATATATATATATATAGATTTTATCATTTAATTCTCATGATTTATCTGATGTGGGCCAAGGATTGGGCCACGTGTACATTAAAATATATTTTTTAAAAGTTCATGATTTTAAATTGATTTAATAAAATAAAATATTTATTAAATGAAATTCTGATTTTCATAAAACCTTATTTTTTATATGTAACAATCATATAAAGTAATTTGTCAGTGGATTTATTCACTGAGTTAATTGCTCACCCTATTCGATATGGGCTGGTTGTTTCATAACCAGGTAATGCGTATTCTGAGGATTAAGATGAAGTTTGGATTTTTTGTGTCTTTCAGAAATTGCTCCGAGGTAGCAGTTCGAGAGTAAATTATAGTTGCGATCGATTGTTTATGTTTGTTTAGTTTAGATGACTCCCACAGGGGTGATTTGTTATGTATTTTCTTTTTAATATCTTGTCTCCACAAAATCTCTTATATATTGTAAAGTCATTAGTGATTTAAAACCGTTGAATATTATTTATGTTTTATTATCATAAGTTTTATTATTTTAATACCCTTTATTTATATTTTGATTATTATATTGGTATTATCATTGGTTAAAAAAAAAGAACCGTGAATTTTGGTCTTGTAATTAGATTAAATTTAGTAGAGACCCATTTACCGTCCGATAAACGGTTTGGTAAATGTGGGGCATTACAGATGGTGTCAGAGCCATATCCTGTCGGAGCCTAGGTTAGGGTTGTGTCTAGGAAAAAAAAAGTTTTATTATTTGTGATGATTGTTATTTCATTTAGGATTTTTTTTTGTGACTGTAGGAGATTGTAGTGTTGTCTCTATTCTGGTCATTTATCGTATGTTCTTTTTGGGGTTCCACACATTCAATCACTTTATCGGATTTGTGAAACTCTTAGTAAAGAAGTTTACAATCTCGATGTCTACACTTCACATAACCATTGTTGTTGGTGAAAAAGTTGTGATCAAGATTTGCTTTCCCTCTTCCCTGGTTCAGATCAATGGGCATTAGATGCTTACATTCTCGATATTCTTGATTTCAATGTCATCATGGGAAAGAATTTGTTGTTAGCCTTCTATAAAAGTGTTGATTGTTTTTTAAAAGTTGTGACATTTCATATTCTCAACTGACAAGCGTTCCACTTTGGGGGTTTTGGGTGGATCATATCAGATCGGGTTCATCTTTTCTCCTCATGCTCAGAGATTGCTAGACGAACAATGTGAGGGATATCTAGCCATCATTGTGGATACTACTACCGACTTGAAGGCCTAAGTTAGTGTAACTCCTATTGCTTCTGAATTTCCTGAATATTTCCAGATGAATTGCTCTGTCTTCTCCTGATCGGGACATCGTGTTTTCTAGTGATCTTATTCTTGATTTTCTATTAGCCTAATTTTAGTTAGCCTTTGAAGTTTCGGCTTAAATTTGATCATCCTAAGGAGATTATATTAGTCTATATATATAAAAAAAATTATTTGATTATTTTGGTTACCCTTGAGCCTAAATCTATTAATTTCTTATTAAAGGAGAAGTGACCCATATTTTTATATACATATATGTTTTTACCTTGCAATAAATTTAGCTGTTACTCATGTTTATTTATTTAAATGAAAGATTTCAAGGAGATTTATATAAATTGAAATTAGATTTTAAGTTTTCCAAATCAAATTTAAGAAAATCATATCGATGTATTTAAATCTTAAAAATTCCAAAAATAAAGATATTACTAGTTCTTTCTTAATTAAATTCTCTACATAATTGTTACATTAATTTTTTTACAATGTAACCCTATATATATTTTTTTACATGGATTACAAATTTATTATGCTATATATTAAATGGAATGAGCATTAAATTCTTTTAGTACATTATTTATACTTGTTTATCATGAAGATTTTATTTTTATATACAATATTTTAATGTGTTAAATATTTTTCTACATTATGCTATGCATATCGATATTAAAGTTGCATCTTGTAAATTCATATTCATGTACATTTAGCACGCGTATGAATCTAACTATATTTTTAAGAGTTTATATTGCATTATTGGATCTTAGGATATCCCACCTGAGTTTTTAGATACCTTATTTTAATGAACTTAGTTACTTTTGTTTATTGTAAATTATTATTATTTTTTATTGGAGCCTCGAGATAAGCCAGTATGAGAGTCATTCCTTTGAAGTCTAGGATGAGTTGAGTCAATTAGGATTGATGCATATAGGATTTGCATTATTATTGGTTGCTACTCTATGGAAGAGTACTATGTGGTGGATGATCGCTCATACTAAATATACGTTGATGCATGCTCACATGAGAGGCATACCTTAACCACCGATATTTTCAAGTTGTTCAGTGTGGCTGTGTATTCACAATTTTCTTAGGATGCTTTCACATTTTGTATAGTGTTGCGGATGGTTCGATCAATCCGCGAATGTTCATGTCAGTAAATAATTTTCTTATATGTATAAATTTTAAAGATTGTAAATATCTTTAGTTTTATGTTGTTGTCATTATTATTGCCCCATATGTAGATGGTACAAGTTAGATCATTTATGGTATGGGACGTAGATGAGCTTAACTTGTACAATTATGTATGAAATTGTTGTTGATTCTTTTACTATATAGATTGTCTATGTATGTATTGTATGAGTTGGGCCGCCTATGGTATGGGACGTAGGTGGGCTGACTTATGCAATTTATTATTTGTTATGTCTTTGCTTGTTCCGTACGAATCGAATCACCCATGGTATGGGACATGGGTGAGCTTGACTTGTATAATTTTTGTTGTATTATTTGTCATTGCTTATGCTGTATGATTTATAACACCTATGATGTGAAGTATAAGTGGATTTGACATATACATTTAATTATTGTAAATGACTTTTGTCATTGTTGGTGATGTAAAAGTTCATCCACCTGTGATTTGAGTCACAATCAGAGTGGCGCAACGGAAGAATTGTGAATCTGATTTATATGGTTATTTTGTTATATGATAGTATGTCGGTATTGATATTTATTTGAACTTCAATGTAAATCATTGATAGTTTTGTTTGTGCATTCGATTGAATATTGTTTGTGGGGTATAAGTTAGAATCTTATACTATTTTTCATATTTTGAGCTTGTTGGGTATGAATCAGACCTGTAAGTTGACTTATACAATTATTGTATGGATGTACATTTGTTTGATTGTTTGTGGGTATAAGACGAATTCTTATACTATTTTCTATATTATTGTGCTTGTTAGGTATTACACGGACATGTAACCCTACTAGTAAAATATTGTATTGATGTTGTTATGAGTTAGAATTGTAAGACTACTCTTATAACTGTTGGTTGATGATTGTTATCATTGGATGTCATATATCTTCTATTTTATGTTATCCCCTAATTTAGAGGACTAAATTCCTAAAGGGTGAAGTATGTAACACCTGTACATTTTTCTCTTATTTATATATTTGAATCAAATATATAAATAGAATATTTGAATTAAAATTTATCTGTTTTGTGTGTTTTTAAGTTTTGGTCCATTTAGTTCATCTTTATGGGTCCATTTTAATTTTCAATTTTAAATATATATATTTTTATATTAAAAACTTTTTCCATTTTCTTTTAAAGGTCTTCAAAATATAAATGGTTGCAATCTCATAAATATTGAAGCTCAAAAGATTAAGTTTTGAGATTTCATTATTATTGATTTTGAGGGACCCAGTTTTGAATATGTGAATTTCTTGTAATATGCTCTAGGGACTTATATGTAATTCGTATAGGGACCTATTTGTAAATATGAAACAAACCGGGAGTCGTTGTGTAATTTCGTTAGGTTTAGGCATCTATATATATATATATATATATATATACATATATATAGGGGTGTGCGGCGGTGTCTTTGGTTCGGCAGAAGTTGAGAGAGAGCGAGAGAGAGCGAGAAAAGGTATTTAATCTTTTCCTTTTATCTTTTGATTTTCTTATTATTAATTAGATCATGTTTAGGTGTTTGAATTTTTAAGCTTTTAATAAAAATAGAGTTTTGATTTATTATTTATTTTAAAGATTAAATTTATTTTTCTGATATAAGATTTTGATTTTTTAATAAAATTAGAGTTTTGATAGATATATGTTCATGTTATTGGATTTCTAAGTTTTTATAAAAACTAGGGTTTTGATATATTATTTATTATTGTTAGATCTATGTTAGGTTTTTTGAATTTTTGAGTATTCATAAACTTAAGGTTTCGATTTATCATTTATTTTAAAGATTAGATCTATGTTTAGATTTCTAAAATATAAGTTTTTAATAATACTAGAGTTATGTTCTATATCTATACTTAATAAGTTTTATTTATTTTCAATTTTTATTGGCTAATAGTTTATTTTTATTGAAAAAAATGCATTTTTATATTATTTTATGAATTTTTTGTTATTTTATTATTATTTTGAATTTCTAGATTTCTAAGTTTTTATAAAAACTAGGGTTTTGATATATTATTTAAACTGCATGATTTCTATGACGTGGACAAAGGATTGGGCCATGTGATTGCATTAAAATATATTTTTTTTATTAAGCTCATGAATTTAAATTGATTTATTAAAGAAATTTTTTGTTTTTAATATTATTATATATATGTGATTTTATCATTTAACTCTCATGATTTCTCTAATGTGGGCCAAGGATTGGGCCACGTGTACATTAAAATATATTTTTTAAAGTTCATGATTTTAAATTGATTTAATAAAATAAAATATTTTTTAAATGAAATTCTGATTTTCATAAAACCTTATTTTTTATATGTAACTATTATATGAAGTAATTTGTCAGTGGGTTTATTCACTAAGTTAATTGCTTACCCTATTCGATATGGGCTGGTTGTTTCATAACCAGGTAGCGTATTCTGAGGATTAAGATGAAGTTTGAACTTTTTGTGTCTTTCAGAAATTGCTCCGAGGTAGCAGTTCGAGAGTAAATTATAGTTGCGATCGACTATTTATGTTTGTTTAGTTTAGATGGGTCCCACATGGATGATTTGTTATGTATTTTCTTTTAAGTATCTTGTGTCTGTAAAAACTCTGATATATTGTAAAGTCATTAGTGATTTAAAACCGTTGGATATTATTTATGTTTTATTATCATAAGTTTTATTATTTTAATACCCTTTATTTATATTTTGATTATTATATTGGTATTATCATTGGTAAAAAATAAAAAGAACTACAAATTTTGATCTTGTAATTACATTAAATTTAGTAGCGACCCATTTATCATCCGATAAACGGTTTGATAAATGTGGGACGTTACAGTCAAGATATTAACATTATGTGAAGCAAATAACCTCAATAAAATTCTGAAATATAAGGCCCACCATTTCATGGTGTGCTACCCTATCAAAATATTGTTTAAATTGGAATCTAGACCAAATCATAGGGTCAAAGTGAGCTAAAGAAATTAGTAATATGTTTTTGGTAACCAAAGTTTGTGCATATACTTACTATATCAAAAAAAGGTTCGTATTTACATGTGAACACGTTTTTTATAGGGTTTTGTTAACGAGTGCCCTCAGGGCACTGATTAATTCATATTAATTGCTCACTTTTTAGGCAACTTAACAAATTAATTATGATATGATTTTAAAAAAATGAAAGATCTTTTTAAATACCAACAACACCCCTAATAAATTCATCACATTTTTTTCTTCTTACCTCCTACACCCAATTTTTCCCTCTCTTACACAATGTTTAAAAATAAAAAATGTTATAAGCATAAATAAGATATTTTCAAGAAAAATGTCCTATTTATATAAAAAAAAAAATGTATACCAAAGAATTGAACAATATTTTTTTATGTATAAATTTAATTTTTTATATATTATTTATTATTTACGAGTAAATCGGGTGTGGGAGGGAAGAAGAAAAAAATATTGGAGGGAAAAAATAAGGTATGAGAGGGAAGATTAGGGGTGTTGTTGATATTTTAAAAAAAAATTCATTTTTTTATACTATCATAATTAATTTATTCAGTTGCTTAAAAAGATAGCAATAAATATGGGTTAACCAGTGTCCTGATGACACTCGTTAACAAAAAAAAACCCTTTTTTATATAATGAAACACATTTTAAAATACTGCGTAAAGCACACGATGAATAAAAAAGATTTTGCATGACTTATAGATATCAATTGTGGGTCTCACACTAACATGATCCCTTGACTTTCGATCAGTACAATCAGTCAAATTGGGTGTTTCACTCGGTCACTTAAAAAGGCATGGCCTCTCAATGAAGTGAAATTGTTCTGATTTGTTCAATTATGTTATACTATTCCAGTCCATTAAGTCAATCAACTTTTTGTGGATTAACAAATTTCTCACATTAAATTTAATTTGAGAGAGTTGTGTCTGTCAACGACCATGAAAACAGGGAAGTGTGCAAAATGACTATCCTACCCCAATTTCACGTCCCAAAATTTGATGATCATTGGTTGTGTGAGGGTATTTTGGTAAAATAGTTAATGAGGCAACGGTCAAGATAATCCGTGGGATTTGGGTCAACATGTGTGACCTTTGAATTCGGATAACCTTTTATTTAATTATATTTGTTTATTTAGGATTTGTTGCATACAACACCCGGATACAAACACTGTTTCTAAAAAATAAACTGGCTAAAATAAACAATCATGAAAAAACCCACTAGTATTGCGTAAAGCACTTCTGCTGACCCAATCAACCTTCAAGGATACGAGAT